>CM077304.1:157306421-158556421 GCA_039655065.1 Glossophaga mutica | reverse complement strand
ACCTGGCTTATTTCACTTAGCATAATGTTCTCCAGTTCCATTCATACTGTTGCAAAGGGTAGGAGCTCCTTCTTTCTCTCTGCTGCATAGAATTCCATTGTGTAAATTATACCATAGTTTTCTGATCCAGTCATTTACTGATGGGCACTTAGGCTGCTTCCAGCATTTGACTATTGTAACTTGTGTTGCTATGAACATTGGGATGTGTAGATTCTTTTGGACTGGTGTTTCAAGTGTTCTTAAAGTATAATCCCAACAGTGGAATTGCCGGGTCAAAAGGTAGTTCCATTTTTAGTTTTCTGAGGAAATTCCATACTGTGTCCACAGTGGCTGCACCAGTCTGCAATCCCACCAACAATGCACTAGGGTTCCCTTTTCTCCACATCCTCTCCAAGGGACATAAAGGAAAGAATAAACAAATGGGATCTTATCAAAATAAAAAGCTTCTGCATGGCTAAAGAAAACAGCATTAAAATGAAAAGAGAACTACTGTATGGGAAAACATATTTGCCAATTATACCTCAGACAAGGGTTTGACCTCCAAAATACATAAAGAACTCACACAAGTCCACTCCAAGAAGACAAACAACCCAATTAAAAAATTGGCAAATGACCTGAACAGACACTTCTCCAAGGAGGACATACAAAGGGCTCAGGGAGATATGAAAAGATGCTCAGCATTACTAGCCATCAGAGAGATGCAAATTAAAACCACAATGAGATACTGCTTCACACCAGTCAGAATGGCCATCATAAACCCAAACTAACTTTTATATTAAATGCTTTTACAATCAATATCTCTGTGGGAAGTTGAGATACTGATTCCAGAGTTCTTCTGTTGTGAAGATGCAAAAACCATGGGTTTTTTAAAATTAAACATTAATTATGCTAAGTATAAAAAGTAATAGAAGGAAAATATGTCACCATGTTAAAAGTGATAATTACTGGCTAGCATGGAGGATGAATAAGCCTCATTTTCGTTTTCATAGAAATTTAGATTTTCTACAGCAGATATATAACTTTATTTTCAATTAAAATATTATCAAATATTTTTATTTTCTAAAATAAAGAGTAAGATACAGATTTAACAAATTTACAAAAACTATTCAATGTAATCATAAAACAGTTTTATAGTGTGTTTTTACTATAAAAGATTGTAAAAAATTAAATGTAGCTCTCATATTTAGAGCACCCACTGTGTCAGAGACACCATTCTATTGATATAATACTTCCACTAACAGTAAAATTTTACAGTAATTTTTTCAGATAGAAGAAAAGTAGAAGAAAGATGGCTGCATGGTAGGAGGAGGCAGATTGCACTTCCCCTACACATGGGAGGAAAACCTAGCAGATCTACAAAGGAACAGAGCAGACAGCCAACATTACCACAGCATATATGAAAATAGGAGATCAAAATCTGTAGCGGACATTGAAAAACCAGATGGTAAGGAGAGTTCTTCAGGACAAGAAGAGCCCAGGGATCAGCATGGAGATCAGAGTGGTTGAGCCCCAGGCTGGCACTTGTTGAGTCTGCCACAGGGCTCTAGGGAGGGAGCCAGGCCAACTGCTCATGCCCTGGCCAAACAAGGGTTGAGAAGCAAGGGGAGAGACCTGGTTGCTTGAAGTTGCAGAGAGAGAAGTTAAGGTCTGAGTGGCAAACACACTGGGGCTGTGAGCACCCACATATAGCCCTGGGTGGAGTGCACACTAGAGCCTGTGTGACCAGAGGCACCTGCAACCGAAGGAGGGGGCTTTGTGGAAGGCCACGCTGGGAACCTGGGGAGTGTGAATGATCCATGGGAAACCCGGAGCTCAGGCCCATGAACTTAGGGTGACCGTGCCTACTGCAGTAACCCGGAACCCACACTGGTAAACTCGGGCAGTGCTCGCTACATAGGAGAACCAGAGTTCACACATTTATAAACTCAGGGAGTGCACACAATCTGTGGGAGACCTGGAGCTCACCCCCGTGAACCCAGGGTGAGCATGCAAAACCCCACAGAACTCACACTGGTAAACTGTGGCAGCTCGCACGCTCTGTAGAAAACCCGGAACCCCCACTCGTAAACCTAGGACGGCGTGCACTCCCCATAGGAAATCCAGAGCTCACACCTGTAAACTCAGGGAAAGTGCACACTTGGCAGCAGACCCAGAGCCCATGCCCAGAGGCCCTGCGCGGGGAGGCACCGGGCAAGCCCTGGGGAGAGTAGCCCAAAGCTGAGTGTTGAACAGGGAGAAAAGCAAAATCATCACGCCTCTGCCTTTGCAGCCAGCAAGACCAGAAAAACCGGCTTGGCAAGTTTGAAAACAGCAAGAGTTTGGTGTTTTTTTAAAAATAATTTTTTAATATTATTTTTTATTATTTTTATCTTTTTACCTCTCAACTCCTTTTGCTTCTTTTTACTTCTTTCTTGTTTTCTTCCTTCTTCCTTTCTTTCCAATTCTATCTCTTCTTCCTTCATCTTTTGTTTTCATCTTTTTTCCTCTTTTCTCTTTTTTCTAAATATATTTTATTGATTATGCTATTACAGTTGTCCCATTTCTCCCCCATCATTCCCCTGCACCCTGCACACCCTCTCCCACCCACATTCCCCCCATTTTAGTTCATGTCCATGTGTCATAAATTCTTTAGCTTCTACATTTCCCACACTAGTCTTGCCCTCTCCCTGTCTATTTTCTACCCACCATCTATGCTACTCATTCTCTGTACCTTTTTCCCCTCTCTCCTCCTCCCAGCCTCCTGTTGCTAACCCTTCATATGGTCTCCATTTCTTTGGTTCTGTTCCTGTTCTAGCTGTTTGCTTAGTTTGCTTTTGTTTTAGGTGTGGTTCTTAATAGCTGTGAGTTTGCTGTCTTATCACTGTCATATTTTTTATCTTCTTTTTCTTAGATAAGTCCCTTTAACATTTCATATAATAAGGGCTTGGTGATGATGAACTCCTTGAACTTGACCTTATCTGAGAAGCGCTTTATCTGCCCTTCCATTCTAAATGACAGCTTTGCTGGATAGAGCAATTTTGGATATAGGTCCCTGTTTTTCAAGATTTTAAATATTTCTTCCCAGCCCCTTCTTTTGAGAAATCAGCTGACAGTCTGATGGGAACTCCTTTGTAGGTGACTGTCCCCTTATCCCTTGCTGCTTCTAGAATCCTCTGCTTCATTTGAATCTTGGCTAATGTAATTACAATGTGCCTTGGTGTGTTCCTCCTTGGGTCCAACTTCTTTGGGACTCTCAGAGCTTCCTGGATGTCCTGGTAGTCTATTTCCTTTGCCAGATTGGGGAAGTTCTCCTTTATTATTTGTTATTTGTTCCAATAAGTTTTCCACTTGTTGCTCTTCTTCTTCCCCTTCCGGGACCCCTATAATTCAGATGTTGGGACGTTTAATGATGTCCCGGAGGTTCCTAAGCCTCTCCTCATGTTTTTGAATTCTTGTTTCTTCCTCGTTTTCTGTTTGGTTGTTAGTTTCTTCCTTCTGGTCCACTCCATTGATTTGAGTCCCAGTTTTCCTCCCATCTTTATTGGTTCCCCATGCGTCTTCCTTCATTTCACGTATTGTAGCCTCCAATTTTTCATCTAATTTATGGGCAAAGTCAACCAATTCTGTGAGCATCTTGATGACCAGTGCTTTGAACTGTGCATCTGATAGGTTGGCTATCTCTTTATGGCTTAGAGTAATTGGCTCTGGAGCTTTCATTTGTTCTCCAGTTTGAGCCATTTTTGGTGGTTTTTTTTTTTTGGTTTTGTTTTGTTTTGGTTTGGTTTTAGTCTGGTCGCGGCTATTAAATAGTGAGGGGTGGAGCCTTAGGTGTTCCTCAGGGCGGGGCAGCCCAATCGCTGGGTTGTGACGCTATAGGTGGGGGCGGGGTCTGAGAGGGAACAATGGCACCTGCTCTGCTCTCTCCTTTATTCAGTCCCTTCCGCCACTTCCCCTTTGCCTGGACCATCTGTACACGCAAATGTGGGACCACCTGGTCAGCCAGCCGCCTTGTGCAGCCTCACTGGGTCTGCACAGTTGCCCCCTGTGCCCGGGGTCTGCCAGCTGCTGCCTCTGGGCCCAGGGACCGCCAGCCGCTGGCTGTGCACCTGAGAACTGCCAGCTGCTGCTGCTTGCGTTCCAGGGTCCGCACCTCCATTTTTTCCTGCCTCGACTCAGTCCCTCTTACCGGTCTGGATGAATGGTTGTTGAACTTCTGTACAGTTCAATTTTCTACAAGTTCTGGTTGTTTTCTTGTTTCTAAATATTTGTTTTGGCTGAAAGTCCTCTTTTCTCTTTTTAAATACCCACGAGTGAGACAAACAACAACAACAACAACAACAACAACAAAAACAACCTGGCACTGTGGAAAAATCAGAGATGGTCCCAAAGAGGGGGCATCCCAACAGCTGAGACAGTAGAAGCTGTGAACACCAGGAAACCTGAAGGAGACTGCACCACTGAATCTCACAGGTATTCTACTATAGAAGTTCAAATCACACCATAATCCCAGGGAACCAGAACAGATCAATTTAAGAAGCTGAGGAAGGCTAACAAGAAGAGTTTCACAAACCATGGGAATACAAAGAAACAATCCCCAAATGAAAGAAAGAAGCTCCAGAAAAAACGCTAAATGAAACAGAGGCAACTCAACTATCAGATATTGAGTTCAAAGCAATGGTTTTCAGGAAGCTCCATGAGCTCTCAATGAGCTACAAGAAACTACAGAGAAGCTACGATGAACTCACTGAAAACTATACCAACATGAAAAAGGAAATAGAAATTATCAACAAGGGCCAAGAGGAAATGAAGAATACAGTTTCTGAACTGAAGAACACAGTAAAAGAAATGAAAAGCAGAATCAATGAAGCAGAAAATCAGATCAGCAAGTTGGAGGACAAGGTAGAAAAAAACACTCAGGAAGAGGAAGAAAAAGAAAAGAGTCTCAGAAAGAATGAAGAGGGATTAAGAGAAATGCAAGACAATATGAAACATAATAATATCCATATAATAGGGATACCAGAAGGAGAAGAAGAAGAACAAGGGTTAGAAAACCTATTTGAAAAAGTAATGATGAAAAACTTCCCTAATTTGATGAGAGAAAAAGTCACACAAATCCAGGAAACACAGAGAGTCCCAAACAAGAGGAACCCAAAGAGGCTCACTTCAAGACACATCATAATTAAAATGGCAAAATTCCAAGACAAAGAGAGAATCATAAAGGCAGCAAGGGAGAAAAAGGAAATAACATACAAGGGAGCTCCGATAAGGTTAGCAGCCGACTTCTCAATGGAAATAATCCAAGCCAGAAGAGAATGGCAAGAAATATTCCAAGTAATAAGAACCAAAGGCCTTCAATGAAGACTACTTTACCCAGCAAAGCTTTCAATCAAGATAGAAGGCCAAATAAGGAGTTTCCCAGACAAATGAAGTCTAAAAGAATACACCTCTACCAAACCAGTTCTGCAAGAGATACTAAAGGAACTTCTTTAAGGAAAAGAAGGCAGAAAGGAGAGAGAGAGAGAGCGAGAGAGAGAGAGAGAGAGAGAGGGAAACATGGGTACAAAAATGGCAATGAATCAGTACCTATCAATAATAACCTTAAATGTAAATGGATTAAATGCTCCAATCAAAAGACATAGAATAGCTGAATGGATAAGAAAGCATGACCCACACATATGCTGCCTACAAGAAACCCACCTCAGGACAAAAGACCTACACAGACTCAAAGTGAAGGGCTGGAAACAAATTTTCCAAGCAAATGGACAGAAAAAAAAAAAAGCCAGGGTAGCAATACTCATATCAAACAAAATAGATTTCAAGAGAAGAGCTATAAAGAGAGACCCAGAAGGTCACATCATAATACTCAAGAGAAGAATTCACTAAGAAGACATAAACATTGTAAATATATATGCACTCAACAAAGGAGCACCTAAATACATCAAGAAAACCTTAGAGGACTTCAAGAAAGATATTGACAGCAACACAATTATAGTAGGGGATTTTAACACCACACTGTCAAAAATGGACAGATCTTCCAAACAAAATATCAACAAAGATATTGTGGCATTGAACAATACTCTAGAGGAAATGGACTTAACTGATATATATAGAGCCCTTCATCCCAAAGAAACTAAATACACACTCTTTTCAAATGCACATGGAACATTTTCAAAGATAGACCACATGGTAGGACACAAAACAAGCCTCAACAAATTCAAGAAAATTGAAATCATACCGAGCATTTTTCTCTGACCACAAGGGACTGAAACTAGAAACCAACCCCAAAGGGAAAAACTCAAAACACTCAAAATCAAGATTGAATAGCATGCTATTAAACAATGAATGGGTCAAGAATGAAATTAGGAAAGAAATCAAAAAGTTTCTGGAAACAATGAAAAATGACATCGCAATAACCCAAAACTTATGGGACACAAGCAAAGGCAGTCCTGAGAGGAAAGTTCATAGCAATACAGGCCTACCTAAAAAAGACAGAAACATTTCAAACAACCTAACCCTATTCCTACAAGAACTCGAGGAACAACAACAGAGACAGCTCAGAGCAAGTAGAATGAAGGAAATAACCAAGATCAGAGCAGAATTACATGACACAGAGACTAAAAGAACAATTTCTAAGGATCAATGAATCCAGGAGCTGATTCTTTGAAAAGATAAACAAAATCAACAAACCTTTAAGCAGGCTCATCAAGAAGAAAAGAGAGAGGACCCAAGTATACACAATCAGAAATGAAAGAGGAGAGATTACAACTGACACCACAGAAATACAAAGGATTGTATGGAATTACTATGAAGAACTATATGCCAAGAAATTTGAAAACATAGGTGAAATGGACAAGCTTCTAGAAAAATTCAGTCTTCCAAAACTCAATGAAGAAGTAGAAAGCCTGAACAGACCAATAACAGCAGATGAAATTGAAGCAGTAATCAAAAAACTTCACACACACAAGGGCCCTGGACCAGATGGTTTCACAGGAGAATTCTACAAAGCATTTAAGACGGAGCTAACCCCTATCCTTCACAGAGTATTCCAAACACTCCAAAATGATGGAAGACTCCCAAACTCTTTTTATGAAGCCAGCATCATCCTAATCCCAAAACCAGATAAAGACACAACACAGAAAGACAACTTCAGGCCAATATTGCTGATGAACATAGATGCTAAAATCCTCAACAAAATATTGGCAAACTGCACCCAACAATACATTAAAAAGGTCATACACCATGACCAAGTGGGATTCATCCCAGGGATGCAAGGATGGTTCAATATTTGCAAATCAGTAAATGTAATACATTACATAAACAAAAGCAAAGACAAAAATCACATGATCATATCAATAGATGCAGAAAAAGCATTTGATAAGGTACAACACCCATTTATGATAAAAACACTCAGCAAAGTGGGAATAGAAGGAGCATTCCTCAACATAATAAAGGCCATATATGAGAGACCTACAGCCAACATCATACTCAACAGGCAAAAAATAAAATCTTTTCCACTAAGATCAGGAACAAAACAAGGTTGTCCACTTTCACCACTTCTATTCAATATAGTATTTGAAGTCTTAGCCACAGCAATTAGACAAGAAAAGGAAATAAAAGGCATCAAAATCAGAAAGGAGGAAACAAAACTATCATTGTTTGCAGATGACATGATAGTGTATATAGAAAATCCTATAGACTCAGCTAAAAAGCTGCTTGACCTAATAAATGAATTTGGCCAAACAGCCGGATACAAAGTCAATATCCAGAAATCAAAGGCATTTTTGTATACCAACAATGAAACCGCAGAAGCAGAAATCAAGAAAAAAATCCCACTCCATATAGCAAAAAGAAAAATAAAATACCTAGGAGTAAACCTAACCAAGGAGGTAAAAGAACTGCATGCAGAAAACTACACCACACTGAAGAAAGAAATCAAGGAAGACACAAATGGAAGCATATACTGTGTTCATGGATCAGAAGAATTAACATCATCAAAGTGTCCATACTGCCCAAAGCAATTTACAAATTCAATGCAATACCTATTAAAGTACCAATGGCATATTTCACAGACATAGAACAAACACTTCAAAATTTTATATGGAACCATAAATGACCCCAAATAGCTGCAACAATCCTGAGAAAGAAGAGCAAAGTAGGAGGGATCACAATACCTGATACCAAGCTGTATTACAAAGCCACTGTAATCAAAACAGCCTGGTACTGGCCTAAAAACAGGCACATGCATCAGTGGGATAGATCAGAGAGCCCAGAAATAAACCCAAGTCTCTATGGTCAATTAATATTTGACAAAGGGACCAGCAACATAAAATGGAGTAAAAATAGCCTCTTCAACAGGTAGTGTTGGGAGAACTAGACAGCTACATGCAAAACAATGAAACTCGAGCTCCAACTTACACCATACACAAAAATAAATTCAAGATGGATAAAAGATTTAAATATAAGCCATGACACCATTAAAGTCCTAGAGGATAGCATAGGCAGGAAAATCTCAGATATTTCACGCAGCAGCGTTTTTACTGATATGTCCCCTAAAGCAAGGGACATAAGGGAAAGAATATACAAATGGGATCTCATCAAAATAAAAAGCTTCTGCATGGCTAAAGAAAACAGTATTGAAACAAAAAGAGAACCGGCTGTATGGGAAAACATATTTGCCAATGATATCTCAGACAAGGGTTTAATTTCCAAAATATATAAAGAATTTACACGACTCCACTCTAAGAAGACAAACAACCCAGTTAAAAAATGGGCAAAGGACTTGAACAGACACTTCTCCAAGGAGGACATATAGAGGATCCAGAGACATATGAAAAGATGCTCAGTATCACTGGCTATCAGAGACATGCAAATTAAAACCACAATGAGATACCACTTCACACTGGTCAGAATGGCCATCATAAACAAAGCAACAAACACCAAGGGTTGGAGAGGTTGTGGAGTAAAGGAGACCCTAGTGCACTGTTGGAATTGAAGACTGGTACAACCACTATGGAAAACAGTATGGAATTTTCTTAGAAAACTAAAAATGGATCTGCCTTTTGAGCCAGCAATTCCACTGCTTGGATTATATCCTAAGAACCCTGAAACACCAATCCAAAAGAACCTATGCACCCCAATGTTCATAGCAGCACAATTTACAATAGTCAAGTGTTGGAAGCAACCTAGGTGCCCATCAGTACATGAATGGATCAAAAAACTGTGGTACATTTACACAATGGAATTCTATGCAGCAGAAGGAAAAAAAGGAGCTCCTACCCTTCCTGACAGCATGGACAGAACTGGAGAGTATTATGCTAAGCGAAATAAGCCAGGTGGTGAAAGACAATATTTGATCTCTGAGACCATATGATCTCACCTTTAACAGGAACCTAATCAACAAAACAAACAAACAAGCATAATATAACCAAAGACACTGAAATTGAGAACAGATTGACAGTCACCAGAGCGAAGAGGGGAGGGAATTTCAGGGGAAAAGGGGAAGGGTTTAGAGCAACAAGTATAAAGGACACATGGACAAAAACTATGGGGGCTGTAAATGGGAGGGAGGTAGAGAGGTCTGGGGCAGTGGGCCAGGTTGGGAGTAAAAGACAGAAAACTGTACAAGAACAACAATTAAAATTAAAAAAAATAAAATAATTTTAAAAAAAGAAAAGAAAATTTCACATTTACCTATTAAGAATGATTACAAGTTCATAAAAAGTTATATCAAGACACATTCACATTATTTAATGAATAATTAATATTATCTTCCAAGGTGCAATATTCTATAATTATTCAGAACTTTTTCACATCTTTCTTGAACTCTAAAAAACATTTCATGTTTAGACAATTTGTATAAGTCAAAATAAATCAGCAAATTAGTTCAGAATGATGTCATACTCATACTATTTATATGCTACTTCTTTTTTCTTTTAGAGTTAAACCTTCAAACCTTTTTGTTCACTAGGCACTTTTAGACCTCAGTTTATGACTAAAGATTTTAAAATGATTTGTTGCATTATGTAACTACAAATAAAGTGAGATATCCTGTCTAGCATCTTTACCCTGAAATTAATAACCTCATAGAAATAAATGAGTGAAGAAAAATTTCATTATATGAAGAAAAGATATATATTTTTAAGGGTGTATAGCTAAAAAGCACAGTGAGAATGATAAAATCTGTAGTTTTTAAAAATGTAGTCAATAGAATAAACATATGACTAAATCTGAAATAAGCAGAAACATTGGTATATGAATAATGGGCAAGGAACATTGAAGTATTCAGATATTTAAAGCTAATCTATTTTTCTAATTATATCTCAAGCTGACCTCAGGGTCTGGTCAGTTTCCCTGGATAAACTATGATTTGTTCTCAGATATTCCAAAGTATGTCAGGGTTTCTGAAACCATCAGAGGACAACACTGAAAAAGACAACAGGTAGGATCAGATGCTTGGACTGAATAATCCCTAGATTTTATCCAAAAGTCTTGGGAGAATATAAGTATACACTGTGAAGAACCAACAGTCCCCTGAGAACTAACCCAGAGCCAAAGCTGTATAAGGTAGAAACCTGAAATGTTAATTTTGTGTCAGAGATAAATATCTCAAGACACAAAATTAAATAACAGAAACACAAGCTCATGGCCAAGAAACCTGTCCTACATACTTTTTAAGTACTTTTGGAGGTTATATACCAACACATTAAAAAACCTTACCTTTTTTCTCTACAGTTTCATTAGAAGATTAAAACGGATGAGAACTCAGACTTGTTTCAGCCACCAGTCATGAGTTGCTCATCTGACAAACTGGATAAATCCTTTGTTGTGACTACATAGCTCCTAAATGACAAAGTTTTAACTGAATAATGATGTAGAGGAGTTACATAAAATACTTAAATCCTTGCATTTACTCAAATATTTTGTCATTCATTTTATCCTCACCTGCGGATATTTTATTGTTTATTTTAAAAAGAGAGACAGACAGACAGACAGACATCAATATGAGAGAGAAACATTGATCAGTTGCCTCCCAGACCAGGTAGCTAACCAGCAACCTAGGTAAGTGTCCTGACCGGAATTGAATGCACAGACTTTCAGTGCACCAGACAATGCTACAACCAACAGAGCAACCAGTGAGAACCAGTCTTTCATTTCTTTATTACCATAAGTATTTTTCAAGTGTCTACTGTGTTTGGTTATGGTAATACAACTTAAAACAAGAAAGTAGCATTTCTTCTCAGAGTATGTAAGGGTAGTTTCTAAGAGTTAGTAAGCAATTAACATTAAATACTAATTGCAATGAGAGGAGACCATAAACCCCAAACCTGGTAAATCCTTTCTCGATGAGTTAATGAATAACAGAAAACCTGTGATCTTAATAAACCTGACTACCAGCCAGGTAAAATGAGTTTTCTTGTGTGATGAGGGTTACAGTGGACTGAAGTGCTATGTCATCAGAGGTACTGAAGGCAGGGTAAGGCACATCTAAAGTCCCAGAGGTAAAATGGGGTGGGGTTTGTTTGTGAGATTAAAATTTTTAACTCTGGGTAGATCTGAGTTTGATATGCACAGATAAAATTTAAAGAGGAAAATAAAGACTAGATGCAAATCGGTGTGTATGCTTCTTTCGTACACCTGAAGAGTTTGGTCTTTTGAGATCAGTGGGAAACCATGGGAAAAGTTTACAGTCAGAGAGAGCAATGACCCAATTCTCATTTTAGAGTAATGTAGAGTAGTATAATAGTAACGTAGCCATTGTAGTAGTGTGGGAAACAGAGTAATATAGATGACAATAGCTATTCAGTTGCTACTACAGTGTTTAGAACTGCTGTGACTGTGGCCAAAGATAAAAAATATATTTTTTAAAATATATTTTATTGATTATGCTATTACAGTTGTCCCATTTCTCCCCCATCATTTCCCTCCACCCTTCACAACCCCTCCCACCCACATTCCCCCCTTTAGTTCATGTCTATGTGTCATAAGTTCTTTAGCTTCTACATTTCCCACACTATTCTTGCCCACCCCCTGTCTATTTTCTACCCACCATCTATGCTACTGATTCTCTGTACCTTCCCCCGCTTTCCTCCTCCAACGCCCCTGTTGCTAACCCTCCATATGATCTCCATTTCTGTGATTCTGTTCCTGTTCTAGCTGTTTGCTTAGTTTGCTTTTGTTTTAGATGTGGTTCTTAATAGCTGTGAGTTTGCTGTCTTTTCACTGTCATATTTTTGATCTTCTTTTTCTTAGATAAGTCCCTTTAACATTTCATATAAAAAATAATTGTACTTTCTTCACTCAGTATTTAAAAGCTGTATTATTTGCCTGCTTGGTCAAGTATCAACTTTTTAATTGTCTTCTGACTGGTTTCCCACATTCATCTTCTCCACTTAATTAACCACTTAATTAAGACTGAAGACAGAGTTATAATCAAAAATAAAAATATGATTACATTACTTCCTTACATAAAATTATTTACAGCCATCCCTATACTATTATGGTAAAGAATAAATCCATTTTTGTATTTTTAAAAATTATTTATTTATTTATTTTTAGAGAGAGGATAACGAAGGGAGAAAAAGAGGGAGAGAAAGAAACATCAATGCCTATTTGCCTCTCTCATGCCCCCTACTGGGGACCTGGCCACAACCCAGCCATGTACCCTCACTGGGAATTGAACCAGCGACCCTTTGGTTTGCAGACCTGTGCTCAGTTCACTGAGTGACACCAGCCAGAACCTTTTTTTTTTTTTTTTTTTTTTGGTATCATTTAAAAATATTTATTTATTTATTTTTAGAAAGAAAGGAAGGGAGGGATAAAGAAAGGTAAAGAATAAATTTTTAATATGCCCTTTCATCCACTGGACTCTAATGGGGGCACATACCCCTGGAAATGGGGGAGGGATTTAAGCTGCACAAGCACAACTGGAGACTTTGCCCCCCACTAAACATGGTGGATGGAAGAGGGGCAAAGGCAAACATGGCCAACACAGGTGCTTGTGGGTTGGAAGGCTGGGCATTCCCACTGGCTTTTGGCACACATAGGGTGCTGGGAGGGGGCATTTGAAAGGGAGCTCGCCAGAAAGCACAAATGCAGTTGGCTCTTTCCCCTCCACCAGGCGGGGAGTGGGGCGTGTCAACGGTGGCCAGTGTAGAGCAGAGGCCTTTGGACACAGATTACAAAAAATACCTGAAGCTGGATTGCAACTGGAGACCAGTTGAACCACGTATCCTTTTGATACTTTTGGGTGGGGAGTTTCCTGGTGCAACTTTG
This sequence comes from Glossophaga mutica, assembly GCA_039655065.1. Lineage (NCBI taxonomy): Eukaryota > Metazoa > Chordata > Mammalia > Chiroptera > Phyllostomidae > Glossophaga > Glossophaga mutica. The sequence goes on along the minus strand of CM077304.1, from coordinate 158,543,170 downwards.
AACTGAGATGGCAGAGGGTGACAGGGTGATTTTTATTTGGTTGTCTTAGAGGGAATGAGCTTTGAGGCTGAAACTTGCCATTATTTCTAAACACCTTGGGGATGATAGCACTGTGAACAGATTTTTGTGCTTATGTTATTTTCAGTTCTTGAACCTATGTAATAGTTATAATGACAAATATTCAAATAACTATTTTTTGATGTCATACTCTGACTTCCTTTCCCCTGATTTTTGTTACCAAGATATTTTAGGCAGAAACCTGTCATCTAATAAAATATTCCTTCCTTGTCCACCAAACTACGTCTTCGGAGATTTGCTGGTAGGCAGCAAGTGTAGGATCATCTCCCCACACCCACTACTGTTTGTGTTCAGTTGCAAAAGGACAATTCGATTTGCTAAGAAAAAATTCATTCCATTGCCTTATCTTTATTACTTTATTTTATTTGAATGCACTGTATCATATAGAATGTGATAAAATATCAGTGTCCTGAAATAAATATTAGCCATTTTTACTCATCTTTTAGTTTTCTTTTTTTTAAGATTTTATTTTTATTTACTTTTAGAGAGAAGGAGAGGGAAAGAAACAGCAATGAGTGGTTGCCCCTTGTATGTCCCCCCACAATGGGGACCTGGACAGCAACCCAGGCATATGCCCTGACTGGGAAGTAAACTGGCGACACTTTGGTTCACAAGCCGGCATTCAATCCACTGAGCCACAATAGTCAGGGCTCAACTTTTAATTTTTCAGTGTCAGAAGTTTTCATGGCCAAATTGATTGGTAACCTCATAAATGTAAATTAATAATTTCTTCTGAATTTAATTCATTTAAATAATTGTCTCATGTATGGAACTAACCAGTTCATATAACTCAGGTAGAATTCCACATGTCTACTGCATGAAGTTCTAAATCCCTAATATAGATATCTGAAAGCACCCCCCACCTCCATTTGTCATTTTTCTATCTATCCAATCATCTCTCATCATTCTACCTATTTACTGATCCACCTACCTAGCTAGCCATATACCCCTAACTATAAATTAGTTCCAGCCTTTGTCCCATTTCACCTGTTGGAAAACTCCAATTCATAGATGTTAAGTAATTGATTGAAACCACACAGCTAATTAGTAGGAAAGCCAAGGGTGGAGCTCAAGAATGTCCAACTTCAAATCCATGTCTCTGTATTGCTATTATGTGCTTTCTGAGATACAAATCATAATTATTTCTTTATCCTCTGCCCAATTTCTACACTCCATTCTTGCTCAGTCTGTTCCATGTACCCAGAGGTCTATCACTTCTATCAGCCTTTTGAAATTTATGAATTCTTTATAGCTATGTTAAAATAAGATAATATTCACTAAGTATTTTCCAGTATTTGTTGATATGAAGTAACTTTTCTTTTTTAAAAATTCTCAACCATTAACTCTATCCCTATACTATATCGTTGGTCATTACTTATCTGTCTTCTTTTTTATTATTTTTTTTCAGAAGTATTCTTTAGCCCACTAATTTATTAGCTCTTGGATTATTAGAACCACCTTGCTATTTTAAAAGCTACCAAAATTTGTTATAGTTGCTTACTGAAGAATTGAAAACATAAATAAGGAAGAAGCTATGCATTTGCTTCACATTGAAGACTAATTTTCACTATATGCATATTTTTAAAGATTAAAATGAAATTTTCCTAAGAATGTTTAAATCACAAAATATGTTTACATATATAGTGAATATTTTCATGATATAAACTGTAATTCACATAGCATCTATAGCAAAATGCAAACACCATTAATAAAGGTCTAAGATGGAGAGCAGGGAAGAGAATCTTCCGACACTGTGATAACTGGGAATAGAGTGGATACAAGAGTTATATTGGCAAAGAAGTCCAGAGGTTCTCTGGGAAGGAAATAGGAAAGAAAGGTTTAGACCTGATTCTCAGGTCCTGAAATGAGGTTTAGACTATCATGAAATAGATGGTAGAAGCTCCTTTGTTGTATGAAGTCAAAATGAATTCACAGGAGCCCAGAAAAGACTCAATGTGCATAAATTGATTTTGGGATAAGAAGAATAATTGTAGCTTAAAATTGTTTTATCTTTCTATTCAAGTCTGAGACAACTGGACACAATTTTGTCAAAAACAAAAGCTATAAAAAACTGAAAAGGATAAATATAAATGTTCTAACACTTGTAATATTGTTTAAAAAACCAAGAACTTCTATTTCATTATAGGGAGCCCAAGCATTGTCCTAACCCAGGTAAATATGCAATGTTTTTTGTTTTAGTGAGGGAAACACAATTAGTGGACAAGGGTAGGCAGATCCCTACTAGTAATTATGAAAGAAGTCACACCACTATGAGAGTGAGGTATCCCATGATTGGGCCACAGAACAGGAAGCTGCAGCAGAACAGGAGAACTTGGCAGTGACATAGTGGAAAAAACTGATGCCCACAGGTTGCAGAGGCAATTAGCAAAACCTGCTAAGGAGAACCAACCAGCAACCCAACCCCCTGCCAGGAAATGGAAGAACTTGGAATCCCAATAAATCTGTTTGGTAAAACTTAGAGACAAAGTGTATGTCTGTTACTTTTATTCTTACTGTGATCAAGCTTCCTAACTGCTCTCTTGACTGATGCAAAAACATGTGCTATAAACACAAAATAAACATTAAAGTACAACAAAGATCATGATGTCGTTATTAATTTTTCTTTTTCTTTCAATTATTAAAAAAAGAAGAAAGAAACTGTTATCTGATCTGAACCATAACTCTGGTAAAAGGAATCAGCAGGAAGATTCTCTGTTATGCTATGACTTCTGAGAATTCCACGCATAAACTGCCAGCCCAATGTACTCTATTGAAAATATGCCTCCCTAACAGGGGTGTCCCAGAATGGCCACAGTGTGACATATCGACATTGACCAAGACTTCTACCCATCCTTTTATCTTGGGCTTGAGTTTATGTTAGCACTTTTCTTACCCTTTCTACCCTCCGCACATTTTATATCACCTTCTAAATACCCTTAAAATTAATACATCCTCTCTCTGTTTCCATACCTAGTCTCATTGAGCAGGGAGAGGTCAAAATTAAATGTTCGTCTTGAGAGAATATTGTGCCCCAATGCTAGTAATAAGGTCTAATGTGATTATGAAGAACCAAAGGTGCACATATCAATTTTTAGATAAGATGCTTCATTTCCAGCTACACACTACCATACACTCTGCTTCTGTGTACCAGTTTGGTTAATTATTTCTCCCTGTTACGCTATAAATTCCACAAAGTAACCCTGCAGCATTCTCCTTGTAAAATAAATCATTATCCTTTGTCAAAGGAGTGCGTACTTGCAACAAAATAACAGTTCAAAACTGCTTACAATTGGCTTTTTACACTTGACAAATACAGAAGAGAATAATTGCCTAAAGACAATGTATAACCTTGATTTAAATGACTTATTATGCATGCTTTGAATATATGCAACAAAACTAATCTTCCTCTCTCAAAATAGTTTCCCCTGATGACAAATGAATTTGTTTAGATTGAAAACAGTATACATTTATAATTCCCTTGTCTGTTTTATAACTTCATGTATCTTATATCCACTCCCTTTTCACTTCATTGCCCTATGTTTTAATCCAAGAGATCATTTTTCATTGATATTAACTTTTTAAAAGAAAATTCAGTACAAGTCTAAAGGAAATAAAGTAAATCATACAAATAGGGTGAATAAAATGAAGGGAAGAATAGTATTCAACTTCTGTTTCTCCCTCTAAACATATCTTCCACCAATGCTGTAGACATAGCTACACAGAGGGGTATGTAGACTACCAAATAACTACCAAATAGACTACCAAATAACACTTACTGTCCTGTAGACCCTCAGATTACATGCATTTCAATTAAACAAACTTCAGTTTAGCTTCTTTTCTTTCACAACAGGCAATGATAATTCTCTGAATGTTTTGAGAGTTTGGAGGAGGCATTTTTGGTATTTACAAGTAATCTGGAGGGTTAGAGTCCTCCTATACTTTCAAGTCTCCTTTTTAAAAATGTTGTCAGATTGCTGATCAAAATGTATTGGAAACCAAATGGAGTGATGAGAGAGGAATGCCTTATTCCTCTTGAATAAGAAAAGCATTAAACAAGAAAGGGAAATGCTAATAAGAGAGGACAGACCGTTGAGACTTAAAAAGATTTGAGAAGGCCTAACATGTGTTTTGATATTATTAGCTGCCTCCAGCCATTGTTCATTTGTATTTAAAGCTTTGCAGGTGGTGGTCAACTGATAGATGCTTACTTGCATCAAACTGCGGGAACGCCCAAAGTAAAAATTGCTCAGTGATGGGATATAAGTAGAAAGGAAGTTTCCAAGTGGTCTGAAAAGTTTGACATATGCAGAAAAATTAAGCCAAATAATTAAGGACCAGAAATAGAGGGCAAAAGCAGCTGCCCAACAGGCAATGCATCTGGGCCCTTGGCTGGCAAAAAGACATTGCTATAAATACCATGGGAGCCTTCTAGCATTAAAAGGCAGAAAACAGTCTATGCCTGCTCACTGTTTTTCAAATAAAAATCTGTGTATTGTTACCTGGCTATTTCCACAGGATTCTACAGATACTGTATGAGAGGGTTTTAAAGAACATGTCTATTAAAAACATAGATAACACAAGTATTTAATGATGATTTAATCATCTGACCATAAAATGGAGTGAGGTACTTTAGAGCTGTCCATTCATCATTTACACACACACACACACACACACACACACACACACACAAACATTCATATATATACACACACATAAACACGTGTGTGTATAACTATGCATGTGTGTGTGCGTGCATATGCACATATAGTTTCTGTCATATGATAGGGGCTAGTCTAAGACTGAGTACATAGGGCTATTAGGACAGACAAAATTCTTGTTCCCTTAGCACTTCTATACCCTGCGAAAATATCTGAGATACTCATAGGATCTGGATAGGAAATACTCTGGATAGCAAATACTATCAAAAGAATTAAACCAGGTGATATGATAATAGACTATGCCTGAGTACTATTAACTCTAGACAAGAAGTTCAGCAAGACCTCTATGAAAACATAGTATGTAAACTGAAACATTCATGATGAGAAGGAGAATGCCAAGGAAAAAAATAGAGCAAAGAGGAATCCAGGCAGACTAGTTATATGAAGACCACCAACACTAATGAGTTTTATATGTAAGAGAAACAGAGAAAGAATGTTCTGTCTGAGACAAGGTAAGTGAGAGTGTGGATATTAAATAGGTGAACAGGAAGCAGGCCATGCAGGGCATTGTGGTCCAAAACAAAGAGTTTTTTAATTATTCTAATTGCAGTGGAAAGAAATTTACATTTTTAAGGCCCAATATTGCTATTAAAAAGATCTCTCTGGTTCCTAAGTGGTTAATTTATTATAGAAAGGTTTAATAAAAAAATACTCAATTAGGGACTTGTAGAACTCCACTCAGAAATGAGTATGGCTTACATACTATGAAGCTAATAGTGGACAGGGGGAAAAGTAGGTGAATTGACCCGATGAATGTGTGTGATGAGAGAAAATAAAACAGAGTGAGGGAGGGTAATGGGTCCCAGGTAGATCTCTGGTCATGCAGATAGGCAACAGCCCTGTTTTTTTGAGTAGCAAAACCTTAAAGGTAAGTAATTTTGTGGGAGAAGGGGTGCCGAAAATAAGGAGATATGGTTTGAACATTTAAATTTTGAAATGCTTATTGGTCGCCTGAGTGGAAAAGTCAAGTAGGCAAGAAAAAAAAAAGTCTAAAGTTTCAGGGGAAGGGTCAGAACAAATCAATGGCAGAAAAAATGATAATGCTGTGGATATTTTAGAATTGTTTAAGATATTGAGAAATGCTCTTTGAAAAGTAAATGATCCAGTTTATGATCATTTTGCTAACATTCAATGTAAAGTGAATGGTATAGTATCATTCTTTAAAATAGCTTACTCAGAGTACAATTTTTTTAAATCCCAATACCAAAAGAAATACACTTAAATCATTTTATATCCAATTTAACAATCTGCACATTTTGCATCCATAATTAACAGCTATAAAATATAAAAAATGTATAATTTTACATTTTTATTTCTTCAAGAGAATTCCAACTAATACTACTTAAAATAATGTCTTCCAACATTTTAGTAGTCATACACACAGTTTCCCTGTAAGAGGTTCAATTTCACTTCTAAATTTCTTAGTATAATTAGATACATTCTTACAATAACTTATTTATTTATTCCCTTCTTGTCGAATTGTTCTATTTTTCCCAAACTTTTCTATTTTTGTAGGCTTCGTTAGATGTTCTTAACATTTAAATAAATGATTGATTTCAGATGAATTGCTATCCTACTTTTATTAAATGTCTTCTGTACTATGACTGTTTTGCATCCAAATAGCATTTATTCTCCCCACTCTCCTCCCCTATCCTACAGAAAGCATAGTTAAACTTTCACCAGCTACTTTGCGTTAAGCTGTTTCTTGAAACTGATAAATGAGCTGGATTTATAGTGCTGGTTTTGTTTAAATAAACTCCTTGTACTTTTTTTATTCTTCAATTTAAAATATGGTTTTATTTAGCCTTTTAACTCTTGAATAAAAATGTTTGAAACATAATTTATGAGTTGAATGCTTTGAACAAGTCACAATACATCATATTTTTGTTCATAGAATATAGGGAAAGATGGAAAGGAGACATTTTTGTTACTATTTTTAAAGTGTGATTTTAAAAAAATCAAATGTACAGCTAAATGTGGAAAAATAAATATTTTAAAATAAAAGAGATGACTTTTTAATGGACTTTTCCCTGATGATGCCCAAAGATGATTTAATGATGGTTTCTTGTAGGGGAAAAATCTCTTTCAGTAAGTTACATATTTCTTTGTTTACTATTAAGCTATGGTTTTCTAACCAGTTCTTGTATTGATTTGCCAGCCTCACTCAAGGGGGTCTGTCCAGAAAACCTCCTAGAAGACCTAAGGGGCCTTCTGTGCAGAAGATTGTCCTTGTGAGCTGGTGGATGATGTCACCCCCACCTTGGCTCCATCACTCCCAGTCTCCACAGAGTATCCAGAATGACTTTTTAAACATATGCATCATATTATCTCATTCCTCTGCTTTAAATTTTTCAGTACTTTTTGTTTGTTTTTTATTAAACATAAAATTCAACTCTACTCACATCTATAAGTTTTCACACATTTTTTCCTTCTCCTTTTTCAATCTCATCTTCCACCAATCTTTACCCAGTGTCCTGAAGCTCTGTACACACTAGTCTTCTTTCTATTAATTAAAAATAAATAGATTGGCTCCTGCATTCAACTTGCTTTCCGGTTTGCCTGGAACACTGACCCCAAGTACTCTGTGTCAGACTTTCCATTATTTAAGTCTTTATTTGGTTGTCATCTCCTCAGAGAAATATTCCCAGACTACCATATCTGATGTAGACATATTAGTTTCCACTGTTTTAAAAAAACTATCTATCCATGTTTTCTACTTTTATTTGCTTTATACTTTCCACTATCTTAAATTATTTTGTTTTGAATTTTATGTTTACTTCTACTTTAAAGTATTATATATTGGCCCATTTTCAAAGCATACATTTTTATAACTAGTGCCTGCCACATAGAAGGAAGTTTGTAAATGTTTTCTAAACCGGTGACTGGTAGATAGCTTGAAGGACATTAAAAGCTTTTAATCTTGGCCCTTGGTGTAGCTCAGCGAGTTGGACATCATCATACAAACCAGAATTTGTTGGTTCATGGATTGATGTGTCTCTTGCACATCAATATTCCTCTCCCTCTCTTTTTCCCCTTCCTTCCGCTCTCTCTAAAAATAAATAAATAATATCTTTTTAAAAAGCTTTTAATCTTGGTAAATCTAGTAAAACGGGCTTCCATCACCTTCAGCTCACAAATGCTAATGGAATTCTCACATGACACACTTTCTTAAAACTGCCATTAAAGTGCTCACTTATTGCTATGTTGATTTATTGCTGTGAAGTAGATACCTACCCAGTTAGCAAGAAAATTCTCAAATAATTGTAGGAAAGGGAGAAGAAGAGAGCTAGCACGTAAATTAAAGTTTATTATGTTCTGGAATTTTGAAAACTTCAGTTTATCAATTAAAAGTAGTTCATTAAGTAGATATAACTACCCAAATGAGCAGCAAACAACCCCTTCAAGCCTCCATCCTTCAGCAAAGAAAATATTTTTTCTGTCTTCCAAGAGGAAGCCAACTGCACTAGAGACCCTTGCTTGTGAATAAAGCATATCTATGAAGTAATGTTATTCTCTTACACAGATAAAGAATTTGAGCTCAGAAGGGCCAATAACTTTTCTAAGGTCCAACAGTGTGATTGTCAGAATAAGAATTTAGCTCTTTTCAGACATGTTTTCCTCGCTGTGCCACACTGGTATCACCTGATATACGACCTCAGTATCTTTTGGGGGATGTCCTACAGACAAATCAAAAACAACATGGCTAATAACTAACTTGTCATCAGTGCTCTTCTTCTTCTTATTTGCTCTATTTTAGGAAATGAGACTATTATTTGCCTAGTGAACTATTTCTCATCTAAACATCCAACCAGCTACCAAACCTATCCTGCTTCCTGATTATCCCTTGTTTCTGTCACAATTTTACCTGGGTCCAGCCTTCATTCCCTTCAGCATTTCCACAGTTTAGTCTTTCACCTTTCTTTCCAGACTCCAACATGGAATCAGAATCATAGTAACGCTTTAAATTTTATTCTTCTTACTGACACTGACATTGCTAAGGGAAATGTTAATATTCATATTTTCCTTAAAATAGTGCTATGTCTTCCAATAGTCTCAAGCCTAAATACTACAGAATATCTTTTAAATTCCTTTATTTTAGGGACCTTTCTTCTGCTCACATACCACACAGCTACCATTGCCTCCAGCCATGTTGCATTACTTGCTGTTCCTTATATATGTTTCCTTTTGTTAACATTTGTTGTCCACTCACTCTAGATATCCCATCTTCCTGACTAACTTCTATTGTTCTTTCAGTTATCAGAAACTCAAATTTCCCATCTTATGGACCTCTGGCTTTGAACTTGAGTTTTATTGTCTATTGCTCTTCACCTTTGAATAACTCTTTCTCAACATTTATATACTGAACTAAAATTAAATAGCTGACTAAATTATAAATTCTTGAGGGCAGTGAGTCATTCTCTTTCAATTGAGTGTCCCAAGATGCCATGTCCTTATCACAATGCCTAGCATAGAGAATGTTAATACATTTTAATCAAAAGCATTAAAACATGAGTGCATGCAAAAAAGTACTTTTTCCACAGTTCATAGTCTTCCTGGTATTAGCCTTAGTAGGAAAGGAAGAGAAAAGCCACTGGCTCAGATCGCCACTGTTTCTGCTAAATTCAGTTATCTTTAGTTATCTCCTGGTTTAAGGTCAACTGATTTCCGGGTGGTCTCTTTAGCTGCTTTGTTTTTGTTCTTGCTTTGTTCTTCTTAGAAATAAGGCTTCCTAAGCTTCATGTCTGCATCATCACAGAATCTCAGAAACGCTGGGCCTGAAGAAGCTCAAATCATCTACTTTGACAGGTGTAGTACCTAATGTAATTCACTACCTATCTGTAAGTGTGCTATGTCAAGTTTTATGGAAGTAATGAAATTTTAGCACTCCAAGACGGCTCTACTATGATCACTGCTATTGAATATCCTTTTTTTATTGATAAGAAACCCAGGGAGAAGAGATTAAAACTGCTATTTTAATGAGATTGGAGGATACTGTTCAGATTTATGATATGATAATAAATTGGCTGCAAGTAAAAAAAGAAGAGAAAGAATATGTGAAAATGGTTGTTATAAAACAGAACCAGGGTAAAGGGTCTAATGGTTTTATGATTGCGGTTTTGTATCAAGGGCTTTCTTTTCACTTAGAGGTTGTTATAATCAACATAAATGAATGTGTTAGATTTATGCAATAGGAGAAAGAAAGGTAAATAACACATTTAAATAATTGAAAGTTTTTAGGAAAGGATAAGAAGCAAAGTTTATCTTCTCCTAATGAGTTTCTTTCTTTAGTTCAAGACCCAGAAGATAAGTGTGATAATTCCTGTCAAGTTCGTGAGCACATCTTAAGCTTTTCTCAAAAATACCATTCTTCTTTGCTATTCTTAACTCACCAAATTTCCTTCTTTCTAAATCCCATTTGAAAACCGTTAACTAGTCTTGTAACATACCTTAGCATTTTTTATTTTAGTAAATAATGAATTAGAAATAACAGCATATTAAAAAGATCAATACAAGGTCCATAATTAAAGGGCTTCATAAAACAGTAAAATATTTTTATTCTGATTTCAAAATAAAAGCTAATATTTTCATAGCTTTATATTGTAAAGCTTATTCTTTTTTTTAATTGTTGTTAATGTACAATTGTCTCCATTTTCACCCCACCACACCCCCCTTCCCCTCCCATTCCTGCCTCCCACCCTCTAACCCACCTCCCTTTGGCTTTGTTCATGTGTCCTTCATACAAATCAACAAACAAGTGTTGGAGAGGTTGTGGAAAAAACCCTAGTGCACTCTTGGTGGGAATGCAGACTGGGGAAGCCAGTGGAAAATGGTATGTAATTTCTTCAGAAAACTAAAAATGTAAAGCTTATTCTTGAATGGAAATAACAGAATACTGAAAGCTGATATTAAAAAGTTATTCCAATTTCCTAATTTTCTCATAATCTTCCAACTCTACAAACATTGTTAAAGTTCAGATTATCATCATTTTCTGACTGTATAAACAAAATGTAAAATCTCACAGAATCCAGTGCAAAAATAAGTACTGTATAATATTAAAAATACCTTTTGCCATAGCAATACTTTCCCATTTTCTTCTTTTATTTTTCTTTTTGGGTTTGTTTTATTTTTCACTTTAAACATTTTATTATTTTAATTTTTATGCTTTTTGTACTTTTATTTATTTTATTTTTTCAATTACAGTTGACATACAATATTATATTTATTTCAGGTGTACGACCCAGTGGTTAGGCATTCTATATCTTACTAAGTGATCATCCAGATAAATCTAGTACACATCTGACACCATACAATTACTAAAATATTATTAACTACATTCCTTGTGTTGGACTTTACATCATAATGACTATTCTGTAACTGCTAATTTGCACTTTGTATTCCCTTCACCCTTTTTCACCCAATGCCCTGCCTATCTGGCAACTGTTGAAATGTTCTCTGTACCTTTGAGTTGGTTTCTGCTCTGCTTATTTGTTTATTATTTATTTATTTATTTTAGATTCTACATATAAGTTAAAATATATGGCATTTGTCTTCCTTGGTCAGACACATTTCATTCAGCAAAATATTTTCTAAGTCCATTCATGTTGTTGCAGATGGCAAGATTTCATTCTTTTTTTATGGCTGAGTCATATTCTATTGTATACTGAGGTCTGTCTGGACAAAGTCCAGCCAGGTCCAGTCAGGGGGAGCTCCACAGCTAAGATAACCCTCCTAATTTTTAATGGCCACATATGGATGTGATACTAGCTTGTTCCGAGTGTCTGCCCTTCCTATCAGTATCAATGTGGCCTCTTCTTTATATTTTAGTTACAGAACTTTAGTTCAGTTAGATTTTGAGCTGTTCTGAATGGTGATTTTTCTGTAGTTTATTTGGAATTTTGATGTGGCTGTGCAAAATGTGATTTGACTATCACATTTACCCATGTCACCATCTTGACCAGAACACCACTTTCTCAATATTTTATCTAATTAGCTCAACAATTGATGATGAATTGTATCTTGTAAATGCAATTTCTGTAAATATTTGAAGAGAATCAAGCTTGCAGGTACACCCTTTGTCCTAGTTCCGAAATGTTTTCTGGCTGTAGTTACATATGATAAGTTTACTTTATTTGGGGCCTTAGTCAACTTCTCTTGTGTGGAGATATTGTTGCTTTTAAGATATAGGAAGCGTGAAAGATGGCTTTCACGCTTCCTATATCTTAAAAGCAAGAATACACCTTTGTTCACTTCTTTATTTCATATAGTTCAGGATCAACAGTTTTCTTATCAAAGGAATATAAATCCTACAGGTGAAATAGGAAAAGCTGAAGGAGACTGTTTCTATGATTAAGGGGAAAACAGATTACCACTGGTTGGACCTGTGTTCTCACTTAAAAAAATAAGTCAAATGATGTAGTACAGTATAGCAGACATGAGGAGGATTTACCCAAGATAGATGTCACTAAGGGCCCTACTTCTTATGCTAGATAATCAATTTCATTTATCTCAGTTATATGTTTGTTTTAAGCCTCCCAATAATGTAAATTCTTTAACCAGATTCTAAAAAGATGGTTTTTATCAATGTATTTCTCTGTTTTCTCTACTGAGCTGTTATCCAGAAAGAAAAACAAGAATTAATTGCTAAATACTATAGGGAAAAAAAAAAAACAGTAATTTTGATTCTATTTTTTTCTTATTTTCTCATTTATTTATCAAGTAAATGAAACCAGTGCGAAATGATATCACATGTTTCAGTGACAATGTGTCCTTAAAAGCCAAAAACCTGGGCATACCCTGGTGACTTGGAAAAAAGTTTCCAGAAATGCCTGGTCATGTGGAGTGACTTGTTGCTCTTGCTTTTCTCATTAAAACTTTCAAGGTGAATGAATATGTGCTCCTAAAATATCACCATTTTAAATCCTGCTTGTTTAAAACATTTCACAGTCAGCCCATTGATACCATCTTAACGGATACACAGCTGGAACTTTTCCCATATGAGTTTAATGACTTTTTCCTTTAATACTTTACCTCCTTCAGTTCCGCCTTCCTAGACATCACAACATACTGAGTGTTGATTTATACCAGGATACAGGCTGTTCTTGCTTTTTCTTTGTCCAGATTGTATGAAGGTCACAGAGAACAGCAACTCCTCTTATGTACTTATGCAACATTGCAGAAGCCAGGGCTTCTCTCAGCTTGAGTTTATTATTTGGAGATTTGAGTCCTGACTTTCCTTTAGCTGCTTGATTTATTTTTTTGTCTTCTTCTAAATTAAACATTCTACTGGTTCCTACATATTTCACTGTGTTTTCATCAAGTTTTTAAGTTTTATTTGCCTTTTGACATTGCCTCTCCCATGACATTAAGAGGAATGTAAATTCTACTGGGTTTCTTTATCATATTGAATAAATACCATCTTTATGTTAAACAGAAATCCAGTTCTTCATCCATTGGGTTTCTTCTATCTTTCTCTTTAAGAAACATGAAAGCTCAAGATTGGAGGGAGACAAAGTATCATCAACCTCAGGCTCTATTTAATGTTTGAACATCTGGAGTTCTGCTCAAATATGTCCTGTTATGCAGAACTCATTTCCTCACTAAGCAGCACATTCCATTTCCCAAGGCTCTTATTATTAAAAAGGTTTATTGTTCTATCAAAACTAAAACTGTTACTTTAATTTACCATTTAAACAATATAAAACTTTCTACAGTCTCTTCTCCAGGATAACCCTGGAAAAGTTTTTATGGTTCTTCCCTTAGAATTACCTCTATTAGAAGATTATCATATTGTAATTTTTAGCCAATTAAAATCATTAATGTCAAATTACATGACTTTTATTTTATAGAATCCAAGTGTGGTTCTGTACCCAAACTAGAATGTTACATCTAATTTGATTACATTACACCATGTTAGGTTTGACCTAATCTTTCCAAGAAACCTACATCAAAAAAATCCATCCGTAAGAACTCATAGACATGAACAACAGTGTGGTGATTGCAGGGTTGGGGGGAGTGTAGGTGCAAGAGCATAAGGAGGATAAATGGTAATGAAAAAATACAATAAAATATAAGCTATTAAAAAAAGGCACAGTGGGAACTTTGGGAAGACATTACTTAAGTTGTGCTCCCAAATGAGAAAGGAAATAATTAACAAGTAAAAAGAGGAAGAAAAAAAAAACTTCCCTTGGCTTTGGATGAAAAAAAATATATGTTCTTTTGCATATTGTAGAAAATGGGTAAATACAGTGTGGGGCACTATAATTTAATAAATTCTATTTGATAAATAAATAAAGGAATGTGAATTTTCTATTTGAGTTTGAGGTAAGACAAGGTGGTCATAAGTCCAATTACTTTATTGAGAGAAAACAATGGGAATTTTTATTTAAAAACAATTTCTTGAGCACATAAAATGTACCAGGCACTACTTTAGTCTCTAGGCAAATGGAATATACAGTAACTTTTCAGAGGGGAGAAATAAAAAAATTAAATAGTTAATGCTGTTACAAGTTAGAAAGAAAAAAAGCAGGGAATATGGAAAAAGAAAGCTTGGTAGAGAGAAAATTCAATTTTTAAATATGGTCCTATAGCAGGGGTGAGAAAAACATTCACACATTTTTTAAATAAGTGGATAAGCAAGTAAAGCTAATATCTGGGAGAATAGCGTTCCAAGCAGAGTGAGCAACCAATTTTGTGTTGAAGAGGATGATCAAGAGGCAAATAATAAGATGCTGGAGACATTATGGTGGCCCTAATCATAGGGCTTTGTAGATCTTTGAAAGGATTTTGGCTTTCATTCTAAGTAAGGTAAGAAAGCATTGAAGGGTTTTGGCAGAGATATGATATAATCTGACTTGCATTTTAAAATTACTCAGGGTGCTCTTTTGAACTTAGATCATAGGGACAGCATAAGAATGGGATCAGTGACAAAAATGAGAATAAGACTGCAAAAACTTATATGAGCAATTGTGGTATCTTAAAACAGGGTAGTAGTAATAGAGTTACTGAGAAGTTGTCTGAACATATTTGAAAAGTAGAACATATATTAATATAAATCACATTGGAAACCTTTTGAGAGAAAAAAAGAAACATATAGGTCTTTACTCACTAAATCTTATCCTCAGGTTAAATCCAAAGAAGTCAATATGTGGAATAGTAAGAACTTCAAAAAAAATTAGAACCAGGAATTCAGGTGTATTTTCCATAATATCAGCAAAGCAATCTTTTTTTTTTTCCCTTGGCCCAAACTTTTAGAAAAAAATTCTTTTGTTTTAATTTTTAATTCAATTATTATTATTTTTCTTTTTTCTTTTTATTTTTTTTTGCTTTTTTAAAATATATTTTATTGATTATGCTATTACAGTTGTCCCATTTCTCCCCCATCATTCCCCCCACCCTGCACACCCTCTCCCACCCACATTCCCCCCTTTAGTTCATGTCCTTGTGTCATAAGTTCTTTAGCTTCTACATTTCCCACACTATTCTTACCCTGCCCCTGTCTATTTTCTACCCACTATCTATGCTACTCATTCTCTGTACCTTCCCCCCCCTCCTCCTCCCACACCCCTGTTGCTAACCCTCCATATGATCTCCATTTCTGTGGTTCTGTTCCTGTTCTAGCTGTTTGCTTAGTTTGCTTTTGTTTTAGGTGTGGTTCTTAATAGCTGTGAGTTTGCTGTCTTTTCACTGTCATATTTTTTATCTTCTTTTTCTTAGATAAGTCCCTTTAACATTTCATATAATAAGAGCTTGGTGATGATGAACTCCTTGAACTTGACCTTATCTGAGAAGCGCTTTATCTGTCCTTCCATTCTAAATGACAGCTTTGCTGGAAAGAGCAATCTTGGATGTAGGCCCTTGACTTTCATGACTTGGAATACTTCTTTCCAGCCCCTTCTTGCCTGGAAGGTCTCTTTTGAGAAATCAGCTGACAGTCTGATGGGAACTCCTTTGTAGGTGACTGTCCCCTTATCCCTTGCTGCTTCTAGAATTCTCTGCTTCATTTTAATCTTGGCTAATGTAATTACGATGTGCCTTGATGTGTTCCTCCTTGGGCCCAACTTCTTTGGGACTCTCTGAGCTTCCTGGACGTCCTGGTAGTCTATTTCCTTTGCCAGATTGGGGAAGTTCTCCTTTATTATTTGTTCAAATAAGTTTTCCACTTGTTGCTCTTCTTCTTCCCCTTCTGGGAGCCCTATAATTCGGATGTTGGGACGTTTAACGATGTCCCGGAGGTTCCTAAGCCTCTCCTCATTTTTTTGAATTCTTGTTTCTTCCTCATTTTCTGTTTGGTTGTTAATTTCTTCCTTCTGGTCCACTCCATTGATTTGAGTCCCAGTTTTCCTTCCATCTCTATCGGTTCCCCATGCGTCTTCCTTCATTTCACATATTGTAGCCTGCATTTTCTCATCTAATTTATGAGCAAAATCAACCAATTCTGTGAGCATTTTGATGACCAGTGCTTTGAACTGTGCATCTGATAGGTTGGCTATCTCTTCCGTTGCTTAGAGGAATTGACTCCGGGGTTTTCATTTTTTCTCCGGTTTGAGCCATTTTTGGTGGGGTTTTTTGTTTTGTTTTGTTTTGGTTTTAGTCTAGCAAAGCAATCTTTGATCAACAGCAAATATAGTTTATCTCTGCTCTTGTCCTATGCATTATTTACAACATGCTAATTATTGTCTTGGTATTATCATTATGTGATAAGCTAAACTAAACCAACCCCAAAATTTCAGGTAACATTAAAAAAACAGAGAAAGCAATTTCACAGTTAAAAGATTGCATACATGATTCTTAAATCTAAAATTTTACAATGGGGGGAGAATTGAATGTGGGAGGTGAGGGGTGGGTAGGGTAGGTAGAGTAACAGGAGAAAAATGGGGATAACTGTAACTGGACAACAAAGAAAATAAAATAAAAAATAATAAAAAATTAAAAATGTATAGTCTTGTCCTTTTAGGGGAATCCTAAAGCACAAAAACAAACCTTACTTTTGCCCTCTTTTCTTATTTTTACTCTAGTAAAAACATGTCTGTTTATTCAAAATAGGAAACATTTACCAATTCAGTTGTTGACATGTTGACTGACATGATAAGCTTTATTTATAGTCTAAAATTAAGGTAAATTACAAACAACAAAATCAAGTTCTGTTTTCCCAGAAATTATACACTCTTAGCTCTGGTAGGCAACCTTCTCAAATGGTTCCTAAAGACCCTCCACTGCTCAGTTGTGCACACACGCTTATGTCATTTTCTTGCCTTGAATGTGAACTGGACCTAGTGGCTTAATTGTAATGAGTAGAATATGGCAGAAGCAATAGGATGTCACTTCTGTGATTAGTTTACAAAAGACTGTGACTTTCCTCTTGCTAGTATTCTGTCTTTACGGTCCTCTTTCTTGCCGTAATAGTTATGAAGCTCCATGGAAAGCCCACATGACAAGAACTGACAAGCACCTCTAACCAACATTTCATGATGAACTGATGCCTCCACCTGATAACCCATTAGAGGCTGAATCCTCTAGAGACCATGGAGTAAGACTCTTTGCAGACTAGTCTTGAGATAACTGCAGCTTTGTGATATTTCCAAAATCAGAGGCTTCAATAACAGCAACCTGGTTTCCTGATCCAGCAATCTTTGAGATGATTGTGAGGTAATAACGTATATCATTTTAAGCTTCTGGTAGGCAGTGATAGACATCTAATACACAGCACTTTCAGTGCATGCGTGTTTTTATAACTGTGAAAACAATAGTAAATAAACACTTTTCAGTAGATGGCCTATTATTACTTTAACATACTGGTTTTTTTAATGCCATTCTTGAGATAATGGTCAACTACATAATTTGTAGCAGCAGAAATGGGCTTTTCAGAATAATATACCCAAATTCAAGTTGAGGCAGTGATTTAGTCTGAATGAGAGCATGTTCACACCTGAAATGTAAGCTACAGCTTTCCCTTTTACTTAATACCTATAGCTATGTAATGAAACAATGGGAGCAAGTGTGAATTCATTATGATTCTGCACTGCTAATCTGTCTCTTGATCTCAAGACTAACTAAACTCAGAGAAGAATGTTATATTCTATCAAGAATTTAAGAGATGGAACAAAGTCTCTCTGTTTAATATTTCTTCCACTTTTTTCCATTTCCATTTGTCAATTTCTATAATTAACTGGTCATATGCCAAATTCTATTAAACAAAAAGAGTATCATTCTAAGAGCTAAAACTTTCTCTATGGCAAGTAAAATACCTTTTCTATATTATATCTTAAGTTATTTAAGTAATATATGCTAAGGGGAATTTCATGTAAGTATTCACTAAACATAGCAATTTTCTATGAACAATGCTATGTTCATAGAACAATGAACAATGTTCTATGTTCTATGAACAATGTTCTATGTTCTATGAAGATCCCGACCCATCTATTCAATGGCAGGATTATAAAGGTGGGTTTCTTCTAAATATTTGGTTTGTACAACTCAGTGAAATATTCTTGCTTTATATACAATTCCCTCAAATAGTAAGTTCTTGTGTAAGTTTAAAATACAAAGAAAAGCAAAGTAGGGGGTTAAATGGGGGCATTTGTAATAGTATAAACAGTAAAAGTAAAGTTTTAAAAAAGGTAGTCTCAACACAACTAGCTAGCATCCATTAACTGTGGAAAATGGAATAGCTTACTGGCTACTTCACAAGCCTGTTTTCCAAAGTCTTTCACAAGATCTTTGCTCAGTTCAGCTTCATTTTTCCACATTAGGTCTTCCAGCTACAACTCTCAAAATTTAGAAGACTTCTTCATGCAACTGAGCATGGTTAAATTATTTAGAAACCTGCCCTTGCCACTTGTTAGCAATGTGATCTTAGGGGAGTTTCATGGTACTTTAGAACATTAGTTTCCTTATCTCTAAAATGATAATCATAAATTATAGCACATAGGGTTTTATTTTTTCATGATTGTGCTAGATATTTAAATTCAAATTCTTAATTTAAAAGTATAAAAGTAGTAGTGCCACATTAGATAGTATATTCCTACATTAGAGTTGGAATAATGTTGTGAATATTTGCTCTCTCTTGAATCCATATAGTCTTCACTTGATGAAAGAGATTATTATAATCAGTTGGTATTAGAGTTAGTAGTAGAATGATCATTATAAAGTTCTTCTTCTACTAATATATGATTATATCATATAGAAATTTAACTCATTCTAATAAAAATAGTAACATCAAAAAAACAAAAGTTAATGTCCCCTACAAATAAAGAGTTAACAGTTCCAAATACGTTAAATTAAAGTAACAACTTGTATTCCTTGTATTCCTGACTTTAAGTTCAATCTCAAAAGAAATAACAAAATAGAAATATATGCAGTTTTTTTTTTTTTTTATGGAGCCTACTAAACCTTTAGTTCTGGTTTAGCTTTTGCCATACACCCTAGAGAAAAGTTTTTTTCCCCCTCATTTTATCACCCTTCCACTAGAGATAAAAAAGACTCAATAGGCATACTCAAAACAGTTTTTTTTGAGTGAACAGGAAAGAGAGACCTCTGAGATCTATGTATTCTGCCTTTTTGGTCAACAAGAATAGGTGTATATGGTCAAAAATTGAATTTGCTCAAGAATAAAAGCTAAGTAAAAATAAATTCATGAATATGGATGGATAAAGAATCAGTCAGTTTCTGGTACTGTACTCTCTTTGGGAATATTATTAAACTCATCACTTACTACAGAGAGTTTGTGATAACCAAAGCCTTCCAGATTGACCATTTGATCTTCATAATAGTATTTTCTAAACAATAGCACCCTTTATGATGTCAATGAGAGCCATCAAATTTTTAAAAAAGGCATTTTTAAGTATGATATCTTTTCTTCAAAAGTTAGTTATTTTTTATATATGTACAGAGACTTATGATTAGAACTGTCAGAGTGAAGCCATTTCTCTCTTACTCTCATCTCTGAAAAGTATCCAAACTATAAAATGCAGGAAGCTCAAAAAAGGATATTTTATCTTCAATGAAAGGATAAAAAAACAACTCAACTTGAAACCCTAACTTATAAATAAGCTGCCAAGAACAGTGATATAAGGACCAATTTATGGCATGATGCCTAGACTATGTCTATGTCTGTACTTGCATCTATATATGTTAATATACACAGAATCAGATAGCACAGATCTAAAATGCCTATGACCAAAATGATTGATGATCGATTGCTTATTTGAGATAATAAGTTTAATGATCTGAATGGGTTATGGAAAAAACATGTGTGCCTTATTCCACACTGCAGAGTTTCAGAGAGGGAAACCAAACAAGGAATAAATATCCATATAAACAAGCTATCAGTTGGAGGAAGAGAGGGGACAATCTGCGTCACAACAGCCAGTCATGGACCACGGAAGAGACTTGCATAAATACAAGATTATCCAAAATGAATGTTTATGAGAAGATGACTCTCTCTGATTGAAGCTTACTTTCTTTTTGCCCAAAATGTTAAGAGCATTTTCAGTGACTAATACAGTGCATATACGCTCATAGTTGATGGGGTAAGAAAGTATTCTGAGAAATATTCCCTTCCTATTGTATTTCTCAGTAGAGGGGTGATCCTAACAGATTAGATCCCATTAAAACTGAGTCAAAGTCAGAGGAATATGTACCCGAAGTAAATAAAGATATATAACATAAAAGAGCAAAGTAACACCAAAAATAGAGGGAAGAAAGGGCATCTATTAAAATAAGAATTTGTAAGAAAAATTTAAAATACATTTCATATACATACTATCAAATAAAGCTTTAAAAATTTGTCCTAAGACAAAATACCAAAGAGAAAAATGAGACAAAAAATAAAAAAGTGAACTAAGAAAAAGCAAGAAAACATAGAAAAGAAAAAAACAAACAAACATGGTAATAAAAATCATCTGAAAAACAGCAAGAATTATGGTGAACATAGCTGAAAACATAGTCTTGAAGATAGAAAAAGATTTGAGAAAAGTGGGCCAAATAAAAGTGTATTCAAATATCCAGAAGCAGCAGGGAGCTTTCAAATATGTTGGCCTTGCCTAAGACTTGGACTTGCACCAGAACCCTGGTACAACCCAGGTTCTGGGAAAGGTTCAAGAACTACTAAGGATAAAATTACCAACAACAGGGTAAGTTGGAAACTTCAAGTTAAAGATTGATATAGTTGAATTGACGTATTTATTCATGCCCTATTGAAAAAGCAAATAAAATGAAGTTTTTAATTTCCTACAGATGATGTGATTTGTCTCATGTGTTTCTCAAGCTGTAAATGGAGAAACTTTAATTTACCAATTTATTTTCCGTCTCTTATGGTATGTGCAGAGTCTTTTCAGTTTTAAACAGCCCCTTTCAGGTGTATGCTCACTCCTAGTTTGCTCTTCTTTTCATCATTTCCTTCTCAAGATGTGGTCTTGCTACATGAAAGAGCTTGTTGGATACTTTCATGCACATGGAGCAGAGGCCCTTGCATTCACACGAGAATCCCTTTGTTGCTGAGTCTTGGCTGTTTTCTTCAGTGATGGTGACCCATGTTATCCAAGGGTAGTGATATCACATGCAGCCCAAGTGTGAAGTTGTCAAAATTTTGGCCAGTATTAATTTTAGATGCAGGAAGGAAAGCCCTCTGCCTTGGTTCCTGTAGTTTAAAGGTCTTCATTCTGGTTTTATTCTAACTGTGCCTCTCCCCTGGAGTGAGGATTCCTCTGAGCCAAAGGACTATTACAACACGGAACCCATGTAGTTGCCTTCCAAATCATAGGCTGAGTATATAGGATCCTGGTATTCCTTGCCAAATGGACCCTGAGCCCATATCTAAGCTGTGAACAAGCCCCCTCTCATAGTCCATCTTTCTGAAGACAGTCCATACTACATGTATATGTACCTGGGGCAGGCGGACATTTAAATGGCCCAATGATCAATGTCTCCCGGTGCTATCACTTTGTATGATCCCCAATCCTCATCCTTAAGTATAAGCAGAACCTATGAGTGCTTCTAAGTAATAGAATATGTCAAAGGCAATGGGATGTCACTCTTGTGACTACATTATGTTATATGGTAAGGACAAGGTACTGTCATTCCCATGATTACCTTATGTTATATAAGATTTTGCCTTGCTGAAAGGTCAAATGGTAGCAATCCATGAATCTCATATCCTTAAGGAAACGAATTGTGCCTATATGCTGAGGGAATGTGGAAACAGATTCTTCCCCATTCAAGCCTCCAAACGAGAATGCTCCTAGGCTAACATATTAATTACAGCCTTATAATATCCTTCCTGGAGGACCCAGCTAAGCCATGCCTTGGCTTCTAACCCAAGGAAATAATGAGATGTGGCTGTTTTGAGCCATTAAGCTTATGCTGCATAAAAACTAATATAGCACCCTTAGGTTTAATGGGTTGCCATGGGAAAGGTTGTTGGGAAGATTAAATGCCGTTTAAATATATAGGCTGGGTGTCCTCAAGCATTGCATGAGGCTCCTGGTAAATTGTTATGGATCCAGGATGATGTGCAGAAGAGAGCAGGTGAGAGGCAGGCTCATGTTAACTTCTACATTGTAGGAGTCTGATATAGAACCCCAAGGAGCCCCACAACTATAAACCTAAATATGACCTTCATGGCTGCGGTGATAGGACAATAGAACATATATTCTCTAAAAATTTGTTACCATTACTTATAGCTTTTAAATATGAAAAAATGTGGTATGTGGGTATTCATTTGTACTTTGTGCTGGGCCTGTTTAATTTGTTCTTTTTACCTATGGAGTTACCCTACTAAATCAGCCTTATCTTGGCAATAACAAGCTTAACCTCCTGAGTTCTTATTGTAATATGTTTAGATTCCCAGGACAGGACCTTGCCTTGCTGCCCTTGGACAGTCATATCAACAGGGCACAGTGATCAACCAATGGCCCTGCCCATGCTCAGCTTGACAGCATAACTTGCTGAAGAGCCGATGGGACTTTCTGAGTACCTTCAACATCAGAGGAGAGAGAAACAACAGAGAAAGGCCTCCTCTCTCCTCTCTCCTTTCTCCTCCCTCTCTCCTTCCTAACCAGGAATAATTAATATTTTATGCTGCTAAAATATTTTGATATTTTAATAAATTAATAATTATTAATTTAGTAATTAATAATTAGTGCCTTGATGCTGCTTCCCCAAGTTCGTGTGGGAAATGGTAGAAGACAGGTTTTCCACAGTGTGGTCTCTTCCAATACTCCTCAAAAGGCTGCTTGGCAAAAATTCCTTTGCTTTAATCAGGAGTGTCCAACCCACAGCCCGTGGGCTGCATGTGGCCCAGGATGGCTATGAAGGCAGCCCAACACAACATTGTAAATTTACTTAAAACGTTATGAGATATTTTGTTAGTGTTTTTTGTATTTAATGTGTGGCCCCAGACAACTCTTTTTCTTCCAGTGTGACCCAGAGACACTGAAAGGTTGGACACCTTTGCTAGATGCTCTCAACAGCCAAGTGAACTTGACTTTTCCCTCTAGTACCTTAATGCAGTAAAAGTAAGTTAGCATACATTGGACCTCCTTCCATTTTATTCTTTTTGACACATACTCTCAGGACAAAAGGGCTGGGCTTTCCATCATCTCTATGTGATAGCAATAGTTATTCAGGCCTACAGTAAAACTCCACGTGCTTGTTCCATAGGACTGGTTTTTGATACGGTGTGTAGCTTATGGATACCACATATATTGTTTTTATATGACTCACAAAAGTCAACTGTGAAACAAAACTGAAAAATGATTTCTTTGTTGTAAAGGGATTCCGTATTCTTGGGGCTACCAACTTATAGATAAACTTTGAAGGTTAAAGATGAGAAAGGTACATGAAGAGGAAAAACTGGCTTAATGCCACCCAAATGAAACCAGAATTGGACTTATACCACCAAAATATTTCCTGTTACTTCAATAAAAACTTTAAAAATGCAAGTTTGTATGCCAAATGTAGTATTTCTAGATGCAATCATTATATCCCACAATCTTAGCTAGCATTCCACCAAAATGTTATGATTTCAAAAGTACTCATAGATAAATAACTCCGGGAAACACCACCTTCAATTGCCATGGAAACAAAGACATCCTGGGGCTCTGAGTACAACAATAACGATGAAACATGTCTAATGATTGCAAAAAAGAAAATCAGAGTTAGACTAAGTGGTCCAGATGGCAACATGTAGGAAGAAACATCTTGCAACTTCATGAGATTTAATGGAAAGTAGGAGGGGAAGTGGGGAACAGTGACCATAGTTACTGTGGACTGTTCTCTTCTTCCCCTTTCCAAATAGTACTAGACAAGAAAACAGGAGAGGAAAAAGGAAGTGGCTGAGACATAGGTTAGTGGACGGGGTCATTTGTATGTGTAATTAGTATATATAGTCCTAAACACAAATTGTGTTTATTTCAAGTGTCAGAGAAATACAGACATGTCTAGTGACCTGCTGAGATAGAATTTGGTTGTATATAGAGCTTGTGGGAGAGACCATATACCCCTGTGGAAAGCTCTCCTCCTAGAGAGAAAGAGAATCAAGCACAGGTGCATTGGCCAGCCACAATGCTCGAGATATGTAGGAGTCTTCTGTACTGCTAATTACAAAAAGAAACCTCAAGTACTATTATTTAGTGATTGACTAAATCTGGACAGAAGCTTGGTGGTTGTCAAGAGAGCCTGTAAGAAACCAAAAGGAGAATCTCTTCAAAAGTAGTTTTGCGGAGAACACTGCAGGTAGTTTTGTTGTGCTGGAGGCTCCAGATGACCAGCCATGTTCCAAAGGAGCATCAGTGCCCCAAAACTGTATCTGCAGGCAGCAGCCAAGATTCTTAGAAGGTACAGAGGGGGAGTAGAGTTGTCTAATTGTGAATAACAGAGGAATTATCCCAAAGCTTCACCCAGTAACTCTGGTTGCAGACTGCAGGCTGCAGGCTTTAGTTAGATGAGAGAGACTAAGAAGATTTGTATGTGAGCACAGCTGAGATACCACATATGGACTCCAAAAGACACCTGGAAAAGATGTAAAGCAAACTAAAAACAATGAGGTTCAGGCTGAAGCTAAACTCCACAAAATAATGTATATGAATCTTCATGTCTATTTGTACACCCAGGTTTAATGTGCCCCAGGAACAAGGACTAAATGGTCAAATGCATCATAGAATCTAGCTTATAAGTCAGGGTTAATTTTTACTTAAAAAATATCCTATAGCTTTTTTATTTTTCTTAGTTGGAATTTTACATAGAGTGCAATACTATGTGTATAAAGAGATTTTATATGCATATGCTTGTTTATGCATGAAATATTTCTGGGAAAAGGCACAACTAGCTGATAACAGTAACTGCCTCTGGGGAATCTAGGAGGTGGTTTAAGAAGGGAAAGTTGACTTATTTTTAACTCTCTACATGAGTATGATTTTTGTACACTGCTACCATGCATATATTTCCAATTCATAAAACCCCATGAAAACATAATTATAAATAGAACTAAATACATTTTAGTGTTTTAAAAACCATTTTTACCAGGCAAAAATTCTCTATACATACTGCCAATAATTAAGCTACAGCAGACAATTCTTAGTTGTTTTAGATAGCAGTATAGATGATGGTAGATTAAAAAAATGTATTTTTTAATCGGCAACAACATGATTGTAATTTTTCCAAAGGTCTTATAGGCCAAAATTCATTTTTCCTGTTAGCCTTTAAAGATTATCAGGGAAATATAATTTGATCTGATTATGAGATGGTAATTAGTTAATGCCTTACATTCTCTTATTTTTCTCTACCTACTATGGGACTCAGGTATACAATGCTAAATAATAGGTCGGAAAACTTATTTCCCATTTCCTTTTTACCAATTCTTATCTATACTTATATTTATGTTTATGAACTTATCTTACATAGTGGTTTTTATTATTTACAACCCCCAAATATATTTTGGCAACAGGAAGTGCTTAGATTTAAATAATCAAAACCAACTACATTAGGCTGGGGTGGGAGTAAAAGACAGAAAACTGTACAAGAACAATTAAAAAAAAATAAAATAATAAAATAAAATAAAATAAAACAACTACACTAATAGATTGGAAACCAACACCAAAAAATATTTTTAAAAACTCTTTACATAAAATCACATGTGTTAAGATTTCTGCTGGAGTACAATGTGGTAATGCATATGAATTCTCATCAGAAGAAAAGGGTATCCTCCTTGTAATACAATTTAAATCACTAGAGAAAATTTGTTCTGAAATGCATTGTTGATAAGTCCTAAAAGAAAACAAAAGACTTTTTGGCAGGATAAATAACAGGCATATCTTGAACACACTTTCACAGTTGGTCTACCTTGTATCTTGATCACCTGAGAAGTTATAAATTTGCCTTCAAGAATTCTTGAGAGACACTGAACCAGGCTCAATATTCCAATGGAATGTGAATAGGAAAGTTGTACTGGGGCCATCGAAGGCCTTATCTACCAGGCCATACGTGGTTCTCAGATGAGGGTGCCTTTTCTGCCCTGCTTGCTGCCAGGGATAGTTGGTAATTCTGGCTGCATTTTTGGTTGTCACAGTTGGGGAGGAGGGAGATACCAGCATCTACTGGGTAGAGGCAATGATTGTTACCGAACAACCCACAGTGCAGAGACAGCTTCCTACAACAAAGAATTATTTCTTACAAAATCTCAATGATACCCAGATTGAGAAATTCTGGTCTAGTTCTATACTTCGCTTGGGTTTTGCTGCCTCTATCGGGTGGTGTCCGACAGTGGAGCACAGCTGCTGCTTCTTGCCCAGCTTGGTAGTAAGAGGCGAGTGGTAGGCAGAGTGGCAATGATTCTCGTTTTCTATGCTGTTAGCCACAATGCCGCTGTGTCTGTGCTCAGAAATATTTTACACCCTTAGGTTGAAGTGTTAGAAAAAAATTTCTCTACTTCATTTTACCAGATTCCTCCTCTGAGGCAAAGAAGCCCACAGCAAATTATTTCCTTCCATGGGATAGAGAGTAAAATGAAGGAGGATAAAAAATTGATTAGTAAGCACTGTTAGCAAAGTATTATTTACTCCCTCCCACATTGCAGAGATGTGAAAAAGATTTAGTGGGAGAAGGTGTGGAACATCTGGTTTCAACTAGAATATAAAGAGGCTAAAAATGTAAGAATAGAGTAAATGTAGAACGGATGTTTGTGTGGCAGGTTGAGGTGATCGTTAAGTCATGGAAACCCCCAAATCTGGATAGTTAAATATGAATTTTCCTTTTTGCAAATTAGTTTTGCTTTAGACATTATTTCCTTATTCATTTTTTTTTTAATTAGGGGAGGGGTAATATTTGACATCTTTCCTGCCTTGTACTTTTCTAGAGATAAGTACTGAAATATGTAAGGAATAATCAAGAAAAGAAGTAGATATATAATTCTCATATCTGTTAAAGCACTTTCTAAATAATTGCATATTGCAAATTCTTATGATCTGTTTCCAAAAACCAGGTAAAAATAGATATGAAACAGAACATGAACAGATGTTGAAATTCTAAAATATTATCGGTACAGTTTTTTTGCTAACCTTCGTGTATTTCAATTCTTTTTAAATTTAATTTAAAATGATAAACAATTATTTTAAAACACTTTGATGTTTGCTTTTTTTATACAATATACATCTTCTTATAAGTAATGATAAATAATCTTTCAATGTGAGCAGGTTCCATCGTGTAATGGTTAGCACTCTGGACTCTGAATAATCTTTTAGTGCTATATGTTGGAAAAATTTCATTGATACGATAAATGGTACGTGCTTGAATGGTAACAGAATATGCCACCCCAAAATATACCTCTTTGTTATAAGGATTATTTTCAGTTGATTATTTGGAGAAATGGTAGACACAAGAAAAGCTCTGGAAACAGAGTACCAGTAACCATTCTGTAAAGAAAATCTCCATTTGTAAAGGTGTCTCCTTCTTTGTACCAGGTAGAGAAGAATGACTCTAAATCATAAGAAGTTCTCTTTACTGATGTAAAGGTGCATAACAAACTTTACCCTTGCTTTTCATGGTATCTGGCCATAACCACCAACCCCATCACCACCACCACCACCACCACCACCCTTCCACCCACTCCAGGCCCTACACACACACATTCACTTTTCTATCTTTTGTCTTTAACTAAAAATGGTATTTAAGCTGGTGACTTAGTCTACCTCAAGGAGTCACTCATTATTCCCTGGGTATCTCCCAGGTGTACCGAGGAATATATATGCTAATAAACTTTTGTTTTTTGTTGCTAATCTGTCTTTTATTATATGGGTCTCAGCTAAGAACTCAGAGTGTAGAGAAAAAGTATTTTCCTCCTCTATACTCTAAAAAATTATAATAAGGAACTTGCAGAGTTATCAATAGGCTATGAAGATGAAGAGCTGGAAATACAAGTAATTGGCTAGTACACTTGGACCCTCAAATGGTCCAAGATTGGTCCCAGATCCTAATTGACCCAATCTTTTCTCTTTCACTTTCCCACAGCAGCCATTTCTAAACTCCGTAGTCTTCAAACTTCCTACTAACCTCCCCAAGTCTCTAAACATGTCCTTTCACCTACTTCACGGAGTGTGGAAGCTATCAGCCACTGTAGGACAGGAACAATAGCTCTCTTGTTTGCAGTTACATCCTTTCTGCCTAGCATTGTGCCACCACATAGTTGTGGAGTAAATATTTCTTTACTGCACAAATATTTTTCTGTGAATATCAGGTCTTCCTGTTGACAACTGTACTAGGCTGGAAAACAGTCCCTAAAAGATATCTGTGTTCTAATACATATGGGGAGGTAGAAGGATGTTTGCAGATGTGATTAAGTTAAAGATCTTGAGTTGGAAAGATTATTCTGGATTATTTGGCTGGATTCTAAAGGTAATATGTGCATTTTACAGTAGTGAAGCAGAGGAAGATTTGATACACACACACACAGGACTATGTGAAGATGGAGTAGAGAGAGATTTGAAGATTCTGGCATTAAAGGTTCAAGTCTTGTGGCCACAAGCCAAAGGATGCTGGTAGGCACCAGAAGCTGGAAGAGACAAGGAATAAATTCTTCTCTAGAGCCTCTGCAGGACTGTGGCCCTACTGATGCCTTGATTTTGGCCCAACGTTACTTTGGCCTGCAGAGACTACATTTCACTAAGTTTGTGGTGATTTGTTAGGAGAAATTAATAAACATCAGCTTTATGTAGGGTTTATAGTTTCTAGAATGTATATATTGGATAAAACATATTTCTATATTTAAAACTGTTTAATGTTAACACAGATTTTTATCAACATGTGTTGGCTACATTTTGAGACTTTATGGCATTTACATCATTGTTGTATGTCCTTGAAGTGAATTGATTTATAAACTTTAGGGTGGAGTTTCCGAAATATCAAAATTATACTCTGTTTGCATGTAGTTTACCGTCTTTCAAAATTGGACGGTTTAAAATATATTCATTATAATTACTGTGGTTTGTGGAGGTAAAATTGTATATAGTTAAATTTCAGCAGTTGCGGTAACATTGAGGCTTACCAATGTGATAGGTTTGTTTATTGATTTGCTGCCATCTCCCTGTTCTTTCCTTCTTTTTTTTATAAATTAATGATGTTCTATACTTATTTTGCTTCCGCATCAGTTCCTAACGTACTTTTCATCAAAATACGCAAAATCCAACAGCCCTTACATATATTAGCCTTACTACAATAAAATGGAAGTTCAATACTCTGCAAAATATAAGGAGTAAGTATAACTACAGAAATCATTTAGTTGTCCTTCATAACTCAGGTTGTAAGTATAGGGCATAACTTTTTCAGACATGAAAGTAAATGGAATTTTCACATTAAATGATAGACTAAAAAGTCTCATGAAAGCTAAAATCTGAAGTACCATTTAGGTAACTGATGAAAATGGGCTATGTGAGGAAATTAAAACTCCTTCATACAATCTGTTTACTTACTTAGGTACCTGAGCACTGATTTTAAACTTCAAGGTATATTTCTACAGTTTTCTATTACTATATAGTAATATTTACCTCTTAGGCAAATTACTTACCTTATAATCCTAATGTATATCCATTTATGCTTCATTTGTTTCATTACAATAGAACTTTATTTTTGTGAACTCAAACTCTACCGCAATAGACTTCTAAAAAAATTTTTTAACTGATGCAATGCCTCTTTGTATCATCGTATTTGTATTATATATGCATAATCAGGTACAATTGTAAGCTATGCCATAAAGCAATAAGAACATGATTTGCTGTGTGATATTCTGTTGGTGTGTAAGAGTTATATTTGCCACTTTTTGAATGGTTCTGCTTACACTCTGAGAGCCATCAATGCAATGGGAGTTACAGCTCGCTCTTACTATTCCTGGCTGGTCCCAAAATCAGCAGCACAGAGATTATGCTTTTGTTGCTATTTAGATTGTGAACCCCTTGTGCATTCCAAATATTAATCAGTGTTTATTTTACTTCTGGATCCTCACTTTTCTTCCCAATCCTGCCCTCTACAGTCTTTACTACTATATAATGAGACACAGCTGACGCTGTTTGTTTGTTCCCATTGGGATATTTTAACAGATTTTTTTCTCTGTTATATTCAGCTTCACTTATTCTCACTGAATGTAAGCCCTATTTCTCTTTGGCCTCTCAGGGCATCTCATATATGCACAAAACACTCTTTGAAGTGAAAGGGAGCTTCCCTCTCAATGGTCTTCCTCAATCCAGGATGCCAAAAAAGAATAGGTCCCTCCCAAACAGCTGAATACAGGGGCTGTGTTTTATCTGTTTGACAGGACCCCCATCTCCCCATTTCTTCCAGAGTGTAGAGCAGTACCAGGACCCTCCCCGACCTAGGTGTTTCTTAAATGTTAAGTGGATGGATGAATGAAACCTAATGTGAAACAATAAGAAAAAAAATACAAAACTAAAAGTTAAGCACAAGTATTCACATTTTCCAGTTGTTTCAAAGCAGCATGTTTCTGATCCAATACTGAGGCATTTAGCAAAAAGAAGTAATTGCAGATGGAAGCAGTAAGTGATCCCAGAAGAGTAACTGACTTCAAACAAAGGGATTCATCTCACTCTTATTGTCTGTATTTTCCAAGAAAGCAAGACCTTTATTTTATTTGAAAATATATCTTATTTAGTATTCCTAGAATCTTTAATGTGCCATAAATCAGCAAAGGCTTGTATCATAAAAAGCTACCAGGAAATATAAAAGATAAGAGTGGGTGGCTGACAAAATAAAAAGCTGAAAAACTATTTAATACAAATTTGTAACTGCTACTTGGAAGATTTTATTCCCCGTGTAGCATTTTCCCAATGCTATGACTTTTGTTATCATAGCATTGTACAGTTTTTCAATGTTTATGAAGCAAGCATTATTAATAAAAAGGTTCTAGACATCATAATATTTCAGAGTATTGAGAAAAAGACTAAAAATACAAAATGGTTTAGAAATACAAGACACAGAGAAACAAATCCTGTATCTGAAGATAGCACTTGAGGAAGGGGGGCGGTGCCTTTATTGCTCCACACTGAAAAACGCTGAAAGGAATTTTTTAAAAAACCCTCATTTACAACATTCATTTGTATCCCTTAGTGCATGCACAGCAGAACCACAATAGTGGAGACTACCAAATGCTGGCCATTGTCACGGGGAACAATGTAATCAGCAACTGAAAATACTAAAGTTTTACCACAGTAACATCAATGTAAAAATGAAAAGATATTTCCCAAAACCACTGGCAGCAAATCTATCCATGAAACAGGGGGCAAAATCTAGATGTGGTGTTTAGCATATATAACATGGAGAAAAGACATTTAGATTCTAGAATCCCCTTCTCTTGTCAGTCTTTGCCGTTATAGTTGCAGTCTAAACAATGTCGTCTTGAGAGCTGTAGAGGCATCAGAGGTCAGTTACCCTGAGGGTTCATGTTAGAAAATTCAAGGGCTTCTTTCTCAAGGTGAATAATGAGGGCTCATTAACAGAAGAGAGCTGTGAAATACTCCATTGCACTCTCTGCTTGTTTTTACTCTTCACTGAGAGTGTCCAATGACAACGCCTGATGAAGAGCATGAGTCACTTCCCTGCCCCAACAGTTGAACAAGGGACAAAAACACACATAGCTAAAAAAAAAAAAAAAAAAAAAAGTGTCCAATCTTATTGGTTGCAGATGGAAATCTCATTCAGCTCAATGCATGTATGTTCTCCCAGGAAACTTCTCATTCCTGAAACTCTATCATATACAGGTGTTTTCCTATGCCTTCCTTCAGTGATGATCCCTTATCTTTCAGGATTAATCTCTACTTGTTACCATTTTTCAAGGAACTCCAAAATCTGGTACCAGTTTGTCTTTACACATTTATAATGTTCCCCTTTAACAGCCTTCCTGTCCCATTACACCCACTACATGCCAAGCTGGAAAGACATTCTGGTCACCTCTGAATGTCCCAGTACTGCTTAGCTGTTAGGACCTAACTCACTAGCTCTTCCTCCCGGGACATTTCCATAATCCTCCAACTGTCCCTCCCGCCACCACCCTTAAACTTCCTTAGGATTTAGCTACTTATTTCCATCTCCATCTGTGGCATTTACAACTTCATAATTAGACCAGAGATACTTACATAAGAATATTTTCCTCACTATATAATAAGATTCTTTAATAAGGGTCACTGAGTTATTTACTCTTATATGTAATTTATCAAAAATGAATAAGTGAATGAAGTGCTTTATGTTCCCTGCACTATATGTTCAGGGATGTTGTACCAATGTTTTAGTCCTCAGTACTAGATCCATTGAAGACAAAAAGGGTACTCGATTTGGCCATCTCATTTCAGTAAACAAATAGTTCGTTAGTGGAAGATCTGACTCTCTTTATATGTAAATACCTAAATGTTGCATGACCTATGAGGGTCTGTGAGTTTAACTTCAGATTTACTCTTCCTGCCTCTGCATCTTTAACATCCCCCCTTTATTTTATGACTTCTATTATGTACACCAGCTTTTTTTGTATCCCCCAAAACACCAAAGTTATATTTGCAAATGCTATTCTTTCTTCCTGAAAAATAACACCCACTTTTATTTTCTGCTTTTTACTCATCCTTCAGGTATCAGTGATCACTACCTCAGGAAAGCCATCCTTGACACTTTGATCTTAGTTCCTTTTAAAACACAGGTATATAGGATTGTATTTCATACCCTCAGAGCACTTTTTATAGTCAGTAACTGCATATGACATATAGTCAAAATCATGATTATTTGCTGAAAGTCTGACCATCCACTATACTGCAAGCTCCCAGACAACAAAGATCATTTCTGGGGTTTGCCTACCTATTCTCCTTCTATCATCTTGCAGAATACCTAGCAGAAATGGACACCCAGTAAATGTTTGCTGAAAGAAAAAAATGGATTAACATTTTATACCATAAATATTGACAGTACCTCTAGGGTGAGCCATTTCAATATCATGGTTTGTGTCAAGCTCTTTTACTTACCAGTTTTCTTAACTTGGAAATCACTTAATTACTCTGACTCTCAGTTGGCGCAACTGAAAAATGAGAATGATAATGCCTACCTCAAAGGGCTGATGTACACACAAAGCTGTCTGATATTTATAGAGAATGGTAGGTGCTTAATGAGAGTCAATTCTCTTTCCTCAGTGAATTCTGGATATTGTGGTTATGGCTTGTTTGACTCCATACAATCAATTACTGGGATCTGAAAAGAAAATCTGTCAGTATACAGACATCCTAGTCAAAAGATCTTGTGTTTGTTTGCATTTGCTCATTTAATAGAGAATTGTAGGTTAGACCATTTAAGGCTTAGTAGATGAGGAAAATGAGTTTTGATTTTATTTTGAGCACAATGAGAAGATATTTAAGACTTCCTAAGAGCTGAAAGGAAGATTTCTACCATTAAGTTCAGTTCTGCAACCTGGAAAAGGCAATGAGATGCGCAGAGCTTGTATGACATTAGACTTCTTAGCACAGAAACAAAGAATCTAGAATATGTTTCTCAGGTCAGCCATTGCTAGATTAAATCTTTAAGAGAAAAGAAGAGAAAAATTCAGCTTAAATGATACCACTTGGTAAACTAACTGTTAAAATTTCCTTGAAGTTCCCCAAACAGTTGGGACAAGGCTAGATCAGTGGTGTAAATAGTTAAATGTCTAATTCGCCAGTTTCTGGGATGGGCCTATAGATTTTCATCATGATCCCAGTGATTTCTTTTCCTTGCTGTCCTCTCTCTTCCCTTTTTATCTGCAAATCATGGAATTCCAGAACAAGCTTGCAAATATTACAGAAATGACAACTTTAACTATTCAGTGAAGGAACAGTAATAATTTAGACATGAGGGTCCTGTCCTGTGGGACTTGAGGGGTGCCATGAAAAGGTACTTGCCTAAATTTTCTCTTCTCAGTTTGACCAGAGATATTGTCTACATGTATTTAATTTTTTAGGTAAGAATTTTTCCTCTTCATCCCAAGAAAAAAGAAGGCAATAACAACAAACATTACAGCATAGGAAAATAACTGAAATGAAGTGACCAGAGGCACTGACATCATTTGTCCAATACTGTTACAGAACAGAGCCAGTGGGGGTACACTATACTGTTACCAAAAGGACCCCCCACTTGGTTCCCTATGCCCCCCACCAGAGGAAAGACATCTCTCAATGCCAGAGATTTGTGAAAAGGAAAGGAAATGTTTATTTAAAGCTATACAGACTTAAAGTCATGACCCAATGTCTTCATTAAAATCTCAAAGTCCTTTAGGATACCCACAGATGCATACAGTCTTTCCTTCTCCCTCTGCCCTAATCTGGGGTACCATGTCTCAGAAGTAGACATCCATGATTCAGGGTCCTGGCACCATCAGCTGTGTCAACACCAGGATCTCCAGTTAACCCAAAGCCATGTGGCACATTTTCATAGCCCAACAGCAAGAGTCCTTTCACCCCTTTTCTTCTAGGCAGTATCTCCTGCTTCCTAAGCCACGTGGCAAAAGGGAGCACCCCAAAGCCACATGGTCATCACTCTCACCAAAGCTGCAGGGGTCTCCCCACTGCCAAAGCTGGGTGATTTCCTCCTCACATGGCTGCCGTGTCTGGGTTTAAATCCCAGCATCAACCTTCCTCTGCAGCCCCATTTCCGACTCCTCGTACAATCAGTTACACCTGCCAGCATTCCTGTAGTCTTTCAATTTTACTGGGCTGCCATGGTAAATCTGGGCAGGTGTGGCCCCATAGCAAGGAGCCAATCTTCTCCAAACACTCATGCAGGTGCTGTAACCAGGGAGAGTTGCCTCCCAGTTATATCTTGGGTGGAAGTCACTTCCATCCCTCTGGCTCCAAGCATGGCCACAGCTCTTTAACATATCCATTAAACCAGTTAAAGGCTATAGATATGTTAAATGACCATGCCAGAGGTTAGCTGCAAAGTTGTTGCTGTACAAAACAGCTCTGCATGTTCCTGCTCCATGTGTTCCTTCCCCTAACTCACACCTGTGGGCGGGTGGGGGGCGGAGGGGGGAGGCCATCCTATATATTTTTCTAATATTTCCTGGACACCTTGAGTTCTGGACCCCATTCCAACTCCCCATTTGGGCACCCTCCTCTGGGCTGCACCCTGTTACAATACCAGGTGTTCAACGCTGGTAAATCTGGCTGAGAAATAAGTATATCATAGGGAGGGAAAAGTTTTCTTCAGCCTTCTTAGTGTCCTTGGCTAGGTCTAAAAGGTAAGACCTAGACAGGTTAACAAGAGAAGAGCATAATATTTATTTAGTATAAGTTTTATGTAACATGAGAGCCTTCATCAGAAAATAAACACCCCCCAAAATGGTTAGATCTGATTATTTTACCTTAGGTTTGATGGAGAATACACAGTCATGACAGATTAAATAGTATGAGGTAATTTTAATACACTAGGGGAAACTTTGCAGGGCCTGTTTGTTAGGATTTTTCATGGTGTGCCTTTGCCTTCAGAGGTAAGATGGTTTCTTCCTGGAGGGTTTAGGGAAAACATCTCTCCCATAAAGGTTTGATGACCTTTTTCAAGGAAGAAGGTCAATGAGGGGAGGTCAGAGTGACCTTTCTTCTTCAATTGTTTTTTCAAATTCTTTCAGCTTCAAATGTTCAATATACCAATGTACCATATTTTGGGCTAGCAAGTCATGAATCCCATTGATAATGGTTGTGAAAACTAAAAATGTGCAAAGTGTGTATCTATTGCATATTTTTTTCCTTTTTTTAAATATATTTTATTGATTATGCTATTACAGTTGTCCCATTTCTCCCCCATCATTCCCCTCCACCCTACCCACCCTCTCCCACCCACATTCCCCCCTTTAGTTCATGTCCATGGGTCATAAGTTTTCTAGCTTCTACATTTCCCATACTATTCTTGCCCTCCCCCTGTCTATTTTTTTCCCATTATCTATGCTACTCATTCTCTGTACCTTTTCCCCCTCTCTCCTCCTCCCACGCCCCTGTTGCTAACCCCCCATATGATCTCCATTTCTGTGGTTCTGTTCCTGTTCTAGCTGTTTGCTTAGTTTGCTTTTGTTTTAGGTGTGGTTCTTGATAGCTATGAGTTTGTTGTCTTTTCACTGTCATAGTTTTACTTTCACTTCTTTTTCTTAGATAAGTCCCTTTAACATTTCATATAATAAGGGATGATGAACTCCTTGAACTTGACCTTATCTGAGAAGCACTTTATCTGCCCTTCCATTCTAAATGACAGCTTTGCTGGATAGAGCAATTTTGGATGTAGGTCCCTGCTTTTCAAGATTTCAAATATTTCTTTCCAGCCCCTTCTTGCCTGGAAGGTCTCTTTTGAGAAATCAGCTGACAGTCTGATGGGAACTCCCTTGTAGGTGACTGTCCCCTTATCCCTTGCTGCTTCTAGAATTTTCTGCTTCATTTGAATCTTGCTTAATGTAATTATGATGTGCCTTGGTGTGTTCCTCCTTGGGTCCAACTTCTTTGGGACTCTCTGAGCTTCCTGGACATCCTGGTAGTCTATTTCCTTTGCCAGATTGGGGAAGTTCTCCTTTATTATTTGTTCAAATAAGTTTTCCACTCGTTGCTGTTCTTCTTCCCCTTCTGGGACCCCTATAATTCGGATGTTGGGACGTTTAAAGATGTCCCGGAGGTTCCTAAGCCTC
This sequence comes from Glossophaga mutica, assembly GCA_039655065.1. Taxonomy (NCBI): domain Eukaryota; kingdom Metazoa; phylum Chordata; class Mammalia; order Chiroptera; family Phyllostomidae; genus Glossophaga; species Glossophaga mutica. The sequence continues at coordinate 158,506,204 of CM077304.1, read as the reverse complement.
TCATTTTTTTGAATTCTTGTTTCTTCCTCGTCTTCTGTTTGGTTGTTAGTTTCTTCCTTCTGGTCCACTCCATTGATTTGAGTCTCAGTTTTCCTTCCATCTCTATCAGTTCCCCATGCATCTTCCTTCATTTCACGGATTGTAGCCTGCATTTTTTCATCTAGTTTGTGAGCAAAATCAACCAATTCTGTGAGCATTTTGATGACTAGTGCTTTGAACTGTGCATCTGACAGGTTGGCTATCTCTTTGCTGCTTAGAGGAATTGGCTCTGGGGCTTTTATTTGTTTTCCGGTTTGAGCCATTTTTGGTGGGGTTTTTTTGTTGTTGTTTTGGTTTTAGTCTGGTCGAGGCTATTACGTAGTGGGGGGGTGGAGCCTTAGGTGTTCCTCAGGGCGGGGCAGCCCAGTCTCTGGGTTGTGACGCTACAGGTGGGAGCGGGGTCTGAGAAGGAGCAATGGCGCCTGCTCCGCTCTCTCCTGGACTCTGGCCCCCTCCGCTGCTTCCCCTTCACCTGGATTATCCGCGCACTCGAATGTGAGACCACCTGGTCAGTCAGCCAACCGCCTTATGCGGCCTCACTGGGTCTGCACAGTTGCCCCCCTATGCCCGGGGTCCGCCAGCTGCTGCCTGTGGGCCCGGGGACCGCCAGCCGCCGCCTGTGCACCTGGGAACTGCCAGCCGCTGCTGCTTGCGTTCCTGGGTCCGCACCCCCACTTTCTCCCGCCGCGACTCCGCCCCTCTTACCCGGTCTGGATGAATGGTTGTTGTACTTCCGCACAGTTCAGTCTTCCATAAGTTCTGGTTGTTCTCCTGTTTCTAAATATTTGTTGTCCTTAACCTTGGTTGTGAGAGGAGGCACAGTGTGTCCGCCCACGCCTCCATCTTGGCCGGAAGTCTCTATTGCATATTTTTAAACCATCTCTTATGTCAACTGAATGACCCTTCTCATGGCAAAGTCTAACTTATTTCCCTAAGCTCAAGTTTAAATAACATTTAGTTTCCATAAATCCTATTCAGGCACATTTTTCAATGAAATAGAATTAAGACTAATTAACCATAAGGGGAGATTAAAGGTACTAAATATGTAAAGTAGAGCTAAATACCAAACAAGGCATAGAATAATGATTGTCTACAAGTATTTGAAGATGTAAACATCACAAAGACTAAAAATTACTTAACATAGAACAAGATTTTGGTGAAATTAAGAGACTAGCCTAATACTGATGGGATCTGGAACATGAATATAATTTCATGGAGCAGAACTACCTTTGGAAATTATAATGCAAATTTTATTTCCCTAGGTAAAAGGCAAGATATGACACAAAAGGTTTCTTTGCTGTCAGAAGGCTCTGAGAGGAACTGAGCTAAACAAGTACTAATAGTTGCTCATAATTTGGCAACAAGCCATTCCTTTCCCTTATGATCAGGGATTCTACTCACTATTGTTATTCTCAATAGCTTGCAAGATCTTTTAATAACCTTGAGAAGTGGAAGAAGATAATGGCAAATAAAACAGCTCTGTCCTATGTACTTGGCTTACTGGGAATGCTCTTGGATACTAATTCTCTACAATGTAGAGAGTAGATTTAGCCACACTAAACATGTTTGGCCCTCTCCCAACTTCACACTGTTGTGAAACTGTAGTCAGGAATGGAACTTGAATTCCTCCAAGTCTGAATACCTAGTGTACAAAAGAGCACTTACATTTATTATGACTCTACAATGTCAAAATACTTAGTAAATTTTTAAAATTCTTTCACTATATGTTTTAAAGCAGTTGCACTTTACTTATACCAAACCCCTTCAATAATAAAAAATGAGTGATAAAATGTGAATTTGAAATAAGATCTCATTTTTCTCTATAATATATGGCTTTATGAATCTGTATATTTTACCATTCATCTTATAGACTATATGTCCATGGGATTATTCCCACTGATCAAAAATCTAGGGGAATTTCACAAACTGACAATCTTTTTCACAGAAAAATATCAACAAAATGAAAAACAACTTAGTGAATGGGAGAACATATTTGGAAATCAGATATCTGATAATAAGTTAATATCTAAAATACACAAAGAGCTCAGACAACTCAATAGCAACAGAAGAAAAGCAATCTAATTTTTAAAAAGTTGGCAGAATATATGAATAGGCATTTTTCCAAGGAAGATGTACAGAAGAACAACAGCTGCTCAACATCACTAATAACCTGAGAAATTCAATTCAAAACAACAGTGAGATATAACCTCACACCTAATAAAATAGGTATCATAAAAAAGGCAGAAATAAATGTGGGTGAGAATGTGGAGAAAGGGAAACATTGTGTACTATTGATAGAAATGTAAAATGATGCAGCTGCCATGTAAAACAGTATGGAGGTTCCTTATAAATTAAAAATAGAATTACCATATAATTCAGCAATTTCACTTATGATATTTATCTGAAGAAAATGAAAACACTAACTCAAAAAGATATATGCACCCTCATGTTTATTGCAGCATTGTTTATGGTAGCCAAAGCATGGAAACACTCTAAGTCTCCCTTAACAAAACAATGGGTAAAGAAAGTATGGTGTGTGTGTGTATGTATGTATGTGTGTGTGTGTATAATATACATGATGGAATAATGTATAAATATATATACACACATACACACACATACATAATCAAGGTCTGTCTGGAAAAGTCCAACCATTGTTATAACAAGAATAGTTTGCATGATATCAATGTAACCTGGCAACTAAGAAGAGTGGACTGGAATGCTCATGTGAGGACAATGATGACTTCACTGTACTAGTCAGTGGGGCAGTAGATGCCACTGGCATGCATACTGTGTGGCCATCACATTCAAAATGACTGAGTGATTAGAGCAACAAATCTGCATCAAATTTTGCATTAAGCTTGAACATTCCTCCACAGAAACTATCTGGATGATTCAGAAGGCCACAGCTATGGGTAACTGATGATTAGAAGTTTTATCATGACAATGTGCCCACTCATGCATCATGTCTTATGCAGAGGTTTTTGGTGAAACATCAAATCACCCAGGTGACTCAGGCCCCCCATAACCCAGATTTGGTGCCCCTCAACTTCTGGCTATTCCTGGAATTAAAATTACCTTTGAAAGGGAAGGAATTTCACATCATCAATGAGATTCGGGAAAATATGATAGGGCAGCTTGTGGCAACTGGGAAAACTGAGAAATACCAAGGCATCTATTTTGAAGAGGATTAAGGCATCATTGTCCTATCTACAATGTTTCCTGTATCTTATTCAATAAATATCTATTCTTCATAGTACCTGGCTGGATACTTCCTGGACATACAGACAGACAGACAGACACACACACACCTAATAGAATGTTATATATTATATATCAATATATAATATATAATGGACTATATATTATATATAATGGAATATTATTCAGCCATAAAAATGAGTAAATCTTGCCATTCGTGACAACATTAATGGACCTTGAGGGCATTATGCTACATGAAGTAAGTCAGAGAGAAAGCAAAACAGCATATGGTTTCACTTGTAAGTGTAATCTAAAAAACAAAACAGATGAACGAACAAAATGAAATAATCATAGACAGAAAACAAATTGATGATTGCCAGTTGGGGTTGGGTTTGGCGGATGAGCAAAATAGATAAAGGGGAATAAGAGATACACACTTCCTGTTATGAAATAAAGACATCATGGGATGTAATGTACAGCATAGGGAATATAGTCAGTAATATTCATGATAACTTTGTGAATATTAGGCACAGGTGGTTACTAGACTTATTGTGGTAATTACTTTGTGAACTTTATAAATGTTGAATAGCTATATTGTACACCTGATGCAGACACCGGCCTGCAGTGTCCATGTCATTATGGATGAAACGAGACATTCACATGGACTACCAAGTCCCATGGAGGACAAAGTACAGCATGGCTTTTCTCTCAAGGGGAGCAAAAGCCGTGGCCTCCACCATGACCGCCTTTATTGGGTTTTCTCCCACATTGCATGATGGTCCTCATTTACTATGCACAGGTTCACTTTAGGGGGTTACCTTTTACAGACAACAAAGGAGGTAATGCCGCTAATGACATCACAGAAGGATATTTGCAAATGAAAAGGGAAAAGTGGTTGAACCAGTTACATTAGTCCTTGCAAGGTTTAGCATGGATTTTAGGAAGTTACAGTAAGCACTTGCTGTCTCAAATCAGGGTGAGGTAGTTTTAGCAAAAGCAAGACTCAAAGCAGCTTAGGTACAAATACAGGCCTGATTCCCCATGGGAGAACCCATCTGTGGGTGTGGGTCCTGTGCATCTCCAAGTGGGAGCTGGGCCCACGCCACACAGAACGGTCTCCCACATACACCTGAAAACTAATATAACAATACATGTCAAGTATACTTTAATAAACAAAACAACCCTTTTGCAACCATAAGAAAAATCTCAATTGTATTATTCATGATTTTTTTATTTTGGTTTTAATTATATAAGGCTAAAGATTTATGACAGTTTTTCTAAGAAAATATGCATATCTACATTGCAAAATTTTATTGTTTTCCCTTCTCAGGTCTTTAGGAATTAGGAAACAAATACAATTTTCATTCCATTAAGGACTAAGCAGATATTCTAAGATGCCACCTAAAAATGAAGTCAACATACAGCTGTAATAGTTTTGAAGACTTCGTTGAATGTCAGGGCAGACATACCTGTGATTATTTCTGGGTAACTATAGCATTTTTCAGGAGCAGCCTCAAGACCAATTTGATAGATGAGTAAAAACCTATCTAAAATAACTGATGTGAAATTGTGTTGGTACTTCATTAGACAATCATATTTATGAAACAGCCATTGATTCTGAGATTAGTGGTAAATACCATTAAGATCATCTGAAAGATTTAGTGGAAAACTTCTTTTAAAAAACACTGAGATATCCTATCAATTCTCTAAAGTTTTTTAGCATTTCAATCAATAATTATTCATTTTCTGAAAGTTCTTACAAGTTTGCATGGATCTAAAGACATCTCAAGGTTGTAGCTGAAAAGTTGTCAATAGATATTCTAGGCTCAAGTGTTTTTTCTTGGAATTTTGAAGGTTTTTTGAATCAATGAGGTATAAGCTATAAATCCACTGAGTACATGATCCTTTTCAGCTCCGTAGATTCAGCCACATGACCTATGGCTTGCAGTAAATAGAAAAGCTTTTTTTTTTCTGTCATGCTTGACTTGTCTTTTCAATTATTATTCTCAAGTAAACATGCAATTTCCGAACTACAGTTTTTATTTATTGTATTGAGACAATTTTTAAAAATCAGTTGTTTTGTTGGAAACAATCTTATGTGTGCACTTAATGCTAGTCTTCTTATAAAAATATTCCTAGGCCAAACATAATTCAAGGGCTTATAATTCTCATAATGTTGGGGCTCACATGACACCTTGGTTTAAGAGATTCCCCAACTCACATAGTTCTGATGGCTACACACTCTTCCTTTCCCTTTTGCTTCTACCTTCCTACCTCCTACCTGCTGTACTTCAGGGTGGAACAATGTATGTGTTCTCAAGTCTATTGGCACGAGCAGGTAGTTCTTACTTGAGCCCTGACAGCTTTAAACTGAAATAACATTCTGTGTAAATTGTTATAAGTTGTCCTCTTATTCATAAATCTGCAGATACTCATTTTAGAGACTCTGACTATGGGCAAGACCCCAAGTAAAAATGTATTAGCTCCAGGGCTTAAACTTTACACAATAGAAGTAATTTTACATAAGCAAAATGAAAGATCAGAAGTTTCTTCAAGAATAGAAGGGATACTAGAAAAAATATACCACAAACAGATTAGACAAAGAGGAAAAGTCAAGAGCAGGTGGAATATGATTGGGAAATGGAAATGACAGACTCACTTAAGAGACAATCCTAGGGACTGCATTTTGAATATATTTGAATCTCAAGTATTTGTTGAAATCCCAGAAATAAACACTTTCTTTAGAATGGGAAACTGGTAGTTTATTTAAATTAGCAAAATAGCAAGAGCGGTTAACCTATGAACAGTCTAATAGACTAAGAGAGTGTATCCTGCAGAATTTGTAGCTAAATATAATAGTATCTAAACATATTGGCTATTATTTGTAGATTGAATAAATCAGAGCAGCAAAGAAGACCACCTACTTTAGTCCTGTTCGTTAGGACAAAAGAGAAAAGCAAGGTGCTTACTCTACAGCTAAAGAGGGTCAGATTAGTAAATGAAGCATGCATTTTCCTGAGTCAGGGGAGGGAGAAGTGAACAGTTTTCATGGTTCTTTGGAAATAGGTGTGAATGAACTCTGTATGTGGAAGATGGGGAATTTAAAAGGATTCCTAGGTATTTGGCTTGAGACACCATATGGATGTTGCTACCATTTGCTGACACATGGATAAGGCAGTAAAATCAAGAGCTCCATTGTGAACATTCTAAATTTGAAATGTCAATCAGATATTTATTGGAGATGTCAGAAAACATGACATGTATAACTCTAAGGAAAGATAAGGATGACAAAGACCTTTGAAAGTCATCAACAAACAGCAAGATTTAAAGTAATTTGAGGGGAGGAGAGGGGTTGGGTGGGGCAGGGGAAGTGGTGGCAGGAAAATGGAGACAAATGTACTTGAACAAAAATAAAAATGAATGAATGAATGAGATCACAGAAGAGTTTAAAGAGAGGCTACACTGACCTTTCAACATGTAAATACAGGCTATGAAATAAAGAGCAATTGGAGCAAAGACAGTAGGCATGAAGTGACCTTAGCAGAAGGTGGCATAAAGCAGTAACAGGGAGATTTGTTGTTATTGTTGCTGTTGCTGTTGTTGTTGTTGTTGTTGTTGTTGTTGTTTTTCCCAGGAGGCCATAATCAATTGTATCAAACATTGCTGAGAGATTGAGAGTGAACAAGACATGAAGATCACTGCTGACTTTGATGCTTCAGTGGAACTTTGGGGAAGGGAACCAGATTTGAAGAATTTGAGAAATAAATTATTGGTTAAAAAGCAGGGCAATAAAGGTAAAAGTCTCATGTAAGGAGTTTTATTGGGAGGGTTGCAAAAAGTGCAGCAATAATCAGAGGTGATATGAGTAAAATAAATTTTTAAAGATGAGAGGTATTAAAACGTAATAGTAGAGATGTAATGAAAATATGAAGGATTTGCTCTGGTGTCTTCGAGTTTTTTAATAAAGATAGAGCATCAAATAGTGTGAATTCAGCTGTAGCTGACTGAAAAGGAAAAGAATACCTCTTCCAGCTGCACCTGTCAGAGTGTCACTCCTAAGTGCTGGAAGGGGGCCACTAAAATACCCACACATGAATCTCTGTGAGGCATGAGGGTGCTCATGCTGCACCCTTATGCTGCAATGCCAGTAGTCCTGTTCGAAATGCCTCTTTTTTGTTTAAATAAATTTATGTGAATTTCCCTCTAAAATTCGAAGATCACTAGGAACACTAAGTTAATGTGAAATTTCTCAGAAATACTCCAAGTTGATAGTATGCTCTTTTACATTGTAACTCTTTAATAAACACACAAAACTACAGTGTTTACCACTATAGTTAACCATAAAATAATTTTTTAAAAACATGTAAGGGGACTAGTGATCACATAAAAACAACTTACGATATTACCTAGATCTTCATTTTATCTCAAATTATTTGAAAGTTCATCATCATATTTTGCTTCTGGGTTTGCTTCATTTTGATTTTATTTCTACATTCATCACTTCACCATTTTCCTATTTCAATCAAAGTCCACATACCAAATATGTACTCTTCATTAATTTTACTCCCAAACCCTCTGAAACTTTGGGAGGTTTTGAAATCACCAAGAGATTTGCGATTTGAGATGAGAATATTATTGTCTCCCACAAACCCTCCCATTCATGTTCTGGAAAGTATCTCCTCAAAACACTTATGCTGACTTTTTTAATTTAAGTCATAACTACATTTATATTTTGTTTAATAAAAAGAGCTGATAACAGAAAATACATTAACTTTCTCAAGCATTACTGCCACTTTCAATTTTCTTGAAGCCAAGGTTATACATCCCCTATTACAGAACCTCAAAATGCTTTATTTTGATAACTTCAGGAGCTTGGAATGCCCATAAATATAGTGCATGCCAAACACAGATTTCTTTTAACTATAAGGTGGTGTTTGGCTTTGTACTGCATAGTTACTTGCTTCCCTTTTAATGATGTTTGAATTTAGAATAGCAATTGAATTCCCTTTCAAATTCACTACATTGAAATTCCACCTGCTTATCCACATCTCTTACTAAAAATTAAACTCTTAATACTCACAATGAGGGGAAGAAAACAAGAACTTCCTAAATATACTTCTCAGTACTTATATTTATATCAAACACGTGGTGCAATGACACATGTTTTGCATTTCAAACCAGAAACCCTGGCTTACTTACACTCTCCTGCATTCATAGCCTTAATCAAGACAGAACCGGTTTGTTTTTCACATAGCAATAAAAGCCCAGAAACAATTCAGGATTTTGCTAAATAGACCCCTATACTTTATTACAGTTTACCTCCTGTTTTTGTGAGGAGAAGCTATTATTTCTGCTCCAAGCTCTTGATCTCCCCGGAGTGTGGAAATGAGCATCTGCTGTGGAACGAAGCAGAATGTGAAGTCCCTAGGAGTGGGAACGTGAAGAGAAGGAAAATGGGAAATCAACACTGGGAGCAGAAAAGCTTTCATGCAGAAAGTTCTGCACCCTGATCAGCTATAGCTATCACAAAAGGTTTCAAGAGCTCACCCAATGAGAAGTTAGTATATTCAGTTTCCACAGGAAAAAAAAAAAGTGGTGAACAAGGCAAAGGAAATGCACAGAATTTAAGATAATAGAGAGTGAGGTAGGAATGGAGAGGAGAGAAGAATGTGAGAAAACAGGAGAAAGAGAACAAAAAGAGAATCATGAAATTTCATAGTCAAACCTCACCATGAAAGAACTGGGGAAAATGGTTACCTGATCACAATCTTAAGGGACATTTAGATTTTACATGACTGATTTCACTATACTGCAGCCCAACAGGTTAACTATTTAGACTGGACTGAATCATTTTAGGAGTATCATATATCAGTGCATCCCTAAGATTTATGTAAAGATGATGATTTACTTACTTTAGGAGTGATAGAAAATATTTTCACTTGTTTTACAAAACTATAATTAAGTATATTAAAAGAAATAGGAATATGTTTAACAATTGCATTTACACATATGTACACACATGCATATATGTATGTAAATATGCACCTATGTATGTGTGTGGGCATGTATGCATATATGTATGTAGATATGTATGTGTTTGTATGGTTACACCTGCATGTATGTATGTAGATATGCACACATGTATGTATGTAGATACGCACATGCATGAGGGTCTCTGAAATAGTACCATGTACACATAAGATTATTTCCCTTTCAAAAAAACTTAACTACATTAAAAATCTATTGACAAATATTATGATCCTTGGATTTTTACTCATGTGATTCTTTGAAGTTAATATTTTCTCTCTTTTTAAATCTAAAACAGACTCTTTTTACAAAAGCAATGTCTGCCCTCCTTCATTAATATCCAGTTCAGTAAGAAAATGGCTGACTTTGGTTTATACGAAACAGTATTTTTAAAGTGTCAAAATTAAAGTAGCTCTTTAAGGTTTAAAAGTATGCTTTGCGAAGAAAATAAAGGATTAAAATAAAAAGATAGGACTGACTTTGATCTTCAAAGCCACGCTCCATGCTTGTTGCATGAGACCTTCAGGAAAATATGCATACTTTCTCAAATTGGTATGGTGGGTTAACTGCACCTCACTAGCCTTGCAGACTGCTGTTTATCACACTAATCAGGATTTTAGATAAAGTAATTGATTGCAATTAAAATGCATAGCTTACATGTTGAAATTTCAGCTAGGTGAATAGATGGATATTAGAAAGTACAGAAAAATCTAAAAATTAAAATTGGGAAACAAAACATAGTTTTCACTAGGCATGTATATGCCTTTTGTATGAGCTACCTCACACACACATACCCATACACATGCACACACAATATAATCACAGTATTTCTGACTCATTTTACACTTCAAATATAAGATTCACCTAACATTTCCTAATAGGTTATTCATTGGATCTAATTCCTCACTGACATAGTAAGCACTCACTTAATTTCAAGAATCTGGAATTCAGTGAAGACAATATGAGCAAAACAGGAAAATGTTTTTCTCTCACAGGATTGGGAAAATCAGACATGAAACTAGTATAAAAATATCTGAGACCATTGATTTGATAAGTTATCAGGAGTGTCTTTTTCACCTCCTCACCCTTTTGATCTTCTCTGCACACAGCTATGTTTTCTCTTGCTGCTAATGGGCTTTTGTTTTTCTCTAAATGGGGTAGACAGTGGCTTCTGGAGGCTGATATTGGCACATCATTACAGTGATTTTCTCCACTCCGCCCCTTCCTCAAAATCCCTGGTTAGTTTTTTCATCAAATCACTCTAAGACAGGTCTCTGCTCCCATAGCCAGAGCACAATCTCACCTGCAGAAAGGCAAGGAGTGAAGGCAATAAAAAAAAAAAAAACAGGCTTGCATTCGTGACCAGTTACCATTTCTCCTTTTTATGAAACAATATGGTTTTCCAATGTTTATAACATCCATATGATCAATTCAGAAACAAAATATTGAATAATAGTTATGAACCACCATTATCACTACTACCACTACATGTGATTCACCCCCAAATCTTATGAAATAGACCACTTCTGTTTAATGTATGGAAAAACTGAAACTGTAGTTTCAGTTTGTGAAACAGCTCAAATAACCTATGAAAAATATGAAGTGTGTTCATTCTGGAGAGTGTGCAGATCAATTGAAGGCATCAAAAGCAATAGCAGGGGACATGCTGATAATATAGCAAAGATTTTATGCCTCTGAGGGGCTTACAATGTTGATGGCAATACCAAAAAAATCAGTGGTAACTATAATGCAGTCATCGTCATATGTAAGATTGAATACAACTGAATGTGACTGAACCTGAAATAATTGTAACTTACTAAAATACAATCATATTTTTCTCACTTGAAGTCTGGGAGAGAGCACAGTCCATGTTGGAACAGTGACTTTATAATCACCGGAGATCTACTCATAGTGTTTGCTTTATTTTCTATTTATTTTCTATTCAGGAGGTAGCTGTATATTCCAGTCATCAGAAAGATGTAGACAGCATGAGAGATGTGCCCCTCTCCCTTTAAAAAAATGCTTCCCAGATGATGTACACAACGTTTTCAGCCAGCACATTCTCAAATCGGCACACGTAGGTACAAAGGAGGCTTGTAAATAAAGTCTTTATTCCATTCAGCCGTGTTCGCCACTAAAAATCTGGGATTCCCTACTAGAGGGGGAAAATGGGTATTGGAGCAGGGAGCCAGGAGTCTCTGCCAAGAATTCCCTGACACTTCCTCCTGTAATACGTGTATCACTGGTATCATTCTTGGAGCACAACTGTTGTTGCCCTGGCTGTGTTTTTTTATGTAGTCAAAGGGTAAAATTCTGACCTATTTTGTTAAACATAAGATGTTTCTTTGTTGCTTACGAGGGTTACACTATGCTTCTCCTTTGTTTAATTTGAGCAAATAGTGTCCTCTCCAACTGCTTTGTAAAAACCCACCAAGCTGTACATGCTCTCTCTCTCATATGTTGCTGTCATATTATGCTCATCTACAGTAAAAATGATTTTGTACGGTAATAGATTGTATCAAAATAGTTGCTTGTATTATTCCAGAATACATAGCATAGCAACTTGTCACTCCTTTATCAAGAGGTACAGTCTCCTTCTCCTCCCCTTGAAACTGGGAAAGTTGTTTGACTGTTACAATGAATAAAATTCAATGGATGTGATGCTACATATATTCTGAAAATAGGCCACAAATGGTGAAAGAGTTTCCATGTTTCTTACTTTTCTTCTGGAATACATGGCCTTGGAATTTAGTGGCCATACTGTGAGGAAGTCAAGCAGACACATGAGAGGACCATATATAAGGATCCGGTTGCAGCCTTAGCTACTTGAATCATCATAGCTAATGCTAACATCATCTATTAAAGCAGTGAGTGAGATTGTTATTCACTGATTGTTACTGACTTCCAGTCTTTGAGCTACAACAGCTGATTCATAGTAAAACAGAGCAAAGCTGTCCCCACAGAGCCTTACCCAAAGTATAGTCATTTTTTAAGCCACTAAATTTTGGGGTATTTAGTTATGCAACACTAGATAACTGAAACATACACATTGATAAGAATTTAGCAATGCAACTGTGAAAGTACACCAGTTAAGAACTAATAAAACAAAAATATGAAGAGTTTTATTATCTGGCCACCTAATTTTAAAGCTGAAAAAAATTCAGGGTGAGTTTTCTCAGGCAAGTTTCTTAAGGCTAAATAATCATTTAGCATAGTGTATCCAAAAGTCACTCATAGGTATCTAATTATTCCTATGCACAGTTCCTTTTCATTACCTGTCATAATCTGAAATAGGATTTTAAATTTTTCTATATCAGATTTATCCTGCTAAATATAAAATGTTTCTCAACACTTACTTTATGATACAATCACCTTTGGTTCCTCTGGAATCTTAAAGTCCGCTTCACCACTGTAGAGCTATTGCATGAGAATCTGGGTGCATGCATGTGTGTGTGTATGAATTCATAGAGCAATCTGACATGCGATTCTAATGAGCATACACTGTTGAGACTTATTGGTATGGCTCATGTTCCCTGAAGGGAATATTTCTTTTCGTAACAGAAAATCACAGGTAAAATATATCTTATGCTTTCAACTCTAGATCTGTTCTCAGACCCCATTGCTTTTATTTATATGAAACATTTTGAAATATCAACAGACCAGAGTTGTTACATCGTATAATCCCCTCCTATATTATATTTCCCTAAGAATCTTCTGTACATTAGTCCTTAACTGGATCGATGCTGTTCAACATACTGGTCAAGAACTGTGCTTGGCAATGGAATTTCAAAAATAACTTAAAAACAGACCCAGTAGCTTAATGAGGAAGGTTTCCAGAAAGTCAGTAATTTCAGGTTGTGATATAGTCAAAATAGTACCTACAGGCTGCCATGGTATCACACCAGAAAGGCCCTTATTCCAACCTTAAAGCAGTTGAAAATATTCACAGAGAATACCATACCTGAGATGACAAAGGATCAATCATAAATGTTATCTGAACAAAGAAATTTGGTCATATTATTTAAGAGGGGGATAATATAGTGCAGGGCCAGCAAGCTACAACCCTGGATTTACATTTGGCCTAATAACCTATTTTTGTAAATAAAGTTTATTTGAACATGGTCATGCCCCATTTTTACAGTAGTTTCATAGTCACAACAGACTCTGTGACCCATAAACCAATGATTTTACTATCTGGGTCTTCATAAAAAGTTTCCTGATTTCTGGTATACAGTGGAGAATGATACCTAAAGTACAACAATGTATTCAAGAAATTACAAAAGTTCAGTATAGAAAAACAGAAAATTTAAAGCAGAGAAAAGGGTTTTGAGTCTGGAATCATATGTAGGAGACATGAAAAACTATGTTAGGTTAAGGTGCTTGAGTGTTATTCTTCATGGCATGGAAAACAAATCATGAGTTTTAAGAAGCAGAGTCATGTGGCCAGATTTTAGCAAGGTCATTCTGGTTATATTATGAAGGTATTGCAGAAATGCAAGATAGCAGCTGAGAGACCAGTGAAGAGTGAGATATCTTGATGACCTGAAGTAGGAAAAAGAAAAACAATGTGTAGGAGATCTATAAAGGCTCTTTAGTAAATAAAATTAGAAAGATTTGCTAAACACATCTGTCTACATTTTGAAATATATCTGCAAATTTTTGACACTTCTCTGTCCAAAAGGTGGAACCTAATTACCCTTCCCTTGGATGTAGTCCAGATCTAATGGTTGCTTTCTAACCAACAGATTGTGACAGAAGTGATAGTATGTGGCTTCCAAGGCAGGGTTATAAAGAACTTGGCTTCTACCAGACTCTTTTTGCTCTAGAGGAAACCAGTATTCTATGTCATAGAATACTTAAGCCCTGGCTGCTGTGGCCCAATTGGTTGGAGTGTCATCCTGTAAACTGATAGGTCCCAGGAGTGATAGGGCATATGTCTGGGTTGTAGGTTTGATCCCTGGTTGGCTGCATACAAGAGGCAACTGATTGATGTTTCTGTTTCACATCTATGTTTCCCTCTCTCTCTCTCCCTCCCTTCCCTTCTCTCTAAAATCAATAAGAATGTCCTCAGGTGAGGATAAAAAAAAAGAATAGTCAAGCAGTTGTAGGACAATGTCATGGGAAGAGGAAGTGATGTCTCTCTCAAACAGCCAACATCAATTTACCATCAGTGTAAGGGAACCACCCTGGAGCTGGATTCAACAACACTCTTAAAGCCTTCAGTTGACTGTTGATATGGGCAACATCTTGACTACAGCCTCACGAGATGTCTTGAAACAGAATCCCTCAGTCAGGCTTCTTTCAAATTTCTGATTCAAAGAAACTGTGAAAGAAATAAATGTTTTTTATTGCTTTCAGCCACCAATTATGGGAATAATTGATTATGTAGTAATAGGTAATTAATAGATCATTGTTGACTGAAATGGGAAATGCAGAAAAGAAAAAGGAATAGGGGGAAAGTGCTATGTATAGTATTGGCCATGCCAATTTTGAAGGTCCTTTGGGAGAGCCAAACAAACTTGACAAGTAGAATTTAGATATTCTCCTGAGTCTGACACTTGAGGAGAGACCAGAGATTAACTCAGAATTCCTTGAGGTAGCTATCTGTTCTAATACACTGTTTCCAAACTCTCTTCAATTTCATTTTTATTTTAGTGAGATTATCTTTGTTTACAGCAAACTGTTTGTCCTTTGAGCTACTACAGCTGATGTTCTTGCTTCTATGTTCATTGGTGTGTAACATCTACTTCACCAAATAACTTACAAAAAGCATTTCTGAAAGAAGAGGACTTGTAAAGATAAGACTTCCAACTTTTTGGATTATATTCAAACCTCTTGGTAGAGAGACAAGGCTCTGAATCAACAATCAGTGTACCTGGAATCAAGAAAAGGTTTCCACTGAGAGTCAAACTACAAACACTATCAGTGAGTTAAGAATTCAAACCCCAAGTTTTAATAATATTTTCCTTAGCTACTCTCAACATACACATATGCAATGTACTCAAGCTGAAATTTGCTTGGATATGTGCAATAGATAAAGCTGGTGAAGTTGGTGCAATCTCCAAATGCATGCATACCAAAAATAAAAGATATCTCTAAGCAGCTGCATTTCTAGGCTCAGCTTCTAGCTACTAGCATAAATATGTCCCTGGGACCATATTCTGAATGTCAGTAGATTTGCTCTCTGCCACAGCTGAGAGAACTGGAATAAAAATATATAGTTAAATATTTATATATCAACAAGAAACATCTACAGAAAGTATAATCACTCTAGCTTATATGAGATTAAATTTTGCAATCATAAGCAAGAAAAACATGTATCTCAAATGCCATCATGAATTCAAGAAACATAAATGTCATATAATAAATTTTTAAAATTAATATTTATCATTTCAAGTTTTAATAAATGGACATTTTGTGTTTAAATATTCAATAAGTCACCACTATTCATAAAACATCATATGGGTACCGAGGACATGAAGACACAAAATACTCTCTTGAGTGGCTGATGATCTCAATAAATTGAAATGTACCACCTTTTCCTACTAAAGGAACAAAATTTTTCATTTCCACAAAATTAAACACACATACACACACTTACAATTTCAAGGAAAAACTGGATCACTCCAAGTCAGAAATAACAAGTTCTGTGCTCCTTTAACACCCACAAAGTATTCTGCCAAATTTAGAACAATAACCATATGCAGCTTCACATGCCTTTAAACTTTCTTATGTGACAATCTTCCCCTGAACCAGTATAATTTCTTCTTTCCTACAGTCTGATTTCCTCTTCTAAAGATCCAAGACAATCATTAATGAACTATTAAAAGACCCTTTCATCTTAGATAAAAGGTTAAGCCTACTCTGTGACTTTCAAGGGTATGTGTGTGATGAACAGGATTTCACTTACTTAGTACACCAAACTTTACTGTATCTTTTTAATACTGAATAAAGAATGGAAACTAATTTTTCTACATAGTGGGCGATAGATGTGGTCAGTTAACCTGACTTTAATTAGCGGTGGTCATTAGAGAACATACAGTTCTTCCTACTCAAAATTAGATAATGCTAACAGAGCTTATTTTATTCTATGAACTACCATTGGATTAGAATAAGATCATTACATCTGACTTTAATTTTCCTCTTAAAAACAACAGCAAAATGTTCCTAAGATCCTTGTGAAGCTTTGAAAGACAGTACCCCATGCAGCTAGCTAAGTGGGAACCTTGCAGGGTTGTCAAGGAGGGGTGGAATTGACTGCTCCCAGATCTGTTCAGACAGAACTCCCATGAGAATGAATCATGAAAAGGACACAATACCCACAACACATACTCACTAGGGCATTGCTCCCTTACATCCCACCCTCTCCTCCTACAACACCCGGCAATACACACATAACACTACATAGAATTTTGGTAGGGTTGCAAAATGATTTACAGTCCATAGATAGCAAATAGAAAAGGCAATCATCCCTAATAGCCCTCAAACATGCCAAATGGGAACTTTTTTTCTGAGACACCCACATGAGAATGATTTTTTTAAACGTTTATATTTTAACGGAATTGTTTTTATGATTGTATACCCAATTTCCTCTAAAAGACTCTCCTGAGGTACTTTTTGAAGACTAGAGGAAAATGAACAAAGCATTCTTGTGGTTTATTAAAGGAAAACATATTTAAAGAATCTCAAAGGGAAGAGGGAGTTATTATATTTGAAGGATAATAAGAATTTAAAAACAAAACTCTATGATAGTCATAGATTGTCCAAAGACTTTTATTTGTTTTATTCCCAGAAAATAAGTCAAAATTTATGCTACACAGCCAAGATTTTCTTGGGCATTATAAATAATAAAGTTTATTAGATCATATTTTATCTTTCCATATTTACAATATAAATATGCACCTTATATTTTTTTTCAGAAAACAGAAGCTATACTGGTACAGCTGGTTATTTTTAAAAGTACTTCATGTTCCAGAGAGGTGCTATGACTTGTTCTCAATCCATGTGAAGAAAGAATAGGCATATGAAAAAGTGTTTGCTCTCTGTTCTTAAATAGGTCATTAGGCACTACGTGTTGAAACTCCTGACAGGGACAAAGGGCTGAAGGAGACTTGCAAGGACTTAGCTCATAATTCAAGTAGGTGCCATTGTATGACGCCATGAGACTACAAGGTTATAGTAGAATTGCATGAGCAATGGTACATGTCATAAATCAATGTATAATGTTTTTATTAATTATTTGTTGAGTCTTGCTTTTGGTTTTACACTGTACTTTAGCTTCAAAATGATTTTGAGACAGAAAACAGCACCACACCCTCATTAGGTCATAACTGCTTTCTAACTAGATCTATGGGACATTATTTATATAAGTAGACTTTACTTATTAGCCTCTTCAGCATTAAAGTAATCATATTTGTTGTCCAAAGTTAAACATGATGTACTTTTGGCTTTTTGTCAATTTTAAATGAGATTAAAAAATCTTGGCATATATCTAAAATGTTTTACATGACATAATTCACTGTTTTTTTTCTTTGTGCTACACTCTATTATTTCTACATGCACAACAAATGAGTGAACTCTTCTGAAATAGTATATAGGAAAACAGCGGAGAGAGTAGAGTAAGGGGATATCCAAGAGGGTATCATAGTATGGGTTGTATGGATTGATACAACACTTTAACATTTGTAATTCTGTTTCTTGAAGTGTTAGGGGTGGTAGGAGTTGATCTGCATGCTTAACAAAACCTTGAAGGGAAAATAGGATTATATCCTAAGAACCAGCAGCACAATTTACAATAGCCAAGTGCTGGAAGCAACCTAGGTGCCCATCAGTTAATGAATGGATCAAAAAACTGTGGCACATATACACAATGGAATTCTATGCAGAAAAAGAAAGAAGGAGCTCCTATCCTTTGCAACAGCATGGATGGAACTTGAGAGCATCATGCTAAGCGAAATAAGCCAGGCAGTAAAAGAAAAATACCATATGATCTCACCTTTAACAGTAACCTAAT
The DNA here is from genome assembly GCA_039655065.1 of Glossophaga mutica. Lineage (NCBI taxonomy): Eukaryota > Metazoa > Chordata > Mammalia > Chiroptera > Phyllostomidae > Glossophaga > Glossophaga mutica. The sequence continues at coordinate 158,487,924 of CM077304.1, read as the reverse complement.
TACCAAAACAAATAAATAAGCATAATATAAACAAAGACACTGAATTTGAGAACAGTCTGACAGTGACCAGAGGGGAGAGGGGAGGGAATTTCAGGGGAAAAGGGGAACGGTTTAGAGCAACAAGTATAAAGAACACATGGACAAAAACTATGGAGGGTGGAAATGGAGGGAGGTGGGGAGGGCTGGGGTGGTGGGCTGGGGTGGGAGTAAAAGACAGAAAACTGTACAAGATCAACAATTAAAAAAATACTGATTAAAAAAATGAAAAAATAAAAAAAAATACTGATAAAAAAATACTACTATGGAATGACCAGATAAACAAAAGGAGTTGGTTATTAAAGGAAGTAACAATGAAAGAAGTGGGAAGACTGATGAACGAAATGGCATGAGCTACATTGTGCTAGAATGAGTTCCATCAATCAAATATTTGCCAAATACCAATCATTTGCAAAACACTGTTCTATGTGCCTTAAAGTTTGAACTATAAGGAGGAATGAAAAATTAACAGTTATTGTACATATGTGTTTACATTTAATTTTACAGCAACTGAATAAGGTAAATATTGATATTCCCTTTTCCCACAGATACAGAGAAATTAGGTAACCTTCTCTATGTCAAATACCTACATAAAACAATAAATTTTGAATTTGTGAATGGAACATGTTTTCCTCTAAAAATACAGAGTTAATCAATGAGTTTACCAATGAGGCAAGTTCACAAATACTGTATAAAGTAACTTTTATTCCCCAAATTATTTAATAGAACCCTGTTTATTTTTCAAACATAGATACTTTATTAATCTAATGCTGCAAAGATGAAATTTTATCTAATATTAAATGTTTGCTATTTAATATTTCCATTTACTTTACAGAAGATATGAAATCCATAGTAAGAATATCAGATATGTGAATTTCTATTTTTTCATTTATTCTATAAAGAAATTTAATATATAGCTTAGTCTCTATTTTATCTTATGCTTTGTTCAGCTATTGTAAGAAAATTCAGAAAATTTCACATATATTGACGTTATCTGAGATATGAACCTTGAACTTCCTTAAGACTTTCCCTGGGGCTGATAGTACACTATTAGGTTCTGAGTAGGGGAGAAATTTATGGAACTAGTGCTGAGTCATAGGCAGAAGAGGGATATCTACCTCTAAGTTGTGAACTGCTTCTGTTTATTGGGTCTATTGCTGGCTGTTGCTCTGGGTGTAATTCATTCCATTTTGTAATCGGTCCTGTCCTAATCTCTGTTGGTAATTGGCTGAAAGTGAACCAGTCTGGCTGCTGCACCTGGAAACACAATGGAGTGACTTCCCATGCCATTTTGGACAATGGAAAACTCAGGGAGATTGTCTTTGACCCTCTGTGCTTAGAAATGCCATGACAGCTGTCTTCGTCAGACTGCTATACGAAAATATTAGAAACTGGGTAGCTTACAAACAATAGAAATCTGTTCTCACAGCTCTGGAAACTGGAAATCCAGGATCAAGGTGCCGACATGATTCCAGAAGACTAGAGACATTTGGCTGTGTACTCACATGGTGGGAAAGGCTGTGAGACTTTCTTAGGATGCCTTTATCCCAAAAGCACTAATCCCATTCATGAAGGTCTGCCTTATAATCTAACCACCTCCCAAAGGCTCCACCTCCTAATACTATCACTTTAGTAGTTACATTTCAACATATAAATTGGGGTAGGAGGGCACAAACATTCAGACCATAGCAACACCTTTTCCATTCTGTGTCTAATACATCATGACATCATAGGCAGAAGCTTATCATCTTCTTAGTCTTCTAGAAAATGGGACACAGCATGTCTTAAGTTTCTAATCACCACTTTTAAGGGTAATGCTATGCAATTTTATTCTCCTCTTCAGACTAAACCTGTGGGTGAATATGGTTGGTGCGAAAGGGATGTGCAATGTCTATCTCTAACTCTGTGTTAAATAGTTTTCTCTCCTTTCCAAAACAAAAGCTATTTTATATCATATGGAGAGGAACTGAGACCACTGGTCCTTGTCAACCTAAGTCACTCTTGTTTTTTTTTTTTTTTTTTTTGTCACCTTTGTTCTGTCTATTCTCACAACTTTATCCCCCAGCCCCAAGATAATGGTAGCTCTAAGAGCCAAATCTAAGAGGCAAAAGTCACAGGTTAAAAGGGAATATATAAGAGAAAAGTAAATACCTGAAATCAAGTAATATTTCTACCACCATTCATCTCTAGGAACACAATGCTTACACTCAAGTATTAATCATTTTTAAATACAATCAATTTTAAAATGAAATTACTATATATCCCAGGCTGGGATATGGTTGTTTAGTCACCAGATGTTTTCAGATATTTACTATTGTATATACAACAAAATGCCTGAATCTGTTTCCATTCTGGGGATTGTTTGAAGCACTATGTATACCAATAATGTAAAACAGATTATTTTTAATTTTGAAACCAGTATAGAAACAAATAACATTCTTGAAGGAACCAGAAGGGCAGAGAAAAATAATAAAATTTGTGAGAAATTAAAACACATATATTAAGTTATTTTCTCTTCCACTATTTACTTTATTTGATGAAATGACTAGCTCCATTTCTAATTTGGCTGTGTTATTTGATTTAATGTAATCATAAAACAATAAGATTGTTTTGGGACTTTTTTAATGAACTAGAACTATTTCTGTATGTCTAAGTTCTTGTGATTTTTTAAAATGGAACAATCAAAAAAATCCAAAAATAAACAATTTTCTAAAATTAAACTGTACTCTTCTAAAAGGCCTGCTGCTACACAAGCTGCAAACAGGTTACATATCAGAGAAGTCAGTCTTGAGGATCTAATTATGTACTAAATTTTCTGTAAACTTCTTGCTTAATATTTTGACAAACACGTATTTTTTTGTTTTATGAAAATTGCAATTTTTAGGGGACATAGAGTATGTTTTAGACCCCAAAAGTGGATTATACCATAATCAATTACTCAGCTACAGCTTTAAAATGGTTATTCATAATTTGCCTAATATGGTTGCTTTAATTCTTATTTTCATTATTTATTAGATTAATGTTGTAAACACAGTATTGATTCAAAGGGCAATGATTTTCATAAAATATATCTAGCCATAAAATGAGCAGTAAAAGTTGAAACATAGAAATTCCTAGATCTGTTTTATCATCCCTTTAGAAACACAGGTGCTTTTGTGCTTCTGATGTGACAGGGGACAATTTAAATATTAGATACACTTATTGGCAAACGCAATCACATTAGGGGGCAATCAACCTAAAAATTGAACATATTTTAATTCTACACTTTTTAAAAATGTTTTGTTTAATAAAAAATAATTACAACATTTGAAGTTATTTTGCTCAATACTCTTATAATTATTTTACCCAGGACTCAGAGATATTGAAAGACTTGTCCAAATCATCATAATGTATAATTAAGGCAGGATAGTGAGAAGCTAGGAAACTTCCTTGGCAAGTTGAATGGGAAACTAAGATAAGGTAATTAAACAAGGCCAAACAATTTGACAAATTACAGCCAGCTAGCGAATTGCAAGGCTTTATTTTCCCCAGCCAGGACCACTTGAGAACAAAAGGTTCATATCTCTTTTACCTAACCAGAGAGTAAATAGTTTAAATCACCCTGGTTGGAGAGATAGGTAACAAAAGCCCAGTTAGTGCCATTTGTGCCAGCCAAACCCAAGGGTAGATGAAGTCAGGGGAACAAATAACAAAAAACCTCGTTAGAGCCAGGAGCACCCAAATAAAAATAAAGCAGGAAGTCTAACCAGAGAATAATCCCAAAGTCTCCTATATGCTCATTTTGGTGAATCAACATATTGAAGGACATACCTGGATAACTAATGAAAATCCTGTTTAGACCCTCCCCTGAGACCTCCCCTAGGATTCCTGACCGCAGAAGAGATAAATCCCTCAAGACAAAGAATGCCAGAGCTGGCTCTTTCTGAATCATGGCCATGCCTTTTCCCAGGCATGAATATTTTACTTTCTTCCTCTCAAACTCTAAGGTCTCCATGAGACTTGCAACCAGGGGAGCCATGGACAGCAGCAGTTCCTCCCAAGCTAACCCCTGAACTTGTCTCCAAGACCCATTTTTCTCAACTTTTCAGTGAGCCAACAGCAGCCCTGCCTTGGCTCCCTTCTTTCCTGTAACATTTCTAGGGAGCCCAAGCAGAGCACTGTCTATGCTCTCTCCTCTTGCTTCTTTTACCTTAATCCTTTCTTTTGTTTCACTATTCCTGGCTATAATAAACATACTCTCAAAATCACTCGTACTTGTGTTGTGAAATCTTTCCTAAACAAAATAAAAAACCCACACAATACAGGCCAGCCTGAGGCAGAATAGCTCTGGCCCTGGCCCCTGTCTGGTGACATAATTAACCAATTTAGTGTTTTTCCACTTCACACACTTCCTGTTATCACTACTTATACAGTCAATTTGAGGTAGGGTTAAAAATTGCTTATTTTAATAGTAAGTTGTCATACTTCTTCTCTTCCTTTGAATAGTTTCATTTCTAATCCATTTTTCTATGTATCAAACCACCATAAAATATTATAAGAAGCAAACTTGCATTGGTGTGGCCTGTGAGGGCTTCCAAGAAATTATAAAATTTGAATCATTTTTCAGCATGTCTCGTATAAACCCCCCTCTGTCTGCTTCTACTGTTAAATTAGTGTTGACCCTCTTAACTTCTTGTCTACAGTCATCACCAAACTGGTCTCCCTTTTCAATCAATACTACACACTATTGCCAGAGTTATTGCCATTCCCCTGTCGTAAAACTTTCACGTTCTATTACTTGGAATAAATAACCAATTACTTAGCCTAGCATTTAAAGCTCCCCATTATATGGATCCAAACTATATGTCTACCTTCTTCCTCTTCGACCACTCTCACATGGGGCTATTTGCTATTTCTCATTTTTGCTCAGTATGATCTTCGCTCAAGTTTTCTCTTTCACATGGAATGATCAAATAGGATTCATGAGGCAAATTGAATCTCGCTGTCTTACGAGCCAGTCACAGATGTCACTATTCAGAATTCGTTATCTCTTCTCTTCCATATTGTCATAAGATTATTTAAATGTTAATCATGACACATATTATCATCTTCTAAATGTGTTCATGTATAGTTGTCTCCCTCCCTAGAATAACAGCACATGGAGGCAAAGGAAAGATTCAATTTTGTCTCTCTTAGTCTACAGTGTCTTCAACCACAAACATGTGTTGATTGATTTGACTGAAAACTTGGGTGGTTTTTAAATGTTGCATTACGCATATCTTTGCCTCCTTAAAATGTTGTATCATATCATTTTTTTTCTTGATAATTCAGGGCAAAATTTACTGACACTATTGTATTGGGTTATAATGTACTCAGGAACCACTAAGACTTCTTAAATTCTTTGTGTCTAGAGTAAACAGCTACAAACTGCAGAGATTTGACTCAGGAAGTTCTATATCCTCAGACTCTATGCCAGCAGCTTTATTTTAATCACTTGTCTGGCGGTAGGCCTGAACTCTCCTCTCCTGCAAAATGAACATCAAGGTCTTTGTAGCAGCAATTTGCTTCTGAGATTTCCTGGCTGCTAAATGTTCCTGGAATGCTATATAGCATTGGCTCCAAAGAATGTTCTTTCTATGAAAAATAAGAACCAACTTCTTTAAGAATGGGCAAAGTTGGAATTTGACTTTTAACAGACCCACTTCTCACTGCGACAGATGTTCTGATTTTCAGAGCATAAAGAAGACTGGGACTGAGGACTAGTGTTCTCAGGAGTAAGGAATAATTATGTCACAGGAGTAAGGAATAATTATGTCAGCATAAGGAATAATTATGCCCCTGCTCTCACCCCCCCTCCGTAGGTACAGAAATGGAGTGTAACTGCAGCCCAGTAGCCTAGTCATTATTGCTTCCCTTGCAATAGAAAAGGAAATTGCCTCACCACTGCTTGTTGGTTGGAGGGTCATGGGGCATTAGGTTACTGAATCCTCAGGAGAGGTAAAATATAGCAGGGCAAAAATCCAATGCCAGTTGAGGGAACAGGAATTTGATTTCCTGTGGGAATTTCCAATTATGTTCCCTCTCCCTGCCTTCCCCTGAGTTATAACTTCTGGATTCAATATTAACCACTGTTCTTTTCTTTTTGTTCTTTCTTGCAGTTCTCCAAACTGACTTGGTTTTTCCAAGTGAATGTCTTTTTCTCCCTTGAAAGTTAATAGATGTATTGATTTAATCTGAGCAATCAGAGTAGCACAATAATATTTTTGCTTCAGTTTGTTTTTTTTAAACAAAATTTGTATTTAAGACCTCTTCAGAACTTTTCCAATGAGCAAAAATCCTTTTGGGTAGCATTTGGGAGCACAGGAAGTGCACTCACAGAGGGGACGAGAGAACACTGACTGTCCTTCCGCACTTTCTCCTGGAGCTCAGCTCACACTTGGCTGCCAGAAGGAAATGTTTTTCAGGGAAGTTTTTATGTGGTCATAGATCTGAGGTCAAGCACTGCACCTCTCTGCTTGGCCAAAAAAAAAAAAAAAAAAAAAAAAAAAAAGCTTTCTGTACAAGTGATTACAAGCCCAGAAACCCAGAAATTTGTTCTTGCTCTGCTTTTGTTGCCAACACGTAAGTCCTTAAATGAGTCACTAACATTTGAACTACAGTTTCCTTTTTTTGTTAAATGGAGATAGCAATCTCTGGCTTCCTGCCTCATGGCATTGATATAAAAATCAAGTGAAATTGTAAAAGAAATACATAAAAATCTCTAAAGCATAAACTATAATAAGGAGATAACGTTTATGACTATACTGAGTAAATTGTAAGCAGAGATATAAGAGCAATTACGCTTTTTCACTACAATTGCCCTGAGAGTGCTGAGAACATTGGCTGACCTGCAAGGGCAGCCAGAGCAATATTGTACATTTGGTGGCTACCTTTCTGTCCTTACTATGCCGCACGCACCCTCTGCATGCCCTTCCACAAGGCTTTCTCCTCATGTTGGCTCCACCGGCTTCTTCTCTGCAGCCATAAAATCAAGCCTTTTATTCCTAATAAGTAATGTATGTTTATTACTTAATTGTGGTGATGGTTTAATGGATGCATGCAGATGTCCAAACTCATCAAATCATATACAGTAAATATGTGCAGGTTTGTATATCAATTATATCTTATTAAAGCTGTTAAGAAAAAATATTAATAGATTCCACACCTCTAGCAAAGTGAAAAGCAAAAATGCATGAGATATAACCCAGCTTTTGTGAAGTTTTAAAGTCTAGTGAAGGACACCTATTATTATTCTCCATTGTAATCTCTCCAACCTTAGGGATAGAGTCTGTTTTTGTATACCATTAATCCTCAGTGCCTGAAACATAATTATTTGTGGAAGAAACAAAGAACGGGAGTGAATCAAAATCCCAAGTGTAATACACAAATTATTTCTTATTTACACCTTTAAGAGCAGCACGTGGGAGCAGTCGGGGCAGATAGGACAGGTGAAAGTGATCCTGCTGACTGCTTGCCTTAGAAAGGTGAGTTTTTCCTCAGGCAAAAGGAGCTTAAACTTTAGAGTTCTCTACCTTCTTGAAGGCCCTGTATTTCATTTTGTATTAATGATTTTATGTTTTCTTTTGAGAGGGCATTCCAGGTTGCATAAAATCAGGCTCCAAAAAAGCTGGATCCATCTCCCCTTACAGCTTTCACTTGAAACAGGAGTGAGATGCATGTGCTAGAAAAAGCTGTTGCCTGTTGGCGTTCCTTATGTCCACAGAGAAGTGCTGTAAGGAGTGGTGAGTAATGTTTTCATTTCCTGGATTATAGTAAACGAGCTCCACATAGCATAGTTCATTTTTTCTTATAAAATCCACTGTCCTACTCAAAATCATATTCAGTTGACATCTAAGTATCTGCAACCTAACAATATTTTTATGAAGACCTACTTAAAAATTTTATTTACCATTACTTGGACCTTAATATGCATATCTGAGAAGCTGTAGATAAATACAAACATTTTCATTATAAACAGCATGACAGTTTTAATTTCCAGCCATTTTCTCTAAAGATGAAGCTCTAAATCTGTATCTATTCAGTAAGATAATTTTTCTATTGATTTCTCTCCATATATTCCTTCGATGACATATAAATATTGTTCTCTCTCAAGCCACCAAGCTTTGAGTTTAAAAAGATGAGTGTTCAATACTCAAGGCAACAATCATAGTCATTTCTTTCTTCAGTTCCATTAAGATAAAAAGAAAAGTGTTATCAAGCAGAATATACATGCCCTTCACAGCACTTGCTACTTCCAGCCTAATTTACTTTTTAATTAGAAATTCTATCAGTTAATCATATCAATGAAATAATTTCTAGTCCAAGTTAAATACTCATCATTAATTCTAATAAATCTAATACATAAATTTGGAAGCATTGTTTTCTGTATTTAATCAATTTTATTCTAAAATATTCTGAAGTACATGCTAGTCAAGGTGGAAAGCACACTTGAGGTCATTTAAAAATGACCCCAAGTCATTTTTAGTAGAAGTATACACTTATACCAACCTTCCCAAATGTAACTCAAATAGTTTTGTAGTCTCTTAAATTACAAGTAACTTCTTCATCTAAAAAGGAGGTTGAGACTCAGATCTTTGTTTCTTACATCATTCTCTAGTTAAAGAAGAAATGGCTGGTTCTAGGACTAGGACTAGGACGAGAAATATACAAGAGGAGCCTGGAACATATTATAAGGCCAGAAAGTAAAAAAATACATGCTCAAATACACACACATAGTCACGGAAGAAAGCTGAAAGAATACCACCTGTGCCAAATAGTCTCTGTCTCACAAAGCCTATAATTTTTTAGCCTGACACCAGAGGTGCCAAAGAACCCCTGGCTGGTGTAGCTCAGTGGATTGAGCGCGGGCCTTCGAACCAGAAGATCGCGGTTCGATTCCCACTCAGGGCACATGCCTGGGTTGCAGGCCAGTTCCCAGCAGGGGACACACAAGAGGCAACCGTACATTGATATTTCTCTCCCTCTTCCTCTCTCCTACCCTTCCCCTCTAAAGATAAATAAATAAAAAAAAATCTTAAAAAAAAGAACCTATCACTTACACACACACACACACACACCGGTAGTATGTCAAAGGAAAAGAGGAACCAACCGAAAGAGCTCCCAAGAGCCACAGCAGAAATAATTGTAGCAATATAGTTATATTAGATTATAACACAGAGTAAAAGAGATATAAATCTATGATTAAATAAATGCATAAAGGGGAAGAAAAGTCTCCTCTGTAGGAGAATTCCAAACTTTTCTCATGCAGATACCCTACCCCTTCTAGCAGGTAGAATATCCCTCCCAACCCCTGTAGTGCGGCTGCACTACACAGTGACTTCCCCTTAAAAACTAGGAGCATAAAAAGAGGGAAAGAGTAGTAACTTTACAGTGGAGAAACCTCACAAAAAATACCTCAACCAAGTGCTCAAAGTTAACATCAACAAAGATAAGTCACACTGATAGAATGGACCTTTAATATGTTGCGATAAGAATAGCACTTCACCTCTGTGGTATTTCTCCCCAAGGTGGCTCTCTAATAAATACTGAAATACTTCATAGAAATCCTAAATTCTATTTTAAATAGAACTGTCACTTTTTATTTCTCTTATGTGAATTTCCTTATTACAAAGTTTACAGTTTACTTCACTGCAACATGTTTAAATTGCAAAAGATAATTCACATAAACTAGCTAAATAGACCAAAGATTTGAGACTAGAATAACTGTAGGTGGAAAAGAGTAGCTTCTAAAAGTAGGGATATTGAATGAAAGAAGTCTTAAAGGGATAAAAGGTATTTTTTTATTTTAATCTTTACTGTATTATTCCCACTACCATTTAGTCCCCTAATACCCCTCCCCCCAGCAATCACCACACTGTTGTCCATGTTCATGAGTCCTTTTTCCTTTATGCTCATGCACCCACTCCCTAATCTCCCCCTCCCCACTAGCTGTCATCTGATCTCCATCTGTGAGTCTGTCTCTATTTTGCTTATTCGTTCACTTTGTTCATTAGATTTCACATATGACTGAAATCATATGCTATTTGTCTTTCTCTGACTGGCTTATTTCACTTAGCCTACTGTGCTCTGGGCCCATCCAAACTAATACAAAGCGTACAATTTTCTTCTGCTTTTATGGCTGAGTAATATTCCATTGTGTAAATATCCCATAGTTGTTTGATCCAGCCATCTACTGTGGACACTTGAGCTACTTCCATATCTTTGTGATTATAAATAATGCTGCAATGGATAAAAGATATTTTATAATTCATGATTAATATACGGTGGTCAAAAATGGCCAATAAACATATACACAATTATTCAATTCCATCAGATATCATGGAGTTTCTAACAACAACAACAAAAAAAATGTGATATCAGTATTTACCCACCAGAACAGCAAAATGAAATAGTCAGACAAAACTGATTCTTGGTAAGGTTGCTACAACCATTCTGAAAAACTATTTGCCAATATCTACTAAAAGGGAATCTATGCATACCCCATGACTGAGTAATTCCACTCTTAGGAATATAACATCAGAAATACAAACATGGATTTCCTAATAGACATGTTCTAAAGTGATCAGAACAACACTATTGTAATAATCTAAAGCTGGAAACTGCCCGAGAAGAATAAGTAAATATTATTTATTGTTGTATATTTAAACAATGGAATGCTGTGCAGCAATAATAGTTAACCATCACAGTACATAAATTACAAGCATATTTCACAAACATGTTGAACAAAATAATATAGATACACAAGATTATATATGCACTGTATGATTTCGTTCATAGAAAATACAGAAACAGGTGAAACTAATCTATGTTGTTAGAAGTCACCAGAAAAGATAGAATCCATATCATTTTTTTTTCTTTTGATAAATTAAGAGAATAAAGTTTACAAAGAGAATACATTTACAAAGACTGACCTGGTATTTAACTCATATATGGTATTTGCTCATAAAACCTGTGTTCTTAATCATCAAATTAGCAAGACGTAAGATGAGGGGAACTTCTGGGAGCAAGTTCCAAGAACATATTCAATGTGTGGAAATTCATGGAGCTTTATACTTTCAACATATCTACATTTCTTTCAATGTGTCTATGATTTAACAATAGCAACAACAACAGCTATGGTGAAACCACCTGAATTGAGTGATATTCTTCTACCTCACAATATGACTGATCACATTTATACTCAGATTATGCTTTCCCAATTTCCATCAGTGTTTGAGCCACTTCATAAAATTTTAGGTTACTCCATAAGAAACCATGTATGAGAAGAATGATTTTATATGAATAGATTACAATAGTGATAATAATGAAAATCTATATTTTTATACTTATTCTTTACCAACCCCCTCACTCCATAACTTGTTCTCCTCCATCTATACCATTTACCCACTTAGAATATTTTTAAGAGTATTTATACTTTAAAACACTGGTGGCAAAAATAAGGCCTGAGGGTCAAATCCGGCCCTCCACCTTGTTTTATCCAGCCTAGCACCGGCAGAAGCGGTGAGCTCTTGCTTAACTGTTAAGGAATAGTTACATTTATACAGTCCTAAAATTACATTTGGCCCTTTGAAGGCAACCATGAGGCTGATGTGGCCCCCGGTGACAATGAGTTTGATAGCCCTGCTGTAAGAAATGATACTTCTCAGGCCTTTTGACATGATCTTTAATACGTAAGAATGGATTCCTGTTTGAAAGCTAAAAATCTGTCTCATATACCTCTAATCACAGCCTTTCTAACAATAGCCCTAGAGAAATAACATTACAGATAATTGACTGGGGTAGCCCTAAAAGAAGATGATAAGCAATGCTTAGAAACACAATATTTCATCTAAATGTTACAGAACAACTCGAATCCTGTTTTCTGTCCTCAAACACTAGGCATTTCATAGTAATGAAGCTAACCAAACACCAAAGAACAAACAAGCACTAAAACTAGATAGACTACAGGAATCCCCTGTTATACATAACAATAAAGAGTTTATCAATGAATCTTAGATAATTCAACATCAATAATAAGTTATTACATGCATAGAAGGTCACCGATACTGTGCTAAATATTTTATATCCTATTTCTTATTTAAATCTTACAAATCCTTTTAATCAATTACTATTTGGTGCAGGAGGTTGTTTTGTAGATTAGACGATAAAGATAAAAGTGACTGATCCTTGACCTGGTATTTAAACAAATTTTTTCTCATAAAACCTGTGCCCTAATAACCAAATATATCTATTGATTATATTCATTTCCTTCAAAAACTAGTGACAAATATGAACAAAGTAGAAATGTTTCATGTCTTCAAAAAATTTAAATTATAATGAGATTATTTTCATTGGATACCTAATAAGTTTGGACCTAAGACTGAACAAATACACTCAATATAGACAGGTATTAATTAGTCTAATTTCTCAATATAAGCAATTAAATATATATTACCCCAGAAGTATTCCTGTATCTGTATACTGTTCTGATTAAATATACTAAAATTACATTGATAATCATCAATATAAAATGAACATTGTATATTTCTGTCATTGAAGTTGTTGTTGACTAATCATCAACGCAACAAAAGAGTGTGAAAATCACTTCATATATACCCATTGTGAACATTTTGGTGGATGTCTTTCCAGACACAACCCAATAAATCTACTAACACACTGTTCCATATTTGTAATGGCTGCTAAATGGTCCATTATACTGACACATCAAAATGTATTCAACCAGCTCCCTAATGATGAACATTAGGTCAAATTTTCTTTTCTTCTTTTTCTTTCGTGTGGGAGAGGCTTCTAAAAACAATTCTGCAATGTAAATGTCTCTGTGAGGTTTTACTCGGTCATCTTATGTCACATTTTATTATCCTTTGGCATAGCATATAGAAAACAGTAGAATCTGTATCTCCAAAGAAAATACAGTAATAACTCCTCACCTCTCCAAGCTGTCTACAGGGGAATTGTTCTGGTAGCCTGTGGCTGCCTTCAGAGCTAGCCCTGACCTGGTCCGTAATTCTACAGAAAGGTCTCAGCAAGTGCAACCACATACCACATAGGTGGGCCTGGGTTCATCCCCTATTACCTGGGCCCATCCACAGGGATAAATAAATTTAGATAGATAGATAGATAGATAGATAGATAGATAGATAGATAGCACCAGCAGCCATGGGCAATCATTTTAAATTGCATATTCAGAAAACTAAACTTAGTGGCCTAAAGTCATCTCATGTTTTATAGTCAAGTTGAATGGCCTGTTTTTAATGCAAGTCTAGAAAAGTCACCTAACTTATGGGACTGTCTACTGACAAAGGAAGAAAGTCTTACAGAGCTGTTGATGAAAAGGGGTCTCAGAACCCCAGAGAGCATATTTTCCCAGAATCTCTATCAAAACATCCACTGCCACTGTGGTGATTAAAGGACATACAATTTTTAGCTCCATGCTGGATGTACTGAGACCGATAAATATTAGCTACTTTATTACATTTTCTCAACTTTTCCAAATATTTTCTTTACTCACTTCCTCCAGCCAAAAATTGTGTTCTCAGAAATTTCTGTGTGTGTGTGTGTGTGTGTGTGTATGTGTGTGATTCCTCCCATTAAGTCCTGTCAGTTGTACTGCCAAAATATATTGTGAATTTATGCACTTCTTACCAAATTCATTCCAACAATTCAATTCAAAGATACAGCATCTCACACATGAATTATTCTAATAACTCCTCACTGATATTCCTACATCTGCTCAAATTCTATAGAAGCAAAATACGGTTTTCATATGCAAATCTCATCAAGCATTTTCTTTGCTTAATGCTGTTCAGCGACTTCCCTTTATTATAGGATGAAGTCCATTTTTTATTATGGCCCCTCTGCTAACATCTCTACTCCAGCCACAGAGGCCTTCTGGTACCAGGCCTTCAATGCACCAGGGACCTCCTCCTCTTGACAACCTAGAAAATGCTATTATTTCTTTCTGGAAGCCTCACCTCCCAACACAGCACCTGTCTACATAACGCCTTTATGTTTCAAAATTAAGCTTAGAAGTTGTTGGTTTTCTCTCTCTGTCTCTCTATTTTTTCCTCATTCCCTTCCCCATCCTCTAGTTAGGCCAAGATTCTCTGTTTATAATCTTAAGGCATCTCTTCATCATTTCCATCAATTTGTCCTTGTGTATTGTTTTGTCTTTTATCAGCTTTCCATGATCCTCTCTGAGTTCTATGCATTTCAGAGCCATGTTCCCCTTCCCACTGTGTCTCCTCACTTAATATGCCTTGTTCAAGGCAAGTGGCAAATGCTCAACACTACCAGATAAATGAGTGAACAGTTAAAAAGATATTTAAAAGTCAAAACAGTTTATTTATGCACTGCTATTAGAGTAGTTTCTTCAGAATGGTCTATGATGAAAACAATATTTACTTATTTACAAGAGCTGGAATAAATACTAAAACAACCGATCGATTACATAAACACATACATTATTAGCTAAACACACATGATTACATAAACACACACATACTATTATAAGACATTGAATAGAAGGGAGATTTGAAGACCTGAATATATTGGTCTATTCCCAAATATTATACATTCATTTCAACATCACTGGAATGTGATGTTTATTAAAGTCTCTGTAACACAAAAAACACCTTATCTACTTGCCTGATAATAAAGAAAAATCAAGTATGTGTATATGTGTGTGTATTAAAGTTGTGTTAGATTGCTAAGGCTGTCATAACAAAATACCATGCCACAGACTGAGAAGCTTAAACAATAAAAATATTTTCTCACAGTACTTGAGACTAGGAGCCCAGGATCAAGTGTTGACAAGTTGGCCTTCTCCTGAAGCCCTCTCTCCAGGCTTGCAGATGGCTGCCTTCTCACTGTGTCCTCACATGGCTTTTTCTCTGTGTGTGCAAGTCCCTGGTGCCTCTTCCTCTTATAAGAATACCAGTTGTATTAGAGTCCCATTTCTACAAACTCACTGAACCTTAATTATCTCTTTAAAGGTTCTGTCTCCTAACATGGTCACATTGGTGTTTAGGGCTTCAACATATGATTATTGAGAGGTGCACAATTGACTTTATAACAGAAGCCCAAATTTTCTTATCTCATAGATTACAAATAGAAAAAAATCACCCAAGAAGCAAAAGAGCACTATCAGTTACAGCAAGTATACGCTGTTGACTGCTGCAGTGTTTGCAAGGCCCAGCAGAACATGTGTCTGTGGCTGAGTGATGATAATGGCAAACTTCCCTCGTTGTTATTACACCTGAGTCTGCTAACTTTTTAAGAAAACCCAGCAGATCAATGTTGTAAATAACTATTACTGTGCCAGCATGCAGACTAACCCCGAGGGCCACACAAATTGTATGTGTCATTTTTTTTATTCTTCCTGTCACCCTCTTTTGACCCTTGGAGCTTTGCCATCCCCTTGGGGATACAGTGTGAAAGCTGACAGAGTAACAAATGTTAGAGTTAAGTTCAATGTTGTGGTTGCCATTCATCTCCTGTAAAATGCTGGCGTTTCTAATTAAAATTAAAGGCACATTTTTATGTAAAAATTTCAGAGTGATTTTACATTTTTAAAAATTAAACATATTTTTTATTAACTGCTGCTTTCAAGTCTCCTGATAACTAGACTATACATCACATCAAAATTTAATGGTTATTTATTTACTTAATGGAATATTACTGTTTAGAATAACAGATTTCTATACCCACACTCATATTTTATATTCCCTTAGTGTTTTCCCCATTGAATTTCCAATCCTCAGGCCTAGACATCTTAACCTTAATCATGTTCATTTCAGTTCTGTGCTCTGAATACAAATAGCTCATTCTGCAACACAAGCATATAAATAATTTTATCTTTTTCTTCTTTTTCTAACCAAGTTTGAAAATCCACCTTCCACCTATAACCGTAGTTCAGATTCCTTTTTCAATGTAGTTGTTTCATAGTTATGAATATACATTTTATGTTTTAGCTTCTGTAACAACACTATCACACCTTTGAAGAAAGAAAAATCCCCTAACTTGGAAATCATTGTTTCATTTAATTTCATTTTAATTTCACAATCACCCTAGCTCTAATTGTACATCTCTTAAAGTGTCATGTTTTGATTTTTGTCTTTATAGAAGAAAGTCTATTGAGCCATTCCTATGGGTATAGGAACCCAAATGTCTATTAAAAACCCAGTGAGGTTGTTTTCACTGCTTGTTGCTGTTCTCAGGTACAATTATCCTACTGCTTCCAGGAACCAAAATGTTTCTCCTCCCTTGTCTCTGCCACAGAAAATTTTCTGTAGCATTTGAGGATGTGCTAATTCCTTTCTACTGTCTCACTTGCAAGAGTTTGGAAGGGCACAAGGAGAAAGAGACAAAACACAATTTCCAGATGTAGGCTCTCAGTTTGGGAATGTCTCTGTGACACTGCAGATTTCAGGCACCAAGTGGCAGTGCTGGAGTGCCCAACTGTTTAATACATGAGCACACTCTTAAAACAGGAAATGTAAAATGAGCTCCCACATATCTATATGCCTAAGATGCATTGTTAAAGAACCACAGATTAACTATTACATTTATTAATTTTGAAATAAATCAAACAATAGTATCTATACATTTCTGACAATTTGTATATGTGGGGGGATGGATATACTACATATTTGGTCAACAAGTTATGTTTTCTATGCATCTGAAATCTTATAACTCCACAATCATGACTTAGTCCCTCTCCTCACTCACACCTTTAGATTTGAAGGCAGCCACTCAGAAGCTGGTGAGAGAGATAAGAGAACTGAATTATATGACCTCCCACCCCAGCCTGTGTAATTTGGAGCAAGTTGCTTAGCCTATTACGTCCTTGAGCTTCGTGAATATTTCAATTCAATAAGATGATGTATATGAAAGCACCCTGTGAACTGTCAGACAAAATAAAAATGCAGAATAAAAATGCATTAAATATAATTACCACAAAGGACAAGAGGAAAGGCCTGCATGAGAATTGCCTGTGAGGTAGTCACAAGGCTCTGAATCTCTGGCAGCTCCTTTGGAGGAGAAACGCCACTGTGGGAGTGTTTTGTGAATGGCGGCACATGCATTTGGGTGTCCTCCTCCCTGCCCACACTCCCTTTCTGCTGAGGCAGTAAAAACAGAGTGGGACAACCCCTCTCAATTAATCACAGTTTTTCCTTCCCATGCTTAATCATGCATCTTCTACAGGGAAGGAAAAAATGTGTCCTCCCTCAACCTCTTCTCTCTAACTTTCTCTAAGTTTTTGCCTGGAACCCCTATAATAA
The DNA here is from genome assembly GCA_039655065.1 of Glossophaga mutica. Classification (NCBI taxonomy): domain Eukaryota; kingdom Metazoa; phylum Chordata; class Mammalia; order Chiroptera; family Phyllostomidae; genus Glossophaga; species Glossophaga mutica. The sequence continues at coordinate 158,470,570 of CM077304.1, read as the reverse complement.
ATGAGATGCATACAGATTTATTTAGTAATAAGTTTTATGTGACATGGGAGCATTCAGAAGGAAACAAAGACCCCCCAAAATGTGAATTCTAAGTATTTTTATCCTGATTTTGATGAAGAATGAAAAGTTGTGGAGAGGTATGATCAGACAGCGGGGATGAGGTAAGTGTAGTAAACTGGGGGAAACTCAGGGTGGCCTGTCCCTTCAGATTCCTCACTGTGTGCCTTACATGTCAGAGGTAAGAATGCTTCCTCCACATGTAAAGAGGGCACTGCTCACATGAAGTTTTTTAACCTGGTTCAGGGAAAGACTGAAACATGTATTAATAATATGCCAAGTACCCTGTTGTGAGACAGTGTCCCCTGAATTCCATCACTTTCAGGAATCACCCTGACTTTCCGCTGAGAGTCATTTCACCTATGTGAAGGCACACCACAGTTCTCGATGGCATGTTTTCTTTGGAATATAATTGGAAGAATAAGTAAAAGATTTTAAAACAACTTAAATTTCCTTTCTTGCTCTAGTTGGGAAAATGAACAAAAGGGCAGTTTTCCAATTCATAGGATTATGTCATGCATTGGAATAAATCTATTAATTATTAAAAAAACCTTAGTGTAGAATAGCGGCAGCAATCTTGAGAAAGAAGAGCAAATCAGGAGGGATCACAATACCTGATACCAAAATGTATTACAAGGCCACTGTAATCAAAACAGCCTGGTACTGGCATAAAAACAGGCACGTGGACCAGTGGAATAGAATAGAGAGCCCAGAAATAAACCCTAGTCTCTATAGTCAATTAATATTCGACAAAGGGGGCAGCAACATAAAATGGAGTAAAAATAGCCTCTTCAACAAGTGGTGTTGGGAGAACTGGACAGCTTCATGCAAGAAAATGAAACTCGAGCACCAACTTACACCATACACAAAAATAAATTCAAGGTGGATAAAAGACTTAAACATAAGCCGTAACACCATTAAAGTCCTAGAAGAGAACATAGGCAGGAAAATCTCAGATATTACACGCAGCAACATTTTTACTGATATGTCCCCTAAAGCAAGGGACATAAAGGAAAGAATAAGCAAATGGTATCTCATCAAAATAAAAAGCTTCTGCATGGCCAAGGAAAACAGTATTAAAATAAAAAGAGAACCGACTGTGTGGGAAAACATATTTGCCAATGATACCTCAGATAAGGGTTTGATCTCCAAAATATACAAAGAACTTACACGACTGCACTCTAAGACAAGCAACCCAATTAAAAAATGGGCAAAGGACTTGGGCAGACACCTCTCCAAGGAGGACATACAGAGGATCCAGAGACACATGAAAAGATGCTCGATATCGCTAGCTATCAGAGAGATGCAAATTAAAACCACAATGAGATACCACTTGACACCAGTCAGAATGGCCCTCATAAACAAAGCAACAAACAGCAAGTGTTGGAGAGGTTGTGGAGAAAAGGGGACACTAGTGCACTGCTGGTGGGAGTGCAGACTGGTACAACCACTATGGAAAACAGTATGGAATTTTCTAAAAAAACTAAAAATGGATATACCTTTTGACCCAGCAATTCCACTGCTAGGACTATATCCTAAGAACCCTGAAACACCAATCCAAAAGAAACTATGCATCCCTATGTTTATAGCAGCACAATTTACAATAGCCAAGTGTTGGAAGCAACCTAGGTGCCCATCAGTAAATGAGTGGATCAACAAACTATGGTACATTTACACAATGGAATTCTATGCAGCAGAAAGAAAGAAGGAGCTCATACCCTATGCAACAGCATGGATGGAACTTGAGAGCATCACGCTAAGCGAAGTAAGCCAGGCAATGAAAGACAAATACCATATGATCTCACCTTTAACAGGAAGCTAATCAACAAAACAAACAAACAAGCATAATATAACCAAAGACATGGAAATTGGGAACATGCTGAAAGTCACCAGAGGGGAGAGGGGAGGGAATTTCAGGGGAAAAGGGGAAGGATTTACAGGAACAAGTATAAAGGACACATGGACAAAAACTATGGGGGGGTGGAAATGGGAGGGAGGTGGGGAGGGCTGGGGTGGCGGGTTCAGGTGAGAATAAAAGACAGAAAACTGTACAAGATCAACAATTAAAATAAAAATTAAAAAAAAATCAAAAAAAAAAAAAAACCTTAGTGTTGAAAATAATATATGTCTGAAATCTCCCAAGCTCTTTCCTGAATATGCCATGCAAATAGGAAATTTAGGTTGTTTAGTGTCACAGTTCTAAGGGTATTCACTCAAGTAAAAATATTTATACTGTGAGTTTCAACAAAATTGGGTTATACATTAATGGATATGATTTGTGAATGCATCGTGGCTATATGGTTTTCACTTCAGTAAATATTGAGCCAATTTAATGAAATAACCAACAAAAAAGTCATTTCATTTCAATGTGATTAAGGGTGTATCATGCATGATGTGACATGATTTGTTACCTGGGCACCTGTCTACTAACATACTGAGTGCAACCAAAACTTCTGACTCATTTATTGAGAAAATTATGAAACCGGTCACTGGTAATGATTTTTAGTCATTACTGATCTAGGCCAGATTTGAACTGCTGACCTGGAGGTGTAAGATCCTATATCCGGCTTCTCAGGACTTGTGGCAAGATTGTTTGGTTGCAAATAGTCTTGTTAAAGAAACTATTTAGAAAGGGAATATATATTGCTTTAGTGTCTTCAAAGGACTTGTTTAATACACTCTTTCAAAATGTGCCTGTTTCACTAATTTGCTTCAGTGATTTGCGCTATGTTTTATGCAAGGAAAGGATTAATGAATTGAATTAACTGATCCTTCTATGAGATGTAATCAGTATTTCTTTATGATTTAAAATTTCCTAAAGAATAATAGAAGAGACTAATTTATGAAAATATGCATTTCTACTCCTCAGTCTTATTTACAATTTATTCAAAGGCTAACACATCTTCCTTGAATCCAGCAAACTAGAAATCAACTGAACAAAAGAACAGTATCTCACATACCTTATAATGACAGTGACAAACTAAACATTAAATATCTCACAGAAAAGATCAGAAACGAAGGATATGAGAGGATAGATGAAAAATACATTTATCATATTTGCCCACCCAGTCTGTGTCTCCTTCACAGAGATTCTCATAACTTGGAAAGGACATATATATTACCCCAAAGCAGAGATTAATTAGATGTAACTTTCAAAGAAAGCTGAACAACTGACCACCTTTGAGAAAGGGTTTTCATAAATTCAGTATTAACATCATCATGCAAAATTGTAAAGTTCTTTTCCCATATGTAAAGATGTTTCTCATACTTTGTAAATTATTTCCTGACCCATCTCTATAGATATGTTATTACTTTTCTTACTACTGGCATGACTGTCTGAGAAACACTGTGGACATAAATTTCTATCCCAAAAGTTTCTGCAGTCTGAGAAATGTTTTTCTCAAATATTAAGTTATATACCCTGCATTTTTTGTAAAACTGTATCCTGCATGGTTTAGTGTGAAAAAGATCTCATATTTAAGTGATTCAGTTCAAAATGAAATTATTTACAAATATCTCTTTGAAACTGTAATGGGGTCCAACTACATGATCCGTAGCAACTTTTATTTATTTTTCTAATTCTAGAGCACTCCTGAGGCTTTTTATCATCTCAGGAAAGAACTTTAGTTCTATAGTTTTTTACAGAGGAAAGAACTTAGGGAAAACAGAATTTGTCACCCAAAATATTTATTTTGGTATATTGATTATTAAGCAGCTTATTTTTTAAGAAACTAAAGACAAAGCAAGAACTTTTGACACCCACCTCCACCCTTACATGCCTAAAGGAATTTAGATAGAAAAACTTGTGTAAAGCAAGGGATCCGCTCACCTTATTATATCCACCTTAGCACGTACCAATGAAGTGTAGCTCAGGAGGAGGATACAAGCAAAAATGTGTTTATTATATTCCCATTTCTACTGTTTCTGGGCAGCCCAGCAAAAATTTGTTTACCACATATTTGCTTCTTCCCATCTACCTATGAATTGCCTACTTTCCTTTTGAAGTCCCAGACCCCTGTCTCCCTCTCCTTAGTTGAGAATGATGTATAACCTTCAACTGCCTAATGTGTCCTCTTGTCTCATATTATCATAGAAACCCCGCATGTATATAACATAATAAGTTTTCTCCTGTTAATCTGTCTTATGTTAATTTGGTTAGTAGTCCAGTCAGAAAAACTTAGAAAGGTAGAAGGAAAATTGTTTCCCACTTTCCGCAGAGCTCATACAACTTGTTTAGGAATGATGCTCTCTGGATGAACTAATAATCCTTCCAGCAATAGATCAAATCAAGAAGCCATTCTGATGCTACTGCTCCCCCTGCCATTCTCAGGCTTAATTTGTGTGAATGTAGCATACTCATCATTGTAGTATGATATAATCTCTCAATCAGTTTATTGATAAAAGTCTTAATTTTTTTAATTTAATTTTTGGCATAACATTGGTTAATAACAATTTTATGACTTCCAGTGCACAAGTTCATTACACATCATCTGTATATCCCATTGTGTGCTCCCCACCCAAAATCTGGTCTCTTTCTGTGACCACATATTTGACCCCTTGTACCCTCTTCATCCTACCCCCCACCTACTTTCCCCAATGATAACCACCACACTGTTGGCTGTGTCTCTGAGCTTGTTTTGTTAGTTCATTTATTGCTTTTTGTTTTACATTTATGATCATGAGAAAATATAGTCTCTGCCTTGAGGTTTTCAAGAAGAGATTGAAAGCAAGCTAAGAATAAGTTAAAGTCCATGTGCCAAATGCTTTCGAAGTTCAAAATTCAAAATGTCAGAGTTTGGAGTAAGGAAAGGTTTACTACTTGAGAAGGTGCCAACCAAGAATATGGGACCCCCAGTGGTACCCCAAATTCATTTTAAGAAAATACAGAGTTGAGGCTTTTGTATGTCAAGGGAGGGAGGAGCAAGAGGTGACTGATGACCACAGACAACTGGGTGCCCTCAGGGACTGGAGGAAGACTGTGCTAGTTGCTGCGAGTCAAGTCACAAAGTTCCTGCAAATCTCTAATAAGCAATACATACTTCCCTATCCCTCAAGCCCCTAGTAGAAATTCTCTGATTAACATGTCTACATAGAAGAGTAAACAGAAACTATTAATCTGAAGGCCATGAGAACAAAGCAGGCTTGAACAAGACAGTCAGAGAGGTCGACTATTTTACTCTGTTACATAGGAAACTAATGAAACTACTTTAAACTGATATAAAGGGGAAGTGATGTTTCAGTGGTCACTAATGAGGAGGAAAAACAAACTGGGTACTAGTGTCAAAGGGTAACACTTGGTTGTCAGAAAGAACTTAAGTGATGTCAACACAATTCCCGGTTACAGGATATGATATTTGACAATAGTTCCAACTAAGTCATACCTAAATTATAGTTAAGAGATTTGACATCACAGCTACTATAAGTCTGAGCTCATCGGCAAACACCCACTTTATTTTGCCAAAAGAAGAACCCTTGAACTCGTATAGCATTCCGTAGGTCAGACCGGGTTTCTGAAGCAGAGGTGAAGCTGAACAAATCTCATCAACTGCTTTGAGGAACTAACAGTGACAGCTGACAGGAGTAAGGCAGGATGATATAATTCAGTTGGACTTTATCAGAGATCTTCATATTTTGCATCAAAGACTTGTGTTTGAGGTAAATAAGGTATGGTCTTGGAGGGAGAAAAGAACATTAAAAATGTTACCAATTTTGTTGGGCACCAAGAGAAATCAGAGATAAAGCAATAAAAATTGCCAGACTCCAAAATAAAATATTTAAGTGATATTCAAATGGAATTTTTTTCAATTCCATGAGTACATTTTTCTTCTCAATGTACTTTGTCAGAAAATTTAACCTGTTTTTCAACTTTATCTCTTTTCTATCTGGCATCAGTGAGAGAGTATATGATGTTACGGTGAACACGAGTGTTTAGGTAACTTTCTTTGAAATGTTGCAATCTGTAAAATAAACCAAAATATCATCTGTATGTACTTATAATACAGGAAATTATCTCTCTATCTTCCCATTTCTATATATCTTTCTGTCATAAAAAATATTGTTTCCAAGCTCATTATGTTTCTATAAAAGTGTAAATTAAGGACAGAAAAAAGCATTAAGTTTGAATTTCCTTGGTTTTAGTTGGGAGGTGATCCAAGCCAGTAATGTTATTTGAACACCTTTCCTTTGGTATTCAAAATTGCAGCTTACTGTTTTCAGGTGATGTAATGCTGAAAAACAAGACTTTAATGATAAAATAGAGGAACAAAGACAAGCTACTCTTGTCAGTGTCAGTAGGTAAATAGCACTAATCTGTCTTCATTATTGCTATGCCTGCTGTAATACCAGGTGGGAGGGTGTGTAATATCTTTTACCATTATCCAAGAGCTAAATACCATGCAGAAATCTAAAGGGAGAATTACCTTTGATCAACAAAATGTGGCAATCATTACGTCTGAAATTGCCTTCAGAGGATTTTGTCATCTTTCTGTTAAAATGTGAAGACCTCTCACTTTCCCTTATTGTTGTTATTTCTATAGGTTGTAAAGTTTGTTTGATTTGAATACTTAGCACAAGCTTTTTCTCAGTCAATAAATAAAACTTACAAAACAATGAAACACCACAATTGGTAGATTATTTTTCTTTTGGCAGTTCTCCAAAGAGATAAAAATAATCTAAAATGTAAGGATAATTTGGAAGATTAAAATGTAACCTACAGTCAGAATAAAATCTATGATTTTGCTATTAAAACCCCTTTCAAACAGTTTTGTTGCTGATCTGTATATTCTCAGTTTCCCTTGAAGATACTACTTATTTACTTTTGAAATCTTGCACACACTCAACTTTGCTAAACTCAGATAATTAAAATTGACCTCATGCAAAAATGTTAAATGAGTGACATTTGTCTTGGGGTTTTCTCCTTTTGGTGTCTCTTCCCACTGCATTCAGGATATACTGTTTAAATAACTGATCATATCCCAAACTGATCAGTCTCTTTCCTCACACCCAAGCCCTGCTCCTCACCTCTACCACCACCTGTTATTCATCCTGTGTTGCCCGTGTTAGTTAGTAAATGCACTCATCAGTCACTGAGTTATTAAAATGAAGACCATAGTCATCCTTCATTTAATATTCAATCTTCAAATGCTATTGACTCTACATTCTACAAATATTTTTAAATGTGTCCATTTTACTCCATTACCATATACACTTTCCTAATTAAGATCCCCAGTATCTCATGCCACATTCAATCTGTGTTCTACCAAGTAACCAATGACCTGGTTAAACAAAAGGGGATCATCTCACTCTTCTGTTTAAACTCTTCAATGGGTTTTCACATATTCAAAATAAAAGCCACCTTCTCATGTTGTTTACCAGACCCATTGTGATCCAGACACTGCTTATATTTTCATTTCCTTTTTTTCAGCTCTTAGTTCTTCTGTTATTTCTCAGTCTATTCAGTGATTAATATTATTAGTAGTTAACAAAATTATAAACATATATAGCAAATCTGATTACCTGTAAGGAGTCAGTGCAACTTTAATATATGTTATATGAAGAGTTTTAGAGATAAAGTTGGACCAGTAGATTGTGATTAATTCATAGATATAAATGGCACACTAAGGAATATGGATTTAATTCTGAAGGAAATGGAACATCTTTAAGGTTCCTGAGCCAAGCAGAGATATGACCAATGCTGTAGTTTGTGAAAATAAAGCTGAGAGCAATAGGTAAAATTAATTGGGTGGAGTGTGCAAGACTGGATTGGGAGACCAGTAAGGAGTAATTTAGAAGAAAAGTAATGAGAGCTTCCAATGTGGTGTGGCTGTGAGAATGGGAAGAAGGAGATTTAAGTGAGAGTTATTATGAAGGAAAATCAATAATTTTCAGCAAGTGATTGGCTGTGAGAGGCAAAGAAGGTAGAAGAGTCAAAGATGACTGAGGATTTAAGCATAATGCCTAGGAAGAAGATGGCACCATTTATACCTAAGGCATATTGGAGGAGCAGAATATGTCCAGCTCAGCCATATTGAACTTGAGGAATGTTGCAATATGCCTTTTAAGTAATGTTCAGAGTAGGAAACTGAAAAATTTCAGACTAATTATTTTGTATGTTAAGTCGCAGTTTTAAACATGATTTTTATTTTTTTAAAAAAACATACTCTATTGCTAATATGAAAGAAAGTTCACATTGCTTGAACATTTATTATTCTGTAAGAGAATATTCAAATTATAGTTGGTGAAGTACAAGGCAGAACCAGCTATTTTAAGCCCAGGGCCCTTCTAAACACTGTATTAATGTTAGATGTATGAAGGCAGCCCTGGTGTAAGGATAGAGTGCTCTATTCCAATACTTTTGTCATTACCAGGAGAAGAGAAGAGATTTCAAGAGTCTATCTATGTCCTTTTATGCATTTCAACATGCACTTATAATCAGCATTACTCAATGTATATGTGCTTGATAGAAATATTATTCCTAAATTATGTTCTTCGATAGAACTCATGCACCTACTGTCAACAAAGATATAAAGATTATTTAAAAAATAAGAAAATTAAGAAAAGTAATATTATTTTTAAAATTCTCACTTTTGTCCATTCTTCCCTGTTATTATGTTAAGTATTTGATACTAAAACTAATTGTTTATCAAAAAAGTAACAAAAAACCTGAGACATAGATTGACATTGGCAAACTTAATTAAGGAACATTCACTTCGCTAGTCTAAAGTGAAACTCTTGTTATATATATTTTTTATTTTTAAAAAACATTATCTAGTACATGTTATGTGTTAGACACTATTGTACACCCTTCACAAGTGTTAAGTGATTTTTCATTAAAAAAAAAAACTATAAGGTTAGTTTATTATCCCCGTTTATAAGGCACATGGAGGTTAATAATTTTTCTAAGATTACACAGGAAGAAGTGGCAGAGCCAAAACTTGAAGAGGGCCTTCTGACTCCAGAATTCATGTTTTACATAAAACACTGCGCTGTTCTCTCAATGCTCTACTAGCACGTTTTCATAAACAGAAACTGAAGTGGAATGAAGTGTCACATAATTAGAAATTTCCAGAGAAAAATAATTATTTGCTGTATAACAATTCATTTCTCAAAAATACTTTAAAATACAATAAACAAAAATATGGATAATTACTTGAAGTGCCCCAAAGAGAAAGAGTAGAACTTTGGGTAAATGTTGAATAGAAAATATTGAGGTTATTCAGTATTACAAATATACGCTGTCTTTAACTTGAATTCCTACAACTACCCACAATTTGACATTTAACTTAAAAAAGTTGTCATCTAATATGTAAACTCTGATTTTACATTTCTTTCTTGGGGGTAAGGTAATGGGGTCTTTTTGTATTTTTTTAAATGACTATTTGGTTTATTGCTATCTTCCTTCCTCATGCCTAATGCAATGAAAATTTAAAGAACCTTTGCTTTATTATTCAGTACTGCATTCTATATTGCACTAACTTTAATTCAGAGACCTTTAGAACTTGTTTTTTTGAGAGGTTGGAACTGTCTATGGGTGTGTGTATGGGAGCAGGGAGGGTTGCTGGAGAAGTCATTGACTGAGATAAGTCTTGAATTGGTGAGCAGTCAGGCCCCTTAGAGGATGGGCTAATATTAGTTCTTGGGGAATTCAGTTCAATGTATACATGCATAACTTTCTAACATATATAAAAAAAAGAAAGCAATAACTCACTATTAATACATATTCCAATTCACTCTTTAACTATTTTCAAAATTTTCTAAAATTAGGATGATGGCAAAAATCTATGCCAAACCATGGAACACTTTTGAAAGTAAAAGGGAGCATTGCTGAACATTATGCTTGGATAACAGAAACATGGCAGGACTGTCCCAGGAAAGTGAGGGTGTATAATCACTCAATTTATAACCAACCCAATTTACCCACCTCCACCTCAACCAGTTGTTCATAAATGGCCACTAAAAATTATGAAATTTTATTAAGCTCTCACTCTAAGCTGGTAATTTTAGCTTATTGACCCAGGTGTAAACTCTATTCATTTTTATTCATTTCCTGTGACTCAACCACCCACTCCCATTTCCTAAACATAGGTAAATAGGAAACAAAAGTTAAGAAAACAAAACTTTCACTTTATCATACTTATACTGACTTTTGAAATATATAACAGGAAGTGTGGAAGAGAGAGGAGAGGAAGTGAGGAGGGAGGAACAGGAAGAAGAGAGATGGTAACAAATGTTTGAGTAGAGGAGAAGATCTATAACAAATTATAGCATTAATATCTGTGAATACTTGGGTTGACAATTTGATTATATAAACATACCCAGATTTTATGAGGCTCACAGTGACTAAGAACCACTAATCAATTTTAAAGTTATATCTGTGTATGAACCAGATGCCAATACATCCTCCAGAATTCTAGTATTTATAGGTTTAACATTTGTTTTCAACTAAGTATATGAAACCCAAGAGTGTATGGCATATATTCATTTGTGATTTTCCTAAATCACAGACTTTGTTTATAATATGAGCACAGAAGTAAAACAGTTTTCCAAGAATAAACCCTGTTGACTATGGTCACTAGATTCACACCTTAAAGTTGGCTCTACTATTCTTCATTCACCATTATCAGGTATTGTATAGGAAGATTGTATGCTTATAATTGTATGCAATAATTCAATGGATTGGTGATTTCTGTAATGAAAATAATTCCTTCATAGGGCTACTTGTGTGCCTGAGCAACTTCTTCTAATAGTTCATTCAAACCCCAAAATGTAGGTCTTAAGACTGATAGACCAACTGAAATTTGCCATGGTAGCATGAAGCTATGTGAATTGTTGGACTGACCTCCACTCTAGAAATTCTTCTAACTAAAGAACTTTGGACCTTTGAAACAGAGTACTTCTTTCCTGCATGGCATTGAATAAAAGCTGAGAATCCATGCTCTGCATAGTTCTTTTTCTCTTCAAGTGCCTACAAGCACTATTATGTCAAGTCAAGCAAGGTTCGACAGGACTGAATAGCCTGAAATGTACTTTTACTTCAATCACACATCGGACATGTCTGCTTGAGGCTATATCCTGGTCACCTGGATCAGGCATAGGCATTTTCCAAGTTCTTACCATCAAACAATTTATAAATTACTTCTTAGGGTATGGGCTATTAATGTCTACTCTCCCCATGTCTTATTATTATAAATTTTTGATTTTCATTTATGTGTTTGTTTTAGTATCAGAGTGAGATTTTATTTCCAAATTCTAAGGTCCACTTCAATAATCACTATATTACAAATGCAGTTTTAGGGAAAATTTACTTCAATATTTAGACTTATTCTGTCTTTCAATAATTTAATCCCCTCACAGAAAATCAATTTTACTAATACTCTAGCCATGATGTACATTGCTAACCCTGAAAAAAAGAAAATTGAGCTTAATAAGAATAAACAGAGGCAAAGAGAATGACATTACAATATTAGATATTTTGCCTATAAAACTTAAGAATCTTTAAGGCTTTGTTTTTAAAAATCTTTGTGTCTATTTTTTGGTGGGGACTTCAGTTATGAGAATGGGGTTGGTGTCATATGCTTTAGTTAATTTGGTTGTCTATTACTTTGTAACTAAACCACATCAGAATGTAGTGGCCTAAGACCATGTTTTCACTTTTTCTTCATGATTCTGTGTTTGGCTGGGCTCAGCTACATGGTTCTTCTCCCCATGTGTTATTGGCTAGAGTTATTCATGCGGTTGCCTTCATCTGGCCATGTGGAAGCACAGCTGGGGATGGATCTCCTAGAAGGCCTCATTCCTGTAGTTGGCAATTGATGTTGGCTCTTAGATAGGCACTTGGTTGAACTCCATTTGGCCTTCCTCACTGCAATAGTCTAGACTTACATGCTCACAGAATGGTAATTGGGTTCCAACCATATGAAAGCAGAAGCTAACCAGCCTCTTAAAGCCCTGATTCGGAAATTTCACCATGTTCTATTGGTCAAAGTAAGTCACAGGACTAACCCAGACATCATGGGAATGGAAATATTCATCATCATTTAGTGAGAAAAGAGGTGCCTGCATATAGGAATGGGTATATTTTGATAACTATCTTTGGAGATAATCTACTACCCAGGTGATAACTTCTAATATGAAGTTGTCACTGAAAGGTCAAATGTTATACAACTGTGTATATTGAAGTCATATTAGATGCAAAAAGTATATTGGATGCTTAACAAATTTTCCTCCTAGTAATCTTGATACAAATTGTTTCATCAAAGTTAGTACAAAAAGTTTTCTCTTAAGCTTGAAATAAATCTTCAAGTCACCATGTTAGCTTGGTATTTTTGGCATTTCCCCAATTTCTGATTTAAAAAAAAAATATTCAAGGAAAAGAAGTCTTTGCTAAGGCACATAAGTGAAAAAACTTGTAACTGTTTTTATTTAGGTGAGATTTAATTGAGAAACCCAAGTATAATGAATGTTTATCCAAATTTATTAATTACCCAAACTTAATAATTAGTTAAATATAATTTAATTCAATTTATATGGCTTCATTTCTCTTACTTCAAAATTATACACAGCAAATAATCATTATCAATAGATCATGATAATATCACTCACATTTTATGCAAAAATCTACTAAAACAAGTCTTAGTTCAATTGATGGAAAGATTTAATATGCCAAGAATATTCTAGTTTTAGCCCTGGCTGGTGTAGCTCAGTGGATTGAGCACGGGCCTGCGAACCAAAGGATCACAGTTCGATTCCCAGTCAGGGCACATGCCTGGCTTGCAGGCCATTTCCCAGCATGGGACACATAAGAGGCAACCATACATTGATACTTCTCTCCCTCTCCCTCTCTCCTACCCTTCCCCTCTAAAGATAAATAAATAAAAATCTTAAAAAAATAATTTTAAAAAAGAATATTCTAGTTTTAGATACAGTTTTAAAAACCTCATAAATGTTGTATTATTTGAAAACAATGGTTTCCTCTTTTTTCTCCAGGAAATATAACAATGATAGAATCACTCAGAGGTACAAAGTCTGAAGATAAACTATCTGAGAAGAGAAGGGAGAATTTCCTCCGTCTCCTAGTGGCAAGGTATAATCACACCATGGGGTGACATGTTATACATCATCATCTCCTGAAAAGTTTTGATTGACCTAATCTTTCTAAGCATATACAATTAGTGGTTTATGTTTCATTTGGTATATATAATATATATAATATCTATCTTATATATGCAAAATTGTATGTCAAGAAAGTATTCATCCATGTATTATGAAAAATAGAGACATTTATTGAAGTAGACATAAGATTCAAGAAACATTGTACATAGAATGATGATGCCTCAGTCCCCTTCAAAGTATGCACCTTGTAACCTCACACTGTTCTCCCAGTCACCATCAACTGCCCCATCATATTTTCCTGAATCTCATCAGTGGTCTGAAATCTTTTCTCCTTCAAAGGTGCTTTTAGTTTGGGGAAAAGCCAGAAGTTGCAGGGCCCAAATCTGGGCTTCAGGGCCCTGAGTCACCTGGGTGATTTGATGTTTCGCCAAAGAAATCTACACCAGACTTGATGAATGAGAGTCACATTGTCATGATGAAGCTTCCAATCACCAGTAGCCCATAGCTATGGCCTTCTGAATCGTATGAATTTTCCAAGGAGTGAAGTTTCCAAGGAGGAATGTTCAAGCTTAATGCAAAATTTGGTGCAGATTTGTTGCTCTACTCACTCAGTCATTTTGAATGTGATGGCCACACTGTACACATGCTCACTCGATGAGTTCTATCACCCCACTGACTAGTACAGTGAAGTCATCATTGTTCATACATGTGCATTCCAGTCCACACTCCTTGGCTGCCAGGTTACATCAATATCAGGCAAACCATTCTCGTTATATTAATAATGGCTGGACTTTTTCCAGACAGACCTCATGTACCTAGTTATTATAAATGAGACTCAAGAAAATATCTTTTAGGGAACTTGCATTTCAGTGAAAAGAGATTTGTACCTTATTTTGCCTTTGGATGAAATTTTGATGTCATGAACCACCAACAGCCATCCTGCATCTATTAGGAGAGAGCTAAACACAAATACAAAAAGTCTGCATGAAAAGAAGAGTGAATTAAAAAAATGAAAGAACCTGCTTTTGAATAGTCCATCTTGGTCTTATACAAGAATTAATTAATTGTTTGTTTTGAATAAATTAGATTTTTTTAATCACATAAGTTATTGTTATTTGGCTTTTTTGCTCCTTACCTCTAAGCACACAGTAACTGATATTGATGAGAAGAGATTTCTTTAGACTCCAAAATAGGTTAAGTTTCTCTGGTGCCCTTTGCCCACCCCTCCTTTTTGGATATAGTCATACCTTTATTACTATTTTTTAACTCCAATTTCTTTTCTCTACCCTCCAACTTCTGACACTGTGTTTTCTCTGCCAAAGATGCCAACAATCCCCTTTTCTTTCCTTCAAATGCTTATTAGTCCCCTAATTTCTGCAACTGATATCATTAAAGAAGAAAATAATTTAAATCCATTCACATTAAAGAATGACTGGCTGATAGGCTCAGCTACCCCCATAATTATTTTTATTTTAAAACAAGGAGATTATTAACCTAAATTACACCCATTAGAGAAGCAGCTGGCATATAGGACTGTTTCCATCTATGCTCTGTCTGTGGGAAACTGACTGAGTCACTCATTCTTACCGGGACTCACTTTTATCATAGTTAGAAAGACAAGTTTGGATTAGAAAATTGTTGTAGCTTTAAAAAAAAAAAAAAAACAGTCAACATCCTATGATTATTTACATATGGAAGAGTATAATTTTGAGTTAGGAGGCTTGCATAATATATCTTTTCTGGAACACATGTATGAATAATTTGGCAAACTGGTTCTACAAATTTTCTCAACTTTGACCAAAGTGATGGTAATACTAAAAAATAAACATAAATAATAGTATTTAAACGAGAAAGAAAATTCTCACACCCCCATTTTCCTGCTTGGTAATGAACTCCCTGAAGAGTATTTCAGTCATTACCCCACTGAGAAGAAAGATTTATGAGGGGGATGATATTTGATCACTGTGTTCAGTTATTCTTTCAGGACAAACTCCAGCACAGTCAGAGCCATTTGACAGGTGTGAAAGGCCAACAGCTGTAGAAACACAGTTTGCTGCAGGAAGCCCCACACCTGCATGATGGAAGGCATTGGCCCATGTAGAAAACCTGGAAATTTCACTATAATCTATGATTTTCCTTTGAAATTTTACTTGCTACCATGTCCTAAGTAAACAATGGCAGTAATAAAGGCTAGCATGCCTCCTTCAAGCAAACTCAACTCCAATTATAAAAAAGCAAAATATATTGCCTGGTTTTTAATTGGCTAGATTTGCCATCCATCCACTATATGTGATGAAAGGTAACCAGATGAAGAAATGCAGCCGTAAATTCTAGTTATTGCTCAGGAAATTGCCATCGCACTTTGTTTTCAATGCAATTCAAAGTGAAATGCTATTCATAAAGAGGCTTGTGACATGAAAAGTTTATTTTAGAATGGTATAATGCAATTTAGGGTGGTGCTGGGATTCCAGGGTGGGGTGTCAGACTATCTGCAGAGCAGGAAATGACTTGCATGAGAAGAAACTAGAATATAACTGAAATAGGTTGGGAAGGATGAATAATAGGCCATGTAGTGTGTTTGCAGCATACTACTTTCCCCTCAGGATGTTCACTACTAAATAACTGAGGGAGAAGTTTTAAAGTATCATTTACATCATGACATGTAGCTTACAGACATATGAGATTTAAATTAAATCTGCAACTGATGATGGCACAGCTTATAATGGTACAGAAGTTTGGAACCATGGTAGTTCCTGACTAAAATGAAACAGCTGATTCTTAACTTTGCAAAGGTTTCCAGTGTGGGCTCCAATTTTTTCAAAACAAACCATTGGACATATTCTGTAGCATATTTTTATGCAATATATTTTAGTGCTAGGTTTTCATGCATTTTTCTAAGACGTTGTTTGTATGAAGAAAACATGAATGCAGAGAGAATCCCAATCTAATTCATATTGCACTCAGGGTCCTGATCCAATTCTCTGTAGAGCAAGATTTAGGATCACTTTTTCAGTTCAATAAAAAATTAGAACATACTTATATTAAATGATGGACACTTAATACCCACATGTGAATAGAAATGAAAAAAAAAAAAAAAACCCCACCAAACAGTACTATTGTATTTGTGTATACAAAATGATCTCTTTGGTTTGGACTTATGGCATTTATTTATAAAACATAGCTTTATTTGTGACAGACTGCCCATATAATATTATAATCACGTTGAAAACTACATAATGTGGGTAAAAAGGGGAGGAATTTGTCTCTCTGTTGTACTCAACAGAACATAATAATGAATCTCTCTTCAATTTCCAGTGAAGTCATTGGTTTCTTTGGCCATGCCAGTAGGTACTGCTTTCATTGTTGAAGAGATCTATTGCCCCTGGCTTCCTATAAGACTCGTCTGTCTGCTGCCCTGTCTCTCACCAAGCTGTGATTTTTCTCCTGGGCTTTAGCATGCCCTCCAGCAATCTGCTTACTCTCACACTGAACAGACACAGGGCAGCTTGCCTAGAGGAACTTCAGTCTTCCTTTATTTGCTCACCATGATCTGGCTGTGTTGTAGGATTTCAATTCATTGTAACTGTAGCCAGTAATATAGCATTTGAAATAAATGAATACACACACACATGCATACAAACATACATACTTAGGAAACAAAATAGCTACTATGGTAAGTCAAAAATGCAGGTATTGCCATTGGGCTATTATTTTAATCCTAATACTGGTATATCAAAGATGATGCCCTCCATCTCCTTCCCTGCAGGTGAATATGCCAACCCTTTTGATTTTCTTAATTCTTTTTTACCTACCTAAGTCACAGAGTATCATCTGTTTAAACAGCAGAATTCTGTAGAAATTTTCATCTCCGCATTACTAAATAGTTACATTGAGGGTATATAAACTTCGCTATTAAATGAAATAGACAGTTTATAGCAACCCATCCTTTTCAAAGTTTTACAAAGCATATTTCAATACTCCTAAATCATTTGATCTTCAAAGCACCTCTTTCTCTCCCCACTTCATGATGTGAAAAGTAAAATGCAGTGAAGAAACAAGGCTTGCCTGTGGTTTCAAAGCTAGTAAGTATCAGCGCCAGGAGAACACAGGTTTTCTCTGTCCTGGTAAATGCTCTTTCTAGCATGTGGTACTGCCTGCCTATCAGAGGCTATTCATATCTTCAGAGGATGTTAAAGTCATAGCAGTGTTTGATACATTAAATCATAAATTTATGCACAGCTTCCTCAGCATCCTTTAAGAAAGAAGTTACTTGCCAGATTACAGTGGTTTCTGGCTTATTTTGACACAGGCTTCTGAACACAATTATAGCCTAATGACTCAAGAATTTCTAAGAGCTGATTTTTTTTTCCTCTGAAATGAGTTACCCAGAACCTTTTTATGCATGGCTGCATGAAATGAAATGGAAGTATGGGATCGCCATTCTTCATTCTCTTGCTCAGATTTAGATTTACAAGTATTTTCTGAGAGCCTACAATGTGTCAGATGCTGGGTTCTGTGTTCTTACATATGAGTATTAAAAAAAAAGTTGATACTGTATCAGCTCTGGCTAACATCGGGGTTTTGTTATCTTTTTCCAAAAAGGAAAACTTGCTTACTATTTGCTGAAGCTCAGGTCTGCTGATATTCAATGCTTTGTGAATCCAATAAACACAGCTCAGAAATTTTGATGTTGATCTTTTGTTTCCTTTCTTATCTGCCAAGCTGCAGAGATGATGAGCACTCTAGCAGGTGGGGTCAAAAATCATATCATCTGTGGGTCCTGCATGATTGACAATGCTGTATGCAGTCCAAAAAGAAATAGATTCAAGCATTGCCAGTAAAATATACAGGAGTTTTTGCTCGGTGTCTCCTGATAATCTTGATAAAATAGATAAGACTATATCACTACATATCAAGGAAAAATGTGCAATCTCAGAGTATTATCTTTAGGATTGTGCTGAATTGTTTGTGTTTTAAGAAGATAACACTAATAAAATGTAGATGATAAATTGGGGAAAACAGAAGCAAAGACATGTTAAGACACTTACAATAATCTAAACAAACAAAAACCAAACATAGGACCTGAAAGTTTATAGGAACAACGAGAATATTGAGTAGCAAAAAGCTCAGTAGAATTTTAAGATATAGTAACAAGTTAAATATGGGAAGATATTTCAAGGTTTCTATCGAGAGACTTAACCCAAAATGGTGTTCTTAGCATACATAACAAACACATGAAGATCAGGTTAGAAGTAATGAATGTTTAGCTTCTAGAAAGATTTATGATGTCACTTGGAAACCCCTCCTCACCTCAGGTGGGGGAGGACTAGTACTCAAGTCAAGGATAATAATTTGGGGATCAACGATGTTGAGACTAGAGTTAAAGTCATGGACATGTAGAGTGGTAGGAGAAGTCTTTCAGCCAAGAATGGAAACCTGAAGAAATACAGGCTTAAAGAAGCAAAGAAGAGATAAGAAAGGATTTGAAGAAACATTCTGATAAGTATAAAAAAACAGAAAGGGATAAAAATAGAGGCTGAAAAGAGGTTTTTGAAAAAAGTAGAATGCAGCCAAATTCAATTAAGAAAATCACTGAAAAACATGTTTTAAATTTAAAAACATTTTCCAGGCAACTTACAGAGAGCAGTCTATTAAGAGTGATGGAAACAGAAGTCAGATTGTAGGGCACTAGGGAAATGAATGGAGGAAGGAAATGGAGACAGCTCATAGGAAACTAATCTTTCAAAAAGTTAACCCAAGAAGCAACAAAGGGATGAAGGTTCATTGCTATGAAATAAAAATAAGATTATTTGAATTGAAGACTTAAAGTAAAAGAAAATAATAAAAGTCATTGTCATTGTCTGATTCTTTTACATTTTCTATAAATAATATTATGAAATTCAGTGGAAGCTACATTCATAAATGAAACTCCCCACTGTGCAGAGAAAAATTTATACTTTAGTAAGTGTAGATATTTAGCTTGTCAATTTGGAAATTAAATTCACAGATATATTCAGGACATGTGGACAAATATAAAATTACAGCAATTATTTTTATATTCTTTGAAAATAGTAAATATCAGAATGCAAACACTACAAAGTAAAAGAAGGTCATATATATATTTAAATTATATATAATTAATGTGTGTGTGTGTGTGTGTGTATATATATATATACATATATATATATTAAAAAGACATTGTTATAGCAAGATCTCCAGGGTTTTGGTGGTTAGCTTAAGGGGCATTTCTATTTCTTGGCTTAAATACATCAATGTAAAATGTCATTGCCACTACATCAAATGTTCTTTGGGAAAAAAATGAATCTCTATAGATCTCTAAGAACAAATTGCATTTATGGTTTCAACATTCCCCATTATTTTAACATATAAAAATCTTTATAAACATTCATCCATATACAGTTTTTAAATCTGTAGTTGTCCAACTACCCTTTTCTCTGCTTTTTTTCCCCCCAAAGTAATAAATTTCACCCTGGACAGGTGGTCTCCAGCTAAACTCTGCACACTTACTGTGGCTAGCTGGGATCCTTCTTGACTTCACTTCTCCAGCTAAAGTGAAAATATTTTAATTGCTTTCTCTCCCCTTGCATTCTTTTCCATTGGCACAAGAAAGAACCCAGGACTATGAGCCAGCTTTTGGTTTTGACATATGGTATTTTACACAGTGTAACATGCATAGATTTTAAGTGGAGAATTTTGACAAAATGTATACAACTATTACTCAAGATGTAGAAAATTTCTATTATTCCAAAAATGTTCCTATTGCCATTTTTTAATCCCTGTTGTCACATGTACCAATAGTTAACTTATTTTTCTTGCTATGCAGCATTCCCATGTGTATATCTATACATAAATATATATAAATATATACCATAATATTTTTATGAATAATATTTTATTCATTCTCCTATTGATGGGAATATGTGTTGTTTCTAGTTTGGGGCTATTATGAATAGGTCTACTATAAATATTCTTGTTCAAATTTTTATTTGAAGATATATTTTCACTTTTATCAAGGTAATACCTAGATTGGAATTGCTGGGCTACAGGAAAAGTGTATGTTTAACTTGTATTATAGAAACTGTCAGAACAACTGTTTAATCATTTTCTTCACAATATTTTAATCAGTACTTGAAGAGTATGAAGGTTTCTTTCTCTGTGAGTAAAACATTAGTCATTGAATACATTTCTTTATTTGGCTGGTAATGACATTTCATTCTACATTTAGAGCCTGCTCATGGGCTATAGAACCAAAGGGGATATAAAAGAAAAGGTGAAAGATAAAAATGTTCTAAGATTGAAAATAGAGACCTTGATGTGCCTCTAGAGCAGTTTGATAGGAAATGCAAGACCATAGAGTCCTCCAAGTGCTGAGCTGATGGGGTTGATATTAATTGTATGAACACATCAATGCAAGCAGCAACCAGCACCCATTATAAGCACTTCCATAGTTGCATTTACAAAGGGCTAGGTGCTCGTCCTATTTCATTCTTACCGAAGTTGTTCAAGCTTGGCTTTTTCATCCCCATTTTTACTGTACAATGTGGAGACACAGAGATACTGTATTTGCCCTGAGTGTCATGGGATTTGGGCCTATTTCCAAAGTTGATACAATTTTAAGCAAGCACTGCTGCCTTTCAAGGTCCAGGAAGGTGAATGAAATATGTGCTTTCTGATAACTCATTTATTTCTGTATTTAAGTATTTTTTCATTCTTATTTTCAAAGCTCCTTTTGAAAAGTTATAATCATGTTTCAGCTAAATAAAGGAGAAAAGAATTTCTTTCTCTAGAAAGACAGTGGAGTATTTATTACTAGTCCTGTAGTGGTTTCTGCTACTAACTTGCTACATGTCTTAGTGAACCGTGCCTTGCAGGGTGGGAGGGAGGGGCGGAGTCCTCACGTGTATGTTGATGAGGTTGGCGTAGAGATCTTGGATGTCTGTGACATCTCATATGCCGATGTTCCTGAGAATGTTCTAACTCACAACCCTGAAAAATTATGGAGGCTGGGACTGAAAGAAAGGTGAAAGCTCAGTGGGAGGCTGTGGAAAACCATAAGCATGACCCCTTCCTGACTTCGGTTTTCTTTCACAGTTGATATTCATTTGATTCAACCCCTCAGATCCCATAGGATAGTGTTACACAAACAGCAGCAGTGACCACTCTGGCCTACACCTCGAGAAGGTGGGGGAAGGAGGGGACTATTTAATAAATAATGTAACAGTTGAATTGGGAAATCTTCTGGCTTTTGGGGCCACTAGAGATTGCTGATCTGGACCACACAGGGCTCCCGGGGTTGTAAAACAGCAAACCACAACATGGTGTCCCCTTGAAGCCTTTCACCACAGAATGGCTGGCCAGAAGCTGACAAGCCAAAGCTCCTATACAGTACAGCACAGCCAGGAGTCTCTGGGAACCCTCACCACACTCCCCACTCAGGGTGGGCTAGGAGTCCTAGGTCTGTAGTTCCCAAACCTCAAGCTGAGGATTTGTGTCCACCAATGTCAAAGTTTTCATGAGTCTGACATAAGACACAAAAAAAGCTACAAAAAGAAAAAGCAGAGTGTGTTTTCCATGAAGTTAAATATATTCACTTAAAAGGGTGTTCTTTACTCTGCTTTTTCTACTTTTTAAATTTAAAAAGTCCTTCCTCTTATGAAATATAGTGAAAATCAGTAGTAGATTGTATATACTGTTTATTTTATGTTCTTTCTTGGCAAACCGATACAGGTTTCAGACTCATTTTTGAAATCTCACTGATTCAAGTAATTGAATACAGCACACTGTTGTTTCAAGGTGTACAGAAGGGGTAAAACCTCTGGGATCTCCTGCTATGCAAAGGAGCCTGCTTAAACATGAAGGAGGGAAAACCTGAACATTCTGGAAGGTTTGGAGATTTGAACCATTTGCCAGAGCTTCATGTTTTGGATCTTACTTTTTTCTCCTTTCAACTGTTACTCAATAAACTTAGAGGAAAGCTTAGTTTGTCAGTACTACAAAACAAATTTTAAATGTTAGGATAGGGAGTGTCTGAAGTCTTTGGGAAAAATAAATAATCAATAAAAATGTCCAAGATTTCCTGGCTGCTGTAGCTCAGTGGATTGAGCATGGGCCTGCAAACCAATGGGTTGCCAGTTCGATTTCCAGTCAGAGCACATGCCTGTGTTGCAGGCCAGTTCCCAGCAGGGGGCAGGCAGGAGGCAACCACACATTGATGTTGCCCCTCCTCTTTCTCCCTCTCTTCCTCACTCTCCAAAAATAAACAAATAAAATTTTTAAAAAAATGTCTAAGATATATTTAGAGATACTCAGATTTAACCTTTAAACCTTTATAAGGTAGCATGCTATTATTCTTTTATTTTTTTTCACTTTGAAAAACACTTTTGATATTCATTGCAACCTGATTTTACTAGATACTAATTATGATATGAGTGGGAATAAGAAGTCCATGATAACCAACCTACCAATTTCTGAGCACATACTATTTGCAAAACCATTTTTCGTGTATTTTGTCCTAACCTCACAATCATTACAATTTGAGAAATGCACCTTAAAGTGGTAAAATGAAATAACAAGGATTTTGAAATCCAATAAATCTGACTGTCAATCCTAGCTTGATGGCCTTGGACAACTAATTGAAGTTTGTCCTCATTTGCAAAATGGAGCCAACAGTGATATTCTGTAGAGCTATTGTGAGAAATGTGTAGTGTAACAGGTATGCAGTATTCTGTTTAGTGCCTGCTATATAGAAGGACTGCAATATTTGTTAAGTTTATGATTCTTGTAAGTAGCAGAGCCAGGAGCTTCAGTCTCTAGCTCACAGTCTGTGATCCTTGGAATAAAGCGAGAATAATTGGTTCACTGAGCAGGCTGAGCTCAGTGGGACATAAACCCGACATTGTTGTAGTTTCCTCTACTCACCATCTTTAAATATTTTGTCAAAGTTCTCTCTCTCTCCTCTTTTACTGTATCTTAGGTAGGTTCCATGGCATTAAACTCGCAGATATAAAAATATCCAGTGAGTTTAGTCTGGCCAGCTTATGATGTTCTAATGTATTCACTTCAGACTGTGACTTTGCAGTCCCTCTATTGCCACACCAATATTTATAAGACTCATTTTTACCACCAAAGTGTGAAATACCTTCCCTGTTCTGACCTGCCTGCCATGCAAGTGTGAAGACATTCAAACAATGCTCTGAGGATAAAGAGGGGGCAGAGGACAATTCATACTATAACTGTACGACATACTGATAACTTGGCACAAGCCCTGCACAAATTTATTTTTTACTTTTCTCATATATTAAAGAACAGGTCCACATTAGTTATCTATTGGTGTGCTACAGATTACCACAAATGGGAAGTTTAAACCAAAACATATTTATTATTTCAAGAATTCTGTAGCTTAGGAATATGGGCATAACTCAGCTGGATATTCTGACAGGGTCTCTTAGGCTGTGTTCAAAGTTTTAGCTGGGTCTCCACTCTCATCTGAGGCTCAAATGGGAAAGGACATGCTTTCCCGTAAGTCACACACAGGGGAGGAGAACTGTAGAAGGGAACCAGCATCTGGAGGTGGGAACCATGGGAGGGCCTCTCGGAGTTGGTAGGCCACAAAGGCATATCGTGGAAATGTAAGGATGAATGTAAACCCTAGGGGAAGTTGTGAACTGAGGAAAACTCAGCCCCAAAATATTCCCACCAAACTATGCAGCACGCTTTGAGGGATTCTGAATCATAGAAAGGCAGGGAAACTCATGATGTACAGTAAGTCTGCATTTAAATTTCAAATAAAAACGGACGGGGGGAAATGGAGGTAACTGTACTTGAACAACAATTAAAAAAAGAGAAAAGAAATGGGCTCTTAATATAAAGTTTACATTGTCTTTGTCATCCACCAGTTTATATAAATAATGTATATAAATACAAAATTATTATTGGTTTAACTATAATAACTATTTTCAGAATGAAGTAATTCTTTGAAACAGCTGAGACCTTAAAAACAGAATACTTACAAAACATAAAGCAATATGTGAGAATTAATATCAGAGTGTCCTTGCATCTTAAGCATTTATTTTTTGTTTGTTTAAAGCAAAAAGTTTGATGCGATATGTTTTTAATTTGTGTTGCTTAAGATTCTACTTTCAGCAACTCAGTTCTGACTTCCATGTTATTATTCAGTGATAAAAGGACCTAGAAAATAGCCACTTGAAAGAGGACAGAAGCTCCGGGAGCATCTGGTTTAATTTACAGCTCTTGTTCATTACCCTCATATAAAATCTCAGAGCACATATGGCAAAGGCTTCTGAGGAAAAAACCTTTAGCTTGAACTTGAATTCAATACGAAGTTATAACTAAAGTTCTTAAAGTTAAATTTCTGTGCAACTATTTTTTCAGACAATGGAATACTTTGAACCCTGAATAATAAAGTATAATCATCCAGAGACTTGAAAAGTATTACAATTTTTACCTAATTTGGTTTCCATCCAAATTCATTTTCTCCCTGAATTGTATGTCATCAATATAAAGATTAAAGCATAAAGTCAATTATGAGTCACTGTATTCTGGTAACAAACAGTTTTAGAGAAGAATTACAGCAAGGAAAAAAAAGAATGAACTTATCCCAAACTCCTAGCTACCTCTGGGCAGCGTGAGGGCAAAGCGCCAGTGATGTGTGGGTGGCCGGCAGGGCTCTCATTCATGCACTCAGTACAGTACGCTCTGCGGCGTGTTGTGCATCTCCAAACTGTGAAGACCTTATTTCTTCAAAATTCAGTACTAAATCCTCAATCCAGCTATCCAGTTATATAGAAATTGATTAGGTAGATAGATGTATAGAAACATATATGATAGAGAGAAAAGGTGGACATACAGGTACATACATAAATATGTGTATATGTCAATTTGTCAGCTGATGAATGACAGCCTGCAAAATAGTATTACATTTAAAAAAATATAAAGCAAAATAAATAAGTTAGAAAACAACTTCAGTGCTATACTTTAGTATTGTAAATATCTTAAATCTATCTTTTGCAAATAAGCCTTAATATAGTATTTCTATCTTTATATCATGTATATACATATATGTCATAATGTACATATTTCTGTATAGACGTGTTTGTATCATAAGAAAGATGTGTGTTTAGAATAAACCAAATAGAAGAAATTGTACATATTGAGGAAAAATACTATCCAAGTTAATCATTTTTACATGTATTTGGAGTGACATAGTAAACACACTCACAGAAGATCTGAAACATTATCAGAAAGCTGTTTGCAATTGCAGTGCATCCATGGCACTGCCCCCCTGTGATATTTCCCTAAGCAACCGCAGATCCTCCCAAGTCACCAGAACGTTACGGCTATAGGAGTTTTAAAATTCTCACGTGATCCCACCACTCTGGCCATAGTTTATTCATTTAGGAATGGGAACCAGACACAGGTTGAACCAATTAATCTATCCCCAGATTTTAGAGCTTTAGATTCATAGTCTACATCAAGTGGGCTGTTTTCTGCAATTTGAAATAAAAGTCGGTTTGCAGTGACAGGGAATAAAGCCAGTGTCTGAAGAGAAGAAAGAAGAAGGATTGTTCATGGGTCCCCATTTCTTATCTCAACTGCAATCCCGCACTGTGCTTACTTAGTTGTTTACCCCTTCCTTGGATTTCTTCAGCACACAAATTCTTTCTTTTCCAAAATGCATTCAAGATGCCTTTCTATTATTTGCAATTGAAGAACCATAAAACACAATGATAGGCACTGCAGCTGTTACCCCAATGCATAACACACCGCCAGGGATATAAGATACAATAAATAATTGTTGAATAAAACAAACAACAAAGAAAATAACAAGAGAAAAAATATATTTGATTTCATATTGGTTTCCTCCAATTTGTGATTTTTAAAAAACTTTGTTAATTAAAATTCTAACTCAAAGCATTAGCTGCCAAACAACTGATATGTAGTATATTAACATTACTAATAAAGCCAATTTTCCAACTGGAAATAAATGAGATTTTAACTTTATATCTGTTTTAAATATTATCTTTTTAATAAAGAATAATTGAAAATTCTAATAATATAGCTCTAATGGTTTTCATTTTCAAATCTCCCAGAACTCTCCCCAAACAACAATATCTGTATGGCAATAATGCAAATTTCCTTTGTCTGAAATTTTATCCGTCTAAAAACAAAAACGTAATTTGTGCCTCCTATGTGTTGAGGCACTTACTCAAAAAAAGTTGTATGACATTTTTTCCAAGAAAAACAACATTTTTTATGAATCGAACAAAGCACACTCAGTTCGCATGAGACCAACAGTTGTTCTCGACACCCAGGAGGAGCTGCCCTTTCAGTGAACAGTTTGTCTTGATCTGCAGCCAAGGAAAACACTTGTTCTTAAAAACCTTTGCCGCCAATATTTCACATTTTTAGAACTTTATGGGAGGTCTTTCAACAGTGTTTTTGGTATACTATTTGAGTGTTGTTAATGTTGATTCTTAAAAAATATCTTTAGAAACAAAGGGTTGTTAAAGATGCTTCTCAGTGTGTAACCTAATAGAATGTCCTGAACTTCACTGTACTTTTAAATGTTGCCTGCGTTTCTACATACTTTAGTGTACATAGCAATCTAATTTTATTCATCTTTGTTCACTATTAGTTACCCACGAAGCATAATTAGATATGCCCGTTTAGGTGGAGAATGTCTGTTATGATTTTTCAAATGTAATATTCTGCATTAAACAGGCCTACGTGTGAGCTGAAATATAGATGACCTAGATTTGCTCACACTAACGTAAATAGTAAGTCTCTCACTTTAGTTACCCTGGCACAAGTTCTTATATATACATTACTTGTCTCCTGCCAATTTCCATGGGGATACTATAAAAATGTTAATTCAGCCCACAAATCACATTAATATCTTTAGAAAAAATTGAATTGTGAATGTCAATGTAATATAGGCCTGTGTGGCCTATTTTCACAGGATAGATTTAAGATATAATGTTAAAACTGTAGCAAGGAGGGGGGTATTCTATTTATTTATTTTGCTTTTCTCCTTTAAATATAATACTCGTTGACAGGCCACTACTCAGCAACTAACAAAGGAAGACTATTGTACCTGACTAAACTACTTTCCTTTAGAATTCTGACAAGGACCACTCCTTGGCAAAACTCTGTGCTTCCATCAGCAGGAGGTGAGCAGAAGCCCTGTGTCCCTTGTACTCCTGATGAGATGCACTTGCACCCAGTCCTTTCCTGTCTCACAGCCTCTGCATCATAACTCATCTGAGACCGTCATCACTCATCTCACTAAGCCCTCATCTGTGTCTATGGTGGTCACCACACATAGACCAGGCTCCCAGGCCAACCTTAATCCCCTAGATTCTAATCCATATATGACTCTATTCATCTCCTTTTTGGACTCCATCTCTCCCTCCTCCCCAGTTACTAAAATCCTTTTCTGGAACTTAAGGTCAAATTTCAGAAAAATCTTCTCTAAACTGAAATGCTTCCCCAAACCATCCCATTTCCTTCATATTCTAGGGAAAATGTTTATCCCAACTGAGGACATTGATTCCCTTGCAGCCCTGTAAAAATGGTGGCTGTTTTCCTTCAACGCCCTTGGTGTCCCTGGGCACAAGGATTGGATACGTGTCTCTTTTACTACCCTTTACTATCCCAGGTTTTAAAAGCTATATCATTAAGTTATGCCTTTTAAAATCTCACTCTGCTGTTTAATCTACTACACCAACCTAACTCCACTTCAACTTTATACTCTGAAAATTGTAGATCTTGGGCCCGTTGTCATTCATTCTACTGTTACAATCTCATAATTCTTAATGAATTGAAATTCATGGAATGGCCCTTTCCATGCCTTCTACTCTCAGTTCCTTGACCTTTTTCTGTCTAATGTTTTCCAACCTGTCTTAGTCACACAGTCACAATCACGTGGTCATTGCTTTGAACCCGTCATCACTAATAGCTGTAATTGTTCCATAATATCAATCTCAAATAGTGTCCAAAATTAACTCATCTATTCAACTCACTGTTTCATATGCCAAACATCAACTCTGTCATTCCCTTTCTCTACCAAGACCTTCAATCTTCGGATAAGTTGGATACCACCAGCTTTTCATTGTCCTCATTTCTATCTTGTTCTCTCTTGCCAGCTTTAATTAAATGGCCAATCACCATAATTACTCCACTGAATACACTCTCAAATTCCTTTCCCTGTCCTCTTCTTCAGTACTTGTGTGCCTACACCATAGCCCTGGTTAAACCCTCCATGCACTACATGCTTGAACCCATGCTATTGAACGTAGTAAAGTGAAAAAAATCAAAGAAATCAAGTATGCACAAATTGTGCAGCATAACATTACCTTAAATATATAGCCACTGACCTCCAATGGCCTCAGGAAATTATAGAACATATTTCTAGTCCATTTTCTCACTTTCTCTGCTAGCTAACTTCTAGAGTTTCTCATCTCAAGGCTTTAATAATTCTCACTCTTATTAATTGACCAACCCTGTGTTATTCTGACTTCTCCACAAAAGCAGAACCAGTAGCTTATATGTATGTGTATTTATTGTAATAAATTAACTTATGCAATTATGGAGGCTGAGAAGTCCCAAGATCTGTGGTTAGTAAGTGGAAAACCCAGAAGAGCTGATAATATTATCATCCTAGTCCCAGTTTTAGTTCTGGTCTGACGGAAGGAGAAGACTAGTACCTCATCTTGAAGACAGGCACAGGGAGAATTGTTTCTTGTACGACCTTTTGTTTTATTATATTTAGACCTTCAGTGGATTAGATGAGGCCTACCCACACTGGGGAGCATCATCTTCTTTACTCATTCTACCAATTTAAATGTTAATCTATTTTAGAAACACCCTCACAGACACATGCAGAAATAATGTTTAACTAATTTCTGGAAACCCCATGGCCCAGTCAAGTTGACATGTTTTCTTCTTCATTAAGAAAACCCCTACAAACTACCGCCACAGCATTCACTCACCAGCCAGACTTCATGCCATAAAACTCTGCCTTTATTCCTGTCACATTTGGACACTCTGTGTTAGAAGCTAAGGCAAACCTTTTCAATTTTACAGTAAATCATATCTACCTTGCATTCTGAAAGGCATTGCTTTGGCAATTTTCTCTGCTTTTTTCTCAGTCATGTCTTTTTCTCCCTGATGTAGACAATTCCCACCCTTGTTTAAACACACAGTCATGTACCACATAACAATGTTTCAGTCAAGGCCTGACCACGCATATGACATTAGTGTCATAAGATTATAATGGAGCTGAACTTCCTGTAAGAAACAAAAGGATGTGCGGTCCAGGAGGAATTTTTTTTCTCTAATGGGATCAATATCTGTGGGTGTTGACAATAGATTTCTTCTTACAGCACCTCAATTTTGAATGCACAGATTAGATTCCAGTCAGTCGGCCACTGACCTGCTTCAGCACAGAGGAGTCTGTCCTCATCGCACTACATGGTCACAAAAGCTACCTTAACAAGTACGAAGTGACACTGCCACTTTAGTAAAAGCTTTTTGTGGTAGTGTGGAGCCAGCCTCTCACTATCCTTTAGAAATATTTTCAGGTTGTAATAATGTAAAGCATAAGTTTTATTTTTTCTATTAATTCAATGACAGAGAGAGTCCTTTGTGCCAAGTAAGGGCAATGGAACCAAAAAATAAATTTCCAAAGTCAAAATATTTTGTCAGTTCTATACCCTTTCCATGTTAAACATTCTTCTTCTTTTTTTTATAATGAATACCACAAAACTTCCTAATCTGAACACTGCTCCAACATACTGTAGCCAAAACTACGTTGCCTTGACAACCCCCTATGTTCTTGTGTCTCTCCATCTTGATTTGTTACTCCCACTGATCCTCAGGCCACTTTTTACTCCCTCCTGGCAGTCACTACTTTGGGGATCGCCTCCTTATCCAGTCAGTTGCTCCTTGATATTTCCAATCAATCCAGCCCACACACCTGCTTGTGAAGCCTCGTTGACAGTTTTGATGTTCTATTTCGACCTTGTGAGAAGGCAGCAGGAGGAAGACTTGTGGGACAGTGTTCATGAAGTCTACAGTAATGTACAGTAATGTCCCAGGCCTTCCCGTTCACTCACCACTCCCTCCCTGACTCACACAGAGCACCTTCCAGTCCTACATGCTCTATTCCTGGTAAGTACTTCATGCAGATATACCATTTTTTGTTTGTTTTTTATATCTTATTTTTACTGTACCTTTCCTATGTTTAGATGCATAAGTACTTATCATTGTGTCATAATTGCCTACTTCGGTGTTCAGCACAGGATCACATTGTACAGGTCCGTAGACTAAGGGCAATCGGCTATACTATGTAGCCAAGCTGTGTAGTAGGCTGGACCATTTAGGTTTGTATAAGTGCACCCTATGATGTTTATATAATGAACAAATTACCTAAAATTTCTCAGACTGTATCCCCACCATTAAAAGACACATGACTGTATACTTATCTGTCCCTTAAAATAATAAAACAAAACAAAAATTTTTATCCCCATTTCTACTCCAGTATTTGAAATTTATCACATCTCTGTTCCTTAAAGCCAAAAGTGGCTAATCCCTGTCTCCGATTCCCTTCCTCCCAATTTCTCTGACATCTAATCTAACTTTTGGCCCCTCCTATTCCACTGAATGTTGTGCTCTGCACAACTAAATCCTGACCCATTTGCATAACTGGAAACAATTGATCACTCTATTCCCCAAATATTTGTTCTACTAGTCTTCCAGGGCACCCCACTTGCCTGACATGCTTCCTCTTTTCTTACTTCTCACATCAAATATTAATGAAACTCAAGGTGAGATTTATCCTGAGGCAAATTGCTTTTCAGCTGTGAACCTGTGAAACTATGTTGTATGTTTTCAAAGCATACTGGTGGGAAAGGCATAGGATAGATAGTCCCTGTCTAAAAGGAAGAAATAGGAAAGAAAACCCAACCAACTCCAAAATCCCACAGAGTAAATTCCATTGAATTCTACAGCTTGAGAATAATCCTCTTTTGGCTTAATGATCTGGCTTTAGGCCCACTGAGGAATGGTTTTGCCTCCACACATTTGCTGGGCAGAGATGGGCCCCCAAGGCTTTCAGCAGTCTGACCTTGTGGCCCCTGTGTTCCTGGTTTTTGTTTTTATGGTAGTTCTCTGCCTGAGCCTTGCAGCCTTCTGGGGCTGAGATCCTGAGCGCACAGCTGTGCCAAAAGGCCCCATCCTTTGAAATCTAGATGGAGGCAGCTATATACCCCCATGGCTAGACTAGGTATAGCTCACTCCCACTTGGCCATTGAGCCACACCTGTGGAGACCAAGGGATGCAGCACATAGTGTGGAGATCGAAACCCTAGTTGTGAGGCAGGCAGGCAAAGTGGGGTATGCCGAAGTCCCTAAGGAACCAGTAGTCCCTCCTTTGTTGTCTTCCATTTTCTTGCACTGGGGCCCTGGCTGCTGTTAATAGGGCTGACTAATCTCCTTATCCTTGGTCACACACTCCCTTAGTATTCTCTCCCAAACAAGCCCTTTCTCTCTCTCTCTCTCTCTCTCTCTCTCTCTCTCTCTCTCTCTCTCTCTCTCTCTCTCTTTACACTATCAAGAGGCTGAGAATTTCATAAAGAAGTTCTGATTTCTTTTCGATTAATAATTGCATCTTTACTTAATTTTTCTCTTCTTGCATTTTACTATATAAACAGGCAGGAGGACCCAAAATGCACCTTCGGTGCTTTGCTCAGAAACAGCTTCAGATAAATATCCAATTTCATGTTTTACAAGTTCTACCTCCCACAAAACACTAGGACAGGAAAACGATTCAGCCAAGTTCTTCGGTGTTTCTGAAACCAGAAAAGCTGGCATTTAGGCTGCCTGTCACCTACCAGATCCAATAAGCAGACACAGGGATTGAATCTTTAGGGGACCTTTATTCAGATGGCTGGTGATCTGAGAAGATGGCAGGTTTGTACCCTAATAGACCATCTTCCATTTCCTTTAGAGCCAGCCTTTTTTATAAGGGAGCAAAAGTGTAAGGGATTTGAAATTCAAGGGGAAAAAGGTGTAGGTAAGGGATTTAGGACTCAGGAAAGAAGTTAATCAGATAAAAGCTGCAGTTTGACAATTTCCCTAACATCCTTTCATCTGCTAACCAGAGATCTTTATCTGTGTCCTGTGTCCTGGGCAGCATACAGTCTCTTCCTGGAACACAATGGCTTGGATACCACCTTGAATGCTTA
This sequence comes from Glossophaga mutica, assembly GCA_039655065.1. Classification (NCBI taxonomy): domain Eukaryota; kingdom Metazoa; phylum Chordata; class Mammalia; order Chiroptera; family Phyllostomidae; genus Glossophaga; species Glossophaga mutica. The sequence continues at coordinate 158,438,118 of CM077304.1, read as the reverse complement.
TGGTCTCTTCTGGAGCACAAAGGTCAATTGCCCGTGTTCTCCTCGAGTCAGCAGGGATGTACCTGCAGTTCCTGAAACAATAGCTTTTAACATGCATCAACTACTAGGCTTATGAACTATGACCTTAAACTAAAATTTTCCAACTTTTGAGTCCCCCATCATTTCCTCTATTGCCTACTAACACAGTCCTCATTTCTGTCTGAGCTTTCATCAGGATGGTTTTTACTGTCCGTGTGTCCTCAAACAGCCCATTTGGGATGTTTTAGATAGTCTCTGAGAACACTGAAACTTTCTCTATAGCTCTTCTCTTTTCTTTCTAAGCCTTCACTAGAATTACCCTTAACAGTTGTACCTCAGTGTAGGCTTTTTCTAGTATGCATCTTAAGGCTCTTCCAGGCAAATTCCAAAGCAGCTTCTGCAATTTTAGGTATTTGCTACAGCAGCACAACACTCCCAGGTCCAATTGCTGTCTTAGTTTTTTTGTGGTTGCTATGAGCTGACAAACGACAGAAATTTATTTCTCACAGTTCTGGAGGTTGGAAGCCCAAGATCCAGGCACCAGTAAATTTGGTGACTGGTGAGAACCCACTTCCTGATCCATAGACAGTATCCTTTCACTGTGCCCTCACATGGTGGATGGGACAAGGAAGCTCCCTGAGGTCTGTTTTACAAAGGTTCTGTTCTCATCCAAGAGGGCTCTAGTCTCATGACCTAATCATCTTCCAAAGGCCCTGCATTCAAACATCATTGCATTGAAGGAATAGGTTTCAACATATGAAGTTAGGGAGAACATATAGTCTATGGTACTCTCTCTCAGCTTCAGTCCCTGATGTTTTCTCATGTTCCCAATCTCTAAATGTGGGAAAGCTCAAGGGCACGGTCCTTATTTATTTTATTTTTTTTTTACTTACACTAATTTTCTGAATTATCTCATCTAATTTTATGATTTTAAATTATAGTGATGTGTTGATAATCCAGATGTACATTTAACCTAAACCTTAAACCTTATGCATCCAAAAGCATGATTGGCATCCCACTTGATGTTTGAGACATCTGACACTTAATATGTGTAGAATGGAACTTTGACATCTTGCCCCAACTTGTTCCTCCAATAATTTTTTTTCTTAATTACTGGCAAAATTATTCTTCCAGGTTCTCAGACCATAAACCATAAAGTCACCCTTGGTACCCCTTCTTCTTTTATTCCCCAGATATCCAGAGGATAACTATTTTTCTTCTGCTTTCTCTTACCACTTCCTCCAACACCCCAAGATTCCAATGATGTCTCTTACCTAAATTTTAGCAAAAGCTTCTTAAATTATCTCTTTCTTTTCTTGCCCCTTTCATAATAGTCTCAATGCAACCTGCTCAAAATCCTTCATTCACTTTTGAATTAAACTCAGAGTAAAAAAGTAAATTGTTAATCGTCACCTACAAGGTCCCCCATTTTCCATCCTGACTGTCCACCCCAAACCCTTTTGCTTTTCCCATTCACCTCCCTCCATCCATGTTGGTCTCCTCCCCTTGAAATTGTTAGGTTCCTTTTTGCTTCTGCATTTTTACATTTGCTGATTTCTCATTGAGGGCATCCTCCAGATGTCTACATGGCTGGTTCCCTCATTTCTACCAGATCTCTATTCAAAAATTACCTTCTAAATGGTCCCCTATTTAGTAATCTTATTTAAAATTTTAACACTCTCCTCCTCTCTACAATCTATTTCTTCTTTTTTACTTACATTTTCTCCTAACCACACATTGCTACTGAAAGAGAGAAGATTTTGTCACCCCAGAATAAGTCTCTTTGGCATAAGCATTACACTGCATTTAAACTAAAGACAATGAAAACACAGCTTATTCAAGAAAAGCTGTTTTATGCTGCCTAGTAGAATCCTACACAGCAGGAAGGAAGGAGCTCCTACCCTTTGCAACAGCATGGATGGAACTGGAGAGCATTATGCTAAGTTAATAAGCCAGGTGGTAAGGGACAAATACCATATGATCTTACCTATTGCTGAACCCTAATCAACAAACCAAAGAAGCAAGCAAAATATAAGCAGAGGCATGGAGATAAAGAACAAATGGACAGTAACCAGAGGAGAGGTGGGGAGGGGATAATGTGGGAGAGAAGGAGAAAGGTCGTCAAGGAACATGTATAAAGGACCCATGGACAAAGTCAAAGGGGGGTAGGATTGAGGGTGGGGAGGAGGAAAATGGTGGTGGTAAAATGGAGACAATTGTACTTAAACAATGACAAAAGAGGAAAAGAAAAAATAAAAACTGTTTACCTATATTTAAACACCCTTCCTATATTTACATTGGAAAGGGGGGCTGTACCAGGAAGATAGCTATTCCCAGAGATATTTTTTACCTAAGAAACTTATGTGCAGAATAGGGCAAGCTTTGTTTTCCCAACATTTCCCCTGCATTTGTGTGAAGGGTCGTCCTCCACTGTGTATCTCCAGGCCACTACCCTATTCTTTGGTTCAGGATGTTATATAAGCCTCCAATTGTCTGACTGCCTTCAGGTCTCATATTTTATGAAGTTTCCATGCATAAAAATTAGATTTAAGTTCCTTGGGTTAATCTGTCTGATGTCAATTTGATTACTAGGCCAGCCCAAGAGTGCAAATAATTTTTTTCTCCTCAATATTATCTAACATATTCTATGTACTTTCTTACTCACTGTGCTTCTTGTCTATCTTCCCCACCAGAAATAAAGGCTTCAGGAGGGCAGGGATTTTTGTGTGTTGTGTTGGCTATTTTATCTCTGTCAGCTAGAAACATGGTGCAGGTGCTAACTAGCAATTTGGTGAATGACCCATTTAATGAGAAAATGAACAGCAAATAGTGAGCTAGTATCTGACTTCTGTTTGAGAAAGCCACTGAAAATAAAAGCGAGAGCCCCATATCACTCAATTCAGTTGTCCCTGTAGAAAGCTATGGTTCAAATAGCTCAGGATGCTTCTGCAGTTCTAAAATCTACAGGCCAGTGTTTTCCAAACGTTTATGAGTAAAAGAATCACTGTTTGTATAAAACATAGATTGCTTTGCCTTGTCCCCAGAGAGTCTGCTTCAGTAAATCTGTAAAAGATCCACTGGAATTTGCATTTTTAACAAGTGTCCCATTGATTTTAAAACAGTTCTTTAAGAAACTTAAAAGATCAGAAGTGATTCAAATTGAGTGACTTATGTAAATGAACAGTGGAGAGAAAATTCTTCATTATACTTAACATGCTGAGTTAAATAAAATTGGTCTGGTCTACATTTCTGGTATGCATTCTTCTCAGGAGAGAGTTTAAAGCAGAACAGCAATTTGTAAAACATACTACAAAAACTCAGTTTGAATTTATCCTCAGGGAATATGAAAATTTGGCCTTTAAATGTAAGATCTAAGCCAAAGCTTTCATAGAAAAACAATTGTTTCTTTAAAACTTTCATTTATGAGCACTTTGGAAAAATTCAACTCACTGGCTACAGAAAAGGTTACTTGGTTTCCGGTGCCTCTGAAGACCTAATACTAGTCAGATGTGTATCATACCATTTATAGAGAACTCTCTTCCTCTGGATCTATAAAGAACTGGGCTCATGTTAATCATTATAATTGTGACACTCAGTTTTCCTCACTGCTACCTGCTTCTCCATGTACATCTGCCTGTAATAAATATATTTTATTGTGTGGTTTGTTCTGAGTTAATTACCTAACGCCAATAGATGGCATTGTAATAGATCTTGTCTCATCAGCCTTCAGAATGGTTCTCTGGCTTGAAAAGAAACAGTAAAGTCTTCTTTTTAAAAAAATATATAATCTTTTTAAGTATATTTTATTGATTATCCTATTACAGTTGCCCCATTTTTCTCCCCTTTATCTCCCTCCACCCAGCACCCCCTCCCTCCAGCATTTCCCTGCTTACTTCATGTCCATAGGTCATATATATAAGTTGTGTCTTCTCCATTTCCTATACTATTTTTAACCTCCCCCCTGTGTATTTTATACCTACCAGTTATGCTTCTTATTTCCCTGTACCTTTTCCTCTATTCTCCCCGCTCCACCTCCTCACTGATATGATCTCCATTTCTTTGATTCTGTTCCTGTTCTAGCTGTTTGCTTAGTTAGTTTTCCTTTGTGTTTTTCAGGTTCAGTTGTTGATAGTTGTAAATTTGTTGTCATTTTACTGTTCATAGCTTTGATGTTCTTTTTCTTAGGTAAGTCCCTTTAACATTTCATATAATAAGGGCTTGGTGATGATGAACTTCTTTAACTTGATGTTATTTGGGAAGCACTTTATCTGCCCTTTGATTCTAAATGATAGCTTTGCTGGATAGAGTAATCTTGGATGTAGGTTCTGGATTTTCATGACTTTGAATACTTCTTTCCAGTCCCTTCCTGCCTGCAAGGTTTCTTTTGAGAAATTAGCTGATAGTCTTATGGGCTCTCCTTTGTAGGTAACCCTCTCCTTTTCTCTCGCTTCTTTTAAGATTCTCTCTTTCTCTTTAATCTTGGATAATGTAATTATGATGTGCCTTGGTGTGTGCTTCCTTGGCTCCAACTTCTTTGGGACTCTCTGAGCATTCTGGACTTCCGGGAAGTCTATTTCCCTTGCCAGATTGGGGAAGTTTTCCTTCATTATTTTTTCAGATAAGTTTTCAATTTCTTGCTCTTCCTCTTCTCTTTCTGGCACCCCATGAGTTGGATGTTGGAACAGTTAAAGTTGTCTCAGAGGTTCCTAAACCTCTTCCCATTTTTTTGAATTCTTGTTTCTTCATTGTATTCCAATCAAATGTTTATTTCTTCCTTTTATTCCAATCATTGATTTGTATCCTGGTTTCCTTCCATTCAATTCACTGTTGGTTCCCTGTATAATTTTCTTTATGTCACTTTGCATAACCTTCACTTCTTCTCCTATTTTGCATCTGTACTCAATCATTTTTGTGGGCATCCTGATTATCAGTGTTTTGAACTCTGCATCTAATAGGTTGACTACTCCTCATAGTTTAGTTCTTTTTCTGAAGTTTTGATCTGTTCTTTAATTTGGGCCATATTATTTCTTTGGCTTGGCGCATCTGTTATGTTGTGAGGAGTAGGGCCTTAGGTATTTACCAGAGTAAGTCAACCCACTTCGCTGTGCTGTGGTGCAGTCTGTGGAGGGGGGATCAGAGGAGGAACAATGCCACTTTTTTGTCTCTTGCCCACTTTCAACCATTATCCCTGCTACTCACAAATTGATCCATTCCAGTGCCGATTTCCAGGTTCGTGGGCTTGTGTACATTCTAAGACACTGTGGGTCTCTCCAATTAACTTTCCTGTGAGACTGGGAGTTTCTTCTGCCACTGTAATGCCCACGGGTTTTTATAGCCAAAGGTTTTGGGGCTTTCTTTTCCTGTGCTGGACATCTGGGTTGAACCATACGTCTCGCTCTCCAATTGTTCCACCTGGCTTATCTGCACACAAATGTGGAACAACCAGGTCCACTAGCTGCCTCACTCACCCAGTCTACCTCCTTCCCTTGCATCCTTTCTGCCCCAGCTTCCCACCTCCACCCATCTTACCCATCTAGATGAATGTTCTTTCTTTAACTCCTTGGTTGTTGAACTTCAATACAGTTCAATTTTCTGATGGTTCTAGTTGTTTTTTATTTTTAACTTTTTTTTGTCTTTATTTTGGCTGTGTGAGGAAGCAAAGTGTAGCTACCTATGCATCCATCTTGGCAAGAAGTCTAAATATATAATCTTTATTATATTTTTCCATTATCATTTAGTACCCTTTTACACCCCTCCCTGCAGCAATGACCATCCTGTTTTCCATGTCATGAGTCCTTTCTCCCTTTTGTTCAATTCTTCCAACCCCCAACTATCTCCCCAGCTCGTATCTGTTCTCCATCTATGAGGCTCCCTGTTTTGCTTGTTAGTTCAGTCCGTGCATTAGATTACACATAGGAGTGAAATGATATGGTGTTTGTCTTTCTCTGATTGGCTTATTTCACTTAGCATAATACTCTCCAGGTCCATACATACTATTGCAAAGGGTAATCTTTTCCTTTTTTTTTTTTTTTATGGCTGAGTAGTAACCCATTATGTAAATTTTCCATAGTTGTTTAACCCATTCATCTATTGAGGGGTACTTGGGCTGCCTCTATATCTTAGCGATCGTAAATAATGTTGCAATGAACATAAGGGTACTTATGTTCTTTTGAATTAGTATTTTAAAATACTTTGAATTATCCCCAAAAGTGGGATCACTGGATCAAAAAGCAAATCCATTTTTAATTTTTTGAGATGTCTCTTTACCGCCTTCTAAAGTGGCTGCACCAGTCTGCACTCCGACCAATAGTGCAAAAGCATTCCCCTTTCTCCACATCCTGGCCAGCACTTGTTGTTTTTTGATTTATTGATGATAGTCAGTCTAACAGGTATGAGATGGTATTTCATTGTAGTTTTTATTTGCATTTCTTTGATGAGTAGTGATGTTGAGCATCTTTTATTTTTATGCCTATTGGACATCTATATGTCCTCTTTAAAGAACTGTCTATTCTAGTCCTTTGTCAATTTTTAATTGGGTTGTTTGGTGTTTTGGTGTTGAGTTTGTAAGTACATTATAAATTTTGTATATTAACCCATTGTCATATGTATCAGCAAATATATTCTCCCATTCTGTGGGTTATCTTTCTATTTATAATTTTCTTTGCTATGCAAAATCTTTTTAGGTTGATGAAGTCCCATTTGTTTATTTTTTCTTTCATTTCACTTGCCTGGGGAGATATAAAAATTTCTATGAACTATGCCCAAGATTTTACTGCTTATATTTTCTTCTAGGGTTTTTCTGGTTTGGGATCTAACATTTAAATCTTTGATCCATTTTGAATTTATTCTTATGTGTGGTGTAAGAAGGTGGTCTAGTTTCATTTTTCTGTATGTATCTGTCCAATTTTCCCAACACCATTTATTGAATAAAGTCTCTTTAGCCCATTTTATGTTCTTGCTTCTTCTGTCGAATTTTAATTGACTCTAAAGGCACAGGTTTATTTCTTGACTCTCTACCCTATTCCATTGATATTTGTGTCTGTTTTTGTGCAAGTACCATGCTACTTTTGATACCATGTACTTTTGATTACCATGGCCTTGTAGTATAGTTTGATCTTAGGTAGCACGATTCCTCCAATGTTGTTCTTCTTTCTCAGGATTGCTGTTGCTATGCAGAGATTTTTATAGTTCTATATAAATTTTTGAAATATTTGGTCTATTATAAATATTTGAAATATATGATTGGATTCTTGATAGGAATTTCATTGAATCTATAGATTGCTTTGGGTAGTACAGACATTTTAATGATGTTAACTCATCATATCCATGAACATGGTATATGCCTCCATTTAGTTGTAACTTCTTCAGTTTCTTTCTTCAGTGTCATAATTTTCTGAGTACAGGTCTTTTACATCCTTGGTTTGGTTTATTCCTAGGTATTTTATTCTGTTTGAATCAACTGTGAATGAGATTATTTTTTAATTTCCCTTTCTGTTAGTTCATTATTGGTATATAAAAATGCAGCTGATTTCTAAATATTAATTTTGTATCCTGATACTTTGATTAGTTCATTTTTTACTTCTAGTAGTTTCTTGGTGGAATCTTTTGGTTTCTCTATGTACAGTATCATGTCATCTGTAAATAAAGACAGTTTTACAGACAGAAAACTGTACTTGAACAATTAAAATAAAAATTTTTAAAAAAGACAGTTTTATTTCTTCCTTTCCAATTTGGATGCCTTTTATTTCTTCTCCTTGTCTGATTGCTGGCTAGGAATTCCAATATTGTGTTGAATAAGAGAGGTAAAAGTGTACATCCCTGTCTTGTTCTAGATCTTAAGGGGAACACTTGTAGTTTTTGGCCATTGAGTATGATGCTGGCATTGGGTTTGTCATATGTAGCCTTTATTATATTTATGTAAGTTTCCTCTATCCCTTTGCTGAGAGTTTTATCATAAATGGGTGCTGAATTTTATCAAAATATTTTTCATATTTATGGATATGATCATGTGTCTTTCATTATTCATTTTGTTTATTTGGTAAATCATATTTACTGATGTGTAAATGTACCAACCTTGCATTCCTAGAATATATCCCACTTGATCATGGTGTATAATCCTTTCCATGCATTGCTGTATTTGGTTGGCTAATATTTTGTTGAGGATTTTAGCATCTGTATTCATCAGTGATATTGGCCTATAATTTTCTTTCTTTGTAGTTTCTTTATCAGTTTTTGGAATTAGGATAATGCTGTCCTTGTAAAATGAGTTTGGTAGCCTTCCCTGCTCTTGAATTTTATGAAATAGTTTGAGGTGTTAGGAGAGGTGTTAGTTCTTCTTGGAATGTTTGGTAAAATTCACCAGTGACGTCATCTGGTCCAGGGTTTTTCTTCTTTGGGAGTTTTTTTGGTTACTGCCTCAATTTTATTAGGTGTAAACTATCTATTCAGATTCTATGATTCTTCCTGATTTATTCTTGGAAGATTTTGTTTCTAGGAATTTATCCATTTTGTACAGTTTGTTGGCATATAATTAGTCATAATATTTTCCTATAATCCTTTGTATTTATTTGGTTTCAGTTGTTTTTCCTTCTTTTTAATTTCTTATTTTATTTCTTTGGGTCCTTCCTCTTTTTCTCTTGATGGGTCTGGTTAAAGGTTTGTCAATTTTGTTTATCTTTTCAAAGAACCAGCTCTTGGATGCACTGATCTTTTGTATCATTTCTTAGACTGGATTTCATTTATTTCTGCTCTGATCCTGATTATTTCCTTCATTCTACTCACTTGGGCTTTGTTTGCTTTTCCTTTTCAAGTTCCTACAGTGGCCTTAAATGACACACTAGATCAAATGTACTTAATTGATAACTTCAGAGCATTCTACCCCAAAACAGCAGAATATACATTCTTTTCAAGTGCACATGGAACATTTTCTAGGATAGACCACATGCTAGGACACAAAACAGAAAATTTAAGGAGACTGAAATTATAATAAGCATCTTCTCTGATCACAATGCTATGAAACTAGAAATCAACCACAAGGACACTGGAAAACACACAAAGACATGGCAGCTAAATGACATGTTATTAAAAATTGAATGTGTCAACAAAGAGATCAAGGAAGAAGCCAAAAGATAACTTGAAGAAATGAAAATGAGAACACAATAATCCAAAATCTACAGGATACTGAGAAAGCAATCTTTTTTAAAATATATATTTTATTGATTATGCTATTACAGTTGTCCCATTTCTCCCCATCATTCCCCTCCACCCTTCATACCCCCTCCCATCCACATCCCCCCCTTTAGTTCATGTCCATGTGTCATTAGTTCTTTAGCTTCTACTTTTCCCACACTATTCTTGCCCTCCCCCTGTCTATTTTCTACCCACCATCTATGCTACTTATTCTCAGTACCTTTTCCCCCTCTCTCCTCCTCCTGCTCCCCTGTTGCTAACCCTCCATATGATCTCCATTTCTGTGATTCTGTTTCTGCTCTAATTGTTTGCTGAGTTTGCTTTTGTTTTAGGTGTGGTTGTTAATATCTGGAAAGGAATCTTAAGAGGAAAATTCATAGCCTTGTAGGCCTATCTCAAAAAAACAAGAAAAAACTTACATACACACTCTAACTTCACACTTAAAGAAACTGAATAATTTTTTCAAAGTGTTCTTTTATCTGTTGATTTTAGAGAGAGAGGAAAGAAAAGAGAGAGACAGAGAAAGAGGAAGGGACATCAACTTGTTCCACTCATGTATGCATTCATTGGTTAATTTTTGTACGTGCCTGGACCAGAGATTGAACCTGCTACTTTGGCATATTGGGATGACACTCTAACCAACTGAGTAGCCCGTCCAGTGCAAAAGACTTCTCAATTACAGTTTGCATTCCTATTTATTAATTGACTTTTCTTTGAAGCAACCATAAATCAACTAATGTGGTATACATTGCAGATAAATTAACAAATGGCCATATAGCCAATCTTATCTAACCTGAAAAGTTTATCCATTTGTAATCAGCTCTGTTTATCACCAGTATTTGATGGTTAGGTATTATTAATATTTCAAAAAGAAAACATTTATTATTTTATCCTTTATGTATGTTGTTAATCCAGAAGAAATCATCCCCTTCTCCAAAATTTCAAAGTCAGTGTCCAGTTTTCACTGGTTCTCTTTTCTTGTCTAGATCATTTAAAATACGAGAATGAAAGAGATTAAGGATAGACTGGGAGGGGACTTGGACTATTCACTTCTTTGGCTAAAGTAGCTACGGGATTCTGAATTTACTAGTTTCACATAGGATATAGCAGAAATGCAAGATGAAATATAAACTGATTTAATATTGACCTTTTATTTCAACAGTGACTTATAGAACTGAACACAAAGTGAATCTGTTTTGAGACTAAGAGTATTTTAATGTGTCAAAGTCTACTGTCAAGATTTGATGTTGAAAGCTATTAGTTGGCATAAAATTGACATTAACACAAACAAATAAAAACATTTTCCTGTCACTCATATTCAATAGAACTTCCATAGGATAGGGACTAGAGAGGAGAAAGTCAGTGGACAGAATAAACTTGACACCACTGATACCGTCTATGTGGGTGTTTCTGCCCTCTTCTCCCTGCCTAGCCCAGGAGAGAGAGGGGGGCTGAGGGAAAAAAAGGCCAGTGAACTGTGTCCTGTTGCCTTGAGGAACCAGAAAACAAGCAGAAACCCACACCACTTGAACAAATCAAAAAATCAAGGCTTTTTAGTGACTATTACATACATTTGAATGTGGAGTTAATCTTGTTATTATAAAAATATCTTTGTTTCTTGACATATATACTGAAAATGTATGAAATATTTGGTAATAAACAACAACATGTTTATGATGTTTTTAAATTTTTTTAGCTAAAAAGTTTCAGAATAATCATCCAGTTAAAAAGTAGCATAGGTAAATGTTGTGTACTTTCCTTTTCTCGTGACCACGTCAAAATTACTAACTACAGAACAACCATCACTGAGAACCGCCTGAAGTCTAACTGAATAGAACTCCTATAACTAGAAATATAAGAAGAAGCCATGCAGAGACTAGTTGGAGGGGAGAAAATGCAGAAAAGGCTGATTCCGCACTCATGTGTGTTGGTTAAAAACTGGGAGGCATACCTCAGCTGTGGAGGTCTCCCCCAACCCCACACCAGGATCCCCAGCCCACAGTTCCAGTGGTGCGAGGAAAAGTCCTTGTGACTTCTGGCTGTGAAATCCAGTGGGGATTATAAAACCAGAGCTAAGTGAAAAAGAAAGCTCCTAGAATTTTGGGTATTCCTCTTAAAGGGGCTGTATATGAATTACTCTCTCTGAGCTCCAGTGCTGGAGCAGCAGCTTGAAAGACATGAGGGGTGTACAAGGAAGAACTTAATTGTCTACCTTCAGAGTAAGGACTAGAGGGGCAGAGTTTTCTCAGAGAGAAATGCTGGCCGATGTTGTTGTTCCTCTACTGAACCCTCCTTCAGCAGGCACAGTGGCACCACATATGAATCTCCATCAACCTGGCTTATACTGTTCATCCCACCCTGGTGATTCCCTGATACCCTATACCTCAACTTGCAGGCCCACCTGCCCATTTCAGGTGGTTTTTCTATATAGAAGGCATATCTTGCCTCATGTTGTGGATTTTCCTAAAGTCTTTCAAAGGTTCACAAACCCCAAAGAAGCAACATCTAGCTTCAGCATGCCCCATAACTGTTGCTAAGTGGTACCAAGACTTGCATTACTGGCAACCATCATCAGTTTTCCAGGTACCTCCAAGCCCAGCACAAGCAGCGACCACCTGCAGATCACTTTTTATCTTAAACGAGGTGGTCCCTGGCAGGGCAAAGGCAGTGGCTAAACTTGGCCTGCACCAGAGCCACTCTCAAGAGGCCACATAACAAACTCATGTGATGCCTAGTTCTGGACTGCACCAGAACACCACTCAACCTCATCCACAAATGACAAACCTAAAGGGCTGACTTGCCAGGCATCTGAGCTCCACTAAAGCAAATCCTCCTCCATGGGGCCAGCTGCTGTACCACAGGTCCTCCACTGTAGTCACAGGCAATCAGTCCAAGGACCAATTGCTTTCAATGACTTGCCAACAGCAATCAAGGCTCAATTGCAACAGGTGCACACACACCACCCACACAAGGGACACAGCTGGAATACCCAGCTCAAGTAATCAGAAAGACAGTGCAACTGGGCCCCAGAAGACAGCTAATATATAAGGCTACTCTACCAAGACCAAGGGAAAGCTCTATCTAACACACGGGGTGGGCGGGGGGGTGGGGGGGGGAGACAGGGAGGCAACCAAAATGAGGAGACAAAGCAACATGTCTCAAATGAAAGGACAAGACAAAACTCCAGAAAAACAACCAAACAAACAAAACAGAGATAAACAATCTCCAAGATGCAGACTTCAAAACAGTGGAAAATTTAACAAAGATAGAAGACTTAAAAAAGGAGATAGCAACACAAGAGAACAGTTAGAAATGAAGAATACAATAACCGAAATCCATTAGAAAGAATCAATAGCCAATTAGATGAAGCAGAGGACTGAATCAGTGATTGGGAAAACAAGGTAGCAGAAAATAATCAAAACAGTGGAAGCTTTACAAGCCAGAAGAGATTGGAATAAAATATTCAAAGTGATGAAAAGCAAGGACCTGCAACCAAGACTACTCTACCTAGCAAAGCTATTATTTTAGAATGGAAGGTCAGATAAAGAGTTTCCCAGACCAAAAAAAAAAAAAAAAAAAAAAAATCTGAAAGAGTTTATCACTAACAAATGGTATTATAAGAAATGTTAAAAGGACTACTTTAAGAAGAAATAGTTAAAAAACTAAAATATATGAATATCAAAATGGCAATAACTACACACCTATCAAAAATTACTTTAAATAGATTAACTGCTCCACCCAAAATACATAGGATGGCTTATTGGAAAAGAAATAGAGATCTGTATGTGTGCTGCCTGCAAGAGACTCACTTCAGATCAAAACACACACACAGACTAAAATTAAAGGAATAGAAAAAACTTTTTCATGCAAATGGAAATGAATAAGTAAGCTGGGGTAGCAATACTTTTATCAGACAAAATAAACTTTAAAACAAAGGCTGTAGAAAGACAAAGAAGGACCCAACATTGCCACATCTGGGTATTTTTCTGAAGAAACCAAAATATTAATTTGAAAAGACATATGCAGACTTATGTTCATTGAACATTATTTACAATAACCATGCTTTGGAAGCAATCTAAGTATTTATCAACAGACAATGGATAGAGGAAGATGGTACATACATATATATAGAATAAAATATTACATAGTCATAAACAGAGACTAAATCTTTCCATGCAACGATATGAATGAAGTTAGAGGACATTATGTTAATTGAAATAAGTCAGAAAGAAAAAGACAAATATCATGATTTCACATATACAAGGAATCTAAAGATAAGAATAAATGAACAAACAGAAACAAACTCAGAGAAGCAGAGAACATTTTGATAGTTGCCAGATGGGAGGAGGGTTGGGGGGAGTAAGTGAAAATGTTGAAGGGATTAACATGTGCAAATTGCCAGTAATAAAACCAGTTGTAGGAATGTAAAGTACAGTATAGGGAATATAGTCAGTAATATTGTGACAACTATGTATGATGTCAGATGGGTACTAGACTTATTAGAGTGATCACTTTGTAAGTTATATAAATGTCTAATCACTATGTTGTACTCCTGAAACTAATATAAAATTATTATTTCAACTGTATTTGAGAAATGCAAAAGTATTTAAAAAATAAAAACTATTAGAATGAAATGTGACAACATGTGAATCTTTGTTAATCTATATACATGGAAGTTCATTATACTCTATTCTCTTCCTTTGTAGAAAGTTGTATTAATAGTATAAAAACACACAAAATAAGTCAACAATACTTAGACCACAGTCTTTACTTCTGTATAAAATTATTTTATCCTATGTTAATACCTCTGTACATACGTACATTGTCACTCTTTTACATTGAGTAAAATGGTTTGGTGCTCTGACAAGATTCTATAAAGAAGTAAAGTTTCTAGGAAAAGTTATATTTTTTACACCTTAGATTTTAGTAATATCAAGTTTTACTTTCTCTGTAATGTTTAAGATGATTTTTTACCAGAACAGAACAAATATTATTCTCAGTTCTTCACACATTTTTATTAGCTCCCATCTTTAGCTCTTTAAAAGAATATCTAGTCTATTTAGCTGAAATATATATATATATATATATACATCTATATATATATATACATACATATATGTAAACATCTATATATATACATACATATATATACATCTATATATATAATACATATATATATATATAATCTCCTGAATTCTAATGTAAGTGAATAAAAGAAAACATACCCATTTCATTTAAAATATGCAGCTTATTAGTAAATCAGACAATCCTAATTTGTGATAAAAATATGCATGGTAAAGCAGAAATAGTTTTTGAATTAGAAAGTTCATTTATATAGTGGTATCTTTTTAAGTATACCCATATTTATATTCATCCAAACCTCTAACTATAGTACTATATAATACTATATAATACTATAGTATTTCTTACTTTCTTACTTTCTGGAAACTGTACTATATAATATAAATTTATAAAACTGTACTATATAATATAAATATAAATTTCTTACTTTCTGGAAACTGTACTATATATACTATAGTATTAGTACTATACTATATATTAGTACTATAATACTATAGTATAGTATTATATAGTACAGTTTCCAGAAAGTAAGAAATTGTGCAATTGTTTCCCAAAGTAGAAAAATTCAAATAATAAAATGACAAGTCCAAATTAATTACAAAAATTCTGGGTATACCTAGATATAGTTATATTCATAATGGAAGTAATGCCCGTGAGCATTAAATAAACATAGTTGACATTATCTTCTCAATACAATTTAAAGTAAAAGCTCTCCTTTCTTCTCTCATCCAGACTTCACTCCATCATATTAACAAATGGTATTTGTTTATTTAGTGGTATTAACAAAACCCCACTAAATAAAGGAGCTGCAGAGACTTCTTAATTGTAACTTTTTTCCAAGATACAAAGAGTAAAGTGAGTAGTTCAGCAGCAAATACAATTTCTAGTTTGGACCAATGATGGTATGTATATTAGGCTGAGGATGAAGAGCCATTCAAGTCTCATGTACCCCCTTGAAGAGGGGAAAGACTTCCTTGTAGTGAATTGATAACATTCAGAATTTGTCCAAAGAACTTAAAAAATCAACTTAAAAACATCCTAACGTTTCAAAAGTTTTATTTTTATATAATGTCCCCGAAGTATCTCAAAATATTGTGAAACTCCATTTTTTCCTCCACAGAAAAGGAAAACACCTGCCACTATCAATAGTATAGTTTCTAATTCTTTTTCTATTTATTTTCCTGAAAAAAAAATTTCTAAACTTATGTAAATTATACCTCACATTTTCAATGGGAAAAGTGAGTCTCCCTGAAGCAAAATAAGCAGTATTTTTTAATGTCACAAAGGCCAATTCTAACACATACTTTAAGAATTTTATCATAAATGATTTTAAGGACAAATGAACTTAAAGTTTACACTTACTCATATTCCTGTAGAGATATCTTGCTCATAAATACTTACAGTTTTGCCTACCTGATTTTTCTATATCTATAATTAAGGCTGCAATTGGGAGATGAAATAAAATGAGCAAATCTTTATTCCAAATGTGGCTTATCAAATATTTCTAAGTATTAAGCACATCATGTGTTGTAATAATTGATTAAAATGGTGCTAGTCACAGTTAACACTTTGCCATCACTTCTGTGTCTCAAGAGGTTTCTATGTCAGCTACAAACATTTACAAAGCCAAAGGGGGTGGGTTCGAGGGTGGGAGGCGAGGATGGGTGTGGCGGGGAGCTGTGGTGGGGTGAAAAGGAGGACAACTGTACCTGAACAACAATTTTAAAAAGTAATTCATAAAAAAATTAAAAAACACAAACATTTGCTCTGTATTGAACTACATGTTGAAGATGTCAGCTTTTGAAAAATCACTTTTATGAAATAGAAAAAATATTATTATACTGGACTTTTTTCTTACAATAACATGTATTCAGAATGTAACCAATTAGTTTTAAAAATATTTTTTAATGGTATAAGAAAAATTTTAAGCAAGGTTTGGCTATGACAGTATTGCATTAGAAAAAATATACAAATGCAGAAAGTATTCTCTTTTTTATGCTCTCAGGGTTTAGTTCTCTATACCAATAATTTTCAACCTTTTTCATCTCATAATACATATAAACTAATTACTAAAAAAAAGTTTTTTTGCTGATCTTCAAAAAAATAGGTATAATTTTGATTCATTCACACTGGCAACTATTGTTGTGTTGGCTGTTGTCTTTTTTGTTTTTTAACTTGACAATCTACGGGAAAAGAGGCCTATGCCTCTGACTAAATAGTCAGGTACTGCGTATTTTAAAAATTCTTGCAGCCCGACAGTGTGCCTGCCACAGCACATCAGTTGAAAATCGCTGCTCTGTGCCATTGGGGTAGAGAACATAAGAGTATATATAATTTAAAACCACAGTCTTCCCAATGCCATTTGACTCTTTTAGATATTTTGTATCCAATTTGCTAAAACAGTTTTTTGTTTTACTATGTGCATATTGGCACTTATACATTCAACAAACATTTAAGAACATCTTTTTCCTTTCTTACACTATGAACATGAGTGTACAAATGTCTCTTCAAGACCCTTTTCTCAGTTCTTTTGAGTACAGAAACGGAATTGCTGAATCGTACAGTAAACTATTTTGAGCTTTTTTGAAGAACCAACATTTTATATTCTATAGCAGCTATACCATTTTATATTCTCATTAATTTAATTTTAGAAGAACAATGAAAGTCTATTATCCCTATACTACAATTGAGAAACTGTAACTAAATTGAGATATCCAACAAAATTAAGAAAGACCTTAGCTCCCACATTTGGTTAAGGACTGTTTCAAGCTGTGAAATGGGCTATTAAGAGTGAGGACTCCGGAGTCCGTGTACACCTGAGTTCAAATCCCTGGTCAGCTTCTGAGTGCCAAGAGCCCTTCGACACATTACAGAGGTTTCTGAAGTCTTGGTTTCCTCATCTGTCAGTGAGAATGATAATCTCCTATGGTGATTACGAGTGGACTAAGTAAGACTGACCATGGCAGTTACTTATGTGTAGGGAAGGAAAAATATTTTTTCCTCTACTTTTTAAGTTCTTGCCTGGGACCTCTGTAACAAAAGACTGATTAACAACAACAAAGCATACAAATTTATTTCATATAAATTTTAAACGACAAAGGAATCATCACAGGAAATGAAGACCCAAAGAGGCAGTTAAACCTGAGGAATTTATTCTGTTGTGATGAAGAGTAGAGAGTTGTGGAAAGACATGATAGGATACATGTTATTAGCTAAGCACGGAAGAGTCAGGGAAACTTAACAAGGCCTGTTCATTAATATTCTTCTCTGTGTCCCTTAGTCGTCAGAGAGAAGGTTGCTTCTTTTCTCTGAGTTTAGAAAGGGCCTTCTCACATGAATGAATGTCTTATGACCTGCTTCGGGGAAAGGTCAGAAAGTCCCTCCTTGCACATGTCATTTCGCACTTTCTTTCAAGTTGAAATATTCAATATGACAACGTGCCATATTTTGAGGTTGCATGTCCTAAACCTGACTATATGCTGTCACCAAGTAAGCATTTAATAATGAAGTCATGAGCACATGCATTAGGCTCCTTGATTAGTGTAAGCACAAATGTTTAGTCTTACAGATTCTTTTTTTAGTTGGCTAATTTAAATTATTTTTTGTTGACTCTGTATTCCAAAATTAGCATCATCCCCCAGTTGCTCTACATCCCTGATTGGCTTCTGCCATTGGCAGTCTGGACTCTAATTGCTCCATGATAGTAACAAAGAAATTCTTAATTTTTTTGGCAATGTTAAAAATTCCCTGCATATATTAACTATTGGCAGAATTTATCCCTCCTTGTTGTATTCCCAACAAAGGCAATCATATTTTTAAGGCAATAGATGTTTCAATACGCTTTACATAAACAGTCACTCAAAATTGCACATTGTACTTTGAACTTTGGAAAAATGCCAGTGACCTTCAGGTTCACAAGTTAGATGGTTAAAACAATGAAGCAGTAGAAACAAATGTTTATCCACTGTGTATATCAGCAGCAATAGCTTTCCTGCCTGACTTTAAACAGAAACAACTGGACATTGAGGCAGCAGAGAGCAGCACTTGAGAGTGATACGTTTTTCTGAAATATCCACCCGACACTTCCCACCCCTAAATGTATGGCTAGGTTTTAGCAGCATGCTTACACCTTAAGGGAAGAAACACAAAGAATATAATGACAGGAGAAAACTCTGAGATATCCCAAATTAATTTACAGCAGGTGGGAGAATGACAAAAAGAGACAAGAGTAATTAACTATTAAATAGCTGTGGACCAGCTAACACTGCTCACATTACTTAATGCACGTTGGAGCTTTGAATCAACCCCGAGGCACATCTCAGGGGACCACTCGATGCCACCACATTGCACGTAGGCAAGAACTTTCAAGACTGTTGCTTGTGACCATTCAAAAGTAGTAAATATTTCTTCTTACAGTTGTGAAGTATTGTAGAACTGCCCCCACTTGCCCTTGCCCACCTTTTTATCTGCAGCCAGTGTAAATTCTTTTAAAATAAGTTACACCTTTCTTTCCTAAACAATGTATAAAAGTACCCATCAATCCCGGAATGGTGGGCATTTTGCCTGCTCTACCTAGCCTGAAGCTGGTGGTATAGATTTCATGTCCCAGGACCTGATCCTTGTCTGGCTAGCATATGGCTCAATAAACACTTTCAGAAAAGCTTTCAAGTATGAAAGTTTAATAAAACTTAGCAGGAAAGTCAACAAAAGAAACCCAGTGTTAATTTGCAGACCTTCTTTTAATACGTTCCCTACTTTGAAACTATTCCATCGTCCGGTGATACCAGGTACTTTCCATGAATATGTAAAACTATTACCACACTGATTTTTAAGTTTTCTCATAGTGTTTAGAGGAACAGACATTTATCACTGTATTTGCAGGCTACACGAACTAAGTATTAATTATGTGAACAGTAAGCCCCTCCCAGAGAAGGGTGTTTGAAAGTGAGATATGGGCAGTTTCACCATCAGGTAACTTTTGCTAAGATGGACAAGGCTGCTCAGATCTAATTCAGCCAAGGAACTGCTAAACCTGAATGAAAGTCAAACTGCAACGCAGCCTCTCCTGTTACTACCATCAGAGCAGATCCAGAAGGAGCAAAGACGAAAGGAGAGACACAACTTAGTTTTTAGTAGGAGGCAGAGATTCCTCAAGATAGAAAGCAGGAAACTACAGTACTGCACAAATAAACATTTTATAGTTGTTTAAGGTAAAACACATGAAAAATAAACAACTAATTCTTTGCAAAATGTACCTTGGAACTTAAAATGTTTTCATAGAATGAAGGGCATCATCCCAATATATGGCACCTTGACATGTTTAATAGTGTAAGCTAAAGAAGTATGAGGAAAAAGGCAGAAACAGGAAACTCACTTCCCCACCCTTCTCCCCTGAAAAAGAGTGATATTTAAAGTCTCATGTGAAATTTACCCTTTCTGCACCACTGGTAATAAGGACATTCTAATCGCCAGAAATTAAGAATCAGCGGCTAGGAAACATGCATAAACAAACCTCATTACACTCACCCTTAGCTTCCTAGTTACTTCTTCACCATTTACCGCTCCTAAACTGAAACCCCCTGTCATGTCAATTCTACACAAACTTATCATTTCTTTGGCTACAAGACAGAAAAACTTCCTGCTCTGGACCCTTCTTTGAGATCTTCATTCTTTTGTGAAGGATTCCACGTACATGTAAAAATTCAATAAAATTGGTGTGCTTTTGTTCTGTGAACCTATTTTGTTGGTTTAATTTTTCAGACCCAGACAGGGACCTCTAAGAGGGTCAATAAATAAACTTTTTTTCTTCTCTACAGTTTCTTGAATCTATTGATCTCCCTGGAATGATTTATATTTTAAAATATCTCCTCTTTTACTCAACTCAGTAAATAGCATTTATCGCTTTTCTCATTTGTTACACAGTTTAGGAAGAGGCTTCTGGATGCTCTCCTGAGTGTAAGTTCTAAAAATCTGAGCAAATATAAAAAAGAAATAAGATAACCAGTTCTTTCCATCAGTTATAATTTGGTCAAAGAGTCAATTAGCTGGAATTCCCACCATTGAATTGATTTCTTAGGCTTTATATGTTTTCTCCAGAGCGAATCTGTTAAAATAAAACCATATTTTGAGATATATGGAGTAATTAGAAAGCACTAACTTACATGTTTCACATAAACATTGGTTTATCTATTTCCCGTCTTTTCCTTAGGCCTAGAGAAAGGTACATCGAAAGGAAATTTGAGAAAAGTGACATATGCTTTTATTGTTAGGTGGAAAGGAAGCCATGAACTAATATTTTTAGATTCTTAAGGGAAAGGAAACGAAAAGTGAGGTAAGAAGATTAGCATTTTTCTATCACCAACTACATAGAAAGGATTTTATATGCATTATCTAATTTCAAGATCAACAATTCTAAGGGGAAGTTATTATTATCCTCACTTTACAGAAAAGGAACTTGCACATCCTTAGGTTCGCTGGACCAGAAAGGGAAGACATGGCATGGCGTTCTCGTTTCTGCTGTTCCCACTGCACAAGTTTTTTTTTTTTTTTTTTTTTTTTTTTTTTTTTTACCAATCTCTGTGTCTTCCATCTGTATCCACAAAATTGAAATCTTCATATTAAGAACTAGCTAACTATAGAAAAACCTCAGTATGGCTTCTGAAAAAAAAAAAAACCCTATAAATTTAATGAGATACCTCTTTATTTGCTGAAGGCAAAAAGGAAAAAGAGAGAGAAAGAAAATTAAAAAAAAAAAAAAGACATACTGAGATATAATACGGGGAAAATGCAGTTAGGTACTTCTTGGATCAGATTACATGATTTTTCTTTATAGTTTGTCTTTATATCAATTAAATGTATATTATGTTAAAATGTATATTTTAGTAATTTGGAGATCATTTACCAAAGAAGGACAGTATCGTGATTTATTCCATCATACCTGTATCACACTTAAGTCAATAGATAATCCTCTGTTTGGGTAGGTAAACCTACATTACCATCTAGTGGTAAAATCTTAGAAATACAGACACAGACCCCCTCAGTCATAGAGAGGAGCTAATTCATGAGCCCAGAAAATGCAACAAATCACACACAATGATGAACAATGTCACAGGCAGGGACCACAGTTTTTCTTAGGATTATGTGGTCTAAAAGCATGCATATAGGTTCTCAGATGTGTAAATACGAGGCTGGATTGAAATAAAGCTTTATAAAAAGCATTCATGTGTTTAATGTCTCATCAAGCTGTTGAACAATGTTACTGTTAAAGTTGGATGGGACAGAGTTCATTATTTTTACTCGAATTGTAATGAATAGTTTATAAATATCCTGCTTGAACAAGCATTGGAAATCCACTCAGCTGAAGAAACACCGATGCCCAGAAAACAGTGAAGGTAGGAAACATAGAATAATGAACTATGACTTAGATACACATTCAGAAATGGTTCTCTCATGGCAAGAAGAGAATACTGCAAAATACAGTATGATAAGGCTCAGTATTTCTTTTTCCTAGTGTTCCCCATAATTTGATGCTAACTCCCTATTTTTTGGAACCCTTTACATTCTACCCATTGGAGCATTGTTAAAAAACAAAAATATCAGTAGGTAGGTTGTGGCACATAAACCCACGAACATAAGTTCCTTCAGATTGGGGGAAATATAAGGGACTAAGACAGGAAATAAGGACACTATCCATCTGCTTCAGACACCTTCTCTGAGCATTGGTCATTTGCCAGTTCCTCTGCTAGTTACAAAAAGCTAAAGTCAGTAAGTAAAGGCCTAATAGATAAGAATTGACATGTCATGACACACCCAAAATAAATGACACGACAGAGACCCATGCAAAAATTTTGTGATCAAGGAATGAAGAATAAATAACTGACCATGGGAGTCAGGAGAAACTCATGGCGGAGAGAGTAACTGAACTTGGCATTAAATTATGAGTAAAGGTTTAACAGATGTTTAAGAAGAAGATCAAAGGCGTAGAAACTCAAAATAACTTTTCTACTTGAAAAACAGTAGGAAGCTTTAGGCTTCTCAAGAAGGCAAGCTCACATGTGGCACTGCAGTAAAAGGCCCTTGGCAGCTAGTGAGTGACAGCTGAAGGACAATAGGTAGATCACTAACAGCAAAGATGATTAGGAAATCCATTTAAAACACAGTTATTATCTCACAAGTGCTGTATTTCTGTATTTCTGTAACTTTACTTTTTTAAATTAACCACTGTAAGTTAAGCTTCATGAAAACATTTTGTCTATTTTTGTCACTGCTGAATTTTTCAGTAATTAGAAAAGTACCTGGCACATAGTAGCATCTAAAAGACCATGTACATATTTGTAAATGGCAGCCAAACGCCATCCAGTAAACCTTTACTGAGCACTTGCTGTGTCCTGACACTGTGACAGGGTATGTTAGGCATGTCGTCTTTTTGCCCCAAAAGATTACATTATAGACAAGTTACAACTATAACTGGGGAGAAACAAGCTTTCTCAAATGACTGAGAAATCTACTAGGACAGCAGAGACCAATATGGTGGTCACTGAGCTCAGGTATCTATGGAGCAATTGAGATGTGTCTAGTCTAACTTGATATATGCTATAAGGATAAAATATACTCCAGACTTCAGAGGCATGGTACAGAAAAAATGTAAAAAGTGTAAAAATATCTCAGGGAAAATTTTGTATTGATTGCATCTTAAAATGATATTTTAAATATATTGTGTTAAATAAACTGTACCATTAAATTTAAGCCACCTTTTCACTTTTATAATATATCAGTGTGGCTATTAAAAATGTAAAATTACATATGTAGCTTTTTTATATTTCTACTGGACCAACCTATGCTAGAAAATCATGAATAGAGCTACTATCTCATTCTCAATGTAGGAGTTGAAAAACCTCTTTACCTTCATCTCTCAGATGATATTGAGTTTGAGTATTAGGGCTAGGAATGAGTTTGTTAAACAATGAGAGAGATTTAAGTGAGATATGCAGTTAAAAAACTCTATACCCAATTCTAGACAAATTCAATACTTAATTTGTGTATAGATATAAAGAACCAATCTTGATTTCCCACAAAGCCTAAGATTCCTTGCTGACTGGAGGAAAGCTAAGAAACTTTTAGAAGTTTCTCTGGCCAGCATTCAGATTTGACCTATTGCTACACATTGTACACAGAATACATTTCTTTCTTTCTCTTCCTTTCTTCTTTTCTTTTCTTTTCTTTTCTTTTCTTTTCTTTTCTTTTCTTTTCTTTTCTTTTCTTTTTTTCTTTTCTTTCCTTCCTTCCTTCCTTCCTTCCTTCCTTCCTTCCTTCCTTCCTTCCTTCCTTCTTTTTATGAGGAGTTCTCTTTCCTGGATGCAATAAAATAATATAATCACTGCAAATGGCAGAACTCAAGGGTTTCGTTTACTCTGCTAGTCAGAGTTTTGAAACCTCCTGTGAGTGCTGCATGATCTTGACTCAACATGTGCCCAGGCTGGAAAATGCTTTCCCCTCAGGCAACTCAACAGCAAAAAAAAAAAAAAAAAAAATCACAGAACTCTTCTTAAGGTGTGTGTTCTCATGTGAAATAGCAGTATTTTGAAAATTGAACTTGGAAATTCTGTATGTTATGGGACCAGTAAACAAATGGATTAGAAAGAAATTGGGGTAATGGATAATGGCAAGGATCATCGGGTAGTGTTATTCCGGGCTAGGGAAGTTGTGAAAGTGTTTTATCTAGAAAGAACAAGTTACAATTTAAGGAGCATGTAGGCACAAGGCAAGAGAGGAAGAATCAGAAATCCAACAAATTGCAACATAAAATTGATAGGACCTGACTCTTAAAACTCCTTCTGCCAGTGCAGAAATTGGGTTGACATCTGGCCAAGATTCAATCTGATTTTCATTCAGTGAATTGACTGGAGGTGTGTTGTAGTCATTATTGCTACCAAATGTTTCAAGTTCTTTTCGCTTCCTAGCCTATAATTGGTTCCTATTTCTGGCAATCTTGTGGTTCAATGGGAACGTGTAATTAATGATATCCAACAATTTGTTTGTGGAAGTGATGTAAGTCCCTTCTGAGTGAAAGCTTTCTATTATCAGTGCAAAACTGTCAATGCCATATGGCATCTAAGACCTATAATAAACTGAGTCACATTAATTATAACACCTTTGCCTAATAAGTGAAAACTTAAGAGAATTAGCCTTTCCAAATAACTTATTTATGGTAGGGCTGTTTGACCTAACAAAATCTATCCAATATAAAATGCTAACTTTCCTACCAGACTTCAATTATTTAGTACACATACACACACATGCACATGCACACACACACACACATCCCTTTGGGGGCTGGAAGTCAAGGGAACACAGTGCTTTAACCTCTAGGCTTTGTTCTCACCACTCCCCAAACCTCAAGCGATGGTACAGTGTCTCCTGAGAGGAATACTCATAGGTGCTCTTTCTTTCTCTGGCAGCTACCTACACTGTCACTGTGACTTGTGTTCAATATGAGGGGCCCTCATCTGAGTGATATCCAGAGATTCAGGCTCTTTCAACTGTTAGAAGAGTGAGGACACAGAATTCACCTCTGCAGCAGAATCAAGAACCATCAAGATACGTAATTTCAAGGTTTATGTATCTGTAATGAGAATTTTCATTTATGAAATTGATTTCCCTGGTATTGCTATGACTGGCCAATACAAAATAATTAATGTAACATATTGATCCTAGTTATAATCCATGTACCTACTGGCTTTTTAACCCCACCTATCTGGTGGTAGATTTTATAAATAATCAAATTAAACAGTATTTCCATGTCCATGCTATGACCATACTTAGAACTTACTGCACGTTTTAGACACTTGTGCACATGGAAAATACTGCCAGGGCTCTCTTTTCCCCCTGAAATAATGACTGCCCAGGATCCAGATGCTGGCTGCTTCATCAGATTTGATTCCTGATTGACTGTAAGTAAAGATTATTGCCATTAATTATCAGCAAGGAGAAGATAAAATAAATGAATACCAAACCTGGGATTACTGGTCTGGATTGTAATCTTGGTTATGTTATTTACTAGCTATATCACCTTAGGAAAGCAAAACATTCTCTTTGAGTTTTAATTCCCTCATCTTTAAACCAAGACTACTAATGTCAACTCAACTGAAGGTTATGACAAACAAATGAGATAAAATAAAAGAAATCTATTCTGTTGCAGAGGGTAGGAGCATGGATGGAACTGGAAAGTATCATGCTAAGTGAAATAAGCCAGGTGGTGAAAGAGAAATACCATGTGATCTCACCTATAAGTGGAACTTAGTCAACAAAACAAACAAGCAAGCAAAATATAACCAGAGATATGGAAATAAAGAACAAACTGACAATGACCAGAGGGGAGGAGAGGGGAGATAATGGGGAGAAAAGGGAGAAGAGTTTTCAGGAACACCTATAAAAGACACATGGACAAACCCAAGGGGTGGGGTGGGGTTGGGGGTGGGAGGTAGGAATGTCTGGGGTGGGGTGGAGTGGCGGGGGGGGAAATGAAGAAAACTGCTTGAACAACAATAAAAAAAGTTAAAAAAGAAATTAACAACAATAACTAATAAAATAGAACAACTATAATAAAATACTGTAATGAAAGTTATGTGAATGTGAAAAAAACAACAAAGTTCTTCAAATATACTCATTTAATAATTATGCATTGTATAATTTTACATATCCACGAGATAATAAAAAATTGTAATTTCTATGCCAAAAGAAAAAAGAAATCTATTCTGAGTAACAGATTTGATATTTTCCACTTCCACTTTTCTAAATTCCCTTTAATCGTAAAGCCCCTATGGACTTGCAGCATTTGAACAGTGGTAAAGTCAAGGCCAAGTCAAGGATGGTCCTTAGTTTCCCAATGTAGATGGTCCTACCAATCCCTGAAACAGAGATTTTGGAAGGAGGAATATTTTATGTATCACTTTTGTCTCAGAGAATAGTGATTTGTATGACTAATTTAGAAAAAATGTGCGTATATTTTTCTTAAATTTCTCTTTACACACTTTAGAAATAAAATTTTCATTTGTACATTAGGAATTGGGCTCAATTTTCCTTCCTTCCCCCAAACACAGCACCCGTGTTAACTTCACACACATCTAAGTGTGGTAGAGGGCTCTCTCCTGGCCTAATCAATCCTTCTCATACTCAATTCTTTTCCCTATCAATTGATACTGGAATTTAATTCTCAGGACCTGGTATATTTTCCATATTTTCTTATCCCTCACAAGGCTGCAAAGCAAGAATACAGATTCCTGCTCTGGCATCTTCATTACTGTCCATTTTTTTCTTTTGATGTTACTAGATCCTCATTTTTGTATTATTCTTAACTTAAAGAGAAGACTACTCCTTGAGCCAGTAGTCAGTTTGTGTCTGGTGGTGCTAAGCTTGTCTCATTGTCCTTTCTCTTTGATTTCACCCCTCACAGCACAATGGCCATCAATCTTGTTCACCTTGAAGTCTGAGCAATGAAGTCTACAGTCTATTGATATTTTAACTATGTGGCTATGTTAATATTTTAACTTTGTAACTATGTGAAGTGACATTGTAATTAGTTTTAGATAGGACTTGTATTTTTTTTTTCAACAGAAAGAAAGGTGTTTCCAGGGGGTTCTTTGATTATTCATCTGATAATTAGTTTATTTAATAAGTACCTACACTGTGGGAGGCATATAGGAGAACTGAAATATATCAAATAGTTCTTCAATTAATTTAAAGTCTCAATAAAGAAAAAAGAATATACCCCTTAACCATTTTAGTTTATTTTTCTAAAATACTTCCATTCCTGTTTGCTTTTACCTACGGATAAAATGGATTTGGCAACTACCCAATATAATTGGGCCCTGTAAGAGAGTCAATCTGAAAACAAATAATATAGCAGTAAAGCACTTTTTAAGTAAAAATCCCTGGTCATGTTCTTAAATCTTTAACTGATTTTATTTAGGCAACAGTCTAATTTAAAATGGTTGTCAATCTAATCTATAGTTAAATAAACACTTATTCACATAGCTTCTTATGTTGAGAACACCAATAGGTACACAAATGTACAGTGAAGAGAATTCACGAAGAACTCAAAGGACAAATAAATCACTTAAATTATTAATTATATGCCTAGATAAAAATTACTTTAGTTATCAGATTAATTGTCCCTGGATACTTATTCTTTATTGCCTTTACATGTACCCCTCCACACCACACACATCTACACATTTAATTTAGTCCTATAAGAAACTATAATTCACCAAAGCATTGCTTGATTTCCTTACTTTTGAAAACCTGCTCAGATCTATTTCCCTGCTGTCCTATTTTTCTTCAGCTGAATCCTGAAGAAAGCCTCTCTCTGTGATTTGAAACATTTCCCAGTGTCTGTTGCAGTGCCTAATTTTTCATCTTATTAATACCAATAATATGATGCATTCAAGCACTCTGCAGTGTTTTGATAAGATTCCATGGGGGTCTAGCCTTTTCCAGCTATATAAAATGTTCAAAAAATGAAGCATCAGGGCAAAAATATGTGCCCTGCTGACCATTTGTACCAAAGGAGATTAGAACACATGGTTGACGCTTATTCTATAGAAGTGTTTTCTGAAGACAGCAGCCATGCAGAGGGCTTCATTAACTTCCAATCACTTCAAAATGAAAAATGAGAGGAAAGTATCTTCCAAAGACTGGGCAACAAGACAGCATAAGAATAAACAGCATAACCATTATAAAATGTAAAAGGGGATATTTGATTTAGAGAGTATTGATTTCAATTCTGTTTCAATAAAATGAGAAAAATGATAGTTTCAAGAGAGGAAAATAAGTAGTATAGTTTTCTCAGACACTGGTCACTTTGAGATTGCTTATTCATGCCTTCCATCTCCCTCAGTCTCAATAACTACAACAACAGCAAAAAAAAAAAAAAAAAAAAAACAGATTTCACAGTAAACAAAGAAATTAAATACTTTACTTAATTCATCCTAAAATTTCTGGAACAAAATTCTATAACAATTTAAGCATGCCATGCTTTTCAAATATAATCCATATGAAAAATTATAGTGAGCCTTAGAGTACATATAAGACAAGAAGCTGTAAAATTTTGATATACCTTATATACATATCAAAGCTATTTAGCAATTCTGACTGAGTACTAAATTTCTAATTTGCTCTCGAGAGGCCACACTATAAGCTATTTGAAGAGTAATTTTTTTAAGTGTTAGAAGATGTGAGCTCAACAATAAATGATTTATCATTAACCTTTTATCATAGCTGAGTAATACCCCAGCTATAGAGAAGAAAAATATTTTGTTTCCTACCACATTTACCACGTCAAAGGGTCTTGAGAAATCTCTGCCCCCAGGACTACGTGAAAGTGATTGTCATGTCCACATTTTCATTATTTCCTACACTAAACAAGGTAAATAAAAGATGTAATGCAAATACAAAAAAAATAGCATAAATGAATTTTAAAAACACAAAAATTTAGTAAGAATAAGTAAATGACTATGTTAGGCAAAATCAATTTTTTACTATTATTTTAGACCAAATGGCTAATTTGTAAGCCTCAATTTTCGGCTTTAGTTTTAATGGGCAACGAAGTGAATGTCCTGGGAAAGAAAGCCTTGATCACTACCCCAACTATATACACATCAAAGAGGCCTCTGTGTGTTTCTTCTGTGCTTCTCTTGGCATCGTACACACCAGAGATTTAATGGTACACAAAAGGTTGCACCGTATAGTAATTCAAAGTTGACACAAATTTTCTTTTCATTCTTATCGGTGGAAATTAGCTATATCACATTGTTAATATGATTGGTATTTGATCTCAAACTTGTATCAAAAAATTTTCTTAATAAAGGGAAATTATTTTTGTAAATATGCTGAACTAAACACTGAATAGATTTTTTTCTCTATTTAGAAGACATCTATTGAGAACATAAGATTTCTACTGCTAAATTTTTGACCATGTATTTACTACACTTGATTATCTCTCTGTTCTTTGACCTTTAAAATGTTGGAAAAATGCTAACTCCTCTATTATATTAAACTCAAGAAATACTTAGTATGCTTACAATTTTTATACCATCTTCTCTCCAACTCAAAAAATGAGTACTTCTTAAACATACTACCTATCTTGTAGCTTTTTACCTATTTATAAGATTGGACCTTGTATGACCTGATTTTAGATCCATGGAGTAAGGAAAAAGTCTTCCCCATTCTTTTTTTATAAACTCTGATAGATTTGCTTTATTACAATGCAATGAAGAAAAAAATGTGGCAAAAATAAATTATAGTTGACCCTTTAACAACATGGGTTTGAATGCACAGGTCCACTTACATATAGGGTTTTTTTTTTTTTTTCCTAAATACATATTGTAAATGTACCTGTCTTTCTCATGATTTTCTTAACACTTTCTTATCTCTAGCTTACTTTATTGTAAGAGTACAGTATTAATACATACAATATACAAAGTATGCATTAATTGACTCTTTCTGTTATTAGTAAGGCTTCCAGTCAATAGTAGGCATTAGTAGTTAAGTTTTGGGGGAGTCAAGAGTTATACATGGATTTTTTATTGCATGAGGATAGGTACCCTTAGCCCCTGTGTGGTTCAAGTATCAACTGTATTTGAAGTTACTATGTGTTTACTTTTAACATATTAGGTACATTCTGACAATAAAGAAATTCAGACTTACAATATTGTTATATAAAACACTAGTGATAATGACCTTGAAGTAGTAAAAATATTTTATAATTTCATTTTTGGGGAATTCTCATAGAATCAAAACACAAATATAATCATAACATTCTCTCATGATGAAGCCATAGATCAAATGGTTTGTTAGTAATTAAGGTGTTGAGATTTTGAGATTGTCATTTGTAAGATATATATTTAAATACACACACACACACATATATACATATACATATACATATACATGTGTGTATATATATGCACATACATAAACTTCAAGGTAAGTTTATCCAGGAAAGCAAGCATATATTAGAATAAAATGAAGATTAAGGCAATTCCAGTACCTTGAAATGAGAATGCCTTAGTCCTAATGATCACACAGTCTTCAAAAGCACCCCAGGCCAGAAAGGAACAAAGAGAAAGGCTGGATTATGAATAGTACAGTGAAGCATAACTCATTTCAACTCAGAGGCCTCAAACTTGTATGAGAGACCATAACTAAATATAGTATGCAGAGAGATGAGTAGATAAATCAATTCAAGTTTTTAATAAGTGATATTAAAACTAAATGAGTGATAGAGTAATCTACTTTAGGGTAAGTCAGTGAAGTCTTCCCTGAGAAGATGTATTAGGTATCATTTTTTCATTAATGGCTTAAAACAATTTGTTGTTTCACAGTTTCTTTGTATCAGAAGACTTATATAAGCCTAGCTTGATCCTCTGCTTTGGAATTGCTCTTAAAATTATGATTAAGGTGTCTGCCTTGGCTAAGGTTTCATCTAGAAGTTTGACTGGGAAAGTATCCTCTTCCAAGCTTAGTTATGCGTTGGTTGGTGAGATACAGTTCTATTTGGGTTATTGAACTGAGAACTTCAGTAGATGGCTGCTGGTCATGGACTGCTTCTGGTCCTTGTCACATGAACTTGCCAACATGGCAACCTACTTCGTCAAAACAGGAAAGAATGAGAGAGAGCCTGCAGATAGAAGCCGGAATCTTTGTAACCTGATGATGAAAGTGACATTTCCTCTAGACTGAAATCTCCTGTTGGTTAAAAGAAAGTTACCAAAAGGAGGGGGAATAACATGAGGCCATGAACCAGGGGATAAATACAATTTAGGGCTACATTAGACATAACCTACCATATTCTGCCCCACCATTTTTTGGACATTGTTTCTATAAATGCTGACTCTGACTAATATGTAACTTGTTGATAAACAACATATTTGTATAAGAATTCTAGGAACTAACTTCAAAAGATACAAACTCTGACCATCAGTCATCCCAGCTTTGGATGATTTGCAAACTTTTAACCATAAAACCAGGATGACATAAAACAATTATGAGAAAACCAGGATGATGCACATCAGACTATTGATTGATCAATTCTGAGGTCTTTATCAGAATGGACTGTACTCATCTACACAAAGAAAACATTTTAACCTCCCCCATTATCTGTGTTCTGCTTTCCCTCGTCCTCTCTGTAAAAATCCCTGCCTGCACTGATACATTAATATGGGTTTGGGGACGAGAGTCCCACTTCTTCTCAGGCAGCCTGCACTTGAATGAGCCTCCTTCCTTCTCACCAGCACCTGTCTCAAGAGTTTGGTGTTCATTGCAGCAGACAGCTAAACTTGGATTTGGTTTCATTACCACAATTATTTATTTATCAAAAATAAAAGGGGGAGTGCCACAGTCAAAAGGAAATGCAGAAGGCCCAAAGTGGGAAAGTCTTTTAATGTTTGAAAAACTAGAAGAAGGCAGAATACCTAGAAAATTATAAATTATAGAAAAATGTTAAATGATGGACAGCAATTAAGTCAGGTAAATTTTAATAAGCTATGTTAAAAAGTTTAATTTTATTTTAATTGTCAGAAAATATATTCATGATTAGTTGATAGGGGAGTCACATGATTTCATTTATTAGCCAAGCAGATAACTGAGCTTGTCATGTGGAGAGTAGAAGGAATGTCACGGTGGTAGTTGTGATGAGACTGTCACAGAGCCAGATAATTGAAAGTATGGTGGATTTAGATTGTGACAGAGGCTACAGAGGAAAGACCATTTGTGCAAATCAATTTTAAACCTCAAAATGGCTTGAATATGGTGAGTGAAGAAAGCAGAAAATTTAATTATTGCTAAGTTTCTAGCTTACACAACATGGTTGGGAGACATGCTTGTACCATTTTCTGAGATAAACAAGGAAAGTGGGAATGGGAAAACCAATTGAATTTTAAAATTATAAGTTTAAGTTTGTACATGTTAAAATTGAGATATTTATGAGATTTTAAGTGGAGATGTCAAATAGGCCACTGGAATTAAATGCATTGAGTTCAAGAAAAATATTGGGCTGATTATTTAATTACATGAAATTAATAAAGTTTGGACTTAATGATTTTAGAAGATAATATGGTCATTGAAAATATATTTAGGTTGAATTCCCAAATCTTTCATCAGTTGTATGGTTTTAGGCAAGCCATGACATCACTTTAAGCCTTTGTTTTGAGAGTTGTAAATCCATGTATGATTTTACATTTGAGAAATATAAAGTAGATAATGTTTCTAGAAAATTATTATTTAATTAATCATGTGACCTTGATCAAATTGCATAACATCTCTGAGCCTCAGTGCCCTCCTGTGAAACATGAACAGACAGCACCATGTAAGATCTGAGATACTGTCCAGATTAAAAAAACTGAGATTATGGTTGAATTATATTATGTATTCAAAATTATACTAAATAATATTTCAAAATGATTGAGTATTAAAAAAACTTCTAGTGTTAAAAATAAACATTTAATTTAGTTTCTAATTACTGCACTGAATATTGTATGAATGCATGTTCAAATATATCAATATAATAATTATTTTATGGAAAAAATTCAGGACTGAAGCAAATACAATCCTTAGTAATTTCATTACATTTTAAGCAAAATATATATGCAGTATAAGCTAGATAGCAACTATCTCCTTTCAAGATTTTCTTACCATCTTCATACAAAATCAGATAAGTTTAATAAATTCTTCAAAAGAAGGTAAATGAGAAGAAATCATCTGTGTTTTTTTTTTTTTTTTTACATCAGGCCAAAAGAATCCAACCCTTTTATTTAAAAACTAGAATTATTGTATTGGCCTAAATTATCCAAATTGGCTGTCTTTTTTCTTTGTCATTTACCTCTGTTGCCTTCTATATCAAACCCAGTCTTGATTAGCCCTATTATGATTATACAGTTAATGCGTCTTTTACCAAAATTAACCTTATTGTAAAATAGACAATCATCTTAACAATATTTGCATATCTGTTCAGTGTGAGAAGTATTGAGTTGAAATGTTCATGACTTTTCAAAAAGCAACAAATTCATTATCTATGCTTTATAATTCACATTGTAATATATAAACATTAACAACTGCTTAAGCTATTAAGTAAATACTCTGCCTTGAAACTAATTTCTCTCTGTTTTCTTTATCACAATGATTCGTTTCATACAATGGTTCTCATGGATGTAATTTTTTTTCTTGGGCAATTAAAATGTAGTTATTCTTAGGGAAGTGATTATAAAATTTGCACTGTGGAATTCTATACTTATTCTCTCTCGAAGACCTTTTAAACCATTTTTGTTTTGTTGTTTTAGTATGATAAACAGAGTAGAATATAAAAATCACATTATTTTCTCATTTTATCACCCCTCCCCCTATAGCAATTTGTTACATGTATTTGCTAAAGTGCTAAAAATTTATAAACAGGTACAAATTTAAATTAACAATAATACAGATAACTAAATAATAAGAAGTAAATGTTAGTGTATAATGAGTATCACCCATGAAAATCTTTTATAGGAAATCTTTTAGATTGGTTACATGCTATTAAATATAAAGGTTAAAACCTATTTTACCGATTATATAAAATATTTTTTCTATGGGTTTTGGTCAAGATAGCAACATAGGTAAACACAGTACTTGAAACCTGCAAAAACCATGTCAAAATTACAACTAAATATGGAACATCATTCAGAATGCCTGAAATCTAGCTGATCAGAAGTCCCACAACTAAGGATATAAAGAAGCCATACTGAGACTGGTAGGAGTGGTAAAGAAACGGGGGCAGGCCCCACATCTTTGTGTGGTAGTTAAAAATTGGGAGGAATATCTTGTCTTGCTGAGGTTGTGCCCCCAAAGGAGTGATAGTCCCAGCCCCACATCATCATACCCAACCCAGGTTCCAGTGCAGGGTTCCAAGGTCCCTGATCTGTTCTGAAAACAAGTGGAGATGGTAGTCGAGAGAGACAGAAGGCTTCTGGAATTCCAGATATTTCTCTAAAAGGGCCCATACATGGATTTATTCAGAATCACTCACTCTGAGCCCCAGTTCAGGGACAGCAGCTTGAAAGGTACCAGGGACATATGAGAAGGAAATGAATTATCTGGCTTCAGAATGAGGGCTGGAGAGGCAGATTTCTCCCAAACAGAAGTGCTAGCAGAGGTCATTACTCTTTTTCTAGGCCCTTCCACTACAAAGCCAGGCAGATCGGTGCCATATCTGAGCCTCCATCAACCTGGCTAAGACTTTTTTTCTCCAACCCAGTGATTTCCTGAGACCCCACCCCATCCAAGTTTCCAGCTTACTTAAGCCACTTCCAATGGCTTTTCCATACAAATAGCTTGTGTTGGATCATGCTTCAGGCTTTCCTAAAATCTCTCAAACAAGTAGTATCTGGCCATGGCATACCCCATACCTCTTGATAAGTGACCCTAGCTATGGTACTGTACCCTTGATACTAGTATAATATTGCATATCAACTGTAATTTAAAAGTAAATAGAATTTTTAATTATTTCTCAGTATTAGTGAATAATTAAATTTGGTATATGAAATTCTAATTTTTTACATCTAATAATTAAAAACTAAAATTACATGCTAACTGATAATATATACTTTTTATAAATATATAGTTTTTTTTATTAAATAAACAAAAATATTTATGATATTTAATAAAATTAATGGAGATACATAGTTATTTTTAAATAATCCTAAAAACACAGAAATTCAAATATGTAGTATGAACATATATTTATAAAAGAAATCATATATTTTCTTATTTTTTCCTCCTAAATAACTGGTAATTTCAGCTTTCTATATCATGGGATTGTTAAAAATCAGTAAAAAAAAAAATAACAATTAGACTTATTGTTTTATAACTTATTATAAACATTATATTAAATTATACAGTTGCATTTAATATTCCATTTTATAACAATGTTCCAATATTTAATTTAGGTTTTGGTATTTTTAAAAGATTTTATTTTTTTTATTTTTAGACAGAGGGGAGGGCAGAGAGAAAGAGAGGGAGAGAAATATCAATGTGTAGTTGCCTTTCGCATACCCCCAACCAGGGACCTGGCCCACAACCCAGGAATGTGCCCTGACTGGGAATTGAACCTGCAACCCTTTGGTTTGTAAGCCAGTGCTCAATCCACTGAGCCACACCAGCCAGTGCAGGTTTTGGTATTTTTATAATATTCCTTAAATATTTTTTACAATATTTGTTTTTCAATTTTAAAATTACATTGTGTTGTTTGCTTGTTTATTTTTTCCTGGCTGAAAGTAAGTCTGATGAATATGATAATAAAATTAATTTGTAAAAAAAAAAAGTAAGTCTGATCTGAATCATCAGTTTGATATTAAAAAATGACTTTGACAAATAGGTTATATTGATACATTTTCTTTAAAATGAATTGGAAAATCTGAAGTTCCAAAGTTTTAACAAATATTTTTAAGGCACATAATAAGGTAAAGGTATTTTATTTAAAAAATTAATATTGCAAAAAATTAAAATTAACAATAAATAACACTTAAATATGTATTGAAATTAATATAATTTTGATTTTCTCATCAGTTTCTGTCTATATTACTTTAAACAGTGTGTCTTCAATTAAAATATATCAAATATAATTATTAGTTATTTGATATATTTTAATAAATATTTTTATATTTCTTTTAAAAATGAGAAAGCAAATTACTCGAACACAATGTTTTCAATTATTCTCTTTCAATAAAGCCAAGGATGGCCCAGTAAAATTATAAGCTGGTATGTAATTTTTACAACAAACACTTTTTCATTTTGGACCTTAAAATAAAAGTATACCAAAGAATTCTCATTGATAATAAATTCCTCTTTTCATCTTTCTCTGTATTTAAACAAAATATTTCACTGCTTGCATGTGTAGATAAAATAGAAAAGAAACCAAAAAAGGAGCAAAACTGATGCTAAATCTATCTCATTGTAGATTGAGTAACATCCATTGATAAATACACAAATTAATGGAATAATACAAAGATCAACATTATGTAGTTAGCAGTAAATGGAGGACCAGACTTACATTACCCACTACATTGCAATGGGAAAAGATGCTCAGATAAACCTATGATAACTATAATTCCTTTAACAATCTATGTGAGTTTTGCACATGTTACCTCACTTCTGATGATGACCTTGACCATTAAGTAAGAAAATAATACTTATATTTATTGATCAGAAAACTAGACTACAGAGAATTTGTATTTTTTTCTTAATTTCATGAGCTGGCAGGTGTCAAGCCTGTAATTTTAATCTAGATCGTCAAATTAAGTCACACGCACACATATACATCTCTTAATATTTTGTCTTTACTCCTGGAAACTGGCTACTCTTTATTTAAGGAATCATAAAATATTCAAAATATTAGCTACATACTATAATCAGATTAGTGTTGGTAGATTTTTTTTTTTGATACCTTCAACATGAACCTTTTTAAATATCAACATGAAATAATTATCTAGCATCTTTAAGAGTCAAAAAGAAACACAAGAACTCATTTTTCTTGTTCTTTTATTTTTAACATTAGAGTTGAAGGTACTCCAACTTTATGATACTCCAAAGTATCATAAAACATATGATACTTTCTTGTACTTATCTGATTGTTAATCTGTCAGCTCTTTGAGGGTACGAGATTACTTTATATTAACTCCCCACCCATTCTCTAGATTACTCTCTAGCATGTATTGTATGCTGAGAGGTTGTTCATTAATAATTGAATGGATGCCTCAGACCTTAACTCATTACATACAATAAAATAAAAGCATAATGAATTTCATTGTGTCTAGTTAATCCTCAAATTATATACTTTATAAAAGAGAAAACTAAGACTTATGTTTCTTGAAATGTTCATCTTTATTCACTATTGAACATTTTTTTATCTATCATTGTATTTAAGAATTTGATCCTCATTTTGTTTTTTTAACCTGTATTTCTTGGGTAAAATTTTAATTGTTACAAGGCTTTTATAGGTAAACAGCGTATATTCGTAAAGCATGCAGGTGAGATTTGACTCACTGATGTAACAGGCAGGGGTATTTCTTGTCATTAACTCTCAGTTAACGTGAGCTTTGATGGCACCAATTTAATAGTGTTTTGCTGTCAGCTTTTCAGCTCTGACATCCACGTGGGAGATTGTTCCAAGCTCTTCTTTCTGAAAACCTCAGTTTCCTCATTAGTAAAATAGGGAAGATGCATGATCTTCTCTCAGTTCTTGGGTGCCGAAGTTGAGCTGGGTGCCAAAATGTGAAATTCTTCTAATACCTGCATTCCCTGAGCAATTATTAGAAACCTAGAAGGAACAAAATTGGCTTGTGGAAAATCCTAAGAGTGACGGGAGACAGGCAGTTATTATCGGTGGTGGCTTAGGATCGTGAATGGAAACTTCGCTTCAAGGGCACCTCTTTGTTCAAAACAGAACATTCCTCTGTAGTAGCAGATGTCTGAGGTGGTGTCTTTCACAGGTGTCCACTGTGGTTCTGGTCAGTGGAGGCACTAGTGAATGGACACTCACTCAATGACAGATTTCCAGCTTGTTAGTGACAGTCAAATCATCACAAACATAGGCTCTTCTTTTCAATGCGAAAAGAGTGATCCCAGAATCTGTCTGAGTCAACAGGAACTTTGAAATGAGCTCCTAAGTGTCTTAGAAATATAAAGAAAAAAACGAGTTTTTGATAACCTACTTGTTTCTTCTTTCTTTCTTTTCTTTAAAGACGTTCGCTTGAGTTCATAGAATCATACAATTTCAGACCTGGTGGTCAGTGGTAAAAGGACTTTGAGCTCATCAAATTCAATCATTTCATGG
This sequence comes from Glossophaga mutica, assembly GCA_039655065.1. Lineage (NCBI taxonomy): Eukaryota > Metazoa > Chordata > Mammalia > Chiroptera > Phyllostomidae > Glossophaga > Glossophaga mutica. Next base: position 158,399,972 of record CM077304.1, on the reverse strand, counting down.
TAAAGAAAATTTGAGTCTAGACTGTGAAATGGGCTTACCTGAGGTTGTACAGCCCTGTCACGTTGGGAAACAAAGCTGGGAATCTTCTTCTCAGTGAAGATTCTATAACCTGTCAAGAAGTAGATCTAAACCCTGCTCTTATGCTTTAAATAACTTCTCCAGGTAAGTAGAGTTTCCTGGAACCTTTACAACAAGTTTCTTAGGAAGTGTGAATAAGTGAGCCTTTTGTGGTCTTAAAAGTGAATGTCTCCTTAAATTTTGCACTCTAAGCATTACTGCTGACCTTGACTCCCACATGGGCCAAGACTTCTTTAACCTCAGGGTCTTCGCTGTTCCTTGGGCCCCTCAGAACTGACTGCATGGCTCTGCTGCGCTCTTGTCTGGGCTCTCAGTTCACTTCAGAGGGAACCTCCCTGTGGTCAAGTAGCTGCGCCCTTCATTATTATCCCCTCAACAAGTATTTCACCTATTAGAAAATTATATTAAAATATAATTTATTGTAATATAGATGACAGTGTATGTCACAGTCATATCATGACTCTAACACAGGTCAACAAGAATCGAAACTGAATTTAGCCTACAAAATCCCCTTGAACACCATATTTACAAAGGAACAGCAGTGTAGCTGTGAGCATAATTCTGTGGATTCATGTGATATACTCTGTATCTGATTGGCAATTGAAAATGCAGTTACAAATATAGGTCCTTAGAGATTGTAGTTTTGGAAATCCATTGCAAAATATAACCCTTAATTATCTTCATTGCTAAAAAGGTAATGCAACGCACGCCAACATAGTTTTCCCAGTAAGTAAAACCCAGAGAAAGTAATTTTATTGACCTAAAAGTAGTTTGTGTCCATAAGGCCAGAAAATAATTATTTTTTTCCAAAGGTGTGTTCAGGGAATGAAAAGAGATTAAATTTAAATGTCTCTTAAACAGTTCTTAGAATGGCATTAACAGCTAGTCCAAAGGGACTTATGCTAATCTTCTTTCTTGGCTAAAACTAAGGATTTAATGAAAGTGCTTTCTATAATAGGTAGATAAAATAGAGTTTAGCCTTGCAATTTTTTTGTAGGAAATGCTGCTATAGGTGATATTACATAGTATTAGCTTTCTTATGTTGTATTTTCATAATAGAAGTTAAGAAACAAATATAGTTTCTTACAAAGTCATAAGCAATTTAACTTTTACCTTAAAAAATAATGCAGGCAGAAGTGGGCTAGTATGTTGTGTCCTTTCTCTCCAGTGACACAAGGAATTACAAGCCCCACCGCATTTTTCTGAAGCCTGAGTAGTACACTTCTCCCTGTATCTAGTTGCAAAAATGGGGTAAAAATAGAGTGAAATCTTAAATACCTTGAATGAAGATACCTGCTCATTTCTACTTCAGTCAAATAACTCTATTGAATACCTTTCTTATTCTCCTGAATTCTGCTCTGTTCAAGTGACATTTTTTTTTTCCCTGTATCACACTGTGCTTAGGTCTGTCTTGGAATTTCAGCACAAGCTCTTCCTTCTGCCTGTAATTTCTTCACCAGTTCTTTGTATAGTTGTTTTCCTTCTCTCTCTCCTCGGGCCTCAGATTAAATGTTAGCTTCTCCTTAATTTAGGCCACTCTACTCTTGTTAGTTATTGTCACATTGTCATCAGCTCTGTTATCAAATCTTTTTTCCTTGATGACTCTTCATACATGACACTGATTTATTTATGTGTTATTGTGTGATACTCTCTATAGCTCCTTTTTAACCACACAGAGACTGTGTACCATATTTGACACATAGTTGGTGATAAACAAATGATAAATATACATTTAAGGATTTGGATTGTGTGAGGTCTGTGTGTATGAGTACAAATGTTTTCAGTAGGGTAGTTTAGAAAGAAGAATCAAGTCATTTAAAAAGTGGCAAAAGATGTTCAAATAGACTTATAAAAAACTATAATTTATATAACATTCTTTGTGGTTTTCACAAATACCACCTTACTTCCGATGATGACCCTGACCAAGAGGAAAAAATAATACTTACATTTATTAATCAGATATACAAGCTCTCCAGATGAAAAAGATTATGTACAATCAGTATACCATTGAACCCCACTTCCATGCTTCATGTGAGCATATTGCATTATAAGCAGTGTTGATTTTTCCAGTTGTGAAGTACTTGGTGCAAAGTAGATACTCAGTAAATACTTCCTGAATCAATCAATCAATATATCAACTAATCAAACATAGAATTTAAGGCCTGGAAACAAGCAAATAAGAGTCAGAAAAATTTCTAACCACAAAGATTGAAGCAAAATTACTTCTGACTAAAAAAATATTACCTTTGATTAACTTAGATGGAAAATGCATTTCACCACTTCAATCTCATATACTTTAAATAGAAGTAGAATTGTGATTTTCAGTGATGTCTTAGTTATGCTGGTTGCAAATAAATGCATTTAGAGCAGAAAATGTGATGTAATGTCACAAGAAAAAATTTCTTTTGTGGTTCAGTGGAAAAATGTGTGTTGAGTCCAAGTGAATTTAGTTTGAAATCCAGTTCTGGCAATATTGGCTGGGTCCCTAGGCAGATTACTTAGAGCCTCTAAGAATTCACTCATTTACAAAGTGGGGATAAAACCATACCTGGTTTATCTGATCGTATGAAAGTAGCTTCAAAATTTCAATAGCTCCTGGAAAATCCACTATAATATTAAGTCTAGTGACATATTTAAACCTTCTCAAGATCTACGCACTAAAGGAATATAGCGATTTAATGAGAGGATTAGTGGATGCAATTTTATAAGAAATACCTGTTATTTTAAACTAATGTTTTATCAAAATGGTACTGTTGAAAATAGAACATTGCGCACATAACTCATATAGGGTTGCCAGGTGTCAAAGCCAACTCAATGTATATAACATGCATTAAAAATACATTATAATAGGACTAGTTCAAAGACAAAAATTTAAGTATTTAGGTGAACCAATAAATAACTGAGTATTGCAATCATTTTTTAAAATTTTGGTATCGCAGTGGGAGTAGAGAGAGAAAATGGCAGAAAGAAGGGGATGGGACTAGACAAAGAACAAGTATGAATGACCCATGGATATGGACAACAGTGTGGGGATTGACTGTGGGAGGTGGGGACAGGCTGGTGGGGGGGTGCAAAAGGGGAAAAATTGGGACAACTGTACTAATATAATAAAATATTAAATAACAATATAATAAAATAAAATCTTGGTACCATACTTAATCCATTCCTAAATAAAAAAAGATAGATGTCACTTCTGTGTTGTGCAATAACAACACACTATTGCAAAAAAGAAAGGTTTCCATCCCCAAAAATATCTTTGTTCCTGATGGCTCTGACTCTAATTCCCTAATTTATCATGAGAAACCACTGGAGTTTTGTTGTTAAATGGAAATTAGAGAGTAGTAAATCTGAACTATAAGAAGCGCTGTCCCATGTCAAAAATAAATATAGATGATTTAATATGGTTCAACTTTTATATTCAATCTATAATCAGTCATTAATATCTTACGTGAAATTATTTCCTAGTAGGAAATGGAATGGCCTGGGAAGATGGGAGTAGGAAGAGTTAGGAGGGGTTTTAACAGTTTCAGACTCAAGCACCTTATAATGGCACCATAATGTAATCCCTGAACAAATAGAAAAAATATGGCATAACCAAGTTAAGACATTTTAAAGAAAAAGGGAATCAAGAAAACAGACACATAGGTTCTCTACAAAATTGTGGTGATTAGACCCTACCTACACTTGACATTCGTGGTACCATTCACGACAGACCGATGAAGGTATCTTTGATTAATTCTGTCAGCTAAAAAGGGCTAAGGAGAATACCATGATTGTTCCACCACTAGGATATGTCCCTAGAAGCTGGACCTTTACACCACACAAAAACCCCACAAACCCGACTTAGAAAAAAAATGGTAATATTAATGAATCATATTTTCATGAAAAAAAAAGTAAATTTAAGTACATTGAAGTTTGGATGTTTCTTTCCTCCATTTAATTTTCCTTGCCTCCCTATTCTAGCTACTGGGGAAAAATACAGAACTTCCTTAGTACACAGTATTTAAAAAGTTGATTAAATTACTGTTCAACTCAAATTAATCAAAACAACAAATTAGAGTAAACCAAGTTTAGTTATAAAAGTTTTGCTCTTATTTCAACTTGGCACAACGCATCTGTACAAAAATAACAACAACAACAAAAATGCCTGCGGTGTTTTTATTTTTTCTAACAGAGTTTACAATATGACTCCCTTTCTTCTTATTCAGCCACACATCCTTCTGTTCTTCTGCTACTGCCGAACTTGAAGGCTAGAGAGTCTACACACCTGGGCAAATACAATCAGTGTTTCATCCACAAAAGCAGACTCCTCTGACAACCAAACGGAAATAGGAAAGAGAGAGGGAGAGAGGGAGAGGGAGAGGGAGAGGGAGAGGGAGAGGGAGAGGGAGAGGGAGAGGGAGAGGGAGAGGGAGAGGAAGAAGCCAGGGATATTAAATTTCTCTTAGACCCACCACCTGATTCTTATTTGACCCAGGTCTGGGTCTTATTAAGCCCACCCTGATCTCTTCTATTCCTATAACTTTTTTACAAGATGAGCATATGGAATCCTAAGGCCTTGTATTTTTCCATGTTACTGAGCAACAATCCTAGCTGTGCAAGAGAACATTTCTGAAGTCATTTTCTTTCCATCTGTTTTAAGCTGTTGGGTTCTTTTGCAAAGGCTATCAGCTCTGGCTGTGTGAGGACACCTGTCCACCAGAACAAGCCTGAGATTACTGATCCATTTCAAGCAGATCACCCAATTCATATCAAATGGCAGTACCTTGTTTATTACCATTTTAGGTCAGATTCAAACTGTAGGCTCCAAGCTAAAAGGCTTAACCTTTAGCCCTTTCACCCTGGGTCACTCCCAATCTGTCTCTGGGGCACTTTTAATTAATGGCAAAGTGAAAAGGATTATAAATTCCAGAATTCCCAGATACCATCCTTTGCAAATGCCAGCTCACTAATAGCTAACCAGGCATCCCATTAACACAGGTTTGTTCATCTGATTGTGTGTGCACAAACAGAACTAAGTGGAAACATGATGGAGCAATTATCTTGAAAATTCATGACAAAATAGAAATATTTCAACTGAGGTTTGGGAATTTACCTTTGTAAGATTGGAGAAATCTGCCAGATGATGTCCTTGCATTCAATTTAACTTTGCCTGTGCTGGAGCCAAAGGGCAAAGACAAGTGGAAAGCATGGGTGATTATCCAGACCATTAAAACCAAGCCATCCAGTAGTAAGAGGAAGAAAAAATAGAGGAGAAAGCCTTAAGTAATCATATTGATCTAATTCAGCAATTAGCCAAAATCCATGTTGTCTTATGGTATAAATATCTTCAGGGCTTTAATGAGTGGGAAAACAGAATGGTGAGATGCTAACTTTTCAAGTTTTCCATATATTTGTTTCCTAATGAAATACTCTTAAGATTAAAGAAAGTTTTAGGAAACAAAAAATATCATTTCTGAATCACGTACTTCTTTTGACAATTTGCATGATACTTATGGTTGTATTTTAAACTGTTGAGATCCATACTTAGAATCAGTTGTATAGAACACAATGAAAATATTTTTCTGAAGCTACCTCTGGAAATAGGCACCTAAATTAAGTGTAACAATACGTGAACCAACCACATAGCTAAGACTACCCCAGGCTAGCTTCTTTCTCATAGTTTTAAATTTCACCTTTGCAGCAATCTTGTGAAGGCAGTATTATTATATCTATTGTATGGATGAACTGGGGTTGTAAATAAGAATTTTAATTCTTCGTTGTACATATTTTATTAAAAAAAGCCTACCACCTGTTATGGGTTGAATTCTGCTTCCCCTCTGCCTGCCTCCCCAAAAAGATATTCCAAGTACTAACCCTCAGTTATTGTGAATGTGACCTTATTTGAAAATAGGGTTGTTTGCAGGTTTAATCAAGTTAAGGTATTATCAGGATGGGTTTAATTCACTATAATTGGTATCTTTATAAGAAGAGGAAAATTGGACACAGACACAAAAGAGCAATTCCCCATGAAGACAAAGGTAGAGACTGGAGCAATGCACATACAAGCCAAGGAACACCAAGGACTGCCGGCCACCACCGGAAGCCAGCAGACTGGCAGGGAAGAGAGAAACCTCTCTCAGGGATTCAGAAGGAACAACCCTGCGAAACTCTTTACTTTGAACTTCTAGGCTCCACACTGTGATAGAATAAATTTTTACAATTTTTAAGCCAGTTTTTACAATTTTTAAGAAAACTAATACATTTTACATACTCAGCGAATTCAGATAAGGCTGTTTCATGTTTCTTTAGGCAAACATAGTTAGAATATTTCCAGTAAGAATAGGTGTGCGTCTAGGTTAGAAAAGGGCCCTTAAAAAGTTATATTTTGGGTTATGTTATAAAAATTCTGATTATTTAACCCCCTTTTTTTAAAGCTCAGTAAGGGAGACCCCATTACCTATAAAATGAACTCCTAACTTCTCGGCCCGGCAGAGCCTCAAATGGAATAGACTTTTAAAAGATGTGTAAGAATTAAACATACAATTCTCCTTTTGGGGGCTTATCTTACCCTGCTTCCTTAGCATCATCCAATGCTCCAGCTCCAAGAAATTCCTGGCTCTTGGCCCAAAGGCACCTTCCTCTTTCCCACTTTCTTTCCTGTACTCATCATGCTGGGCCCCTCACATTAAAGACTGCCTTTCTTCTCTCCTCACTCACTTGAACATATTTAAATTCTCCTAGGCATTGAGTCTATCTGATAAGCCATCTCCTGTGTTAGTCCTTTATTGATTACAGCGACTTTTGGGTTGTTATTCCTCTTCTCTGTGGCAATTTATGGATCTCTTGTGGCTTTTCCAGTTGTGTGCTTTGCTGCATAGCATAGTGAGTGCTTCTCATCTACATTGCTGTTTCAGAAGCTCTTGGATCACGTGGTATTCCTACTCATCTTTTATGCCTTGCCCCTACCTCCAGCACTTAGAATAATACCTTACACAGAGTTGGTCTTCTATACATATTTGCTGAATTGATGTTAAGTTTGAATAAAGCAGCATGAGCTGCCTTGGGTTGAGAAATTGCACTGCAGCTGGCATGCTTGTACTGCTTTACATTGCTTCACCAACGGAGCAAGTCATGTGCTGTAAACTCTTCATCTAAATAGTATGAACTATCAAGGAAAGGATTTTTCATAAATAGTTATCTACAACCCATAGCAACAAGAGAAACAGGCAAATGCTATAGAAATATTTTTCCAGTTTATTCTATCTATCTAGTGGCAATTCATTTGTCTGGTTAGCATATCTGCTAGATTCCAGTGTTAGATTCAAAATAAAGCTAATTTGCATTGGCATAGTGACTTAACTCACTGGTGTATTATTACTATGTAAGCAGGTGTACATGCGACTACAAATAAATGCTTGCTGATAGAATCCCAGCAGGGCTTCTGATGAGTTTTCATTTTGTTGAGCCTTACCCAGGAAATTACTATGTAAAAAGCTTTGCCATTAGTTCTTTGCCTGAAATATCGTTTAGCTACACCTGGCCAAATTCCTGACAATTACACTAACTATACAAAGAGGACATTCCAAAATTCTCATCAGCTTTTTAAATTTATTTTCTCAAACTTATTGCTAAAATAATAGAAATATGCAAATACATATATACTCAAATTCCAAAAGGCACATCTTAAGAAAAACTTAGTATTAAAAAGTCATAAAAACTTATCAAAAGAGGATAATATAAGCCACGCTTTTCTTAAGATAGAATCCACACTATATATTATCAGCTCCAAGCTTGAGGCTACTGTTTACTGATGATGTGTATGTCATATCTCAATGGCGGCCCTGAAGATACTTCAATGGAAACAATATAAATTAGTTTATTATATTATGTGGTACATTAAAAAGCTTACAGTAAAAACGGGACTCTTGGTGTTTGACCATATGACCATATGTGGAAAAATTTTTATCGTGACAACCTATGTGACGTGATCAAACCCATCATATATTTATGACTGTATTATAATGAATTTTGATATATTTATTAAAATTCATCAGTAGATTTTGGGTTTAAAATATTTTCATCAACAAATATTCACTTGTGTGTCTTTTTTACATGAGGTTCTCTGGGAAAGGTGCAGTTATAAGGAATGTAAGTTGGACTCTGAGTAAATATTTTCACTCTATTTTGAACAAGAATTGAGACAAATATTCACATGAAAGAAGATAATCCAAAATATAAGACAATGTATTCCAAATGACAAAATATTTGTTACAGACCATCAGTGCTAAAGACCACCGGTGGTGGAGTGAGATTCGCATGTGTTTATAACATAGAATGACCATGCTTCCTGATTTGCATGGCGGAATTCTAATGTTTGCCTGTATGCTAGATGTAGTAATTAATATTCTTCCTTTTTATTCCCAAAAGTGTTTAGATTCAAATGATAATTATGTGATCATCATATCACAGGAGCAAATGGGCAAGGGTGCCCTTGAAAGAAAAGTAGAATTTAAATAACCAGAAGTGAGCGTTTCTGGAAAAGTAACACAGGTGAATGGTATATGAAAAGGAACAAAAATGAAGCAATAGGCTGGATAGGGTAGCATTTCCACAGTGAGGTCTTGTCTGTATTGTGAACTGCAAATAGAGGTTGTATTGTAGGTCTAGCTTTCCAAATGCTGTCCTCCTAGCTTTCTCCTGAGACAACAGGGCTTTTTTCCAGAGTGTGTTTTAAGGACCATTACTCTATTCTGAATGCATAGCAGGAAGAGGAATTATTTGCGGACATACCGCAACCCCACACAGTGTCTGTATCTCATGCCAAGGGTAGCCAGGTTTAACAAAAGAAAACAACATAAAAACAGTATAGCCAGTTAAATTTGAATTGCCTATAATTAATAAATAATACTTTACTATAAGAAAGTGCGAAATATTACATGAGAGTACAAAAATACTTTATTAGAATGTCACAGTTATTGAATTGGATATACTCGCATTAAAAAAATTGTTGTTTGTCTGAAATTCAAATTTGACTGTCGTATTTTTTTCATCTGGCAACTGTATCCCTGCCTTATTCTAATCTTCAGGGATTTCCCTTGACTATTTCTGGGATTGCCAAAAGTTTCCAACACTTGGTTCAGAGGACCAGCTTCCTTCACTGAAAAAGGAATTTCTCAGTGAAGGAAGCTGAGATTTCTCAGTGAAGGAACAAAAAAATTTCTGTTTTGAGCTTAGGAAGTTTGAGGACTTTCACAATGATTTAGTGATGCTTTTCTCAAATATTTTCTCTGGTCGAAGTTTGTTTACTATATGCTGTGAACTAAACCTCAAATCTCTATTTCTAATTTTGATCTGTTTACTAAGGTAATTAAATATAACATGCTAAATTATCTACTAACAAGAGTTTGATGTTCTCTTTCTCATTATTGTCAACTCTAAAATTTAAGGCAATATGTGCCATGAGACTGAATTATGTAATATTTATCAAACTCTTGCATTTCCTTAGTTCCCTTTCACAATGGTCCTGAGAGGTATTCACTGCATTATGTACGTGAGGAAACAGGCTCAGGGCAGCTTTGGGATGCATTTCCAAGCCGGTATAGTTCCTAAGTGATGATGGTATTAACTTTTGAACCAGAGCTCATGGTGCCAAACTTAGTCAATTTATTTACAATATATTATAGTTGACTCCAACAGAGCAATGACTATTTCTTGTAGTTTTTCACTAGCTCTCAAAATTTCTGAAATGCAAATGAAAATGTGTTGTAGCTTTCTGGTTAAATATGTGTATATCCTCCTCACGTCATTTCTCTTACAATTAATAAAAAAAAGTATCAAGGTACAGAGAATAAGTAACATAGACAGTGGGTAGAAAATGGGGGAGGGCAAGAATAGTGTGGGAAATGTAGAAGCTAAAGAATTTATGACACATGGACATGAACTAAAGGGGGGAATGTGGGTGGGAGAGGGTGTGCAGGGTGGAGGGGAATGATGGAGGAGAAATGGGACAACTGTAATAGCATAATCGATAAAATATATTTAAAAAAGTATCAGTAACAATATCTAATACTTATATCAAGCACTGTGCTAACCATATTATGTTTTATTGTATTCAGTGTTTTTAAACTGTCACTGAATGACTTTATTCAGTAATCAAGAATTCTGTAAATTATTTGAACCATGAAAATGACATTATCAGTTTGCAATCTTTTGACACATGGTGTAACCTTATGACAGGGAGCACAGGAAAATACAACTTTACATCTTAATGGTATCGATTGATGGAAATGGGATATTACATCAAGAAATATACTTTAAAGTCTGAAAAAATCTAAACAATAGAAAAAATGACAAATTCCCCATGGGTGAAAATGAATCAATATTATAATATATTCAAATGTGGAAGCATCAAGTTCTCTTGTTGGTTGTTATAGAAATTTATGACATCACTTTAATGTTGTAGTTAATAAATGGGAATCCTAGAAATAATGAACAAATAGCGAATAGCAGCTGATCCCAGAAATCACTAAAATCTTACATCTTTATTTTCAAAGTACAAACCCTGATTCAACATCAGTTACCCTCTGGCATAAAAACCTGTTGCAACTTTAAAGATACTTTTCTTGGATCCTTCCCTTCAGGCTGCCTGCCTGTCTGTAGACCGGGGGAGGTATTTCCCCACCATTCTGAGATATTCTTTGGTTTCCCCATTTCCTTAGTGACCACCACTAGGCCCAAAGACCCATTGTAAACCCTCTCTTGGTTCCAATCTTTAACTTGAATGCCTGATCTTAATTAAGTGCAACAGATTTTTTAGGAAGTGTGATGACCAATAAATTACTTCACTTGTCAAGCAGGACTCATCTCACATATATAACAACATAACAGTAATGACACCGAGGAGTAACCTCTTTACATTTACACCAACAACATGATAAAGTGCTAATCACACAGATATTATAGTACTTAAGCCAATTATATGCATATGCAGTATTAGGATAGTAACGTTTCCCTATGGTCACTAGAGAACATAAATTAAAAATATTCTACTGGTATATTTTCTATTATAGGTAGTGAAATATGAAGATTACCTAAAAGTGACATAAAAATAAATGAGGAAAAGTATGGAACAAATAAGGAGAAAGCTGAATACAAACATCATTTTACTGAATTATATTTGTATAGAAATTCTAATTTTAGAATTTATAAAGTAAAGTAGCACTTCTTTTATAGAAAGTGGGCTTTTGAACAGGACATTTTTAAGTTGAAACACATTTGTATATAACATAGCAAAAATCTTTTGGGCATTGTTAAGATCCATGTAAAACACAGAGTCATATAGAGGTATAACATCACTAGAGGGAAAATGTGTCTGTGTTCTAACATTTGCAAGTGATGTCATTCAATTTCTCCCTGCACAAGAGACCCTGACTGCCTCTCTTTTTATATAATAATTGTAATGCTAGGATCTTCTGGCTCTTTCCCAGTTACTTGCAGTTCTTAATTCCAAGCTCCCCATCCCTGACAGTAGCCAAGGCAGTGGTGGGTAACCATCCATCTGGAATGCTAAAAGAATTTCTGCAATGGTTGAGAGTGGGATTAGACACCTTTTAAGTTCCTTTCAAACTTCAGGGAACTATAACTTCATTTTGAATTTTCTCTAAATGACAAATGTTTTTTGTCAAAGCATGTTAAGACTGTGACTACACAATACAGGTCAGCAATTGAATTATTTTATCTTTATAGAATAATTAACCTTCATATCTTTGGTTTACCCAAACCATTATGATTTTTATTTCAGTCTTCCAAGGGACATGAATTTAGTACTCCCAAGTGGGCATTTACCTGTACTTTGAACACACCATTGTCTGGAAGCTCCAAGAGTGGGCTAATTCCAGTTTGAGAGATGTCATCTTCTCCATAAAGCTTTACTAGAAAATCAGTTTTAACTCATCCAGTCTGATATATGTAAATCCTGTAATTCCTTGATTTACTTTCCAGTTAGGTATGGTAGCAAATGTGAATCTCCATCTATGTACTCAAGTGTCTAACACTTAACATTTTTATCTTATTCTTTATAGGAATGTAAAGGCTGGTATGAAAGTCAAGGTTCCCCTTTTGGTTCTCTTGGTCTCACATAGCTTAAAAGCACAATGGCAACTACCCCACCCCTCCTCAGTGAATCATCTGATCATCTGTCTGCATGGTTTGTGACTACAATGCCTTTTGTCCCTGCTGATTACTTCTGATAGTTTTCCTCTTTCAATGCTTACAGCGTGAACATTTTTTTTTTTTTTTTTTTTTTTTTTTTATGATGCTGGCAATGCCTTTCCTTAAGGTTTTGCCTCTTGAACCACCATGCGCATGATGAAACCCAGTGCAGCCATCTAAGATCATGTCATCTGACTTGGGGATTATCACCAACTGTGGCATGAAGCTCTGCTACTACTGAGGCCAGCGTGATCACCAGTTTCTTTACAGTTTACAAGAAGTGTCTCCTCTTACTTTTGACAGTTTCCTTACCCTTCCTTCCATTCCAAGAAATGTAGCATAATCTCTTTAATTTCAAAGTTTCCTTATTTGTGTTCTGCTCCAATCCTCCCATGTCTACTTGCTTGTTTGAAGAAAACAACATGGAAAAAAATCAAATATAAGCTAACATCTAAAGAACTAATTCTTCACCAATAGGTCATTTACCTCTAATAGGCATTTGTTATTTTCCTGTGAAGAAGGTAATACATCATTTTATCTATTCATCTTTCGACTGATGCTTCTTTCTGCTGTGTATGGAGCTATATGGGGCTGTATCAGTATTTATATGATAATAAATCAGCCTTGAGTATTCATCCTCTGAGAGCTGTGAGGAGTAAAAGGACTTAGTAGTTCCCTTTGTACAGCATCTAGAACTTATGTCTACTTCTCTCTAAATCTGGTAAACCAGAAACACTTCCTTTATTTGATGCAGAATTTCTGTGATAATAGTCATCTCTATTAAAGAAACAAAGAACACAGAACAAAATGTTAATCATCACCATTTCTTGTTTTCTACTGAAGCAATAATATTTCTTGCCCATAAATAGGCTTTTCAATTTAATCACTAGCCTCAGCTTTTCCAAAAGAGCTTTGTAACTATTATATGAACCACAGTTTTGTAAGATGACTGGATCTCTCAAATACATACATTATGCATTTTAATATTCACAATGTAATTTTTGTTTCATATCAGATTATTAAAATTTCAGTTAACCTAAATTTCTGAACTAACTTTCAGTAGGTCATTACAGACTAGTGATTTACATTAGTAGCCTCATATCCATACAAGTGGGACAAAAATCGATAAGAAAATTAAAAAAATATATATAGATATGTGGTGCCAAGCAATTGTAGTTTGGAAAATATTTTTCCCACCACCAACATGTAGTAGCATCCATTTTGCATACAGTCCTACACTAAATGTGATGAGAAAATCCTACTGATGAGCTTACAGACTAAGCAGTTGTGTTGAAACAAAATATATATACTAATAATAATGTAAATATTTATTTATATGCCTACCGAGAAGCATCTATCCAAACAGTGGAATTTTTCTAAAATGTTTACAAAACTAAGCATGCATTTTTAAAAGTGGACTACTGTAAAACTCGAGGAATAATTTGAAACAATGTGTGACAATCCACTGCACTGTGAGTGACTAGGGTGTGATGTCTTGACAGCCTGAACCTAGTGGTCAAGAGAGAGCCTTTCTGTCTTTTTTTTTTTTTTTTTTTTCCATTTTTTGTTTTATTTTTTTAAATCAGTATTTTTTAATTGTTGATATTGTACAGTTTTCTGTCTTTTACCCCGCCCCAGCCCACCACCCCAGCCCTCCCCACCTTCCTCCCATTTCCACCCCCCATAGTTTTTGTCCATGAGTCCTATATACTTGTTGCTCTAAACCGTAATGGTGTTATGGCATTCTCACTCATGCCATGTGGATTTTGGTAGTTCTTGATCATTTATATATTTTGTCAGGTAACTATACATATATATGTGTATGTATATATCCCATTTCATAATTTCCTAATACATAAAATAGAAATAAAAAAGGTATAAACATTGTGCTCTTACAGTTAGTCTATTGTTTCAATCATTTAATCTTTTAGAGTTATTTAAATTTCAAAAGAATCATTAATCCATATCAGTTCAGATCATCTGTATGCAAATTAAGCAATCAACTACTATATAAATTGCAATGTATTTTATATTGAGAAACATATATTACATAGTATAAAATAACACATCCATATCTGAAATATATATGGCTCATAAAATATTCTATCTGCAAATGTGTTTATAAAATAAATGAATATGAATAGGGTGCAACTGACCTGTCATCAGTGGAACACTCGCATTGTCATTTTCTTCCCAGTTTCAATATTGGAAGTGCACAGCTCTGCAAGTCTTTTCATTGCAGACATATTAGAAACACATCATTTGAAGGGGTAGGGTGAGAATAAAAACCAGAAAATATGATTTGACTTGGAAGTATCAGGAGACTGAAAAGACTGATAGATTAGGTATGTTTCAAACGGAAGAGTGAATACAGACATACTGTCTGGCAGAGTGCAGAATCTGGGTCTACTGTGATGTTGCCATTTACCGTAATAAATGATCAACCCCTAAAGCTGGCAAGAATATGCAACGTAGTTTTGTCCATCCTTTCCTCTAACACAAGAAAACTGAAATGGAGATAAGTTAGGTAATTCATTCACAGTCCATAGTAACTCTTGATAAAATCAGGCCTACAACTTTTATTATGCAAAATCTAAGGTTCTGTATGAATTACAGGAAGAGACTTAATAATACATATCATGGCTATGAAATGTTTTATGCATAATAGACAGTTATATACACTAAATTTATACATTAAATACTAATTTTATAAGAACTACTTATAAAATGAAAAAAAGTATCATCCATTTTTGAAAGTGGTAGTATTTTATGGATATAATTTCAGATTAGCAAACGCCAAATCAAAATTCCTCTTTCATTCAGGCTCTCCCAGTATGTATGGTCTCATAACTTCATCTTTTCTCTAAACTGAAATACTTTTTTAATCCTTCTCTCTTCTTTTATTTACTCAATTGGAAAAAATAAGAGGTAATTCAGACTTTTAAGTTGAGCATTGTTTCATTTTCCTTTGTCGAAAACCACTTTCAGTGGCATCTTTCAGAATCCATTCCTCTTATTTAAGATTCCCCTGTGCTTGTTCATTGTCTTTTATGGGGAAATTTCCTGAGATTTGCTCTGTGCTGTGAAACAAAGCCTAGGCAGCTGTGTCGATGCCCCAGCAATGCCAAACAGCCTTTGCTGTTCTTCCACTCATTGTTGTGCTCTGGTTTGCTTGTTTGTTTGCACTGAAATAGCCAGAAGGGACCTACCAGGAGTCCACTTGCAATGCCTGAGCCCTCACCTTCATTCTCCATGTGAGTATAAAAAAGTCAAGATGTACACACTGTGCAGTAGACAGCCCACACAAGTCCCATCAGTTCCTACTGTGCTGCTCTGAGCAATTTTAAATATTCCTGTCGGGTTGTATTTTACACAACATGAGCACAATACATACAATCCACTTAGACAGTTCTGAGGTGGGGGAAATGGATGTGATGGTGAGGAGCCAGAAACAGGAGCACTGGCTGCCTACAAGAGCTACCCTTAGAGAGATCAGAAATCTAAAAAAAGAATCAATTAATAACTCAGTCAGTCAGTCTTCCATGCAGATCCTTGTAAAGAAAGTGAGGCTATTTTGTCAAAATAATAATCATGTTTTCTAAGGGCTGTCCTGCTAAAAATATAGCTTCTCTAAAGAAGCAGCTTCATGCTCCTTTTAAATAGCTCCATTTGGCTTGCATCGCTGCTTGTCCTTATCTTAACTGAATAAGAACTGTCTAATAGCCTTCTAAATGAAAGTCATTTTTAGACTCAGTCACATTGCACAACTGACAATTCCGTCCAGATTTGATTATGTGAAGCCATCTCTCACATTTACAGTGGGCAAAGGGAAGTTGGAGATGTTACAGAAAAAATCACTTTTTCTGGCTCCTCTAGGATTAAAATAGGAGGGTGGTCCATATGACATTCAATATAGGTGAGTCACATGCTGACTTTGAAAAAAGAAGCATTCTGCTGGCCTGTGAATGGGAGCTTTGCATTCCCCTTTGAGGCTAACCAATACCCTGTGATGAAAACCACTATAAAAATGCAATACGCCTTTGTTCACAGCACCAGCAGGTATTGTTAAAGCCTTCTGTCCTAGCTCTGACAATGTTCCAGAAACCTGACCTGCCACAACCCTGTTAGTCCCACAATAAGAAAGCCCTGAACAGAATAGTTAATTGTGCCAGATTGTGCAATCCATTGTGATATTTAATAGGCAGGGACACAGAACTTATGGTTTGATTTTATAATGATAATCAGAGTAGATAAATGGATATGTTTGTGTGTGTGCATATATATCTACATAGATTATAACTCCACATATACATGAATACACATATGATCCCACAATAATGCTGGGCTCAGACTTCCATCTGTAAACGTCATGGTTCTTGAGATGCCATATGAGTGCAGTACAATTTAATGAGAATGTTCTCATTTTTGGTGTGCCCAAGTCATCCAAAATCCAAGACTACTCCATTTTAATCTTTGTCAATATTCAGAGCTACTTTTGTACAATCGAACTGATCATATTAACAATGGTACATCTAGCTGTTTCGCTCTCATTATTGCCATCTTGGAATACAATGTCAAGCTGCTCGTTAAGATGGTAGAAATTACCTGCTGCCAAAAAATAGGTCATATTAGATGGGGTAGTAAAGGGGAAAAGGGAAGTTAAGACACTTACTTGGGAATATGTCAGGCAAGTAAATACTTTGAAAACAAATAGGTAAATGAAAAACTACAAACAGCAATTTAATTATCTTCTAGAAAGCTGCTTTATTTTTTTTTATTTTTTTAATCAGTATTTTTTAATTGTTGATATTGTACAGTTTTCTGTCTTTTACCCCACCCCAGCCCACCACCCCAGCCCTCCCCACCTTCCTCCCATTTCCACCCCCCATAGTTTTTGTCCATGAGTCCTTTATACTTGTTGCTCTAAACCGTTCCCCTTTTCCCCCGAAATTCCCTCCCCTCCCACTCTGGACACTGTCAGACTGTTCTCAAATTCAGTGTCTTTGTTTATATTATGCTTGTTTGTTTGTTTTGTTGATTAGCTTCCTGTTAAAGGTGAGATCATATGGTATTTGTCTTTCACTGCCTGGCTTATTTCGCTTAGCATGATACTCTCCAATTCCTTCCATGCTGTCGCAAAGGGTAGGAGCTCCTTCTTTCTTTCTTCTGCATAGAATTCCATTGTGTAAATGTACCACAGTTTTTTGATCCATTAATTAACTGATGGGCACCTAGGTTGCTTCCAGCACTTGGCTATTGTAAATTGTGCTGCTTGTCACCCAGTCTAGAGTGTTTCTCTTGAGGTTCAATGCTTAAGTAACTGTAGTAAAGAAAATTTTGAGAAGCTTGAACCTCACTGATGACCTAGCTTACAGTTTTAGCACCAGAAAGATCTGGGTTGGAATCATCCTTACATCATTTTGTACATACGTGACCTCATATAGATTAATTATTTCTATAAACTTCAATTTACACATCAGATCCTCTTGTTTGTTTTGAGAATTAAGCAGAATAATATATATGTGTGTTTATTCCAATGCCTGGAGCATAGTAAATGACAAATTTTGACTAAGAAACTATTTATTTTTAGGGAATTCTGTTCTAGTGTAGGTGCAGGGTATAGTGAACTCCTGAAGTATATCTTTATGTATCTCTACCATTTTTATTCAAATGCTTTTAAACAAATTACTTCTTACTCTAAAGTTTATCTGCCTATCTTCTGGAGTGTTTCAGCTCTCTTCTTAGCAGGTTAGACTTAGCCTGCTTGCCTGGTGGTTGTGCAAGGCCTTTTGAGATCCAGCTTTATAATTTGCACAGTGTCACTCCACTACATTCCATTAACCTAATCAAGTCACAAAGCCAGCACTGATTTAAAAAGTGGCCAATGCATTCCACCTCTTGGTGGGAGGAACTAAAGGTCACAATATAAGGAAGCGAAGAATTTTTTATCATCTTTGTAATCTGCCACAAAGAGTAAGTAAATCAGGGTTACTATTCATAAATGTACTGTAGTATAAATATGAGAGAACACTCTTTTGCGAAATATGTGTTATTCATTTGAGATAGGTTAAATTAATGAAGGGAGATGTTAGGTCTCCAGGTCACACACCTAGTTATGCACACTCTTGCATGACATTGAAATCAGGTTTAGACCTACAATATCCCAAGCCACGTGTTAGGGGATAGAGCTCTATTTTGGTTTCTGTGAACTCACCAGTGGGGAGAGGAGAGAGGAAAAAATTAAGTCAGAGAAGGCTTGCAAAGTAGTGGTAAAAGAATTGGCCTGTGTGTCAGAATAGTTAAGCTCTAGTTCAAGACAGGATTTAATTTAAGTGATGTTCATAAATTGACTTCACATCTTTGAGCTCCCTTTGTGTAATTTTTAAGGGTTGGATTAAATTAAATCTAGCATTTCATTCTGTTTTGACTGGTGTTTATGAGTCATTATGAATGACAAAAAGAGGCTTGTTCTTTCAGGTGACTAAAGGCTACAAGTACATGAATGAAAAGGGAAATACAAACTATCAAAGTACTTGGTGCCAAATACCAAGATATTTGGGAATATGTAGATACTATAGATATCATATGCATGTATATACATCCCAAGGATGTTGTATATATGAGCCAAAGTTGAAAATAAAAATCTGTTTGCAAGCCAACTATAGAGACACCTTCTTCAGGAGAAACCAATGTTATTATTTGAAAAGGAAAAAATTGTTGATTTATGTGTGGCAAATAATCCCATAACAATTATAATAAAATTCAAATACATTTCTAGAAGAATATAATGTAAAATCTTAAGTGAATTTGTTTCTTATTAAAAACATAATCACTGAGCTCTACATAGTATCTTATGTTTTTGTGTTTGTTAGATGTATAAACTTAGATAAAAATATATTAATTTTTTCCCTCATTCCATGTAGCCCTGGGAATCAAACACTAAGTCATGTTTCTTTTTCAAAACAGACACTAGAATAAAAAGTTATTTCTTAATTCAACAAGAAGTATTATATAATCTACAGCAATGCCAGCAATACAAAAGTGTTGCTGGCATTGACATATGGCTTCTAAATATATATTTATTTCTATATATATGTGGCTACAGTTTGGGTGATACCTCAAAATTTAAAAGAACTCTATAGTTTTGCCAGACCAGTGGGTATCAAAGTGTGGTCATAAGACCAGGACCAACAACAGAAGCATTACCTAGAAAGTCATTTGAAATGATAACTCTCCAGCCATGCTTCACACACTGAATCAGAAAGTGGGAGGATCCGATATTTCAACTAGCCCTGCAGGTAATGCTGATATGCACTAAGGTTTCAGAACCACTGAACTAACCAACGTTACGGAATGAATCATCTAGGCAGTAAATTGGGAGACATCTGTGTAGAACAAACTCATGATTCTGCCATCTAATGATTACCCTTTTTCTGCTTTAAGTAGAACAACAAAAGTCACTTCTGTTTTTTGCATTAGTGTTACCTCTAAGCAGATTATTGATCCCTAGAGGAATTCCTGTGACTTTACTTCATTAGAACATGGGCATGTACTTGGTAAGTAAAAGGAACCCAATAAGTGTTTATTGACTTAATTTATTATAATTGCACAGGAAATATAAAAGGACTTTTATAAATGCTTTAAGAAAATAACACTATTTCAATTTTAAAAAAGGGCTGCATAAAGAGTTACATTTTTTCCAAACAAGGGAAAAACTATATTGTTTAACAACCTTTTTTGAAAAATAAAGAAGTCACAGGTCACAGGGCATCAGGAGATTTTTCTCAAGTCAGATAGATTTTTAGTGGCCAAATCAGGATAGAAATTTAGGTTTCCCACTTATACTCTAATATTTTTTTCTTTAAAATCCACCTCTCCAGATGAATTAGACATCTAAGGTAATACCTCATATATGTTTAACATCATCTATGACAAAACAATAAAACAAAAATCAAGTAAAAAATAAACCTTTATGTGCACAGAACAATGGCAGAAAATGCAATTAGTCCATACAATATGAAAGAAATAAAAAAATTAGATTCTCCACAAAAGACTTCCTTTTTTGTTCTTTTTCATAAGAGATATGAACTTTTTCATTTTAAATCTTAAATAAGACATGACACCCTGGAATGCAGAGGCTTTAAGTGGAAGCTTTTTTTATTTCTTAAAAATCCTTTAAGTATAAAAAATCCAATTTCTTCCCTAGAAAAACTCTTTTTATAACATCAAAAAGAGATAAATCCACAAAAGAGGAAAAAAGTCTAAGAAGATTGTCATAGCAACCAGATAAGAACAAATTTGGCATAGAATGCAACCTGATTATTTCTCCTTTTAAATCAAATTACATATCTTCAAGATCAGAAGCAAAACAATTGGAAAAACAGTAAAAGAATTTCAAAGTATACCACGTGCACATTGATATCTATTAGCTCTCTCAGCATGTAAAGTAGATGCAACTATTAGTTAATATAGGAATCATTACTTTTTCATGGAATTTTCAGCCTCATTCTTCCAACTGCTCCATACATTTAGAAGTCACCAAAAATTGCTTATTTTTTTCTAGAAATATTCTTCGAATTTTTTATTTTTATATTTCTTTGAAAAATCAAGTATTTCATACTACCTTAATATAATATTTCGTATTTTATTTTTTACAATGTCCACTGTCCACAGTTAGCATCCTATGGACAATTAATACTGACTTCAATAGTTTTCAGAAATACTTGTGTTTACTTGGTGTTTTGATAGCATGATGTTTCTAAGTCTGTGTTTGGCCTCCTACCCTTAGTGAACTCTTCATAAAAAGGCATGGAGCAGAAGTCTTTGTGACATGCAGCCAGGTCAGCATACCATTTTTTCCACAGTATCAAATATCTGGAGGAGCAAGATGATAAAATGTAACTGTAGAATAGGATGACCCCAATAAACGAGGCTCAGTAAGTTTCCATGAGTCCCAGACATGTTAAACATTATTTCTTGGGTTGGTAGTTCATCACTGTCCTCTTCAACTTTGCTAAATTGTGAAAGATGTAGGTTATCTTAAAGATCCTGGGTAGATGCTTACAAATTCTCTGAAATGGAATGCTCCTATTGTAAAACAGCCCACCAATTCTTCTCACAAAAAAATTAAACGCATCCCCAAAGACACATGCACTTGTGACTTTGGAAACTTTTAATGCACTTGTGACTTTGCAAACTGAATTGACATGAAGGCAAAATTTTGATGCCATAGCCACAACCAGTTGTGCAAGCAAAGAGAGGAGAAAATTCTCGATCTACTTCAGTTTCCAATTGAAAGCTGCTGCAGTCAATGAGACATGAATGCATGAATAGGAATACCAGAGAAGAACAAAAGAGGGTGTTCATTATCCTATTGTGTAGTTCATACCACCTGTGCTTTTGAATGAGCATGGACATCTACCCTCTGCAAAGTAAATGGCTACACAAACAGAGGGCTGTATTAGTGAATGCTGTTCCGGAGTCCTAAATGCCAGTCTGAGAGTCTATAATCCTAAATCAGTGATCTGCAACCTTTTCTTATCTCATGACACACATAAACTTAATTACTAAAATTATAAGGCACACCAAAAATATATTTTAAACAATCTTATTTAAAAATAGATATAATTTTGATTCATTCACATGGATGGTTTTTGTTGTGTTGGCTGTTGTCATTTTCTAAATTTGATAGCCTAAGAGAAAAGCGGTCTAAACTAAATAGAGGCCCTAACTAAACAGTTAGCAATTGTGTGTTTTAAAAATTTTTTTAAGTATTTGCAAAGAATATTATTTAAGACATCAAATAACTCCCCCAAAGTCAAACTATTAATAAATGAATTTGTCAATATTGTTAGACAGAAAGTCATTGTGTAAAGTTCAACTATATGCATTTCTCTAAGACAGCAATAGTTAGTAAAGCAAACCATAAAGTTTATAACATTTTAATAACACAAAATTCATAAAATGTAAAAAAAATCTAACAAAAGTGTGCAAGAGTTTTACCAAGAAAACAACAAATATTGCTGAGAGAATTAAATGGTCTTAATTGGATAGCCTTAAAGATGAACTAATAAAATCTTAAGTTATATAATGTTCATGGTTTGAATAGTATATATGCTTAATCTATATTGCTTGACCAATTGACATACATTTAATATACAACTTTGGCAGAGTTTAAGAAAAAATAAAATTAGACTAACAGCTGGGTCATAAGCTATTTAAATCTTGATTTTTATCTTAATTGGATATTGTCATATTGCTCTTACTACCTTATATATTCTGTTGCTGTTGTTTAATGTATAATTTATTAATCCTATAAATCCATTAAAGTTAATATGCCTTTCATTTCCAATCAACATTTCTCTAAATATTTGAATATCTCATAATTAATAGAAACACAATAAAATATTTCAAGACATTTATTTATAATTTATTTTGTCAAACTTATTTATAATTTTTCTTTAAGAACCTTTTTACACATAATTAAAATCCCATGTCTAATATATTAAATACTCTTAAATAGTCATCATAAAGAATAGATTAAATTATGTAAAATATCACACAGATTATACTCATTACTGAATGATATTATACTCATTACTAAACACTTTCAAATATACACTACATTTAAACTTGGAGAATTTAAATGTGTTTATTATTTCCATATTTATACTTTGTGGTTGCCTTTCTAAAATTAAAATTGACACTTTTTTATGACTGCAGCAATATTATATTTATACCTTCCCACAATTACTACTATAATCTTGAGAACCAAAGAAATAAAACCCAATATCTACCCAATATTCTGATTTTCATTACCAGTCAACTGATTTTATTTCCAGATTTTTATTCCACAAAATTTCAAAGCTAAAAAATAATTTAAATATTAAAGTTAATTAAAGTTTATATACTCTTTCCCTAAATTCTCTAATTTTTAACATTTCACTGTTTGTCTTTCTTTGTATGTGTATATGTAAGCAATATTGAAGTATTAAAAGTAAATTGCAGAAATTATGACAGCTCTCTTAGATACTTCAGCGTACATTTTACAGATCTATATTTTTTGTTTTCTATTTTTCTTTTACCTAGTGTCCAATAAGTTTCACACAATGCATTTAATGATTTTTTTTTAGTCTATTTAACCTAGAAGAGTTTGTTTTCCTTTTTTTATGACATTAATTTTGTGGTGTCCAAACCAGTTGTTTTATACAATAGGATGTCAATTATTCTGGATACTTCCTAGCTATTTCTACATGAATGGACTGAGGCAAAATTTTTATCTAGAAAAACCTTACATAGTAATTTTGAGTACTTTCTATTGTATATGTAAGAGACAAATAACATCGGATTATTCCACAACTGAAGACATAATGTTCGAAAATTTTTCTAAGTGTTGATCCCAAAATTCATCATTTTAAAGGTATACTTTCTTGCTTTTGTGTTGAGTAAGTAAGTTTTGGAGATACTTTGAGACTATGTGGATAAGATGTTTTCCAATAAACTTTTACCTAAAAGTTTTAGCACCTACTGATAATCATTTTCTGAATTCTGTAATTTGTGGAATGCCTTGAAGTAATTCAAAGATTGACCTATAAAAATTATTGCCAAATATTTAGACTTTTTAAAATTTATCTAATGAAATAAGAAGTTATTTTATTATTTATGTTGTTATTGTTGCTAAAAATTTTCATAATAAAAGCCAGTCTTGAATCATTCAAGTTAAATTGTAATATGTTAATGGTGTTCAAAATGCATGATATATAAGAACCACACTCATTTAAGTTAAGTTATATTAGACAATTGTTTCAAAGATATATTTCCTTTGTATTTCTTTATGTAATTTGATTGAACTTAATAGTAATGGCATCAGTGCACAAGTTTTCTGACATATAGGTTGAGTAAACCGTTTCCTTCTGGTTTTTTATAATTAAGAAATGGCTATGCTCATAATTACTTATGACCTACCATGAACTTAAAGAGTGCTTTTGCTCTTCACTTTCAGTGTCCTCAGTTATGATGAAAACAAACAGGAGCATTGACCTGTCTACTGCAAATAGGAAATGGATGGAGCATGGCTGTTGCATTTGTTTATCACTAGCAAGTAATTACTTTGGGAATTTAAAAATACACCCAATAGAACAAAAGTTATTCCATAGTAGAAACTTCATAAAATGCCTGCTTCGAGAAACCTGAGTTTCAGGAATAATATATTCTGCTTAATGCAAATACTTCTATTTTGATCTGTATAAAACTATCAAACATTTCATCTCAGAACTGGGAACAATAAACAACTAAATATAAAAGAAAAGTAGAAACTTTCTTCTCTCCCACCCTTTCCCTTCCCCACAGATTACTAGTTGAACAATAGATAAAAATAAAATACAAATCTTTCAGAGAATGATAACTAGCATTTAACAAGGGGGTATAATTCACCAATCACAATGATAAGAATTTTTATTCAGTGAAGAATCTGATTCATCTTTTACAACCACCCTACATAATGAGTGTTTTCCTTCTGCCAATTTTCTATAAATAAGAACTGAGGATTAAAAAATGAATAATAATTTTGTTTAGTTATCTGATCTTCATTCATGAGTCTATCTTATACCTTTTTATTGGAATAGGGGCAATACTAGTAATTGTATATGAACCAGTTCTTTAATTCTTAGCTCATGAAGAGAAATTGTCTCACTAGTTTTTGGGAAATATTTACTTGCTAATAACAAAGAGAAATGAATGTTTTAGCTTCTTCCACTGATTATGATTGTATCTGGGTAACAACAGGACCCTTGGAGTCATCAGCCACAGTCTAAGGATGAAAATGACTGTATGCGTAATAGGTTATGTGGGTGAGAGAAAACAAACAGTATCTTTGATAATATTTGTTAGTCCCTGAATAAATCAATTTTGAAAGCTATGATGTTGTCTCATGAAGTTTAAGTCTGTTTGAATCAGGGCTTCTTCTATTTGCAACCAAGTATTCTAATTGAATCACAGGTTGTAGTAGTCAAAGTTCTACAGAGTAACAGATCAAGTAGAAGATAGACACATAGATGATAGATAGAGATAGAGATAGATAGAGATAGAGATAGAGATAGAGATGAAGATGGGAGACAAACAGAAACAGATATAGATATAGATCATCTATATCATCTATCTCAAAGATATAGATGATATGGATACAGATATAGATTAAATAAAGATATAGATATAGATATAGATATATAGATATATTGGTGCTTCAGAATAAGCTGCCCCAAAATGTGCCTTAGTCGTATGCAGGTTACTTTGAACTAAACGCAATTTTAGCTTCAGTCTCAATTTTAGCTTTTGCCTTTCCCTTAACTATCTAAAAGAACTCGAATTAGGGGCCTTGCCCATAATGGGAGAATATCAGAAATAACTTCTTTTGACCTATCCATAAGGCAGGGCAAACTTCTATTCACTAATCATCTATTCTTCCCATTCTGCAATGATCCTTTGAAAGCCCCAAGGTGCATCACCTCATCCCTAGCTCAGGACATTTTCTATACCTCAATCCCCCTTTCTATCTCAATCTCTCCTGCATGCGGGGTCTCTGACTCTTTCAGGTGTGCAGGGTTTCCATACATATTCATGTATTAAATTTGGCTAGTTTTTCTTCCTAATTTGTCTTTTGTCTATTTATCAGACCAGCTAGGAAAAAAAAAAAAAAAAAAAAAAAAACTGTGGGTATAAAAAGTATGTTTCTTTCCCACAATATATGGATACTCTTATAAGGAGTTGGTGCATATAGTTATAGAGACTGTCCAAGTCCTAAGAACTGCAGGATGATTCAGAAAGCAGAAGAGGCAGGAGAGCCAATGCTTTAGTTCAGAGTCAGAAGGATGAGAACCAGAAGAACTAATGATGTAGATCCAGTCTGGAGGCCAGCAAACTCAGATCCAGGAAGAAACTGATAGGACACTCAACAGTTGGAAAATTTTAGTTTAAGGTAAAAAGTTATAAGCCGAACAAGTAATGTAAATGTTAAAGCTTTTGTTTCAGAAACTACAAATAGATAAGGTTCATTCTGGCTCCTGGGAAAACAGACAAGCTCCTGGGGCACTGCTACAGATTACCGCCTGGGGACAAGTGGAGGCATCCAGGCCTTTGTGTTCCAGGGAGAGACAGACAACTACCCGCCCCTGGGAATAACTAACTGCCCTTGACAGGAATGTTGCAGTTTCTTCTACCTGACCCTCCCTGAACTTCAAAACCTCTCACCGCACCTTGTTTATTCCCTAGTATAAAAAACTTGGCCTGGAAAGAAAAGACAAGATGGTCTGTTAGGCTATGAACCCACCACCTTTTCAGATCGCTGGCTGTCTGAATAAAGGGCCCATAAAGATTCAATTGCTGTCATTGTTTATTGGGTTTGGTAGTGACAGGCAGCCTGAATGCGGATGTCTTTTCCATTTTCAAAACCATGATTTAGTTCAAGTCTAAAGGTGGGAAGAAAACCAACAGCTCTGTTCTAAGGCTATTATGAAGGAGCGTTCTCTCTTGAGGAGCATGAGTTTTTGTGCTATTCAGGCCTTCAATTGATTGGATAGGGCCCACTCACTTAATGCAAAACAATCTGCTTTACTCAGTTTACAGATTTAAATTTAAATCTCATCCAAAAATACCCTCACGGAAAAACTCAGAATAGGTTTAATTGAATATCTGGGCACCCTGTTTCTCAGAGAAGTTGACACATGAAATTAATGATCACAGAAGTGTTAAGGTTCAATGCTATAAGCAACAGAGGCCGGTTCTGAATCCAAGTACTCCATTTCAAGGGCCTTTGCTTACAAACACTAGTGCATAATGATATATCTATTTCAGACAGAAAAAAAACTTATCTCTAGGGTGAAATATAAATAACCCTGAAAGATGTCTTTGATACAAATTACTATCACCATGTTTACAATTTAAGGTGAGAGTCGAATGCAGGTCAGCCATTTTTTTAAAAGTGAGAAGTTGAGCCAAAGATTCTGGCAGAATTTTATCAAGGACCAGGGAAGGTAACCCTCACAAAGTCAAGGTTAAATGAATGCTGAGATCAAAAATTAAATTTGTGTTTGTATTATTATACTAATTGTGCCTATCCACTTATACTCAACAAAATATATCACTATTACATAATGTTAAAGAAAATTATGAAATGGCATGGAAAAAATGTTTAAGGAATGTTTTCAATTAAAAGAAGGCAAGCTGAAGGAGACTAATTTATGCACCTCTAAAATATGTCTTTTTTAGCATTTAGATTATTTTGATCTAAAGACAATTTTGAGTCAGCAGACATGGAAAAATTTCTTTACCTCTACAAGTGCCCCAAAATAGAAACAGAGACCATTAAATTTCTCATTTTGTAAATGAAATTTACATTCGTAAAAGACATTTCCATATGAAATGCTGTCCCCCTACCAGAAAGAGTTGCTTCCTGAGGCAACTCTCACCTGACAGACTACATCTGCATAACAAGACATTTCTTACTTACCGTGCGCTTTTGCCTCTCACATTTCCACCACTCATCTCCTTCACCCAGAAGCCTAAATCCCCTTTTCCTTTGTGTGACACCAGATAGTATACAAGCCTCAATCATTCGGCCATCTCCTTGAGTCTCATCCCTTTGTGAAAATCTTGTGTGAAATTAAAACTGTTTTTTTCTCTTGTTAATCTATGTTTCATAAATTTGATTTGAGGGCCTCGGTTACTTAACCTACAGGATTAGAGATGTAAAATGATATTCCTCCCTTACAAAGTTAAAATAATATGATGGTTTTTAAATCTATACCAGAATATTTATAATAGAAAACGCTGCTTCATTTATTTTATTTACATGTATATTCTTTTTTAATTTTTTATCCTCATCCGAGGACATTTTTTTCATTGCTTTGGAGGACAGAGAGAGAGAGAGAGAGAGAGACAGAGACACACACACACCAGAGAGAGAGAGAGAGAGAGAGAGAGAGAGAGAGACATGAATGTGAGACAGAAACATGGATTGATTGCCTTCTCATCCAGTCCCCAAAGATCAAACCTGAAACCTGAGTATGTGCCCTGCTTGGGGTCTATGGGATGATCCTCCTAACAACTAAGCCACACTGGCCAGGGCTACATGTATATTCTAAATTGTCTGCAATGAGCTTTTGTATAATGTAAGAAAAACATAATTTTTACAGTATATGTACTTAGAAAATTGAGCCAATATTTATTAACTGTTTTAAGCCATTTCCCCATTTCTACACGTTTCTTTATAATATTTAGCTTATTTCTTTAAATTGTCATATATAATACAAGGGATTTATATTTTAAGATGCTTTATAGTTTACAGCAAAAATATTTTGTATAAAGTATCTCCTTTCAACTTTATAGCAATCCTTTAAGTTATGCAGGTAAAGTATCGCCATGGCCATTTACATATAGGCTTGGAGAAGGTAAATAAGTATGATAATGAGTGAGAACATGATAAACAAAGGTCTGAGTATAAATTAATGTATTTTTTAATTGAGTGCCTTTTTCTCTACATTAGAATTAAGTAATATTCAAGAGGAATATTGATTTTAAAAATGCTTTCACATTCATTTCCATCTATTTTTATATTGAACAAACTTAAAATATTCAAGAGTCAAAGTAATGTAATGTAGTACAAACACATTAACAAGCATGTTAAAAATTTACCAAATCAACCTCGGCTGGTGGAGCTCAGTGGATTGAGAGCCAGTCTGCAAACCAAAGGGTTGCTGATCTGATTCCCAGTCGGTGCACATGCCTGGGTTGCCGGCCGGGTCCCTGGTAGGGGTTGTGAAAGGCAACCACACATTGATGTTTCTCTCCCTCTCTTTCTCCCTCCCTTCCCCTCTGTGTAAAAATAAATAAATAAAATAAAATAATTTACCAAATGTTTTTGGATATATATAAACTTTAAAAATAAATACATACAAAACAAATATATTTAATATATAAATTAAATACCCATTACATAAAAATGCCAGAAAGGGAAAGTAGTTTTCACCAATGTTTACTTAATGTGAGTGATAGTAATGGTTTGTTTTTTACGGCACATATATATATACAGGATAAATAAAAATCCCAGCAGAAACTACACTAATAATCAATCTGTAAGTTAAAATTAGTTTACTCATGATACATATGGGGTTGATTTTAAATTCAATTAATTACTATAAAATTAGTATTTGTCAACTTATTTTATCTTTCATACAATTTATTTTTGTTTTCTTAGTACAAATAAAAAAATCTAATTAAGGAATGAACAAATCTAAATTAAAGTTCAATATCCTTAGTGTTAGTGTTCTATGGCTGCTGTAACAAATTACTACAAATTTGGTAACTTAAACAACAAACATTTATGCTCTTACATTTGGGAAGGCCAGAATTGTGAAAACAGTTTTAGTGGTCCTAAATTAAGGGGTTGGCAGATTCATGTTCCATCCAGAGGCTCCAGGGAGATGTCCATTCCTTCCTGATTCTAGTTTCTGGTGGCTGCCCATATTCTTGGCCTATGGCCGCATCCCTCCAATTTATTCCTCCATGATCACACTGTCTTCTAATCATCATCTTCTTCTTCTTTTTTTCAATATCTTTAATTTTTCTATTACAGTTATCATACAATATTATATTAGTTTCAGATGTACACCTCAAGGATTAGACAGCTATAAAACTTACTAAGTGACCATCTTGATGAATCTCATACCCATCAGAAACCATATGAGTTATTTGAATATTATTGACTACATTCCCTATGCTGTACTTTACACCCCCTGACTGTTCTGGTACCACCAATTTGTACTTATTAATTCCTTCACTTTTTTCACTCATCTTCCCAATGGCCCTCTCACTTGGCAACTGTCAAAATCTCTATACCTATAAATCTATTTCTGTTCTGCTTGTTTGTTTATTTTGATTTTTAGATTCAATTATTGATAGATATATATTTATTACCATTTTATTGATCATATGTTAATCCTGTTTTTCTTCTTCATTTTAAAGAAGAATGTAACATTTCTTACAATACTGATTTGGTGCTGCTGTTGAAATCCTTTGGCTTCTTCTTGTATGAGAAGCTTTTTATATATCCTTCAATTCTAAATGACA
Organism: Glossophaga mutica; assembly: GCA_039655065.1. Classification (NCBI taxonomy): domain Eukaryota; kingdom Metazoa; phylum Chordata; class Mammalia; order Chiroptera; family Phyllostomidae; genus Glossophaga; species Glossophaga mutica. The sequence goes on along the minus strand of CM077304.1, from coordinate 158,369,582 downwards.
GCTTTGCTGGATAGAGTAATCTTAGTTGTGGGTCCTTGCTTTTCTTCACTTTGAATATTTCTTGTCACTCCCCTCTGTCCTGCAAAGTTTCTGTTGAGAAATTAGCTGACAGTGTAGACTACTAACTTCTTTTCTCTTGCTGCTATTAAGATTCACTCTTTGCTTTTAATCTCTTGCACTTTAATTATGATATGTCTTGGGATGGGTATCTTTGGATTCATCTTGTTTGGGACTCTTTGTACTTCCTGAACTTATATATCTATTTCCTTCACCAGGTTAGGTGAAGTTTTCTGTCATTATTTCTCACATATGTTTTCAATTTCTTGTTCTCTATCTTTTCCTGCTGGCACTCTCATGATACAAATGTTCATAATCTTAAAGTTGCCCCAAAGGCTCCTTACACTATCTTTATTTTTTGGAATATTTTTCCTTTTGTTTTTCTAATTGGGTATTTGTTTTCTGCTTCTTTATCCTCCAAATCCTTGATTTGATCCTCTGTTTCATCTTGTCCATTTTTAATTCCTTATAATGTTTTCTTCATTTCGGTTCATGTATTCTTCATTTCTGACTGGGTATTTTTTATGTGCTCTAGTTCCAGTTTTGTGGTTTCTATCTTTTTGGTGAGGTTCTCATGGAGATCATTGAGCATCCTATAACTAGTGTGTTGAACTTGCAATTGTAGTTTTCTTGCCTCTCAAGAGGTACAAGCCAAGGTCAATTGCCTCCTTTACTCTACTTAGGGTCACTGGTATCAGCTGCAATGTGATCTGCAGAAGGCTGCTACATGTGCTGGGCTTTTAGGAGCACAAGAAAGGCCATGCTGTAAAACATGCCCAGCTGCCAATAGTGGCAGGCTCGGAGCCCCTTCATGAGGGGTACAGGGCACACTGAAGCCAGATGCTGCTTGTTTGAGAGATTTTTAGGAAAGTCTGAAGCATGAGCCAAAAAAAGGCCATTCATATGAAAAAGCCACTGGAATCAGCTTGGGTGAGCCTACTAGTTGGGTGGCATGAGGACTCAGGAAATAACCAGAGTGGTGAATATTGTGAGTCAGGTAGATGGAGACTCAGCTATGGCACATATCTGCCTGCCTCTTTGGTAGGGGGTTCTCAGAAAAGGAACAATGGCTTCCACCAGCACTTCCGTCTTGCAACCTTCCCCCTCAGCCCTTACCCTAAAGCCAGACAGTTTAATTTATCTCCATATGTCACTGGTTCCTTTAAAGCTGCTCCCCAAGAGGGAATACATCTGAGTAAGTCTGTGCATGGGCCCTTTAAGAGGAATTACCTGCTCCAGAAGTCCTTTATCTCACTCAGCTACAATTCCTGCTTGTTTTTACACCTAGAAGTTATGGGGATTTGTCTGGCACTGGAACCCTGGTTGGGGGGCATGGTATAGGCCTAGGACTCCTTCCTCTTCAGAGGGGACTTGGACAGCTGAGCTATCCCTCCCAATTTTTATCTGTCACACAAAAGTTTGAAGCCAACCCTTTTTGCATTTCTGTCCCTGGCTGTAGGACCTCTATTCAGCTACATTCCAAGCAGTTCTGGATGATTATTATGTAGTTTGGTTGTAATTTTGATGTTGTATTTGTTACAGCATTAACTCTCCTTTATGTTGCTAGATTTTTCAAAAATGTTGCTAGCTACTCAGATCAACCACAACAGATTTAATGTACACTGCCATGTCCAATGTAATTTATGATTAAAAATATATATCTTTGGGCTTCATCCTTAATTCTGACACAGAGCTCCTAAAACATGTGAAATTTGTTAAATCATAGAGTGATAAAGGAAGCTTTTTTATACCAATGAGGTAAATTATAAAATAAGGATGGGGCTGGTCATCAGAGGAACCAACGTGTGATTTGTGGTTTGAAACTCTCAGTCCCACCTTTTTGAGCTCCAGGGAGGGGAGAAAACCTGGAGGTCGAATCAGTTGTCAATAATCAATGATGTAGTCAATTGCACCTATAATATAGTCTCCATAAAAACCCAAAAGAACGAGGTTTGGAGAGGTTCTGGGTTGGTGAACATTGTAGATTTGGAATGAGTGTCATGTGTTGAGAGGATATAAAAGTTTTTACCCCTTCCCATCATGGATCTTTAACAAGACGGCCAGATATTTCTCCAGAAAAAAATGAGTTTATTAGGGAACAACAAATAATTCAGAAGAATTCAACAAGGAGTTCAGGACCTTCAGTCTAATTGCAAACCATGAGAGAGTCCAGAAAAACAAAGAATAGGAACGTTCTTTTATAGACTTGGGGGTTGCTATAGTAAACAAAGAGTCTATTGGATGAACCTGGAAGTTCAGAGTATAGTGGCTTTTTCTTGGCTGAGTTATAGCAGTCTCCCATTGGCTGAGTTCTTGATGAGCAAGGAAAGATTTCTTTTTCTCCTGTTGAGGTAGTAAAGTAGTATCACCTCCTGTTGGAGATGCAAGGTACATCTTTTCTTGTTGGTGTCAGTAATGTGCATTGATCCACACCTACATGAGAATTCTCATTTCTAGTCTCCTGACTACATGTTAAATTATATTTCTTCCTGTTTATTAATTTTTACACCATATAACTTGCTCTATGTTTGTCTTCTTCCCAACTGTTCCTGAGTTATTTCCTTTTAAATATTCTGGTAATCTAGTGAGTAAACCATTTTTTTTTTAAGTTTTTGTGAGCTACTCTACCAAATTAATCAAACCCAAGGAGGAGAGGTCATGGGAATCTCTGATTTATAGTCAGTAACTCAGAAGCTTGGGCAGCAACCTGTGCTTGACACTGGCATCTGAAGTTAAGAAGGGAATAGTCTTGTGGGATGGAAGCCTTAAACTGTGGACTCGGAGGCTATCCCCACGTAGATAGACATCAGAATTGAGTTATAAGGGCACCTGGTGGGTGTCCAGAGAATTGTTTGAAGTATGGGAACACCCTCTCAACCCCAGTTGAATTGAGTCCCAGAACATCAAAGGATCAGGACAGGCTCACTACTCAGATTTGACTTTAAGCTTAGCCTACTTCAAGCCTCATAAAGTAGGCTAGAAGACTTTTTTGACAGAAAATGACTGGGGCTTTCCTACTCCATTAAACCTAGAAGAGTCTGCTAGCTGGGACAGAGAGTAACTAAATGAGGATATCAGGAGGAACACCTTCCGGTTGAGTAACAGTGGGTGTAGGAAACATTTACACAAGAACAGTTTGAATTTGCCCACCCTTACTCTAAGCTGCACAAATCCAAAGGTAAGTTTTGCTCATCCAAAGTGCACTTTCAAGGCTTTTGAAGAAGATCAGGACATGTCATCCCAAATATACCATTTTTACATGAGAATTATGTTGAGCTAAAAGCATTTGAGTTCCTGGAATCCCTTATCTGCTTAAAAGGATAGCCTTCCCCCAAAAAACCTCAGTTGTCATAACTCTCCTTCCCAGGAGCAACTCTAATCTTCTTTTATAACAGAAAAATTACAGCACACCCAGACAGACACTGTCCCAAGGATCATATCTCCAATATAGTCTTCTCAGGGCACATTTATCTTTCCAAATACTTGTAAGTGCCTTTTTTCACATCCCTTTTTCCTATTAAGTTAGGTATATAAACCCCAAATTCTAACCACCTTGTTGCTTACTCACATTGGATACTCGTGTGTTGCAAGATGCACCAGGTAATAAACATCTGGGTTTTTTTTAATTATAATTTTTACTATTGTTATTCTTGGTGGAAGAGGTAATCAAGATTAGTAACTACTATTTGACCCTCAGGCAAGCCTGGGCAATCTGAGAGTTCTTACTCCCTTCTCTTTCCTTGGAATGTATTCTCTGCCTACCATTCCTGCAGTGGGAGCTGTTGCACAAATGTGGCCTTGAGAGAGTACTGTGTGCTTGAGACCATCTGCATGGTATACATAAATGAAACAGGTTAAGGCCTTTATATACATTTTTGAGATTTGGCAGGTGGGTGCAGAGATCTAGTCACCTGACAGCCACCCAAGACCAAACTCATAAGCTTTCTTGCTTATTAAAAGTGCCAGTGACCAATCTGGAATGGTCCATCTTTCCCTCCCCTCAACTTGAGGTGGGGGGTCAGTTTTAGATTACATCCGGAAAGCTCCCCAAGGGGATTGCAAACCAACAAATATGTCTTTTGTTAGATTAATTTACATCTCTCTTTAAAGAACCTGAGATGGGGAGGGGAAAAAAAGAGGGTTTTTCCCTCTCTTACACTCTCTACAATAATTTTCTAAGACATCATGTTATTCCCCCTAAATCTGTTATTGTAAGGAACACACTTCACAGCATCACTCAAAGGTTTTATTTTCCTTATCTGTAAAATGGTGCTAAAAATACATTACTCACATAATAATGAGAGTCCTATATGGAAAAATGTATATGAATTTTTTTATTTATATGTAAAATTATGTTTTTGCTTTATTATAAATGTTGCCATTATAATTTTTTTACTACAATACTATAAGAAAACACTGTGAGAGCTAAAAACAGTATCTTTAATCAGACCACTTAGGGCAGAATCCTGGCTTTATTTTTCATAACAATGTTGCCTTAAGCAAGTTATTTTACCTTTCCCAGCCTCTTCATTTTTTTATAAAATAGAAATGATAATGGTAATCCAACTTTTCTCCTAGAGTTATGATAAAATTGGATGAGATACTACAGGAAAAGTATTCAATAACTGTTCACCAACACTGAAGTGTTAGTGTTCACAGAAGCTGCTAGCAATAAAGGCATAATTTTTTTTCTCTGAGCCCATTAAGTAAACCTGGCTAGAGTGACAAATTTGGAAAGGGCAAGGAGCCAAGATCATGAGTATCCAGTACCATTTTGAGATCAAAAAAAAAAAAAAAGATTCAAATTTGTGTTCAAAAATTAATGGAGAAGTTGAAAAAAAATAGAGATACAAAGAAGTGGAAACATTAATCTTACAATAACTCTTTATCAAACAGACCCCACTGCAGGTGCAGAATGCTTTGTGGGCAAGCAAGCCAGTTGGATTAAACTGAAAATTCTTTTTTGGTCTAATAAAATAAATCATCTGGATGAAGTCTCAATGTGGTTTTCACGGGGATAGAGGATGTTGATTCGGGTTGTACTAAGAAAAAGAAAACAAAATTCACAACCACAAAAGAGAGTGCAAATACCAAAACTGGCATAAGGAACTCAGGAATTGTGTGAATTGTGCATAGTTCAGTTCCATTCCTATCACTCAACTCAGCAGAATCTGTGATCTCTTTCTTTCTTTCTTTCTTTCTTTCTTTCTTTCTTTCTTTCTTTCTTTCTTTCTTTCTTTCCTTTTCTTCCTTCCTTCCTTCCTTCCTTCCTTCCTTCCTTTCTTTTCCTCCCTCCCTCCCTTCCTTCCTTCCTTTTCTTTTTTCAATTGACTGGTATTTTCGATTTGAAATCATCCATCTCTTAATCTAAATAGCATATTCACGATTGATTATGTTACTACTGAACACCTTTTATTTAAGGTCTGATGGGAATTTTCTACTTACTAAGATTTTATTCTTACTGCATAATTTTATTTAGTCAAATCTTACTAAACTTGATGGTAATTTTTTTAAATTAAAAAATGTTTCCTTGTGCTTTGCTTTTTCAGTATTCACAATTTTAAATGTTTGTTGTAAACTGTTTTTTCCTTCTAAAATTGACTGTTGTCTAATAGAATTATGCAGTGATTATACATGGCAAAAAATGATTCAATGTACATATACTATAATTGTGGGACTGCAACATAACCAGCTGATAAAGTTTTTATTATTTTTCTAATCTTTGCTTTAGTATAGTGCTGGCATAAAAACATTCAGAATGGAATAGAGAATTCAGAAGTTAAAAACGTATCTATATGTGTGCGTGTGTGTGTGTGTATATATATATATATGTATTATATATATGCTAAACTGATACAAAAGTGCTAATACACAACAGAGAAAGGATAATCTCTTCAACAAAAAGTGTTGGGAAACCCAGATATTCACATGCAAAAGAATGTAACTGGACTCTTAGTTTACACCATACACAAAAAAGTCAAAATGAAATAAAGTTGAACCTAAGATCTGAAATTGTGAAACTCTTAGCAAAATACAAGAGAAAAGCTTCTTGACATTGGTTTTGACAATGGTTTTTTGGATAGGAAACAAAAAACAGAAGCAACAAAGGGGGGAAAAGTATGTGGAACTATATCAGCAAAAAAGCTACTGCACAGCAAAGGTAACAAACAATAAACAGAATGAAAAGGCAACCTATGAAATGGGAAAAATATTTTCAAATAAGCATTTAATATCCAAAATATATGAAAAGGTATATAATGCAATAGCAAAAAATAAAAATAACCTAATTACAAAATAAGTAAATAACTTGAATTGATATTCATCCAAAGAAGCAGGTATAAGAAAAGGTCCTCAGCATTACTAATTTTCAGGGAAATACAAATCAAAGCCACAATAAGATATTACCTCACACCTGGTAAGATGGCTATAATTGAAAATAAATAAATAAATAGATAGATAGATAGATAGATAGATAAATAAATATTAACAGGTTTTGGTGAGGATGGAGAAGAATTGGAATCCTTGTATAGTATTTGTGGGAATGTAAAGTAATTCAGTGACTATGAAGAACAGAATAAAATTTCCTCAAAAAGCGTATGCCTACTTCTGGGTATATATCCAATAGTACTGAAATCAGGATCTCAAAGATATCTGCACTCCTGTGTTCACTGCATCACTATTCACAGTAGCCAGGATATGAAAACAACATGAATGTCCAACCACAGATTAATAAATAAAGCAAATCTTAAATAAATACAATGGAATACTATTAAGCCTTAAAAATGAAGGAAATTCCACCATATGTGACCAACATAATCTGTATGAATGCAGATATTATTCAATGTGAAATAACCCAATCACAGAAAGACAAATATTGCATGATTCCACCTACATGAGGCTTCTAAAATAGTCAAACTCACAGAAGCAGAATAGAGTGATGGTTGCCAGCAACTAGGGAGAGGGGAAATGGAGAGTTGTTGTCTGATGTATATAAAGTTACAGTGTTTGAGATGAGAAAGTTCTAGGTATCTGTTATACAACGTAGTGCTTAGAGTTAACAATTCAGGATAAAATTTGTTAAACAGTAGCTCTCTCGCATTTCTTTCACAAAACAAAATAAAAACAAAAGCTAAGAGACCAGAGAATTTTGGAGGTAACAAATATGTTTGCTACTTGATTTTGATGATGGCTGCGAGGTTGTATGCATATGGTCAAATCCATTATTGCATATATTAAATATGTCCATATTATTTTCGTATCAATATACCTCAATAAAATTATTTTTAAAACAATACTTTAAAATTATTTTTACAATTCTAAAAATTTTTTGTTTTAAGAAAGCATTCTTGGTATTTCAGGTCTTTTCTATTCATTGTACCGTCCTCTCTGGTGGCTTGTCTCTGTGTCAAGTGCAGAAAGCATAGCAGAAACACACAGACACACTCATACATGCATACATACATGCAGATATGTTGTAGTGGTGGAACAAATTTTCTCTACCCTCAAGTTTCTTCTGGCTTGTCTAATAATCAAATAGACATGAGACCAATTAGCAAGATAAAATAACCAAATTTAATATATACATATTTGCGAACCCCAAATACATAAGAGATTCAGAGACCCCGCATGCAGGAGTGTTCGGAGACAGAAAGGGGGACTAAAGTATAGAAGACATCCTGCGCTAGGGATGAAGTGATGCACCTTGGGTGCTTACCATTGCAGGATGGTAAGAAGAACAGAAGTTTAGTAAACAAAATATGTCCCACTCTATCCTTAAGTCAAAAGTGGTTATCTCTGATAATCTTTTATTATGGGCAAGGCCCTGATATAAGTTCTTCTAGGTAGTTAAAGGGAAGGGCAGAATTTTTACTTGAACCTGAAGCCAAAATTGCCTTTAGCTTAAAGTAAGTTGTATATCACTGAGCCACATCTTGGGGTGGCTTGTTCTGAACCCCTACAATGTGTATAAATGTTTCAAATTAAAGAATTCAGCGTATTTGTTGAATTAAAAAATAAAATACATAATAGAAAGTATTACAAGCAAAACATATCACCTGAGACTCTTCACTTTAATCATAAATTAGAAGCATGGTTTTGAATGCTACAAACATATGGGAAAAAACCTTTAAGGATTACTGAACTTATTTCTATTCATTTTTCAGGAACTGTAAACTACCAGTTCCTTTAAATGTGTGTAAGTTTCCCTTCATTTGAATTATATAAATTGCCAAATCAAACAGAAATATGCCTTTGTAATATTTCTGCTTTAGGATATAATATTATTAATTAAATAAGAACTTTGGCCTATAGGGGAGCAAAGTTTGTTTTTTTCCTCTGCCCTCCCAGGTGTAATAACTGAGGCTTGTGAATCAAACTGATAAAAGACAGGATAACAACAGAAAAAAATGTTTTAATTTCATGAGTACATGTGGGAATTCACAAAGAAAAAAATGTGGCTCAAGAAGTTAGGTAGATGAATGAGGCTTATATACTATTTTATTTTATGTTAAACAAAGAGAGATTTGGGGATTCTGGGTGGGGCCTTCAATTTGTGAGAAGGTGAGAGGAGAAAATGTGTAGTAAATAAAAGATGTCTCCCTATGTGTATGAGATTCTCTGGGTGACGACAGTTGTCTCAAAGAGTAGCTCTCTTCCTGGTAAGCAAACACCTGTACAGAGTTTTTTATAAACGTAAATTTCTGTCAAAGTAAAAATATCTAAAACTGAAAATTTTTATCAGAGTTTATTAGAGTTTCAGTCAAACAGAGAATATGCCTAGAAGCAAGATCTCAACAGGTTGAGAAAATGCTCCAGAGAATGACATTTTTACTCTTTGTTTTATACATTTGGAATTAAGGAGGAAATGTAAGGAAGATTACAGGAAGGTGAGATAAAGCAGGGAAATCTCTGTGACTGGATACAGGATAGTTGGTAAGATTATGCACTCCCCTGAGGGTCCTTGATGCTTCCTAGGGGCCTGAAAAAGAGCATTACTCTGGCATTTCAAATGTGAGTTAGCTTAGTTGAGCAGGAACATGCAATGGACAGAGCAAGCATGTGGCAAAAAATAAACCCTTGTATGGGCATTTGATGTTACTATCCACCATGACCTGCCCAGTTAGGAATTGTATGATCAGATCATCCTGTGAGGTTACTTTCAGTCAAATTTATTACAGAACAACTTTTTCATCCTTATTTCTTTTACAAAAGGGAAAATATATACTTTATTTTTAGGCAGTTTTCCTTTGTCTGTTGATTCTTAATTTCTGTTAGGTTAAAAGAATCCACATGCCAAAGTAGCATGCTTTGAGTAGCATATTGTGGTAGGTTTTTAGCCCAGTGGTAAATAATTGGCCCCAATAAGTATATATTTTGGGATCATAAGTCCTACTCTGGGGTCATGATCATTAACATAAAAGTCAAATGTTGAATTTCTTTATGTGAACCACGGTGATCTGTTTCTAAGATATTACAAATTTTTCATTTGGATAAGTCTCCCCAATCCCTGGCCTCACTCCCATTTGAAAGCCTTAAAGGTCCAAGGATAAAGACAAGAGTTAGCTACAACCACAAAAATATTGTTCTTTTCTTTAAGTTACAACTCATGAACCACCTCCTTTGTAAGAGTCCAACAAACTCACCTGTGCCCTATTCTAAGTACATGACCACGTTTGGCCCATCTTTCCATTTGATATTTCTATATTTATAATTATAATTTTTACTTCAGGTATGTGTTTTCCTTCCTTGTCATCCAAGCATAAATCCACTAAGTCACTGACATTATGGTAAAGTCCATGATGTCACTTTACCAAAGGAGTCCATTTGCCTGCGCACAATGAAGCCCAATTGGTATGAACTGGAGTTTGCAGCAAAGAAAGTAGAGTTTCATTAGGTGAGGAAATGGCACTGTATCTGTAGGCACAGGTGAAAAAATTGATCAAAGCCCAGATGGCTTCTAGTGGATGGGTTATTTAGGGGACTAAGGGAGTTAGGTTCGTGGTTAGGGTCGTGTCTCTACTGATTGCCTTTTGCTAGGATAGAGGATACTTGATCATTGCTTCTGGTTCTTACATCAGCCATGGCATTACTTCGTCTGATTTCATCACTTTCCTGGGTTTGGAGATGAAACACAACTGAGGCCTTGACGTTATCTTTAATTCGATTATGGTCAATAAACCCAAGACTTTGTTCCTAAGATTGTTTGATGTGGGGTGTTACTGTCCTGAAAGTTCAATGATTAAAATAGTGGATGTGCAAGGAAGAAGAAGGCAGGTGAGTAGGGGGCTGGATGAGGCCAGTTTGCATCAAAAGAAAGAGACAGAAGAAGAGAGAAGTCACATTACAGAAATGAAGTTTTGGTGAGCATACAGCCATGCCTGTCCTTTGTTCTGAACAGTTAGAATGCACTCAATAGATAATGGTTGATAGCTGACAGGCAGAAATGTACAAATTTTAAATAGGAGCTTGGATTTTTTTTTCTCTGAGATTTTGCCATCAGTATATGAAGAGACTCAGAGCTAGATAAAGAGTACACTAGAACTGAGAGAAAAATTGTTCAAAAGTAAAACTATAAACATGGGACATTGATCCTGGGACTCCTAAATATTTAAATTTGGTTCTTATGCCCCTATAGGATCCGGAATTTTTTTTGTCTCGTCTCTTCTAGGTTCTTTGGCTAGTGTAATAATTCAAGTGGCATAAGACAGATTTAAAGGAGTAAAACAAATTTCATTTCATATACAAGAGCCCCATAAAAATATAAGGTCCAAAGGTAATCAGGCAATTGAGCCTTATATGCCATTCTGACCTAAGGAATAGGACAGGAGCTGAGGGCTTCAAAGGGGAGAAGGACAATTCACAGGGAAATAAGAACAGATTTTATTAATCAGATGTTTTCTTTGTCATATAAGAATACCTTTTAGATTAAAATGGTTATATATTTTTTTTAATGTTTTTTAATCAGTATTTTTTAATTGTTGATATTGTACAGTTTTCTGTCTTTTACCCCGCCCCAGCCCACCACCCCAGCCCTCCCCACCTTCCTCCCATCTCCACCCCCCATAGTTTTTGTCCATGAGTCCTTTATACTTGTTGTTCTAAACCGTTCCCCTTTTCCCCTGAAATTCCCTCCCCTCCCCCTCTGGTCACTGTCAGGTTGTTCTCAATTTCAGTGTCTTTGTTTATATTATTCTTGTTTGTTTGTTTTGTTGATTAGCTTCCTGTTAAAGGTGAGATCATATGGTATTTGTCTTTCACTGCCTGGCTTATTTCGCTTAGCATGATACTCTCCATTTTCTTCCATGCTGTCGCAAAGGGTAGGAGCTCCTTCTTTCTTTCTGCTGCAAAAGAGAACCAACTGAATGGGAAAACATATTTGCCAATGATACCTCAGACAAGGGATTAATCTCCAAAATATATAAAGAACTTACAAGACTCTACTCTAAGAAGACAAGCAACCCAATTAAAAAATGGGCAAAGGATTTGAACAGACACTTCTCCAAGGAGGACATACAGAGGATCCAGAGACACATGAAAAGATGCTCGATATCTCTAGCTATCAGAGAGATGCAAATTAAAACTACAATGAGATACCATTTGACACCAGTCAGAATGGCCTTCATAAACAAAGCAACAAACAGCAAGTGTTGGAGAGGTTGTGGAGAAAAGGGGACCCTAGTGCACTGTTGGTGGGAGTGCAGACTGGTCCAACCACTATGGAAAACAGTATGGAATTTTCTAAGAAAACTAAAAATGGACATACCTTTTGACCCAGCAATTCCACTGCTTAGATTATATCCTAAGAATCCTGAAACACCAATCTAAAAGAATCTATGCACCCGTATGTTCATAGCAGCACAATTTACAATAGCCAAGTGCTGGAAGCAACCTAGGTGCCCATCAGTTAATGAATGGATCAAAAAATGGTTATATATTTCTTAATGGGGCAGGATCTCTATCTAATTTTTTTTATGCAGTTAGGGAGAGATAAATGTTTTTTTCTGCATCAGCTGGGTCTTCATTGATTTCAGCTCAAAATAATTCACACTACAAAGTGGCACACTTTTGGGTGGCATATTCTCCTACCCTTTAATGATTTCTCTCTTCTTCTAGAGTAGACATTTAGTCCTCAGCTGAACTCTCTATGTATCCACTTCTTCCTAGCAACCCCTTTTCCATATGTCTACTGTAGCCACTTTTCCCCAGATTTTAGACAGTCCACGTGATATATATCCTGTGGCAAGTGGGCTTTAAAAAATAATAATTTAAATAGAGTTCTGGCCAAGATGGAGGGCATAGGTAGATATGCTTTGCTTCCTCACACGAAAGAAGGGCAACAACAAATAAAAAAACAAAAAATAACCAGAAATACCAGAAAATCAAACTGTATGGGAGTCCAACAACCAAGGAGTTAAAGAAGAAACATTCATTTAGACTGGTAGGAAGGGCAAAGATGGGTAGCTAGGGCAGAGACGACAGATGGCAATGCGGTGGCTGGAGGACCAGGGTGGGCAAGGCTGTGACTGGTGGACCAGAAGATCCCACATTCATGTGTGGATAAGCTGAGTGGAACAACTGAGGGTCAAGACAGACTACACAACCCAAAGTTCCAGAGTGGGAAACTAAAGCCTCAAAATTACTGACTATAAAAACCTGTGGGTGCTGGGGTTATGGGAGAAATGACCAGTCTCATAGGAAAATCCTTTGGAGAGATCTATAGGATTCTGGAATGTACACAAGCCCACTCACCCAGGATCAGCACCTGAAAGGGCACAATCTGTTTGTGGAAAGTGAGGGAAGTGATGGAATGTAGGGCAAGAGCCCAGTAAGCTAGCAAGTTGCATTGTTCCCTCCCTGACCCTTCCCCCACATATAGCACCACAACTCCACCCTGGCAAATGCCCACAGCCCTGCCCCCCTTACAATGTAGCAGGTACTTGAAGACAAATAAATATGGCCCAAATGAAAAAACAAATCAAAATTCCAGAAAAGGAACTAAGTGACAAGAAGATAGACAACCTATGTGATGCAGAGTTCAAAACACTGGTAATCAGGATACTCACAGAATTAATTGAACTTGATTGCAAAATGAAGGAAGAAATGAAAGTTATACAAAGTGAAATAAAGAAAAATATACACGGAAACAATAGTGAAGGGAAGGAAACTGGGACTCAAATCAATGGGTTGGAGCAGAAGGAAGAACTAAACATTCAAGTGGAACAGAATGAAGTACAAGAATTCAAAAAAATGAGGAGAGGCTTAGGAACCTCCAAGATAACTTTAAATGTTCCAACATCTGAATCATAGGGGTACCAGAAGGAGAAGAGGAAGAGCAAGAAATTAAAAACTTATTTGAACAAATAAGGAAGGAAAATGTCCCCAATCTGTCAAAAGAAATAGATTTCCAGATGGAATAATCTTGGATGTAGGTCCTTGCCTTTCATGACTTTGAATACTTCTTTCCAGTCCCTTCTTGCCTGTAAGGTTTCTTTGGAGAAACTAGCTGATAGTCTTATGGGAATTCCTTTGTGGGTAACTGTCTCCTTTTCTCTTGCTGCTTTTAAGATTCTTTCCTTATGTTTAATCTTGGGTTTAATCTTTAATTTACTTACGATGTGCCTTGGTGTGTTTCTTCTTGGATCCAACTTCTTTGGAAATCTCTGAGCATCCTGGACTTGCATGTCCAGTTCCCTTGTTCCAGTTGAATGTTTATTTCTTCCTTCTGCTCCATCCCATTGATCTGAGTCCCAGTTTCCATCCTGTCATTGTTGGTTCCCTGTACATTTTCCTTTATTTCACTTTGCATAGCCTTTACTTTTTCCTCTATTTTGCAACCATACTCAACCATTTCTCTGAGCATCCTTATTATCAGTGCTTTGAACTCTGCATCTGATAGGTTGCAGTTAACTAGCCAACTGGCTATCTCTTCTTCATTTAGTTCCATTTTAGAGCTTTGATCCGTTCTTTCATTTGGGCCTTTTTTTTTTTTTTTTTTTTTTTTTTTTTGGTCTTGGCATGCTTATTACATTGTAAGGGGCAGAACCTCAGGTATTGCCAGGGTGGGGCAACCCACATCACTGCGTTTTTACACTGTATGTGGGAGAGGCATCTGAGAGGAAACAAGGCTGATTGCTTGGCTCTCAGCTGGCTTTCAGTCACTTCCTCCACTACCCACATGAAAATTTGACCCTTCTGGTGCTGATTCCCCTGGGTGGGTTTGTGTATGTTCTAGGTCCCTGTGAGTCTCTCCAATGAACTCTCTTGTGAGGCTTCTAGTTTCTTCCAGCACTGCAATCCCCACAGATTTTTACAGTCAAAGGTTTTGAGGCTTTATTTCCCACACTGGAGCCCTGGGTTGCATGGTCTGTCTTGCTCACCAGTTGTTCCTCTGGGTTTATCCGCATGCAAATGTGGGACCACCCAGTCTGCCAGCCACTGCCTTGCCTGCCTGGTCCTCTATCCACCACCTTGCTGCATGCCCTCTCTGCCCCAGCTGCCCATCTCTGCCCCTCCTACCAGTCTGAATAAATATTTCTTCCTAAAATCCTTTGTTGTTGGACTCCCATACAGTTTCATTTTCTGGAATTTCTGGTTATTTTTGTTTGTTTGTTTGTTTTTAAATTTGTTATTGTCCTTCTTTTGGTTGTGCAAGGAAGTGAAGCATATCTATCTACATATACCTCCATCTTGGTCTAAGTCCTGTTATATGAAATGTTAAAGGGACTTATCTAAGAAAAAGAAGATCAATACTAAGAACAGTAAAATGACAACAAACTCACAACTATCAACAACTGAACATAAAAAACAAAAACAAAAACTAAGCAGACAGCTAGAACAGGAAGAGAATCACAGAAATGGAGATTAAATGAAGGGTTATCTGCAGGGAAGTGAATGGGAGGAGGATGGGGAAAAAGGTACAGAGAATAAGAAGCTATAATTGGTAGGTACAAAATAGACAGTGGAAGGTTAAGAATAGTATAGGAAATGGAGAAGTCAAAGAGCTTATATGTACAACCTATGGATATGAACTAAGGGGTGGAGGATGTGGGATGGAGGAGGGGTGAAGGGGAGAGGGGGATAAAGGGAAGAAAAAAATGGGACAACTGTAATAGCATAATCAATAAAATATACTTTTAAAGAATTTTAATATACCAGCTTTTAAAAAAATTCTACACATCCATATATGTACATTTTACTTTGTTTTATAAGTCAGCATACAAACACAATGTTAAAACATATTGAAAAAATTTTCTCCAAAACTTGGTACACAGTTGTGATGTTTAGTTACCAGGTAAGGAATTGGTATTGAAACAGGAAATCAATATCTAAATGTGGATAAAAGAGATAAAACTGGAAGTTAGTGAAGTAAAACAAGGAGTTCTAAGCCAAACTCATCAATAATTAGGAAAATTAAGAAGGAAATTACAGACCACACTTGTAGACTAATTGAGAGCTGGGCTGGTAATACAGGTAAAGGTAGAGAATAAATTGATTTTGGCATCTCATAACTGGCTGTTTCCACATGACTGTACTCACTTGGCTGCTTAATGTGACTGTTCTCCCAGGAATTTCTGACAAAATAATAGTGGTATTCAATACTGTTGAAAGATGTTTCTAGACATAAGGTGGAGCCACTCATGCCCGAGGTCCCATATCAGCAAACTAAAGTTTTCAGTTTCTGTAAATGCTTCAGTCAACCAGAAGCATACCCCTCCATCCAGAATGCCATTCTTTATACGTCAATCTCTGGACTCTACACTTATTTTCTAGTACCTTCCTCCCCTAAACAAGGTTAGCTACGCAGTTCTAGCCAATCAGATATTCTCTATTTTTCTCTGCTTTGTTCCTTTGTATCCTATAAAAAGCTTCCTGCCATCTGCCCCATTTGCAGTCCTCTGAATGCAGACTGTCCAGCTCATGAAGTGTAAAATGAAGTTTGCTTGTGTGACTAATTTTAAAATTCATTTTAAAAATTATACAAATATATCTTTTTAACTTTTAAAAATTTATAGTTTATTATATGAATAGACAGAAGACATCTTGAAAGTGAGTAAAGTTATTCATTTTTCTTTAAGAGGCAGCATAACTGTAATGGTTAAGAGCAGTGGTGTGCAAGTCAGCTCATAGTGGTCGCAAGAGCCAGTTGTGAAATCCTGAGGAATTTATAAGCCTCTTATTAAACTGCCAGTGATCACTTGAAATCTGCTATCGTTGGAGTATCTACACCACATAAATGGCCAAACTTAAAAAGAAGCATCTTCCTTAGAAAGCCCCTTTAAAAGGTATTGGATTATTTGGGAACTAAACCTAGCTAAACCAGCTATAATGTGGAAAATAAAATAAAAAGTTTGGTGGAAAAATTATTTAAGCATCTGGACCTCATTTTCTCAGTTGAAAAATGGGTATACCAATAATTATGCTAGAACCTTTTTCAGAGCATTACTGGGAAAATACACAATTTGAGTGTACCATCTGTTTTCTGCCAGGAATATCCCGCAACATGTACATTTCTCCAAACTTGTGCTACCCCTTCAGAATATGTTTGTTTTCATGTTAGACAATAAGTTTTACCTGAATGATTATATTGATAATAACAATATTTAAAATTTAACTTTTTGCAAGGTTAATTAGGTTTTCTTAATAATTCTAAAATTACAGTCCATAACAATATTTGCATAAGACAGTTCTGAATTTGGACATTAAAAAACTGAAAGGCTAATACACAATTAATTAGATAATAATGTTTACAAAAAGTTTTCAGTGATATATGACATACTAAACATTAACATAATAATTTTTAATTTTTCAAAACATTTTTGTTGAATGTATTGAAGCTATATTAGTTAATAAAATTATATAGGTTCCAGGTGTCCAGTTCTATAATATATTATCTGTATATTGTACTCTGTATTCACCACCCAAAGTTGAGTCTCCTTCTGATACAATTTATCCCCCTTTTACCCTCTTATACCACCCCAAACCCTTTCCCTCTTGTACGCACCATACTGTTGTCTATGCCTATGAGGGTTTTTTTTTTCTTAATATCTATACCTTTTTCACCCAGCCCCCCAAGGCCCCTTCTGACAGCTGTCAGTCTGTTCTCTATATCTATGAACCTGCTCCTATCTTGTTCATTTGATTCTCTATATAAGTAAAAGTATCTTGTAAGATTTTAAAGTGTCTAATCTTTGAATCACAAACTGGCAGAATATCAGAGGAAAGAGTACGAATTTATTACAGGGTTAAACTGAAATAAATAACATTAACAAGTAAATCAGTGTGTCAAATGAATTAAGAGCAATTAGTTTCTTAGATTTTTAGGAACCAATCAAAGTGCTCAAAATCCCACTAGAAAGATGTTTATACCCTAAGAAAACATCCTAATTGGTGATGGTTAGTAACTCATCTTAATTAATTAATAAAATAACGGATAAATTCATCTTAATCTACTGACCAAGACACCGCAAATGTTATAAAAAGCCAATACAGGTAAATTAATTGTTTTCCCTGGTAACAAAAACCACAAGTAGTGTATGTATCTAAATATTTTTAAAAGTAAAGGTGGTTTTCTAAACTTTTAAGTAGTGTTTAACTGAGTGAGAACATTGCACAATGGTTTAGATCACATCATCACAAACTCTGGAGTCAGACCGTCCAGGTGGGAGCCATGGTTTAACCACTTGCCCAGTGTGCAGTGTTGGGCAACGTCACCATCTCTCTGTGCCTCTGGTTTCTAACTTATAGAACGAAGGTAACAGTTATAGTCATAGCTTTTATAGGGTGTTATGATAAATAAGTTTAATTATGCAAATCACTTAGAACAATATATACCAAGTATTATTGTATTTCTTGTTGTTATTAAAATGAAATGCTAATGCCACCCCTTTTTCTGCACTCTCCCAGCATACACTTGGGGAGACACTGGTCTAACACTTTGCATTCTCTGTCTTAACCCATTTTCTTTAATTTGTTTAAAAGTGAAGGCTTTACTCCTTAGCTATGCAATACATGCCTACCAGACCCTCCACTAATAGTTTACTTATGTGACTGAATTTTATCGTCACAGATACTTGTAATGTAGGCATATTATAGTTCCTGTTATAGGGAAAAAAAGAAGTTTCAAAGACATTAAGAACATAGCTCTTGGTCACACATGTAGCTTATTTAAAGCTGAAATGTATGGCCAAATTTGATAATACAAAAAGCTAAGTTCTTAAACTGTAAAATGAAATCAGGTCAGTGGTGGTTTGTAAGCCCTGAGATGCCAGGATTGGTTGACAAGTATATAGTAAGAGGGGCCTTACTGTGATAATGATGTAGGGGAGAAAACCTAATCTTCCTTCCACCCTTCTGGGTTCTTAGCTGAGACCCTATATTAAAAGATAGATTAACAAGAGAAAAACAAACAGAAGTTGATTAACATGTAAATCTCATGTATTCATGAGAGATACCTAGGGAAAAATGAGTAAATCCCTGAGGTCACGTAGATTTCAGGCTTAAATACCATCTTAATAGGAAAAGGGAGAAGAGATATAGACCTCTTAGGGGAATGGTAAATGATTTTTTAGGGAAGATGAATTGGCCCTTAGAAGAATAGATGGAAGGTATGATAGTTTGTGACAATTGTCTGGGTGTGGTATCGACTTCTAGTCTCCTCTCTTGTGATGAGTCTATTTTTCTTGGTTAATGAAACTCCCAGGGAAGGGATTTATGACAATTCAGTTCCTTTTGGAGGATCTTTCTTGAGGCAGATAATAAGTAGCATTCAGAGAAAGCCTCTCCCTGCATTTTCTGCCTTTCACGTGTCCACCACTCAAAATAATCAATGTCCCAAAGAGACATATTTAGGGGTGGCAAATTCCATTACCTTTCCATGAAAATGTTTTGCATTTTGATTGGAGTGGTGGTTGCATGGCACATATATTTCTCAAAATGTATTGAACTGTACGTTTGATTTCTACACTTCTTTATCAAACTGTACACTTAAAATCTGTGCATTTCATTGTATAAAATATATCCCTCCAAAATGTTCTGTTCTTTATGCTACTTTGTTTCCTTACTCTATGCAGCCTTATTAGTGATCCAGAGTACTTGTTCTTTTACTGTTTTATTACTGCAATTACACAGATTTGGGGGTTCCTGTTTATTTATGCTCTCAGATATTTTCAGTTTTTATAGATCTTTCTTCCAGAATGGATTTCCCAGCAGCATAGGATATATTTTTAATTTACTTTCTTCCTCCAAGGTGCCTAGTTATATGTAAACTCATAGAGCAAGATAATACGTGAATAAAGGAGTGAAAAGTTTGCTGTGCATCTTTCTATGCAAGTCTGTTTTTAACTGGTGGATAAAGCATTACTAGGAATGTTTTATGCTTTTATATAACAAACACCATTCATTTTGGCATGCAAATAGTTTGTGATGATATAGGAAAAACATTTTAATTTATTTTCTTCCTGATTGTGATTTTAACTGAAAGCGCAAATCCCATCCCAGACACACACATGCGCACAAACACATACACATACACACAGATACACAGCAGCAGGGATTGCCTCAGGAGAGTAGTAATTCCTCATATTGTTTTCCATTTACTTACAGAAAAGTAATGAAGACATGCCACTGCTTTTTGATGTGGCCTTGCCTTAAGCTTAGATTTTAAAGCCTGGGACTTTTCTTTGTTTAGTCAGGGGAAGGTCATGGAAAGCAGATGGTCTTGCTGCTTAGAAACAAAGTGCAGCATTCAACTTTACATTTTATGCACCTGTGGATTTCTGTGCATGGTTTAGAAACAGGAGGGTAACAAAACAAAACAAAATGGCAGGGAGGTGTCTACAACACCCCTTAAGTACATAGAAAGTTTTATCCTCTGTGTGGAAAGAGCCTATGAATATTATAGTTTATTTAGGGAAAGGATTCTGTTTAATCTGGGTCTGTATTTTACTGTCTCCAGGATTTAATATCTGTTGTTTGGAGAGTGGGGTTCTGTATGTTCATGTGTGTTTGTGTGTGTGATTGACTGGAATAAAGTAATGGAATCAGAATTCAGAGTGCTAAATTTCATCTTGGGCAGCATTATTTAAAAAACCCACCTTTACCCCCATGTTGTCCCCTGTGTTCTAGAATTAATAACTTAGACTTTGGGTTAAGTACTGCTGATGATTGTCTTGTCTAGAGATTTTCATGTAGAGAAAGTAGAATTAAACTAGAGTAAAAGCAGCCCCTGTATATTCTTTTACAGCTTTTAAGGGAGAAATAGGTATTTATAACATAGAGGTTTGAAGGAATAAGGCTCTCGGAAGTGGGCCTTAGCAAAGGATACGTGTCTTTGAAATGATCACTTTCACATGGTGTGTGATTAGATCCACCTGTTGTATTGTCACTCCATTCAGCAATTCCCAGTTCTTCGGTCGAGTCTCACGTACTAGTGCGGCACTGTACGGTAGTGGTATGGTGAAGGAAAGGAAGGGCCAGTGGAAGCAGGTATGGTTCGCTCCACTTTTTACTTATCCAGGAAATTTAAAGCAACTTTCCATAGTTTATTACCAGCAAGGAAGGTCATTGGAGCCTATAGTAGACCCCACAGAGAGCAAGGGTTGCCATGTGGTAAGTCAGAAATAGGCATCCAAAAATATAGGCCTTCCAAATACACCAAAGCAAGCTTACTTTTGAAGAGGAGGAGGAAAGATAAGGCTAGTGTTATAGTTCTGAACAAATATATTTATTACATATACAATATTTTTGTCCTAACTTTGTCCTTTTAAAAATAAACCTCAATTCTTCTACAGCATTTTGATCTCTAAGTGATAGAATCAAAGATACAACTATTCAACTAGACAGGTCTGCAGTGGGTTAACCTTTTTAGAAATGTCTAAATCACAGTGGTCAACTATGAAGGAGCTGTACATGTGAGACATTCAAACAGAAATTGGGCTCATGCTCTTGTGCTTATTCAAAATATAAAGTGTCAGCATTGTCACCAGTTTATTTTTATAACATGTCATCTGACAGGAAAATCACATCCCTTCAACTCACTGATGAAGGAGCAATTAATCCATGCCAATCTATTTTCCATTTGAACTTTATATTTCTTTATTGTTTCAAATGACTTTGGTTTAGTTGCCGTCCATATAGACTCCATAGATTTCATTCAAAAGAAAAATACAACCTTCGTATATTTATATTTAATTTGTACTATAATGGAATAATAAACCTATAAAGCCTATTGTCTTCATCAAGAAGTCAAGAACCTATTGTGTGTACAGCATAAACATCTTTGTTTTGAATTTCCTGACAATCCAACTAGGGAGACAAGAAAAATAACAAGATAAATGATGGTATAGAACAGTATATGCTAAATACATTTATTAAACTTAAAAATTCAACTAAATTTATTTATCTTCTGTGGTGTATAAAGAAGCATGCTAGGCATTGCAGGAGGTAAAATGATTTCCTAAAACAGTCAAGGTATTTTCTTTTAAGTAGTTTCCAGTCTAATGATGGAAAAAAAAAAAAAAAACATGGAGAATTTTAATCTAAACAGCGACATAAGAAAGAATATGAGGACTAGTTAGTGACGCTAAGATTTAAAACTAGAAAACTGTTTTTCATGTGCTTCTGGAAAAATCTTTGTCAAATATTGTTACAGAAAGAACGAGGGGTTTGGCTGCCTGTTGACACCCACAGCAAATTCCACAGGAAGAGGTTAGGTTCAAACCTGCAGCATCTGGAAGGATGGCAGGCTCCTGCCTCAAAGTCCATCCCCCCCAGAACACTCAGAGGAAAAGCCAGCTGCGCTCTGCCAGACCAGTCCAAGGCTGCACCCACAGCTCCTTCTCGCATTTAAAAAGACCATGCCTAGGCAATCACAAGTGGCTGCTGCATGGTCATCCAGGTGGCTTAGCTACTTCTCAGGTGCAGTCCAGATTAAGGCTCCTTCCTGGGGTCTGTGTGCATATGGCCTGTGCTGCCAATGGTCATGTGGCTTCCAGAGCAAGCTGGTCCCCAACCAATAGGTCCACGAAATGGGTCAAAGAGTGAGCTCCTGCCCACCTTTTTCTCAGTTTATATCTCTCAGCCCAAATTTCTGTGTGCTGTGGGAGGGTCTGGCCCTTCAACCAATCACATCTTTTTCCCAGACTAGACTGACAAGTCTTTCTCAGACACAGCACCACCCTCTGCTGCCATGTTAGCTTTTATAAGGTTACTCTGTGGCTGTGTTGTCTGGTCCTACCCCTACTCAGGGACCAGAAGGGTCTGGCTTTTGCCTTTGCCAATCACACTTGCTAGCCTTGTGCACACTCAGTGCAATGACATCCTCCTGCCCCGTCTTTGCCTGGGGGTTGGGGAATCTGTTGTCATAGGCCCTGTGGGGCAAGGTGTGCAAAAGGTACTAGTTAGCGGGTAACAGGGCACTGGTCCTGAGACCTATCCCCTCTGCTGCCAATCGCACTCCTGACACTGGCCAGCTTACTGGTGGTACCAATAGCATGTTAGGAGGTTCTTCATATGTGTCTTCACATGGAGAACAAGCCAAATGAATAATAACAATGGCAGATAATATTTAATGAGCATTAGCTATGTGCTAAGCATTACATTAGCACTTTCAATGCCTCCTGGGTCTTAGAAATGCCATATGCTTCCTATAATTGCCACACAGCCTCTCTGAGGAGCCTCTTAATTGCTTTGAGAAAACAAGTCTAGAAGAACAGAACATAATGTAAAAGCGTGTTTCTTTCTCAAAGAACCTAAAAACTGCCCAGAGGATGAAAATAGTAAATGAAAAACTAAATGAAAAGTATTCATCCTAATTCTTAAGGATTTTGAAAAGCTTCATAGCAGTTAAAATGATTCTGACTGGGGCAATCCCATCACGTTTCAGTGAGGAAATAGCACATGAGCTGGGTTTTGAATGATGAGTAAGACTGAAGGGCAGAGTCGTGGGGTTCATTTCAAGAATGGTGATTACAAAGGCTGGAGAGTTGGGAAGTGAAAGATCAAGAATATTTAGCATTTTTTACAAGGATTTTGAAGTCAGTCTCCATTTTGAATCTGCAATTAACCTTCAAAGCTTTCTCACACATATCCTTTAATTTCTTTATCTATAAAATAAAAATGAATATAATTTTTATAAAACAAAATATTCAGTCAATGAGCCTGTCACAAGCAAAGACTTTAAATAAATAAAAATAATAAATTGGTAAATGAGTTTACTTCTAACAGTCATATAATGGTAGAGGAATATCAGGGGGCATGACTTACGATGACAAAGCCCCTTCAGGTGTAGGTGGAGTCTAATGAGTTATTATGATTATATGAGCTTTGTTTATACTGATAGATGTTTGTACGGTTTTGCAAATGTTATCATTTGGAGCATAGGGAGACTTCAATCACTTAGTTGAAACTTGTCAATTTTGGGCAGATACAAATATTCCAGTGATACTTAGGTGCTCAAGAAAATGCTATTTCACCACTTTGGAGAACAGTTATTTGTCTGCTTTGTTTTGCATATAGGAAGGAGTTGGGGAAGAAAAGCCTGAAGAGGAAGTTTGAGAACGGATTTAAAGAATTTGAGTACCTGAGTGACATGTTTTCTCCATTGTAGCCATCTATCTGCTTGCTCATCTGAATCAATAAATATTTCCATAGTCATTTCCTTCACAAAGTCCTCATTCTTTTAAGTAAAACCCATCAGTTCTATTCAATCACATGACTGAAGACTATAAACTGTTGTCATAGAATGTGCATTATTGCATTTTACAATTCCTTCTCCCTCCCTGAATGGTGAATTCTCCTTTACATAAACTATATTTTATCCATATTTTCATATCTTACATTTATATAAAGTATCACGTAACCATTCTCAACAAATGCTCCTAAATTCCAGTTGTGCTCTTTAGCCTTTGTTGCAGTTGGAACTCTTAGTCACATTTTGTTGAACCACAAAGATATCTTTTCCACAAATCTCAAAATTACACGAGTCTGGTTCATTACAGCTAATTGAGAACACACACACATGCTTTCCCAAGTGATTCTCCTATAAAACTATACTAAAAAAATCTTGCAAATGTTATTAAACACAAACAAAGATCAGGGGTTAAGGCATTAGAGAATAAAAGATTTCAGTGATTTTCTGAAAGATTAAATACAGGTGGGCAAGTGTTGATGAAGCCAGTAATAATTAGTTCATTCTTTTTTTTTTAATTTTTTTAATCAGTATTTTTTAATTGTTGATATTGTACAGTTTTCTGTCTTTTACCCCGCCCCAGCCCACCACCCCAGCCCTCCCCACCTTCCTCCCATTTCCACCCCCCATAGTTTTTGTCCATGAGTCCTTTATACTTGTTGCTCTAAACCGTTCCCCTAATTAGTTCATTCTTAACATACTGGTAGAGAGAGCTTCAGGAGAGGAGGAAGTCCCTGTGCCCAGATAATATCCCTAGAAAAGGGGAATCTAAGACAATGATATCAGAGTAGTATGAGAAAGTGAAAAATGGGACTGAGAACTGTTGAAGATTTCCATAGGGAATAGTTTCCTCTAAATTCCTTCCCCTCCCAACTTCCAGATAATAGATCAGCACTCATCTACAAGCCAACAATGATAGTGTTCTTTCCTCAATAAATCAAACTTCCTGAGTAGAACTAGGGCAGCTTGAGGCAAAGTCTTTATCTTGGTTTCTTGACATTTAGGTGTTACTCAAAAAATATGTGGCTACTAACCAACTCACCCCTAGGTAATTTGACAGGGTGACCCTTCTGTATAGAACACCAATAAACTTTTATACTGACCTCATTTTTAAATATAAATAAATAACAAAGGAGAACTAGATTTCAGAGTAAGTAAAGCATACATGATTCTAGTGCAAAAAGCTGTACTTCCCTCACAGAGAAACGAATACCAGACTGGCATCAAACCTCAGATTCCTAGGATGCTTCAAAAACCATGAAGGCATATCTTCAAAGTTATAAGAGAAAATGTTTTTCAGTGTAGAATCCTGTGTACAGCTAAGCTATCGATAAAGAGTAAGACAGAATAAAGACATTTTCAGACCCTCAGTTCTCAGAAAATGTAATGTATCACTTTGCTTATGAAGTTAAATGAGGGTACCTAAGGCATTAAGATAGTGAAAAAAAAAGAGGGAAAAATACAGGCAAAAATCCCAGAGTAGTGAAAGAAATGTCTTATATTCTATTTTTACTTTCTGCTGCTCCAATGCATCTCTTCTCCCTGACTGTAAAGCTGATGACCTATAGCTGCTGTTTCAGTCACAACATAGCATGCAGAAACAATGCCTTCCTTAGTTTTCTCCATAGCTCATCATCGTGACCCTTCGTGGAAGCTGCACATGCTTGGCTTCCTAAATTTCCCTGCAAGCTCTAACTTATCTACCATGCCAGTGTTACAGGGAGGCCACCTAACAACTTTTCTATGAACATCCTACTTCCATTTCTAGACCTTACTTCTGTAGCTCTTCCCACAATGATATAAATTCTAATTTGAGTACTGAATCCCTTAATTAATAGTACTTATAGTAGATCTGTTTCTCTGATTCAGATTGAATTAATGAAGACTTCTTGGGAAGGAACTGTAAGACTAGCACATCACGTGGCTCTACACTAAACCTTATTTACAATCTCATAGCAAACTGGAGATTGATCATTGGTTTTTAAATTTTAAAATATACTTGTAGGAAAACCATAAGAGATTGAACTCTCACAACATAGCTCTCAGAGTTTAGAGGTAAAAACAGGATGAGAAAGGTTTAGTGGAGATAGGAACTACCAATGTCTTTATTCACATAATGGATAATAAAGAATTGCAGCATATGGTAACAAGTTGCAGAGTGGATTAGTGAAGGAATTTGAATAGTTATATAATTATTTGGTATTAGAGAGAAGAGAAGCAAGGAGGGCAATATACATACATCCCATAAAGAGGAAAACAATCAATTACTCAAAAGTGATGCAGAATAGATGCAGTTAATAGAATCAGTAACTACAAGCTAGCGAAAATATTGAATATGTTAATTAGACATGTGGAACAAATTAAAATCACCAAATGAACTTCTAGAAATAAGATGTCTGAGAAGAGCAATACTCTTGATGGGCTGGACTGACAACACAGAAAACATAGCAGAAGAAAAATTGGTGAAATTGAAAACATGGCAATAGAAACTACCTAAAATAGAACACAAAGATTCAAAAAATGAACAGAGCATCTGTGAGCTATAAGACAGCTTTAGGTTTCCTAACATATGTGACCTTGGACTACTGAAAGGGAAGGATATAAAATAAAAAGGGTTTGAATAAATAATAACTGAAATTTTAATATGCACAAAATATTTGAATAACAATTTTACAAAGAAGATAGATACAAATGGCCAATGAACACATGGAAAGATATTCAACATTATTAACAATTAAGGAAATCAAATTGAAAGCATGATGACATACTATTTCATACCCACTATATTAGAAAAAATTAAAAACACAGATAATAACACATTTTGACAAAAACATGAAGGTCTTAAAACCTCAAAAGTTGCTGGTGGAATATAAAATGATGTGACCACTTTTAAAGAAAGTTGGCAGTTTCTCAAAAATTTAAACAAATTTTAAAAAAGTAAACCAAGTATTGTTAATCATAGTTGGAAAGTATATAAAGTCTAAAATTGCTAAATCAAGAACCTGTAGGATCATACTATTCAGAGATATGGATTTGATGACAAATGACTGAATATAAAAATATTTAGAGTTGCCTTTAAATAATAGACAAGTATCTGATAAGATTGGTTCCTTTGGAAGAAAACCAGGAGAGAGGGATTAGAAAGACTTTTACTTTTCTCCACAAATATTTTGCAGTGATTGAGTAGTTTCTCATATGTGTATTAGTTGCTGGGGGAGCCATAACAAAACATCACATGCAGGGAGGCTTACACGGTAGAAATTTATTGTCACACAGGTCTGTAGACTGGGAGTCAAGATCAAGGCACCAGCGGGGTTGGTTTCTCCCAAGGCCTCTCTCCTTGGCCTGCAGATGCCATCTTCTTACTGTGTTTCACTTGGCCTTTTCCCTGTGTAAACTCATCCCCAGTTTCTCCTCCTCTTCTTGGAAGGACACTGGTCAGACTGGATCAAGTTTCTACTCTCATGACCTCATTTATTATTAATTACTCCAGATAGGGTCATAAGGGGGGGTTGGGGGCTCAACATATGAATTTTGAGAGTACACAATTCAATGTGTAACAGTTGGAAGTTAAAATTTATTTATAACAAATAAATTATTTTATTTAATTTAAATAAATAGTTTAAGTTTTTCTCTAGAATGCAAGACTGGGTGTGATCGATAAGATTGGGAAATCTTTTATTTCATTTTAAGCCTTTGTAGACTATTTAATATTTTTAAATTAGGTATAAAGATTTTTATGGATTAAATAATTGAACCACAAGGAGAGAAAGCTCGTAAGCACTGAGATAACCACTCCTGGCATGGATCTTCAAAGGTGGTCACATTCTCTATTATAAGCTCCATCATCACCCACATCACCCCACAAGTTTCCCTCCTTTGTCCATCATCATGAGCTTGTTCTTATTTTTGTCTTCTCCTACTCCCTAGGTGTTCTTAAACTCTGACTTTTACATAGATATTCTAATATTTCTCAAAAAAGCATAAACTCCTTGATTACTGGGATGCTACCAATTCTTCCTGGTGTCCTTCATAGACTGCAGTAGTTTGTACATCAGAGGAATGCACAGATAAGTGAGGAAATGAGGGAGAAATCCGGAGGAGAGAAATGACAATGCTAATGAAGGAATCTGCCAAGGATAAAATCCCTTTTTCCAAATTCCTTCCCATATGCTAAAGAAAGGACATGTACAAAACACAACATACTTCCTGGTTTGACAACTGGATCTGTAGAGTGAGTACAGGAGAATATGTTGTTAGAATTACCTAGAGAGACCAATAATAATGCTACAGTACATAATCCAAATTCAATTACTCAACATTCAGCTGTTACAAGTAAATAAGTGAGAGAGGGGCACAGCAAAAAAAGTGGTATCAGTGCTAAAATACCTAAATGTAAAAAGAAATCGTCAATAAACCCTGAGGTCCACTTAGACCCTTAATCAAATCTGATGGTCATTTGGGTACTCGTCAGATGACTCCGGGTGTGGAGAGAACATTCTACACGACTTGAGGAGGGACATAGAGACATCAAAGTTCTCAACCTTTCAAGCCTCCAGGTTTGCTCTGTTGCATTTGACATCCTATTTATATGTAGAAATGTCAAATCCATTTTTCAGGCAAAGCTAAATGTGTATTTATTGTATTTGCATTCAAGGAATATGGTACATTATGGTCTTGGTTGATGTTGGTATCAATTTTAGTTCTAAATTCAGAAGAGTCAAAGATAAATGCATACTTTATAAAGGAGAGTCTCTATTTCAAATTTAAATATTTATAGTATTTGTCAGTTCTGTGTGCGTAGAAGACATTGATCTAACTTCAAAAGTCTAGCATAGAAACTGAACTGACTGCTGAGAACATATTTATCTTTAACACAACACAAAGAATAATATTATTCTGTCATTGTTTGGTCATTCTGTGAGTGCAAACTACATTAATTTTATCTGAGTTCATGTAAAAATAATTTTTGTAGCTTCAAACTACCAAATATTCAAGATCATTTGTTTTCAGTTTGTCATTTACTAGATATTTAGTAAGATCTGTACTAAGAGCAGAAAGAAAAGAAGACATTGACCTCAAAACATAAAAATAAAAAATTCAAAACTACAGAGGCAAGACTCACATGTATTTTAAAATTAAATAACAATACTACCAAGAACACTTTAAATTAATTTAGAATGGAGTGCCAACCAACTAGCTCTCTTGCTTTTCTCACCATGCTTACCTGTATTATAATTTAATAAGATCTCAGCAATAACATAGCAGAAATAGAAAGGAAGATTAAGAAATTTTGACTTTTTGTTTCAAACACACATTTCAATGCTACTGCTCTAGATTCAGCTTAAAGATGATGCAAAATGCTTTTTCTTTACAATTTTTTCAGGGAGGTTTATTGAGATATAGCTCACGAACAATGCAATTCATTATTTAGAGTGTACAATGGTACATAATAAGGAGGTATTTAATAATTTTTAGCATGTTCACAAAGATTTGTATAAACACCACCGTATTCATTCTTAGAGCATTTATATCACCTTAAAAAACATACTTTTTAGTTATTTTTTTTTACAATTCTAAAAGAAAATTCTTTGTAGTCTTTCTTTCCTCTTTCTCTCTCTCTTTCTCTCCCCACCCCCATTGGTAATTAGCTATCCACACACTGGGTGCAGATGAGATAACCTGTTCAAATTAAATTAAATTAAACTAAACTAAACTGAACTAAGCTGAATTTTGAAAGGACAACAATGAAACCTGAGTATTCTGAGTTCTACATACTAAAATACTTGGACATGCTCCTGTGTCCCCAAGTTCCTAAAGCCCTGAGAGTTAAATAATATAAAAGATGCAGAGCATTCTTTCACCCCCATGCTGGCAGGATGCTGTGCTTCCTCAACTGCTCCCCCAGAAGTCTCAGTCCTCTCTGCAACTGAACCTCACCTTTCAGGTTTCTACCATAGCTTGGAGCCTCTGAAAGGAAGACCCTGTCAATCCCTCAGGGCCAAGGTTGTTGGACATTTGGATTTGTTTGTAACTTTATAAGCCTGTGGTGAACCAAGGTTCTCTACAGGTAAGGATAAACACTGCTGTTGGGTGGCTGTGTTTGGAGGAGCTTCCAGCATCAGTTACATGGGAGGCCAACCCATCCTACCTTGTTTTTCCCTTAAGCTGAAATTCATCATCATTACTGGTAATCTGGTCATCAGCCAAGACTCACTTTTCTTTAAGTAATTTTATTTTAAAGTGTTCACAGCCTTTTCCTGAAATCCTAGTCCTCTGAGAGATTTTAATAATTAAGAAATTAATAAGAGACATTTGGATCTTGATCCCTTTTTCCCAGAAAACTATTATGTTCCCATACAAACTTGATCCACTTCACCACCTCACACACACACACACGTACACACACATGCATACATGTACTAGTCTCCCATACCAGGATACCAGGAGGTTCCATGAATGGTAGCCTTGATTGAGTCATTAAAGATTTTTTCTGAGTAAGACCTCTCAGTTGTCTATATTTGACAAACTGAATGGGCACTCAGCAGATCCATAAAGATAAAATAAGATTGACTTAAAAATAAAAGGTTCCTGCTACTGAATTGGCTGTAGATGTTAATTTTTATAATAATGAAT
Source organism: Glossophaga mutica (assembly GCA_039655065.1). Lineage (NCBI taxonomy): Eukaryota > Metazoa > Chordata > Mammalia > Chiroptera > Phyllostomidae > Glossophaga > Glossophaga mutica. The sequence goes on along the minus strand of CM077304.1, from coordinate 158,339,206 downwards.
TGATCGTATAAATTGATTCTTCAAGTATCTGATAAGTAAGTAGAATTTTACATTCTCAAAGAAAAAGAACTAAGTCCATCAGCTATCCTTGGTGTCATAATTCTCTCTACTGTGCCCCTTGATTTAGGTAGAAAAACTTTATTGAAAATATTCAATTAAACTTCCCAACTCACAAAACTGTTTCTGGAAACTTCTTCCATTTACTTCAGAAATGCTGTTATTTTATTCAGTTTTCTGATGTTGGTTGTATATCTGAAATAAAAGTCTGTCTCACGTTCTTCTCTTTGATACTTGTAATAGATGAAAAACTACCATATATTCTTTTCTACTTCTTTCATTGACAGATGAGGCCGAATTCCACTTCCCTTTGGTTAGTCTTAGCTGTTGGACCAATAAAATGTGGTGAAAGTGGTTTTTTGAAACTTCCAAGGCTTAGTCATACGAAGCCTTCTGTCAGTTTCTTGTAGAATGTTCATTCTGGGGAAAGCCAACCACCTTGCAAAAAGCCCAACTTCCACAAGACTGGAGTGCTCTGAGGAAATCTAAGCCAACCACATAGGAAGCAATGTGAAGAGTGAAAGATGCCCAGCCAGCCCCAGCCTTCAGCCACCCCAAGTCAACTATAAGACATGCACCTAAGAGCCCTTTGGACCTCCAGCCCTAAGAGATGCAACCTGGAGAACACCAAGAAGCCCAATTGACTGTCAGAATCAAACTCATAATCTTGCCACAGATATCTAATTTGAATTCATATTGTATTAGTTTCCTATGACTGGTGAAACAAATTACCACAAACTTGGTGTCTTAAAACAACAGAAAAGTATTTCCACAGTTCTGGAGGCTAAAAGTTTGAAAGCAGCATCATGTCTGCAGGGCCATATTTCCTCTGGAGGTCCTAGAAAAAAAGAATGTGTTTCTTGTCTTTCCCTGTCAGACAAGGAATGGGAACCAGCATTCCTTGGCATATGCTCACATCACTGCAATGTCTATCTCCATTTTCATACCACCTTCTCCTTCACATGTCTCTGTATTAAATCTTCTTAGTCTCTCTCTGATAAGGACCCATGTGATTACATTTAGGGCCTCTCAAATAATCCAGAAAAAGACCCCAATCTCAAAATCGTTAACTTAATCATGTATTTTGCCATATTATTTACATTGTTCACCACAGAAACCACCAGACTCCCAACTTACCACTCCTATCTTGTATTTTACTCCTTATAAGGTTCTACATCTGCCACCTCATTTCTGTTCCTTTTGCCCACCATCCATAAATTCTAAAACCCTTCCTCATTGCTTTCTGGAATCCACCAATTATTATCAGCCATTTCTTCTCTATATTTGATATTTTCTCTGAAAATTCCATTTACCTTTTTGCTCTAATAAAAATATGACTGTCTATTAAGAACATCAATTTCCCTCAGTCTACTGAAGTAGTAATCAATTTTTCTGCCATTCTTATGCTACTGAGTTTGGAAGTAGCATACCCACTCTCGGTGTATGAGTATGTCAGTAAGATACTTTTAGATCTTTCTCCCTTTTTCTTTCCTAAAATATCCCATATCATCCAGTACACTTCATTTTTGCTGACATTGACTGACTTTTTATTTTTCTTCATTTCTCCAATACTACTCAAGTCTTAGATCTTGGCAATTTCAATATCTACATATGTAGTCTTTTCAATACCTTGACCTCTTAGCTTTACGAACCTTGTTCATTTAATGATATTGTCTTCTACTCTTTATCAGCCATACACTTTAATAGTCATGCCTTAACCTTGTTTTTACTAATAATTTCAACCTTTCTATAATCTGTTTCATGAATCTTACTCTTTCAACACCACCCCCTCTGTTTGACCTTACATCCTCTAATATTTCAACACTAAGGATCTCTCAATTACACAAAGATTTCTAATCTATTGACCTATCACATTTTCACTGTCACTTATTCTTGATAACATGACTGTCTTTGACCTGCTACAATTCTATGGTGCCACTCTTGTATATACTCTGTAATTCTTTGATATTTTCCTTCTTTATTTTTGCTTGACCAACCAATTTTTTCATGTATTTTATGCTTGTGAGTGGATGTGGCTGCAGGAAAATTCATAACCACCTGTTTTTATAAATCCATGACGACAAACATTTCGTATATCCTTAATATTGTACAACTCCAGTTCATTAAGTCACTTACTCCCTAAATAGTTGTTTTACACCTTCCCCTCCTTCTTCAAACTCAAATAATCTCCTCTTCCATGCTTGCTGTAAGCCAGTAACTTTTTATATCACTTAGAACATAGAAAGCATAAAAATATTTTTACAAATCACCATGGCTACCTGTCAAGCACATACTTGTCTTTCCTTCTATTGCCATGGGTCATGTATCCTACCTATATAAAATCAATCCCATCACTTGTGTTCTACATACCAACATCTCTCAGTTTACTCAAGGACTTTTCTGTAGCACTTCTCTTTTCTCTCTTTTACTCGTCAATTTTTCTTTTTGTATTTGATCATCACCACCACACAAATATACTATAAGTTCTCCCATCTTAAACAACAAACAAACATTCTCTTTCTCCTGCTTTCCCAACCAGCTGCAGTTAGATTTCTTAAGTCACCATTTCAGAATAGTTCCTCTAAAGAGTTGCCCAATTTTCTGTCTCCAAATTTTCTACTCCCCTCCTAACCCCATTTCAGTCACATGTTCAACTATGCTGCCTCACTGACACTGCTCTCATTTAACATCACATGTGTACTTCATATTGTTAAATTCAGGAGTGACTTCTCAATCTCCTTCTTACTTATCCTACCAGTAGAATAATCTCATGTACACTGCAGAGTCCTGGTTTCTACATTTTTTTCCTAGTGTAGTCAATAGTGTCTAATTTCATTCTCAGAGCATCTGTTTTGGATATTAATTGCACAGTCACCTACCTATCAGTAGCATTATCCTGAGTTGATTGATCTTTTCCACTAAACATTTTTTTCACTTGACTTCCGTTCTTGTTTTTTCTAGTTTCTTAATCATCACTTCTTCTCACCTCACTTACTTGTCCTTCTTCTTCTCCACAACCTCCTAATGGCTGAGTTTGGGGCTCAGCACTTATATTTCTTCTCTTCTAAGAGGTAACTACTAATATTTTAAATATTGAAATATTTAATGCCAGTACACTGAAAGTGAAATGATAAAGTGCTTTCAACAATGATTTACCACACAAGGGAGTCATTCCTCTATGATTACTTTCCCTTTGTAAATGAGATTAAAGTAAATAGATTTTTAAAAATATTTCAAAGTATTTACAAAAGGATCAATAATTATTTCTGTTTTACTTCTTCCTTGTCTTCCCTTTTAGCCCATCGTCACATTGCCACTCATAAAAATGAAATATTCCAACATTATTGTGGTCCAAAAAAAAAAAAAAAAACCAAACAGACACTCAGTATTCAACCAAATGGAAATATAAAATCAAGCTCTAATTTGACCAGTCCCCTAAGGGTGTGATTGTTGATACTGAATTTCACTATAATTTTATTTTCTGTTACAATGGATAAGCAAAAAGCTTAAACAAAAAAAAATACATGTATATGTAAAATGAAGACTGTTGCTTTGAATATTATATATTCTGCCACTTCATTTTTGCTACCCAGCACTTTTGATATAATGAAAATAAAACTGGTACAATATTAATTGCTCCAATTTTAAAGCAAGTACTATTTCTCTTTTGTTTATTTTGTTGGTGAAAGGGTAAGGGAGCCTTTAAGAGAGAGGCATGTTGGAAAGCAGCCCTTGAATATAAATGTAAATTACAACATTCCCACAAATGGTAACCTATCATTATCTCTCCTATTCTTTAAAGAAAGAAAAACAAGGCTAATAATCATCCAGTTACATATTGCAATAAAACAGTTTCAGTTTTTTTATTAGACTATTATGTTCCCTCATTTATGAATCAAGATGTTTAGAGTTGAAGTATCCCCTTCTGACCTTTTGAATGTCCTCACATGAAGTCTGCTTCTCATTATCGGACAACTTTATTGTCAATAGGCTACTCCTTGTCTACATTTCTTGTATTGTTATTTCTCCATCTTTGGGTAATAAAAGTCTTGTTTCATTTCTTTACTGACTTGAGTCTTTTTTTTTTCTATTCGGATACCAAATAATTTCATCCCAAATTGGAACACTAAAGTCTATAAATGTCTTCATCACACATCAAAATATCATATGATTAGACTTCTTAATTTACAACTGTGGTCCATTAGCACTAGGACTGAAATCTCTTTCATATACATTAAATTTTTCTCCTTTACTAATACGTGGTGTTTAGCCTATCTGTCAAAGTATATCTTTCATCACATTCTCACTGTCTACTTTTTGTACGAGATCTCATTGTTGAGCTGCTTTTTATTGATGCAAAGAAATCTTATATGCAATTTTCATCCCATTAAGTGTGTGAAGGAGATAATCCATATTCTAATGGTGCTGAACAGTAAGCCACAGCCAGTTCTGAGCTGCTATCTGATCTTTTGTTCAGCCGTCTTCTGACCCTCTTGGACTTCTTTCTCCTGAGAATGTCTCCTTGCCCAAAGAAATGCTGGACTACTTGTAATTTATTTAAAAGGAGAAATAGCTGGTGTGTTTCAAATTATTTGTTATAAAAAGAGTTACTTTCAACTAGGATTACATTGTATAATTCAAGTATTGCAAATGTGAAATATCTATGTTTATTATCAAACTTGTTGATGAAGACTTTATAGGTATCATTGAAAATATGAACATTGTTGTTTAACATTTAATGTCTCAGTTTTAAAACCAGAGAGTCCTACACTTATAATTTAACACCTCTAAATTACATATGGGTATCTATACGAGCAAACTACTTACCCACTTAGTGTCTCAGGGTTTTCATGTAAAAGTTAATACCTACAATACAGAGTAGTCATAAAAGAAAAATTAGTTAAGGTATTCATATAGAAAGCCTGGGCACAGCAGGACCTCCACTGACATTGTATTTATTATCAGTATCTAAATAATCCAGGTCAATGAACCCTCATACTGGCCTTCAGAAAAGTCCTGTTAAATAGCATTTTAATTGCTACAAGTATTGTTCTTTGCCATTGTTCTTCATATTCGAACAGTCTTTATAATGGTATTGATTTATCTTGGGATGAATAGCATTGTTAACATGAGAGTCTGGGCCACCCAGGCTGTGACTTGTAATTTTCTTTGTCTAAACAGGGACATCTTGGTTTCTGCTACAATCCTCTCCATATGTAGTTCTGATCACATTTCTGAAGTAAGAAATCTTGCATAAATCTGTAGACAACATTTTATATTATTCAAAGTATATTTCTAATTATATCTTACAGTGCCGTAAACAGATACACTTGATCATTAAGTACTGTTTTCTTTTAAAAATAGAATTTACAGCCTCAAATTACATAATACAGCAGATCTCATCTGTACAGTACAAATATTCTGCTAACTTGACTTCCACCATGAACTATCTGAATTAACATGCACATTGCCTTTATTTTATTTTAACAAAAGGTAAATTACAAGTTAAATGAGTCAATTTCTAAGTAAATACATTTTATACTTTTAGATCTCAAATCACCTACCAAATATTAGTTTAGCAATTGCAAATACATTCAAGGTATATTAGAGAGTTAGTTCTTTCTTTGTATTGCTGCCAAAATTTTAGTTTGTAGTTCATGACATCACTAACACCTACAATGGTGTGGAACATATGGAGTCAGGATGTGTCTAGAAAGAACAGAAGCAAAATAAACCAATTACAAAGCTAGTTCTGAGCTCCATTTACATTTGAAAAATTAAATCCTTTACAAACAGACTTCTGAAGTCATTAAGTGACCTTGCACAGCTAACTCTTTCAAAAGAGAAAAATGCATAAGAAGACAGGCAAAGCAGAAACATAAAAAAAGAAAAGAATGAGAATTTTTCCAGGGAAGCAATAGGTTCAGTAAAAGCTGAGAACAAAATGTGCTTTCAAAAGCTGTCTTGAGATTAAGAAGTTGTCTACAAACAAAATGAGTTTTCAAAAGCTGGAGGCATGTTAAATATCTGATTTAGTTCTTCACATTTCAAAGAAAAACAAAGCTTGTAATCAAAAGCAGAGATTTTTAAATTTACTTAACTAGCATCTTTTGACAAATGGAAATTTTAATTATTAAAAAGTTAAAATTACTTGAGTGGGATGTGAAAGCTGTTGTTTGTCAGTTCAACAAGATTCTCCCTCCATGACTTTCTTCCTTCTGACTTCCAATTCGCCCCTAATTTACAGGAAAAACGTTCCCCTGGACATAGTAATGGTCCAAAAATGAACCATAAAAGATCAATCAGAAATTTTTGGGATTTTCACTTTGGACATAGAAAGAGAAAAGCTCTTTTCTCTTTGGTTGCAATCTGTTGACATCCCTAAGTCCCCAATCACAGGAAGTAACCCATCCACAGGAAGATAAAAGACTAATACATTGTGTTTTTTTTTTTTTAGCCCTTGAGTCCTGCTATGCCAGAGGTCAGATTCAACCCCATGAAAGTTCACTGTTTTCCTTTTGATTTGTGCGACTCTGAATTTGGTTTCTGTTCTTGTAACCAAAAGTATCCTGTCTAAATATGTATATATTATTTGTCCTTCAGAAGTACATACTGAATATCATTTTCATAGCAACAAATATAACTTTTTGTCATCTTTCTTCTCACTCATTTTTATAATGGTATTATCTATACTGGGATGACTGTGTGCTCCTATATGTGTTTCCAGAACTAGTTTGGGAAACTAAGTCTTCTAAGACAATTATCCTTTTATGGTAGAGCAAATTGTCTCTTCCCTTGTTGTAGGGGGGGAAACATCTTTTTTTTTCTTTCCTTCTGGTTAACTGTCTAAGCCTATGAATCATACTGATAAAAGACAGATTAACAAAAGAAAAAAGGTTTTAATTACGCAGTTTTTCTTTGTTAATCTTTCCAACAATCTTATTATATACATTGATCATCTCCATTTCAAAGGTACAGTAGAAGAATTAAACAAGTGAAAGAGTTAAAGTTGGCATCAAAAATCTTTCTCTTCTCTACTATTACGCATATAGATCTATCATTTGCATTTGTCTACTTATGGTAGGGAAGGGAAAATAAATGTTTTTCCTTTACCTCTCTTAGATTTTCTGATTGGGGACCTGTAAATTAGAATGGCAAAGACAGATTAACATGAGAAAAACAGAAATTTATTAACATGTGCCTCATGCATGTGTCCATGAATCACTCAGTGATAAGTAACCCAATGGGGTGGTTAATATTTGAATCTAGCTACCAGCTTAGATATGATATAGGTGGTTGTTACATTACTTTCCTAGTGTTTGAAATGTTCATAACTTTGCCTAGATTCTTAATTATAAAAATAAAAATCATGACACAACTATCTTTTTGTGAATATGTATATCAATCTTCTGACCTTTTTATTGCTACTCCATTCAAAATTCTTTGATTATGAAGTGTTTTTTGTCTGTTGGCCACCAAGATTTTAGTTAGATTAGGTGCTATTAGATAGTAAAAGTTACTCTCTTTTATCACATCACCAACTATGATTCATTTCTCCTCCATTTTTTAAAAAAAAGTTAGGTCATTTATTGAACAGAAGTAAGCTCATTTTTTAAAAAATAAATTATTTTAATTGTTGTTCAAGTACAGTTTTCTGTCTTTTATACCCATCCCAGCCCACCACCCCAGCCCTCCCCACCTCCCTCCCATTTCTACCCCCCCAGTTTTTGTCCATGTGTCCTTTATACTTTTTGCTCCAAACCCTTCCCCTTTTCCCCTGAAATTCCCTCTCCTCTCCCCTCTGGTGACTGTCAGCCTGTTCTCAATTTCAGTGTCTTTGGTTATATTTTGCTTGTTTGTTTGTTTTGTTGATTAGGTTCCTGTTAAATGTAAGATCATATGGTATTTGTCTTTCTATATGGGAAAACATATTTGCCAATGATATCTCAGACAAGGGTTTAATCTCCAAAATACATAAAGAACTTACACAACTCCACTCTAAGAAGACAAGCAACCCAGTTAAAAAATGGGTAAAGGACTTGAACTGACACTTCTCCAAGGAGGACATATAGAGAGTCCAGAGACACATGAAAAGATGTTCAGTATTACTAGCTATCAGAGAGATGCAAATTAAAATCACAATGAGATACCACTTCACACTGGTCAGAATGGCCATCATAAACAAAGCAACAAACAACAAGTATTGGAGAGGTGGAGAAAAGGGGACTCTAGTGCACTGTTGGTGGAATTGAAGACTAGTACAACCACTATGGAAAGCAGTATGGGATTTTCTAAGAAAACTAAAAATGGATCTACCCCTTGACCCAGCAATTCCACCGCTAGGATTATATCCTAAGAACCCTGAAATACCAATCCAAAAGAACCTATGCACCCCAATGTTCATAGCAGCACAATTTACAATAGCCACGTGTTGGAAGCAACCTAGGTGCCCATCAGTAAATTAATGGATCAAGAAACTATGGTACATTTACACAATGGAATTCTATGCAGCAGAAAGAAAGAAGGAGCTCCTACCCTTCGCGACAGCATGGATGGAACTGGATAGCATTATGCTAAGCGAAATAAGCCAGTTGGTGAAAGACAAATACTATATGATCTCAACTTTAACAGGTAAGCTCATTTTTAGGCTTGAAATACTGGATTCCTTTTTGAAAGTATCTGCTTTAAAATTCTGGGTTTAGGCCCTGGCTGGTGTGGCTCAGTGGATTAAATGCAGGCCTGCAAACCAGAAGGTCACTGGTTCAATTCCCAGTCAGGGCATATGCCTGGGTTACAGGCCAGGTCCCCTGTGGGAGGCATGCAAGAGGCAATCACACATTGATGTTTCTCTCCTTCTCTTCCTTCCTCCCTCCCCCTCCCTCAGAAAATAAATAAATAAAATCTTTAAAAAATAAAATTTTGGGTTTAGGCAGAATAAATAATAAGGGTAAGATATAATAGAGCTATATACCTAAGGGCAACAGATTATTTTATGACATGTGATAATTAAAAGCTGATTTGGTGCCAAGGCCTGATGATTCAGACTTCATACTTATCACCCACAGCATGCTTTTAATTTAGGATGAATAAAGCTTAGAGTTGTCAGCAAGAAAATTGTTACCTTATTTCTTGAAAAAGAAAACAAACAAGAAGCACTGTTTAACAAAATAATATTTCAGTTCCAAGCCTATAGATCTCAGGTAGATTGGGAATCTCTATGACTGCTTCTAGAAGGGTGATTCATGAGACAGTTAAAGCAGATGACAAGAACGAAGCAGTTGGATTACAACAGTGACAGTTACCATCTTTTCAGGGAGCTCTGTCATACCTCTAACATTAAGTCACATTATTTAATTACACAAAGTCTTTTGTCATCTATGGTTTATAAACAAAACAGAACTTTCTCTTCCATATTCTCTTTTCCTATTTTTCTTCAATTTGCCTCCAAACTACCTTCATTCATCTTGTCATTCTATCTCCTTAAAACAGACTAAGTGATATAATTTATGCCATGTCATTACGTAAGTTTTGTAGACATAGACATGCTTATTCTAAAATTTATGTAGAAAGACACATGGCTTGGATAAGTAAAACAGTCTTGATAAAAAAAGAATACAGAGGGTGTAATTTGTTCTGCCAATATGAAGGCCTACTTATAAAGGTGTAGTTACCAAGACAATGTGATTTTGGCACAGGGATATACACACAGATCAATGGTAGAGAAGAGAGAACCTATGAATAGACACACAAATATGACCAGGTAATTTTTGACAAATGTATAAGCACAATTAAATTGAGAAAAAATAGCTTTTCTTAACAAATTGGGCTGGAATCATTGGACTTCCATACATTCAAAAATGAATATCAATCTTAATCTTATACCTTAAACAAAAAGTAACTCAATATTAATCATGGATGTAAATATAAAATACAAAACTCTAAAACTTTTAGAAAAATAATCCTCAATATTTAGAGCTAGCCAAAGTGTTTTCAGACTTGAAACCAAAGCACACTGACACAAAAAAGAGACAAATAAGATTTTATCAAAATTAAATGCTTTTCTTTCTGCTGCATAGAATTCCATTGTGTAAATGTACCACAGTTTTTTGATCCATTCATTAACTGATGGGCACCTAGGTTGCTTCCAGCACTTGGCTATTGTAAATTGTGCTGCTATGAACATAGGGGTGCATAGGTTCTTTTGGATTGGTGTTTCAGGGTTCTTAGGATATAATCCAAGCAGTGGGATTGCTGGGTCAAAAGGTATGCAGCAAAAAGAAAGAAGGAGCTCCTACCCTTGGCAACAGCATGGATGGAATTGGAGAGCATCATGCTAAGCGAAATAAGCCAGGCAGTGAAAGACAAATACCATATGATCTCACCTTTAACAGGAACCTAATCAACAAAACAAACAAACAAGCATAATATAAACAAAGACACTGAATTTGAGAACAGTCTGACAGTGACCAGAGGGGGAGGGGAGGGAATTTCAGGGGAAAAGGGGAACGGTTTAGAGCAACAAGTATAAAGGACTCATGGACAAAAACTATGGGGGCTGGAAATGGGAGGAAGGTGGGGAGGGCTGAGGTGGTGGGCTAGGGGGTGGGGTAAAAGACAGAAAACTGTACAATATCAACAATTAAAAAATACTGATTAAAAAAAGAAAACATTAAAAAAATTAAATGCTTTTGATTTAAAAAATGTTATAAGAATGAAAAGACAAGCTACAGACTAAGTTAATATTTGCATATTCAACAAGGGATTAATATGTAGAGAACTCCCAAAACTCAGTAGTACAAACAAACAAACAAACAAAAAACAGACATTTTATCTAAGAAGGTATACAGATGGCAAATAAACACATGAAAAGAGGTTCAAGATCATTAGCCATTAGAAAAATGCAAATTAAAACAACAGTGACATATTACTAGATGTCTCTCAGATGGCTAATATGAAAAGCAGTTGACAATACAAAATGTTGATGAAGATGCAAAGGAATTCATTTATCCCAACATGGAAATGTAAAATGGTACTGTCACTCTGGAAACAGTATGCCGGTTCCTTAAAAACTATTCAATAAATATGCAACTACCAAATGATGCAGCAATTGCATTCTTGGGCATTTACCCTAGAGAAATGAAAATTTATGTTCACACAAAAATCTGTACTACCTATAGTTTCCCCAAACAGGAAAGATTCCACATTTCCTTTAATTACTGAATGGTTAAAGAAACTGTGGTAGATCCATACCATGGAATATTCTCAGCAACAAGAACACACCAACTATTGGTACATGGGACAACTTGGATATACTTCCAGGAACTTATGCTGAGTGAAAAAAGCCAATCACAAAGGTTTACATACTCTATAATTTTACTTATCTTATAGTTCTGAAATGTCACAATTATAGAAAGAGAGAATAGATCAGTGATTGACAAGCCTTAAGGAGGATGAGGAGGATATGTCATTTGAAGTGTTATAGGAAGAATCTTTGTGGTGAGGGAATTATTCTGTATCTTGACTATGGTGATATGCAAACTTACATATGCGATGAAATTGCATAGGTCTAAATGCAATTGTGTTTATGTTTCTGCACATACACAAACACAAGTGAATACAGGTAAAACGAGGGAAATTCAAAAACAATTGGTGAATTTTATCAATGTAATTATTCTGGTGGTGATATTGTCCTATCATTTTGAAAGTTGTTATTTTTGAGAGAAACTGAGTAAGAGGTACTCTGAATCTCTGTATTATTTTTTACAACTGCCTGTGAATTTTCATTAATCTTTAAAATGTTTTTTTTTAAAAAAACATAGCTGTTGCCTTAATGACACCAAAGCCCTTTTTTCCTTTATTACCAAAAGTTGACAACTTTGGGGTCATACAATGGCAAATACTTGAGATGGTCCAAAACACTTTCTTCCATCACTCACTTCTATGAAGTCAGGTATAGAAACAATTGGATCGTTGTGAATGCATCCAGTGAAAGAGAGCCAGGATTTGACTGTGCTGACAAGATTGAAATAAATTTGAGGTAGAATACTATGCTTCCTTTGAGAACATATTCTATGCAGACCCAGGCAATAATGTATTCAAATTTACATGTGCTACCAGAAACTTTGTATAGTAAAAGGAAGTTGATAAAAGAGAAATTAGAATTGATGAAAGTTGCTAGGGGCTGTCCAAAAGTCAAAACTATTTTGGTAGTTATAAACAAGCTGCTGAGACCTCTCTTTCCCCACTTCCAGTTCACAAAAGAATTAAAGTGACTCCAAAAACAAAGTTGCTTTTGTGATAACCAGTGATCACTACAAAGCTGTCAGTCATCTGTTCTCAAAATGAGTAATATTTTCCACGGAAGCCAAGAATTACATATTTATGTGGTTGCAGTCAACTTTTATGTAAAAGGATTTGAAAGGTCATTGCCAAATAGATTGGTACGCAAACTATAAGATTGACAAGGGCACTGAGTTTGGTTTCAACACACAATGATGACTTTCCAGGTGTCCCCTGGGCACTTCCACTGATTTCATAGCATTTATAGGCAGGTCTAAATGCCTGCTGTGCAGAGATGTCTGGCTTCAATTAAGATAATGAGGAGACATTCATATGTAATCATATATATGATAATCATGTCAATATCTTCAGATCATATATTGTGGGTGAAGACTGGAATTTATGGTGAGTTTAGGCTTACTTTTGTAACTATTCGAAGACAGAGACCTGAAGTTCATTTGTAATTGTTTCCTACATTTAAAAAGAATCATTCTTCGAGCTGACTTTATTTATAAATGAAGTGGTTTATAGGTCCATCTTTAACAAAGAATATGTCACCAAACTTTAATTTCTTATAGTACCCTTAAGTAATTTTCCATCTAATAGGTCAGTGATCATTTATTAGAAAAACTGTTACTCTCATTTTTAGCATACATATTTCTCAGTAATCCATTTTTACTTTAATTTAATTGTGAGGACTAAATAAGTGGGCCTTTACTTTTAAAATGTTTTTGCTATATTCTGGGGTTGTCACATGAACTACTTTTTTGAAATATATTATGCAAATGAATTTATTTAAAATACCAGAGATCTTACTCTCCTATAGAATTTGCATTGTTAGGAATATATAGCATAAAAAGAACCCAAATCCTATTAAGGTTTTTAAGCTGTCAACTGAATTCTGCACATTACACTTATTCAGTTCCCATTTGCTACCAAGGAAAAGTGCAAAGTCAAACATGTTCTTACAAAAAGCTCTACAAGCTGCATGTAAATGAGCGGAATTTTCCTGAGGGTCTATCTTCAATTTGATAGTGCATGTAAGTGCTTGGTTTCACTTAGAATAGACTGAAATACACAAATAGAAATTGAGAGCTGTGGAAATGCCATTCATCCAAGATTTTTCCTAGAAATAAAAAATCAAAATAGATTATGCTCTCTCTTAAAAAGCTACTAGATTAATTAAAAAATTACTTTCTATCAAGAAACACAAAGAGTAAATGTAGAAACAAATGCTGTATGCAATAACTGATCAAAAAGAAATACAAAATTGGAAATTTTATTGACTACCAGTCTTAAAATATTCAATTTCTTTCTTTTCTTTTTTTCATTCTTGACCTAAATATGATACTGATAACTACAGATGCTTGGCATTTATAGCTACTTAATTTGCAATTTTCCAAAGACAGGAGCTCTGTAGCTATGTAATCTTGTTAATTAAGATTTAAAAAATAATAAATCTTCTCATATTTACTTCCTTATTTCATGATTTATCAACACACCTTACAATCACAATATTAATTGCTATGGCCTATGTTATCAACATTTCCCATATAATAGTTACTTTTGCAGTGTTTTACCAAATGGACTCTGTTTTGGACGAGAATGACTTTGTTAGGCCTGGTTACATGGTGGTTAAAAAGCACAACTGTTGTCAAAACACACTGGGGCTTAGATCCCTGAGTCTCCCTCAACTACCTATACCACAGAGCATAAGTCACTAAACCATTCTGAGCTCGTTTCGTTTCCTGTAAAATCGGTATGCTCTTACCTAACTCAGTGGAATAATATTCATGAGTTTCATAGAACAGTCCTGTAATTTAGAAAGCATAATAAATTTTAGCTCTTGTTACTTTACCCTTCCTCAGCTATATGTAGTACTAAAAAATTCTGAAGATCAACTTTGTCCAAGAAGAAAATACCTTTAAGTAATATGAAGCGGAGCAGGTCAATTTAGTTTGTGAATCAGACTGTGCATTGCTTGCAATAGTCCACTTGCCTCTTTTCTGTAGGAGAATCCCTCCTCATGCCATTGAACTGGTATTAGTTCAATTGATATACTTAAGCCAATGAACATGAGCAGAAATGACTTAGGTTACTTTCCAGAAGAAGGTTGATGAGGCATTAAAGTCACCACAAGCTCTGGTGATTTTTCAGACATGAGAACTAGAATGACCCTCATAAAGGGTCTCCTCAGCCTAAGTCCTGGAGCAGAGCTGAGCAGAGCTAAGCAGCAATGAAAATACAGCAGTCAGCACATAATTAATGTGAATAAAAAATAAATGTTTTTATTGTCAGCCACTGAGATTTGAGGATTGTTTGTTATTTCAGGATAATTGCATAATACAAAAATTGATACCTGAAAGTAGGGGACATAACAAAACTCTAAACTGTGTGGCTCTGGTTTTGAGGTCAGGTGTCTGTGTTGAGAAAACTATTATTGCAGTCTGGAAAAGTCTGAGAAAATGTTAATCCATAATATGCAATGGCAAAACAACTTGGATGGCATGTGACATATGGAATTAATCGATGGCTTTAGAAAAGAACTTGCAAAATTTATCATTGCTAATATCACTTGGTTGCCATCTGTTGCATTGGACAAAGCGTGACAAGAAAGAAGTGCTCTCAGATGCATCATTCCTCAGGAAGGAGTAAAAGTGAGAAAAGAGAATCTAGATTATTTTAGGACTTGTTGAAAGATGCAAATATTCATCTTCTGAGTAATAAAGGTTAGTTTAGTTTTGGTGTTTGGGCAAAGACCAAATTAAGGATAAAATCTTCAAAGCCTTTCTTGAAACTTCTGATTGGATTAAGGTGACTCCAGGAAATCTTTTCAGTTAGACAGAATGGTAGAGCACAAAGGGACGAAGGATGTGGTCCTACAGAAGCAAGAACGGTTAAGAATATACCTATCATTACCTTTAGAAGGACAAATGCCCCAGAGACTAAGGATTGGCCATTGGCATATAAAACTAACTGCAATCAAGTGATAAAATGAAACACAACAGAGACTGACTGATTGAAGTGTAAATTGATCTTTAGTTCCTGAATTTTTCAGACAAGAAGTAGCCTTAGACAATTTCATAACCTGTAAACATATTCTACTATACCTTCTTATGATGTGACCAAAGAAAATAATACGAGAGACTACTATAGGGTACAACCAAGCAACATGGAGATCAAAGGGTCCTACCCACAGCTCAGAGAGCCAGGCCAATTCAGGAAATATTGAACACTGTCAAGGTCAGTGTTCCATGCAAGTTTTCCCAGAGGTTTTTTCTTCAAATGACCACTCATCTGCTACTGCTACATGCCTTCCATTCTTACTCTATTAAGGGAGTACTTGATGCAATTATCCTCTCTCAGTTCCACCATTTAATACAGGTGTTGGAATGAGATGAGATAAATAAGTTGTCTTTATGGATCATGGGAATCTACATCATGGTACCTGATGTAGAAGATGTTACGAGATCCTAGAACTAGAGCTTAATGTTGCGATTGGATGAAGCTTTGGGGAATTCTTCTTCAGAGAAGGTATAATGAGTTTTGAGGGCAGAAGGGAGTTAATACGTATGACTGAGAAGGCAGATTACAATAAACTTTAAACATTCAGTCCCTTCTTCCTTGTGGAAGGAAAATACCCTGACTCCACAGACTTCTACATGGACATGGGATATGAGTCAGCTAATGCAATGTGAGCAGATGAGTTGCTTACCACATTAAAACTTTAAAGTGTACGCCTGGGTCTTAGAAGAAAATACATGGAGCAGAGTGGCAGTTTCCGTGGGGTCCAGAGGACAGCCTCAGCCTGCACGCAACATGAGTGTGAAACAAAGTGGGCTCTCACAGCATTGACCCGGGGGGGGGGGGGTGCTGTTTGTCACACAGTAAATATAATGCGTTTGTCCTGAAACTCTTACTTTCAAATTTAGAATTTTGTTTTTCCTTTACCAAAGAAAGCAACACGTTTGCGCTCTATCACTCCCAAAAGTGTAATCTTTCTTCCAAAAACACATTCATTATGCATCAGTCAATCAAGGAAAATGGAGAAAAACCTCTGGCCACTTTTATTTAGCAAGCTTAAATGTGGATCTAAGATTCTACTCATAAAAATTTCAGTAATTGTAAAACCTAGTTCTAGAGTACTTGGAGTACTTACTTATAATGGGTCAGATACAATGCTACTATATTAGGTGTTTTACATATTTTTTTTATTTTTGCAATGATAATAGGACATAAAGATTATTACCCATATTTTACATATGAAAAAACGAGGACTCAAATGAATACAGAGTCCCTGAAATCACAAAGTGCTGGTTAAGCTAAACTACTCCATGGTATAGCTGCCTCAGCATCTGTCCTAATTGGCCCAGCAGCCTGCACAAACTGACTCCCTCCTCATGCAAGCACATGCCCTGCGTGCCCTAGAAAGTCTCAGAGTCACAAGGAAATGCAGGTTTCTGACAGGACTTCCCCAGCAGCCCTAGTGATCCCCTGCCTCCCAGCACCTCCCTCTTAACGTGCTTCAGACAAGATACTATGAGGCTGAACAAAACCCTGTTCTTTGGATTAAATTGACAAATTCAGCACAACTTCAGACACCCCAAAGCTCTCCACCCACTGGACCCTAATAAAGGCATGTCAGGTCCTTTAGGACCCTAATAGAGGCCTCAGGGCCCTGCTCTTTCTGTCTTCACTCTGACTTGACCTCTCAGTGCGGCCCCCTCCAGGCATGCTGAGTGTAATTCCTCCAGGACCTGTGAGTAAGAAACTTCTCTACTTCAGTTTCTCTGTGGTCTGTTGTAGAATGGGCTCACCATGCAGCAGCCTATAAGACATTGCGACAGGTCATAACACAAAGCCAGAAGTCCATTCTAATACAGCCAATGCTCTTCCATCAATTCAAAATGATTCGCTACTACTAAATAATTTTCATGTGTTGTCACAATAGGACAGAAATCAAGGAAACTATCACAGTAAAAGTCCTATTCTGGCTTATTTATTAACATCTTGCAAAATCACAAAAGGATTAAAGCTGGACCAGTTGTTGTAATATTCTCTCTTCATTTTCAGATAAGCCGATCAAAGTCATGTGAAACATGGTAAGATAATCATAAAATCCACATTAAAACATCTAGAAACATTATGTGATCTCAAAAGTACTCTCAAATGGATGCCTAATAAGTGACTAATCAATTTCCATAAAATGCATACCCCTGAAAAAAATCTATCCGAAGGCTTTCTATATTACTTACAGTAAAACCAAAACTTTATGTGGCCTAGAGAATCTTAGGTTATTTTGCTCTTTTCTCTCTCTGATCCTCAAATCTTTCCTTTCCCCCACATGTTTTCCTGAGTTACAAACACTGGACTTTATTTATATAGTTATTGTCCTTCAAAACCAATGAATTCATTTCCATCTCAGAGCCTTTGAATTCCTGAGCATAGTGCATTCTCTCCAAAACTTCACAGTGTTCATTTTAGGTCAACATTAAGGCCTAAACTCAAATGTTACCTTATAAGAAAGGTCTTTCCCAACAGCCTACCCAACCACGCTTTGTTTTATGATACTCTTTTATCTTCTCTGTAGTACACAGATAAGCATCTACATGTTTATTTATTCCTCCATCAACTAGAATAAAAGCTTTATGAAAACAGGGTACTTGTCTAGTTTACTTTCATATTTATAGTGCCTTAAAAATAGTGCTTGGGTTATGATAGACACTCAAATACTTGTAATGAAATTCCCCTATACATGTTATGCTAAATTTGCAGATTTTGCAAGTGTATATAATGAGGAAAAGATTAATTCATCCCCTAAACATCTGAGTTTATTAATCTCTTGGCAGTTGACTATGAATATATCTGCTGGGAAATAGAATAGCCAAAATAATAGAAACACTGCTATTCATGTTAATTGTTGCTTAAAAATATATTTTATGATTGGCAATTCTATTAATTCTCAATTTCAATTAGTATCCAATAATTATTCCAAGAGAAGAAAATATACTGACAGTTTTTATTTTATTTAAGCCACAAAATAGAATATATCTTAGCATACTATTTAATCTAATTTTTAAATTACTTTATTGTTGTTCAATTACAGTTGTCTGAATTTTCTCCCCACCTATTTTAATCTAATTTTAATGGAAGATAAAGACAGAACTTCTACTAAATGCCAGATTCATACACACACACACACACACACACACACACACACACACACACGGTGGGGCAAGAGTAGATTTACAGTTCTGAGTACTAAAAATACAGAGTTTATTCTTGCATTATTATTTATTAATTATTGTGTTATTTTCCATACGAACAACTGTAAACTTACTTTGGCCCAACCATGTATAACTTTAACAAAAACTATTCAAATAATTCATCAAAAGAGAAAAAGTCATTAAGTTAGGGCTAGAAGAGGTAATTAAAAGCTACATAAAATTACCTAATTTCTGTGAAAATGCAAATTATATATGCAAATCAATTATAATGAAAATATTTTGATTAATATAAGATTTCATATAATTTTAAAGTAGCATAGTACCATAATTGTATCAGGTTTATTCTATTAATCTCTATGCCTGAATACAAAGCAATTTTAAATATTTCTTGCATTTGGCATCTAAAAAAAGCCTGAAGGTCATTTAGTAATTTAAATGGGAATTAAGATAAAATCAATATTGACTTTCTCATTGCAAAAGTTAGAATTGCACAGCATCAGGCACACACCTTTCTTAGATACAGTAGCTATTCAATAAATACTTGTTGAGTAAAGGTTAAGTGAATGGTTAATGAATGATCTAAAAACCTGACTTTAAGAACTTGTTTTACCCTCTTTGTACAATCTTTAATCTAGGTAACTAACAAGTAGTAATAGAGAGGGACTTTGTTTTTCTCAGAGCAATACTTAGAAATGGAAAAATAAATGCAATTTACTTATAAAATCAGGCTCAGAATCTCTCCTTTGAATTTAATCTGGCATCAAGCAGATCTTTATTTTATCATTCTACTTTTTTCCCCCAAAGTCTCTTGTGCATAAGTCTTTTTTTTTCTGATTATCTTTTCAACTCACAGTGCACATTTCTTTGGGGTTTAAGCCAACTATCCGTACCTTTCTTGCTGCTATTACTCAACAAACTTCCATTCTCCTCGTTTCATTAATTAAAGACTAGGGCCAGGTCCCAGTCTACTGGATCCTTTTGACTCTCTCACAGAGGTTTATATTTTTATGCATACACAGTCTGATGAAACTACCTTGATATGTCTAGTATTCTTCAGTTAAGTGGCCTCACCAGTTCTCTCCATCAATCACCCAACTCCCCAGCCACCTCCATCTAGTGAAGTGTTCGAACAGGAACTCTGAAACTCCAGTAACCTGTTCCCTGGCTTCCTGCTCTCCTCCTGAGTTCCCCCATCTACACTTCCACCTCATACGGCCCTCTGGTGCTTTGTCCCCTTCATTCTATTCTCTTCTGTGAGCCCTCTATGAGCTCAATGATCTCTCAGTTTTTTCTTCTCTATTCTTCACTATTCAGAATGCATCTCAATTTGATTATATGAACCATGAGCCAAGCTGTATATAAGCACATATGGAATTTTTTTTGTTTGTTTGTTTGTTTTTGGTCTTCATAAATCTCTTTCCTTTTTATTTTCCTCACAAAACTGTGACTAAGGTGGCTAAGCACTTCTGAAAATTCACACAGTCCTAGGGATGGGGACCTCCATTCATTCTTGGCTCTAATTCAAATTCAGTGGGGCCCTAACAGTGTTTTCTAACTGCTAATCCTAGAAACATTATACCAGTCTTACCTTTCTGAATTTCTCTGACTCATTTAGCCATCAGTTAACCTCACTTTCTTCAAGTTTTAAAGTTTATCGTTTTTTTGTTAAGATTTTACTTATTTATTTTTAATTCTCAGAGGGGAAAAGGACAAAGAAAGAAACATCAACGTGTGGTTGTCTGTCATGCACCCCCTACTGGGGACCTGGCCCACAACCCAGGCGTGTGCCCTGGCTGAGAATCACTCAATCCACTGAGTTATGCCAGCCAGGGCAAAGTTTACCATCTTTGGATATTGCATTCTTTAGATTTTCTTTCTGCTCTCTAACTCTCCTTTCTTTGGTAGACTTCTATTATTTTATCCATTCCTTTAATGATAGTATATCTTTCTTTCTAGTTCACTGCTTTACTCATTTCATTATATACATTTTTCCTGAATAAACTCATTTGTTTTATACTTAATATTGTCACAGACTGTCACAGACCTATATTCTCAACTGAGATTTCCTTCTGAGTTTTAGACCCATATATTCAAGTGCATGCTGAATATCTAGTTCTACCTAGAAGGTCCATAATACCTCAAACTCATCACCTGGTTATTTCTCCGATATCCATTCAATATTCCTAGCCAGTAATCTGGAAGAAATTTTTGTTCTTTTTTCCCTCTCACTTCCTGTATCCAAGAAATCAATGTCCTATCAAATTATTTCTGTAAATATTCCCCTAATCTTTGTGTTATCCATGTCTATTGATTCTTTACTGCCTTCTTCTTCTCTGACTTGACATACTCCAACTATTAGTTAAGTGTTATTTCTTTTGTCTTCTCTTTGTTCAAAACTACCAACATTACATATGTAAAGAACAGTCTGGCCAAATCACTTCTCCTAATACATTTCCTAAGGAGTAGAGTCTAACATCACAGTTGCTATCTGTCTAACTTTCCAAACTCTTTTCTCTCTTACTCTCACCTTGTATACTACACAGACCTGTACCAAACATATTACTGTATATAACCACACACCTTGTCCCAGCTCCCATTCTTTTTCTAGAAAATTGTGATTCAGCTTTTCTAACTCACCTCAAAAATCATCTTCTCCAAGAAATCTTACCTGACCCTATGGCTTTGTCTCTGCTGCATAGGTTAGGGGCCTGAGTTTATATTTCATCTGCCTGTGCTGCAGTGTGCTATAATCATCAGTTTTATGAGTATATCTCCAAGCATAAAATTTGTTACTTGGAAATTGGTATCCTTTTTTAATCATCTTTGTAGTCTCAGCACTTAGTATAAAATCTGGCAAAGTGGAAGATTTTAAAAATATCTATTGAACTATTTAATACTTTTGAATATGACAATATTCTATCAGGATGGCCTATCTAACCATTTGCTCTATGAATACTCCACCCATTTGGTAGATTTGTGGGCTGCCTTGCATGTTTTATCCCCAATTGTAACTCTTTTGTTTCCAAAGCCGAATGTGACCCAGGCCTGGCTAGTCATGAGCTTATTGTCTGAGACACAATGGTTAGTGCAAAGATAGCTATTTGGCTAAAGCAGTGCCAATTCAAATTTTTCCCTATGTTTGATATATAAAAGTAAAAGTGAGACATCCTTTTCCATATGGGTTGCTAACGTAGAGGAACGTGAATTTGTGACTACTGGTGGCAGCCATCTCCACATGGAGAAAATCTGTTTGCAGGAGTAGATATGAAGCCGAAAACCAGAAGCAAGCAGAATTGAGAAATGATGAGAGAGTCTTCATGATCTTGTATGAACCCTAAAACCAGCTGTCTCTGAAATCACATTGCCCGTAGTACTTCCCCACTATATAAGCCAATAAAATTCCTTAAATTAATTGTGTTTGCTATTGATGCATTGATGTGAGAGTGAAATCTAAAGTATTATTCAAAGCATGCCTTGAGCCTTAGCTCTTCTCTAAACTTTCTAGCCCACAATCTGTCTTTGGTAGACTTCTATCAGAGGTAGTCGTTGCTAGACTATCTGTGGTAACTCACTTGTGGTTCCATGCATTTATTTATTTTTGACATCTTATACATAATAACTAAAATCTCTCTCCCTCTCTTTCTTTCTCCTTCTTTCTCCTCTTTTCCCCACACACACAGAGAGTACATACTAGTATACACATATATTTATACTTTTCAGTTGGGTTACATTTTCTTCCTAAAATACTATGTTTTACCCTTTTAGCCTGCCCAAAAGTACTAGTCTATGTAATTACGAAGAGGTCAAATGACTGCTTACTTCTATTCAGTCAGAAACATTTACTGAATATCTATTATGTTTAAATCAGTGTTTGAGTTGTTAAGAGTTTAAGGTGGATTTTATATGTTAATTTTTCTCTGTCTAACATCTTTTCCTTTGGGGAACCATACATCTCTTATTTTATTGTCCAGAGTCAAGCTCCTCAGAACACATGATTCAAGTGGAGGTAATCCTAGTGGAAGCAACCCTAGCCAAAACAATTGGCATTTGATAATTCAGGGAACAGTCAATGGCATGAGACCTACCAAGCTATCAGAAGGCCATCTCCTTGTCTGACTGATATTGCCAGGTGTAAATTTACCAGATGGAGATAGCCTAAATATAAATGAAGCCACGTAGAGGCACATTCAGGAGATGAGGATAGAGAATTACATCATCTCTCAACTAGCCAAACCAGAAACTAGTTTATACATCTTGATCTTCTCCTTGGGAAAGACAGACCTTGATTATTCTATTTTTCTTCTTTCTTAAAATAGTTTGAGTTGAATTTCTATCTTCTACTAACACTAAAAAAGTTCTGATTAGTAAGCACAAACCTCAAAAACTATAGTCCCTGTTCCCAAGGAAGTTTTAGACCACTGACAGTGGAGGAGAAAGACTGGCACAACATATTACAGTGCTCTATAGAAAACAGCACATAAAATGAATTGAGAACCCAGAAGAAAAACTGATTACTTGCAATGGAGGAACTATAGACCTATGTATGGATAAAAGTTAGAGTTTAGACATGAAGAAATACACTGAATGTATTATTAATGGTTATTGAATTGATAAATAAAAACTGGACACGTGATTTAAGAGCACATTATCTGGTTTTCTTTCAAAATCATTATAGTATTTTCACTAAAATAAAAGAATATATAAAAAGAACTTTCATTATACAAGTGTTAGTCGCAATTTCAAGTGAGATTTTTTTAGGTTAGTGTGGTAGGTGCTAAGGAAATGTTCTATAGACACTAAAGTCATGTAAATACCTCATTATGAGTTATTGTTTTAGGAGAAGTGATTCACACACTATGTGAAGTTCTTTTGGGAAAATATAAGGTGTAATGGATAATTTATCTTTAGATAACCTTGCTGTATTTTAAGGTAAAGAAATGGATAGCTTTATGATGTGTATATAACCAGACTACCTCAAGGAACAAAACTTGGGGCACAGAATGGGTCAAGGATACTTCTCCCAAGTGGATTACTTTTTCAGTTTTTCGGTATATATCTTAAAAATAACAGTGCTCCTTTAGAAAATAGAATGTACAGTGTTTAGTACATCTGACAACAGAAACCATCATAATTAAAGGGGAAGACTATGTAAGCCTGTCTCTTCTTATAGGTCAAAACCAACTAATCATCTTCCTCTTCCCATCCAAAATCTGCTCTTTCTTTTGTATTCCCAATCCCAGAAAGTGGCAACTGATGTACCAGATACTAGAGCTAAAGTCCTGAAAGTCATTTTATATCCTTTTATTTCCCTCATTCCTCATATATGTTTTCTCACTGTGGTTTGTCTATTTCAACACTTCAGCATCAAAACATCTTCACCACTCACATCTTTCCTTTTCCTACTTCTATTGTCTTAATTCTGATGTCATCACCTCTCTCCTTTGTCTACATGTACTTCCAGAGAGAAAGGCTTATAGGAGCAAACATGGATATTTATGAGCTAGACCAGAAGATAAATAACACCAACAAAACAAAAACATTTGTCTAGAAAAAAGTTACCTCCATAAAACTAGAAAAAGATTAAGAGGAGGGGAGGCTGTGTTTTTGGAGCTAAACTTGGAGGAGAAAGTATGGCATATATTGGTGTAAACACATAAGGAATAAGGAAACAAGCAGTGGGTATTTCCTAAAGATGGCAAAATAAGGTGGCCTGGAGTAATTCTAAGGCTGGGTGGCTTTACCTGTGGGAGGACTTTTATGTGGCCCATATATACATGCATAATGGAGCCACATTTATTGGAGTGCATTGGACAAGATCCACCTCTAGGACTTTTGCATCAATCTCCCCACCTCCACTGAATTATCCACATAACTGGTTGTCTTTTTTTCTGTCATCTGTTCATATTTCCTTCTTGCTTAAGACCTTTAAGTGGCTTTCAGTGGCCAAGCTCAGCATGAAAACCAATAAAAAAATAAGTTAACTGATCTGATCCTTTGGTGCCAATGAAATAGAAAATGAGGCCAAGACAGTACATATATCAAGAGCCACTGGTCTGAGCAACACACTATGTATGCAATCACTGTATCTACAAGAGCCTGGTCAATAGGAGAAACAGATCAATTCAATTGACCATAATTTCCCAATTCCCTTTAACTTTCCATGCAGGGCCCCTGTGTTAACATACTGCTTCTCATATTACCGTTGCTACTTTTATGTCCTTTTTGAAAGCTTTCATTTCCCTTTTTCCTCCTGAGGTTCTGTGTGGTTTCTGTTGGGCCATTTATTAAAAAAAAAAGAGAGAGAGAGAGAGAGACAGGATGGGGAGCAAATTTTATGTCCGACTACCACTTCCTACATGTGGCTTTTCAAGATTAGGAGAATCATAGATTTCAACAGGAGACACCACATTAGTAAATTGAATGGACCCAAATGGCCCTACCTACAGCTGGCGTCCTTTCCACAAGAGTTGAAAGAGGGTGCTCCCTACACAGGACCTGGTAACATGGTAACTTTGGCATCTGTATCTAACAGAACCAAGAAAGTTTTGTCCCACCTCTGCTGGAAGATCCTTAGCATATTTATTTATTTTTTTTTTCAGTTTTTCTTTTTTCTTTTTTTATTTTTTTTAATATATTTTATTGATTGTTATTACAGTTGTCCCATTTCTCCCCCATCATTCCCCCCACCCTGCACACCCTCTCCCACCCACATTCCCCCTTTTAGTTCATGTCCTTGTGTCATAAGTTCTTTAGCTTCTACATTTCCCATACTATTCTTACCCTGCCCCTGTCTATTTTCTAGATGATTATAGCTACGTTCTCCTTGGGGATAGGAAAATCATGGCCTCGTGCTAATTGTCTTTCTCCTCAAAGAAGCTGAAGTTGAGTTACAAAGAGAGGAGAAAGTGTCTCTGTGCCAGTAAGGAAGTACTGTTGTCTGAGTATTTGTGTTTTCCCAGAATTCACAGTGAAATGCAAATATCCAACATGAAGGTATTAAGAGGAATTAGAAGGCTTTCAGAGATGCTTGAATTGTGAAGCTGGGGCCTGTAGGAATGGGATTAGTGCGTCTGAGACCCCACAGAGCTCCCTGGCCCCTTCCACCATGTGAGGTCACACCCTTCAAAAGTCTGTCCTGCAGAAGAGACAGATCCTTTGACCAAGCCAGCACTCTGATTCCAGACTTCCAGCTTCCATGTCTGTGAAAAATAAATTTCTGTTGTTTATAAACCCTCCGGTTGGTAGTGTTTTATTACAGCAGTCCAAATAGACTAAGACAGCATGAAACGTTTTCTTGTGATTTTGAGCTGAGCTGGGACCGCTCACAGCTCAATCAAAATAACTTTCCATACTCCGTCCATTTAAAGTCCTTCATCAAGTGGCAAGGTCATCATTATTGCCACTGTTTGTGTCAGCTTTGAGGACCCCTTGACTCAGCAGCTACAGCCATACTGTTTTCTGTCATAGTTGTGGTGTTTGCCCCTTTTGGCCAACTCAAGCTAGACTTGCACTTTTTTTTTTTTTTTTTTTTTTTTTTTTTGTTAAGGATCCACCTTAATTCAGGGCATTTGTTGCCATATCATAAAAACATCTCTTAAATTTCACTTTGTTTTGATGTACAGTCTAGAAAAGTTTTCCTGGGTACCAGTGCTGACCACAAGAACTTATCTGGGCATATTTGTTCCATTTCTCATTCTCTAGTGAGTGACCAAGAGCATTACAGAATCAACTCTCCCTGGTAACTAGGTGGGCTGTCATTTATGGACAAAGTGCTGTATACCTGTCTCAGGAAAATCTCCCTAAGAAGGTCAAAGCTCTCTTAGAGCACGCATGACCCTGAGTCCTTATTTTAAATAGAAAGTTCAAGGAAAGCTGCACCAAGGAGATGACACTTTAGAAGAATCTGAATGAAGTATGGAAATGAACAGTGCAGTTATCAGGGAGAAGAGTAGTCTAGCAAGGGAATTAGCAAGTTCAAGGACCCAGAGGCAGGAGCCTGAGGGATGTATTAGGGGGAAAACAAAGACAACAGTGTGGCTGTAATGGAGTGAAAGAAGAGCTGTATGGTAGGAAATTGTTAATGCCAACACAATGTCTAAAGAATGAACTATTAAATTATCATAACCCCATAATTTATAAGTATACTTCAATATTCATCCATCAAAAGGTCTCAATACTGTATGTTTTCCCATATTTCATCATACATATCCTCTCATCCTTTTATGTTTTGCCTTCTCTGCACTCTCCTTTTTTGAAGGGTCTTAATTCTTAGTATCTTCTAAATTATATTTGTAGGGGATTATACTTTCTGTTTAAATTTATGGGGCATTTGGCCTCAAATTTCCTCATGTTTCACTCTAATATTGAAGCCAGAAGGAAAAATGCCTACTTTTTCTTGAGAATGTGAAAGACATCAGGCTATTCAAGGGTTAACTTCATGTACATTAAAATCGAGGGTAATTATATTGGCCGCTGAGTAAACAAAGAAAGGAGACAGCTCTGCTTTCTTATTGTAATTGCAAATTTATTTTTTATAGTTTCTACAGTTTCTATTTTCCTTTAAACTGCCTTAATCTGTCTTCCTGCTGTGACCTATTTCCAGTAATGCATATTCAGTATAAAAATAGTATATCAAATCATATCAGAATTCTAGCTACTCCTTGTCAAGCAGAAATATGTACTTTCATATCACACTGAAATCAATTCCCCTCATACTAATTATTTAATTTCCATAATACACTGACAGTATTCTGCCATTAAGTGTTCACATTTAAAACTTGTTTTGTAATATTTTAATAATTCTTCCTTTAAACAACACAGTGAGGAATACGGTTACTGGCATATGACCAAATTGATCAACTGTTAAGACTGATCATTTCAGGCTGGTGTTTCTCAAACTGCAACCCACAAACCATCTGCGCTGGAATCTCTACAATCCGATTAAAACTAAAGACAGCTTCTTACCCCAAATCTACTATATAAAGATTTCCTGGGCTAGGGCTCAAGATGCTGCATTTTAAACAAGTAGCCCAGCTGATTCTTTTGCATCCTAAAGTTTAAAAACTGCAGTTGTTTGTAGGCAGGTTAGCAAAGTGCATTTGAGGTATTTTTCAAACTTCACATTTTGAGGAAGTAACATTTTAATAAGACCGGGGGTCTAGAACCCAGACATGTAGAAATCCTTGAAGCCACCTAATTTATGGAAGAGTGGAGTGGGACTTCCTCAAGTTTTAGTAATTCTAGACGTTTTTTTCAGACATGGAATGCAGCTCTTCAGTCTATCTGCAGAAATCAGAAAATGTTCTCTCTTTTCATTTGACGTATGAAAGAAATCCTCCCTGAATAGCCAAACTATAGTGTATATTTATGTATTTGGTCAAGTAAGAAAGAATGAAAATGTAATGAATGCAACTATTTAACACCACCACACCATGTAAAAATCAGATGATTTCACTTGTTCCAATCCAATTTCTCCAGGAATTGAAGAATATCTTTGACAATATCTCATTGTTTGTGAGCATTAGTAACAAGAACAGCAAAAGTAACACTAATATGTTCCTGGGTCTTGTAAGAAGAGTACAGGTCATACTTCACAATACATATAGCCCATTGCATTGTTTTACAGTTAGAGTATTATGAAGTATGCTTTGTTATATTAACCTAAATCTGATTGCTTATCATTTTCATGGTACTCTTATGGTAAATAGAAAATGCTAATTTCCCTATCACCTCTGAGCTGGAATATTTCCACCACAAGCTTCCTCCCAATCAATTTCCCAGACAATACTCACCAAGTCACAGGAATTACATTAACAGCCACATTCCCCACCAGAGTATCTAACACTAGTCTTGGAGCTGTAGCTGTGGGATAAGTCTGTCATGAATCCGAGTTGTTCTAGGCCCCACATTCAAACCCTTTTAGCTTGCCATCCTTTTCATCTGCACTTAAGCTTCTTGTGTCCTCATTAGGATGTCTGTTGTCTTAATACTTCTTACTCTCTCTCAATCTCTCTCTGTCCTCCCCACCATCTCCCCTCTTTCTGTTATTCTTCTTCTTCCAGGTTTACTTTCTTCCTTGTCCACACTGGACCCATACTGTGTATCAGTTCTTTCTCCTAACAGGATATTCATGATACCCCATCTCAAATAAATATAACAATCTTCCTTTTAACTCAGGTAGGCGATCAATGCCAATTTATAATTCTACTGCCTCATGCAAAAATTGCTTTGATTTTCATTTACTCTAAAAATGCTTTTGCTTACTCATTTATTCATTCATTCAATAAATTCTTACTACCTACTTGATATCTAACATGTTTCATACAGACATCTGTATATTCTGATTCTCCTGCCTGTCACTTTCTTTTTCAGCAGATAATCTAGTCTTCTTTGCAAAAAATATTAATGATAACATGAAACCTGCTAATTCTATCTCTCCACTCTTATAATAAATTTATTTTTTCTTTGTTATGATTTTTAAAACCATTTCTTAATTTTACAATTACAATTGACATACATTATGATATTAGTATACATTATGATATTAGTTTCAGGTGTACACCCCATTGATTAGATGTTATATAACTTACTAAATGATCATCCCATAAATCTTACACCCATCTGACACCATACATAGTTACTAAGATGTTACTGACTACAGTTCCTATGCTGTACTTTACATCCCTCAACTACTCTGTAACTACCAATCTGTACTCCTTGATCCCTCACCTTTACCCCTTCCTATCTGGCAACCATGAAAAAAATTTTTTGTATGAGTATTTCTGTTCTGCTAGGTCGTTTTTGTTTTTTAGATTCAGTTGTTGATAGAGACATATTTATTGCCATTTTATTGTTCATATTTTTATCTTTTTTTCTTTTCCTTAAACTAGACCCTTTAACATTTCATGTAATAATGGTTTGGGGATGATAAGCTCCTTAGTTCCCCATGTATGTTATAAGCCAACAGCCATCCACATCCACCGATATTGCTAATGTCCATGCAATTTTCACTCTTTTCATCACTTCACAATGACTCACAAACTACAACCCTTCCAACATCCACTTCCACCAGTAAACCAGTTTTCAAGGTAAAGTGTCATATTTATTGTAGTTCGTATGTATTTTATAACCATTTAAGGCATGCATGCTTTTGTGTCATTGATGGATTTTGAGTGTCATCTTCCTGACCTCACTTTTTCCTGAATTCCTGTGGTTTTGATTGTATGACTTTGATTGCCCTTGTTGGGCAATTAATTTTACATCAACTTTGTTAGGGTATGGTCCCAGATATTTGGTCAAACACTAGTCTGGATGTTGCAGGAAAAGTCTTTTCGATGAGACTAACATTTAAATCAGCAGACTTTTAGTAAAGCAGACTATTGTCCATAACATGGGTGGGCTTTAATAAATCAGTTGAAGACTTAAAAGAAAACAAACAAAGGTTCCCTGTAAAACAAGCAAAACTGCCCTCAGACTGTATTTGGACTCAGGTTGTGACATGAGCTCTTCCCTGGGTCCCTGGTTGCCAATCTGCCTGGCAGACTTTGGACTTGCCAGCCTCCACAGTACTGAGCCAATTCCTTAAAATAAACCAGTATCTCTCTCTTTTATCTCTTCTTCTCCTCTCTGGAGATATATATAGAGAGAGAAATAAAAATACGGATACAAATAGATATACTTCTTATTGTTTCTGTTTCTCTGGAGAACTCTGATTAATACATATAATGGGTATTCTTTAGGAACATACATGTCATGTTGTAGAGAACCGACTGCGTATCTGCACTCATTATTCTCCGGGCATTTCAGACAACAGGGAACTTCTGTACCAGGCAAATCTGTCTTTTTTTTTTTTTTTTTTTTGGTTCTAAATTTCATCTCTTCCTATATAGTCTCTGGAATCTTGCTATTTTATCTTTTTTTCCTATCTTGTCATGTTCTCTTTTCTTGTTAGCGCCTTTCCTTTCTTATATAACTCAGTTCGCAAGGGCCAAAGCTGGAGAAGAAAGGAAGACTGTCAGGCTAGTTTTCTTTTAGTTTGTAGGAGGGTAAGATAATGTCTCAAACAAGGATCTTATCAATGAAGATTGAGAAAAACAAAAAGTCTTGAAAACCTGTTGAAGATAGAATCATTAATAGAATTTGGCAATGAGTATATGACCAGTTTGGGGTGAAGGCAAAAATGAGTCTCACTCTTTTCCCCCTTATTATCTGGGTAAATAGTAGTGACAGTATTATAAAAATAGAGGAAAAGTTTATTTTGGACATAATTTAAATTTTTTGCATAATCTTCTAAGGTCTTCATGAATTTGTTCTCAACCAACTTCATTCCCTATCAGTCTTCCAAACCACTCAACATTTCCCTGATGAGTTAAACTTCTGCATGCCTCCTTTTTCTTGGGGTATTTCTTTGCTCCAACCATTAGTTTAACTTATTTACAAAATAAATCCTAGGTCCTGTTTAGGTCACAAATTATGTGTCACAGGCTCAGTGGAACAACTCCTGACTCTGATATAATTTTATTATACCCGGTATGTTGCGATTGTTAACCTGTATAATTAATTTCCTTGAGGGAAACCACAACTCATTTACCTTTGTATCCCAAGCAACTGACACAGTACTTGGCACATGTTAGTTATTTAATGAATTTTACTAAACAAAAACACATTTTTTCCCAACTAACATGACTGTGTTCTACTTCCACGTCCCACCTAGATCTGCATTCCAGAATTACACCTCCGCTCGGCTGGTAGGAATCTGCCAACTTCATTTTTTAAAAATAAATAGCTCTAGCTCCTTAATGATTTTCCTCTGAACACTTAAAAAATATATAAATCCAAAGGCCATGGAGTCAAATTCCTCCCAAAACAATATGAAGCAAAGAACTGCTTTCTTGACATGGTTAACACTTTCACTTCAACAACAACTTCAGTGTTAATACCACCCGGGCACAATGTACAACACAGCAGATCCTGATAATGCAAATGAACTCTTCATGAGTTCTTAACATAGTCCATTGGGTTCATGTGGAATAGGCAAATTGGAAAATTACTGTAACATTTAGTTGTATTAATTCCCTCGAGTGTGATTCAACAGCATATGTAGCGAGATGAGCTTTCCATGTGATACAATCAAGAATCACAATGAACTGAATAAATCAAATGTCATATCATTTACCCTAAACCTTAGAACTCCTTAAATTGATTACTACCTTTCTTAGTCATGCCACTTTCTTGTATATAAACAGTAAATACTGCTCGGCTAATGAATCCATAAAAATATCTTTCATTTCTAGCTGAGTAAATTTTCTTAAAGGAGAGGTAGATACAATGCTGAACAACAATAACAATTTAAATTCTGGATTTACTATATCACTGTGTGACCTTGGACAAGTTAAATTCTCTAGGTCTCTATTTCTTTATTGATAAAATGAGGAAAGAATATTTATTTTTAGGGTAATGTGGAGGATAAATTGCAAATATATATTTTAAGTATCTACTACAGAGACCAGCATTTATTAAATACACAATAAAATGCCAGTGTCTTTATAATTTGTTTAAAATATAAGTACATACTACATTTTCTCTGTCCAATTCATTTTGGAAAAGTCAATGTACATAATCTGTCTTATTTTTCAAATGAAGACATCATTATTTTCTACCATAAAATTAATATGTGAATATTATAAAAATTCACACAATGCAGGACTATGAATTTTAAGAGAAAGTTCCTTCATGTCATTTTCGAAATGATAAATGTTATCATATTTCTGTAATTACTGTCATGTTTTACAAGTATATGTTTTTCTAACAAAAAGAGAATCTGTATATGTTTCATAACGGTTTTGACTTAATTTCTAATAAAATTTTTACCTTGTCCCATAGCCACTTTTAATAGCAATTAAGTACTCATTTGTATTTATAAACTATTTTGAGGAAAATGTTTGCCTTTTCTGTAACAAGGACAAGAGCCTTAGGGGAAGAGAGCCAGCAGGCTTTGTGAAGAGAATGCTGTGATGACCCCACTGTGAACTGGAGCTGGCACCTGGGTGTCAGGCTGGCAACTGAAGACCTAAGGAAGAGGGAAGAGAATGTGGATGAAAAGGAAGAAGAATGTGGATGTTCTTGGGAAAGGAAGAGTGGAAAAGACAAGAAGCAAAGAGGGAGGAGCTCACTGAGCTAAGGGGGGGGGGGGGGAGAGAGAGAGAGAGAGAGAGAGTGTGTGTGTGTGTGTGTTGGGAGGGAGCAGCGTGCAGAGATGTGTCCTCCACCATAGAGATGTGGAAGAAAAGAAAGAGGAGCTCTGTCTAATGAGATTTTTCGGTAAGTCATAAATCCTGTGAAGTAAAACTAGAAGTATTTCTATGTTCTCTGTATGATTAATTTGTTCAAGAATCTGGTAGAATTGGTGAGGGATAGAAAAAAAAGCCACAAATATAGGGAGGGAAGCTGATCTCTGGATAAAAAATGGAACAGTACAATTAATTTATATGATATCAAGTAAATGACAAACCAGTCCAAAAAATCTGTCAGGAGGATATTTGTAAATATGTATCTTTGCATTTACATCTCCCATGTTTTTCTTAAGTTTATGTTTTAATTTAGATATCTTAGCTAATTAACACTTTATTACTTACTGTCTCAAGTTATATTCCTTTCCTAGTACCCAAGAACTCCCCAAAGATATTCAACCTCTTCTCTCCTATAAAAATGCTGTTCTAAATGAAAAGTGCCTCCTTATTTCCCCAAATACATTGCAAAATTCTCATCTTTGAACTTCTTACTCCTATTGAACCACAGACTTACAGATTTAAATTTTATTAATTTCTATGGAATTCTCTAAACTTAAATTATACCCTTTCTTTACAGGTAAGTTTAAAGTTTACCATCTCTGTGAATTTATAATGATTTCCTTTCTCTTAAATTCTTTGTCACTTATTACTTGTTTTTCTACTTAATACTAGCTACCTATTGTTTCAGGTTGCTTGTTGTTATGGTCTATACATTTTCTTTCTACAAAACTACACCAGAAGTGTCTGATATGAGGAACCTCTTCTTATCTGTAGGACTTACTGTGGAACTCACTAAATGATAGTCAACCACAAATATTTATTTTAAAATGCTCATATTTTGAATATTTGAAAGCATCTTATAAATAAACTGTATCATCAAATAATTAAAACATCGATTTCTCATAAAGAAAAAGTTCTGAATTGAGTAATAGTTTGCATTTTGCTGTACATAATTCCTGTTATGATTCCCAGTTCTGAAAATAATGATTAAGAGATAATTAATAGTAACTATACATTGAGTGTTTACTATGTGCGAGAGCATGTTTTTAAATTTCGGAATAGTTATTATATTGAATCCTAAAAATGATCAGTGAGATCAGTATTATCATTTACTGAAATTTACAACTGAGTATATACAGGACTAAAATGGTGTAAATAACACACGGAAGGACACACAGCTAATAAGTAGTCAAATAGGGAATTAAATTAAAGACTATTTAGCTTTATGCTACTACTGCAGCTCACAACTAAGACTTAAAATGAACTGTACTTCTTGAAGACCGTGTTGATTTACTCTTCAAATAATTTTTTAGATTAACTTATTCTAATAAAATAAAAGCCTGAAGTTAGCTTTGCTTTGCGAGTTAATTTAATGAAGCAATAGCCTCTTGAAAATCTTCTAGGATTTAAAATAAACTCTAGGTCAAAAGCACACAAATTAGCATAACATTTATATTAATGCCTCTCAAAGTGTGTTACACAAGAAGTAAATGCTTTGGAATCTAAGCAATGCCAGATACATTATTTTCAAAGGGCCTTCGATTCTCATTTCTTTGATGAATGACTATGATGAAAATATCAACCTACATCCAAGTTTTTCCTTCAGTGTTTCTCCCATAAATATAGAATTTTTGATTAGACAAGCAATGAGATTATTTGCAATAGGTGCAAGTTAATTTGATTTTCAAATCATAAGTATGACATTCCTCATGATATTACCTTCTGATTTTACTTGACCTTGCCATTGTTAGAATTCAGAAGTGTCTAAACGGACAGTAACCAGTTCAGTAGTTTTCAATAAACTGAGTGCATGGTAACTGTCACTTTGTCCATAGCGCATGTGTTCCAAGACTCCTAGTGAATGCCTGAAACTGTGGATAGTACCAAACTCCAATATACTTTTTTATCCTCGAGACGCACATACTTTTTCAGTTAAAGCACTTTAAGACTTCTCTCTTTGGCATATCTGAATTTCCAGCACTACTACTCTTGTACTTTGGGACCATTATCAAGTAAAATAAGGGTCACTCAAACAAAAGCATTGTGATACCTTGATACCTTGCCTGTTGATCTGATAACCAGGATGTCTACTGCGTGACTAAGGGGCTGTGGGTGGGTATACAGTGTAGATACACTGGACAAAGGGATGATTCATGTCTCGAGTGACACAGAGCAGGATAGTGAGAGATTTCATCACATTATTCAGAATAACATGCAACTTAAAACTTAACAGATTATTTATTTCTGGAATTTTTCATTTAACATTTTCTGACTATATACAGTTGACTATAATTAACTGAAAATGCAGAAAGCAAATTCTTTTTTTTATTTTTTTCTTATCTTTCTTTTCCTACTGTTTTTTAATAATTTTTATTGTTGTTCAAGTACAGTTATCTCCATTTTCCTGCCACCATTTGAATAAGGGGGAACTACTGTACCTCATTATAAGATAAATGTATATACCCTCGAGAGATGATTTTTTTAAATCCAGATGACTGATGAATTACATATAGCTAGCCTACAATACTTAATAAACATGTAGAATTTGTGATATCCAGTTATCAAAACTATACTTAATTATTTAGCATGCAGATACCACAAATAAAAACAATGTCATAAAAATCCAATTGATTTGAACATTTGATATGAAAAGAAATATAGGTATTACTTTTTAGACTTTGCTGTGTTCCAATTGGCCTGAATATCGTACATAAGTGGTTTGAACTTGAAGTGTTCAAGAGGGTAAGTTAAATTATCCACTTTTGCAGTTAGTAAAGTATAACGCATGTTGTATTTAACATAAATAAATAATATTTCTAAGTAATACCTAATAATACTCAATTCCAAAAGAGATTAGGCAAGAGCTAAAAAGTGGCAGAATCAGCACTTGCAACGTGGTTTCAGGGTTCATATTTATGCACACTCTGATGAAGCTGCCTCCCCTGAATAAATTCAGCCAGTTACTGTTTGTGGCACTAGGCCATCCTACACGCTCAAATCAATTCACCAGAATCAGTATTCTGCCTTTCTGGACTCTAATCGTTAGCAAATTCTTAGAATAAAAACACTATGTACAAGCTCCTATTCTTGCACAGCAAATATTCTGGAATGTTGAATTGCCAATAAAGGCAAACAAACCATCTCTTAATAGGATTCCTGAACTACATCCTTGATCAGGTAGGAAACTGGTCAGAGACTCCATGGAAACTCCATGTTATGTAAGACATGGTTGGAAAAGTCATCTAGTACTTGGGCGGCCAGTTGCTGACCTTTTCACTTTCTAACTGTGATCTTGAAGAATTTAACTTTCTTCCTCTGCCTCAGTTACATGTGAAGCACATAATCCAGTATCAGACATGGATAAAAACAATAGCTTCTGTAACTCAAAGAGTCTCTATGCTAAGAAGGCTGACTTAGGACCAAAAAGAAAGGAACACTGAGTCCTTTTCAGATTCACTTCTCTAATAATCAGAAGATGGGTTGATAAATACATTTCTCATTTTTCCTATAAAAATGATAAGAATTGTGATTCTATAATATTATTTTAATAAGGAATTTACAAAAGGAATGCTTGTTCCTTTAAATGCAAGAAAATTATAATATAAATCTGAAATGTATGTTTACAGTTATAAATTTATAAGTTATTGGAGGACTACAATATTAGTGAGAGCATTTCTCTTTGGCATTTTGAATCCATATTGAATCATACTCCCTCTTCCTAAACAGAAAGCAGTTGGTTAGCCAGGTATTTCACAACATATATATTCACAAAATACTGCAGAAATAGAAACAGTTTCATATTTGTGGAAGGAAATGTTAAATATAGCTACCGAGATGAGTGCTGGATCAATACATCAATATAGTTCAGGTTTCCTGATTTCCAGAAAGATGTGAAGCCCGAAGCAAACTACTACATAATTGAAGTTATAAAAAGAATCCATCATTACTTAGGGGCATTTTCCTCAGGAAAATATTTGTTTCCTCTCCCACAAATTGTGCCTACTTGTATTTCTGAAGAGTAGTTTGTGCCAGAGTAGCTTGATGATCAATTTATCTTTTATTCCTATTAGTAAGTGTGGTGGCTGATTTGTTTCTTTCTAGTGAAATCTGAACAAGCTGTGGATTACACCATCAGCTTCCTGTAAATAAGTGTGTTTGGTGTTGGGGTGAATGGGGCCCTTCAGAAGAAAGCTTTTGTCCCCCAAGTAGATGGCGCAGAGTTTCCTAGATGTTGTATGACAATCACAGAGTTTTTGGATTACATGGTCTCTGCTACTACACTCTGGTGGGATGGGATAATCTAGAGAAGCATCCTATAGAAAAGCTGTAGAAGAGAGTAAAAGAAAGGCAAGGAGCATATAGCAAATGAGGTGGCTGAATGAGCACCAGACAAGGTAGACACATGCAAAGACAAATATTACATATTTTAAAAGTTGACATATTGATTTTCCAAGTACAATTTTTATGTGTCACCAAAATTATCTAAACTAGGAATTCTTGTTACTTTTTTTACTTACATTATACTTTCTTCATACCAATGCTATGGCTATTCAATAAGAAGAAGTGGAAAACTTCTTGCACGTATAGAATGTCATTCCATACAAACTGAACCTGTACTGAAAAAAGGTCTACCACTGGATTTTTCAGGTGTGCTTCACTACAAAAGAAATTAATTAGCTAACAAGAGCAAGACTTGCATGATTAAAGATACCAGTGACCTTTTAAATCCTGACAATTTGCTCTTTTCTGGGTATTTCCAATGGCACGATCACTATTAGTAACCTATTAGAGTCATGTTTTATACTTTGTTCCTAAATTCTGTAATTGACATATTTCCCCTTAATTTCTAACCAGGAGAAGGCTCATAAAGAATGTCGTGAGAAAGGCAGCTCTCCTTGGAGACTTGGTATTAGAAGACAAGGTCTGTTTTTGGGTCAGCCACTCAGGTGGAATTACTCTCCCAGGGCAGCGCTGTTTCTCTGAGGGAAAGTACATCTTCCTCTGTTGCCCTTTGCAAGACTAATGAGATATACAGGTCCACGGCACCAGCCACCTCATGGACTCACCACCTAGTTTATCAAGGAGACGTTGACTCTGGGAGCAACTAGAAAAAGGAAGCTATTCTGATTTAGATGGTACAGAAATGCAGGTGAGGGTTTCTCCCTCCTGGCTCATTTGATCATTTTTCATGCTTTACCTCTGCTTCTAGGGGCCCATTCATCATTTTCTTCCCCTGCATGCTATGCTTTAAGTGTTTCCAGTTCTAACTGGAACTTGTCTTTGAACCAACAAGATTTACCTCTCTCTTGGTTCTCTTCTTTCCCTCATTTCTGTTTATGCTTTCCCTGGCTCTTACAGCTTTTCTCTTGATAATGTGAGTGCCGCATCTATATACATCTCTTCTTGCCTCAAGCCCTAAAACCTTGTTAGCAGAGAATACATAGTACTATAGAAAAGACAGTTATTTGGCTGACAGGGATCCAGCTGTATGACCTTCAGCACACTTATTAACTCCATTAAACAACAGGTTTCTTCTCTCTAAAATGAAAGTGTTCAATTTAATTATCTCAGTGATCATCTCAGCTCTAATTTTCCTTGATTCCATATGTTCTCATAGTGCTCAGTCTACATGCAAGCTCAGTACATGTGCATGAGTTTCCTATTGTTGCTGTAACAAATGATCACAAATGCAATGGCAAATTTATTATCTTGTAGTTCTGTAGAGCAAAACTCTGACATGGTCTTATTGGGTTAAAATCATGGTGGCAACAGAGCTGTGTTTCTTTCTGGAGACTCCAGGGGAATGTCCGTTTCCTTGCACTGTACAACTTCTGAGGGAACCTGATCCCTTGGTCCATGTCCCCTTTCTTCATCTTCAAAAGCAGAAACAACAAGGCAAATCCTTCTTTCTTTGCAGCTCTTTGAGCAACTATAACCAAAAAAAGCTTCTCCACTTTTAAAAACTCAGGTGATTGGATTGGGAACATTTGGATAAATCAGGATCATCTACTGATCTCAGTGTATGTAACCTGAATCACATTTACAACACCCCTTTTGCCACAAAAGGTAACATTCACAGGGTGTGGGCATGTGTGGGGAAGGGTATTACTCTGTCTTCTGCAACATGTTACTGACTAACACAAACATTTTATATCTGGTAGCATCAAATCAAGCCAAAGTGATGAAATATTTTTGCCCATTTTACTGCTTTTCTTGCTTCCAATGGCATCCTGGAATGACCCAGCTCAGCCTCAAACTGCCACTATCCAGGATAACAAAGCCCTGCACCGCCTTTTAGATTAGATATTCCTAGTACTCCCATTCATGCCTGAAACTGTTCTGTATCTTTACTGTCCCTGCTGAAACTCAGTTTGTCACTAAATGTATTCCAGGATTGCCACCTTCTATCCTACCTGTTAACACCTTAGTTTAACTTTTTATTATCAGCCTCTTCTCTTTTGATCTGTCACTCTAAGCAGTTGCTGTTTTCTGAAGATATACTCTGTGTCCCTAATGGGGACAAACCTTGACAATCAAATTTTGGTCTCCTGCTGTGGTTTCTAAACCACTGGATTAAAAAGGCAATTTCTGTATGATCCTTTAAACTTCCTCTTCTGAGATTCCTGAACAAACCATACAGTCACTTCTTTCATCACTTCTAGTTGTGATTATGAGTGTACAGAGTCAACTTTATGGGTGATGAACCAATGCACTCACACACAGGATCTGAACTCAGAAGGTGACCCAGTGCTAGAGGTATAATGTTATATGGTAGCAACCTTGAAGATTCTAATAACCACCTTTGGACATATGCATTATTAGTAAATTCTGATGGAAAAATTAAAGTGTACACTCCAAGAGCCTTGCCCTACTGTGCTCTTGATTCTTGATGCTTCTCTACCTCCCTAAGATTTGTTCTCTGTCATCCACTCTGCCATCTCTGCCCAGTGACCTATGCCACACTTTTTTCTTGGAAGAGACTATAAGAAATCTGTCCAGAAGGTATCCTGCCATGTAATATGAAGAGAGACATTTATTGAAGAAGATACAAGATATGAGAAAATTATACATAAGATAATGATGCCCCAGTCCCCTTCAAAGTAGGTACCTTGGCACCTCATGCAGTTCTCCCAATCACCATCAGCCACCCTCTCATGTTTTTCTGAATCTCATTGATGATCTGAAATCTCTTCCCTCTCAAAAGTGATTTTAGTTTTAGGAAAAGCCAGAAGTTGCAGGGCACAAAATCTGGGTTGTAGTGGGGCTGAGTCACCTGGGTGATTTGATTTTTCACCAAAAAACTTTGCATGAGATGTAATGCATGAGCAGCCATGTTGTCTAGATGAAGTTGCCAAACATTAGTTGCCCATAGCTGCAGCCTTCTAAATCATCTAGACAGTTTCTGCAGCCTTCTAAATTATCTAGACAGTTTCTGCAGCCTTCTAAATCATCTAGACAGTTTCTGCAAACTATGTTCAAGCTTAGCGCAAAATTTGATGCAAATGTTTTGCTCTACTTGCTCAGTCATTTTGAATGTGACAGCCACACAGTTACATATGCTCACTCAACAGTGTCTACTGCCCCCGCAGACTACTACAGTGAAGTAGTCATTGTTCACACATGCACATTCCAGTCCCCTCTCCTTGGCTGCCAGGTTACATCAATGTCGAGCAAACCATTCTTATTATATTAACAATGGCTGGACGTTTTCTGGACAGACCTATTTTGTGGGCAAAGAGTCACTCAAAGTCAGGGTTCTGTTTCAGGGTGAAACCTGGATGCCTATGGAGATCTGCAGCTGCCCAGCCACTAATCCTGACCAAAGAAGTATGACAAACAAACAAAAAAAAAAAACAATGGCAGGTAGAGAAAGCGCAAAAAAAGAGAAAGAAGAAAGAAAGAAAGAAAGAAAGAAAGAAAGAAAGAAAGAAAGAAAGAAAGAAAGAAAGAAAGAAAGAACTTTTATTTCTGCTTTGGACCTTGTGCCTTGTATTTTCATTTGGTACTGGGTACCACAATCTATGTAGTTGGTAGTTTATAGTTTAATCCAAGATTTCTCAACATCAACACTTGACATTTTGGGTCAGGTGATTATTTGCCATGAGTTACTGATCTCTGTGTTGTAAGGTATTTTGAAGCACTGATAGCCTATATCTACTAGATGTCAATAGCACCTCCTCTCTGTTGTGGCAAACAAAAATGTCATCAGACATTGCTATATGCTTCTTGGAAGGGGTTAGAACCATTCCGGTTGACCATCACTGGTTTGATTTCTAGTACCTGAATCCTTTTTCTGGAGCTTTCTGTTGCATAAAGGTGATGATATCTAGGCCTTAAACTTTAAGCCAAACTACTCTTATTGTCTAATATTGAGTAAGATCACAGGTTTTAAAACCCACTCCAGATTGGAAACCTAGTTTTGACCTTAATTAGTAGTATCACTATAGGCAAGTTACTTAATCACTTACAGTCTAGTTTTTGAGCATTATTTAAAAACAATAACAGTAACTATAACAAAAGGTTTTTGTGAGGATTAAATGACAAAAATATAAAATTCTCAGCAAAGTGCCTTGGACTAGTGCAAAGTAAGTAATCGATAAATGGCATTATTATAACTGTTATTATTATCATAGCCAATTCCATCACTCCTAGAAAATTCTACATTGTTGATTCCTTAGAAGTATAAATTTCTTTCTTTTACTGATTTTCATTGATCTATTTTTTTAACATAAACACTAATCACCAGTAGCTTGCCCTTATATAAGGTTGTTCTTAATTTTCTACTGTTCTAAGCAAATATCTGAGCCTTTCCTAGAGATCACAGGGTCCTGATAACAGAAGCTAACACAGTTGTATCATTTCTTTCCTGCAGAGAAACCCAAATGCCATCTCTTCACATTTAATTCCATTTAAACCTCCTGCAGAATTGCTGTTTATAGTGTAAGGGATGCCTACAATTTTCAGGTCATTTACTGAGCAGAAACTGGCTGAATTCAGTCTAGTAAGGATCTTTCCAGCTTATCCATCAGCCCTCTCTGATTTCTCTCTCAAACATCCCCAAACCCAAGAAAGGTCTCTTTACTAAGATAATTCAAAACACATGGAAGCAAATGGCTATTATTTTCAAAAAAGAAAATACTAGGGGATACAAGATCTAACTAAGTGGATATTACACTCACCTCCTCCCAGAAACAAACTGTAATTACACCTAAAATATAGCACAATCAACCTGAATAACCAACTGAAGACTAGCTAAAGAGAAATTTTTTAACCAAGGATGTACATAAGAAGCCATATCAAGACTGGTAGAAAGAATGGAAGTGTAAAACAGGCCAGACCTGTTCCCATTGGTGGCAGCTGAGATTCCAGAGGAATATCTCAGCTATAAAGGTTCCCCCTGAGAAACTGGATTCTCTACCCCAAACTAGGGTCCCTAGCTCAGAACACCAGAGCCTGGAAGAGGTGCCCATTTAATATCTGGCTGTGAAAATCAGTGAGGATTCTGTCCACCAGGGTGAGACAGGAGTCTGCTAGAGACACAGCTGTCCTCTTATAAAGCCAATGCACAAAATCTTGTTCACAGCCACTCACCCTGATCTCCAACAGAGGGAAGGGAGAGCAGACTAGTGTCACCTGAAGAGAGATAAGGTTTGTGGCTCTGAGGAGAGAGATGAAGAGAAAGCTGCCAGAATCCCTGAGCTGAGTTCCTGTCCCACACCACAAATGCCATCTTTTTTGGGTGGAGCATTCCCCTCCATATAGCATCAGCCTGGGGGAATGCAATAGTCCAACCCTCTGGACTCCCTGTTGCACCATCCTGTGGAGGTAGTACTCTCCTGAGAAGTTGGCTACTTGGGATAAGGTATAGAGTTCTGGGCAGACTGAGGGAGGGTCAGTGACTGAGTTGTGTGGCTTAAAAGTGGGGGCCATTCCCTCCACTTTCGTGTGGACTTGATTAGTGCCTCCCTCTCACAAGAAGAGCTCCCAGGGGCCCTATCATCCAAAATCCTAGTGGCTTCATCCTGTCACGTTCTTGGCAGAATCCAGGACAGACTGAGTTGTGTGGCTTTGGGGTGGAGACCATTCCCTCTACATCCCCCAAGCCTATGGAAACATCTCCCTCAGGGACATCTACAAGCCCCATCTTCCTGCCCCCTGGCAGCCCAGCCCTGCTGAGATCAGGCTCCAGGAGGACTCTGGAACAGACTAGGTTATGTGGCTCTAGTACAGGGGACATTTTTGCTTCACACGCCCAACTGGTACAAAGCCTTCTCTCTTCACTTGATCAAATTTCATTCTGTTTGGTCCAGATGAACTCTGCTGGACTCACCCTGACAGCTTCCTGAGACCCAGCCCAATCACAAAGTTGTACAAACACCCAGAGGTGGCAGATAGACTTGGTATACCTTGGAATATTAGCTGAGTGGCTTCAGAGCCAGGACTGGAATCAAATTTGAACCTTTATCAATTTTGTGAACAATGATTTCTCTTACCTGGTGACTCATTGAGAACCTACCTC
Organism: Glossophaga mutica; assembly: GCA_039655065.1. Lineage (NCBI taxonomy): Eukaryota > Metazoa > Chordata > Mammalia > Chiroptera > Phyllostomidae > Glossophaga > Glossophaga mutica. Next base: position 158,295,836 of record CM077304.1, on the reverse strand, counting down.
ATGTAACTCAAGTACTACCGGAGGCTTTTTCAGTGACTGCTTCTAACTGGAAGTCAACAGGTGGAAGCAGGTGGAGAAAATATCAGAGTGCCTTTGGACTTTTGCTGACCTGCCCCCAGGATTGGTGCTACTAAAAGCTAGCCTTGGTGAGCAGCTTGGCTCTTCTCATGCACAACCAGGCCAAGCAGAGGCAGGCACAAACTATGGATCACTTTTTAGCTATAAACAGGTTGCCCAGGTCCAGTCACAGGAAGCATCTGAGATTGAAATGGACCACATCCCTTGCAAGAGGCCCCAGAATCAAAGCACTCAGTAGCCAGCTTCAGACAATCTCAGAGCACTATCCAATTAGCTTCAGAAGAGAGATATCCAAAGGGAGACCTCAGCAGGTTCCAGACCCTGCTGTGGTCAGGGTTGATCTTCACAGTGAGCCCGCCTGTGAGTTGACCCCAAGCATTAACAGTTCAATAGCAATCATGACTCAATTGCAACAGGAGGCCCCACATAACCCACACAAGGGACATTATTGGAGCACTCAGGTCAGATGAGCAAGGAAACTGCTCCACTGACTGGGTCCCATAGGAAACCTACTACATAAAGCCACCTTACCAAGACTGGCTTGTAGCAGATAATTATAGCAGATCTACCTAATACTTAGATATAAACACAAAGGGACAGCCAAATGGGGACACAAAGAAATATGCCACGAATGAAAGAAAAGAAGAAATATCCAGAAAAAGAGCTAGGTAAAAGGGAAGCTAGAAATTTACCAGATGTGGAGTTTTAAAAAATAGTTATAAGGATGCTCAAGAAACTTACTGAGAACTGCAATAGCATGAAATAGGACAGAGAAATGATAAAAAAAAAGAACTAGTAGAAAATGAAGGATGTAGTATCTTAAATGAATAATACAATAGAAGGAACAAAGAGTAGATTGGATGAAGCAAAAAACCAAATCAGTGATTTGGAAAACAAGGTAGAAGAAAATACCCAATCAGAGCAGCAAAAATTTAAAAAATAATTTTAAAAAACCAGTTCACAAGACCTTTGAGACAATATGAAGCATTGAATTATACCAGAAGGAGATAACAGAGCAAGGGTTTGAGAACATATTTGAAGAAATAATGATGGAAAACTTCCCTACCCTGGTGAAGGAAAAAGACACACAAGTCCAGGAATTACAGAAAGTCCCAAACAAGATGAACCAGAGGCCCACACCAAGGCACATCATAATAAAAATTCCAAAGGTTAAAAACAAATAGAAAATTTTAAAAACAGAGAGAAAGACAGTTTCATACAAGAGAGTTACCATAAGACTGTCACCTGATATCTCAAGAGAAACATTTATATAGTAATGAAACTAGAAATCAAGCACAAGAAAAAAAACTAAAAAATATATAAAGAAATGGAGGTGAAATAATGTTACTAAACATTAAATATGTTTACAACGAGATCAAGGAAGAAATTAAAAGATATTTTGAAGCAAATGAAAATGAGAATACCATACATAACCCCAATTCAAGAAACACAGCAAAAATAATTCTAAGAGTGAAGTCATAGCATTATGGACCTACCTACAGAAACAGGAAAAATCTCAAATAAACAATCTAACTTTACACTTACAGGAACTAAATAAAGAAAAACAAACAAAGTGCAAAGTGAATAGAAGAATAGAAATGATAAAAATCAGAGGAGAAATAAACAAAATAGATTATTAAAAAATACAAAAGATCAAGGAACCAAGAGTCCATTCTTTGAATTCATATACAAGATTGACAAACCTTTAACCAGACTCAACAAGAAACAGAGATAGAACCCAAATAAAATCAAAATTCAAAGAAGAGGAGAAATAACTGACACCAAAGAAATACAAAGCATTGTAAGGAAATATTACAAACAACCATATGCTAAATAATTGGACAATGTGGACAAAATGGATAAATTCCTAGAAATATACAATCTTCCAAAAATGAACCAGGAAGAATCAGAAAATCTGAAGAGACCGATTACAACTAATGAAATTCATGTAGTAATCAAAAAGGTTCCCTCACCAAAAAAAAAGTCCTAGACTAAATAGCTTTCCAGGTGAATTTTAGCAAACATTATTTAAAAAATATAAAAAAGCTAACACCTATGCTTCTCAAAGTATTCTACAAAGCTAAAGAAGAAAGAAGACTTGTAAGCTCATTTTAAGCGTGGAAGTATTATCCAAGCATTACCCTAATTCCAAAATCAGATAAAGACACCACAAAGAAAGAAAATTATAGGCCAATATCCCTGATGAACATAGATGCTAAAATCATCAACAAAATATTAGCAAACCAGATCCAGCAATACTAAAAAGATCATACACCATGATCAAGTGGGATTTATCCTGAGCATGCAAGTTTGGTACAATATCCACAAATCAATAAATGTGACACACCACATAAACAAAATGAAAGATAAAAACTGCATATTCATATCAATAATAAAAAGCATTTGATAAAATCTAGCACTGATTTATGATTAAAAATCTCAGCAAAGTGGGAATGAAGGGCACATAACTCAATGTAATAAAGGCCATATATGACAAAAATCATACTCAATTGTCAAATCCTGCAAGTGTTTTGATTAAGATCAGAAATAAGATAACCATATCCACCATCACCACTCTTATTCAACATAATACTGGACATCCTAGCCACAGCAATCAGAAAAAAAAGAAGAAATAAAAGGCAACCAAATTGGAAAGGAAGACATAAAACTGTCATTATTTGCAGATTACATGATACTATATATAAAGAACTCTAAATATTCCACCAAAAAACTACTAAGAATAATAAATTAATTCAGTAAAGTAACAGGATAAAAAATAAATACCCATGGATTGAGCGCGGGCCTGTGAACCAAAGGATCACGGTTCTATTCCCAGTCAGGGCACATGCCTGGGTTGCAGGCCAGTTCCCAGCATGGGACACATGAGAGGCAACCATACATTGATATTTCTCTCCTTCTCCCTCTCTCCTACCCTTCCCCTCTAAAGATAAATAAATAAATATTAAATAAATAAATAAAAAAATACCCAGAAACCAGTTGCATTTTATATACCAATAATGAACTATCAGAAAGAGAAACTAAGAACACAACCCCATACACAGTTGCATCAAAAATATAAAATACCTAGGAATAAATTTAACCAAGGATGTTAAGGACTTGCACTCAGAAAATTATAAAACAATGAAGAAAACAATTGAAGAAGATACAAATAAGTGGAAGCATATACCATGTTTATAGATAAGAAAAATTGACGTCATTAAAATGTCCATACTATGCAAAACAACCTACAGATTCAATGCAGTTACTATGAAGGTATCAATAGCTTATTACACAGAACTAGAACAAATATTCCAAAAATTCATATGGAAACACAAAAGACTCCAATAGAAATGGCAATCTTGAGAAAGAGGAACAAAATGGAAGAGTCATGCTACCTAATATCAAATTATAATACAAGGCCATAGTAATCAAAAGAGTATGGTACTGGCATAAAAACAGACAGATCAATGGAACAGAATAGAGAGCCCAGAAATAACCCATGGCATTATGGGACTACATCAGACTAAAACATTTTTGCACAGCCAAGGAAACCATCAACAAAATGAAAAGACATCTCACTGAATGGGAGAATATATTCAGCAATGATACAACTGTCAAGGGTTGAGTATGGAAAATTTATAAGGAAATCATAAGCAAACAATGCAATTAAAATAAGAACCTGAATGGACATTTCTCCAAAGAGGGCATACAGAGGGCCAACAGACTAAGAAAGGATGCTCAACATCACTAATTATCAGAGAAATACAAATTCAAACCACAATAAGACATCATCTCATACCTGTCAGAATGACTATCATCAACAATCAACAAACAACAAGTGTTGGCAAGAATGTGGAGAAAGAAGAACCCTTGTGCATAGCTGGTGGGGATGCAGACTGGTGCAGCCACTGTGGAAAGCAGTATGGAGTTACTTCAAAAACTAGAAATGGAACTGCCTTATCGCCCAGCTATTTCACTTCTGGGAATGTATCTGAAGAAACCCACAACACTAATTCAAAAATATACATGCACCCCTATGTCCATTACAGCATTACTTACAATAGCCAAGATTTGGAAGCACCCCAAGTGCCCATAAGTAGATGAGTGGATAAAAATGTGTGGTACAATTACACAATAGAATACTACTTGGCTGTAAAAAAGAAGGCAATCTTACCTTTTGTGACAGCATGGATGGACTTGGAGAGTATCATGCTAAGTGAAATAAACCAGTCAGAGAAAGACAAATACCATATGATTTCACTATTATGTAAAATCTAATGAACAACAGAAATCAAAATAGAAACAGACTCATGGATACAGACAACATACTTACAGTTGTCAGATGGGAGGAGGGTGGGAGGCACTAGATGAAAAAGTGTATAGGGATTAAAGAAACTCTTAGCCACAGACAACAGTATGGTGATTACCAGAGAGAAAGAGGTTATGGGGAGGCAGAACAAGGTGAAGGGGGATGAATGGTGATGGAAGAAGATTTGACTTGGGGTGGAACACACAATCTAATATACAGATGTATTGTAGAATTGAATATCTTAAACCCATAGAATTTTATTAACCAATGTCACCCCAATAAATTATAAAAAATAAAATGCTGATTTTTTCACATGAATAAAATAATGACAAAGCCTATGTGAGTACTTAAGTAAAACTTATGTATAACAAGAAAATTCCTTTTACAAATTACACAATTTACCAATGTGCAGAAATTCAAAACTAACAGTAACATGGTTAACATATTTCAGTTATAGCTGCAATAAGATAGCATGCTTTAAAAGTGAGAATCTGGATTATATATAGATATTGTTTCTGCATACACACAGTCTATATATAGTCTGGAAACTGTTATATTAAGCACCATTTTTTAGAGTAATAAAATCTTTAACTTCTTTCTTGCTGTTTTAAGTCAAATATTGGGCAGGAAGTTATTTAGACTGACCAAAGTACTAAGTCATTTAAGGGAATACTTGGAATCAATGGCTTGTTTTCAAGTCCTTTACCCATTTTTTGACAAACTGAGGTTTTTATACAAAACTCTCAGTTCAATAAAAACAAACTGATTTGACTAATCATTAAACCTATTAAACTGTTTACTATTACATTCATTAGAAAGAGCAGTTTTTGTTAACTATCTTTTCAGTTTGATTCAGCTGAAGTTTTTGTGTCCATAGCTCTCTGCACATGACTCATTACCACACTTACCAGTTTTCACTCGAATAATTATGTGATCAATGTCCATCTGTTGGACTGACTGTCATCTCCTTGTGCCAAAGAACCTGGCATAGGTTAGGTCTCAAAATGTAGTCACTAATTTGTGAATCATCTGTGCTTCAACAATTTCCACCTGGTTGAATATATATATTCAGTAATATATTTTCCTTTGTTTATATATATATATAAACAAAGGAAAATCAAAAGACCGTATAAAAGATACATGCTCATTATTTTAAAAATTGTTCATAAATCCTTATTTGAGTGTATATGTTCATGTATACTGAAACACATAAATCCTTTTTAAACATAAAACAGAAGAATAAATTAGATCATGAACAAAAGAAAGGTTAAATGGAAATAAAATATGCTATTCACCTGATGTTAAAGAATAAGTTTAAATATAAAAATTTAGAGTTTAAATTTAGAAGTCTCTTAATATTAAAAAATATTTGTCATTCTTGGTTATATTTTGGGTAAGGACTTTTCAAATCGGAAGACATTCCCCTCATAACCTAAAATGTTTCATGCATATTCATTTAGATTCCTAAGAGGATCTCATTATCTCATCCAAAAAAAGAATTAATAATCCTTAATGGTTTCCGATGACACTTTGTCTTTGTCCCTTTCTCAACTGTGCAGATGACTTTAAGCATACAAATGTTTCTGCTCATGCTTTGACCTCTAAAGTCTCTTGAACAATCACAGGATTAAAAAGAAATCATTCTTCCTACACTCATGAATTGTGTATTCCATTTTACACGTAGTAAAAAGAAAATGTACCTGGCTTTACTTTAAGTATTTGAACCACAGTTCTAGAATTAAAAATAAAGAAGCAAATTAAGAAAAGTTCACTTGTTGAGTCACAGAGGAAAACAGAGTACTGATTAGGAAAGACTCTACATCCTTATAGGATTTGCGACTTGTTCCTAAGAGCAACAGGAAATTGAACAGACTTGGGTTCAAATACAATTTCACTTCTACACAGTTCTCTCAGCTCTTAAATGGACATAAAAATAACTACCTCATTAGATTATAAAATGAAGTGAATGTAAATGATTTAGTATGATACTTGACACCTAATAAACACACACATATTAATATATCCAGTTCAACAGTTTATGTAGAAGTGCATACTACGTATCAAAATATACCCTTGATGGCTGAAGAGGACCTGAGTGGAGACAGGACATTGCCTGATTTCATTCTTCTTCCCATTCTATTTGGTTGCAGTGAAGAGTCAATCTTCATCTGGTTTTGAGATGAAAACAATTTCTCATTTTGCAGGGCCTAAATCTTCTGCTGTTGGGTGGTGGGTAGGGAGAGAAAAGACAGGAAGTAGCTGTCTGCCAACATGCCTGGTCATCTGTTTGGATTGAGACTGCATTCCTGAGCTCACACTGGCTCTATTTTTGTGTACACCTCAGGACATCGACCAATATGGTGATCTCATACAGACTGTGTGTGATTTTCTTGGGATGGATTCATCTTCACCTCAATCCCATTGAAAACTAAAAACTCTCTCAGAGAATGGTAGCTGCTTGTCTGTATCAGCTGACAATGGCCCAACACTGAAGCACTCCATTAATAGTATGTTGCTTTATTCAGCTGTCACCAGGAAAGTTCAAAAGCTTTTGTCTCCTCCATCCATAGTGTTCTTTCCTATAGAAACATGTCAGTTGCTAAAGACATTTTAAAAAACCTAGAGTGAAAAAGGCATTTTTTTTTCTTTCCAAGTACTCTACGCCAATTTATAAACAACTGGAGAAAAGTTTTTCCTGAAACCCTCTCAACTTTGAAGTCTCCTTGTAAGGAATGTGAACCATTCTCTAAATTCCCACACATCCTGAGACTCCAAGGAGAGCTATCGACCTTGTTCAAGAACTTCACTCTGTTCCTCTCTGCTGTAATTTGAATAAGTTTGCCAAATGCAACCCAAATAACATCTAGTTGAAGGCCAGGAATCTGCTCTCCTCTTCTGCCTGGGATTTCCTTCTAGCCTAACTTTTCCTGACTAGTGAAAGTATAGAGGTCAAAGGGGTTAGGTACTTCTACCTTTAGCACTTCACTGCCCTCATAGCAGGTAATCTAAGATTCTGATTTTTCTGCCTCATCTCCAGGCCCAGATGCCTCCTTATATAGGAGGGTTTGCTGTTAAGGAGAGCAGGGACAGTTCTGCCTTGTTCTGATGAAAATATAGAGGATTTCTTCTAATCATTTGGTGAGGGAGGGGCAGGTAGTGCTACTTCTTCACCTGAAAATGTAATACTCTAGCGTGCAAACCAAAGATGAAGATGTAGCTCTAATTTGGACAGTGAAAGAGAACAGAAAGGAGCTGAATAGTTTAAGCTAAAGCAATGGTTCATGTCAGAATTCAAATAAAGAACACAGAACTAAAAGAAGGTAGAAGCAAACCACCCTAATCATCTGTACTTGGTCTGGACTGTTAACACCTAATTTTCCCAAGGCTGATTCATTATTACACAAGAGAGCAAAGACATTTTAGAGTTCAGGACTATCACCAGGATCCATGTGCAACATTGTATTCCCTTTTGCATCATGAAGACATGAATTCCATGTCACAAAGGATACTTTCTTTATCACTTCATTGGCTTTGCTTTGGGAATCCTGCTGGTTACTCATTTAACTGTTGGCATGGCTCCCGCTGAATGCTACAGTTGTGGGGGTGACAGCCATACAAGATTTTTTCTGCTAAAATTACTTTGTTGTTAGAAATGGAAGCCAAATAAAATCTGATATTTTTTAAAACATACAATCGCATTTCAATTTCCTCTTTTTTTATTTTTACTTGGAGCTTTTATTATTTAACTTATTAATTAATGTCTCAATTTGATGATTTGAAACTGTCACTAGAAACCATGTATTTACAGTTGCAAATAGTCAGGGAAAGTTACATTTTGTACTATCCTTAGGCATTATAAATTCCTGAGTGTTATGCAAAGCATTACTAGAATGATTCACACAATGGGGGGTTCAGTTTTTAATAAAAAGTGACTTTTAAATTTAATTATAGCAATTAAGATCTTCTTATTGGCAGGAAGAGTACCGCTTTGCAGTATTGAGGCTTTGCTTCTGTGATTCCACAGGGCTTATAATAACATCCTACTCTCTCGGTTATGGTTATTTCCAAGTCTCAAGATGATTGAACCTAGAAAAGTAATATACAGAAGGCACAATTCCCAAAATATGTCTGAGGAACTGTTTTGTTTTTTTTACCTAGATAGGCTTACATTCTCATCATATCTTAGGAAAAGAAGTAAAACAGCAATACATAAGGAGTGAGTAGGTATCTCTGTAGCAACCTTGGTTGATAACATTTTGTCTCTATAACATATTGTGAATGGATATTACACTTTAGCTTGGGTACATACTTGAACAATATGTTTTCAACAAATGACATGTTCATTTTCTCACTCTCTATATGTGATCCTCTTAAGGAAGAAAACTCATACAGGAATTAAAACTGCCAAAATGCCAAGTATTGTGACAGTTCTATTTATGTGGCAGACCTAATTAAACTTGAAATTTTCCAATATTTTCACTGACATCATTTATGTTGTAATTAACACTTTTTACTGATAAGGACGTTTGTCTTATATCTTGTTATGGTTCATACGACAAAACAGAAATAAGAAAACCATAATTATGAAAACTCGCTGGCCACAGCTTTGAATGATACTGCTTTACACCGAAGCAACAACAAAGGGTAATTAAATGCAGATGGGTATAAAATTGTAGAATCATAGACCACTGCCTAGTGTTTTTATCTTTCCAGAATATTTTAACCATATTTGTAATTTGGCAAGCTATTTAGATGATGGAATTATTATAAATGTACAAAAATGTATATTTTGAGCAGATGGCACAGTAAACTGCAACAGTGTAGATGATGAAGAATCAGAGAACTAGATGTAAATATTATGATGACACCTGGAAATCTGTACAATTTCTATAAAGTAGCATAATAGTTGGAAACGAATCTGTAGTCTAACTGACACACTCATACCTTCTTAGATAAAAACTGTTAATGCTAGGTAATATTATAAACACCCAGTAGATAAGTAATCAAACATATTTCTTAATATTAGTGCAATATTTGCAGTATGTGTTTCTGAATTTTAATTTTACCCAGATTTATTTCAACAAGATATATTATAAAGAAATAGAGCTCCATCCTTGATCTGTGTGGTTCAGTTGGGTTGGCGTTGCTTCACAAAGCGAAAGGTTGCCGGTTTGATTACTGGTCCGGCACGTGCATAGGTTACGACAGGTTTGGTCCCTGGTTGGAGCACCTACCACAGGCAACTGATCAATGTTTGTCTCTCACATCGATGTTTTTCTCCCTCTCTTTCCCCTTTCCTTTTCTTTTCTCTAAAAATAAATAAATAAGAACTTTTTTTTTTGAAAGAAAGAAATAGAGCTCCATTTATGGTGTTTTTCTTTTAAGTTGAATGAGGTTGGAATAAATGGGGAAAAACTACATTCTACCTTATAGGTCATCATAAAAAAATGGGGAGAAAAAGACAGCTGTTAAAGATGATTTGATCTGTTCTATTGATGGGGAGAGCAGAAAATGCTGAAAACCATACCTCAGGTTGGCACAGTTAACTGATAGCAAATTTGCTGTGAATGATGATAATTTGTACTGAAAGAAATTAGTGCCAATTTGATTAGGAATCACCCTTCTGTTCAGATTTCAGTGGCTAATATATCCTGTCATAGTTATGGCTTTATCTAGGATCTAAGAATAAAATAAAAATGGCTCAGAGAGATAAAAGAATGATTACTGGAAGCATTCTACTCCTTTTATTTGCATTTTTTAGACCAAGATATAGAACACAGAAAAGATATTTATTTTACATTTTACAAAACTATACATTTTCTCCACCCGCAGGGCATTATGATAATTCATCTTAAGCTTGAATGGGGTATGAAATGAAAATGTTTCTAGCTACTGTTTTCTCTTCATTTTACAAGTGAGAATAATTGATCTTCATTTTTTTAAAAATAACTTTTATGCAGAACATGTTAGAATTCGTAAAGTGTTTTGACAACTTTAATTCTGCTTAATTTTCACAACAATCGAGACAAAGTCATAGGAACATTAAGATTCACAGAATCCAGGTCCTCATGACCAGTGCACTTCACTCTACTAAACTCTCCCACACCCCTGGCAGGAAACCAGGTCACCATAACAGCCCTAATGGGCAGACCTTCCATCAGTAACTTCGCAATTCTTTTAAACTTTTGGTGAGATTCTATAAATAGTTACCACTCAATATTTCTAACAATTTTATGTCTATGATATCAAGAAAGTGTTGGCTTGCCATTATTTATTATTAGTTGATAAAGTTTACATCTCTTCTACCTTGAGTTTTCAAATATTTATTTGTGCATATTCAATTGAAACCTATGAAACTTTATTTATCATGTAAATCAATTGAGAAATCAATTTTTTAAATAAAATATTATACAAGGTGGGGAAGGATCAGCAATCAGGAAGAAATGAAATAATACGAGGTCTGTCCAGAAAGTGTCCAGTCATGCAAATATGAAAAATAGAGACATTTATTTTAGAAGGTACAAGATACAAGAAACACTGTACATAGGACAATGACACCTCAGTTCCCTTCAAAGTAGGCACCTCAGGACCTCACACAGTTCTCCCCATCTCCATCAGCTGCCCTGTCATATTTTTCCTGAATTTCATCAACAGTCTAAAATCTCTTTCCTTTCAAAGGTGATTTTAGTTTTGGGAAAAGCCAGAAGTTACGGGATGCTGAATCTGGGTTGTAGGCAGGCTGAGTCACCTGGGTGATTTGATGTTTCACCAAAAAAAAAAAAACTCTGCACAAGAAGTAATGCATGAGCAGGCACATTGTCATGATGAAGTTGCCAATCACCAGTTGCCCATAGCTGTGGCCTTCTGAATCATCTGGATAGTTTCTGCAGAGGAATGTTTAAGCTTACAGAAAATTTGATGCAGATTCTTGCCCTACTTGTTCAGTCATTTTGAATTTGATAGCCACAGAGTATATATGCTCACTCAGTGTCCTCTTTCATGCCCATTGATTAGTAAAGTGAAGTCATCACTGTTCACACATACACATTGCAGTCCACTCTCCTTGGGTGCCAGTTTACATCAGTGTCACATAAACCATTCTCATTACATCAACAATGGTTGAACTTTGTCTGGACAGACCTTATATTCTTACCTGATTATTTATAAGGCTTACTTTCTCCATTTATGACTTTTATAATATCATTTTCCCAAAAAGGGCTTCATTTGCTACTCACAATAACCTAGTCCCATAAATCTCTCCACCCCAATGAGTCACACATTATATACTCATCACTGTTTAATTTTTCTTTAGGGCAATTTTCATAACCTACATTTTAATAGTGCTTATTTGTTTAATGTATATGTGTTAGAATGTTATTTCAACAAGTGCCCATAAGACTATCAGCTGATTTCTCAAAAGAAACCTTACAGGCAAGAAGGAGCTGGAAAGAAGTATTCAAAGTCATGAAAGGCAAGGACATACAGCTAAGATTACTCTATCCAGCAAAGCTACCATTTAGAATGGAGGGACAGATAAAGTGCTTCCCAGGTAAGTTAAAGGAGTTCGTCATCACCAAGCCCTTATTATATGAAATGTTAAAGGGACTTATCTAAGAAAAAGAAGATCAAAACTATGAACAGTAAAATGACAACAAAGTCACGACTATCAACAACTGAACTTTGGAAAAAAAACTAAGCAAACAACTAGAACAGTAACAGAATCACAAAAATGGAGATCACATGGAGGGTTATCAGTGGGGAGGGGGATCAGGGAGAATGGGTGAAAGGTACAGGGAATGAGAAGCATAAATGGTAGGTACAAAATACAAAAGGGGAGGTTAAGAATGGTATAGGAAGTGGAGAAGCCAAAGAACTTAATGCACAACCCATGGACATGAACTAAGAGGTGGGGAATGCTAGTGGGAGGGTGGGTGCAGGGTAGAGGGGAATAAAGGAGCAAAAAAATGGGACTACTGTAATAGCATAATCAATAAAATATATTTAAAAATAAACAATGTTATTTCAATGAAATCAACCATTTTGCCCTAGTTCTCAATAATGTGAAACACATGTTACTAATAACTAATGCTTAAAGAATGTTCACTGCATTGTTTATTTATGTAATTTTTGGTACAAAATAGATAGTACTACCTTCTTCATTTCAGGTTGAGAAACCTGGTGCATGAAGAGGTTAAAATTTTCTGTAAGTTCATGCAATTGGACCCAGAAGGCTGGGATCTGAACTTACAGTGTGGCCCCAAAGTCTGTGCCTTAACAGCTGTGTTGCAGACCTTTACTTGAATTAATTTTTAATAAATAAAATGTTATTATCAGTTAAGTATTGAGCATGAAACATAAAGACTTTATTTAAAAATATGTCTGACTATCTTTCTCCCATAGCCTTAGCCAAAGAACCTATTAATTTGGAACCTGAAGAGAGATGGGAGTTAATTCAGATCCTTGGTTTCAAATTCTTCTATAGCAGCTGGTCAAGAAACTTTATAATTGCAGGGAGGACATGTTTCTTTATATACTTGCTTAATCTTTTGGAAAATAAGAATTACTAATAGTCAACTTGCTAATTATTACTTTCCATGATAAAAGTCCAAGCACTTACATTTCAAAACTGGACAGATTATCTTCTAGGTCTCAGTCAGCATTCTACTAACATTCTGGGTGGAATTTGAGATTTTGCCTTAAGTCATAGTTTTTCTTTAGTTGACAAGATAAGTTTTCATAGTAGAACTATAATCGGCACCCAAAGACTTGGAGATGAGTTTTCTTCCCTTTGTCTGGTGTTCATGGTTTAGTAATAATAGGTGTATGATGTACGTGCTAAATAGGCACATGTTTAAAATTAAAAAGTAACACATTGTTACAAGTCATCATAAGAAATGTGATGACCCCTGCTTTCCCCTCTAACCTGATGAAATTGTAACACATACTCAGGCTTCTTATTGGCAATCTAAGCTTTAGGGTGAGTCTATGATTTTAGGTAAAAGTTCTAAAAGTTGCTTAAGCTAATTTCTAAAGTTGCTTTTTTGCTCTGCCTTACCCCTCTAAGCCAGAGTCTGTTGGTGCACTTTTCTAGGCTTCAACTTGGGTCTGTGTGCAGGCTAGAACAAGATAAAAATGAACTGTCAAATCTTTGAGAGGCAGGACTACCTAGATTTCTATTTACTCAATTTATAGCTTTCACCCAAAGGAAGGCCTTAAGGACTGAAGTAATATAAAACATTTATTTTTAATAAAAACAAACATAATATGCCAGTGACTTCCAGCATGTCTTACTCTACCCATTATCTCAGCAACAAGGGTTCCTAATCTTGGTGTTTTACTATTTGGAGTGTTCAGTCTATAGCTATCTAATGCAGTTGAAAGTAAAAATGATGGCTTAATATTTAATATGGGATTATTTATATATTTTATAACAAAGCACCTACTTCCATGACTCAAGATAAAGGGCAAATTAAACATTTATTTTCAGTATAAAATCATATGAACTCAATTTGTACTACATTTTACAAGTAACAATACAACTGCGTGTCAAACTATACACAAGGCAGAAAAGCAAATATTTGCCAAGTTATAAGCATAGTCTTCACATTCAAACCAGTACTTTAATGTAATTCTTAATAAAACGGCTGAATAGCATCTGGTTCAGTGCGTGACATTTTTCATAGGACTTAAACATACATTTTTGAATTGAATTGGCTGGAAACAAAATACAGAAATATTTTTTAAATGATAGTTTATTTCTTGTCACTGAAGGAAGGAACTCATAATCTAGAGCAAACTTTTAATGCTTTCCTCTTTTAATTTACACAAAATCATCTGTTAGCAGTAGTGCAAGCACTCCAAAAAAGAAAATGTAATGCAAGAGAAAAAAGCAAAATTTTTAAAAATATTTTAATATATTTAAGTCTGTCTTATTTTAATTCAACTCAGCACTTCAAGTTATTACTGAGTGTAATTCATTCTTGAGCTTGTGCAAGATTTAAAGACAAAGTTACTGCTTAGAGAGAAGGCCTCAGAAATCCAAATTGCCCTCTTGAAAGAAAGCCACATCCTTTATTCTGATCCCAGTAAAAATTGTCATATAGGTGATGGGCATGGATTCAGAAATCTCATCTTCAGTAACAAAAGCCTAGACCAGAAATCCATAAGCTTCCAACTACCATCTTAGTACAAGTAAAAGACTATAGTCCCTGAAACCTCTTCTGTAAGAAATTACTAAACTTCTACATTGTTTTCGAGCTACTTGTGATTTTTTTGTTTTCCCACAGTAATTATAAGGACTCCCTTAATAAGCACTAATAGAAAACATTTTTGAGCATTTGACTCCATGTTGGGCACTGTTCTATGAGAGACATTAGGTTCAGTCCTCATAAAAAAAAAATATAAGAACATTTAATATAGTGCAGGCTAATTTTCAAAGAGGAGGGATTAGGAAAAATCACCAGCTGCTGTTCAATGTTGGTGATCCTTCCTTGGATCACTCTGACTCCATGACCCCACACATTTCTCACTTAGTTTAATATACTCCTGATGCTCACATATTGGTTCCTAACCAGAAATAAATGCACAACAGCGCTGTCCAAAGATGAGCATCTCACAGTAGTATTAATATTACATCCTGCAAAGTGAATAAATTCTTTGTAACAGGGCAGGAGAAGAGAGAGAATGAGAGAGAGAAAGAGAGAGATTAATATTTGGTAAGACATTGATTTGGATTTAATATAAATAGACCAGTAGGTTAGCTCTTTGACATCATATAAACTTCTATGAGGCTTTATTACAAAAATGCCTTCCTTACTCCTTGAATTTCCTCCATTCACAATTCGCTCATTTGATTATGAAAAGCTTTTCCACTCTAAAAGTTTTCCTCTAAAATTCCCCTAAACCCTTGCACATTATTAGCTGGAGACAAGTCCTGGCGTAATAGGAAACTATTATCTGCAGTAGAAGGCTACTTTCTACAGAGATTGGAGGGGCTTTTAAACAAGATTTTCAGGGATAAATACAGAAAATAGACAAATAGTACTGTATTTTGGTTGGGGCTACTTTGGTTTCTGAATCTTACTTCTGTAAACATCTGACTATCTCAAGAACTTCCAGATAAATTAATAAACACACCGAGAATTTTTTTCCATGCAGGGTCAAAATTATTTTTCTCAGAGTTTACCCTACGATCCACCTCTAATTAAAGCCATAGACACATTGGTCCTTGGATTTCTTCTATCATGTAGAAGCTATTAAGTGCCTTCATTTGTGTGTGTGTGTGTGTGTGTGTGTGTGTGTGTGTGTGTGTGTGTTCCTCAGTGAAACTACAAGGCAGGGAACATTTTTTTTTTTTTTTTTTTTTTTTTGTCTGAAAGGCTGCTATGCTCTCAATAGAAATAATGTCTTGCCATTTGTTATGAAATCTGACCTCTGTGGTATTGTTGCCAGTGGAAATGGGGTCCTTTCATGGAATCACAAGAAAAGCAATTCCAGGGTCCCATACATGGGAAGTTGAGACATTGTGGTAAGATGTATTGAAATCAGATACAAGATTGC
The DNA here is from genome assembly GCA_039655065.1 of Glossophaga mutica. Taxonomy (NCBI): domain Eukaryota; kingdom Metazoa; phylum Chordata; class Mammalia; order Chiroptera; family Phyllostomidae; genus Glossophaga; species Glossophaga mutica. The sequence goes on along the minus strand of CM077304.1, from coordinate 158,279,890 downwards.
CCCCAGGTTCCTGACGTCTCTTCTCTGTCCATCTCTGTGGAAGAATTCCAGTCTTGTCTTTATCAAGCCCAAAAGAAAGGCCAGAGTCCAGAAAATCTGTGCCATTGGTTCAGACCCCGTTACCATCCAGCCAGCTTAGCCTCTGATTCTAGCTGCGCTCCCGCTGCTGCCGCATTGCTGTATACAGTGCCCAGGCAAACACTTGGAGCCTGCTTGGAACCCACAGGGATGCTGGGCCTGCACTTGGAGCCCCCTCTGCTTTTAGACCCGCAAAGCTGCTACAGGGACACAAGTTACTGGGCAGACTCAAGTTACTGAGTGAGTGAGAGGCCTTTGTTAAGCTTAGATTATTGCACCTTAGGCTTGAAGAGGAGCCAGCCCCTTTTCAATAGATTTCACAATCCTTTGCAAGCTTGTTGTGGACCCTCCCCCAAGTCCATCCATTTCCTAGATCTTCCGGGTTCTGTGTTTTTTATCCAATCCAATTCTTTCCCCAGGCTAAGCTCCCCCCCTGTAGGTCACTATTTTGACTTCTACGGCACACGCCTCAAAATTCTACTGTGTCATCTGGTTTCCATTGCACGTGCGCTTCCGTCCCCCTCTGCCAACTCGCTTTTTACTGCACAGGCCTCCGTAAAAGGATCTCCCCCTCCACCGTCTTAGTTTCTACTGTGTATCTGCTAAACCGAGGAACTCCCGCCTGCTCCCTCATCAACAATCCCCGAACTGGCTGTTCCCTGGGGAAACTCTCCCCTCCCCCGCTTGGCGGGGGGGGGGGGGGGGATGCCTGGAGATTAAGCCCTGGGGGCAGAGGGTGCAGCCGTCACCTGCGGAGTCTGTGAATGCTGCACTTCCTAGTGAAGCAGGCTCATGTCCTATTCAGCTTCCTAGTAGATTAGGCTTCATATCTGATTCCCTTTGCTCCCTTCCTTTATTGATACTATCTACCTATGCTAACAGTATGGCAATGAAACTGCTAAAGAGCAATATGATATCTTGGGTGTAAAACACCAACAACAAAAACACCAATTATAACCAAAGCTGATGAAGGTCATTCTGTCCTACATTTCTATTGTACTGTTTTCGGTGACCAATAGAAAAATTAAAAATATGTATTTTTGTCTATTCTCTGAGAAACAATCATTCTGGAGGAGACCTCTTACTTTAGCAGAGCAAAACAGTGAGCCTATGTCTATACAGAGTGGGAGAGCTAAAGAGCTTTGCAAAATTAAGATGGGTAAGATCCCAGGAAAAAGGTTTGGTTGATTTAAAGTTTTATCCAAGGACTTGGGCTGAATCAAAGCATGGCTGACCTATCACACCAGCATTCATATAGAGCAAAGAAGTGAGAACAGCCTGGGGGATGAGATGGAAGTAAAAGAGTCAGAAGAGCCTTGTGACTGTAAGCCTCTAGAAATCACAAACAGCAGAGTGGCCCCACCCACTTTATTCAAGTGTCGTAAGAGGACTTCAAGTGATTTGTGGGTTACCGCTCTAAAAGAGTCCTGAACATTTACATCACTCTAGAAAGTTTTAACTTATTTGGGATATTGGTGCCTTGTTGATATCATATTTTACACATTCCATACTACTTTCTGCTTTACATGCAGGCCCTTTGCTTGGAATCTCCTACTGCACGTCGAAATGCAAGTGAGCATGTGGCTCGTCTCCACTTAACAAAAGTAGCTTCTCAACTCCACTCCCAACTCACATGAGTCTAACATATTTTGAGTCTCACTGCAATGGCAAGTGACAAAAACTGAAGAATTTTCTGGAATATGGTTAGTATAACTACAAATCTCTAATTACTATGTCTAAAATGGATGTCAATAAATGTTACCTGATGATAGACAGCAAGCATTATGCCTTATTAAAAACATGAATTAAATGAATCCTAAAATAGTTCACACTTTACAGCATTTTTCAATGTTTTTATTACATTGTTTAGTAGATATTTTAAAAGTGAATATTAAATGTTTATTGTAATATTTTGGCATTCATTATGAAGATCTGGCATTGGCTTTTGTATTTTCTAGAAAGAAAAAGAGAATATACTTTTTAGGTAACTCAAAGAAAACATGTACAAAATCATAACAAATAGACTTATTAAAAGAAACTCGCTTGATGGTGAAAAGACAAAGATTTTCAAATTATCTTATCAACACCACGAAAGGACAAAACATGACAGGTGAGCTATTTTACTGTTTTACAGAATGTTTTTCTACATTCTCACTCTCATATTATGATTTTTTATAACTGATAAAATGCAGAGGTATATATTTTTAGTGCTAAATTTAAGAACCTTAGTCAACTTTGATAACATAGACTGGGTGGTTATGAGACTTAAAAAAAAAAACATTTTAAAACAAAATAGTTTTCTGGGTCTAATTTCTCTTAGGGTGGGTACCTCATGTTACCTCACAGATAAGTTAGGGAACAATCGCCACATCCTGTTTTACAACGTTGTGAGTTTAAAATGAAAAGGCTGTTCAGCATCTCTCAGTGAACAGATCAACTCCCCATAGCTAAATTAAGCATTTGAGATAATGTATCAACTATATAAGGTCATATTTCATTGAATGTATATAACATCAATGCAGCAAGTTGTACCCTGGGGTTTCCTCAGTTCTCTGAGGTACATGCATTAATATCAGAGTATATGCAAGGGAGTCAAAGTAAAACTATCACATAAATATTTATTTAGGACAACTTAATTTCTTTTTTAAAGAGGCAAAAATGAAGTCTTAATGCTGATAAAGTGGGAAAAGTATAAGATCAACTAAGTCAATGTTTGAAGAGGAAGGGTGAGTACCAACTACCAATTTGCTAATCAGCTCCCATCAATGTCCAAGATGACTGTCTTTCATTGAGGATGCATTGCAGTCTCTGTTTATTAGATTTCAGATGGTTTACTAAAACTGCCAACAAGAGGACTAATTGATGCCAATTACAGGGTCTTTCTCAGAGGAATTGGAATGAATCCACACATTCATTTCACACACTTGACTCATCTGCCCTCAATTTAATAATGATGATTAGCCACCTTGATACCACTTTAGTTAAAAATACAATCCCTGATTTGTCTTATATGATATCTGAATGAAGTTAAATCAAGATATTATTACCATGCTGTTATAACTGATTTCCCAGAATTCAGATTTAACTCTCAGTTTTCCCAATATTACAACTCTGTGGGAATGCAAAATTAAATTTTACAGGAAACAATAATCTAATTTTAAAGTATTATTAAAATGCTACTCTTGAAAAATATTTTTTTAAAGAATTTATTTATTTATCTTTAGAGGGGAAGGGTAGGAGAGAGGGAGAGGGAGAGAAACATCAATGTACGGTTGCCTCTCGTGTGTCCCCTGCCGGGAACTGGCCTGCAACCCAGGCATGTGCCCTGACTGGGAATCGAACCGCGATCCTCTGGTTCGCAGGCCCGCGCTCAATCCACTGAGCTACACCAGCCAGGGCTCTTGAAAAATATTTTTAAGAAAATATAAAAATAACATAAGCTGTGCTACTATAGCATACATGTCTGAATTGATAATGCAAAAAGCACATTTTAGTCTAATTCTGAAAAGCAGTTGTTATTTATGATGCCGGTATTTTAATGTAAATAACTGATCATATCCCCAGAAGTTAATGTTCTCGTTCCCCAAGCCCTAGTGAATTAGTCATCCCTATTTAAAAACAACTATACATCTGTACAGCGTCACAATGTTTTTATTCTTATAGGTAAAGAAGAAAATTCTTAGATTGTAAAGGGAATGTCTCTCTTTCACATATTCTTAATAAAAATGTGATAGGATTATGGGTTAAAATGTAGTAGGAGAACAGAGGATAAAACCTACCGTTTATTGTATTCAACTATATGCCAGCCATTGCCCTGCATATTTTATAGGCATTGTCCAATTTAATCCTCAGAACAACTTTATGTTGTAGATATGAGGATCCATTCTCAAGAATGACGAAATGGAAATGCATTCTCTGGTGACACCATTATGGAAGGGAGAATGTAAAAAAGAACAGAGGCCTAAAAGTAATGACGTGTAGCAACTATACAGCTTAAATGGTGAACATTCATTGCTTTGAATGTGAACATTTTATATGAGTTCAAGTAGTTGTACGGGGGGACCCAAAAATGGAATTTATTTATCAAAATTTGTGTATTTATTATTACAAGTTGAAACTTCATAAGAATTTACAAGAAATATAATTTGTAGGTACAAAATAGACAGGGGAAGGTTAAGAATAGTATAGGAAATGGAGAGGACAAGGAGCTTATATGTATCACCCATGGACATGAACTAAGGTGGATGAATGCTGGTGGGAGGGGGGTGCAGGGTAGAGGGGAATAAAAGGGAGAAAATGGGACAACTGTAATAGCATAATCAATAAAATATACTTTAATATTTTTTAAAAAGAGTCTTCAAAAATATTCACTGAAGCCAAACGCAGCCTCTCACAACAATGCCAGCTGGTACCTAGGACACTCACCTGGCAGGGGAAAGCCTGTACTACAAGGGGTCCACCCACCAGAAGATAATTCTGGTGTTTTGGGGTCCCCCTCCTATACATGCTTAAGAAAATTTAATAATTTGACTTTTTTATTTTTTTACTAAAAATGTTTGAAGAAACTCAATCTACTTATTTTGATTCTACATACACTAGTGTAAAATTTCAATACAAAGATTGTTAGAATTTCTCATTTAAAATATTATATATTTAAATCCATTATTTCATCATCACCTGAACCCCTCTTTGAAAACACAACATACAGGACCAAAGTCTAGGGGGCGGGGAAAGAAGCCAGAGTCTAAATTCCAAACACTTAGAAGAAGAGAGGACTTTTCTCAACCTGGACTAATTATACTTAATTCTACTGACTATAACATTATATGAACTCTTTTATAACATAAAACATCACAGAATCTAAAACTTCTGTATTAGTAAACTGTAATCCATCATTTTAAAAGAGGCATTAAAGGATTAGTAGCTAACATTTCTTTGGATTTTCTTTTCTTAATTCTCACCAAAGGATATGTTTATTGATTTTAGAGAGGGAGAAAGTGAGAGAGCGATCAGTGTGAAAGAATCGATGAACTGGTTGCCTCCCAAGTGCACCCCAACTGGGGATGGAACACACAACCCTTTCTGGTGCCTGGGATGACGCTCCAGCCACATGAACCACCCAGCCAGGTCTTAACATTCGTTTTTTTTAATTCACTTCAAATTATTATTCATACTAATAAACACCCTACTAAGTATTGCCATTTTCCATGTCTCTAAAATAGTGTTTTTTAATAATTTAGATTGAGATGTTATGAATATCCTGGCAGAGCTCTATAGTATTGTTTGTAGGGGATTTAGGTAAATTTAAATTGATACTGTTCTACATGCCTCATCTTTTCAAAATATAGCTCAAAATATATCAATAAAACAGGTATGTCCATAGCATCCACCTGGTTCCTAAAAGGAAGTTAGTAGATAAGCAAAATGAGAAAAAATATCAAAGGTACCTAGGAAGAATAACTGTTCACCTATCTCATGCCAAAACACTATGAAATTAAATTGATGGCTTTAAACTGATTAAATTATTATAAAAAGAGATAAACTCTATTTTTGAAAACTTAAATCAGTCATTGCTTTATTTGTGAATTTCCCTGCTGCATCAGCTTTATAAATTTAAGTTTGTCACAACAACACAGAAATAGAAAATAAAGAACAATATACTCAGAAAGTCATCTTTGACTTTAATTCAATTTTACTGGCTTCATTCACAGAAGTATTTAATCTACTCTGCTCTCTTCTTACTAGCTGCAGATTGTGTTTATCCCTTTGACCATCTTGCTATTAATCTCCAGTTTACTGGAAAAAAAATCATTTTGACCTAAGAATCCTGGCATAGTGGACTAAATGTAATGGTGCCAAAAATACAAGATTTACTTAACAAGGGCCTAACAAAATCTGATAAACTGTTCTAAGAATTTCAGAATAATATTTGTATTAATTAAGATAAAATAAGGAAACACAAAGGGATTTCAAGAGCTATATTAATGAAGCCATAAAAATTGTTGATGTCTCCACAGATTTGAAAAATAATGTTAGGATACAGAGGAGGAAATTTTGTTGTTATTGATGTTGTTTAATGTCACCAACAATGTTTGGCAAATGAATCAAGTAAATAAGTAAATAATGTACGAGTAACTGAATGAAGGTTACACTTTGCATGGAACAAGCATTTATTTGTAATGAAAGCTTTTAATATTTTGAAAATTATAGCATATCTTAATAAAATTATTTTATTCTGAGCTTATTTTCTGAAAGAGAATACCTACCAGACATTATACATTGTATCTTAGAAGCTGTTTTTTAATGTTACAAAATGTCTTTAGAGAAAGGAGCCCTAACATGTTGGGATCTCATTTTAGATGTGTAATTTATACACTGGAAATTTGGCATAAAGAAAAAGATTTCAGTGTTGTAGTTGAACATCATTTTGAATGTCAAAAAATCCTCAGAGGACTTGGTAACAAGAGCTATTCAGTGCAAAATATTCCATGCACTGTGATATACTGAGAACTGTTCACTAATGGGAAACAGAAAACAGTAAGAAATGAATGTAGGTGCTTAGAACATTTGCTGGAATTGCCATAAGTATAAAGGGAAATTTCGATCTATATGTTATGGGAAAGAATAAGGTGCTTGTCTAAAATAGATTTCCATTGGAATTAACTTAAATACCCACCTACTCTGGAATTGCTATCTGGCATCTACATGTTTCAACAGAGTGTCTTACTTTTTAGCAACCTCAACGTGAGATCGACATCTGTGCCAATAAATATCTGAGACCAGAAATAATCGCTTTTAGCTCACTAGATCAATAAATAGCATTATTAGTTCAAATAAGAGAAGAAAATATATGATCGTATGATAAACTGTATGAATCTGCAAGCTTTTCATAATTTAAATATTATAAATAAGAATGAATTAAGTGATTATTGAATACATTTATTACAAATTGGGCAGATTAATTAACCTTAGGAAATACTTCCAACATCAATATTCAGCATATGTAAAACTTCTAATTTATAAATATATTTAATATATACAAATATATTTGTAGCAAAATACATTTTTTCTCTAACATTATTGTGAAAACTCACATCCTTTTCCCATAAAAATCATTTATTAAAGTACATTTTATGTATTTGATATATGTGGTAATGCTTTAAGTGGAAGTAACTATGAGCCTTTTCTTATAATTTAAAGAAAATTCCAAATCAAAGGAGAAAAAAAAATTTTTATTAAATAAAATAAGGAAAGTTAATGTATGGAATATTGAAACTTTAGAGCAAAAAACTCAGTGAGTAAATCACAATAAAATATAAACTATAGGAAGTTTCTACTGATCAGTTATGGTAATATATAAAATATATTTAATGCATTTGATGACTCATACATACGTAAAAGCAACTACAATTGAGTATTTACTGCAGAATATAGAGGCATTAGGTTAAGCATTATAAATACACTTAATCCTCACAACATAACATATCTACAGTTAAGTTTATTTTAGAGAAATGGAAACCAAGTTGCAGAAATGATGAAACAACATAATGTTGGTTACTTAGAAGGCACTGAAGCAGTTTTTAACCAATACTCTCTGACATCCAATTCCCCTGTTCTTTTTATGCCATGCTAGTTCTTACAATTACTTATTACACTAATATTTGTGGTTTGTCTCGTGTGAATCAGGCATTGTATTAGGCTCTAGGTACTATGCTAGGTGCTAGGAGCTAGGGAGGCAGAGTGTGAAAAAAAAAGTATGCCCCTTGCCATCAGAGAAACTTGAATTTAAATTCAGGTTCTGCTGCTTCACCATCCTACCCCACCACCCACTTTGAGACCATGGACTGATTATGTAACTTCTCAGAGACTTAGTTTCTTCTTTAGAAAATGGGAATAACAGTAGGATCTACTTCATAGCATTGTTATGAAAATTAATTGTTGAGTATTAGGTACTTAGCACAATGCCAGGCCATGGCATATGCATGCAAAATGGTGTGTGTTATTATTGGTAACTCATAGAGTTGTTTTGAAGATTAAAGTTGGCATTATCAAATTCTTGGCACATCAAGATTGTTAGTTTTAATCTTCCCCATTCTACTAGAAAAAGACATAGTACATATTATTGGATTAAATAATTCTGATTTTCTATTGCACTGAAACCTACAGATGCCTAAACAAGAAATTATAGAATCCCATTGACATCAATGAATAGAATTTTTCCAGACAGAAAATAAACAAGGAAACAGTGGCCTTAAATGACACACTAGATCAGATACATTTAATTAATATATTCAGAGCATTTCACCCCAAAGCAGCAGAATGCACCTTATTTCAAGTGCACAAGGAACATTTTCTAGGATAGACTACATGTTAGGACACAAAACAAGTCCCAATAAATAAGAAGATTGAAATCATATCAAGAATCTTTTCTGGCCATAAGGCTATAAAATTAGAAATCAATCACAAGAAAAAATCTTAAGAACATACAACAGCATGGAGAATAAATAACATGTTACTAAACAATGAATAGGTTAACAATGAGATCAAGGAAGAAACCAGAAGATATCTTGAAACAAATGAAAATGAGAACTCAACAACCCAAAATCTATGGGATGCAGCAAAAGCAATTCTAAGAAGGAAGTTCATATTACAGGCCTATCTCAAAATATAGGTCAAGTACTTAACTTACTTTATATTTAACTTTATACTTAAAGGAGCTAAAATAAGAACAACAAAGCCCAAAGTGAGTAAAAGAAAGGGAAAGTTAAAGATCAGAGCAGAAATAAATGAAATAGAGTCTTAAATAACAATATAAGAGATCCATGAAGCCAAGAGCTCATTCGTTCAATAGAGAATCAAGATGAACAAACTTTTAACCAGACTCATCAAGAAAAAGGAAGAGGACTTAAATAAATAATGTCAGAAATGAGAGAGGAGAAAACAACTTGCACCAAAGACATATAAAGGATCGTAAGAAAATATTGTGAACTACCATGTGCCAACAAATTGGATGGACTGAATGAAATGGATAAATTCCTAGAAACATGAAGTCTTCTAAAACTGCATTAGGAAGAATCAGAAAATCTGAATCAACATATTATAACAAATGAAATTGATGCAATAATCAAAAAACTTTCAACAAACATTCAAAGAACTAACATCTAACCTTCTCAAACTATTTCAAAAACTTCAAGAGGCTAGAAGACTCCCAAGCTCATTTTTTCCGCTAGTATTATCCTAATTTCAAATTCAGATACAAGTACTACAAAGAAAGAAAATTATAGGCCAATGTCTCTCCTGAATATGAATGCTAAAATTCTTAATAAACTATTAGCAAACCAGATCCATCAGTACATTGAAAAGATCGTACACCATGATGAACTTGGATTCATTCCAGGAATGCAAGTTTGGTACAATATCCACAAATCAATAACGTGATATATCACATAAACAAAATGAAAGACTAAAGAACACATAATTATATCAATAAATGCAGAAAAAATATTTGATAAAATCCAACACCATTTATGATCAAAACTCTCAGCAAAGTGGAAATAGAAGGATCATACCACAATATAGTAAAGGCCATATGTGACAAACCCACAGCCAACATTATACTCAATGCACAAAAGCTCAGTGTTTCCCTTAAGATTAGGAACAAGACAGGGATGTCTGATGACTTCTCTTATTTAACATAGTATTGGATGTCCTAACCATAGCAATCAGACAAAAAGAAGTAATAAAAGCAACCAAATTGGAAAGGAAGAATAAAGTTGTCAATATTCATAGATGACATCCTACTGTACATAGAGAAACTAAAGATTCTTCCCTCCCCCCTGAAAATAAACATTGCAACTTACAGACAGGCTTGCCAAAGCAGCAGAATGTAAAATAAATATCCAGACATTAGTTGCCTTTTATAAACCAAAAATAAACTATCAGAAAGGAAAACTAATAAAATAATCCTATTCACAATTGCATCAAAAATATTAAATACCTAGAAATATATTTAACCAGGGGTGTAAATGACCTGCATTCAGAAAATTATATGACAATGAAGAAAGAAATTAAAGATGCAAATAAGTAGATGCATATACTGTATTCATGGATAGGAAGAATTGACATCATTAAACTGTCTGTACTACCCATAGCAATCTATAAATTCAATGCAATTCTTATCAAGATGCCAATGGCATATTTCACAAAACTAAGAAAAATATTCCAAAAATTTATATGGAACCACAAAACATACCAAATGACAACAGTAATCTTAAGAAAGAAAAACAAGTTTAGAGAAAACAGTCTACCTGGTATCAAATTATATTACAAGGCCATAGTAATCAAAACATCATGATACTGGCATGAAAACAGACATGTAGATCAATGGAACAGAACTGAGAGCCCAGAAATAAACCCAAGCCATTATGGTCAGTTAGTATTTGACAAAGGAGGTAAGAACATACAGTGGAGTAAAGATAGTCTATTTAATCAATGATGTTGGGAAAATTGGAGAGATTTGTGCAAAATAATGAAACTAGACCACTTTCTTACACCATACATAAGAATAAACACAAATTGGATTAAGGATTTAAATGTTAGATACAAAATCATAAAACTTTTAGAAGAAAACACAGGCAGTTATTTCTTGGACATTCTCATAGCAATATTTTTCTGATATATCTCCTTGGAAAAGGAAAAAAAGAAAAAGAAATGATATTAAATCAAACTAAAAATATTTGCACAGCAAAGGAGACCATCAACAAAATGAAAACCCACTAAATGGGAAAACCTATTCACCAGTAATACATCTGATAAGGGCTTACTATCAAATATTTATAAAACTCAACACCAAAAAAATAAGCAATCCAATTAAAAATGAGAAAAGTACTTTAATATATATCTCTCCAAAAGGGATGTACAGATGGTCAATAAACATATGAAAAGATATTCAACATGACTAATCATCAAAGGAATGCAAATTAAAACCACAATGATGTATTACCTCCCACCCACACCAGTCAGAATGGCTATCACCAACAATCAACAAACAACAAATATTGGTAAGGTTGTGGAGAAAAGAGAACTTCATGCACTGATGGAGGAAATGAAAGCTGGTACAGCCACTGTGAAAAGTAGTATGGATTTACCTCAAAAAATAGAAAAGGAACTGCCTTAAGGCCAAGCAATTCCACCTCTGGGTATATATCCAAAACATTAATTTGAAAGGATATATGTATCCCTATGTTTATTACAGAATTGTATGCAATAGCCAAGATATGGAAGCCATATAAATGCCCATCAATAGACTAGTGGATAAAAAAGTGTTGGTACATATATACAATGGAATACTACTTTGCCATTAAAAAGAATGAAATCTTACCCTTTGCAACAGCATAGTGGAACCTGGAGACTATTATTTATGTGAAATGAAATGAGCTACTCAGAAAAGAAAAGTACCATATGCTTTTGATTTTACTTATATGGGGATTCTAATGAACAAAATAAACTAACAAAATAGAAACAGTCTCACAGATACAGAGAATACACAGACAGCTGTCAGAGGGGACGGTTTTGAGGGTCTGGTGAAAAAGGTGAAGGGATTAAGAAAAAAAACTCAGACACAGACAACAGTATGGTGGTTACCAGAGAGAAAGGGGAGTGGAGGGAGGACAACTGGTGATGGAAGGAGACTGACTTGGGGTGGAGAACACACATTACAATATGCAAATGATGTATTATAGAATTGTATACCAGAAACCTATATAATTTTATAACCAATGTCACCCCGATAATTTTTTTTAATTATAAACATAACTTATTTAAAACATTATTGGCCAAATTTAAACTGCTTATAAATCCAATCTGGGTTTTGTAGATTGTATGAAAATAAATATGTATGAAAGCATTATCTAGAAGAGGCCTTTCTTCTCATGTAAGGAGGAAAAAAAATCTTGTATTGTCGTTGTTTTGCCTCAAATGTGAAGACCAGAAAGACTCAGTTAACCTGACTTTAATGAACACTATTTACTGAATGACTCTCTTTTCCAGATACCTGTGTGTGTGTTTCCAAATTGGGCTAACTAAAGAAGAATACATATAAGAGAAGGAAAAGATAAGAAAGAGAGAGTAAGATAGGCAAAAGTAACAATTTGTCCTTGAGAAAATTTTCTATCTTGACTTTCCAATCAGTAAGCTGGTTCTGGGTGCTAGTGATCCTGGAGTAATAGGATGTCTGTGACAAAAATGTTAGAAGAACTGAGTCTGATTCTGCTTTTGCCAATAAATCAGTGGGGACAAAACTCATTCTGTGGGAACTTTTGTGTGAATAATAGTAATATCTAACATATTGAGCACTTACCATCAAGTCAAAATCTTTATATCCATTGAATCATTTAATCCTCTGAAGGAAGGCAGAATTTGCCAACCCAAAGTATACCTTTTGGGATCTTGATTTTTAGCTTAAATTAGGGAGAGTAAGGAACTCCTCCTGTGCTTGTAAATAAGATCATGACTCTAAAAACATATGTATTTATTGCTAGAGAGAGGGGAAGACAGAAAGGGAGAGAAACATTGATGTGAGAGAGAAACATCTATTGGTTACTTCTCATTGAAGCCCCAACCAGGGACAGAACCTGCAACCCAAGCGTGTACTCTGACTGGGAATTGAACTGGCAACCTTTCACTTTGCAGAGTGACACCCAACCAGGTAAGCCACAAGAGTCAGGACTAAACTGCATTTTAAGAAACAAAAGACTCAGAAAGAACCTTTGCTTATCACCCTAACTATCTACTCGAATTTAGATAAAGGGTCTGATCCAGGAATAGAGAGATCATCACAGACAATGATAGTTTAATACAAACTAGTGAGTGAGAGAGAGGAACATAGCAAGGCCTATTTATTCAAGTCCTTTCAGTGTCCCATTGTTAAGGGTAGTCCAGTTAATGTGTTTACCAAATATTTGCTTCCCCATCTCCATGTGGATTACCTTCCTGCCCTGTGAAGTCCCAAACCACAACCCCAAATGCCTCTCCTCAGCTCCAGAATGTCTTAAAAATCTCAACTACCCAATGCCTAGCTGGGTCTCATGACACCTCTGAATGTGCATCCATAAAATAAACTTTGGACACTTTTTCCTGTTAATCTGTCTTGTGGGTTTTTTTTTTTTTAATCTATCTATCTATCTATTTATTCTTTTTTAAATTGTTGTTCAAGTAGAGTTGTCTCCATTTTCCCCCCACCCCAGCCATCCCCACCTACCACCCCAGATCTTACCCTGCTTTGGTTTTGTCCATGTGATCCTTTATACATGTTCCTTGACAACCCTTCCCCCTGTCTTATGTTAATTTGATTATTACCCAGCTAGAAGAACTTGGAAGGTGAGAGAAAGTTATATTTTTTGTTCCCCAACACCTCCAAACAATTTAATGGGTACAATTATTATCTCATATTACAGACCAGAAACCACTGACACTGGAATTTTTTTCTTTTTTTTTTTAAATTCTGAGTCCTAAACTACTTTGTGGTAGAGTACGAATTAAGATCCAGACAGTCTAGTCACAGGGTTGTACTCTCAATCAATACAGTGTGTGTAAAAATAAAAGAATGTAGTGGACCCCTTTCCAGCACCAACATTCTCTGAGTTTATGTGGGTATGAAAAATGACAACACAAAATTGACTATCTAAAATATGGGATTATTAGCTCACAATCAACATTCTTCACAAATACAATATCTGATTTTCAGATGCAATAAGTGGGGGAGAATCTTTAATTATTAAGAACAATTTTCATAGGATTTTTTGTTTTGTCTTCCGTTCATGGAATAACTCTCAGACTCTTCTCCTGGGAGACATTTTTACTGTGCTGATAGAATTTCATAGAAAATGGTGGCTCTTCCTATAGAGTTTTTCTTCTTTTAATATCTAATATAACTTTATTGTTATAGATTTAAAGCATTTTATACATGTTTTTGGTTTGTCCATTGTTTTTTAGCATCTAAATATGTGCAAGTTTGTGAGAATAATACAGTCCCAAATGGCTTAGTATTATCTAAAATACAACATTACACAAAGGGTATACCCCCCCACACACACGGGCGCGCACGCGGGCACACACACACACACACAACACTACTGGTAAATAAATCAATCCAGAATTTCAGACGCCAGATTCTGTTGGCCACCCATTGACTATTTCAGTCACATTTCTGGGAAAGAGGGTGACTCCATTCACTTTCATTCTTACATTTAGTTAATTCATGTGAGTGAAACCTGTATTACAAAAGAAAAATAAAGGGGTGGCCTATTCATTCTCTCTAGGTGTGTGAAAACCACTTGAAACCAATTAGGTGTCAATAGAATTGTTAATTATCCTGGGGTCACCACATTTTGTGAAGCTTTTCAGAGTAGAAGGGAGGTGTGGCTTAGCTCACAGCAGGGCTAAACAACCCTCTAATTGACAAATTTTATACTCAGCAGCTGGGTTGGCTAGAGAGGTTAAATAGCATTTACTGTCCTTCCACAGATAAAAATGAATGGACAATTATGTTTATCATTCATCATTCATTCATCTTTGAAACAAATACCTATTGGTTTTACCTCCAAGGCCTAGCATCCAGTGGTAAATAAGAGGGACAGTCTTTGCCTTGGAGCTTATATTCTCTTTTTATAAGAAAATACCATCATTTTCCAATTTACAAATTATTAGTTAAAAGGAGCCAACTGTAGAATGTGTAAAAAGATTCTAAGTCTGAAGACGTTCAAAGCCTACTGCTTTGTTTCCTTTTCTGAATACTGGGAAGGTGACGGTGCTATCACTCAAGCTAAAGATTAACAAACTCTTTACAAGGACAGCTTCACACCACAAATAAGACCAGCTTTTCTCAAATGTGCCCTCAGTTCCAAGACTCCCGTTACCCTTTGAGGGAGCCACCACCACCACCCTCCTATTACCACTACCTCGAAATCTCATGTGGATTATGTCAGAACCTGCACTTTCCTACAGAATCAGTTAATAATTATTTTGGTATATACTTGAAGTACCATTAGTAATTTTAATGTGCTGTGTAGAAAATCTCCTGAACCAGAGGCCAAAGCCCTGGGTCCTGATTTCTGCTGTTATACTTAACAGCTAATATTGGGTATGTTTTAACCTTTTATAACTTTCTTTTCCCTCATTGGTAAAATAACAATAATGCTATCCCTCATCTACTTAACAGTGTTAGTATAACACAAAAAGAAAACTGAATATAAAATTTCTTTGAAAATTAAAGAATAGCATCTAAATATAGGCATTTAAAAATCACTATACTTTCATTCTACAAACTTCAATTAATAATACTTATAATCCTTTCACCATAATTGATCAGCTAAAACAGCAGCTTTCAAAGTGTGGTTTAGACAGCCTTGTCAAGTCCCCATACCATTTAGATAGGGGGTCCATGAGGTCAAACTATTTGCTAATAACACTACTAAGGTGTTATTTGTCTTTTTTACTCTCTTTTATGGAGGTATAATGCATTTTTTCAGGAGCTGTGGGAAACGTGGTGTCACAACATATTAAGTACAGAACCAAATATGATAATCCAGAATAATGTTTCTCATTAAGCCAGATATTAAAGCTTCTCTAAAATATTAAAGAATGCCTCTCAGGATCTTTTTGTTTTGAAAAGTTTTCAAAACGTTCCTAAATTTTGTTATTTATATTAGTATGTAATGAGTTATAATTATTTCTTTTGAATTAAGTAATGTTTAATACATATTTTTAAATATCTCAATTTAAATTTCTAGCAGAGTTAATAGTGATAAATACAGACTACACATATGTACACAAGCTTCTGAAGGTCCTCAATATTTTTGAAGAGTGTAAATGGGTCATAAGATAAAGATGTTTGAAAACTGCCTAAAATAAAAAATGAGAAACTTTATAACTGCGAAGCACCTCATACAAAATGTTGAAATGCGCATTGCATTAGAATTTAATAGACATTTGTGAATTGACCTGTGTATTTTACTGGTTATTCTGTACTATGTGTTCAAACAACTTATTTCAATCCAAAGTATATTAATATAACTTGGTCTTACATAGGGGTCTTCTGGCATATTTACATGCATTTAAAAACTACTGGGATGCCTGCAAATAATGGCAGAAGAGTATAAATAAAATGTATGTGCCCATAATTAACCCTATTCTACTGCATTACTTAAAATGTGAAGAGCACCAGTATCCCAACACTTTTTCTCTGGGGAAAATGCCGTATCAGGGGCAAGAAGATCCTGTCAGAAACTTCAAGAAGTTAAAGGTTGCAGAATGGGGGTAATCATCCCCTTCCCCTATGCTCTGGGAGCTTGAGGACATTAGGTCAGCAAACTGGGTATGCATATCTGGGTTGTGAATTCTAAATAATGCAAAGTCACAAAGAGAAATAAAATTCATGGGGTGAGTGGTGGCAGAGTTGAGAATCCAGCTATGAGCTGGTACATGTGTGACCTGCAGCAGTGGTACCAACTCTGGTGGCAATAGGTGTCCAGTGATAGCTGGTTTAGTGCCAAAGACTTGACCTTGGCTATGTTGGTTCCAGTAAAAATTCTGAGTCTGATTCTATAGATTTCCTGTGGATGCTACTAGTCACCTTAGCTCTTTCAAGTTAAATTTTTTCCTGTTTATTTGGCCAGAGCTGTTTCATTTTCTTGGTGGTGTTTGTGTGTATGTGAATGTGTATGTGGTTTGCCTCCCAGGATCCTACAATTTCTGGCTGCCCAGTTAGTTATATTTGGGCACAATATTTCACCTCCTAAAAAAATAAAAGCAGAGAGTTCCAGCCAAGATGGAGGTGTAGGTAGAAACCCTTCACTTTCTCACACAACCAAAAGGAGGATAACAACCAATCTAAAACCAATAAACAACCGAAGTGCCAAAACACAAACTTCATGGAACTCCAACAACCAAGGAATTAAAGAAACAGTCAACCAGAACAACCAGACCTGTAAGAACCCATGGCAAGGTGGCAGACCATGCGGGCAGAGCTGGGTGAATGGGAAACTGAGACTCAGAACTCACTGTGAACTATGGCAGTTCCCACAGTGGGAGAAACTTCCAGTCTTCCACGAGAGTTCCTTGGAAAGTGCGCTAGAACCAAGCAGGTGAGTCGTACTATTCCCTCTCTGGCTCCTCCTCCACAGGCAGCATCTCAGAGCAGCAAAGAGGGTTACCCTGCCCAGGTGAATACCTAAGGCCCCGCCCCCTTACAACTTAACAGGTGTGCTGAGACAAAGAAATAGGGCCCAAATGAAAGAACAGAGCAAAACCTCAGAAAGAGAGCTAATCAATGAGGAGATAGCCAACCTATCTGATGGTGAATTTAAAGCCCTGGTAATCAAAATGTTCACAGATCGGATTGAGCTTGAGCTTGGTAGAAAAATGAAAAAACAAATGAAAGATACCCAAAATGAAATAAAGCGAAATATTCATGGAAACAACAGTGACAGGAAGGAAACCAGGAATCAAAGCAACATTTGGAACAAAAGGAAGACATAACATCCATCCAGAACAGAATGAAGAAACAAGAATTCAAAAAAAAAAATGAAGAGAGACTTTGGAACCTCTGGGACAAACTGAAATGTTCCAATATCTGAATTATAGGGGTGCCAGAAGAGAACAGCAAGAAACTGAAAACTTATTTGAACAAATGATGAAGGAAAACTTCCCTGACCTGGCTAAGGAAATAGACTTCCAGGAAGTCCAGGAAGCTCAGAGAGTCCCAAAGAAGTTGGACCGAAGATGAAAACACCAAGGCACGTAATCATTAAATTACTCAAGATTAAATATAAAGAGAGAATCTTAAAAGCAGCAAGAGAAAAGGAGACAGTTACCTACAAAGGAGTGCCCATAAGACTATCAGCCGATTTCTCCAAGGGAAACTTGCAGGCAAGAAGGGGCTAGAAAGAAGCTTTTGAAGTCATGAAAGGCAATGACCTACATCCAAGAATACTCTATCCAGCAAAGCTATCATTTAGAATGAAAGGGCAAACAAAGTGCTTCCCA
Organism: Glossophaga mutica; assembly: GCA_039655065.1. NCBI lineage: Eukaryota > Metazoa > Chordata > Mammalia > Chiroptera > Phyllostomidae > Glossophaga > Glossophaga mutica. The sequence continues at coordinate 158,261,770 of CM077304.1, read as the reverse complement.
GATAAGATCCAGTTGAAAGAGTTCATCATTGCCAAGCCCTTATTGTACGAAATGTTAAAGGGACTTATCTAAGAAAAAGAAGATCAAAAATTCAAACAGTAAAATGACAACAAACTCACAACTATCAACAAATGAACCAAAAAAAAGAAAAACAATGGAAACAAAAACTAAGCAAACAGCTAGAACAGGAGCAGAATCAGAGAAATGGACATCACGTGGAGGGATTTCACTGGGGAAGGGAACGGGAGAAAAAAGAGGGAAAAGGTACAAGGAAGAAGAAGCATAATTGGTAGGCATGAAATAGATAGGAGAAGTCCAAAAATGGTATAAGAAACAAAGAACTAAAGAGCTTATACATACAGCCCATGGGCACAAACTAAGGGGGGTGGGGTGGGGAATGCTGGAGGGTTAGGGGGTGCAGAGCAAGGGGGATAAAAGGGGAAAACTTAGGAAAACTATAATAGCATAATTGATAAAATGTATTTAAAATAATAAAATAAAAACAAAAATAGTATCTTTAGTCTTGATTTAGTTATCTGTATATTAGAATATTGTGATGAGGAGCAAGTGAGGTAATACATGGGAAAAGCCTGGACAATACCTGTGAACTTGCAATGGATTTGAGACATGGTCACAGAAAAGCATACTTCAGAAGTAAAATTACTCTAGGATTTGTATGAGTGAATACAGAAAGCAGGATATCACTGTTACATTGTTTTAATATTTCTTTTTCTGAGGATACATGTTGAGTTTAACCAAAATAACCAATGACTTTTCTATTAGACTGATTCCTTTAATCCACTTATGTTGGCACATCAAATCATCCTTTCTTCTTTCTCACTGCAAATCATTCTAAAATTGTTTCTCAGAGTAGTGCTATTGGTGTTTAGACTATGACAAGCCTTTATCCTGCAGGACTGTCTCAAGCATAGCAGGAATTTATTGTCACAGATCCCTGGATCACTTAATGTCAGCTGCTCTCCAAACTTAGCACAACTCTAAGCCTACCTAGGGGATAGTTCTGTCCCCAGTAGAGAACAATTGCAAATCTTGATTGTTCCACAGTACATTAGCACATTAATCTATCTTAAAAATATTTTTAAATGTTTAGGTAGAAAAAAGAGAACATACTTATTAAATTTGATAATGTTCCCAGTCTGAAAATTAGTGTTTTGAGGAACCAAACTGCTGAAACTCATAATGGTCTTATTAAATTAAAGAGGTTGACAAATGATTAGCAATTTATTATAATACATACAAGTTTAAAGGCATTGAGGAAAAACATATTCATGAAATTGTAGGAGACATTGAAAACAGACAATTTTTCCCCAAACTTAATTAGCATCAGCATTGTCTATTGGCTTAATATAGATATGGGCAATGAACTCTATTTTAGAGTGTTTTAAAGTGGAGTACCAGAGAGTGGGCCAGGGCATGAATGTTTTTACCAAACTATTTTGGTTGTTTTATAACAATTTTCTGCATTCTTCCTAATTTCCTTTTTTTAATTTAATCTTTATTGTATTTTTCCATTACCATTCAGTCCCCTTATATGTCCCACCCCTAGCAATCACCACACCGTTGTCCATGTCCATGAGTCTTTTTTTCTTTTTGCTCACTCTCTCCACCCTATCCCTTCTCCTCCCACTAGCTGTCATCTGCTCTCCATCTGTGAGTCTGTCCCCATTTTCCTTGTTAGTTCAGTTTGTTCATTGAATTCCACATATGAGTGAAATTATATGGTATTTGTCCCTCTCTGACTGGCTTATTTCACTTAGCACAATGTTCTCCGGGTCCATCCATACTGTGGCAGAAGGTAAAATTTTCTTCTTTTTTAGGGTTGAATAATATTCCATTGTATAAATGTCTCATAGTTGTTTTATCCACTTACCTGGATAGATGGACACTTGGGCTGCTTCCATATCTTGGTGATTATAAATAATGTTGCAATTAACATAGTGGTACTTATGCTCTTTCAAACTAGGGTTTTGGGTTCCTTTGGTTATATTCCCAAAAGTAGGATTATTGGGTCAAAAGGCAGATCCATTTCTAATTCTTTGAGGTATCTCTATACTGCTTTCCACAGTGGTGGAAAGGGGAACCCTTTTGTACCATCAGTGGGAATGCAGACTTGAGCATGAGTATTTTTATATCACACCATATTGGTTACAAATGTAGAGTGCTTTAAAGTTAGTGGATTTTGTAGGTTTCACACATACAACATAATAAAAGGGTTCTATATCACACTTTATCAGCACTTACTATGTGACTAGCACTCTACTATGTATTAAGGGTATAGAGATAAGATATGGTACTGAACTCCAAAGGATCACTATTTAGTTTTGGGAAAGAGACATTAAATAATAACTGATGTACAGTAATGTGATAAGAGTTTCAAAAGCTAAAACGGGGACAGGTGACTTGTAAATACAAAGCATTAACAGAAACTACTTCCAACAGAATTGGATGAAGTTTGAAGATGTGAATTAACATGGCAGAGCCTAGAGGAATTTTGCTCTTTATAAGCAACAAATTTGTGGTACACACTAAGAACAAATACGATTGAGCAATTCTAAAAGAATGGTATCTCCATTGGTCAGGAGTTTATAGGTTATATAAATGCACCTGTTATTCATTTTGTTATTTTGACCAAATTAACTGATTACTTAACTTAAAAAAATATTTAAATTTAGATGCATCTTAACTTGAAAATGCAAGCAGATATAAGGGGGACGATATTTATTAGAACACATAAGGACTATTCAGTTAAGAAGGCAATATTGAATTTCCCTAGAAAATCGTTACATATTTCCTCAGTGAACTGTGTGTCAATTTTTTCTACCTTTCTTTCATGTTTTCTTCCTTTTTTAAATTTTCCTCTTATAAAGCAGAAAGTACATTGTACATTCAAGTTAGAACCAGGATTGCAAGAAGCTGATATTTAAAAATATATCAAGAGATAAACAGGTCTATTTTTGGTATAGCTTTGACTATAATTTGTTCCCTGATGTGCAAAAAATACTCCACTTATAAATGAGAAACCACTACTATTTTAAACTTTTCAGTGAGTCACAAACTCTCTGTTTTTTAATGTAATTGTCAATCTAAGGGGAAAATAACATCTTGACATAAGAAGGCATTGCTTTTTATGATTAGAAAACAAAAAAATAATTCTTATGAATAAATGCATGGATAAATTATATTTATATTCTTTCCTGTGAAATGTTCTAATAGACCAAATTTTATAGTTTGTTTTAAACGTATTTTTTTTTTTACAAAGAGTAGGGAGAATGGTGCCATGTGCTATAGCATATACCTGCACATATACGTTGGGACCGTATACCTTACTGGAAATATAATAGAGGAAATGCACACATAGCCCCAGAAAAATGCACCTAATGATAGAAACTGGAGTTCACATTGAGGGGTTCATACGTGCCTTGGTATCTGCTCCAGGTAAGACATGTCATGTACAGAAAGAACATGGACACTAAATTCATCTCAGGATGAATTCTAGAATTAACTATCCGCCCGACCATAGAAAAGTTACTTATTCTCTCTATGCTTCTTCAGTTTTCTCATCTGTTAAGCTAGAACAGTAATTGTATTAACCTGATGAGACTGTTGTGGGAACTAAACAAGATAATATATGTAAAGAACTTAGAACAATACTATCATAATCTTCATAATCAATTATAATTATTACTTATAAAATAGAACTAAAATCAACAGTACCTCTACGGTTATATAAAGAGTTAATGAGACATAGTAGGTAAAATATGTAGCTGCTCAAAATAAATGCTCAGAAGACATTGGTTATTATCATTGTTATGCTTTTGGGGGTTTTCCTACAATATAAACCTAGGAAAATGGATGTTGTGTCTCCCTGTATGTAACAGGGGCAGTCTTTATTATCCTTGGGCTGTGATGTAACAATTAGGGTTTATAAATCACCCTGGCTTTTGACAAAAACTAAATTCCCAAGTGAGTACGCTTAAGAAATAATTGTAAACATTAAAACTGTAATTGTCAAACAAATATAAAGCAAAATGTGTCAAAAATTTAATTCAACTCATTAAAGCTCACATTACTGCTTTTAGATTTTCCTTCTTTTCTAACGTATGCATTCGATGCTGTGAATTTCCCTCTAAGCACTCCTGTCACTGCATCACACAAATTTGATGTTATATTTTCATTTTCAATTAGTTCAAAATAATTTTTATTTCTCAAGTTTTTTTATTTGACAGTGCTATTATTTTGACGTGATTTTTTTTAGAAGTGTGTTTTTTCATTTTCAAGTATGTTGGGATTTTTCATCTATCTTTCTGTTCTTGATATCTAGTTCAATTTCATCATGATTGGAGAGCAGACAACATATGATTTCTATTCTTTTAAATGTGTTAAGGTATGTTTTATGGCCTAAAATTATGTTAATAAATAACCCACATGGCCTTAAGAAGTATATGTAATCTGTTTTCATTGGATGAAATAATCTATAGGTGTCAATTATATCCAGTTGGTTGATGCTGTTGAATTCAACTACGTCTTTGGTGATTTTTCTACCTGTTAGATCTGTCCATTTCTGACACAAGGGTGCTGAACACCCAACCCTAATAGTAGATTCATGTATTCCTTGTTTTGATTCTATCAGTTATTGCTTCATGTATTTTAACGTTCTGTTATTAGATGTACAGATGTTAAAGATTGTAGTTTCCTCGGAGAATTGACCCCTTTATCATTAGGTAATGCCCCTCTTTATCTCTGATAATTTTCCTTGCTCTGAGGTCTGCTCTGTCTGAAACTAGTAGAACTACTCCCAGTTTCTTTTAATTAGTGCTAACATGACATATCTTTCTTTATGGATGTACTTTTAAACTATATGTCTTTATACTTAACGAGAGTTTCTTGTGGAAAACATATAATTGGGTCTTACTTTTTTAATTCACTCTGACATTGTTTTTTTAATTAGTATGTTTAGACCACTAATTTTAATATGATTATTGATAAAATTGCACTAATATCTACCATATTTGTTACTGTTTTCTATTTGTTGTTTTTTTTTGTTTCTATTTTATCTTTTACTATTTGTCTGCTTTTTTTGGTGTTAATCGAGCATTTTAGGAAATCCATTTTCTCTCTTTCTTAGTATATGTTGAAATTTTTTTTTTAATTTTTTTTATTTTATTTTATTTAAAAAAATTTTTTTTTCTTTTAGATTTTTTTTATTTATTTATCTTCAGAGGGGAAGGGAAGGAGAGAGGGAGAGAAACATCAATGTGCGGTTGCCTCTTGTATGTCCCCTGCCGGGAACTGGCCTGGCAACCCAGGCATGTGCCCTGACTGGGAATCGAACCTCGATCCTTGGGTTCGCAGGCCCGCGCTCAATCCACTGAGCTACACCAGCCAGGGCTAAATTTTTTTTTTTTTAATTTTTATTGGTTGCCCTGGAATTTGTAATATACATTTATAACTAATCCAAATCCACTTTCAAATAACACTATAGTGCTTCACAAAAAGTGTGAATACCCCATAATAACAAAATAATCCTAATTCCACTCTCCTGTCTCTTGTTTCATGGCTGTCATTCAACTTTCTTATACTTAAGTGTATATATTTATATAGCCATAATCAAGTATTGCTATTATTATTTTAATAAACTGTTATCTGTTAAATCATTTAATAAAAAATATAGCCCTGGCTTGCATGGCTTAGTGGACTGAGTACCGGCCTGCAAACCAAAGGGCCACTGGTTTGATTCCCAGCCAGGGCACACACCTGGGTTGCAGGCCAGGTCCGCAGTAGGGGGCACACAACAGGCAACTGCACATTGATGTTTCTCTCCCTTTTTTCTCCCTCCTTTCCCTTCTCTCTAAAAATAAATATAAAATCTTTAAAAAAGAATAAAAAATATTTTGCATTTATTCCTTCTCTAATACTTTTCTTTTTAAAATAGATCTGATTTTCTAACATACAGTGTTTTTCCTCACTGAAGATCTTTTAACTTTTTTTTTTTTTTTTTTTTTTGCAAGGTAGATCTACTGGCAATAAATTTCCTCAGTTGTAATTTGTCTGCATTTCTCATTTACATTTAAAAATAATTCCTCAGGATACAGAATTTTAGGTGAGTTTTTTTTCAATACTTTAAATGTTTCACTTCATTCTCTTCTTGCTTACATGGTTTCTAATGAGAAGTCTGATGTGAATATTATTTTTTATTCCTGTATTGGTAAGGTATTTCTTGACTCTAGCTTCTTTCAAGAAAAAAGAAAAAAAGCTTCTTTTTTCTTAATTATTTCTTTAAAGATTTTATTTATTTATTTTTGGAGAGTGGGGAAATGAGGAAGAAAATAAGGAACAGGAACCAATATGAGAGAGAAACATCAATCATTACCATTTGTTGTTGTTGTTGGGTTTTGGTTTTTTTTTTTTTTTTTTTTTTTGAAATTTGATATGGTATGCCTAGGAACAGGATGTTTGTCATTTGTTTTTCCATTTCTCTTTTTCTCGGTATCCTCTGAATCACATGGATGTGTGGTTTAGTGTCTGCCATATGACATTAATTTGGGGAAATTCTCAGTCTTTGCTGCTTTAAATATTGCTTCCATTCTTCTCTCCTTTTCTTTTCCCTCTAGTATTCACATTATTCATACAATGGGGGAAAAGAACCACTAAGATAGATATATACATACATACATACTTACATACAAAAAAGATTTACTATGAGGAACTGACTCATGTGATTATGGAGGCTGAGAAGTTACGTGATTTTCTGTATGTAAAATGGAGATCCAAGAAAGCTAATGGTCTATAGTTCAGTCTGAGCGTGAAAGCCTGAGAACCAGGGGAGCTGATGGTTCACGTCTCATTCATAGGACAGGAGAAGATCAACGTCTCTGATCAAGCAGTCAGGAACAAAGGGCAAATTCTTCCTTTGTCTGCCTTTCTTGTTTTATTCATATGCTTAACAGATTGGGTGTTACCTACTACATTGGAGAGGGTCTTATGTCTTACTCAGTCTACTGATTCAAATATTTATCTCATCCAGAAACATATACACAGACATACCCAGAAAAAATATTTAGCCAAATATATGGGCACACTATGATCCAGCCAAGTTGACACATAAAATTATCCATCACGCTGTGTGTTACACATTTTGTAGTTACCACACAGTTCTTGGATATTCTGTTCTGTTTATTTTCTCAGTGCTTTTTCTCTTTGCTGTTTTAAATTGATTTTAGAAAGAGAGAGGAAGGGAGAGAGAGGACAAAAAAACATTGACTCATTGTTCCACTTACTGTGTACATTCATTGGTTGCTTCTTGTATGTGTCCTGACCAAATATCAGACCTGCCAACTTGGCATATCAGAACAACATTCTAACGAACTGAGCCACCCAGCCAGTGCTTTTTGCTTTTCTTTTAGAATCTTCGACATATCCTGAAGCTCAGAGATTCTTAACTCAATCATTTCTAGCTGCTTACGAGTTCATCAAAGACATTCTTTACTTCTGTCACAGTGTTTCTTTATCTCTAGTATACAGTCAGCCTGTGTCTATGTACTTTTTAGTTTTTCTCCTAAGGTATAACAGGGTGGTTCAAGTGGGCTGGGGCTTGGGTATTTCCCATTCCTCAGGTCAGTTAAGCTCTGATAAAAGCCCAGTAGTTTAGGCTTTGACAAAACAGTTTCTGTTGTGCAGGCCTTATTAAGAACATAATGCTCTGATATATTTCAAATTGGTTCCTTTTCCCTCTCCTGCAGAAGCATGGGTTATTTTTCTCCAACACGCACTCTGAAGATCTGGAGTTAAAATTCACAAAATTTTTAGACCTCTGATGATTGAGTCTCTGTGGAGTTTTTATTTCTAGACTTGTCCACACTGAGCTTCTATAATTTATCAAATACAGTTCAGGTTTTCCTGACCTGGCACTGGTTCTTACAGAGGTTTCTCCTCAGGTAAGTTGTGGTTCTCTGTGTCTGCCTGTCTGTCTGTACAATTTTGGGGACAGTGATTTGCTCTGTGTTATCACTTATTGGGTAGATCTGAGAAGAGTTATTGATTTTCCAGTTTGTTTAGCTTTTGACTTGTTCAACAGAGTGACAAATTCTAAGCTTCTTAACATGCTGGACTGAAATTCCTCCTGTGATTTTACTGTGGTTTTAACTGTCAAACATTTCCACTCATATGTAGCCCACACACTCCCCAGATTGACTCAGAATTGTCATGGTCACTTGTAAAACCAGCAAACATTTTTAACCTATACATACTATACGTCTGATTATATTAAATATCATAGGAATGCTTTTACTAATGAAAAACGTTACAGATCTGGCATGTCTTTCTCAAAGAATCATCAATGTGAGTTTTAAAAGTCTATGTATTTAGAAACCATTCCTACTGTAGCATACTTTCCCTTTGCACCCATGACTGAAGACCATGTTTTCCTGTCTGAGCTGAAAGTTGGAAGATATCCAGCAGGACAAGAGACCAGGCCTGGGCAGACTGGCCAAGAATGGAGCTGACCAGAGCACAGCAGACCAGACGGGACAGCGCCCAGCAGATCTGCGCAGAGCAGAGCAGAGTGCTGTCTAGTGGGGGAGGAGCCTGCACCCAGGGCTGTCTCACAGCTACGCTGTATTACAACCAAGCTGCATAAAGTTTCCTTCTTCGTGCACCCTTGAAAACATAAAAATTAAAGCTAAAAAGCTGCCCTGGCTTGTGTGGCTCAGTGGATTGAGGGCTGGCCTGCAAACTAAAGGGTTGCCAGGTCCATTCCCAGTCTAGAGCACACACCTGGGCTGTGGGCCTCGTACCCTGAAGGGGGCATACGAGAGGCAACACACATTGATGTTTCTCTCCCTCTCTTTCTCCCTTCCCCTCTAAAAATAAATAACTAAAATTTAAAAAAATAAAATACCATTTCTTGTTCATAGGCACTAAATACTTTGTCTCTTTAAATGCTACCTGCCTAAATATAGGAAGCATGATAAAGCTAATTCTGCTCTCAACTATTTTTTAAAAGTTTGTTAAGCAGATGAAAACTAAACTGTGAAATTAAAACTTCTAATATGACACTAAATGTACATATAATTTTATCCAGGTAATTTAGAATATTAATGTATTTAAATTTTGTTAAGTATGTCAATGGGAGCAATCATAGTGACACAATATCTCTCCTCAACAATTTAGCAAAACCTCTTTGTCTTTTATTTCTTTTCACTTTGTGTATGTTTGACTGTCCTACACATAAAGATCATCTTAATCTTTCTATTTTAAAATATTCAGACATCCATAGAACGCATAGCCATAAAGCTCTTTTATGTCAAGTTATTCATCCATCAGCTTGTTTGCATTATAGGTCTATTGGAAGATTTCTACCCTTAGCCCTATTCTAGCAGTTAATTAAAATATTCTTGCCATTGAAATGTACTCTATAGTCTCTATGAATTAGAGGATGTCAAATGTTGTAATTTGCTTAGAGAATCCAGGATTCAATTTTTTTTATTTCCCACTATTTTGTACTTACAGTGATTTAGAAAAATTGCTGATGCATCAATTAATGAAAATTATATAAAGACTTCTATAATTTAGGCTTAAAATGCCAGATCCAGTCATGGAGATTTGTATCTTCATGAAGTGCAACCTAAAATATGGGGTTCAATTTTCATTTACTCAATGCTCCTCAGTAATAAAGACGTGTCTATTAAGGACATCTGTTAAATTGGTAACCCCTAATTTTAATGGGAAATAATGGAGTTCATGTCTGTAAGATTAGAGGTTATAGACTGGGTCTTTACACTGGTTTGGCATCCTTGATATAGTATGCTGCCAGCCAACCTAAAATATTCACAAAGGGTCCAATGTCTTGTTTCTGCAGGCCAAAACAAAACAAAAAAAAAAAAAAAGGAAAAGAAAAAAAAACTTTTCTATCTTGTCACTTTGCTCATTGCCTTGTCAAAAATCTGTCACCACCTACTAGAAAATAATATTTTGTTTCTCTTTTTAAAATCCTCATGAAGAGAAAAGAAACCAGTGAATAATTACACAGTAAAATGTACTGTGCCAAATGACCGTGGGGGATAGAGCCAAGGAAGAGGAGAGGGAAAGGAGAGAAGGGTAGAGATGAAAGTCTCTAATGCCCTGCACATTCCCCATTCCCCAGCACAGCCCACCACCTGATATTTAGGTTTTAGATATTTTTCTCTTGGCAGGGGGTGAATGATGTGTGTGAGGAAGAGACAAAACCTTTATTTCCCTCCTCTTTCCCCTCTTAAAATGACAACCTGCAGATAGTAAACAGAATGCATCTGAGAAAACAATTACATATGCCAAATTCAGTAGTTGTAACAATGAAATCCTCTTTTTTCTTTATTAAAGTCAAACTTCATCATTTTTTTTCAAATCCATGTCCTTAATGGCATTTGTGACTCTCACGAGTATTTATTTCAGCTAAATAACTTACATTTACTATGCCAAGAACAATCCCTAGTTTAAAAAAAAAAAAAAAAAAAAAAGATTCCTGTCACTTTATTCAGGCTTCAACAAAAAGCAACCAAGCCAGTGAATCACTAAATGGCACTACCAGCTTCCTACGTCATGCATGAATAATGCCTTAGCAGTCTGCTCACCGGAAAAATTAGAATAGGAGTGAATGCAAGCCTGGAATACTATGCCTACACAAATTAAGCCCAGAACTCTATCAAAATCAATTCTTCTCATGTAACGTCTGAGTGTTTGGAAATGTTCTAATAGGAAGCTACAGAATCAAATTTATTTTAAACTTGTCTTCAGCATAAAGGAAGGACTATGATAACCAAACTGACCAGGTTTTAAGTATCAATGAAAGTCCAGCATGAACTTGAGGCCAACTTAATAGGAAGAAACAAAAATGAAGGCAAACAATTGGTTTTGAATACTGGAATTTATAAGAATTGAGCAAGTCACACTTCACAACAAAATTTTTTTTTTTTAGTTAGATAAGGTTGGAAAAATTCTTCATCTAGTTCCATACTAGAGTATAATAGGGGAAGGTATATTTAGTCCATGCAGATTACACTAAGTAGGATACTGACAATATTATAGGATGTCAGTATATATAGAACATTGATGAATATAGGTTATTGTGATCAGTACTCTAGTAACAGTCCTGACCAAGAAGCTCATTAATCAAAATCATGAGAAAATCTCATGTATGTGTTAGTCTAACTTTCTGCTTTCAATTTATAAGAAAGAAAACTGAAAGTCATTCGAATGTGTTCTTTTTACATTTTTGTCACATTGTGTGTTCACTTGCCTTCTGTCTCTAACTGTAGTCAAGTGACATTTCATTACATGGGAAAAAGTATGTTTACAGTTGTTTGTATGGAAAAAGACTCGCGGGTTGTGATTATTACATTAGCTTTATTAACTCTGTGTTTTGTTGTCTCACAACTGTAAACCTACTTTTTCCCACCCCCATATAAATGACTGCTTTTATTATTTCTAAATGAATATCCTACTTTGTTTTGTATTCCCTCAAAAGAAATTTATCTCAAAATGAGAACTCTACCAAAATGACAAAGAAACTTTCTAATTCTAGAGAAGAAATAAGATGATTTTTATTTTTACGGCCTGGGTAATCAAACACATGTCTACTGGATTTTCAAGTAAATTAAATTATCTGCAGATATGCCTAAGCCTCAAACATCCCTATGTGTTTTGTTGAGCTTATTTCAAAATGATTTAGTAATAATAATTAGAGTTTTCATATTTTACTAGTTAACATTTTTATCTTGGATGTTTGGAAAGTTCACCTATTTTTTATTGGTAATAACATGGAATTTAAAAATTTTAGAAATTAGAAAGCTAGGACATTATTTTTTTTTCAGGCTCATGTTGCTCTTTTGGTGATTTATAGATTAATCAATCATCAATGGGATTAAAGGCCATTTACACTAAACAAATTGCTTATGGCTGCAGCAAATTGTGTTTTGCGATTTAATGATAGGGACTATAAATTGCCAGTCACGTTATTAGACATATAAATCAGTGAGTTACTGAAAATTGATTAGCTGACTCCAATTTTTCTGAACACAACATTACTTTATTATTTTTCTTTCCCAGGTCAGAATAGTTCAACTCTACAATTCAGCAAAGGAATGTACATTTCTATACCTAAAGCTCAGGGCTTTTTGTTTTGGTTTTTTCATTTTTATAGACATTCTTTGAGATCAAGAAAACTGTATTTTTTGTTCATGTGAATATTGCAGTGTTTCTCTCTATTTAGTATCTGAGTGGAATTACCCCATGTATGAAAACTAATATATAGTAATAAAGTAATTGTGAAGCATTTTTTGTTTTTAATGATAGAATCATGTTATAATAAATCCATAATAAACACAGCCTCTTCCTCCTCTTTTGGAACTTTCTAAGGTCCTAAATATATACCTATTTTTAAGAACAGAGAAAACACAAAAATGGAATGCATGCACTATGCATATTTGTGTTGTTATAATGACCTTTTTAATAATTAGCTATCATTAAAATGATAAGATAGCATTTCCTTTTTAAAGTATGCATGAATTACTTGCTTTCTAGCTGAGTAATTGACTTAGGAGACTATTCTGGATGCAGATTTTGCACTCTGAATTTGTATGCTAGCTTCCTTGAAACTTGTCTCCTCCTATAAACAATACACCCCTACAAAGTTACTAGAAGATTCGTACACATGGCTCTCGTTTTATTATTGTCCTACTAAAAAAATACCGATGGCTTCGCGATTATCTACAATATAATTTTCAAGAATTTTAATTTCTCGGACTTCCAGCCAAGATGGAGGCATAGGCGGACACACTGCGCCCCCTCTCACAACCAAAATTAAGGACAACAAATATTTAGAAACAAGAAAACAACCAGAAGTTATAGAAAATTGAACTGTACGGAAGTCCAACAAGCATTCATCCAGACCGGTAGGAGGGGCGGAGTCGCGGCGGGAGAAGGTGGAGGTGCGGGAGCACAAGCAGCAGCGGCTGGCAGTTCCCCGGTGTACAGGCGGCGGCTGGCGGTCCCCGGGCCCACAGGCAGCAGCTGGCGGACCCCGGGCACAGGGGGGCAACTGTGCAGAACCAGTGAGGCCGCACAGGGCTGCTGGCTGACCAGGTGGTCCCACATTCGCGCGTGCAGACGGTCCAGGCAGAGGGGAAGTGGCAGAAGGGACTGAATTCAGGAGAGAGCAGAGCAGGCGCCATTGTTCCCTCTCAGACCCCACCCCCACATACAGCGTCACAACCCAGCGACTGGGCTGCCCCGCACTGGGGAGTGCCAGAGGCTCCACTCCTCACTACGTAACAGCACGTGAGCGTGCGCAGATAATCCAGGTAAAGGGGAAGCGGCGGAAGGGACTGAATCCAGGAGAGAGTGGAACAGGCACCATTGTTCCCTCTCGGACCCCGCCCCCACCTATAACGTCACAACCCAGCGACTGGGCTGCCCTGCCCTGAGGAACACCTAAGGCTCCACCCCTCATACGTAATAGCCTTGACCAGACTAAAACCAAAACAAAACAAAACAAAAAAGAACCACCAAAAATGGCTCAAACCGGAGAACCAATCAAAGCTCCAGAGTCAATTCCTCTAAGCCGTGAAGAGATAGCCAACCTATCAGATGCACAGTTCAAAGCACTGGTCATCAAAATGCTCACAGAATTGGTTGATTTTGCTCACAAATTAGATGAAAAAATGCAGGCTACAATACGTGAAATGAAGGAAGATGCATGGGGAACCAATAGAGATGGAAGGAAAACTGGGACTCAAATCAATGGAGTGGACCAGAAGGAAGAAACTAACAACCAAACAGAAAACAAGGAAGAAACAAGAATTCAAAAAAAGGAGGAGAGGCTTAGGAACCTCCAGGACATCATTAAACGTCCCAACATCCGAATTATAGGGGTCCCAGAAGGGGAAGAAGAAGAGCAACAAGTGGAAAACTTATTGGAACAAATAATAAAGGAGAACTTCCCCAATCTGGCAAAGGAAATAGACTACCAGGACGTCCAGGAAGCTAAGAGAGTCCCAAAGAAGTTGGACCCAAGGAGGAACACACCAAGGCATATTGTAATTACATTAGCCAAGATTAAAATGAAGCAGAGAATTCTAGAAGCAGCAAGGGAGAAGGGGACAGTCACCTACAAAGGAGTTTCCATCAGACTTTCAGCTGATTTCTCAAAAAAGACCTTGCAGGCAAGAAGGGGCTGGAAAGAAATATTGGAAATCTTGAAAAGCAGGGACCTACATCCAAAATTGCTCTATCCAGCAAAGCTGTCATTTAGAATGGATGGACAGATAAAGCGCTTCTCAGATAAGGTCAAGTTCAAGGAGTTCATCATCACCAAGCCCTTATTATATGGAATGTTAAAGGGACTTATCTAAGAAAAAGAAGATAAAAATATGACAGTAAAAAGACAGCAAACTCACAGCTATTAAGAACCATACCTAAAACAAAAGCAAACTAAGCAAACAGCTAGAACAGGAACAGAACCACAGAAATGGAGATCATATGGAGGGTTAGCAACAGGGGCATGGGAGGAAGAGAGAGGGGGAAAAGGTACAGAGAATAAATAGCATAGACGGTGGGTAGAAAATAGACAGGGGGAGGGCAAGAATAGTATGGGAAATGTAGAAGCTAAAGAACTTATGACCCATGGACATGAACTAAAGGGGGGAATGTGGGTGGAAGAGGGTGTGTAGGGTGGAGGGGAATGATGGGAGAGAAATGGGACAACTGTAATAGCATAATCAATAAAATATATAAAAAAAGAATTTTAATTTCTCAAACTGGTCTTCACAAACCCCTATTATCAGATGAATTCCAAGAAGGGTCCATGACCTAAACACCCCCCTGCCTTTCCATAGCAATCACTGCTCCTTGTAATGATGTTTCTGTCCTTCCATCTCTTACTGGCATACTTCAGGGCCCACCCCAAAGACTACCTTCTCCAGAAATGATTCCTTACCTCTTGTAAAATATTGCCAATTAAATCAGCTCATGTCATTTATTTATTCTTTTATTAAAGCATTTTCTTATTGTACTCAACTTTTAAAACTGCAAACTGTATGTCCTTTCTATATTCTGTAAGTGTAAATTTTTAAGAAATTGTTAGTGATAGCTTTATCCCTACATTCTAGAGATATGTACTTTATAGAATGGTTAAGAGTCATAACCAAATCACTTGCTAGCAATCTATATTACACAATTATGAAATGAATCAATTAACCTAAAAACAAATTACAAATGGATTCCAAAAATGTTACAAAATCTTCTGTCTTCATCAGCTTCATAAATTTAAGACCTTGAAAGTAAAACAAAGGGCTGGTATGAGAAAAGGGTTTTTTCCCCCTTTCTTTTCTCTGATCGGCCCCTGTGAGTGCTACTGACAGGCAGTATAGATACTGAAGTTAAGATGAAAAACTTTGGAGTTAGAGAAACATGGATTCAAATTTTAGCTATTACCTATTAGCTATGTTATAAAAGAGAACACTAGTTGTTACTTGATGCATGTAATACTTTGTAGCTTGAACTTTGCACAAGATAGATGCGGAATCTTAACGTGGTCTCTAATTCTTCAAGTATATCAAGAGCTCATGCTACCAAAAGAATATACAGATTTTTAACAAAGATGTAGAGCAGAATATTAGCACTCTTTCTTATATTCACTCTTTATTTATTCATCATCAGTGTCATGACTTGTGTTTCAATATGCAAGCTGAAGTTTGGAACAAAAATATATATCCAATTAAGTCTATTACAAATCTAAATATCACAAACTATTTCAACATCCAGGAAAGAGAGGGATTTTAGCAGGTTTCTTTTTACTCTTGAAGTTAACTATTATAAGTACTTTAATTTATCTAACTTCTTCCTTTTGAGTTCACAGAAATGTACAAATGGAATATCCAACTTTGTGTATTCTAAAGATTTAAAATAAACATTGTTACTCGCATTTTACCTTTCCATCACTTGGTTGCAGAGTAACTATTGATTTATGTACAAGACCTTAGGTGGTTAAAGGCAGTAGACCTTTGATTTTCTTTTTCTTTTTTCTTTCTTCTCATGTGTTTTCTTCTTCAACCATGCTATGAGTAATTTCCTCCTAACAAAAGTTTTCTCAAAGTTTTATTATTAACTAAGGTGTCAAAAATGTTGGTAAATGATCTGAGGGTTTCACTAAACCACAAAGCTTTCTGCAAGTTTTCTTTTTTTTAAAAAAAAAAATAATCTAAATTAAGTTCCCCACGGGTGTGCTACTTCACGTGAACTATTTTTCCAATAAAGTAGAATTGTTCCTTGGTTCAAGGAAATAAAAAGATGTGTTATTCTTAGACATTACACCAATATTTGCTTTAGTTATATTATAATAGAATTTCTGTCATAGAAGCCAGCTGAGGGAAAATAATAATCCCTGTCAAATTACATCAAAGAAAATTTCCCCCAAATTATATACTTTTAAAAATATCTATACATTTGTGGAGATATGCACTAAGAATAATCTCAATAATGCCAACTATCATAAATTAGTTTATTGTCTTCTCTCTGCAAATATTTTCTTTTTCCTCCTCTTATTTTGAACAGTTTCCTGACTGGGGTTGGAATTTTTTGGCACTATAAAAAATATCAAAGCCAGCCATAGTCATTAGCACTGGAAGACCAAGGGTGTGAAGGAAATATTAAAACATTTTTTGAGAGTTATGCTAGTTGCACCTGATTAGGGCTAATAAAGACTTAGATTCCAAGTGATCTAACTGTAAGTATCACATGGAGGTGGTCAAGTCACAGATACTGAGGATAGCCTTTCTTGGAAGATTTGTCAAATTTGATTCAGTGTTTTTAGACGGAAATAAGGTTTGCTATTCCTATAATACATTAAGCCACCATTAACTTTACTGTATACCAAAAAAAAAAAAAAAAAAAAAAAAATTCTCTCTTGATTGGATGTTGCTAGGCTTAATGCTCCCTTTATCTCTCTTTATTTTGCTATTTCTGAATTAATCTCCCACCTCATTTGCAACTTGATACTAACATAGAATTTAGAAAGAGTATAATTTATATTATCAACTACGCAGAAAAAGACAGGCACCAGATATTTAGTTCTTGAATTATCACATCAAACTGAGGTCAGCTTATTAATCTTCTATTTTCACCCCAAGATTCCAAATTGACATGCTTATGCAATATAACAGTTACAGAAATGATTAATAGCTTTCTCTGGTGCTAACCTAATTGCAACGACACTAAAGACAAGAACAATACAAAAGATAAAGCATTGAGAGCAGAATTACCTCCCTTCTAGGTAGCATTCAGCCGTTAAAGGCAATTATTAAACTCTTTTGAACAAAAACAAATTATTGTCTACAAGTATCGTTCTTGACTCCCTGGATTCAGCTAGAAGACAGCCTCATTAACAAACCCTCATGCCCAAGACAAAATTTTTATTTTGTCCACAGTTTCTGTTATCAAATATCTCCTGGGGAAAAAATCATTTTGTTAAAAAAATTCTAAATGATATTTTTATATATTTTACTTCTATAAAGTAGGATATTTCTACCTGTACCATAATCTTGAATTTTTGTTGGATGAATATGGGGGTGTATTTAACAAATAAGTGAATAAGAGGCAGTAATTTGAAAAATCCTTTTGTGTATATGTCTGCTGTAGGATGGCAGAATATGCCACCTGCCAACAAAATGGCATTTAGGCAGAACGACTATTTTGAGCTGTGGGCAACTGAGAAAGAGCAGATATAAGAAAAGCTCTTTGCCAATAAGCAGGGCATAAATTTTCAAAGATATTCTTCCTTCTCTCTCTACCAGGAAGGGCAAAAGTTAATCATTGGAGATGATAAGACTTCTCCCAGCCCAAAGATGGCAATAGAGCAGTGATTTTCAACCTTTGTTGTTGTTGTTGTTGTTGTTGTTGTTGTTGTTGTTTTAAATCTCATGGCACACATAAAGTAAATACTAAAATTCTGCAGCACACCAAAACATGTGTCTTTTGCTGATCTGACAAAAAAAGGTATAACTTGTATTTATTCACACTAGATGGCTATTGTTGTGTTGGCTGTTGTCAATTTTTTCATTTGAAAATCTAAAGGAAAAGAGGTCAGAGCCCCTGATCAGATAGGTATAAGACATTTTAAAAAGTCTTGCAGCATACCGGTTGAAAATCACTGCATTAGAGGAATCTGTATAACAGACTTTACTAACCAGCCCTTATATTCCATTAGTTTCCCCATGTATTCGCCTTTCTAAAATTTACACCCTAAAAATTCAAGTCCTTTTTTTGTCTTGTGTCTTCTCAAAAAATGTTTTTCTTTTCCTAAGATGCTCTATAAGCCCAAATTTATTTTTGTTTTGTTCTGTTGGTTTTTTTTTTGGTTTTTTTTTGAAATTAGACATTTTTCGATTGATTTTAGAGAGAAAGAGAAGGGAGAGAGCAAGAAAAACACTGATTTGTTGATCCACTTATTTATGCATTCTTTGGTTGTTTATTGCATGTGCTCTGCTGACTGGAGATCAAACCCACAACCTTGGCATATTGGGACAACACTCTGACCAACTGAGCTATCTGGCCAAGGCCTAGGCCCAAGTTTTAACTACCACTTTGAGTTACTCATTATTGAGTATTCCTATATGTATTTGAGATCCTCACATTAAGAAACTTTCATTAACTTTTGTTTGTTTTTCTGTTACTAATGTCTTTTGCTTGTTACTATGACTTTAACCTAATTTATGGGGCCCCAAATAGTGAACCTAAGATGGATAGAGATCTTTTTTTAAACTACAGTCTCATCTATATATTTTCACAAAAAATTATTTACTATTACAGTGTTACTGGAAGGGACCAGAACCGGGATGGGTCTGCCTTGGTCTGGAAATATTCAATAGGGTTCTTTTGTGCCACAGGAAAAGAATTTTGGTGACACACACATAAGAGTATTTTAAGCTATAGTGGTGAAATTTATTAGAGTGAAAAAAAGGTAGTATGCGCTTAGAGAGACAGAGAGCAAGCAGGCTATAATAGCAGCTATTTTGAGGTCCTTGCTAAGCCTTCATATATTTCTTGGGTTCAGAAAAGAGCAGGCATTCTTTCAAACTATCCAATCTTTTTCCTGGCTCTTCACAGACCATGATTGTGCTCTCCTCCTACCCAACCCCTTTCCTGGATCTTCCAGGATTTTGTGTCTTTCTCCTATCAGATCTTTTTCCCAAGCTAGTCTCCTCTCTTTTCAGAGTCACCATCTTTGCTTCTGCTGCTCGTGCACTCAGTGAGAGGAATTTCCCTGGGCAGGTTCTCTCCCTCCCCCATTAATCAGGTGGAACAGTGTCAGTTGCTCCCTGGGGTGAATGAAAGTGCCTACTCCAATGCCTGGAGCGACTACAAAACTATCCATTCCTAGTTAAACTGGCTTAATCGGATTTCTGGTTCCATTTGCTCCCTTACCTTTTTTGCTAATATCTAACTAACTGCCAACTCAAAAGTTTTCAGAATGTTGCTTTAGTTTTTATATTTGACTTTCTCTGTTTAGATAAAATGTCCCTTGAATTACAAAGAACCAAAAATACATCCTACAAACTGGGTTGTCAAATATCTTAAGTTTTTTAGTGTTTTTAAAAATTAGTGTTTTCAAATTTCTCACATCAATCTGAAATATGACTTTTGATCACTTAAATGAACATGAGTTGCTTATTTCCTCAACAAACTGAAATCTCTCTTAGGCTATCTTGTCTATCAAAACCAAGTTTATGAATAGATGCCTCTATTTTATATTTAAATCCCAACACAACAGTGATCAGTGATGGAACTGAAAAACTGGAAAAATCTGTATGTGTTGACACTGCTGGCTACATGTTCATTCCTAGCATCCTAATACAATCTGTAGTACCTGTAATTTCCTCTAAAATAGAGTTTGTCAGCTAACAGACAAATATTTTCTCTCCTTTTGTATTTTGTGATTCTAATACTTTATTAGGCTCTTTGAAGAAGACATTCTAGCCTTCTTTAGGTTTTCTACTTGGTGGCATTGCTACCACTGAGTTTTTATTATGTAAATTATTGCAATCTGGTTAGTTCCTTCCGTCTTTTTTCTTAACAAAAGGGGTCTGCAAGTGCTAATCAAAATGCTGCAATTTACATATTAATAAGTTTTTCTAATGACATTTCCTTCATACACAGAGAGAGCAAAAGAGAGATTTTTATCTTTTTTTGAGAAAGCAACCACTAAATCTTAATCTTATGAAATATCTTTGAAATTCTCCAACGCTGACTGAAATGGCATTTATGTATCTTAATCACATACAGAATAAAAGCAAGAGGTATGAGCTTCACACATGTGATGTTTATAAGCAATAATTTTTTGTATACATTCATGCACTTATAATTACACAAAATGCTAAGGATATGTTTGACAGTAAGGATGCTGTGCACAATTAAGTCTTAATCACTTTCAGGAAAGAAAAAACATTCCATTAAAAATGAATGAGAAGAGGCAGAGTGTTCAAAAGCTATGTCAAAAGTGTCTAGCTGTTTTTGTAGAATATAGGTGATTTCCTGGTGCTCACAAAATCCAGAATGAACACTATAACAACTAGAAATGACTACCCTTGTTATGAATCCCAAGTAGGAAGATTCACAAAAAAGTATAAGTGGATGAAATTAGTTAAAACAATCTTCTTGAGAATGAGATACTCTGATTATAAAAGTCATTTAACTCTTTAGAATTTGTCACTAAAAATCAAGCTAAAAAAGAAATTCATAATCTGTCAATAGAATATGGTTTTCAACAGACAATGTGCTCATAAGTAATAAGACAGAGATTCCAATATTAAACAGTATTTAGTCAGTGACATTGTTTGGAAATTCAGTCAAGGAGTCAATTTGTGTTATATTTTCATTATCAAATGAACTTATAGACACACTATTTGTATAGAAATTTTAAAAATCAACAGCACTCTGAAAGGCTAAGGAAGAATTGAAAAAATAAAGAAATGTGGAAAATAATCCAAATATTTTATGTAAAATGTATTATAAAACATTTTATTTGTAAAATGTGTTATTAACTAACCTGAAAATATCAGTGTTTTTTAAAAATCTTACAACTTTTGTTTTCAAGAACAGATTTTAAAATTAGTAATATTCTAGGTTACAATAACAATATAATAGTTGGTTTATTTTCTCTAAAATAATTTTATAAAAGAAAGTTTGATATTCAGTATCAGTAAAATTTCTAGAATGTTAATAAATCTAAAATAAATAACATTGAAGTTTAGTGCATTAGGAAATAATTTTTAGATCTGAAAAATAAAAATAATGATTATGTGTATAGGTCAACATAACTTGGCTTCAATATAATAAAGTAGATGTTTATTTAGGATATGGCAATGGATGAGAAGAGATAACTCCCATTTTGGATTCACAGGAAGACACCCAACAAGTGAAATAATAAGGTAAGTCTTACTTCTTTTCACAGCAGGACAAGAACACCAATTCAATTGGATTAAATGACATCATGCCAAGAGCCATTAGTCCAGTCATTAACTTGAGCCTGCAAGTGCTGCCATTTAAACACGAAACCACTTCCAGTCACATCTGGCCACTTGGGCATGTGGTTGGCACAAGCATAATGTGAAAAGAATGAATACTCGTGCCCAAACTATTTACCCCAAGTCCTTTAATATTGTGGGGTTATTTCATTCAATAAAAGAGAATCTTAAAACTATGAAACTCTCAGCTGTACACTTACAATCCATAGAAAGTTTATTTTTCTTTGTCTTCTTCACTTGAGTGGTTTGTTTTCTGAATAGCTTCAATCTTGCTCCAGGCCTTTGAACTGTTGATTGCTCATGTTCAGGGATTGATTTCAGGTTGCACCAATTCATTGAAATTGTACTTAATTTCAAAGGACCTCCATCACTTGCTGGAAGATCAGTTTTTGTGGAAGTGGACAAATGACTTCCTTGTGGGAACCTGACCTCTTCTAACCACAGGTATATATAGGCCTTCCAATGACAAAGAGTAATTGTTCTAATATTTTGCTGGTTATACCACAGGGCTCACAATAGTTCCAGTCTCCAAAGGAGAAAACTATATAGCTGAATTTTGTTTGCTATTGTTTTCCCCATCCTAACGCTAAGCATAAATAAATTGATATGCTTGTACTATTTAAAATATAGTAAGCTACAAACACCAAAGAACTGAATTATATGTATATGATTGTTAGTTGTCTCATTTTGTTATAGTATAACATCATCCAGAATTAAAACCACACATTGAAACTTATGCACACACAAACACACATACACACAGACTCACGTACTCACATACTACAGAAAGTCAGCTGTAACAAACACTGTAAGACAAAATTGTCTCCTAACTCTTTCTCTGTTTGCTGACATGGCTCTTTCATGAAACCTCATTGTGCTTTGTTAGTTTATCTAAAAATCATGTCCTCTGATTATTTCTGGTATTATTTGACTAGTACATACAACTGTAACTTGTCAACTTATCGTGTTTTCCCTAAAGAGGTATGCTTTAGTTTGTTTTAAACTTCATTAAAAATAGCATGAACAATCTTTATCGTCCTCTGCCCACCCCAAGTAGAAAGAGTGGGAGCCCAGAGAATGAAGGAATATTTTACTAATGAGTTTTTTCCTCTCCCAAATTAATGATGGAGAGCAGCCTGTGCCAGCCAAAAATTTACCTCTTTGGTGCCAAAAATATACCTCTTCAGTATAAGGATTATTTTGAGTTTGTTAAAGAACAAAAATTCAACCAAGTAAATCTAAAGATCTAATTGACTTTATTGAGTGATTCATGAATAGGGCAGCATCCCATCTAGAAAATAGAGAGGTGCTCTCAGAATTTGTACAAAATGGAAGGATTTCATAGAGAAAGACTGGGCAGAACTAGAAAGTTATTAGTAAAAAGAAGAAGAAGAAGAAAGGATTATTTTAGGTAGGGTCACTTTTCTTTGAGGGAAAGACAGCAGAGGTCTTATCAAGCATTTAATCTTACTAGTTTTGATCAGGAAATTTCAGATTGGTTAAAAGTTCCACTTCTAGAGAGACTGAAACTACAATAGGTAAGGTTTAAGTCTTGGTGAGGTTGAACAAAGTGTCTCCATTTTTAAGTCTATTGTTTCTTTTTAAAAAGCTGAATATTTTGAGAAACTGCAGACATAGGGGAATTTTAAAACAGAAGTCACCCTTTTGTAAGGGAAATTTACATTTATAAAGATCTCCCTATGTAAGGACATCTTTCTGCCTTTACCAAGAAAAAAGGATGACTCTAAATTATAAGAAACTTTGATCAGTGGAGAAGGTACCCACTTAAATCTGCATAACAAACCTTACTTTTACTTACTGTGCCTTTGTTGGTAATGTCCCATAAATGTGCCCCCCAACTTTCTTTGTCTTTAGCCTAAGATGGTATTTAAGGTTGTGGATTGGTCCATCTAAGAATTACTCAGTTTCCCTGGGTATCATAAGGGTTCAAAACTAGTTACTCCAAGATGTGTCTCTGTAGTACTCAGGTGGTTTTGAGGTAAAGGCAATGTTAGTCACAGGCTCAGGAGAAACTTCTATCTCCTGCCCTTAACTGCCCAGAATAATTTGAATTAGAGGCATTGCCCACAAAAGATAACCTTTTGATGAACCTAAATGACAGATCAAACTTTTATTTACTAAACATGTCTTCTTACTAAATATCTCTTCAAAGTATCATTGCAGGATACTTTGAAGAGATATTTGAAGCCCCCAAAGTGCATTGCCTCATCCCTAGCTCAGAATGTCTTCTACACCTCAATCCCCTTTCTATCTCGGAATTTCTCCTGCGTGTGGGATCTCTGAATCCCTCATGTATTCGGGGCTCCCATATATATGTATATATTAAATTTGGTTATTTTATCTTGCTAATCCATCTCATGTCTATTTGATTATTAGAACAGCCAGAAGAATGTTGGGGGTCGAAGAAAGTTTGTTCCTTTCCCACAGCATCTCCCATGTATACCTAAAATACATATATTAATATATTTCTGTTTTTCCCTTGTTAATCCTTTTTTTAATTAAAAGGTTCTCAGACAAGAACTCAGAAGGGTAGAAGGAAAATTATTTTTTCTCCCCTACACTAACACCTGGCATTCAATAGCTTCTGACTTTATAGCTATATTTCAGAGCATAAAAAGAGAAAAGAAAAAGAAGCGAGAGTTTAAATGAAGCTTTTTTTTTGCTAAAAAGAAACAAATATGAAAACATGTCAAGAATTTATCAAGCTAAACCAATTGGATAAAAAGTTAAAAATGCCACCAAGAAATATAGCCAATGTCAAAGAAGGAACTTACTAAGATTTTAGGTGACTTTCTGTTTGACATTGTATTTCTAGGTAACATTTCCTATTTAAAGTAAAATGTATTTAACATATTTGACATAAAGTTTTGATAAATTTTCTAATAGCGCTGGAAAATAAATATTTCACCATTAATCACAAAAGTACAATAAACATGTCTTAAATAGACAAAAAATACAGATAATTCATCACAAATGAGAATGCATAAGAACGGTATAATAACAATATCAACATTGCCAGAAAATAATGATAAGTCATACTCACCATAACAGTTTCTATAGAAAAGGAAACATTTTTTTCTCTACCTTTTTTAGGTTCAGTGGGTGGGAGCCCTGTGAATTAAACTGACAAAAGATTAATAAGAGAAAGATAATTATGCAGATAGATATAGGAATTCACAAAGAAATAAGACTCAAGGAGGTGGCCAGAACTTGGGGTTTTATGTATCATTTCAAAGTGAGACAAAGTGTGACAAAGAGTCTAGAAAAAGAGAAATGGAGCTGAGGTTTCAGGAGGACAGGAACTGGAAGGTGGAAAACAAGGGTAGTGTTGGGAGCAGATTCACTGGATGTTTTCTCCATTGATAAAGTATGTTAAGAATCATCCTCTAGGGAGAAGGAGAATTTCTACAAATGAAATTTTCTTTTATAAGTGAAAATTTTCTATACAAAAGGGAAACACATGCTGTGGTTTTAGAGCTTTTATTTAATCAGCTGTTCCTAAATTGTTTAGCTCAAAATAATCCTTATGCAAAAGTGCCATATTTGGAGTATCATTTGCTGTTTCCTTTATTTATAAACTTTAATTTTTTAATTGCTCTTTTTTTCTGTAGGAGAGGGAAAATATATCTTTTGCCCTCCAGGCTCCTAGGTTTTCTGATTTGAGCTCTGTAAATTATACTGACAAAAGAGAGAATAACAGGAAAAATTATACAAATTAGTTAATACAAGTTTTAAGTGATATGGAGGCATTCATAAGGAAATGAAGACCCCAGGAAATGGTAAAAGCTGAGGGTTTTATAGTGGGTTTGATGAAGAGTGGAAAGTTGTGGGGAAATATAATAGAACAAAAGTGTATGAAGTAAGGGTGATACCGATAGCCAGGTGGCAGGTATCCTAGCCCCCGGGCAAGCAGAATGGCAACAGGTGGAAGCATTACACTGAGCATGTGCAAGGCTAGCAAGAAAATTAGATGAGGGAAAAGCCCCCCTACCCACTTCTGATACCTAATTGGCTGTGGGACCAGGGGAAGGCAGGCACATGTGCCATAGAGGTCAAAATGGTGATGCAGGAAGGTGCTGTGTTAAAGAAACTTGTCAATCTAACCTGGGAAAAAGAAAAAGAAGGGATTGGTTGGGGAACACACCCTCCTGGAGTGTGTGGAAGTTTGAGCATTTTGAGAAAGCACCTGGCCCCTCCCACACCCAAAATTAATATAATCCCAAGGGAAGGAAGGGACATACACTTACCCACCCCACAAACATAATGGCCAGTGCATTTGCAGGACCTTCTGTCCCCTGGAAACCATGTGGCCAGTGGCAGTGCCTGCCCCACTGGTGGATTCTGAGGAAGGAGATTGAAGCTGGACAGCAACTGCCTCAGCAACCACCTGCAGTTCCCAAAGGACAGTATTTTAATGGGAGAAGGAACTCTGCATGCTGCCTTTGGTTTTGATCTGGCTGAGGGTAGCTGGGTTTTCCTCTGAGTTTCTGGACGGGAGTTTTCCATTCTCCCAGATTATACAGCATTTGAATGAAGACCTCTTTCATGTCTTACCAAGCTCTGCCTCTGGAATTTGCCTATTGGTGATGGCTGGCAGCTGAATTCCCACTTTTGTCCAGTAAAAAGGGTAGTCAACTGGGGGAAATTAGCAAGGCTCATTCATTTGGATTTATTTCACTGTCACTCTGGTATGGGGAAAACATCTCTGAGTATTTTAAACATCACAATTTTTTGACAAATATTTATACCTGCTTATAAGTTGATCTCTGGCCCTACTCGAGTAAATAAGCACTTCGGCAGTTTGAACTCTCTGGTTCTGTCTATGTGATGAACTGGACTCCCTACCTTGTTCATTTAACCACATAACTTGTTTTACCAGTGTATTTTGCAGGCTCCTGGGGAAACTGAGGTGCTGGCCAATTCTTGTGAACCCACCAGCTCCATTGTCCAGGGCTTCCTTATGACACCAACCAGTGGTCATGTCTCCTGACCCCATCTTCTGATCCTCAGTTAACTAGAACTGGAAAGCCCCATTGCCAATCAAAAAACATACAATATATACTTATGGCTTTATTTTCCTTACAACCAATTCCCTTAAAGGTCAGATTTCTGTCATTTTGTTTTTAAAAACTCTGTACCAGTTTGTTCTCTTTAGAACATACTTTTGGTTTATTCCAAAGGCTACATTTCCTTGGTTTGCAAACCATATATGAATAAAAATCTCTTTGTCTCTCAGAAGGGTTTCCTGAGACTCTTGTTGACATCTCTTACATGAGAATCTTAAAACCTACTTCAGGGGAGAAAGGGACCTCAGAGAGTTCTTCCTGCACCTGTTGGCAATCAAATTCCTTCAGCTACAAACATTTAATACACCAAGGCATCTTATGTTGGTGTAGTGTGTTCTAAACCTCATCATTTCTCTACTTTCTTTCCTTCTTTTATTTACTTCCTCTAAAATTTCTTTCTATGTGCCAAGTCAATTGAGAGAAAGGTTTATGAAAATTTCTATTCTTCCTCACTCTTTTCCACAGGTTCCTTTTCCCCTACCTAATGAATCCGAAGACAGTTGTTAAGGAGCTCTCAAATTTTTCCAGCATTTTGCTGTTATTTTTCCTGCAGCTTATTTTCATAAGTGGGATGTTCTCAAACACCTGTGCTTCCAAGTTAAAACAAAGCCTTATTTTAGTTGTTTCAAAAAAAGATTTTATTGTAAAAACTCACATTTGGACATTTTGGCACGGACTCTTATAAGTAGATTATACATTAATATGACTGACTTAAAAAGACATTTAACATTTTTTAAATTAAAATTTTTAATTAAAATAATGCTTTTTTATTTTAAAAATATAAATCATTCTTATCTATTACATAAATTTTAATAATGTATTCTTTTTATCACTCTTCATAGGTTTTGCTTTTATTGATTTAGGAATGGAAAATTTATATAGTAAGCCATTTATTTGCTCAATTCCCATAATCCAGGTTTTCACTTATCAGCAAAAATGTTCATTCTTTTCTCCTCCTTCCTTTTGCTAGTGGAGAGGAATCTTTGCCTACATGTGTCCACTCATCCCCTTGTACTCACATTTCTTAAACTTTAATTGACCAGGCTTCACAAAGCTGTTAAACTTCTTAGTGGGATAATTTGTTTTATGATCTATTAATAAGTGTTTAATGAAAAAATGATATTAACATCTTCCTTCTTACATGTAAAGTATATATGCTAGAAAAGTACTATTATCATGCAATAATTAACTTTTGGAAATGACCTTTTAGAGTAGAAAACACTAGGAAATTTCATAGATCATTTTAAAAATAATATCTGTGCTCTGAAGGCCAAGGCAGCAATGTCTCATTAATTGTCATGTATTACATTGCTTGTTTGTTTATAACTGCTTATATTATGCATTTTAATACTTCAAAATATTTTTAAAGGTTTTATTTATTTATTTTTAGAACAGAAGGGAGGGAGAAAGAGAGGAAGAAAATCATCAATGTGTGATGCCTCTCACATGGCTCCTACTGGGGATCTGGCCTGCAACCCAGGCATGTGCCCTGACTTCGAATTGAACTGGCAACCCTTTGCAGCCTGTGCTCAATCCACTGAGCTACACCAGCCAGGGCTTATTTCAAAATATTTTTGATATTTAGATTTTATTTTATATAAAAACATACCACTCAACTATTTATTATTGCTCAAAATAATTAGTTCCAATGACCTTTTTTTTTGGCTGCCTTTTGTAGTACAAACATGCATATTATCCCATATGTGGTTTTCCTTCAATATGTTATAATTTTTGTAATATTTCCATGAACAAATGAGTGTTCCAATATTGGCTAACCATATGGAATCCAAAGGCTCTTCATTTTTTGTTTGCTTTCTTGAATAGTTAGACTTCTCACATATTCCACTTGCAATATTCCAGCCTTTTCATATTTTTTTTTGCATGTGACATTCTTCACAGTGGGTACTATTGGGAAGCATGACCCCTTGAGTATAATTTGGTATACTTTTGGAGATCCCATGATATAAGTTCCAGATCAAAAACCAAAAGGATCAAGAACCAAAATGAGCCAATATTTTAGTTCCAGTTCAAGCCCAAAGGCCCAAAAAATCAATCTTCTATCTCTTGCAGTAAAGCAGAGATTCTCTCTCACTCACATTTTCATTTTATACAAGTCTTCAGTTGATTAAATGAGGGCTACCCACATCAGGGAGTACAATGTCCTTTACTCAGTCTACTGACTCAAACATCAGTCTCATCCAGAAACGCCCTCACAGACATACCTAGAATAATCTTCTTACAAGTGATGTTTGGCAAAGTCTCATTGTGTAGTCCAGTTGACTTACATAATTAACCATCACGCTCATTTTCAGAGAAGGTGCTGAGATGAGATAAAGAAAAAATGACAACATATAAATTAAATAATACATTTTATTTTTAAATTTAAAAAATTACATAATAATTTAGCTACTTGAAATTTTACCCGAGATGAGATGGTCTCATTTTTTGAGAAAGCTCCATCAGCAGTTTTCTTTTAAAATATTAACTTTGTTACCCCACCGATCTTATTTTAAATATCCAAATTTTGACTAGATTTGGGAAAAAATATCTCTACTATCTTATGTGTTTGTTATTGCTCACCTCATGAACATTTCCAAATATCCATTTTTCTCACATGCTATAAAACAAAAGAGGCTCAAATGTGGTTGCAAGAGTTAAGGGTTACATTTGTCACTCATAGCTGATGACATATGCCTGGTAAAATTCCAGACTACATTCCTAGGCCAAACATTTGAACATAAACTGTGTTATATTAATTCATCTCACAGACGTCTTGCTCTCTGCAAGGCACGATTTGTGGGCGTGGGTGTACTTGTTTATTGGCTGAGTATCCCTCTGAGGTTCCTGGGGGCAAAGATCACGCCTCTTTTGTTCATTATCATATATCAAGCACCTGGCACAGTCTCTGGCATGTCATAGGAACTTTGTAAATATTTGTTGAATGACCAAAAGGGTAGGATGAATTATACATTGTCTAGGTGTCCTGACTCCTATTTCTCCCCAAGAGCAAAAACATAAGGCAGTTGCAGCACACCTAACCCTAATTCATTTCAGCCATTTGATTTAGAATTTAGACTGTCTTGCCCCTTGTTGTCTAGGTCCAAAAGCCACTTAAAATCTACTGAGTATGTATTGTGCACAAAATATTACAATAAGAGATATAAGAACAAAAGTAGAGCAATCAGACAAAAGAAACATGCAAAGGGGAGAAACAGATTCTGACAATGTCTGCAAAGTTTTATTATGACTATTTCACATGATCCTAGGAACGTCTCCTTTTATAATCTGATTGAAGTGCACTGGCTAATATCACTTATGTTTACTGCCCTAGGATCTGGGAGCAAACAAATATGCAGCAGTACAAATGGACTGGCAATAGAACTCCTCTCAGTCACTAATTATAGTTTTATTTTTTAATTGTACACATAAACTCACATACACTGAAAATTTAAAAATCAATTTACTCCATAGAATCTTATTAGAGGAATGATCTGACAAAAAAGTCATAAAATCAGGAATATGTGATTTTATGAAAATTGTAAAAAGAGAAAGGCCACAAAGACCAAACATAGAACTAGGATTTCGGCAATCTGTACTAAAAACTCTTTGCAGTTGGATAATCCTGCTTAGTTTCTTATCTTCCCTGAGTTTTCCTTTTTTAAAACAGGGCTTATGAAAGTACAGTGTAAGCTGAAAAGTGAATGCAAATGTAATTATAATTATTTGTCACATGAAGTGATTACTCTATGCAGTTTTTAATTTAGCCTAATTTTTATATATGTTTTTAAATTATATAATACTAATTTTCTAAATAAAGAAGAAGATTGGGATAAAATCTAGAGAGCAATATATTAGAAACTCATCTTATACATTTTATATTAATAAAAAGTTCAATTTGGAAAAGCAAGGAACACCACCACTCCTGAAAATGTACAGCAATTTTCAGAGTTTTTCTCTTCTTTACCTAGAATTCAAATAATGACAGCACTACTAATAATAAACTAGATTACAATACGAGTTCAACAGCATATCTAACAGTGCAGAGATAATATAATGGAATATAGATGGACTGGGTCACTTTTTTCTTTGCATTGTCATAGAGCATTACATAACTAATTGTTCTTAGAATGTGCCAATTTACTCCATTCTATGTCAATTATTATAAGATTACCATTATAATCTTTTATTATGTTTCAGTAGGCAGTGTCTGGGCCTCCACAGGAAAAAAAAAGTTATCTTTGGAGATAGTCAGAAAAGGAAGTGGTTATCATTATCCAAATTTCAATCAAGGAGTATTATGTCCCCAGTGCATTATATCTCCACTGCACAAAATAACAACAGTTGTTCTATAGTGCCCACATATAATTAGTTATTTCCCTCTTGATATGCCAAGCAAGGTGACTTAGCTTCAAGGGTCACCTTCTATTCAAAAACCATCTTGGCTACATGTTTGCTAAAGCTATTAACTCACAGCAAACAAAGGCTGCACTTTTGTATAAACCTGTGAAGCCTTGAAAAAGCTTTCAGTTTTGGACAGTCACAATTGAGTTATTTGTATGGGTATAAACATCCATCAGAGACCACCCATCTCTCTCCATAGCACAATGCCAAACTGTTTAATGGTTGTTAAATCTGAGTAACAAGAATGTTATTAGCAGCTCTTGTGATTGTACTCCCTCCGTTGTTTGCCAAAATGTGCTCAGAATTAAAAAGGATAATTTAGATATGAGATTCTGATATACAGAATGTAAGTGATGCACTTTTAATAGAAGAAAGTGTATAGAAGTGTGGCAAAGGCTGAAAAAGAAGGACCTTTTTTCTTTCTGATCTCACACACTGCTCTATATTGCCATTAACCTTTATTTCTGGTTTAGATATGGCAACCCTTAATTGGAGTCTTTACTTTTCTGTAATTAAAGCAACAAATTCACCTATATTATCTTCCTTCTTTTTTATCCTCACTGTTGTTACAATAGAGGAAGTGTCCTTTTTTTCTATGAAAGGCGAGTTTCCACCAAAGCTCTGGATTTCATCTCCCTTAGGTTGCAAAATTAGCCATTCTTAACTATCCAATCTATATAGCACAACTTATTATCAGTGCCACAGAAATAATCAAAGTTGGCATTATTTTACCCACATGTCCATGTTTTCCCTACCTAGAATTAAGCTTCATGTGGACAGGGACACTGTCTAGTTGATATTATATCCTCTGGCACATTGTAGGTGCTCAATTTTATTAAAAATAAATTATTAAATGAAGTGGTTAATGCATTTGAAGAGACTACAAATTGGCTTACAACAGATTCTAAGGCTGTTACAAGGATTAAATAAGTTAATAGGTGTAAAACATTTAAAACAGTGTTCCATCAATATTATCTATTATCACCACAGCTAAAATGAATACTATTTGCATGAAATAAAGAGCCAGACTTTAAGAAACTGGATATAATGCAGCATTTGGGGAATTAGTCTGGAAACAACAAAACTTAAGATATGTTGTTGTCTCACTATATGACTTTGAAATGTTATTGCACATAAATAGATTGGACCAAAGGATATCTTATTTCTTTGCAGCTATAAAATTCAGCAGCTTTGCAGTTTAAGTCATTACAAAAAAGATAATGTCATTGTGGCTAGATTTAATGACAAAGCTCCCAAGTGGATTTGTGATGTGAAACAGGGTTTTTCAACAAAAAAAATTAGAACTTTAGAGATCTAAGATCTAGCACATAATGTCCAGATGGATGGGACCTTCTTTCCACCTTCCAGGAGCTCAAGGTCTAACGAGCCTGGTATCTAAATCATTGGAACACAGGGCAATCAGTGCTAGCCTGTAAGAGATGTATGTAGGAGCAGCTGTGAAATGTAGGGGAGAAGAGAAGTTAATTTGGCCTGAAATGTCTGGGAAGCCATCATTTATGCACCTGGAGAAGGAACAAAAGTTTTCTACAAGAGTGGAGTGAAAGTTACTCAGAGGAAGTAGAATAACTACACAAACTACGTAAGTCCTTGGAATATTTGAGAAATGACAGTAGTCCACAATATATACTGTTCAAGAAAAGTGAAGAAAAATGTAACAATTGCAGGAAATTAAGCAAGAGAATGAGCTTGAGAACAGTTGTGAAGAGTTATATTTATTTGAATCAGTCAAGGATCTGCTATAGGAAGAAAAATACAAATTAAACAAAACAAAACAACAAAAAAGAACTAATTATTCTAACAATTATAAGCAGATTAAGAGTTTCCAAAATTGAATGGAATGGGCTCTAGGCTGTTTCCAGGAACTACTCCCCAAACCATATTAACACAGGTTCAGTATGCAGAGCAGAAAGCCACTGTTGGAGCCACTGTCACAGCCTCTCAACATTCATGAAACTGTGACATCACTATAAAAAACTGAACTGTCTTCGCTTCCATGAGTGACAACAGAAAACACTCCATGGCAACAGAAGCATGAGTAATCACTAACAGTTTTCTTCATTGTCACACCTGTCACTCACTCTTCAGCCCAATCTATCTTCTATGCACCGCCATGCCATCTTTCCAAATTCCATGCAAGTATGGAATCATGACAGGTGGAATCTAATGTGCACCCAGAAGCCTAGTCCCAAGGAACCCTGAGCAAGGAGTTTGTAATGCTCCAGTCTCTACAGTACAAGAGTCACGGCAGACAGCAATTTGAATAAGCATGGGTTCAATCCAGAATATCTAGTGTAATGATAAATATGAAGATTGAATTTTATCTTGCAGAACATGAAAAGCAACAAGATTTAAACCCAAGGAGTTTCCAGGGCACATGAGGAAAGCGTAGAGTTTACAGAATAGATTTGAGAAGAGAATAGAGGTTGTATCTGGAAAAGGAATACTAAGGCTGTGTCCTATAGCACTGGAATATTTATTTGTTGGGAAGGAAGAGTCAGAAGTTACTGAAATGGAAATGTTGCTAACCAAGATGAAACCCAGGGAAATGTGATTCCCTGGAAGCCAGAAAATGGCAGTGTTTTAATGAGAAGGCAGTCATTGAAATTGTTAAATGTTACTGAGATATTAAGTAATGTAAGGATCACAAATGGTTTTTGGATTTGGGAACATAGAGATCACTGGTTATCGTGACAAAGGCAGTGCTAATGGTGGATGGTCGTAGAAAACAAGAGAAACACGGAAAGGCCAAAAGACAATGAAGACAAGCATTATGGATTACTCTTTCAATGAGTTTTTCTCTGAATACAGGCTAAAGATGTGAGAGATTCTCTGTGTGTGAGTGTTAAGATTGTTAAAGGGCCTTGAGATCAGTGAATAATGATGAGCAACAGTGAATGTTATATAACAGAATCATGTGTGGGTGTTATTCAAACTCAGTTTATATATATTGGCTCATTTCATCCTTACTTCAACCTTATTTAGTAGATATGCTATTGTTCCCATTTTAGAGACAAAGAAATTGAGGCACTGAGCATTTAAATAATTGTTCAAGATTATGTGCTAATAAGTGGCAGTGTTCAGTTTCAAATCCTGCCAGTTTATTACTTTAGAGTTCGCACTCTCATTTAAATTGGCTGGTTTTGAAAGACTATCAAGTTTATTCAACATCCACTTTTGTATTCCCTTGCCTTTTAGTTGACGAAGACACAGCTCCTGGACCTTGGAATGCAGCTAATCAGTGGAACTTCAAAGCTGATGATTCGATAATTATATGGCATTTGGATCTATATTATATTAACATATGGCCCTTAATCCTGGCAATTCTGATCAATTTTTGTTTGGGTCAGTTTTGCGGCTTTTATAGAAGCTATATATGTTTATGCCTGTTTTATAATTTTTAGAGAAAAACAATGACACTCAGAATGGCCTTGATCTCTTATTCATTTGTCAGTCAGAAGTTGTAACGTAATTATTTTATTTTTAGTAACTAGCAGGAAGGAAGGAAATCAACTGTTGAGGTTGCCTGTAGGCAGCAAGAAAATTCAGGCACTGTCTCCTGCCAAAATAATCTTTACATACGTAGAGAAAATCCATATGGAACCTCAAAATAATATTAAAAAGAAACAGTCAGTCTAGAATACTCTGAAATCTTATGTTAAAATATCCCTCACTGTTCCTTTGGTCCAAATACAAAAAGAAATATATTTTTGAAGGTCAAAAGCAAGAATGAATACATCCTATTAGAGTTTATCATGGCAAATACCATGTTTGTGTGTGTTTTCTATGTGTAAAATGTATTTGAAGCAGGACTAGCATGCTACTACAGAAAACACCTTATTCATCTTATTGAGTTAGTTCTATCACTTACTAGCTATGGTCTTGGGCATGTTCCTTAAATTCTCAGTACTTCAGTTTCCTCATTTGTACAAAATAATAATGAGTATCTATTAAATAAAGGACATAATTAACATTCTAAATATTTATTGAATGAACAAAAAGTTGCATTTGTTTTTCTTGAAACCACTACAAACCAGATATATACACACATACACACACACATGGTCTGATGTTCCCAGACATGGCAGCTATGGATTACTCTAACCAATTTCAAGTCTCTCTTTCTTTAAAGCATATACTAATTTAGTAGCAGTTTTCCACAAGCACGCTTAACATCTTGCTTCTTAGCTCAAGAACAGATTTCAGCTTTCTTATCACCTGAATGAAATTCCATATATTCTGTCTGTATTTTAAAACCCTCCCAAATTTTTGGATTACTCTATTTTATAATTTTTAACATCCTTTGATGCAATCTGGTATTCTTACTTTCCTACCTATATAACATTCTTACTATACCACCAACTTACTTCTATTTTCTTCTCAAATCTGTTACGTAGACACATTGGTCAGCCCTTATTTTTATTATTTAATCTTTATTGTATTTTTGCCATTACCATTTAGTCCCCTTATATCCCCTCCCCTTAGCAATCACCACACTGTTGTCCATGAGTCCTTTTACTTTTTGCGAAGTCCCTCCACCCCCTAACCACGCCCCGCTAGCTGTCATCCTGCTCTATATCTATGGGTCTGCCCCTATTTTCCTTGTTAGTTCAGATTGTTCATTAGATTCCACACATGAGTGAATCATATGGTATTTGTGTTCCTCTGCCTGACTTATTTCACTCAACATAATGTTCTCCGGGTCCATTCATACTATCACAAAGAGTAAAATTCTCTTCTTTTTTAGGTCTGAATAGTATTCCATTGTGTAAATGTCCCATAGTTGTTTTAGCCACTCATACTGATGGACACTTGGGCTGCCTCCATATCTTGGAGATTGTAAATGATACTGCAAAGAGTATAGTGGTGCTAATGTTCTTTCAAATTAGTGTTTCGGCTCCTTCAGATATATTTCCAGAAGTGGGATAGCTGGGTTGAAAAGCAGATTTATTTTATTTAATTTTTTGAAGTATCTCCATACTGCTTTCGAGAGTGGCTATGCCAGTCTGCATTCCCACCAAAGGTGCAAAAAGGTTACCTTTCTCCACATCCTCATTAGCACTTGTCATTTGTTGATTTATTGATGAAAGCCACTCTGAGAGATGTGAGATAACATCTCATTGTGGTTTTAATTTACATTACTCTGATAATTAGTGACATTGAGCATCTTTTCATATGTCTATTGGCCATCCGTATGTCCTCTTTGGAGAAGTGTCTATTCAGGTCCTTTGCCCATTTTTAATTGGGTTGTTTGTTTTTTCAGTGTTGAGTTTTGTAAGTATATAATTTTGGATATCAACCCCATATCAGATGTATCAGTGAATATATTCTCCCATTCTGTGGGTTGTCTTTTTACTTTGTTCATGATTTCTTTTGCTTTGCAAAAACTTTTTAATTTGACATAGTCCAATTTGTTTATTTTTTATTTCACTTCCCTTGCCTGAGGAGATATATCCAATAATATATTTCTATGAGTTATAGCTGAGATTTTGCTGCCTATATTATCTTCTACAATTTTTTTAAATTTTAATTTTTTAGTTGGTGTTTTTTAAAGATTTATTTATTTATTTATCTTTTGAGGGGAAGGGAAGGAGAGAGGGAGACAAATATCAATGTATGGTTGCCTCTCATGTGTCCTCTTCTGGGAACTGGCCTGCAACCCAGGTATGTGCCCTGACTGGGAATCGAACCTCAATCCTTTGGTTCGCAGGCCCACGCTCAATCCACTGAGCTACACCAGCCAGGGCTATCTTCTACAATTTTTATAGTTTCAATTCTAAAATATAGTTTCAGGTGTTCAATCCATTTTGAATTTTTTCTTGTGTATGGCATAAGAAGGTGGTCTAGTTTCATTTTTCTGCACCTATATTTCCATTTTTTCCACAACCATTTATTCAATAAACTATATTAAACCCAATGTATGTGCTTGCTTCCTCTGTCAAATATTAATTGACTGTAAGAGTGTGGTTTTATTGCTGGACTTTCTATTCTGTTCCATTGATCTATATATCTGTTTTATACCAGTACTATGCTGTTTTGATTACTATGGTCTTTTAGTATAATTTCATAATAGGTAGCGTGATTCCTCCAACTTTGTTCTTCTTTCTCAGGATCACTGTTGCTATGTAGGGCCTTTTGTAGTTCCATATATATTTTTGAGATATTTGTTCTAATTCTGTGAAATATGTCATTGGATTCTTGATAGGAATTTTGTTGGATTTATAGATTGCTATTGGAAATATGGGCATTCAATGATGTTAATTCTTCCTTTTTATGAGCATAGTATGTGCTTCCATTTATTTGTGTGTTCTTCTGTTTCTTTCTTCAGTGTCATAATTTTCCAAAAAGTACTGGTCTTTCACATCCTTGGTTAGGTTTATTTTTGTGTCCTAACATGTGCTCTAGCCTGGAAAATGTTCCATGTTCACTTGAAAAGTATGTATATCCTGCTGCATTGGGTGAAATGCTCTGAAAATATCAATTAAATTCATTTCATCTAGTGTGTAGTTTAAGGCTGCTGTCTCCTTATTGGTTTCCTGTCTTGAAGATCTATTCATGGAAGTAAATAGGGTGTTAAAATTCCCAACTATAAGTGTATTTCTGTCAATCTCTCCTTTTTTTTTCCACCAACATTTTCTTCACATATTTAGGTGCTCCTATGTTGAGTATGTAAATGTTTACTAGGGTAATATCTTCTTGGATTGTTCCCTCTGTCATATAATTTCTTTCTTTGTCCCTTACTTTGTCCATTTCATTGAAATTCCCATATTACCCACAGCAATCTATAAATCTAACAAAATTCCTATCCATAATCCAATGATGTATTTCACAGAACTAGAACAAATATTAAAAAATATATATGGAACTACAAAAGGCCCTGTATAGCAACAGTGATCCTGAGAAAGAAAAACAAAACCTTGGATTTAACATCTATTTTGCCAAATATAAGTACTGTTACCCTAGATTTTGTTTCCTTTCCATTTGCATGAAATATATTTTCCATCCTTTATTTTTAGTCTGTGTATCTTTCTATCTGAGATGGATCTCTTGGAGGCAGTATATATATAGGCCTTGTTTTCTTACCCATTCAGCTACCCTATGTAATTTGGTTGGAGCATTCAAAGCATTTACACTTAAGGTGATTATTGATAGATACACATTTAGTGCCATTTTGATGTTATACTTATTTTTCACTTTTTCCCCCTCTTTATCTTTTTCTTTTTCTTCTACTTTAACATTTTTTGCAGTACTGGTTTGCAGTACAGACTCCTTTAGCTTTTCCTTCTCTGGGAAACTCCTTATTTCTCCTTAAATTTTGAATGATAATCTTGCCAATGAAAGTAACCTTGGTTATAGGTCCTTGCTTTTCATCACCTTGAATATTTCACACCACTGCCTTCTGGCCTCTAATGTTACTGCTGACAAATCAGATGACAATCTAATTGGTTATCCCTTGTATGCAACTATCTGCTTTTCTTTTGTGGCTTTTAGGATTTCCTTTTCGTCATTAAGCATTGTCATTTTAATTATGATATGTCTCAGAATAGGCCTCTTTGGTTCCAACTTTTTTGGACTTTTCTGAGCTTCCTGGACTTGTTTGTCTTTTTCCTTCACCAGATTAGGGAAATTTCCTGTCATTATTTCTTCAAAAATGTCCTTGATCCCTTGATCAATCTCTTCTCCTTATGGTATTCCTTTGATACAGATGTTGTTACACTTATATTGTCCAAAATGTTTCTTAAGCTCTCTTCATTTTTTTTTTTTAATTCTTTTTTCTTTTTGCTGCTTTGCTTCAGTGATTTTTTTTTGTCTTCAAAAATCATTGATTCACCAAAGGGTTACTGCTTCGATTCTCAGTCAGGGCACATGTCTGGGTTGTGGGAGAGGTCCCCAGTAGGGGGTGTGCGAGACAACCACACACTGATGTTTCTCTCCCTTTCTCCATCCCTTCTCCTCTGTCTAAAATTAAAATAAATATTTTTTAAAAAATTACTGATTCAATTATTTGCTTCATCTAACTTGCTATTTATTTCTTCCAATATACTGTTTATTTCAGATATTATGTTTTTATTTCTGACTTTCCTTTTTTATGGTTTCTATGCCTTTTGCTGTTGAGGGTTCTTATGACCATTACTCTAAGACCCCTATCTGATAAATTGCTTGCCTCCATTTCATCTAGTTCTTCTAGAGAATTCTCTTGTTCTTTCATTTGGGGTCTGTTTTTTGGTCTTCCCATTTTGCACTTCTTTGTATTTTCCACCCAAGTTGTTAAACTAATCAATGATATAGACTTAAGCCACAATCAGTAGCCCAGTTTAAGTGCTAAAGGGAGGGGCAGAGTATTTACTGTGGGTGGGGCTATTCCTTCCCCTCAGGCTAATGACACTTGGAGAAGAGTACTCTGCCTAAAAAAGATGGCTTCTGCAGTATGGAGAATGACTCATCACAGGGATCCTGGTGGCTGTTCCTTCAGTTCTCTCCCCATAGCCGCCAATCCCAGATTCTCTCCTCAAGCCTTTCTAATACACTCTGCCCTTCTTCTGCAGGAATCCAGGGTAAGTGGCTATAAACAAAATTTCATGCATTGGCCCTTTAAGAGGCTCTCTGTGTCTCCAGCCGCCTCTCCCTGGCAGATAAAAACCCTGCTGCTTTTCACAGCTGAATGTTATCTAAGTTCCTTTTTGACTCTGGTGCTGTAGGCTGGGGAGCCCAGCTTGGGATTTAGACCCCACACTTCTCAGGGGGATGCCCCTGGCTTCGGCTGCCATCATGGGATCCTAGTCAGCCCTCTTTCACCTACTCTACACTCCTTACCAGGCTCATTGTGGTAAAGTGGTTTCTTATGTCTGTCCTTGGTTATAAGGCTTCTCTCCCGCTAGTGTTCAGTTGGTTATTAAGGATGTTTTCTCTACAATTTTGTAGTAATTCCAGATTGGTCCTGGGAGAAGGTTAGTGTAGCTTCCACTTACTCCTCCGCCATCTTGGATCTACAACTTAGTTTTAAACTTCAGAAAAAAAACTCCAACACACACAGGTTTCCATATGAAAAGCACTATGTAACAGCTCTGATTCTCTGTATCTACGAAAAGACTGAAAGCTTGTTACTTACGATAACAGTACCCACCACTGAGTAAATTAAGCCAGTTATCCAAAAAGGAGATTCAAAATTGTGGAAAACAGTTGGCAGTTCCTCAAAACTTAAGTGTAGAATTACCACATGACCCAGCAATTTCACTTCTAAGTATATACTCAAAACAATTTAAAAGAATTCAAAATAGGTATTCAAACAACTACTTGTACAGGAATGTTCGTAGCAGCTCTATAAGTAATAGGAAAAACTAGAAGACAACTCAAATGCCCATCAACAGATGAATGAATAAACACAATGTGGTACACACACACAGAATATGGACTCATAAAAAAGAATGAAGTAGTAATACATGCCATAGTGTGAATGAACCTCAAAAACATACTTGGTGAAAGAATTCAGACACAGAATGTCCTGTATGATATGTAGACTGGGTAAGCAAAGTGCTAATAAATAGAAAGAAGATTGGTTTTTGCCAATAAAAATACACTTGCCAATGCAACTAGATAGAGGTAGTGGCTACACAACAATGTGAGTGTACTAAATGACACTGACATGACACTAAAATAGTTCATTTTATTTTATGTAACTTCCACCTCCTCAAAAATTATGGCTCAAGCTATGCCCATCACTTAATACTTCCTTGGTGGGAAGATTGTTCAGGGATGGTAAGTGACTCAGCTTGATAAGGTGTTTCAGGACTATTTCCAATATGCCATTTTCAGTGATATTCTTGCTGTTCACTAGTCTGCATAGTTCAAGTTGGTTGATCATCATCACTTTTCTGTCATAGCCTTCAGAAAGGGGAAAGTGAAAGAAAGTAAATGCTTTCCTCTTTAAAGGACATAACCAAGTCATTTGCACTCACACATCTCTGCTGTTTACATGTCAGTGACTGGGACTTGGTCATACAGACTTGGTCATACTAATTGCAAGGCAGACTAAGTAAAATAATATGCATTAGGCATCCATGTACCCCTATAAAATTCAGGAGATTTTATTACCAAAAGGAAGGAGAGAATGGATAATGGAAAACAATCAGCAGTTGCTGCTGCAGACTTGACTGATAAATATTTTGCTAAAAAGTGGAAGCTATTTTCAGTTTAGAAAATAACAGATACTCAAAAGTTATATAACCCTCAAATTTTATTTAGAAAGTAGTATTTATAGTGTAAGATTTCTTGTCAAGGCCATGACACACATCAAAAATACTTCTAACCAGTGTAGTATTATAACAGTAAAAAATTCCCTATATCTCCCAAACAGAGAAAAAGGCCAAAGTTACATCTGTTGGCTGAAATAAAAGGTATAACACTTTTTCTGGATACTTTCATTAGAATAAAATATATCAGAATCTAATGGCCAGAAATAATATTTCAATATTATAATATGACTACATTAAGAAAGTGATTGCTGTTTTTTCTCAGTGGCTCTCCAAAACTAACCAGAACCACTTTATTTCCATATTCAGCTTGGTAAGAATAAGAGACAAGCCATTAGAGTCCTTAATGCCCATTCTTGATTTACAAGGTATAAATGCTATGGGTTTAGAATGAACCTTTTTCTTATTTCAAATTAAATTACTAATATACTACGACCCTGATATTTGTTCACTCCAGGCTTCTGGTTTTTAATTTTTATATGTGAAGTTGAAAAATGTGTAAAAATAATAGTAGCAATAAAAACAAAGGTATCCAGACTTAGGAGTAAAGCACAAGTTTGGATTTAGCCTTGACTTCAAGGCCTTTGATTGACATTTCCATTGCTGGAGTTAACCCAAGTTATTTAAAGATCCAACT
Organism: Glossophaga mutica; assembly: GCA_039655065.1. Classification (NCBI taxonomy): domain Eukaryota; kingdom Metazoa; phylum Chordata; class Mammalia; order Chiroptera; family Phyllostomidae; genus Glossophaga; species Glossophaga mutica. Next base: position 158,219,805 of record CM077304.1, on the reverse strand, counting down.
AAATTTCATTTTACCTTATCTGCAGGTTATCATTCTTGCAAGAATCATCTCATCCTGGCAGGATCTTGATTTAAGGTTTTAAAACTCAGCATGGCTTGAAAAGCTTTTGCAAGGTCACAACACTGTGGATTTGTTTGATAACACAAAACCTGAAGAAGGAATGCCATCCAGTGCAAGATCTCAGCAGTAGTTAAGTATGCAACATTCTGAATACTTACTCACAATCAGGATGACTTTGAGGGCTGTCTAGTTCACAGTTTTCTCTTATGGCCCAATTTAAATATTTCTTCCAGGTATATACTTCTGACAAAATTTGGTTTCTATTCAATTTACTCATCTCAGGAGAGGCTTATCAGAAAAGTAATTAGTATCAGGGTACCCTCTAAAGCTACATTTTCTTTATCACATTGTCTCCCAATCAGATAAGTTTTTGTCTTGTGGAAAGTGGTACTTTTTAGTCTGGTAAAAAGTATATCATGTATAAACATCTAAAGGTATGTAATTTGGCCATCATCAATTCAGAAAGCTCACTGGAGTATAGCATTGAGAATATTCATGTGGACATTATGGGTGTGCTGATGTTTATAGACAACCTAATTTTTTGCATGCATGTGGATATGCCACTTACCTGTTTTTACAATAATATTGTATGATGCATCTGTGCAAATTGTTCTCATTTACTTTCAGGGTAGGTGATCTTGTATCTTAAGCTATCTGTAATTCACATCCATAATAAAAGTCTCAAAATATTTCATGAAAATTATGTCAATATTTCATATAACACAAAGAAAAGTTAATTATACACACTTACATATGTAGATTAGAGAGTCAATAATTCACCATACATGTTTCCCTGTTTATCATGTGCAACATAGCATGGTGAATAACAGCATACATTTGGAAACAGATTGAGCATGACTCCAAATGAGATCCAACATTTACAAGCAGTTGAATTTTGAGTTAGTTTTATAAGCACTCTGGGCTTTAGCTTCTTCATCTAATAATTCAAGATAGTAAAATATACCTCATAAGATTATTGTGAAGATTAAATAACCATTTATATAAACCACTTGGCACTTAAAGGGTGTTCATAAATGCAGATATTTTTATATTTCTGATGAAGTGTGGTATTTGTGGACTGTATAAGATAGTAGCAACATTTGAAAATTGTAGATGTTAATCAGTGGTGGGATGGGCAATAAGTTATTTGATATGAACATTTAAAAATGTTCTAAAGGTGAAAAGTTTTTTATTTATACAAACATTTAAAATTATAATCTATAATGATAATAATTTTTAAATATATTTTATTGATTATGCTATTACAGTTGTCCCATTTCTCCCCCATCATTCCTCTCCACCCTACCCACCCTCTCCTACCCACATTCCCCCCTTTAGTTCATGTCCATGGGTCATAAGTTTTCTAGCTTCTACATTTCCCATACTATTCTTGCCCTCCCCCTGTCTATTTTTTCCCCATTATCTATGCTACTCATTCTCTGTACCTTTTCCCCCCTCTCCTCCTCCCACGCCCCTGTTGCTAACCCTCCATATGATCTCCATTTCTGTGGTTCTGTTCCTGTTCTAGCTGTTTGCTTAGTTTGCTTTTGTTTTAGGTGTGGTTCTTGATAGCTATGAGTTTGTTGTCTTTTCACTGTCATAGTTTTATCTTCTTTTTCTTAGATAAGTCCCTTTAACATTTCATATAATAAGGGCTTGGTGATGATGAACTCCTTGAACTTGACCTTATCTGAGAAGCACTTTATCTTCCCTTCCATTCTAAATGACAGCTTTGCTGGAAAGAGCAATTTTGGATGTAGGTCCCTGCTTTTCAAGATTTCAAATATTTCTTTCCAGCCCCTTCTTGCCTGGAAGGTCTCTTTTGAGAAATCAGCTGACAGTCTGATGGGAACTCCCTTGTAGGTGACTGTCCCCTTATCCCTTGCTGCTTCTAGAATTCTCTCCTTCATTTGAATCTTGGCTAATGTAATTACGATGGGCCTTGGTGTGTTCCTCCTTGGGTCCAACTTCTTTGGGACTCTATGAGCTTCCTGGACGTCCTGGTAGTCTATTTCCTTTGCCAGATTGGGGAAGTTCTCCTTTATTATTTGTTTAAATAAGTTTTCCACTCGTTGCTGTTCTTCTTCCCCTTCTGGGACCCCTATAATTCGGATGTTGGGACGTTTAAAGATGTCCTGGAGGTTCCTAAGCCTCTCCTCATTTTTTTGAATCCTTGTTTCTTCCTCGTCTTCTGTTTGGTTGTTAGTTTCTTCCTTCTGGTCCACTCCATTGATTTCAGTCCCTGTTTTCCTTCCATCTCTATCAGTTCCCCATGCATCTTCCTTCATTTCACGGATTGTAGCCTGCATTTTTTCATCTAGTTTGTGAGCAAAATCAACCAATTCTGTGAGCATTTTGATGACCAGTGCTTTGAACTGTGCATCTGACAGGTTGGCTATCTCTTCACTGCTTAGAGGAACTGGCTCTGGGGCTTTATTTGTTTTCCAGTTTGAGCCATTTTTGGTGGGTTTTTTTGTTGTTGTTGTTTTGGTTTTAGTCTGGTCGCGGCTATTACGTAGTGAGGGGTGGAGCCTTAGGTGTTCCTCAGGGCGGGGCAGCCCAGTCTCTGGGTTGTGACGCTATAGGTGGTGGCAGGGTCTGAGAAGGAGCAATGGCGCCTGCTCTGCTCCCTCCTGGACTCCGACCCTTTCCGCTGCTTCCCCTTCACCTGGATTATCTGTGCACGCGCGCGTGCTGTTACGTAGTGAAGAGTGGAGCCTCTGGCGCTCCCCAGTGCGGGGCAGCCCAGTCGCTGGGTTGTGACGCTGTATGTGGGGGTGGGGCCTGAGAGGGAGCAATGGCGCCTGCTCTGCTCTCTCCTGGATTCAGTCCCCTCCGCCTGGACCGTCTGCGCGCTCGAATGTGAGACCACCTGGTCAGTCAGCCAGCCGCCTTGTGCGGCCTCACTGGGTCTGCACAGTTGCCCCCCTGTGCCCGGGGTCCACCAGCTGCTGCCTGTAGGCCCGGGGACCGCCAGCCACCGCCTGTGCACCTGGGAACCGCCAGCCGCTGCTGCTTGCGTTCCTGGGTCCGCACCTCCACTTTCTCCTGCCGCAACTCCGCCCCTCTTACCGGTCTGGATGAATGGTTGTTGGACTTCCGTACAGTTCAGTTTTCTATAAGTTCTGGTTGTTTTCTTGTTTCTAAATATTTGTTGTCCTTAATTTTGGTTGTGAGAGGAGGCACAGTGTGTCCGCCTACGCCTCCATCTTGGCCGGAAGCAGGTCTATAATGATAATAATTTTATTCACTCTCATTTAAAAATGTTTGTATAAATACCAGAGAAAGCAAGGGGAAGAGAGTTGTAGTTGGGTTTGTGTCATGCTCAAGAAAAGCAGTTGTGACTCTTGGCTAATGAGGACTGGGAGAAGGAATTAGCATAAAAACAAGTCAGTCAAGTACAGGAGGAGAATTCCTTTCCACTGAGATGGGAAAGAAAGAAATAAGACTGGACCTGTCTGCTGATACATAAATACTACAAGAATAGGAAAATTCCTGTCAAGATGGAGGCATAGGTAGATACATTATGCCTCTTTGCACAACCAAAAGAAGGACAACGACAAAGTTAAAAACGAAAATCAACCTGAACTGTCAGAAAATTGAACTGTATGGAAGTCTGACAACTAAGGAGTTAAAGAAGAAACATTCACCCAGACTGGTAGGAGGGGCAGAGATGGGCAGCTAGGGTTCTGAGGATGTGTGACAAGGCAGCAGCTAGCAGACTGAGTAGTCTCACATTTCATTTGGATAAACCAAGAGGAATAACTAGGGACAGAGACAGACTGCCCAATCCAGGGTTCCAATGTGGGGAAATAAAGCCTCAAAACCTCTGACTGAAAACACCTGTGGGGGTTGTGCCAGTGGGAGAAACTCCCAGCTTCACAGGAGAGTTTGCTGGAGAGACCCACAGGGTCCTAGAATGTATACAAATCCACCCACATAGGAATCAGCTCCAGAAGGGCCCACTTTGCCTGTAGTGGGGGAAGTGACTGGAAGCCAGCCAAGAGCTGAGCAAGTAGCATTGTTCCCTCTTGGACCTCTCCCCCACATACAGTGCCACAATGCAGCTAAGTGGGTTGCCCTGACTAATCCCTAAGGCTCCACTCCTTACAACATAAGAGGTGCCCCAAACAAGGAAATATGGCCCAAATGAAATAACAAACCAAAATTCCAAAAATAGAACTAAGTGATGAAGAGATAGCCAACCTATCAGATGCAGAGTTCAGAACACTGGTAATCAGGATGCTCCCAGAAAGGGCTGAGTATGGTTGCAAAATAGAGGGAAAAGTTTCACTTCACTTTACTTCATGGCACTTCACATGCCAAGTGAAATAAAGAAAAATATACAGGGAACCAACAGTGAAGGGAAGAAAACCAGGACTCAGATAAATGATTTGGAGCAGAAGAAAGAAACAAACATTCAACCAGAAAAGAATGAAAAAATAAGGATTCATAAAAATGAGAAGAGGCTTAGGAACCTCCAGGACATGTTTAAATATTCCAATATACAAACCATAGGGGTGCCAGAAGGAGAAGAACAGAAGCAAGAAATTGAAATTTTTTGAAGAAATAATGAAGACCTTCCCGAATCTGGTGAAGGGAGTAGACTTCCAGGAAGTCCAGGAAGCTCAGAGAGTCCCAAAGAAGTTGGAACCGAGGAAGCATACACCAAGGCACATCATAATTACATTACCTAAGATCAACTATAAGGAGAGAATCTTAAAAGCAGCAAGAGAAAAGGAGACAGTTACCTACAAAGGAGTGCCCATAAGACTATCAGCTGATTTCTCCAAGGGAAACTTGCAGGCAAGAAGGGGCTGGAAAGAAGCTTTTGAAGTCATGAAAGGCAATGACCTACATCCAAGATTACTCTATCCAGCAAAACTATCATTTAGAATGGAAGAGCCGAGTAAGTGCTTCCCAGATAATGTCAAGTTAAAGGAGTTCATCGTCACCAAGTATTTATTATAAGAAATGTTAAAGGGACTTATATAAGAAAAAGAAGAAGATCGAAACTATGAATTGTAAAATGACAAGAAATTCACAACTATCAACAACTGAACCTAAAACAAAAACAAACACAAACTAAGAAAACATTTAGAACAGAAACAGAATCACAAAAATGGAGATCACATGGAGGGTTATCAGTGGGGATAGGAAGTGGGGAGAATGGTGGAAAAGTTACAGGGAATAAGAAACATAATTGGTAGGTACAAAATAGACAAGGGGAGGTTAAGAATAGTATAGGAAATGGAGAAGCCAAAGAACTTATAGGCAGGACCCACTGACATGAACTAAGGGCAGGGGGAATGCTAGTGGGGGGGCGGTGCAGGGCAGAAGGCAATAAAGGGAAGAAAAAAATGGAACAACTGTAATAGCATGATCAATAAAGTAGACTTAAATAAATAAACACCACAAGATTATTTGATTATGTTCCTTCCTACCACATACCTAAAAGTGCCACAATTTTTTATAGGTATACCCTCAAACTAAAAACCAGGCATAGCATATTGTTTCATATTTTGGACTCAAATTCTGATAAAATTTTTGGTGATCATGAGCTGGGTTGAGTCTCAGGACTTTTGTCCAGACCAAACAAGTTAAACAGGTACCCTATCCCTAAACATCAATGTTCTCAGCACAGAGATTGTCTGAAATATTTATGTGGCTAAAATTTGTTGCTTATTGTTTGCTAAGAAGATTTTATGTATTGACATAAATTACTCGTTTTATTTTCAAAACAATTGGTGAAAGGAGCAAAGAGACACAAAGAACCACTTTATTTTTTTTCTAATATCCTACTATTAGGCCTATGCCTTTTCAGGAAAAACATAGTAAAGACTAGTGGAAGTAGTCTTCTGAACCAGGAAGTAGTGTGTGATACTTTCCAATAGTCAGACACTTGAAAAGACAAAGAATACAGAGGAACGATATCCCCAAGGAAAATGCAAGAGAATAACCTGAAGGTGAATCTATATAAAGCAGCAGTTCTCAAGCAGGACAATTTTGCTCCCCCTGTCCACCTACCCTGCTCTGAGATGTATGACAATGTCTGGAGACATATTTATCACAACTTGGGTTGGGGTTGCTTCTGGCATCTAGTAGGTAAAGGCCAGGGATGCTGCTAAATTCTACAATTCATAGGACAACCCTCCATCAAAAAAAATTATGCAGCCCAAAAGGTCAGTAGTACTAAATTTGAGAAATCATGAAATAGACCATGACACTTGGATATAATATTTTTATTTCTAGCCTCAGCTGTTTAATTTCTCACCCCGGAGATCCTTGTCTTAATCCAAGTCAGTAATTTGCACGCACATGTGTCTGTATAGATGGTATAAAGAGGATATCAAAGGCTATAAGCATCACTACACACACTCTAAGTGCTGGGAGCCAGAACATGCTATTAGGAAATAGGAAAATATTATTATTAATCTACAGTACATATGATTGAGGTCTTTTGTTTGATCCCATATTCCCTTTTTTTGCTATTATTATTGTACTATAACCACAAACAACCTATTCTGTAATGTGTCTAGATAGCTTACAAATGTGTATTTGGCTATAAGGGCAATTATGTATCATCAATTATTTATTGCTTCTCTCACCTTTTTGAAGCTTTCTTTGCTTTTGCTTTTGCCCTTTATAATGTTTTCTCTCCTCACTCTCCTACTATCTTTTAAAACTATTCTTCCCAATCTTCTTGACTTATACCTTTTTTTATGTTTCGTCCTATCTAATTAATGTTTTTTGTTGTTTGGCAGAGTGTTTTGTAAAACTTTTTTTCCTAAATATTTTCATCTCCACCCTTACCCTAAACACACACGTGCATTCACACTTTTCTAAAAACTTCATTTCCAAGATTCACATTGTTACGCATGAAATAGACGTTTTCTAGAATATGATTCTGTCCTGCTGCCTGAAAATGTCTCGAAGGAGGGCTGAGACTAAGCCAATCAGAATTTTTCCTGGAATTTTTAGAACTGGAACTGAGCATACAAATTTCCAGAACAATCACATTCACATGGATCAACAAACTGTAGCCATTTGGGAGAGGGGAGAGAAAATGAGGGGAAGAGAGAGAGAGAATATGAATGAGAATAGACAGACATAGAGGAGTAGCTAAAGAATACCAGGTAGAGATAAATAGCCCTGATGATGTTTGAATCACTGTCTTCAATTATCAATTACTCCTCTGGTCCAGAATTATTCTCTTAAGGAAACCCCATAAAGTTTTTTCCGTAATCTAATTTGAATCTGATTTATGTGCTGTGTAACAGAGTCATTTTTCAGTGACTTGCAGTCTTTCTTTACACACACCTTTTCCCTAAGCTAGCCATTCCACTCTGATGCTTTGTTTTCTTGATGAGCACATTTCAAGCCAAATGCTATCTGAGCAGCTTCACATCATATTCATATAATCATCATACTCTATCTCCTTCCTCAAAGTTCCTCTTCCTCCTATATCTCCTGCTTAGGGTAATTCAATTTGCCCCTTATCCTAAGCAGAAACAGGGACATCCTTAATAACTAACTCCTTTTTTTTCCCTTCTGCTAAAGACAAATAATGCTTAATGCACTATTCTTAAAATCAAAAATATTTTTAAAGATTCATAATGAAGAACACACCAAATGTCTAAATAAAGACAGGATCAGTAATAGTACCATGTGGAACCATCCTTTTCTTTCAAGCTCTACAGTATCTTCTATCCATCAGCATCTTCGTTTACATTTTAGACCATTGTAAGGATTTTCCTGAGCTACTGAAATAGCCTCATAACTGTTCTAACTAGCCCAAAGCCTTCCAATTTTCCTTAACTAAGCCAACAGTCATCTTTTAATATGCAAATCTGATTATATCTATTCTCTACTTAAAATCCTTATAATGGTCTCCATTTCCATGTGTTCTTAAACATGCTGTATAAAGCCTTTTGTGAGCAGGACTCTAAGTCTCCTGCCTGGTCTCCTACTACTTCCATCGTCTCTCTCTAACTGTCATCAATACTGAACTTCCTTTGGTTCTTTAAATGTATAAGGACAGTTCACTAATCTCTGCATTTTTAATATTCTATGAATTTTGCTTGGATTGAACTTTTTATAGCAGAAAAAGGGAGAGCAGATTTATTAAGCAATAGTATACTCCACAGAACATAGGTGCAGGTCAACTCTGAGCACAGATTGACCCTCAGTGTCCAAAGGGATTCTATTCTTTTTTAGAAATGTATATTTAGTTGATTATTCTATTGCAGTTGCCCAATTTTCCCCTTTTCCCCCTCAACCCAGTACCTCCCTTCCATCCAGCAATCCTCCCCATTAGTTCATGTCCATCGTTCATGCATATAAATTCTTTTGCTTCTCTATTTCCTATACTATTCTTAACATCCTCATCTATTTTGTACTTACCAATTATGCTTCTTAATCCCTGCATTTTCTCCCCATTTTCCTCTTTCTTCCTCCCAGCTGATAACCCTGCAAATGATCCTCATATTTTTGTGTCTGTTCCTGTTCTAGTTGTTTGCTTAGTTTGTTTTTTAGATTGAGTTGTTGATGGTTGTGAATTTTTTTGCCATTTTAATGTTGATAGTTTTGATCTTCTTTTTCTTAAATAAGGCTCTTTATCGTTTCATGTAATAATGGCTTGATGATGATGAACTCCTTTAGTTTTACCTTGTCTGAGAAGGTAACTCTCTGCTTTTCTCTTGCTGCTTTTGAGATTCTCTCTTTATGTCTAACCTTTGGAATTTTAAGTATGATATATCTTGGTGTGGTCTTCTTTGGGTCCATCTTGTTTGGGACTTTCTGTGCTACCTGGACTTGTTTGTCTTATTTCCTTTACCAAATAGAGAGGTTTTCTTTCACTTATTTTCAAATAAGTTTTCAATTTCTTGCTTTTCCTGTTCTCCTTCTGGCATCCCTATGATTAGGATGTTGGTACATTTGGAGATGTCCCAGAGGCACCTTATACTATCCTCTTTTTTTTTTTTTTTAACTCTTTTTTCTTCTTTCTGTTTTGGTTAACTTTTCATTTCTTCCTTATGATCCAAAACATTAATTTGAATCCTTGTTTCATTTCCTCTTGTGTTGGTTCACTGTAATTTTTTCTTTATTTCATTTAGTGTAACCTTCATTTCTTCCTGGGTCTTTTTTATTTTGTTGCTATACTCAGTGAATTCTTTGAGCATCCTGATCACCAGTGTCTTGAACTCTGCATCTGATAGGTTGGTTCTCTGTTTCATTTAGTTCTTTTCCTGTGGTTTTGTTCTGTTCTTTTATCTGGGTCATATTTCTTTGTCTCCTCAATTTGGCAGCTCCCCTGTGTTTGCCTCTGTGCATTAGGTAGATACTTTGACTCTCTGTCTTAGTAGCATGGCCTATTGTAGAACAGGCATCTGTAAATTGTGTGTGGCGGAGCCTTAGGTGATCACCAGGGTAGGGCAACCACTTCATCACGATGTGGCTCTGTGTTGGGGGAGGGCTCAGTGAAGGGACAAGGCCACTGCCTGGCCTCTGGATGTTTGCCTGGCACTCACTCTGTGTGACTGGCACCCTTCCAGCTGTTGCTCTGGTGCTGAATCTCAGAGTCGGGAGAGTCTGTGTATGTTCTAAGACTGCACAGGCCCTTTAATCAGAGTCTCCTGAAAATCTGACATTTCTTCCACTGCCAAAACCCCAACTGGTTTTTACAGCCAGAAATTACAGGGATTTATCTACCTGGAGAGAAAACCCTGGGTTACGTAATGTGGCCTGGGGCTGGGATCACTCGCTCCCAAGGTATCCCTCCTGGTTTTTGTCCACCACATGTGAATGTGAGACTGCCATTCCACTGCCACCGCCTCTCTGTGCCACACCATGTCTCCATGCCTCTCCACCCATTTCCACATCTCCACCCCTCCTACCAATCTGGATGAATGTGGCTTCTTTAAATCCTTGGTTGTTGGACTTCCATACAGCTCAATTTTCTGACAGTTCTGGGTGTTATTTGTTTTGAGGTGTAGTTGTAATTCTTTCTCTGGTTGTGTGAGGAAGAGAAATGCATTTACCTATGCCTCCGTCTTGACTGGACTGGATTAATCTTTATTATTTACCCTCAATATAGTACTAGTAAGTACTTTTACCTTTGAAACCAGCCCAATTTTACTTAATCTAGGAAGATAAATATTAAATATTATTGCACTGTATCCTTCTGTTCTAAACCTTTTTTTCTTAGCATTATACAATTTCTTCCTGGATTATTTCAACCACTTCTCATATTTTCAGTTATTGATGACTCCAAAAGTGGGGATACGATCTCTTGTTCCAATCACACACATATATTCAATTGCAACTTATATCTAAAAGAGCAGCTCAATTTCAACATGTCCAAAAATGAAATTTTATTCTCCTCTGAATTGCTTCTTATCCAAGACCTTCTGTGTTTGAGAAAATTACACAACTATTTACAAAAGAAAGAAACCTGGAATTCATCCTTGACCCTTCCTTCTCCCTCATGTTCTGTATCATCCTCCAAGGCTCAGGACCCAGCCGCCACGTTGTCATTGCCTGTGTTTACATCTTTCCCAATACCATGATCACCAATGTTGTTGCTAACATTGTCAAATGTTGGGAATTATAGTGATCACTGCCAATGTCATGACCCAGCTGTGCTGCTAACACCATCAACACAATGCTGCCAATCTTATGTCTCACAGCAATTATAAAGCAATAAGCTCTTCTAACTGCCACTTTTAGTTTATGTTTCAGTCTCCGAGCCTGAGGATTTGTGTGGGAGATAACAAGAGTGAGCTGTGGAGTAATCTCAGGGAGACAAACCATGCTCAGCCTCATTCCCCTCTTTGGTGTTCAATTCTTCAACCAGCCTTACCCTGCTTGACTATATTTCCTCTAGGATAAATATTTATTTTTCTATGTAGTTTTTGATTCTCCATGTGAACATACCCTGGTTGCTCTTCACCAGTCGTCCAAATTATGCCCCAGCACATGCGAATCTGACAGTAAATGCACCCTAGGCTCATGCATTGACCACTGCACACAGATTGAGGGCTCAGTCCCACAAGACTGCCCTCGCTTCATGTTAACTTCAGGTCCCAAGTGGTAACCTAAACTCTGAAGAAGTGACTATAAGTTACAGATTCCCACATCCCCAGCTTCAGGTTTGATAATGTCTTATACTGACTCACAGAACTCAAGAAAACATTTTACTTATGTTTACTGATTTACTTCTAAGGTCTATAACTCAAGTGTGGTTAATGGAAGAGATATATAGGTTATGGTATGGAGCAGGCACGTGTGGGATTTGCATGTTTCCTCCAGGCACATCACTCTCCCAGCATTTTCTAAACCTGGAAGCTTACAAAGTTTTATTGTTTAAAAAGTATTTTTAGACTGTAATCCCCACCTCCACCTTCCCCCTCTTGGAGGTCAGTAGCTAGAGCTGAAAGTTCTAACCCTCTAATCAATCATTCTTTCTACTGAAGAGACATATCCTTTGTTTTCACCTTATTAGCATAAACTCGGGTGTGATCGAAAGGGATTTCTTATGCATACAGAATATACTCCTCTCACTCAGGAAATTCTAAGGAATCTGTGCCTGGAACTGGGGACAAAATCCAAATATATTTTTTATTATACCATTATCCATCATGTTCCTCTAATGGGCATGGTAGAAAATAACTTGATATTATATCAAATATGCATTATATAATATGATACATGATAATTAAACTATGTGATATAACCAATAAACATCATCTATAAAAGAATCCTAAAACCAGGTAAAATATAATTTAAGTGAGAAAATACAATCATTTGAGTCAAAAATGGTACATTCCTCTCTGTTTTATTTGATTTATTTTTAAAAAGATATATAGTTCCCATAATATATCATCCATGTCTCCCAGTGAGGCACAGATAAATTAAATTCACAGACAACAAATGGTTATAACAGTATTTAGTTAGGGCTGTTTATTTGAGGTAATGTGGTTCTAGCTACATCATGATTACCTGGAGTGCTTGTTAGACATGAAGTTTTCCAGGGACACTGGGTCCCAGGAATCTTGGTTTCATTAATATCCTCGGTAATCTGATGCACACAGAGTTTAAAAGCAACTGGCTAAAGGAATTGCTAATAACAATATAGATTTTATGCTGGATAAACTGGTACAGATCTAATTAAATTACACTGAAATAAATTTAAATTAGCATTGAATAAATACAAAATATAACTGAGAGTCAAGAAGAATTTTGCTTGGTGATCTTGTTGCCTTGGTATTTGCTTCTGTCCAATGTCATGGTTGCTCCTTTCCCTTGAATCAAGATTTCACTTTATGGACTTCCGGCCAAGATGGAGGCATAAGCGACACACTGTGCCTCCTCTCACAACCAAAATTAAGGACAACAAATATTTAGAAACAAGAAAACAACCAGAACTTATAGAAAACTGAACTGTACGGAAGTCCAACAACCATTCATCCACACCGGTAAGAGGGGCTGAGTCTCGGCAGGAGAAAGTGGAGGTGCGGACCCGGGAATGCAAGCAGCATCTGCAGGCAGTTCCCAGGTGCACAGGCAGCAGCTGGCGGACCCCGGGCACAGGGGGGCAACTGTGCAGACCCAGTGAGGCCACACAGGGTGGCTGGCTGACCAGGTGGTCCCACATTCGCGCACACAGACGGTCCAGGCAGAGGGAAAGTGGCGGAAGGGACTGAATCCAGGAGAGAGCGGAGCAGGCACCATTGTTCCCTCTCAGACCCGCCCCCATATACAGCGACACAACCCAGTGACTGGGCTGCCCCGCACTGGGGAGCACCAGAGGCTCCACTCTTCACTACCTAACAGCACGCGCGCGTGCGAAGATAATCCAGGTGAAGGGGAAGCAGCGGAAAGGGCCAGAGTCCAGGAGAGAGCGGAACAGGCGCCATTCTTCCCTCTCGGACCCTGCCCCCACCTACAGCGTCACAACCCGGCGACTGGGCTGCCCCGCCCTGAGGAACACCTAAGGCTCCACCCCTCACTACGTAATAGCCGCGACCAGACCAAAACCAAAACAACAACAACAACAACAAAATCCCACCAAAAATGGCTCAAACCAGAAAACAAATAAAAGCCCCAGAGCCAATTCCTCTAAGCAGTGAAGAGATAGCCAACCTATCAGATGCACAGTTCAAAGCACTAGTCATCAAAATGCTCACAGAATTGGTTGATTTTTCTCACAAACTAGATGAAAAAATGCAGGCTACAATACGTGAAATGAAGGAAGATGCATGGGGAACCAATAGAGATGGGAGGAAAACTGAGACTCAAATCAATGGAGTGGACCAGAAGGAAGAAACTAACAACCAAACAGAAAACGAGGAAGAAACAAGAATTCAAAAAAAGGAGGAGAGGCTTAGGAACCTCTGGGACATCGTTAAACGTCCCAACATCCGAATTATAGGGGTCCCAGAAGGGGAAGAAGAACAGCAACAAGTGGAAAACTTATTTGAACAAATAATAAAGGAGAACTTCCCCAATCTGGCAAAGGAAATAGACTACCAGGACTTCCGGGAAGCTCAGAGAGTCCCAAAGAAGTTGGACTCAAGGAGGAACACACCAAGGCCCATCGTAATTACATTAGCCAAGATTCAAATGAAGCAGAGAATTCTAGAAGCAGCAAGGGATAAGGGGACAGTCACCTACAAGGGAGTTCCCATCAGACTGTCAGCTGATTTCTCAAAAGAGACCTTCCAGGCAAGAAGGGGCTGGAAAGAAATATTTGAAACCTTGAAAAGCAGGGACCTACATCCAAAATTGCTCTATCCAGCAAAGCTGTCATTTAGAATGGATGGACAGATAAAGCGCTTCTCAGATAAGGTCAAGTTTAAGGAGTTCATCATCACCCAGCCCTTATTATATGAAATGTTAAAGGGACTTATCTAAGAAAAAGAAGATCAAAATATGACAGTGAAAAGACAGCAAACTCACAGCTATTAAGAACCACACCTAAAACAAAAGCAAACTAAGCAAACAGCTAGAACAGGAACAGAACCACAGAAATGGAGATCATATGGAGGGTTAGCAACAGGGGCGTGGGAGGAGGAGAGGGGGGAAAAGGTACAGAGAATGAGTAGCATAGATAGTGGGAAGAAAATAGACAGGGGGAGGGCAAGAATAGTATGGGAAATGTAGAAGCTAAAAAACTTATGACACATCAACATGAACTAAAGGGGGGAATGTGGGTGGGAGAGGGTGTGTAGGGTGGAGGGGAATGATGGGGGAGAAATGGGACAACTGTAATAGCATAATCAATAAAATATATTAAAAAAAAAGATTTCACTTTATGTACCAGCTAAAACTTTTAATGACTTTAATAACATTTTTAGAGATATAAGAAATGTTAGTCAAATGTTTAACTCAACTCTTGTTAAAAATTGCATGATGCAACCCAGATAAAATAAATGGATATTTATATTTAAGTATGTAACAAGTACAAGATACTGAAAAGTACTTTATTAATAACAGTCACCTTTGGGTTTTTTAGAAAATTCTTTATTCTAAAATGTAGAATAGTAGTTTTCTTTTTCTATGAAAGAAAACTATTTCATACAACCTTAACTGACTTTCATTCCACATAGTATTCTCTTTTCACTGAAGCATCTTGGTCCTAGTGTCAGCTTTTACACTTTAAAAAGCCAAAAAAAAAAAGAAAAAAAGAAAGAAAAGAAAACTCCTTGTTGGAATAGAAAACACATACCTGACTCACACATAGAAAACATATATTTTGCACATTCAAAAAAAGGAACCAGTCCCAGTAAGCAAATCTTTTCCTTTGTTGGATATCAGTATAGGTTCTAATGATCTCAGTCTCCTGGGTAGCATTTGGATGGCTTTCCCAGACACCCCTGGGGACCATGGGGTTTTTTTAAAGATTTTATTTATTTACTTTTAGAGAGAGGGATAGGGAGGGAGAAAAAGAGGATGAGACATCAATATGCAAGAGATACATGGGTTGGTTTCCCTTGCATGTCCCCAACTGGGGACCTAGCCTACAACCCAGGCCGGTACCCTGACTGGGAATTGAACCAGTGACCCTCAGGTTTTCAGGCTGGCGCTTGATACACTGAGCCACACCAGCCAAGTCTGATGACCATTTTATGCTAAGTTTTGATACATTATACAAGACTTGCATAGTAATTAGCATTCAAAGGGACCACTGATTTTCCTTTTACTGAGTTCGTTGTCTATTTCCAGGCCCAG
This sequence comes from Glossophaga mutica, assembly GCA_039655065.1. NCBI lineage: Eukaryota > Metazoa > Chordata > Mammalia > Chiroptera > Phyllostomidae > Glossophaga > Glossophaga mutica. The sequence continues at coordinate 158,204,514 of CM077304.1, read as the reverse complement.
AATCCAATGAGTTAGAGCATGTAATCACATGATATTAACAATTCAAATCTTAAATTAAACATATAATAGAGTATGCCAAAGGGTAGCATTACCCATATCACAGACTTGTTAAACCAACAGAAAGGAGCAAAATAATAAAGAGGATGAACTCGAATGGCTAATGGTCTATCAGTAAATGTGAGAAGCAAGAAAATAAAAACCTGTATAACTCAAAGTGATATGAATAATGGAATGTGTTCATTTTTAGACTTGAAACTTTTCAGTGTCTTTAACCACTATTTATATTGTTTTTAATATAGTCATTGATAAAACTTGAGAACAATAAAGTAAAAATTCAGCATACTTCCTTGATAAATATATTAAGACATTTTAGAAAATCACCTAATCAGCTTTATGAGGAGCTGACAATTATTCCAGATCACGCTTGAGAATTATAAGTACTTTACATTCTCCTTAAAACCTGCTAGAGCATCTAAAAACACTGAACATTTTCTATAAGAATATTTTGAGTCATTAATCTCCTGCAAAATCTTCTGAGATCCATGTACCTCTTAATGTAATCCTTAGAGAAATGCATGTTTATTTGTATAAACAATTAATAATACTCTTTCTTCATCATTAAATTTAGAAGGAACAATAAAAGTGGAATAATTTTGTAATTTAAATCTTTAACGAATAACAGTTATATAATTATACATATATTATTGATCTAATTATGATTTTCCTTTATTTCTGAGCCTATGTCTATACTGAATGTTTAAAAATTAATAAAGCAACAGAGAGCTTGAATAAAAAAATAAAAAATAAAACTGATTTACCAAATATATCTCTCTCAATACTTACAAAATAATAAAAAAATTACAGCTTGGTGAGAAATAACCTACTAGATTTGCAAAATATTAAAATATTAGTATTTACATCTACAAATGAATGGGCAAGCAGAAAAAATTTAACTCACAGTATTTTATTTAAAGAAATACTTTTGCTACATTTATACTCTACACAAATAGTATGAATATATTTTTAGCACAATTAACCAAATACCCTTAGGCCCACTTTCCTGCTCATGACTTTAGGCTGGCTAATGTGAAACTTAATTTCTTTTAATCTTCTCAAGGTTAGCAAAGTGTGAAATATACTGTACATTGGATTAACCCTACTTACAGTGGCATTGTTTCATCATAAAATTTTAGAAAACAATGTGTAATGATTTTCTAATAAAAAATGAAGTAAAAACACTAAGGTTCCATTATCAGGGTTGAAATTATGATAACATCATAAACGAGAGGAAGTACACAGCGTAGGCCAAGAGAGACTGCAAATAAGAAGGGCTGTTAAAATAAATGCAGAAATTACAGATGACACTATTTAAAGTCACAGTTACAAATTATTTCTTTTTAAGCTGGAACTCGAGAGGTTTTGAGACTCACCTGAATGCTGCCCTTAACAAAATGTTTGTTTTCAGAGCTATCTCATCTAATAGGGTCTAATAATGTAATTGTCTAGGATCAGAGAAGCCAAAATCGGGAGTTTCTTCTGTGTGGAGGAATGAACTTTCCCAACTATCTCTAAGCTAGAAAAACATGCGCCTTATATTTAGGGGACTGTGTAAAAACATTTAGGCGGCCTAGTTGGTTACATACCAAGTATATGATTCTCCTAAAAATCACTAGTGGCACATGTAAACAGGTTTTATATGCACAGTAGGTAGTAAAGAAAATGGGTGTGGTATACAATTTGTATTCTAAACATGTAAGGTTATTATACTAAAAGAAAATTCTATAAAACACTTAATGGATTAAACTTGAAAAGGAGTAATGATGTGAAAAAATATATAGGAGAAGAAGCAAATTGCATGCAATAAGGCAGAAAATAAAATTCAGTGAGATTCAGGTTTATACAAACAGAGTTATCTCAAATAAGCTGCCACTTTGCATCTTTTTTGGGAACTCATAATAGAGCTATAGAAATACACTAAGGGTTGAATAATCTAATCCCACAAAATTAAAATACATGTGTGTATGTATGTGTGTGCATCTGTACCTTTTAGCTACATGATATTTGAAAGCCATATTTTAACCATATACCAGCATTTAAAAGAAATGAAAAGCAAATAAAATTGAGAAATTCATTTCAAAAAGTGACAGTAGCCTTATTAATCCATGATGAGCTCGATATGGTTCGGTAAAATATACAAAATTCTTTGAAATTTAAAGTGCTATGCAAATACAAGGGACTATGAAATATAATACTTTACATGGTAAAGGCAGAAAAATAATGTATTGTGAAAGCAAATTTAGTCTTTTATGTGACTATGAATACCAATTTGTGGAACAAATAAACATGTTATTCTTCTTGTGTGAAGAAAATGGTATGAAACCACTTTTATTATGTTGAGCTATTCATTATGGAAGCTAGTCAAGCTAGAAATAGAAACACGAGTGGAAAAAATGTTTTAGTCATATTGAGAATGGCTTTACTTAAAAGGGGAGAACTTGGATGGGTAAAAGGGAAATTCACAGGTTAAATTTTCTTTCTGTAAAGCACATTTTATTTCTTGATTTCAGAAAAGCTTCATATTTCAAGTATATTTTGTAACAGATATAAATATTTCTCCATAATTTGTACTACTGCAGTCTAACTTTTCCAGAGAAGATTTTGAATAACACCACAAGAATCTTTGAAACTAGACTAGAAAACACATCCAAGAATGTGAGGTAGCTATTCTGGCCAGTGTTCCTCAATTTGTTGGAGCGTCATCTCATAACCAATGACTCACAGGTTCAATGTATGGTCAGGGCACACATCTAGATTGAAGGTTTGATCCGTCGTCTGGGCCTCCACAATCACCAGTAAATGACAGGTGTGTGTACTGGAGGCAACCAAGTGATGTTTCTCTCTCTTCCCTCTTCTTTCTCTAAACCAATAAAAAAATGTCCTTGGGTGAGGCTTTAAAAAAAGAGAAACTTCTGGCCAAAGTGGAGGTGTAAGTAGACACACTGTGCCTCCTCACACAAACAAAAATAAAGACAACAAAAAATTACAAACAAAAAAGAACCAGATATGACATAAAATTGAACTGTAAGGAAGTCCGACAACCATTCAACCAGACCGGCAAGAGGGGCAGAGTCCTTAGTCAGCAGAGAGGGGTCCCTCTCTGACCCGGCCCCCACATACAGTGTCACAACAAAGCCACCGGGTTGTCCTGCCCTGGTGATCACCTAAGCTTCCACCCCTCGCTACCAGGCATGACCACACCAGGAAAAAAAAAAATGGCTCAAACGGAACAACAGATCAAAGCCTCAGAGCCAGTACATCTAAGCGACCAAGAGATAGCCAACCTATCAGATGCACAGTTCAAAGCCCTGGGGATCAGGATGCTCAGAGAATTGGTTGATTTTGCTCACAAATTAGATGAAAAAATGAAGGCTACACTAAGTAAAATGAAGGAAAATGCACAGGGAACCAGTAGTGATAGGAAGAAAACTGGGACTCAAATCAATGGAGTGGACAAGAAGGAAGAAAGAAACAACCAAACAGAAAAGAATGAAGGAACAAGAATTCAAAAAAATGAGGAGAGGCTTAAGAACCTCCAGGACATCTTTAAACATTCCAACATCTGAGTTATGGGGGTACCAGAAGGGGAAGAGGAAGAGCAACAAGTGGAAACCTTATTTGAACAAATAATAAAGAAGAACTTCCCCAATCTGGCAAAGGAAATAGACTACCAGGACGTCCAGGAAGCTCAGAGAGTCCCAAAGAAGTTGGACCCAAGGAGGAACATACCAAGGCACATCATAATTATATTACCCAAAATGGAAGATAAGGAGAGAATCTTAAAAGCAGCAAGAGAAAAGGAGACAGTTACCTACAAAGGAGTTCCTGTAAGACTGTCAGCTGATTTTCAAAAGAGACCTTACAGGCAAGAAGGGGCTGGAAAGAAGTATTCCAAGTGATGAAAGGCAAGGACCTACATCCAAGATTGCTCTATCTAGGAAAGCTTTCACTTAGAATGGAAGGGCAGATAAAGTGCTTCTCAGATAAGGTCAAGTTAAGAGTTCATCATCCCCAAGCCCTTATTATATGAAATGTTAAAGGGGCTTATCTAAGAAAAAGAAGATAAAAATATGAACAGTAAAAAGACAGCAAACTCACAATTATTAACAACCACACCTAAAACAAAAGCAAACTAAGCAAACAACTAGAATAGGAACAGAACCACAGAAATGGAGATCACATGAAGGGTTAGCAACAGGGGAGTGGGAGGAGGAGAGAGCGGGGAAAGGTACAGAGAATAAGTAGCATAGATGGTAGGCAGAAAATAGACAGGAGGAGGGCAGGAATAGTGTGGGAAATGTAGAAGCTAAAGAAGTTATGGCACATGAACATGAACTAAAGGGGGAGAACGTGGGCAAGAGGGGGGTGCAGGGTGGAGGGGAATGAAGGGGGGAATGGGACAACTGTAATAGCATAATCAATAAAATAAAATAAAAAGAATGTAAGATAGCATTCTAGATCAACCGGTTGAGTGGAATAATTTTATTAATCAGAATTTTAAAAATAATGTACTACCTCTAGTTAATCAATATTTAGGTATGGCTGTACCTTTATTGTATTCACAATTATTCAGGTGTTATGAAACAGTTGACACCTTATTTATTTACAAGTGTGTAGTAATCATTCAATTGTTTGGCTTAATAAGTGACTTAAGCTTTCATATTACTAACTATATGGGATTTTAGTGTCTGCCATGGCAAGACTAATATATGAATATGCATTGCATATTCTCAGGCATGATAGCAACTTTTTTTAAGTTATAACTTCTCTTTACCCATTCAAATTCTAATCATTCTTCAAAAATTAGCACCAGATTTTACTTTGTTCATGAAACAATTTAATATTTTTTGCCAATGTTGATTTTTACATTTCTGATAATCAAGATTGCCTTGCTTTAAAAAATGTTAACATTTATTAATAATTAGAAATACTAGGAGAAAGTCTAGAGTCCAGTTTTGCAATCTCATGGTAGAAAAATATGTGCTCAAATAAGACTGGCAAATGAAAAATTTTAAAAATAAAAGGAGGCTTTTGATGGCATAAAATTTGTCAAAGGGGATTATAAAGTCAATAGACAAACAAATTTAGGGGGATAATTTACAATGCAATGACACAAGATTAATAGCTACAAAATAGAAAGAGCTTAGTAGGTCATGGGTGACTAAATCCAAATGTCAATAAACGTATGAAAAGATATAAAGCTCATTAAGAGTTGATGATACACTAATTAACCAATACAGTGAATGGCTACATCACTGTATTTCCCTAATTTGCCTCATTTTCTTCATAGCATTTAACATCATCTGACACATATTTGCTGTTTTACCTGTTAATTATTTGTGTCTCCTTACAGAGCACAAGCTGCATTAAAGCACATCATGTGTCTTTTGTTCACTGCTTTAATATAACACTTAAAGCACTGTGTGATATACAGAAGGACAGAGGAAATATGAATATATAGGTATTACTTTACTCCAACCCACTGGTAAAATTGAAAAAATAACTATATCTATAATTATTTTCTAGCAACGTGAAGTCTATCACTTCCCCCACATTCTAGTCAGCAATATATATATATGCATATATGTATACATATGTACACATATGTGTATACACATATCTACACATACATGCATGCATATATATTGCTGACTAGAATGTGGGGGAAGTGATAGTCTTCACATTGCTAGAAAAAATGTGAATTACTACGGTCATTTTGGAAAGCAATTATGTAATAGCTGTTTAAATTAGACACAACAATCTCACTTCTGTATTTCAGTCCTAGAGAAATGAAATATTTGTATATATCAGGTCAGCACTATTTTAATGCAGCACTATTGATAAGTACAAAATACAGAAAGAAAAAAGATCGATGATCATTGATAAGGCAAAGATGGAGTAAATTTCTGTACATTGATATTATGGAACTTTATGCAGACAAACACAAACGAGGAATCAAAGCTCTACTAGTTGAGTTGGAAGAATTTCCACTAGAGCTGATTAGAAATAAAAAGGCACAAAAGCATGGCTATGTCATCCTTTTTAAAATAATAATGACCCCCAAACTGTACTTGGACCTACACACATGTGTCTATGATTACATGAGCATGGGAGAAATGCAACATCAACAATAGTCTCTTAACATGGCTAATGTGCATGGATATTGATTTGGGAAAAGAAGGGAGGAGTGAATAAGAGAGTGGCAGGCAAAATAAGAAAAGATTTCTAAAAGAATACGAGCAAAAAGGAAAAAGGACTCGGATGACAGTATGCTGATTGCTGGAGGGAGGAGGGTATAAGGGGACTAAAGGGTAATGGAAAAAATACAGTAAAGATTAAATAAAATACAAAATAAGAAATATGCTGACAGAAACAGCATTGATTCATTCAGTTGATGCATTTATATTAAATTATGTATGCAAATATATGTAAGTATAAATGTCTAAATGTAAAACGATCTTAAGAGACAAATGATCGATATATAGGATTTGGAAAAAAAGTGTTAAAAACAGTGTCAGAGGTGAAGTTGAGAGAGGCAAACACACTCAGAACTTTGCCATCGTCTATTGTCTTTCATCAACAATCCAGCTTCACATCTGAGCTGTCATCCCACCCTTCGTTTTTTAACTACCATTGTTTTACACTGGTATTCTAAACATGGTGTTTCCATCGCCACTCACCCAGCATCCTGTAAACTCCTTTGCAAACTTAGAATTCCACAAATTTGCTGCCTCAGAGGCCCTCATCTCACATGTCCACCTGCGTCCTCTACACAGTGAAACGCATCTTGCATGACTTCTGATGTTTTCTTCTTTCAATCCACTTATCCTCAGTCATATTTTCTAGTTTTTCTTCATCTTTGCACCTTACCTAGTTGTGTATGATCAAAAGAAAAGATCTATTTTTAAAAAAGGAAAATAAAATGATAACTGTGTAAGGTGATAAATGTGTAAATTAGCTTGCTTGTGCTCATTATTTCACAGTATACACATATAGCAAAACACAAAAGTGTACAGTTTACATAGAATGTATAATTTTATGCACCAGTTATCCCTCAGAAAAGCTGTAGAAAAAAAAATCTAGACAATAGAGCCAAAATCTAAGAAAAGAGATATAGGTAAAAGGAAATTGGAAAATCAAACAAAATGAAAACAAAAAAACACATACATACTTCAAATTACAAGACCAGAAAATGTTTTTTCAGAAAAGTTAATTGCATCTCTTTGCTTAGGAATAAGAAATTGGAGGTCTTTTTACTAAGAGGCTCAAAAAGAAGCTAGAAACTAATTTGAAAAAAAATGCCAATAGAGTAGTTTCACTGGCATCTTTGTTTAGGAAAAAAAAAAGTTCTGTAAAAGAATATTCTTTGTGGATCAGTAGAAGTAAAACAGATATTGCTAATTTGCTTTGCAATAGAAGTTAATAAAACAAAGAAGAAAATTAAAGAAAACTTTATGGGGACAATAGTAGTTGTTTATGAGGTAAGGAGGAAATCAAACTCTTTAACTTCATGTACATCTAGAATGATATTACCTTTGTGTTGTCTGTACTATAAGGCACTATTGTAATTTAACATTTAGCTTATGTAAACAAAAAGTTAAGTAAGCAGTGTGGTTTCCTCTTTGATATGCAATGAAAATTTCAGTATTGTTTGCCTCTAATAAATATTTTAATGTCCAATCTTCTGAATTGGAAACTTGGCTTTATTATATTCTTAGCCCCAAATATTCTATTTATCACTTCCTTTTTCTAGACCCTCATCTATTACCCAACTTGACATATATTATATTATTTATCTATTCATCTACAGCTTCAGATAATGCACAATGAAATCTGATGCTTTTACAGTAAGTCAAGGGGTTTGTTCTGATATTACCCCTAACTACTGCAGAAGTAAAAATTTGAAGTTAAAAGTGAAACAAAAGGTGAAGTAGTTTTTTTATTGAACACTTCTGTTCCAAACTGTTTGCTTTACATTATCGGCCAATATGTCTGCATATCTTTTGGGAGGGAAAGTTAAAGCATTTTCTGTAGCACAGATTCTGGTACAGAACTGGATATGAATAGACATGACTGATTCATGACCAACTATGGAAGCAGATGGTCTAAGAAGAGCATTCTATTCCCACATCGTCTATTCCCACACCAGGTGTTTGACGACTTTATGATGTTCACCAGATGTTTAAATTCCCTGTTATATAACTTTCCAAGAAGACGCCTGATCTTCTAACCCCTCCTAAATAAACTCCCATAGTTCAATGAAATCACTCCATGTTCTTATCTTTTCTCACTTTCTAAAGGTAACAATCATTGACCTGACCAAGTAAGTCACACAGTTCTTTAACATGAGTAAATGTAAGCAATGCAGACTGGTCCCCTGACCATTCTCTCTGCTAACACACCTTATGGCAAAGTGTTTAAACTTCTTATGTGATTTGGGTTGAACCTGCCTGAGCCCAGCTTCAGTGGGGTAGGATATTCTTTCCTTTCAACCTCTACCCCTTGCTAGAGGATACGAAATGATCAAAGACAGTGAGGGTGTGGAAGACGATACACTGCTACAGACACAGCACTCCCAAGCCACGACCAGATTTTGAAGAAGCAGTATATATAAATATCCTTTTATATAAAAGAAATCCTCCTCATGTGTCAAAATTCTACATTAAAATTTCATATGAAAAGAAAGATGATTCTGAAGATCTTGTGCATGTGTCTGACTTTCTTCAATCTTCAGTTTCTGTGGTGCAAGTCAATATCCTCTCCCAAACTATTTTTGTTGTCTAATAAGTGGCATTTACTCTGGTGGGGCATAGTTGTGTGAATATATGAACAATATTTTTGAGAGGGAGGATTCATATTTCCTTGTGGAAAATGAATGTATTATTAACTTGAGTTAAATATTCCTTTATTATTCATTCTCAAGAGAATTTAAGATCATCATTTTTCCCCATCTATGAGTTCTTTTGGGAACTGGAGCTTGCTTAATTCATTTTAATTTTTGAAAATTTTTTCTCAAAGCAGTTCAATGACAAGAAATAGACAGTTTACTTTTTCTATGTCAACTTTGACAATTTTTGGTCATTAAAACTATTTTTAGTTGAAGTTTAGAAATATTATATATGTAGATTTCCTTTTGAAACACAGGGGTCATAGAACCCTTTTGTAGCATTATTTTATGCTCTCCCTTCTGTTTCATGACTTTCAAAGAATGAATTAAAAGTTTATAGGATTGTCCCTAAAACCAATTATCCCTTTGGTATAAAATGCTGACTACACATTACTGAGTTTTCAAATAAATTGAAAAAAATTTTAGTCAGGCAACAGCATTATCTTAACTTATAAACATTAATACAAGACAATATCTGAGTTGTTTAAATAATTATTTCACGTAGTATTATCAGTATTATCACTATCTGCCTGTTCGGAAATCTACCAGAATGCATGAGCAATCTATAATAACAGTGCACAATCATGCATAATTTCTCTGATATTGAATAGAGTGTTCCAGCTGATGTGCTTCTGAAATGTAGAGACAGCATTTCACCAGACTTACACTGTGTTTCAATTTCTCAGTTGATGAACTTCCCTAACCTGTTTGTGTTTTCAATCTTGCAGTGTGGAGGATGGAAGGCTTCAGGGACGTTTGGCCTTTCACCTTTAAATCTGCTTTCTTGTCATTGTATCATGACTGTTCATTTTCTATACACACATTTAATTTTTTTCTTCCATGTATATGCACACACACGCAAACAATATGAGATTAATGAAAGTTACAGGCTGCGACTGAAATTACTTGAATAGTAAGGGAGTTTTTCATATTATCCTAAAAATAAACTTCTTGAAAAATAAAAGGTAGTATTTTGGTGTTTTTATCATGGCAAATGATATTGTTAAATACCTAACGTCAATCCTTTCATTCAATGCTCAGAGATGTTGAGTAACTTACGTCTACTAGGGAGAGTACATTTTCTGACCAGAAATTGAATTGAGACAGTGTACCCTGCCCTACTAACTTAACAAACAAATACACTCTGAACCTAAAACAGAACTGGAGGAAAAGATATTAAAAGAATGACATGAAACATGACCTTTAAGATCTCCAGTTTCCAAGAATAATGGGAGGTCATTAAACTCAGTTTCTATAATAAATTGAAAATATTTTGGCTCAGAAAGATTGCTAAATTAGTGAATAATTGAAGTAAGCAATCTCATTTTAGAAACAGATTTAATTCTTGATGTTAGTAATAACTGTTTTTTAAAATTCAAATTCATTTTTTATAGCAGCTTCAGTGACTGGAAGCGAGTTCTCAACATCTCAGTTAAACATTGTCATCAACAAGAGATTGCTCTCAACATTAATACCTGTTAATACTATGATATTGTTAATATCTTAACAATTGATATTTTAGAAAATACTGCATCTTCACTCTTCGACTATATTACAACTCCCTGAATACTGTCACATAACCTAAGTGATGTACTCAATCTTGTTTGTAAATCAATGTGATTGGGCAGGGGAAGTCAAAGCAGCAAGAATATAACCTGTTTAAAGCTCAGTAATAAAAGTGTCTTCTATCTCATGTCTTTTTATAGTACTGTGTAATAGCATATAGAATTGCTTAGACATGATTTATCTGGTTAATTCTTGTTTACCTTTTTAATTTGTTTTCTGTAATTAATGGATAAGATGTTGGAAAATTTCTTACTACTTCCATAAACCATTCCTATAAGTTTCTAATACAAGAATAAAATTGACCCAATATGTCACTGTTGCTAAATTGTCACAGTTCTCTATCTACATAGCCATAATTCCAATAAATCTCAAAAATGGCAACAGAATGGTACATTTTAATAAATACATTCATGTCTTCTAAAAAATGGAGAAAAAATAATCACCAATTTTCTAGTTTGTCATATCCTAAAATTCGTCTATGTGTACCTCCATTTTAAACATTATGGGATTTTCTAAATTATTTAGTTGTTTCTGGTATGTTCAGCATTTTCTTCCATGAGCCACCTGAGAATTACATCAGTGTGCTATTTCTGCACACTGACTAATGAAAATGTCAAAGATCAGGCTTAAAAATGTTAAATAAAACTCAGCCAATCAGTCCCCTACTGTTGTTCATTTTGAGGCCAACTTTATTCAAAGACTGCTTTACTCCCTGTTGTTACTTCTTAGCTAAGCCTGTAATTGTCAGTAAACATTATCAAACAGGTTTTCAGATTGACACTGTGAAATAGGTGCTCTTGACTATGATCAAAAGTAACCATTCAAAAGCAGGATTAAATCTAATATCATTCATTCAGACAGCTAACCAGAGGAGTGCTGCAAATCACCCAACACCAGAATACCCACGCCAACCTCGCAGACAGGCCCAGATGTTCCAAGGGTTTATTCTAGTCTGTCGTTCTGTGAAAATCACTAGGAAAAATAACAAAAAATTAAAAATATTTTCTCAATTAAAAGGATAAGAAATATTTCTTTTAAAATTTTATAAATTTAGGAAATCCCAGTGGTAGAAATAACCACTGTTAACATCATATTTTCTTTTAAATATATTCATAAATTTGATATTTTAACATACATAAAATTTTGTGTTTACATTCTGATATTTTTCCCTTACAGTATATTCTATAAACTTTCTCACATTCTTAAAAATGTGTGCTCTTATAATGTCTATATAATTCAGGGTGTTCATAAAGTTGGAAAACCAAGAACAAGTGTATTTTAAACAATATGTAAGGTACATATTCAAATAATGCTCAACATGTTTTCAGGTGTAGTACTTCAAAAATTACAGTGATGGGTTCAATTGTTAATCTGAAAACAGTAGTGTAAATATAATAATACAGAGTGTCAAATGTATCTAGAAGTACAGAGGAAACAAAAGTCATATTTATTGAACATTTATCAGATTAACAATTATACCCACTGCTTTAAATTTAGAAATGCTTCATCTGAAAAGTGCCTGGAAAAGTTATTTAAGTATATTATTTAAAAATATAACCACAATATTATTTAAAAGTAAGTTTATCTTACATTTCTCAGAAGTAGTTTCTTTAGTTAAAATCTTAAGTCCACATTTGAATATCATGTTTTGGCATCTCCTCTTTTCAACGATAAAACACATTATCTGCCATTTTATTTCAACAGCGAAAAACAAAACTGGCAAACTTCCATTACGCCAATACTGTCTCCCACTGTTTTCTCTCTAAACTCTGTCTGGAATTCAATCTACCAAAATGTAAACTCACACCTCAGCCACATTCTCAGAATTCTCGTGGCTGTTCTCATGTTAATTCTTTTAGTCATAATTTTTATCTTCTTGTCAGAACTGAACTGTAAAGAGGACAGACAGATACACACTTATCAGAAAGAAAATCTTACCATCAGATCATCGAACATAAACACTGAACTGTGAGCAAATGCAAAAGACTTGTTTACTTTGGCCTTTAAGTCCCTCATCATATCATAACAAGGTATCTGTTTTCACTATTACCATAACAACACCACCTTCCCTTTTTTTTTTTTGCTGAGGCTTTCTTCTGTTAACGGAGCTAATGTGAGCCAGGGCCGCAGAAGGAGGTTAACACCTCATCCTAGAAATGAGGAGTGCTGAGGAAAACTCCTCCTTGCCAAATTTCATTCAAAAGATGATGCTTGCCATACAGCAGACACTCAACCAAGCCATAAATGAGAATATGAAGTTAATTAAGACTTGGTTTTTGCCCTCAAGAAACTCACAGTCTGATGTAAATACAGACAAGCAGGTCCCCATTACAGAATAACTAATGATAACAAATGAACAAGTAACACAGTGGATGAGCCTAAATCAGACTGTGAGGTCAGAAACGGGTTCCGGGAAATATCCTTTCAGCAGTTAGAAATTAGTAAGACAGCCCTGGCTGGTGTAGCTCAGTGGATTGAGCGTGGGCCTGCGAACCAAAGGATCGCGGTTCAATTCCCAGTCAGGGCACATGCCTGGGTTGCAGGCCAGTTCCCAGCAGGGGACACACAAGAGGCAACCATACATTGATATTTCTCTCCCTCTTTCTCTCTCCTACTCTTCCCCTCTAAAGATAAATAAATAAAAATCTAAAAAAAAAAAAAAAGACAAAAAGACAAAACTAGTAAGACAAACCGTATGTGTCTTCATGTGTGTATTAATATAGGTTTGGTTGTGTGTGTTTTGTGTGTATAAATGTATGGTTTGATACAGAACATTCCAGGAAGAATAGAGGTGAATTTAGGAAAACAGAAGGACTCGTTATTTCGAGTAAATGAGGTGCTAGGGGAGGGGCAGAAGATAAAGCAGATAGACAAAAGAAGAAAAAACTTAAAATCTTCCTTTAAGATGTTTAGGTAAAAGTGCTAAGGAGAAATTTAGCAGTTTTAAAAAGGAATGTTATATGATTAAATTTACATTTCAGCTGCAATGTGAAAGATGAATTACACAAAGGGAGTATCCTGGAGGCTGTAGACAATTCAGTGGGGTTTGACATCTTACAATTTTCCTGGTGGCAGTTGAGAGCAAGGCTGGTTAAGAGAGGAATTTAAGATTTGGAATCCTCATCTGTACATCCTACATCCTGAACACGAGAAAGTTGGAGAATTAGGTAACCATGCTTTTACTCAAGGTGTACCTGTACTGTATAGTGAACCTGAATTGAAACCACCCTGTTCTGTTACTTCACACTAAGTCAGTGATTGCATTGATACACTTACTCCTTATGGAAATTCTTTCCAGGATGATTTTTGAGAAAGAGAAATCATACAGAAGAGTGAAGAAGAAGTCACAGAAAGAGAAGCTGAACTATGTGTATATTGGTGGTGGTCGTGGGAGGGGGCAGCAGTTCCATCATTTTACCCTGGTGTTGCTGGAAGCAGGAAGGCTGCTTACATTGAGCTACTCTCTCTTTCAGGGTCATTATACTTCTGTTGACAACCTGAGGCTGGAGCTTGTCCCTTGTTCATTTGCTAGAGGGAGAGCCCTTGCTAGAGAGCAGAGACAATTCTTGCATAGAAAAAAACACAGCTGTCTTTTTCAAAGTACACTGCTCCCCAAACAGTTTCTGTCAGTAAGAAAACAAAAACCTATCCCAGAGAAGCAGTCCCCGGAGCTCCTGGTTATGTTGACATATTAGTGCTGAAGTCAGATGGCCAACAGAGGTGCTATGGGGACCAAGGCTGTGCTGCAGGAAGTCTTTACAAGAAAGAGTCCCAAGCAGGGCATCTTGAGGAGAAGCAACATGAGAAGCCAGGCCAATGTGAAGAGGCTATAGAGTTAGGGAGAGTCTTAGTGGAAGATAGCATGACACAATCCAGGGAAGCCAGAGAATATACTGAAGTTCAAAGCCAGAGAATTTGAGACTCTAGAGAAATGACTTAATTAGAAGAGATAGCTAGAGAGGATTTTCTTTTATAGGGAGCAGGAAGCCAATAAAACCATGAAAAGTTCCAAAGAAAACACCCAGGATGAAGTTGAAAAGTTACTCAGTGTCAATTTGCTCTATGTAGCTGGGTGTTTGGCATGATAAATAGGAAATCCACAGATGGATGACTGATTTTTTCCATATTCATCTCAATGTGAATTGTGATGCAAACAGGACTGAAATTTGTGGAAAAAAAAAAGTAGCCAGTAGTTTATTCTTGATATTAAAAGAAATTTACTAACAAAAATATTTACATTCTCTCATCCAGATGCTAAATTATCCTATGCATTTATCATCCCTCCCCTTGTTTCTGATGGACACTAGGAAGAAACAATCAGCCTAATTCATGGCAACCTTATACACTTCTGGAGAGGTGTAGAAATAACTTTAAAAAATTAATGCACAAGCATGTACTTGAAGAAACAGGATGCACCATGGTTAGATTTGAATATAAGGTTAAAACTAACATCGTTAAGCATAGTCTGCATGAAGCCACAAAGCTCAGGAGTAGAAACTTTAAAAAAAAATTCCCGAGTCAGGATACTTAGGATGGGCTCCATCAGATTTGCTTTCTCCAAGTACCTTAAGCCCTGGAGACAATCATAGGACAAAAACAGAATTTTTATGGAGGATCCCAATTCCCTAACACTCCTCTGTTCCACACTCACAGTGCAAGGTCATGAATGCAAAAGGAAAATAATAGTATACAAGCACGTTGTCAAGAACTCACAATGATCTGGCTATTGCTCTTGTCATGTCTTGTCATAGCATGCCCTAGCTCAACTCTTAGGAAGGGAGTTCAGGAAGACAGAGCAACCCACAAAACCTCTTTGTTCATTTTATTTGCTCAGACTTTTATGTATGTATGTATGTATGTATGTATGTATGTACACACACACACACAGAGCTTTGAACTCCAAAGGAGAATACAGCTGCACTGTTATTCATTTCTCTTTAGAGTACAATCAAAAAATTTCCAAGTATTTCAGGCATTCTTCCAATTAAAATTTTGTCTAATTCTCTCAGTAATGTACTTGTTTCTTTCCTGACTCCTCGAGAGTATTTTAAAAAGAAGGTTATTGTGATTACAGTGTGAGATAGCAAACTTTCTTCTATTTCAGACTTATTTATTCTACTCGAAGCCATTTCTAGGCTATCATCCAAAATAGCCTCTAACCACCTAAGCTGTTCAATGAAGTGTATCAGAAAGCAATCCTTGAAATAGCTCTCGAAATATGTTCTTGTCCTTCATTTGAACAGAGTTGCATGCCAATCAACAGCAAAGCAATTAAAATCCTGCCAGGATCAAAGAACATGCCTTGCTACAGCCTTGCCAATCTATAAAAACATTTCCTCGTCTCTGTTTGTTAAGGCCCTGGTGACCTACTCTGCAGAAATATCCAAAAATTTACTTAAGGTCTTCATAATTCTTCATCTGTTTCCAAATATATGTCAATGAATTTCTTGTACATGCTGTGAGTTTCCAGTTTTCACCACCTTAGGTTTTTCTGTTTGATATTTCCCCATCTTTTGGTAAAGCACTTGTCTTAACTTCAATATTCCACCTTTCATCAGGGATGTGCATACATTCGACTTTAATGTTTTCATTGAGGCTACACTGCTTGAGGATTTGTCACGTACACCTAGCTGTTGTGTACATCCATTTTCTTTATATGTCCTCCCACTGCTAATAAGATCATCTTTTTGCAGATTTTTCTGATGCAATCTGTTGAATCCAAGTACACTCTGATATTAGCTTCTTTGAGTTAATCAGAGAATACATTGCTGTGGGAGGTAAGCAGTCTCTTTCTGGTTTATTCTGCCATCTCATCAATAATTGAAAGAACCAGCTAAGCAATTTTCCATACTCTCTCCTAATCCTTTTGTTCCCCTTGAGTGCATTTGAGACACAACTTACACCATTTCACTCAAGAATTTTGAAGTTTTTGGGGTGCTCAGAGCACAGCTGTGTGACAGAACTTTGAGAGGCAGACCAAACAACTTCTGTGAATCCAAAAGTGTCTGTAAATGTGAAAAGACATGGAGAACTCTACAATAAATGTGAATAATTTAAGCAAAAAGTATGTTGGCTGAACAACCTAGGTAATTGAGGCAAACCTATGTTTTGGTTTACATGACAAGAATGATGGCTTATATTTAACATTTTACTTTCTGTATAGTTAAACACTCCTTTGTTAGAACATTTCTCACAATTTCTAGGAGCAGGTAAACTCTACTTTAGAACCCTTTGCAACACATGCATTTGTCTAACAACACCATACCCGTGTTATGTTAGATTCCTAATGTATTTCTAATCATTGCTGCTCAACTTTACTATCCATCTAGTTCTTTAAAATATGGTCTTGATTAGTTATAGATTTAATTAAATATGATACCACTAAATGTTTTTAATTCTTTAATATTTCCATCAGATGAGCCATAGTATTATTAAACTTTAAGAAAAAGTAAACTGCTTTAGGAATTTTTTTTTAAAACAAAATCCTTTTTGCTTGTGAATTTAATTGTAATTCTTCAAGTCTCATGCACTATGCCTCTCATCTTGCGGACATAGGTTTTAGTGTACATAGGTAAAACCCAGCCTTATTAAGTCTTCTTTCTTCTCCTCCACATCTAACCTGTGCCTGATTGTCATCCTGTTACTCTGCATTTCCCTTGGAATTACAACTGGGAAGAAATTTGACCCATCTAATCCAGCAGTTTGCAAACGAGAGTGGCATTGGACTTGTGTGTGGGGAGGAAGGAAGTTGGGGGGTAGAAAACATGACCTTTTGGTGTTCAGATTATCTGTGAAGATAGGTGTTTATTGGACAGAATCACACATCTATAAAAGCTTTATCTCTAATTATTAAGGTACTTTTGTTTTAAATGTAAAAAAGTAAGAAAATTTAAACTATAGGTTGGAATATGGGAAATTCAGATCTTATATTTAATCTTGTCACTTTTCTCTACAGACATAGTCTCATTTATAGAAG
Organism: Glossophaga mutica; assembly: GCA_039655065.1. Classification (NCBI taxonomy): domain Eukaryota; kingdom Metazoa; phylum Chordata; class Mammalia; order Chiroptera; family Phyllostomidae; genus Glossophaga; species Glossophaga mutica. The sequence goes on along the minus strand of CM077304.1, from coordinate 158,187,028 downwards.
TGCCAAACTCTAATATTTTATTCTCCTCCACTTGTCCCTCAAATAGTTTCTTCTTAGAAGGTCAATACTTTAAGAATTATATTTCTCCAGAGAAGTTCCTTTGTCAAATCCACCCTGAACTGTGACACTAGAAGTTCTCCGCAGCTGCTGTCATTTCTTTAGAGGCTAAAAGTAGTTGTGTCATGTCATCAATGGCCCTTTCATGTCCATTGGCTCTTCTGAACACATCTACTGCCTCACTGAATAAGTGCCATAGCTGACAGTACTTACAATTTTTAGAAAAACTTGAACTTTCTTTTAAAAAGGAGCTATAATATAGCACATCTAGTATACTTTCCCTTTTGTTAAAATTTTCATGGTCCTCCTATTCTATGTATTATCAATCTTTTTAAATTCTACTTTGATGTAAACAAAAAAATGAAACAAACAGGGTTGATGTTGTGTTTGTTTTTAATCTTCACTGGTAGCTCAGTTGATTAAAGCATTATACGCCAAGGTTGCAGATTCGATCCCTGATCAGTGCACATACAAGAATCAACCAAATGAACGTATGAATAAGTGGAACAGCTGATTGATGTCTCTCTCTCCTCTCTCTCTCAAAGAAATGAAAGTTTCAAAAACATGGAATTTATATTTTTGTGTTTCATGAATTTCTTTTAAGATTTGTCTTTGGCCCTGACCAGCATGGCTCAATCGGTTGAGCATTGTCCCATAAACCAAAAGGTCATGAGTTCGATTCCTGGTCATGGCACATGCCTAAGTTGCGGGTTTGGTCCCAGTCAGGGTGCAAGAGGCAACTGATTGTTATTTCTCTCTCTGTGTACCCGCCTCTATCTCTCCCCCACCCCTTCCTCTCTCTCTAAAATCAATAAGCACGTCCTTTGGTGAGGATTTAAAAAATATTTGTCTTTATTTTTAAATACTAGTTAATTAAAAAGTAACAATAAGCCCTGGTTGGTGTAGCTCAGTGGATTGAGCATGGGCCTGTGAAGCAAAGGGTCACCGGTTCAATTCCCAGTGAGGGCACATGCCTGGGTGGCAGGCCAGGTCCCCTGTGGGGGACACATGAGAGGCAACCACACATTGATCTTTCTCTCCCTCTCTTTCTTCCCTTCTCCTCTCTCTAAAAATAAATAAATAAAATCTTTTAAAAAAAGTAACAATAACATTATTCTATAGTATGAGATATTAACAAGTGAATGTTACCCTTTAAATGAGTGTTCAGATTCCACTCACAGAACAAAACATATTCTATGACAACTGCAATGATTAACAGTCAGATACTTAAATTGCTAATATATAGAACATCAGAAATTTATAAAATTTCTCCACATAATGATACTATAAATGACAACTTCTTAAGATTTTTTTACCAAGTAATTATATGCTTAACATACAAAATAAATGGTCCTATGGTGAAGTCTATTGTTCCCATTTTTTTTATTCATCTAGTCAACAAGGTGTGAAGCAACCACTAGATGCCTCTACTGTTCTCTCTGGAGGTAACAGATGAACAGAGACCTTAACACCAAGCGGGGCAGCTGTGTGGAGATGTGATTATTATAGTCCTCCCTCTAATCCTATAGGGAGGACTATAATAGAATAATGTTATTGTTACTATCACTATAATCCTGTAGTGAGGACTATAATAATCAAAGGAAGTATCTAATGGGAATTCCAAAAGGCAGAAAGGAGTTAGCAAGTTTGAGGAACACAAAGAAAAGTATAGTAGAAACATAATATTTAAGGGAAAATATAGAAAAGAGGTCAGCATATAAGCCTTGTGGCAAAAGTAAGGAGTATAAGAGGAATGACACAATCTTAAATCTAGGTAGAACATAAGGGATACAACCCTTGCAGCAACATCGATCCAAATGCATTTACATATCCTCTGACTTAGTAATATATAACTATGGTTATACTAGTACACATGTTAATGAAGTTTGGACAAGGTTATTTATCACAGCATATTAGCAAAAGATTGAAATTAACTAAAATATTCATCAATAAGGACCTGGTCAAATAAATTAAGGTGTATCATACAGTTAAATATTATGTGGCTAATAAAAAATATACAAAAGTCTCTATCATTGTCATATAAATAATTCTAAGACACAATAGTAAGATACCCTTCTTGGAACTTTCCACTTGGAAATAATCTGTGTATACAATGTATACATAGGTTAAAAAAAAAAAAGCAAAATGCAAGCTGTGTGATAGTACTGTGCTATTTTATAAAAAGAAGAGAAAATTAAAATGTATTAATTTTCTATTCTGATTATACAAATTACCACATGCTCAGTAGCTTAGAGCAATATTAATTTATTATTACATGATTTCTCCAAATCAGAAATCAGTGCTGTCTTTTGTTTGGTTACACTTGTTTGAGTCCCACAAGGATGAAATGAATATGTTGGCCATTCCAGCCTCTTCACTGGAGATTATAGGGCAAATACACTTCAAGCTCATTCACACTGTTGTCAAAATTTACCTCCCTGTGATTATAGAACTGAGGTCCATGTTCCTCTACTAGCTTTTGGCTGGGAGCTGTTTTCAGCTCTAAAGACCTCACACATTCCCAGGCTTAGGGACAATTTTTAATCTTCGAACCAGTGATAGCTGGCCAAGTCCCTTATACTCTTTAAATATCTGATCTCCTCCTCCTCTTCCTTTTCTGTGATTCATTTTTCTGCTATTTTCTTCTGCATTTGAAGGGCTTCATGAGCTTGTGTCCAGGATAGTTGAAGATAATTTCCCTATTTTAAGGTTAACTGATTAGTAGCCTTAATTATATTTGTTAAGTTCCCACAGTGGTACCTAGTTTTTTGTTTGGTTAAATAAGCAGGGAACAGGAATCTTTGTGGGACATCTTTAAAATTCTGCCTGCTACAGGTATACTCTTACTTGCTTTATTATGAGAAAGAAGACTCTAGAAAAGTATATGAGTATTTTAAACCAGTGACTTCTTACTTGTGTGTGTGTGCAGTAGTGTGGAGATGGATACAGGGATAGGAAGGAGATCTTTAAAAATATGTTGTTATCATTTAACTATATAACAATAAACTAATTTAACAGATTTTTTAAGCCTTACAAACTAATAAAGTCATATTTAAATCATTTTATTTTGCTGGCAGTAAGTTTACACTAGCAACATTTATGTCATACTGAGATATGACACAGTTGTTTCAAGTTTGGTATACTTTTATAACAAATATTATGTTAAGACATAGATTTAATACTTTTCTCTATTCAAAGTACTGGAAAACATTCTTTCTTTTTTTATTTTAATTGTTGTTCTTGTACAGTTTTCTGTCTTTTACTCCCATCCCAGCCCACCACCCCAGCCCTCCCCACCTCCCTCCCATTTCCACTCCACCTAGTGTCTGTCCATGTGTCTTTTATACTTATTGCTCTAAACCCTTTCCCTTTTCCCCTGAAATTTCCTCCACTTTCCCCTCTGATGACTGTCAGGCTGTTCTCAATTTCAATGTCTTTGGTTATATTTTGCTTGTTTGTTTGTTTTGTTTTTTTAGGTTCCTGTTAAAGGTGAGATCATATGATATTTGTCTTTCATTGCCTGGCTTATTTCACTTAGCATAATGCTCTCCAGTTCCATCCATACTATGGCAAAGGGTAGGAGCTCCTTCTTTCTTTCTGCTGCATAGAATTCCATTGTGTAAATGTACCATAGTTTCTTGATCCATTCATTTACTGATGGGCACCTAGGTTGCTTCCAACATGTGGCTATTGTAAATTGTGCTGCTATGAACATTGGGGTGCATAGGTTCTTTTGGATTGGTGTTTCAGAGTTCTTAGTATATAATCCAAGCAGTGGAATTGCTGGGTCAAAAGGTAGATCCATTTTTAGTTTTCTTAGAAAATTCCATACTGCTTTCCATAGTGGTTGTACCAGTCTGCAGTCCCACCAACAGTGCATTAGGGTCCCCTTTTCTCCACAACCTCTCCAACACTTGTTGTTTGTTGCTTTATGATGGCCATTCTGACTGGTGTGAGGTGGTATCTCATTGTGGTTTTAATTTGCATCTCTCAGATAGCTAGCGATATCCAGCATCTTTTCATGTGTCTCTGGATCCTCTGTATGTCCTCCTTGGAGAAGTGTCTGTATAGCATGTTCTAATATCATTCAACTTAAATTTTGAGTGAACACATCTGTCACATACCAACAGTAGCTGTGTGTTTTCTCTTTAGCACAGGTGAACAAAAGTGATAGTATTGAAGACATTTGTGATGGTCAATGTGCAGATACAAAGAAGAAAATTATATTGATACAAGGTGGTTATATAAATAACTCAGCTATGCTTACATAATCTTGCCTAGAATATATAAAAATTAAACAAGTAAAATAAAAATTTATAGAGAACTCTCACATCCCAAAGATATATCCAAAACCCTGAGAAGGTAATGAACTCTACTTTGTGGAACATTTACTAAAATGATACTGAAGAGAAAATATATACAGTTAGAAACATTGCTAAGAACCTCTCATGACCAAATAAATGAGTATCCTCCCAGAGCTGTCCTGCTTTCCTGCATCATCTGATATTCTGCCTCTAACCCTCTTCTTGAAACTTTCCACTGGGAAATAATCTTCTTGAGGCCTCTTACACCTTGCTGAGTTCACAGAGAATGCATGGCCCTGACTGCTCTTTCCAGGGCCTTTCCTTAGAGTCCTGTTTTTAGCCAACACCCTCAAGGGATGAGGTAACATCTCCCTAGGACAAAAACAAAAACAAAATGAAAAAATGGGGTTGTCTACCAGCTACTGTAAAGAGGTAAGATCCTCCAATCCATTGTCTTTATCCTGGAATGCAGCCACTGTGTGTGCAGACATTCGTCTAAGCCCGCTCACATCCTGTGGGAACCAAAGATGAGAGGACCAACACTACCATGCAGACAATCTGGCTACTGCTTTTCATATGAATAATAAAGCCTTGCATCTCTGATCCAGGAGTCTTGTATCTTCTGTCAGCATCCAGAAAATAGTGGGCGGCTAGCTTGCTTGCTTGCAAGTAAGGTAAAAACTGTCATAACCTTCACAGTTCTTGGCACTCTCTCAGTGCATCCTATGGAGATGATGTCTCATTTTTGTCTCTCTGACTGTTCTCCTTGCTCGTTCAGCTAATTTTCCTTGGCCATTTCTGAAATGTTAATGCTACTATATAGGGCCCTGTCCATGGTCCTGTTTTACCTCTATGATATGATTTTGTTTTTTGCAATCCTCCCTTTATCATCATTTCCACTACCATATTTATCCTCAGGTAATTTTCAAGCATATATTCCCCCTAAATTTATCCTTTTATTTAGCTAAAGAATTCTTTGTGCAACTCCTTAATATGCTATAAACCCATCAAACTTCAGCTCACTTAAATGAGTCACCACTAACTCATGCTCCAAAGTGAGAAAGAGTGGGTCATTTCAACCTCTGTGACAATTAAACCAACCGCAGAGCTACATGTGTTAAGCTGCATCATTCCTCTCCCACCTGAGGTGTTGTATTAACCCCCGACTGATTCTTTTTTACTTTATTTACTTTCCTGTATATGTCATGCTGCAAACTGCTCCCAATGTTATCTTTCTTAAACACAGATTTGGGTGTATTACCATGAGTGTCCCTGTTGCCTACAGATTAAACAGGAATGCCTTGAACTGGCAGCACAAATGCCTTACCACATTTCCCATTATAACTTTCAAATTTTCCTTTAACTTACTTCAATGTCATCATCATCCTTGACTGGCACACATACAACCACAAGTGTGTACACATGTACACTTGCTTTGAACTATTCACAACATTCTCATAAGTCTCACACACTCTCACAACTGAATCACAATTATCTCACTATTCTTACTGTATAGTTCCTACTCTCTTCTGCCTTTGTACATGCTATTCTTTCTGTAGGAACTACAGCAGCCTCTTGAATAATTGCTACTCCTCTTCTAAATAATAACTTTAAAAATATCCTCACCCCCTTATCCTCACTTCTTGCTTCCTCATCTATTATATTCCAATACTGTACTCTCATTATCATTATTTTCTATACTTCCTTTCCTTTCACCAAATATCTTTACTGTTGCCTTTCAAATATTTCCACTGTAGATCATGGAACAAAATAGGTTGTTTCCTTAGTCTCTTTTCAAATGTCCCATACACAGTTTTTAACTAAATTCCAGCTCTTTCTTACAACATACAGCTTCTATCAGTGCTTTCAAAGGTAGCCTACTCATTATCTCAGAGTATACATTTGAATGGAGAGATAGGTGAACATTTTTCTAGCTCTCCAGGACTGTTTCCACATATCTGTGTAAAAACTCCTGCTTTTCTGCTCAATCTATACCTATGTCTGTCATTTCCTAAAGACCTATTCACATCACCACCACACTCTCCGATGCCGTCCATTCTCTTGGTTTCAATCACCACCTATATGCTAAGGGCTCCCCATAGAAGTCTAGCCCAAACATTACTCTAAGGTACACATTCATATATCAAATTGCTTCTTTCTTCCCAAGTTTCAAATTCATATGTGAATATACTAGTAAATATCTCAGATGAATATTGCAAATGTACTTTATGTCTATATTTGTTCTATATTATATATATACATATATATATACTAAAAAATACAATGTACCATAAATTGTGCTTGTCACCATATATATGGTTAATAACAAAGTAGATTTCACCCTGTCCTTCTGAGAGTTACAGTCTTTTTCTAAAATCAAACTTGACTCAGGGTGGTAAACACATAACACAATATACAGATGATCTCTTGTAGAATTGTATACCTGAAACATGCATAATTTTATTAACCAATGTTACCCCAATAAATTCAATAAAATACATTCAAAACATAAATAAAATAAAAAATATAAAACTCATTTTTCCCATAAATATGTTTCTTATCTTGGAATTTTTTCCTTATACATTTAGGCATAAAACTGGTTTCTTTTCCTTTCTTCTTCTCCTCACCCAATACAATCAATTACAAACTCTTGCCATAATGACATGATTGCTTTATAATTCCTTAACATTTTACTCATACTTTCTACAATTCTTATTCACTATGGCTATCACTGGCCACCATAATATGTCAACCTTGTAATTCACCTCTCTTACTTTGAAACTTGTACCATGAAAATTCAATATCCGCCATACTAGAAAAATGGTGTATCAAAATGTAAACATAGTTGTGCTGCTTATCTATTTAAAACTATTTTATTATTATTTTTTCACCAAAGGGCAAATGTCAATTTCTCTGATATAACATTGAAAGTCTTTCAAAGTGTGGCCCTGTGAAAGTCTCATATCTTGTCTCTTACCACTCTCAGTATCACATTTTACACAATGTTAACCATCTGTGCATCGTATCTGGTTGTTTGTCACTTCTTATCTTTACAACTGTGTTCTACCACAAGAGGCAACAGCTCCTCCAGAAAGCTTTTCCTGACCCTGCACGTCTGAATTCTCTGTGCATCCATAACACCATTCACATATTTCTTTAGTTATGCATATTTCAAATATATTATACTGATCTCTGTGTATGTCTATTGTCCCAATAGCTGATAACACAATTGAAGACAGAGACTGTATTCTGTTCACTTTTGTATTCCTAGAATCTAGGATGCTTACCACGTACTGTTTAATAGATTATGGTTGAGGAAATGAGTAAATCAAATATCTCATAATATTACCTTAATTTTCTATTATATTAGTTCTTTGAGTACATGAACCATGGCCTATTTATCTTTATAATTCTGTGTCTTAGCACAGTGATTGGTACATAATAGATAATTTGTAAATGCTTGTTCCATGAAAAGTTGTGGATGAAAATCAAAACCTTTGGAAGGCATGTTAAAACATGACACGATACAGAACGAAAAAAAAAAAGGGTTACCACTGGGGGGCGGGAAGTAAAATGTTTTTTAAAAGCCCAAAATTCTTGTTTGAGATATTAACTATTAGAAATCAGTATTTTATTACATTCTAAAAGTAATTGTACTGAAGAAATTTAAAATAAATCACAAGAATGTCTTTACTAAACATAAAACTGAATCACGAAGTTTTTCTTTTATTTTTGGGGGGAGCAGGGACATTTTTAGATAGATTCATTCTTGTTAGGTATTTGATTTTCTATTAAAAAAAGAATCACTGGCAGCTTCTACTGCTTTCAAACCGAATCTGCTCACTGTTGTTAAAACTCAGGCATCTACCATACAAACAACAATAAAGTTAAAGACGAAATTGGCACTGACACTGATAAAGACTCACTGCAGCAGCAGTAGACTCTCACAGGCTGATTGCTGCGGGAAGCTTCAGTGCACATGGCTGCAGCGATTCCAAAACCCAGAGGTGTGTTATTAGCTGCCACAGTGCTGACGAACCTGATAGCAGGTTACTAAATCTCATCCCTGACTTTTCCAAACAGTAGTCAGTGATTGTCAAGATTGTATTTCTAGTGACCAAACAATTTATTTTAATCTGAGTATTTGATAAAAGCAAAAGAGAAATATTTTATTTATCATACTACTTTTTCAGCAAACACTAAAGGATGCAAATAAACATTGCATTGAAAAACACCATATTATGTCTTTAAATACAGTTAGATAGAAGAATTATGATGTAAACTATGAAGAAAACCAATGTAATCATTGGAAAACTAACTTGGGAGCTGAAGGAACCGAACTCTGAAACAGAATCCACCATAGAGCGGATTCTACCATAGAGTTAGATAACTCTATTCACTTGAAACAAATCTGTTTATGTTGCTGAGCCTTATTTTTTTTCCTTGTATATAAAGAGTTCAGCCAACAGCTTTTTAAGTTATATTTCAAATCTCACATTTTATAACTTTATGAAAAAACTGGAAAAATTTATCCACTACATCCTCACTGGGCTCCATGATATTTGAAAGGAGAGGATGAGGGGTAAAATAGATGGAGAGAAAAAGAAAAGATGAACTGCCATTATAAACCTTTTTAATAAAACGTAAATAATCAAAGTTATTTTTATCCCCACATCAGGTCAAGGAAAGAGCTGATCTTCATTGCTGATATTCCAGTGTGAATAAATAGGTAGCCTAGTCAGAACTGTGGCTGTAACGGATAGTAATGGGCTTAAAGGGGAAACGTAGTGCAGCTACCTACCATCAGCATCATAAAGAGCCTGAAAAAAGAAGGCTGATCCCCCTGTCATCTTTTTGTCTTACAACCCTCCGCCTTGTGCCGACCATATGCTAAAGAATTTGGATTCTACTCTAAGTGTGGTGGAGAGCTGTTAATAGTTTTAAATAGGAGAAGTTTATGATTTCATTGTTTAAAAAATTGCACTGATATTGGGAAAATCAACATGCATGGTTACAGAATGAGTCGCCGGGATACTATTGAAGTGGCCCAGGAGAGAAGTGATAATGGCTTAGAGTAGTTTCAGTGAGATGAAAAGGAGAGCATAATTCTGGATATATGTTTCGGATACAACATGCTGTTTATTCTCAATTTGTCTTATTGACCCCCAGCTTTTTCATCCTTCTTTGCTCTACCCTGAAGTTAGGAGGTTGATCATCCTGACTGAATTGCCCATGCCCTCTTTCATGACCCTTCCAGCTGGGTTTGGCCAACAGAAGTTGCTGCCAGGAAATTGGAAGGTGCAAAGGTACTTTGTTTGCCACACACTACACACTTCTTCCTTCTGCCTCCAATCTCTGAGAGAGCCTGCATTTCTTCATGGGCATGGCTTCCCCCACAAGGGCTCTCCTCCACCTTCCCAGGTCTTTCTCACTGTGACAACAGACCTTTCTTCCTTTGTTCCTTTAGCCCCTGGGATATTAATGGTTCCTGCTGGTGTTAGTCCCTGATTTTTGCCTCACCATTTTTTTGTTTACTCCATAATTCTTCTTACATCACTGTAAGTAGTCCCTTTATTTAAGTTTTTTTATTTGAAATGTTGAAATGAACCCTGTTTCCTTGGAGGACCCTGAATAAATGAACAGCCAGGCTTGTTGATATGCCAGCTGTGGGGAAGTGAGAAAAAAGTAGAGTCTACATCAACCTTCACATTTCAGGCTGAAGCAACTGGGTGCATAATGGTTGTATTTACTGCAGCAATGGAGGCTGGGATAGAAATGATTCATTTGTGAAACCAATGCACCATCATACAACAGTGCACATATTACTAATATGCGACAGGTGAATACCAATATAAGCAGAGGATCCTGGCAGCTGAGGACCACAGCTTTTAGGCTCATACTTAGGTTCAGAAAAACTCTAATGTGAGTTTATATGATTAGTATACCAAATACTTCATATGTGTACTTTTATGCTTTTTTTATATTACATTATTTTCACAGAACCTTAACAATCTTAGAAGTCACATGAATTAAGCGCTTTATGAAAAGCATCAAAACATTAAACAAATTTTAATTTTAATCACATAAACATTAGAAAGATATATTTGTTTCCATGATATAGGGTAAAGGGAAGTGTAAAACTATTGTCAAACACAAAGTTTGAAAAAGACAGATACATGTTTACTAAAAAAAAGATTTAGTTCAACAAGAATCCTGAGTCCCTCATGTCTCCAAAGTAATAACAAGCAACACTTCTAGCTAAAATATTTACCAACACAACTACAGGTCTAAGAAGCCTTGGAAACATTTTATCTACATTTAAAGATATAGGAATAAACTCAGGATCCCTCATCACAATATTACAATGTTGCATGATTTCATCAGAGGCATGATTTCATACCACACAGACACATCATCTGTCTGATAGCTTGATATAATTATCCCTACTCATCTGGCCTTTACTCTGCTGAAACTATTTTATCAGCCCTAATTTCTTGGAGATTCTTATCCAAAATAGTCTAGATTTTCTATCTTGCACATTTAGCTAGTGATCTTTGATGTCATAGTATAACAATATTTACAAAACAGGGCTAAGATAATACTATAAGAGAGAAGTGAAAAATTATGTACTAAAGAGACTTTAAAGAGTTAATCAACTTCCAGATATGAATTCCCATATATTAGCTGTTTTCCATGCTTTCAATATAAACTTTGCCATCAAATTAACATCCAATCAGAAGCTCAGTCTAGCTTCAAAAGTCTGGACATCGACTGAGAGCACTGTATGATCCTGGGAAGTGTTCCTGTAGATTCAGTACGTGTATGAAAATCAATGATAGCCATATCACAGCTACTTCCCTTCTATCCCTGATCACAACATAGAAGCAGAGAACCCACTCCAAGTACCACTCACCCTGGCAACTCTCACTGAGTTTATTGCCAGCGGGTCTCTATATTTAACAGGTTGTGTTGTCAGTTGATTTATAGGTACTTGGGGGTAGAAATCACCATAAATATTTGCTGAGGATCCTGAAATTAAAGTGTTTTTGAGGGTTATTTTAAGGTTTATAAATACATCTCAAATTCTGTTATACTCAACAAAAGTGGCCAGTGGCTAGGGAATGATAGGTGGTATTCTGAGATCTTTTGAAACTTTACCTGGCAAGAAGTACTTGGCAGAGTAAATGTAAAAAAATTTTGTTTAATTTTTCTCCTGCTTTCTTCAAAATTTTTGAAAGCTCTTACAAAATATAAATACAAATCTGCACATAAAATAGAATGCTTGTAACTCAGCCTCCTGCTTTATTATTTGAGGTCCTGGCCTGGCCAGTAACAGCCCTGTAGAGAAAAACTCAATTATTTTCCCAATTTACACCAAGTAAGCTAACAAAAGCAATGCCATCAGAAACTTCACCTTTGTTGTTGTTGTTGTTGTTGTTGTTCTGTCCTTCAAATGTTGTGACTTTGCATGGGCTTTTCTGAGGTGATCGATGGCAGGTGTGATGGGGAGAAGTAATTGTAGAGAGTAACTGAAAGTTCAAGGCTTTAAGGACAAAAGTGAATGATGTGAACATGAAAGTTTGAGTGATGAAGTCAACTTCTGTCAAGCACAACATGCTCAAGGAAATTTTAAAACAGGATAAAGGTCTGAAAAGTAAGTTTAAAATAGAAGAACATAATTTAATCATGGCCCTTTTTATTATGAAGACTAAAGGTATATTCTGTGTTGAACGCATTTGTGATTTGGAAAGCTAATTATTCATATCTCTACAATTTTATTCCATTTCCTATTTAAGCTCCCTGTGCATTCTCATGGACTGTGCAATTTTTCTCTGGCATTGAGGCTATATGGATGGCTGTTCATGTGGTCTGGAAATTATAAATGGAGCACTCAAATAATTTAACTTTATATCAATCCTTCATAAGCATAAAATAGCTCAAATGAAGAAGTCCAAAACAGCAACCAAGAGCACTTCCAAGCATCTATTGACTTTCTTCTTGGTTCGTCCTTTGACAGCACTGAAAATTTAACTAAATTGTAAACATCTGGAAGGCAAAGACCATATTTTGTGTACCATATCTCAAATAGCATCTAGCTTTGTACCTCACAAGTAACAGTTTTAAAATCAATATATAGAATGAATAACAGGTAGGATCACAAAATCTTTGGAAGATTTAAAAAGGAATTCAGTGGTGAATATCCTGAAATGAACTTTAGAAAAGTGAGTCTTAATGATTTTAAAACAAGTTTGTCTTATCTATTTTGAATTTGCCAAGGATAGAGTTACTTCTCATTTATTGCTTTACTTAAAGTTATAAAACCATGTATCCTTTCATGTTAATCATTTTCCACTGATACAAACTAAAAATATATAGAACATCAAATTAATTTTTCCCATAATGCCCAGTCACTCTCATTTATCAATGTACCTGATTATTCTACTTCCCTCTCAATATCTGTTGTTTATGCCATTCACATCTATGGATCCTCCTTGAATTAATAAATAAAATTTCTCCCGAAACAGACATACTTCCCATTTTTAATCCATGTAGTCAGGTGAGGTTTCACTTCTAGCTCCAAAGGTAGAGAATGGGAATCAAGCTTTGCTAAGCAGTCCATTACATTCCATCTTCTCCAGCTCTTGGACAAAGTATGTAACCAAATCCAAGTCACTGGAACATGGTTTTGAAAGTAGTTTGGAAAAATAACAGGCTGGACTCCGAAGAACCAATACTACTGACACTACACAATTCATAGCCCAGAAGAAACAGGTTCTGATCACATTATTTGAACCCTGATTCCAACTGTGCCTGAAATTAGAGCTACTCTAATCTTTTCCAATTTTATGAACCATAAATTTCCTTTTATTTCTTAATCTAATCTGAGCTGAATTTTCTATAAATTGGATCTGAAAGTACTCCGACACTGTGTTGCTCAAAGGCAACATGGCATGTAGTTGTCTGTTTCTAACCAATGCCCACAACCAATGTCAGCTGCAGACATGGCTCAATAGCTATGATTTTCTGAGCAGAGTATCTCCCAGAGTGAAGCACCATTTGTCATGCCCCTTATAAACAGAATCTGGAGAGAAGGAAACTGCATGCAGATTTGGCTGCCTGCCACAAATTAGATGTAGATGAGAAACAGCTCCTTTGCTTCAAATGTTAATAATAATACTACTTCACAACTGACAAATATGTCCATTATCTTTGGCATAAGGGATAGTAAGTAGTGAGTGACTTGGTGGTCACAGACAATAGTGACTTTAGCAATATGAAGATGGCTGGAAGCTGTAGGCTTTCCAAAAGAGTCAACTCAGGAACATTCAGTCAGAGGAGATTAAATCCACAGGAAAGGATGTAGAGCAAGTGACAGTCAACAGCAAGTGACAGTCAACACCTCTCAACAGAATGCCCATGACCAAGGATTATGCATAACTCCAACAGAGAACATGTATTAACATGCATTGTAGGAGCAAGTGGAAAAACAAGCCATGCTACATTAAAACTTAGGTTATGGAGCTTCCAGAAATACACAAGTTTATATATTCTTCAACTTCACCTTTCTGAAGTGTCCTGATAAGAAACACTACTTCTTCGAGGTTCACGATAAAAACTGAGGACCAAACCAATATGTAGCCCAGTTATGCAGAAGCAAAATGCAGCCAGTGACAAAGATTTCCAGGCATGAAACATGTTTTTATAGAACTATAAGTTCTTTGGCTATGATAACTATGTCCTGAAAGCTGAGATTAGACAAGAAAGTAGAAGGTAAAAGTAGCCTGTGGGTTTTCGAACTTAGAGCCAATAGTTACTGAAAAACGGTTTGATAAAAAAATCAAGTTCAAGAACAAGACCGTACAAAGGAAAAACTAACTAAAAAACTAAAGAGTAAGACCAAAACTAGATTTAAAATTGTGGAAAAGCAAGAGGAACTACCAGGATGTGGAAAGCTGGTAAGACACAGCTAGTGAATGGCAGATTCTTTATATGCTTAAATATGGGTGCAGGAGCTAGCAAGCTTTTACAACTGCTCTGATCTCTAGATTATTCTTTTGGAGGGATTAGAATTAGAGTTATATCAGTAATTTACCTCACAGCTCTCTTATATATTTATTTAAAATGTAAGTGTTTATGGAGGTCCAGTTAAGATGGCAGCATGGTTAAACATGGTACTCAAGTCTTCCCATAACCACATCGAAATTGAAACTAAATTACAAAACAACTATCATGCAGAAGTACCTGAAATCTAGCTGAATCAGGCTGGTAGGAGGGGCTGAAACAAGGAATGGTCTGGTCCTACACGCACATATTGCAGATAAAAATAAGGAGAGATATCTCAGATACAGAGGCTGCTCTGAGGAGCAAGGGGCTGAGCTCCATGCCATGCCTCCCAGCCCAGGGTTCCAGTGCTGGGAAGAGAAGCCCCCATAACTTCTGACCGTGAAAACCAGCAGAGATTGTGTCTGAGTGAGAGAGGGGGGATCCCAGGCATTTCTCTTTAAGGGCCTGATCATGGACTTACTGGGACTTACTCACTCTAAGCTCCAGCTCTGGGACAGCAGCTCAAAGGCACCAAGGATGTATGGGAGGAATTGAATTGTCTGATTTAAGGACAAGGGCTGGAGGTGCAGCTTTCTCCCAGAGTTCTGGCAGATCCTTGTTCCTTGACTGAATCCTCCCTTCAAAGAGCTGGCAGGCTGGGTCAATATCTGAATCTCTATCATCCTGGCCAACACTGTTAGCCACACCCTGGTGATTCCCTGAGACCCCATTCCACCAAAGTTTCAGGACCACCCAAGCCATTTCCTATGTTTTTTTCTTTATAAATGCCATGTCTTGGCTCCTGTTTTGGACTTCCCTAAGTCTCTCAAAAAATAAGCATCTGGTCTCACTTGCTCCATACCTCTCATTAAGTGGCCCCAGGACTGACACTAGCGGCAAACTGGTTTCTTTTGGCAGGTTGGTCTCTTTTGGACACCTCCAACCTTAGCAAAGTAGCAGCCATCCTCAGATCTTTGTAGCTCACGTCAGACGGCCCTGGGCAGAGAATGGTGACAGCCGAGTTTGGTCTGTACCTTCTGGGAGTCCCCAGAGCTAGTGCATCTGGCAGACAGCTTCAGGACATCTCAAAGCACCACCAGACTACCTCCACAAGCGACATACTCAAGGGGCAAATTTAGTGGATTCCAGAGGCCAGCTGAACTTAAATAAGTGCTCCGTGGAAACAAGCCCATGCACAGATGATCCTCTCTCCATGGTGGTTACAACCCATCCTTGCAGTCTATTGGCCAGTGGTTAAATCCTTCCCACTGATGTGCCAACACCAATCAAGGCTCAAATTTAACATGAGGGCAAATACAGCCCACACAGAGGGTGCACAGGTGATTGAGGAAGCGATGTCACTGAACCCTACAGGACACCTACTACATAAGGCCACTCTGTCAAGCTTGGGAGATGTAGTAACTGTACCTAATACATAGAAACAAACACAAGAAGTCAGCCAAAAAGAGGAGACAAAGAAACATGTCCCAAATGAGAGAAGAGAACAAAACTCCAGTAAAAGAACTAAACAAAATGGGGGGAAAAGCAATATACCAGATGCAGAATGTAAAACATTGGTTATGAGAATGCTCAATGAACTTATGAAAAAGAGTAGATGAACTTAGTGAGAACTTCAACAAAGAGGTGAAAACATAAACATGGAGATAGAAAACATAAAAAACAACCAGTCAGAAATAAAGAATACATTAACTGAAATGAAGACTACATTAAAGGGAATCAATAGTGGAATGGATGAAGCAGAGGATAAAATCATACCTGGAAGATAAGGAAGCAAAAAACACCCTATCAGAACAGCAAAAAAAAAAAATCCAGAAAAAAATGAGGATGATAAGTCAAGAATACCAACCAGAATGAGAAGGAAGAGAGCAAGAATTGAAAACCTATGTGGAAAAAAAATGACAGAAAACTTTCTTCACCCAATGAAGAAAATAGACACAAAAGTCCAAGAAGCACAGATGGGTCCAAACAAAATGAACCCAAACAGGACCACACCAAGACACATCGTAACTCTAATGCAAAAGGTTAAAGACAAAGAGAGAATCTTAAAAGCAACAAGAGAAAAATGGTTAATTACCTACAAAGGAGCTCCCCTAAGACTTCCAGCTGATTTTGCAAAAGAAACATTGCAGGCCAGGGGGATTGGCAAGAAAAATTCAAAGTGATGAAAATCAAAGACCTGCAATCAAGAGTATTCTGCCCAAGGATTTGAACAGACACTTCTCCAAAGAGGACATACAGAGGATCCAGAGACACATGAAAAGATGCTCAATATCTCTAGCTATCAGAGAGATGCAAATTAAAACCACAATGAGGTACCACTTGACACCAGTCAGAATGGCCTTCATAAACAAAGCAACAAACAAGTGCTGGAGAGGGTGTGGAGAAAAGGGGACCCTAGTGCACTGTTGGTGGGATTGCAGATTGGTACAACCACTATGGAAAGCAGTATGGAATTTTCTAAGAAAACTAAAAATGGACATACCTTTTGACCCAGCAATTCCACTGCTTGGATTATATCCTAAGAACCCTGAAAAACCAATTCAAAAGAACCTATGCACCCCTATGTTCATAGCAGCACAATTTACAATAGCCAAGTGCTGGAAGCAACCTAGGTGCCCATCAGTTAATGAATGGATCAAAAAACTGTGGTACATTTACACAATGGAATTCTATGCAGCAGAAAGAAAGAAGGAGCTCCTACCCTTTGCGACAGCATGGAAGGAATTGGAGAACATCATGCTAAGCGAAATAAGCCAGGCAGTGAAAGACAAATACCATATGATCTCACCTTTAACAGGAACCTAATCAACAAAACAAACAAACAAGCATAATATAAACAAAGACACTGAATTTGAGAACAGTCTGACAATGTCCAGAGGGGGAGGGGAGGGAATTTCAGGGGAAAAGGGGAACGGTTTAGAGCAACAAGTATAAAGGACTCATGGACAAAAACTATGGGGGGGTGGAAATGGGAGGAAGGTGGGGAGGGCTGGGGTGGTGGGCTGGGGCAGGGTAAAAGACAGAAAACTGTACAATATCAACAATTAAAAAAAAAAAAGATTATTCTGCCCAGCAAAGCTATCATTTAATGTCCAAAGACAGATAAGGAGCTTTCCAGAAAGAAAAAGCTAAAGGATTTTATCACCAACAAAACAGTATTACAAGAAATATTACAGGGTCTTTTTTATGAAGAACAGAGAAAAAAGATTTAAAAATATTAATAATAAAGTTGTGATAAATATATATCTATCAACAATTACTTTAAATGCAAGTGGATTGCATGCAGCAGTTCAAAAACATAGAAAACTGAATGGATAACAATACAAGACCCTTACATATACTGTCTACAAGAGACCTCCTTCAGAACAAAAGACACAGAGACTGAAAATAAAGTGATGGAAAAGAATTTTCATCAAGAAGAGAAAAAAAAAAACAATAAAAAACACTGAGGTAGCAATGCTTATACCAGACAAAATAGACTTTAAAACAAAGACTACATAACAAGAGACAAAGAAGAACCTAGCAATTCCAGTTTTAGGTGTGTATCTGAAGAAAGCCAAAACAATAAATCAAAAGACATCCAATATATATCCATATATTTGTTGCAGCATTATTTTCAAAAGCCAAGAAATGGACACAACCTAAGTGACCATCAATAGATGATTGAATATAGAAGTAGTGGATATATTTATTGGAATATGATTCAGACTTAAAAAAGAATTAATTCTTGTCATCTGAAACAACATGGATGGACATAGAAGGTACTGCATTAAATGAAATAAGACAGACAGAAAAAGACAAATGCCATATAATTTCACTTATATGTAAAATCTAAGAAAAAAAACAAAATAAATGAACAAGCAGAACAGAAATAAACTCATAGAGACAGAAAGCATTTTGATGGTATGGGTGAAAAAGGTGAAGAGATTAAGAAGTACAAGTTGGCAGTTACAGAATAGTCATGGGGATGTAAATTCCAGCATAAGAAATATAATCAATAATACTGTAATAACTATTTATGGTGTCAGATGAGTACTACATTTATTAGGGTGTCCACTTAGGAAGCTCATAACATCTACTCATTGGGTTATACACCTGAAACTAATATAATATTGTAGTTCAACTGTAATTAAAAAATTAACGTTTATTTAAAGTAAAAAAAAAAAAAAAGGTGAAGGGCAGAGATTTAGCAACTAAGTGCCCATCAGTAAACAAGTAAATAAAAAGCTGTGGTATATTTGCCCAATGAAATATTACTTGGCCATTAAAGAGAAGGAAATCTAACATTTTGCAACAGCATGGTTGGACCTAGAGAGCATTATGCTAAATGAAATAATGCAGTCAGAGAAAAACAAACACCTTATGATTTCACTTATATTGTATGTGGAATCTAATGAAAAATAAACAAAATAGAAACAGAATCATAGACACAGATAGCAGATTAACAGCTGTGAGAAGGGAGAGGTTTCAGTGGGCTGGGTGAAAAACTTGTAAGGATTAAGAAATTGGTCATTGAAAAATAGCCACAGAGATGTGGATTGCAGCATGAAGAATATAGTCAGTAATGTTGAGGTAACAGGGTATGGGGCCCAGTGAGGGGACCACTCTGATGAGTGCATGGTTTTCTGGCCTCTTTGCTGTACATATAAAACTGGTGCAGAATGGTTTGAATGTAAACTGGGATTGAGAAAAATGTGAATGAATTAAAAAGTACTAATTGGCAGTTACAAAAATAGCCACAGGGATGTCAACTACAGCATAGGGAATACAGTGTCCAACACAAATAAGGCCCCTTTTTTATTACAAAATCATAAGCATGTAATTCTATAACATAATATCACACTCAAGCACACCATATGACATTTTAAGTAAAACGTTCAACTTAAAACTGTAAATTATTGCACCCGTATTATTACCCTAGCAACCACACTCCGGAGGGTGTTACTTCTGCCGGACCCTGTATAGTCAACCATATTGTAATAACTATGTGTGGTACCAGATGAGTACCTGAAATATCAGGGGGCACACTTTGTACAAATATATGACTGTCCAGCCACTATGCTGTATACCTGAAATTAATACAAAAAATGTTGATTGCCAAATGTAATTGAAAAACAAAATAAAATAGATGTATCTGCAAGAAAAGTAGAAACATATGAACAGAAATGCTTCTTGCAAGGGTTAATACTTTAGTAATTGCATACCCATTGATATTTTATATTGTTTATTTTCAGAAATATTGCTAGCAGAAATATTTCATTTATGTCTTCTGCTGAACAATCCATAGTGAAATGGAAAAAATAAGAGCAATGAAGTGAAACTGTCACAAAACTGAACATATTGAATTTGAAGGAGGGTTTAGGATTTGAGAAGATGTTTTTCCTATGTTTTATTGATAAAATGTCCTTTTTGGTAAAATAATAGTGATAAGAAATAGTAGTTGTTGCCAAAACAGTCTTTATTGTGAAAATAAAAGCTGATAACTCTGTATTGGTTTCCAATTCTCTCTCTCTCTCTCTCTCTCTCTCACACACACACACACACACACACACACACGTCAAAACACTAACACTGTAAAGATCAAGAGAACTCAATGACATAACAGAAAAATGGATTCATGACTAGGATATTGAACTATTCCATATGAAGTTGGTAATCATATTTCAAAGTAGAATTGTCAATCATCTTTGGAGGTCAGAAACAATTGTTTGAAACACATTCCTTTAAATCAAGTGAAATAAATCTCCACCAATCCTCATATGATGACATAACATATATTGAAACCAGTGTTGCATAAATAATGTATTCAATTGGCAAGCTGTGAATACATTCACAAAGTTATTGATGACCTTTCATCATGATTTTCTAACTTTGTTTTGCTCTACCACTCCTGAGTTATAAGCTCATCAATAACTCATTGAAAAATGATGTATATCTAATCAGCCTAGTTGGGAGCAGCAACATCTTTATATACTACTTGCTGACCATGTTGAGCACCCTCTTTGTGTAAATATTATTTCAGTACTACATATGCTGGCCTTTGACTTAAAATATTTTTAAGGTATAATGATTTGAGAATGACAAAATGAGCATAAAAACATGTTAAATATATTTTCTGATACAATGATATTTTATTTTCAAATATCAATTTTAATTAGTACATGACATTAATCAAAAACATGTAGAGGAAATGCAAAAATAAATCAACTTTTCTTTAACCAGATATTTTTGATTCATGTAGACATAGCTACTGTATTTTATATTTTTAATATTCTATGGTTTTATTATAAAGTAGAAAATACATTTTAAATTTGTTTTTGACATCATATAGTACTAAAAAATAGAAAAGTGGTTAGAAAACTATAGGAGTATGTCAAAAAGACATGGAGACGGATAAAGGAGTTTCTAATAGCCAAATCTGTGGCAATTTGAGCAGGATAGAAAATGAAAATTAATATTAATTGTAATGAAGTAGAACCATTAGAAAAATATAAATATCCTTGAATCCAATTGAAGTAAATAGATGATAGATAGAGAACAGATACATAAATGAATAAATGAATGACTTGCTTCCTTACAGTGGAATTCTGATTAACATTATAGAAAAAATAATGTAAACATAAAATCATTATTTGGCAAACACACATCATCAATAGCAATGATTTCAAATTTGTGATTTAGAATAATCAATAGATTCTAAAATTGGAGAGTAAAAGCAGAATGAGAAACAAATATTTGCATAGTCCCTAAGGATCTCTTTACATAACACTTATTCATTACAATGGGGAAAATAACTTCACAGTAGAAAAATCTGGTAGTAACTACCTTAACCAATAATTAAAGTTAATATCCAGTAATGGAACCTATTGATTTTAAGAACCACTAAGATATGAAGTAGTGAGAAAGAATAAAGATTACTTCTTAAGGTATCATTGCTGAAAAATTACAGCATAATTTTCATAATGAGGAAAACCTCAGACAGGTAAAAAGTATGAAACATTCAATGAAATAAAATTTCAGTATTCTTCAAATGTGAAGAAATGGAACAAATTGGAAGAGACTAAGGTGACAACAACTAACTGCAATATGTGACCTACATAAGATCTTGGACCAGCAGTAGGACATTTTTGGAACAATTGCAGGAAACTGAATAAGATCTGTAGATTAATTAACAATGCTGAATGATTAATTGATTAATTAATATTAATTAATCAATATTAATATCTTGTTTTGATAACTGTCTTGTGTTTCTATAAGATGTTAACATTTGGAAAAGCTGGGTAAAGGGTACACAAGAATTCTCTGTACTCTTTCTTGTAAGTTTAGGTCAGTCAAATTCAAATTGGAAATAAAATAATAAGGGTTTGTTTCTTTCTTTGTAAGTAAGTTTTTGAGAAAATCAACACAAAGCTGCACAGAATCATCATAGGTGAGGACCGTGGTAGGAATTTAGAAGGATGAACAGTCATGTTTGGCTGGGTCATGCCAGGCCCAGCCTATTGTCCAGCCTCTATAATGCCTCCCTCTCAATTCAGCTAGATCCAGTGAACCCTTCCTTACAAATTTCCACAGGCCATATCTTGGGAACCGAACCTTACTTTAGTGAGAAGATGGTAACTAAAGCAGCACAACCAGTTTCAGCAGCACATCAGTTGTACTACTGCTAGTCCAGTGCTGATCCTGTTCTCTCATTCTGGGAAGGAGGCGTCAGCCTTGTTCCCCTAAACTCCAGGTATACGGTTCTTCAGTCCTTTTAGCACCATAGCCCTGCCTTCCTCTGGCACTGGCACTATTACTTAGTGACAGACTTCCCAGGTGCCAAACACTTGCCAACATGTTTGGGCAGAACTCATCCCTCTTGCATGCCATCACCTGTGCCACCTCCATCATTTCACACTAACTATCACGACAGACCACTCCTGTCCACCTTCCACATTACTCTTTGTCTATCTTTCACAATTTAGGAGTGCTCGCCATCATCAACTTCCTATAGCCTCACCTATTTCCCCAGGTCTTGCCTATCCCAGCAAGTGGGTTCGCTATGGCTACTTAATGTGTCCAGCCAAGGTGTTAATGCTTGACCCTTAGCCTTCAGGTAGTTGCTATGGCTCTTCTTACATGCAAAAAGTATCCCTAACAACGTAGATGTGTAACTCCCACAAGATGACAAAACTCATTGTGACTACTGATGAGGAGCCATTCTAGTAGGCACTGTGGAGGAATTTTGTGACTTTACATTATTTTTTACAATCACATTATGAAACAAATAGCTGTTGTTAGTGAAATAGAAGCTAGAATTAGATAACTCTGCAAACAGAATCAGGAGCATTCTGATCAGAATCGATCAACAAAAAACAAGTACTGGTGAGGATGTGGAGAAAAGGGAGCACTTTTGCACTGTTGGTGGGAATGAAGACTGGTGCAGCCACTATGGAAAGCAGTATGGAGATACCTCAAAATATTAAAAATGGAATTGCTTTTTGACTCAGTGATCCCACTTCTGGAAATATATCAGAAGGAACCCAAAACACTAATTTGAAAGACTATAAGCACCCCTATATTCATCACAGTGTTATTTACAATCACCAAGATACAGAAGCAGCCTAAGTGTCCAGCAATAGATGAGTGGATAAAACAACTGTGGGACATTTACACAATGGAATTCTACTTGGCCATAATAAAGAAAATTTTACCCTTTGCAACAATATGGGTGGACCTGGAGAAGATTATGCTAAGTGAAATAAGTCAGTGAGAGAAAGATAAATACCATATGATTTCATTCATATGTAGAATCTAATGAACAAACTGAACTAACAAGCAAAAACAGAAACAGACTTGGAGACAGAAAGCAGATGACAGCAAGTAGGAAGGAGGAGGCTAGGAGGTAGAGGGATTGAGCAGAAAGGAAAAAGAACTCATGGACATGGACAACAGTGTAGTGATTGCTGGGAAGTATACTGGAGGGTATAAGGGCACTCGATGGTTATGGAAAAAAATAAAATAAAGATTACATAAAATATAATAATAAAAACTATAAAATCATGACCTGCTTAAAAATATTAAATAAAATTATATATTAAAGTCCTTAGTTGCACTAGCCAGATTTCATTTTATTTTATATATTTTTGTAGTTTTAGAAGTTGTATTTTTATTCTGATGTTCTAATTTGAAATTAGACATTTAAGAAAATAATTTTATGTAGTATGTTTACCATTTTCATAAACCCTCATGGAACAAATATCGGCTCCAGTCAACTCTCTATAGCTGTGAGCCAGAAGGAAGTATGGAAGGAAGTATCATTTTCATCTCTTGGTACAATGCAATCTCTAAGAATCTAGTTACAATTCCCCTTAGCAAATGGAATCCCAGAAGTGTCTGCACACAGCTAAATTGCACATGTATTCTCCTTCTAGAGGTATTTTTTTTTACACCATGGTTGAAAACTATCTGCTCTTTAAATTATTCCATTGTTTTACAGAGGAAGTATTAATGTCATGACGGCACTGGCCACATTTCAAATACTCAGCAGCTCCATGGGGCTATGGTTACCTTACTGTTAGTGGGTTTCCATGACTGGGAACATTCTGCTGAGCAGCAGGATAAGGTCCAGAGCAGAAAGAACGCTGAGGAGTTTTTTAATGATGATACCTATGAAATATTTGAATGATGTCATCAAGAAATGTGTAACTCTCAAAAGACTTTTTTAGTTTCATCATAATGAGGAGCAAAAGATATTATAGAATGCTAGAGTTCACTTTTTTACTTAATAAAACATCCATGCCCTTGTAAGTTTAATTATGCTAAATTTCTATATAATGCCATATACTATAATGAAATTATTTTCTCTGTAATGATAGGAGTCAAAGCAAATATTTTACTAGAAGTTTTAAATATCTAATCGCAACTTTTTTCTGATTCATTAGCAGGTCACAGTAGCTTGAAAATAGAAGATAACTATCTTACAATATCACAATATAACATGTAATATCCCATTTAGAAAAATATGTCTAGATTCTGTTCCATGCAAAATGTGTGTAGGTCAATTTTCAAATCTTTTCAAGTGTTGAATTCCATATAGCATTGAACTGAATCAGATACGAAAGTAACTTGTAATGATAATATCTATTCAGATTATCTTAATCTGAAAAAAGAAAATTTGTTTCACATAGTTTAAAGTGTTGAACATATTGAAGACAAAAAGTCAATCAATGAAAATAAATGTAAAGCTGAAAAAGATGTTTTTAAATATATGTATAGTCATGCCACGGTTATTCTAGAGAAAAATCATTTTGTTTCTTTCAAACCACTTCTCACCTACTTTTAGTTTTGCAAAACACATATATGCCAGGCTGTCTCATGGGCTGAGAATCACAGAGGTAAATAACACACAAAGAAATGCCTTTTCAGAAGTTCAAAGTCTGCTGAGAGAAAAAATTGAGATATTTAGTATGGTTTTGTGTGTTGAGTGATGCTTGTGTACCATCTACAGAAGTCTGGCTAACATCCAGTGTAACTGTCTGCATTATTTTGACTACCTGCAGTGTTCAAGTGATGCTAAGAACTGATGCATCATGCCTAATATGACATGTCTCAGCTGCAGATGCTCAGTTGTTAAAGAGGAGAATGGCAATAGCGCTTTTATGGGCCTTAGCCTGTCTATATGTCTGGCTTCCAAAATATTCATTTATATTCCTTTGTCATTGCAATGGCAATTTTTAAAAATATAATATTTTAAAGAATAATTTTTCAAATATTCTAACAATAACTTCTCTTTCAATTCTCATAGATAGGTTATTTAGTTACTCATAGAGGTGGATTAGCCCCACTGAATTAACAACTTGGTATTTCTTTTTATTTCAGGGTGTATCTGAGAGAGAATCAAATGTCTTACTATTTTAAGTTTTCCCCAAATTTTAAAAATGTTTTTTGTTTTTTAATCCCCAACCAAGGACATTTTTTTCCATTGCTTTTTACAGAGAAAGAGGAAGGGAGAGAGAGAAACACCAATGTGAGAGAGAAATATCACTCGGTAGCCTCCCACATGCTCTTGCACTGGGACTGCATGTGCGCGGATCCAGGATCAACCTTAACCCAGGCATGTGCCCTGACGGTGAATCGAAACAGCATAATTTCAGTTACAGGATAATGTTCCAACCAACTGAGCCACACTGGCCAGGTGATTTCTCAAAATGTTGTCAAGTGTGTTTTCAAAATCATCTTTTTGGCTGACATGTGTTTCCTTGATTTGGCTGTAAGCTCCTTGGAAAAAAGTAAATGGTGTTCCATTTTATATCCTCAGCGTATAGTTTGATGCCTATAACATAATAATTGTTCATAAAGTGTTCAGTGAAGGAGAGCATAAAGGAGCCAAACAATGTACAAATGTTAGGTTTCCCATTGTACTTGAAGCTCCATCACAAACAGATATGGTTTCTAGAAATAGTATTTCACACTTTACCAAATCAGAAGTCAGGAATAGTGAACAGCAAACCATCCAACAAGTAAGCCAACAAATATCTTCATTAAAACATCCCTTTGTTTCTATGTATTGTTAATTTTGTGAATGCCTCAGGTTAGGTCAGTGATTTTCAACCGCTGGGCCACAAGAATTTTTAAAACATGCAATACCTGACTAATCAGGGGCACTGAGATCTTTCCCCTTAGTCTGTCAAATAAAAAATAAAATGACAACAGCCACACAACAATAGCCATCCAGTGTGAATAAATCAAAATTATATCTATTTTTTGTCAGATCAGCAAAAAAGTATAATATGTATTTTTGGTGTGCTGCAGAATTGTAGTAATAGGTTCGTGTGTGCCATGGGATGAAACAGGCTGAAAAACTCTGGGTCAGGAGTTGAGGAAAAAGAGGCTGGTCAGGGAGACAGCAAGCGCCCTTAGACTATTAAAGAAACACACCCTTCGTAGAGGTTCTTCTGTGTCTTGTACACAGACTTTCTGTTTCCCTATGTTAACAAGAGGGAAGGAATGTTACTTGAAGAGGTACTGCCACAAGCTACGTTTTATCCTGTGAGCTTTCTCAGCCTTTCCAGGTCCATTGGTTGCCTCCTTGATTTTTTTCTTCTGATGCTGTCCTTTTTGCTGCCTGTTCCATTTCCCCCACGGTTTAAGGTTGCCTTTCTTACACTTCTCTTCAAAAAGTTAAAGGTCCTTTTTTAACTTAAATTTCTAAACCATCCTCAATTTCTTACTTCTAACATTTACTGAAAGTGTTTCCTCAGAAGACTAAGACAATTGTAATTCTTCATGTATAGATGCTAATGCATTAAACACAGAATTTAAAGTTTAAAGATGATCTCATTTCTGAATTGTATGGCTTTCTTACTATTTATGTCTAGAATTGCACATGTCATACCCATGCATAGATCTAGCGTGATTTAATTAATAAATAGCAAGAGGTCCAATACTATGTCTTATTCTTTATTTTCAAAGTTCTCAACTCAGGTCATGACTATGCAGCCATTTCACCATCAATTCACAGCTTTCCAATTACTGCCTGTGTAACCCTGAGATATTAT
The DNA here is from genome assembly GCA_039655065.1 of Glossophaga mutica. Taxonomy (NCBI): domain Eukaryota; kingdom Metazoa; phylum Chordata; class Mammalia; order Chiroptera; family Phyllostomidae; genus Glossophaga; species Glossophaga mutica. Next base: position 158,160,063 of record CM077304.1, on the reverse strand, counting down.
TTAACCTCTATGCAGCTTAGATTCTGTGCTGAAAAATAGATATTAACTAGGGTAACCATATAATTTATTTTCCAAACTGAGTCACTTTTGTGAATGGTAGCGAGTACTAATAGCGATTTTACTCTCAAAAAACTGATATAAATGTGGGTTTTTCAAGGGAACCCAAGGCATATGGACAATCATGCTACTAATAATAGTTGGTAACATCAAATGTAAAATCACAGGGAGAACATGGAGACTTAGAACTGTAGATGAGCAATAAATGTTATATTATTGTCATTAATATATGTATATATTATCATTGGCCTAGGAAAACCCTTGGGCCTTATTTATTTAACACTATGTGCTACCCACTAAGATGATTAAACCATCTGGGACATTATAGTTTTTATCTCACTTTTGCTTTTTTATATTTTCTTTTGATAGCATATTTCAAAGTTAAACTATTCTCACCATCAATACATTTTTGTAATAAGGATGAAATAAATGAAATATTTTGTAAAATTCAATGTTTGCTTGATGGAATTCCATCTTCAATAGAGATTTAGAAGAGCTGATCATTTTTTTTAACTCTGAAGTATTACTTTGAAACTACTCTTAACCTCTCATTTTAAAGTCAGAATCATTTCAATTCCTTTAATTTCTGTTCATAAATATAATTATTAGCTCTTTCATTCATGTATATATCCAATGAATCCTACACAAAGTTTATTAAATTCGTCAAGGAGCCTCAAATTGGACAGTGTTCTCTAATAAAGATAAAATGTTGAGAATAGCAGGAGGATAACATTGAAATTGCTACATGCTAATTTGGCATCCTAATAAAACATTTTTATGTGTTATTTACTATTGTGCTTGATTTGTTACTTTCACCAAAATAAACATAGCCTTTATTTCCTAGGAGCTTGCAAAAATAAAAATAAAATACAGACTTCTTCAGGTCGTTAAGATCTTAATGGGGGTGTAGATGCTAAACAGAGTTGCACAAAGACCACGTCCATGTTACTGTCATCCATGTATAACAAGCTTCTAGGCTGCTGGTTAATATTTGGTGAATACATGAATAAGTGGATCAACACATGAATAAATGAAGACAGACACAGATGACAGAATAATAAATGCAGCAAATGAAATATTATGTACAAATAAAAATATCAGATGCTAGCATCTGTTTACTCATTTACTGAGGAGATATTTATTGAGTGCAAGTTGTAAATACTAAGAATACAAAAGAAAATTAAGATGCAGTCATTGTTCACTTATAAACATAGAAAAATATTTTATAGATTATATAAACTGATAGCTAACAATCTGCCGGCCAAGATGGAGGCGTAGGTGGACACACTATGCCTCTTCTCACAACCAAAATTAAGGACAACAAATATTTAGAAACAAGAAAACAACCAAAGCTAATAGAAAATTGAACTGTATGGAAGTCCAACAACCATTCATCCAGACCAGTAAGAGGGGCGGAGTCGAGGCAGGAAAAAGTGGAGGTGCAAACCTGGAACGCAAGCAGCAGTGGCTGGCAGTTCCCAGGTGCACAGGCGGTGGCTGGCGGTCCTCGGGCACGGGGTGGCAACTGTGCAGACCCAGTAAGGCCGCACAAGGTGGCTGGCTGACCAGGTGGTCCCACATTCGCGCACACAGATGGTCCAGGCAAAGGGGAAGTGGCGGAAGGGACTGGATCCAGGAGAGAGTGGAGCAGGCTCCATTGTTCCTTCTCAGACCCAGCCCCCACCTATAGCATCACAACCCAGCAACTGCGCTGCCCCACCCTGAGGAACACCTAAGGCTCCACCCCTCATACGTAATAGCCGCGACCAGACTAAAACCAAACCAAACCAAACAAACAAAAACATGGCTCAAACCGGAGAACAAATGAAAGCTCCAGAGCCACTTCTTCTAAGTCATAAAGAGATAGCCAACCTATCAGATGCACAGTTCAAAGCATTGGTCATCAAGATGCTCACAGAATTGGTTGATTTTGCTCACAAATTAGATGAAAAAATGCAGGCTACAATACGTGAAATGAAGGAAGATGCATGGGGAACCAATAGAGATGGGAGGAAAACTGAGACTCAAATCAATGGAGTGGACCAGAAGGAAGAAACTAACAACCAAACAGAAAACGAGGAAGAAACAAGAATTCAAAAAAAGAAGGAGAGGCTTAGGAACCTCTGGGACATCGTTAAATGTCCCAACATCTGAATTATAGGGGTACCAGAAGGGGAAGAAGAAGAGCAACAAGTGGAAAACTTATTTGAACAAATAATAAAGGAGAACTTCCCCAATCTGGCAAAGGAAATAGACTACCAGGACGTCCAAGAAGCTCAGAGAGTCCCAAAGAAGTTGGACCCAAGGAGGAACACACCAAGGCACATCGTAATTACATTAGCCAAGATTAAAATGAAGGAGAGAATTCTAGAAGCAGCAAGGGATAAGGGGACAGTCACCTACAAAGGAGTTCCCATCAGGCTGTCAGCTGATTTCTCAAAAGAGACCTTCCAGGCAAGAAGGGGCTGGAAAGAAATATTTGAAGTCTTGAAAGGCAGGGACCTACATCCAAGATTGCTCTATCCTGCAAAGCTGTCATTTAGAATGGAAGGGAAGATAAAGTGCTTCTCAGATAAGGTCAAGTTCAAGGAGTTCATCATCACCCAGCCCTTATTATATGAAATGTTAAAGGGACTTATCTAAGAAAAAGAAGACCAAAATATGACAGTGAAAAGACAGCAAACTCACAGCTATTAAGAACCACACCTAAAACAAAAGCAAACTAAGCAAACAGCTAGAACAGGAACAGAACCACAGAAATGGAGATCATATGGAGGGTTAGCAACAGGGGGGTGGGAGGAGGAGAGAGGGGGAAAAGGTACAGAGAATAAGTAGCATAGACAGTGGGTAGAAAATAGACAGGGAGGTCAAGAATAGTGTGGGAAATGTAGACGCTAAAGAACTTATGACACATGGACATGAACTGAAGGGGGGAATGTGGGTGGAAGAGGGTGTGTAGGGTGGAGGGGAATGATGGGGGAGAAATGGGACAACTGTAATACCATAATCAATAAAATATATTTTAAAAAAGAAAATAAATAAACTGATAGCTAACAATCTCAATATACATTAAAATAACATAAACAATAAAATTTATCCCATAAGTCCAAAGATGCTCTAATAATAAGAAATATTTCTCTTTATTTTTTAAAGATTGTATTTGTTTACATTTAAAGAGGGGAAGGGAAGGAGAAGAAAGGGAGAGAAACATCAACGTGTGGTTGCCTCTCAAGTACACCCTACAGGGGACTTGGCCCACGACCCAGACATGTGCCGTGAATGGGGATCAAACCCATGACCTTTTGGTTAGCAGGCTGGCTCTCAGTCCACTGAATCACACCAGCCAGGCCAAGGATCTTTTCTTCATTACATTGTTAATCAAAAGGCAAAAATTTCATGTAATAATAGAAATAGATGACAAGAAGTCTTTTGATAACATCTAAATATTTCTGGCAAACTGGAAATAGAAATTATCCTTAACACAAAATGTATAAATTAGGAATAATTATTAAAAGGTTAATCACTAGAGTCTCATCCGAGTCACAAGTTCCTTGTATTGCTACCATTTTTCCACAGTCTATAATTTAGACATTAAAAAAAGGAGATAATAAACAAACAATGGTATAGATACTGGAAAGAAAGAGATAAAATGATAACTATTAACATATTTGTGTGTGTTTGTAGATGAAAAACTATGCAAACATGTTAATCAAACTGTCAATGTGCTATCTTCAAAGGAAGTAAAAGTGTGGGAAGGAGAATTCGTGCTTTCTCGTTGTTCTGTTTACAGTTCTGTATTTGGCATGATGGAGGTGGTTATAGTGCTGTATATATGCGTAGTGATACCTCCCCTGCCCTCTTGGAGCTGTGCTGAGGAAGAGAGAAATAATTGCCTTGTAATACAGAGCATAGTAGAAGCCCTTACGCTGGCTTTAAGAGAGCAAAGGAGGAAATAACCAATCCAGTTTTAGGGAAGACTTTGGAGAGGCACAGTAGTGAGAAAAAAAATACTTTTAAGTCAGTGCAAATAATGAGTGTGAGAGAGTAAGTGTATAAAAACATAATTTATTCTACAACAGCAAATTATTCCATGCAGCTAAGAGCATAGGATGTAGGGGAAGAAGGAAGGGATGGGAGAGTAGCATGTTGAGAAAGGGGGTTTTGACTACATTATAAAATTTGTATCATATCCTTATCATATCAAGGAGCTGAGGTTTAATTTCATACCAGCAGTATCCACCCATTCTATTCATGTGTAACCAAATAAATCATAAAAAATGATTTACCCCTTGTAATATGGATATGTATATCATACACTATTTGTATTACAAAATATATATCATGTTGTTGAAAAACTATATATCCATTTTATATTTCCAAATTGACATCAAAATAGTTTTATCTAATTTTTTAACAGTTTCAAAGGATACATTCCTGGTATAGTATATATTGTAAGCCAAATGACAAAAGAATTTTCTCATTAAAACCCATCATCTATATCAGAATTTCTATTGAGTAAAGTCTGACATTTTCAGTTTTCATGAACCATTTGACTTCTCATAGGTAAATATGTAGATAGACAGATAAATGATCAGATAGACAGATGAATTACAAAAATGGAGCCTCAACAAAAATAAATTATCTGCTTGAAATAAGATACAGCCCTCTTTACAATTTTTTTTAATCAGTATTTTTTAATTGTTGATATTGTACAGTTTTCTGTCTTTTACCCCGCCCCAGCCCACCACCCCAGCCCTCCCCACCTTCCTCCCTTTTCCACCCCCCATAGTTTTTGTCCATGAGTCCTTTATACTTGTTGCTCTAAACCGTTCCCCTTTTCCCCCGAAATTCCCTCCCCTCCCACTCTGGACACTGTCAGACTGTTCTCAAATTCAGTGTCTTTGTTTACAATTTCTTAATGAAGCCCTCTGGCTTTGTTCTCAGGAAAATCACTCAGAAGCTATGAATTCTTCAAATGTCCCTTTGTTTACAACCCTAAAGATTTTGTACCTAGGGGATGTGCAAAATACCACCCAAGATGGATGAAAAATTGGACAAGAATAACTGTGAAAAGAGTGTTGGAAAAAGACGACCTGTGGACAGCAAGACTGCCCTCAGGAAGAAGTATTTTTGGATAAAATTTATACGGAAATCGAAGGTCTGGGTACATATTTCATTAAAACCAAGCTATCTATGACCTCACGTCACCTATAAAGTCTTTCTGTAGTCAAGAGGAAAAAGTGTCTCAGTTTGTATACTGCTTCCATTTAGAAGAAGGAGCCATTTATATATTTGGATACTTATATCTCTAGTGTTGGCACCAACAGTATTCTGGATTCCACCTTGTAAGAGATAGAGAAAAATTTAATAATTGAATTTTTCAGATTTTTGAGGATGTGCAGTAGATATTTCTTTATCATTTCAAAACACAGCAGTTACTTTCTTCAGAACTATTAATCTGCCTTTGTCTTTGGAAATTCTGAACCATACAAATATTTCTGTTTTCCTCTTTGAACTAAATAATAGAAGGCTTAGAACCAAATGTTCTTCACTAGAAAAAACAATACATGCATATTTTATATAACTTTATCACTTTCTTTATCTTCTTATCCTCATTTTGCTTTAGTTCTCATTTATGAATTTTTAACATGGAACTTTGTATAAAGAAATAATTTGTGTAAGTAAATAAAAATAAAATTATAATGCATACAAAAGTGAAAATTTCTGTCCTATTCCTGACTCATGGGCTCCTCCCCAGAGTCAATCACTCTCATCGGTGTCTTTAGGATCTTGTGCATTGCTTTTTTTTTTTTTTTTTTTTTTTTTTTAGATTTCATTTATTTGTTTTTAGAGAGAAGGCAAGGGAGGGAGAAGGAGAGAAACATCGATATTAGAGAAAAAGATAGACTAGTATCCTCTCCCATGTGTCCTGACTGGGGACTAAACTGAAAGCCCAGGCATATACCCTGATTAGGAACTGAACCTGTGACATTTTGCTTTGCAGGACAATTCCCAAACAATTGAGCCACACTGATCAGGTCTTGTGCATTGCTTTTAAATGTAATTTATACATTTACAATTATATTTGGATACTTTATCACTTCACATAAATCATGGTTTAACAATGATTCTACATTTCCCAATATTTAATAAATATAACATGCAAAATAATATCTCAATGATCATATATTCTTATTTAACTTAAAGCTTATTGAACTAAAAAATGTAGAAAACTGTGGTCATTGGACAGATAAGGCCTGTCCAGAACATATCCAGCCACGTCCTATGAAAAATAGAGACATTTACTGAAGAAGATACAAGATACAGAAACATTGTACATAGGACAATGACACCTCAGTCCCCTTCAAAGTAGGCACCTTGGGATCTCACACTGTTCTAATTGCCATCAGCTGCCCTGTCATATTTTCCTGAATCTCATAGATGGTCTAAAATCTCTTCCCTTTCAAAGGTGATTTTAGTTTTGGGAAAAGCCAGAAATTGCTGGGTGCCAAATCTGGGCTATGAGGTGGGGGTGGAAGGGTGAGTCACCTGGGTGATTTGATGTTTTGCTAAAAAACTGCACAAGATGTTATGCATGAGTGGGCGCATTGTCACAATGAAGCTGCCAATCACCAGTTGCCCATAGCTACAGCCTGCTGAATCACCGAATAGTTTCTGTAGAGGAATGTTCAAGCTTCATGCAAAATTTGGTGCAGATTCTTGCTCTATTCACTCAGTCATTTTGAATGTGACAGCCACACAGTGCACATGCTCATTCGATGACATCTACCGCCCCCAGTGACTAGTAGAGTACAGTCCTCATTATTCACACATGCACATTCCAGTCCACTCTCCTGGGCTGCCAGGTTACATGGATGTTGTGCAAACCATTCTCGTTATATCAACAATGACTGGACTTTTTCTGGACAGACCTCATATAACATTTTAACTACATTGTAAATTAATTTGAACTTGAGTTAGCTTAATACATAATCACAGTTTCAAACATTTTAACACTGTTCTCTCCATGCTCCCCAAATCTGTCAGTTATAGGGAAAGGAAAAGGAGAAAACTTTCATTATTCATTTCTATGGCAGCAATTACTTAGTCTGTGGTGTGAGAAGTTGCTTTTTCATTCAGATGCTTGCTCCTTCCTCTACACCCTTATTTAACATTTATTTTTAAAAACTGCCTGGCCGTTTTTACATTTACATGACTTCTATTGTATTTTTAATTCCAATATTTATATTTCAATTTAAAGGCTCTACCTTGCATATAAATATGGGTTTGTTCATGTGAATAAATATACATATTTTATAGTTTTATTTGTGACCGTTCAGTACTTTAAGTCTCCCATTGGCACTTAATGATAGTGTATTGTTTCCCCATGTGCCCTGTGATTTTGAACTATGACCTGATCTTCAGTGGGGATGGAGATAGCATTTCTTGTTTAAGCTGGGGTAAAACCATATCTTTGAAAGTAATTTTGCACTTGTGTCTTCTATCCACTCACACATGTCAACTACTTGGAATCACTGTTTATGTTAAAATAAGTTTAGAAAAATGTTTTTCTTTTACCTCCAACTTTTCTTGTGTTGTTCCTATACCTGCAGACATTGTATTTTTTCTGACTTACATGTCACATAATGTACAGCTTTCTGGGGTTCTGGTTTCTGCAGGGGAGTTCGATTTCCCTCGTACAGCGCTCCAGTGCCTTGTTGCTCAGCCTCATTTAGGCACTAAAACCAAAACCAAGACCATTCTTCCTTTTTCTCACCATACACTGCTAACCACCAAGCTGCCAAATCATCAACTCATGCATTTATTCTCTGGGTTTCGGTTTGCTGATTCTCTTTTTTCTGTTTGGCACCTTGATATTGCTTTCCTCTTAACATGTTTCCAAGATTAACAGGTATTCAAATGAAATTCTAACTGTATTCTATCAGGAATTTCCACATACTTATGCTGGTAGAATTTTGAAGTTATTTTATTCAACTATGGTCTTATATATCCTGACTCTTCATTCATGCTAACTTTTTCATATGAATTTTACAATCAATTTGTCAGAAGTCCTTTTTTAAATCTTATAGATTATTTATTGAATAATTTTAAGAGAATTGGTCAGAGGCAGTACATTGTTCCATTACAAAAATTTTTCTTTGTTGCATTTTCCCATTGTGTAAGTTGAAACATGTAAATAATTAAACTAATCACAGATCTATAATTAATAACACAAATCTTCATTTAAAAAATATTAATCCTACCTTTAAATACTAGAAGCCCTACATTTTTCTCTCCACCAATATACTTTCTCCAATTTCCCAGTCCCCCCAAACAATAGTAGACCTCACTTCTTTATTTGATTTTATTTTTTTCTACCATCATTTATCCCCTCCGTACCCTCTTCCACTTCCCCCCATCCTCCTGCACAGCAATCGTCACACTGTTGCCCATGTCCATGAGTTCTTTCTCTCCTTTTTTTTTTTTTCTTTTTTGCCTAATCCCTCCACACCCCAACCCTTACCTCTCCCGAGCTGTCAATCTGCTGTGTCTACGAGTCTGTCTCTCTTTTGGTTATTAGTTCACTTTATTCTTTGCACTTCACATGTGACTGAAAGGTACTCGCTTTTCCCTGACTGGCTTATTTCACTTAGAATGGTACATTTACTCAGTGGAATGCTACTCGGTTTAAAAAAAGAAGAAGGAAATTTTACCCTTTGCAATAGCATTAGTGGACCTAGTGGACATCATTTCAACTTTGAAGTTTGCCATGTAAAACACAAATAGTCATACCTAACCACTTAAATGCATATTTTTCAAAAAAGTGCTTAATTCCTAGCTTTGTTTATTGTGTCGAAGTTTACATGAGCCCATTTCTCATTAATTATTTCTAATCATTACTAGGAGTTCGATCCACTCATTAGAAAATTTCTGTATTTTAGTTCCAGTGTCATCTTTTTATTCATGTCTGATAAAAATTAACTACAGGTCAGGGAACATACAAGAACCAACCAATGAATGCATCAGTAAGTGAAACAGCTAATTCAAGTTTCTCTCTCTCTACAAAATAAATATTTTTTAAAAATTACCTGTTTTTATTTGCCAGATGTTTGTCCACCCTTGTATTTCCAATTTTTCATAGACCTAATTTTCTGCTTAAACTACACTTCCCTTACCATTATAAATCTTTTCCAGTTCTTTATGCACTGTTGTAATCTGCTTCACTTCCTCTTTTGAAAAGATGGTCATTGCTACTTTCAAAATTTTGGTAGTTTATTTCCACTTCTATGTCTCCCAACTATCTCCTGCTTTTTATATAAGGATATTTTATACCTTCATGATAACTAAATGTTTCATTCTCATATAAGGAGCAGATCTTTTTTTGATCATTTTATTTAGTATCAAATTCTGTGATTCAGCAATTAGTAAATTACAAAGGGAAAGTCATAATGTTATATTCATGATGGAACTCATCAGAGACCATTCACCACTATGTGGATTTACCTGTTCTAGCCAAAATAATTTTAGTTCTGACTTTAGAGACTGTTAGCACAAAATGAAATCTTGGATAATTTATGGGTATGCAACTACCTGTTAGGAAAAACTGTCTTTTCCAAGATTTTTCCTAGGTAAACAAAAATGGTAAACAATTTGAGATCAGGAGTCACAGTTTAAACATATATTTTCCACAACCTGTCAACTTCATTGATATACTCACAATCACCCTTTAGTTCGGTTACATTCTGTTAGAATTATCCTACCAAACACTGTCCATATGCTCTAGGTTCCTGACTCCTTCACCTCAGGGATGTTGAGTTAGAAAGGGCAATTGTTAGGTGTTTTACATATATATCTGCACAACCATAACAGCTTCTGCAAATCTGAGACTGTTAAGATCTGTCAGGAAAGATGTGCTGAAATCACTTCTGAGAAGCTAGAAGGTTTTTTTATCAAATATGTTGGACAAAAATTAGTCTGATTAAAAAATCCAGGTGTGTGATGGTAATGTCTATAAATAACCCAGTCTGAGATCAGCAGTTCACATCAAATTTCTTCTTTTTATTTCTTTCTTTCCAGTGAATCCAAAGTCTTACTCTACTTTCAAAAACTATAGTTATGAATGTAACTTTATCAATTATTGTCGTACAGAACGCCCTGGAGAGCTTTTGAAATACAGATTGCTGGTCCCCATCCTCTGAGTTTCAGATTCAGTAAATCCATGTTGGGACTGGAAAGTTCATGTTTCTAACACGTTCAAAAGCACCGCTGCTGCTGCTGCCAGTCTTGGTGTCACCCCTTGAGAGCCACTGTGCTACCATGTGCATTATCTTTTCATATTTTATTTTTAGCATTCTTGAACTTCCCCAGGTTAATTCCTTTTATAGTGCTGTATTCTTTATTTGAATATAACATCTAGGAACCCATTATTCTAATGTAAGCACGTCTTTTCTTTCTTTTTTGAAAATATTCTTATCATTTCCCCCTTTTTACATTTTTTAGATGACTTGCCATTGTTCACAATGAAACAGATCAAAGGTGACAGTGTATCAAATTGTGAATTATACATTTATTTATCTCTTCACTTCTTCTAAAAAGATTTGAGACAGCTAGATCAAGACAAAGCTAGTTAAACCACATAGTTATTGACACCCAGTCCTGGTTTCTTTGGCCCCTTGCTCAGGATGGAGTCACCCCGGTCCCAATTACCTTCCCACAACTCTAGAAACCACACTGGCCAAGGCGAGAATCATGATGATGATGTGAGACAACCCAAGACTCCAGTATCATTTTCTAACACATTCCAAGTACACTCTCTTCCGAGTGCCTGATTTTACTACATTCAGGAAGAAAGTCACCTTACTGTCTCCATCCATCTGCTGCCTGCCATAGGGCAGCTGCAATGTATTTACCGTCAACTGAGAAAGAAATCTATATTTATCCGGATGTGGAAGATGCTGAATTTCCCGACAATTGACAAATTAGTCTGGAATGCGAATGCATATAGAAATAGCCTACAGTATGCCATTATGTTGTGACATAAATATATGGTCTCTTCCCTCAACTTATGCCAGAAGCAAATGAACAATGTTCCTGCAACATGAGTAATTTCTCATCTATATTAGTCTGCCTTTTTATCTTTTATCTCTCTCAGTTCTTAATAGTGATAAGGGAAAATCATAATAACCTCAGTGAAATATTTGCTTTGAAATCCATATTAGCAGTTAGTAGAATTTCCAGATGCTCTGACAAATTATTAATTTAGTAAAAATTTAAATTTAATCCTTCTCTCTCCCTCTCTCTGTTTCTATAAGTGGAATATGGGGGGCATACACAGAAAACTATCCAGCTCCTTCATAGCAATGTACTATGTATCTTAATATAGACTGATTAGGCTTTTCATATGTAGTCAGACAGATTTTCACTGTAACCGTAAATGGATTTATGTCTCCAAATTTAATCATTACCAATGAGGCGATAGAGTCTAGCAATTAAGAACATAAATCAGAACTTCTTATATTAAAAACCAACCTGGTTCCTTGCTCTCTACATGATCTTGGTAGGATAACTATCCTCTCACAACTTCCCTTTCCTTGCCTCCAAACAAATATCAAACACATGACTTTATTTTAGGTATTAAATCTGTACTTAAACAAAGTCATACTCTAATGCCAGGAACATTGTATTTAATATTGTTGAATCACTAATACTATTTGTAGCAATTTTTGAGTATTATTAGTTGTAGAATAAATATAGTAAAATCATGGCCATACTCAGTAGTCACCCATCTTGGTATAATCCCAATGCGGTGCTGAAGAATTTTCCGTTTATTTTTCTAAAGGATCAGCTCTGCATAACAACTCGAACAGCCACTTTATAAATTAGAAACACAAAGCCTTGCTGTTTTATGTCTTGCAGAGCTTTGTTTAATATATACGGAAGTTCACTTAGCAACAGCCAGTTTCTACCAAAGCACATATGACGGATCTCTCCTATTCCCTCTTCCATGATCACACGCTGTACTTTTCTTGTCCATTGGCTATATCACAAATAATTTTCTCAAGTTTACAAGAGCTGCTGAAGATCAGAGAGACTGGCCCACTGGGTGCTCATTAAACACTTAACTGAATAATAAAAGAGAGTTAAAGTCAGCTCCGATCTACTTACCTATAAGAAAGATCACACGTTTTATTTTTCTTGTGCACAAACTTATTTGAATTGTCACTTCACAATTGGAGAAGAAAGCATTTTCAACGTACTAATGGTATTCGATAATCAACTTTTTCTGTCTATAGCAAGACAGTTGTTAAATCTCAGAGTGACTTATTGTTCATAAGAGATGTTTGAATGTAAAAATGAGACATTCTCTAGAGAAACAGTTTATCTAACCCCCAGTAGAAGGATTATGTCTATATTTTGATCCCCTTTTGCAAGTGCTTCCAAATCCCAGGAAGAGTTTAAACAATTTCCAGCTTTGAAACATCTACCCTCTGTTGATCCAGCTCAGCATGAACTATTTATCTTTCAAAGACCAAAAGCAATTCTCAGAAATTGGTAGGCTGTGTTTAGATAACTCTAAAAAGTCATTTAAATTTCATTCATGTTCTAAAAATAACTACATTTGTATTTTGGTCCTGGCTGGTATGACTCAGGTGGTTTAAGTGACATCTCATAAACCAAAAGGTTGAGGGTTTGATTCCCAGTCCAGGCACATGCCTAGGTTGTGGGTTTTGTCCCTGGTAGGGATACATTTGAGAGGTGCCTGATTGATGGTTCTCTCTCACATCAAGGTTTTTCTATCTCTCTTGTTCTTTCCTCTCCCCTCTCTCTGAAATCAGTAAGCATGTCCTCAGGCGAGTATTAAAAAATAATAAATAAATGAATAAATAAACATGTACATATATTTGTGTTTTCAATTTTTCTTGATTAAATACAAGTAAACTATTCAAATTATCTGACCAAAAATGTGCATGGAAGAGAGAAAAGCTTAAAAACAGAAAGATCTTTTAGCGTACTTATCACTCAGAGCTTAGTTTGTAATACCATTCCCCAATACAAGAAACCAGGAATCCATGAAGACACATCTAATTCTACAACTGGGCAGGAAGTATACAAGTGGATCCTGGAGGATCTTATAGTTCCAAAAAGTAAAATCGTTCAAAAGAAAAAAAAAAAACATACAATGATGAGATATGTAAAATAGATATAGGAATCAAATGAAAGCGCTCCCCCGTGGGTAAACCTGGAATAATTTCAGTGAAAGAAAGAAAGAAAAAGAATGAAGGATAGAGGAAGGAAGGGAGGGAGGAGTAGTATTGGATTATATCCCAAGGTATAAAATAAGTATCCATGAATCTGTATTGCTATAAATAAGTTACAAAAAAAGATAAATGGGAAGAAGAGACAAATATCTAGCGGTGTGGAATTCAAAATTATTTATATGGCTATTCTGCCTTCAAGGAGAGGGAACACAACTCCCACTCTGAAAGTGTGGGTGTCTTATACTTTCTTCCAAAGAGGACAGTATTCAAAAGAAGAGGGAAAGGGAGTAATGTTATGGTGGAGAAACTTGACAAAATGAACACAACCAGGTGATCGAGGTAAACATCAAGGGTGATGTCATGCTGACATATGTACCTTTGATAGAATGTGATGAGAATGGCACCGTACTTCTTTGGCCTCCCTCCCCAGTACTCATAATCCCAGTTTAATGATGACAAAAATGTCGAAAAAATCTCAAGCGCAGGACAGTCTACAAAATACCTGACCAGTAGTGCTTTTAGAAACTTGTTATCAACATTACCAAAAACAAGGCAAGTCTGAGAAACTGTCATAATCAACAGGAGCCTAATGATACATAACTTATAAATACAGTGTGGAGTTCTGGATGGGGTCCTGGAACAGAAAAAGCACATTAGAGAAAAACTGAGGCTATCTTAACAAAGTATGGAATTTAATAATATACAAATATTCATTCATTAATTGTGACAAATATACCATACTAATGTAAGATATTGATAAGGAGAAGCTGACTGTTACATATAGAAGAACTCTCTGTATTATTTTTACAATAATTCTATAAATCTAAAATGTTTCTAAATAAAACAGTATTTTTAAAGACTCATTTGAATTATATTGTGCAACTTAATTTCATGAGTTTCAAATTCAAGCAATTTTTATCAAAGAAAAAAGTTTTCTGTTATTTCCTAAAATCACATAAATATATAGGTTGATATCATTCACTTCCACATATTAACTCTGACACAAAGATATTTAACAAATTATTTGAGTGTGGTATAGCTAAGCATAAATGGCCTGGGTGGTACAATTTTATGTATCAAAAAGAAATTGCAATTGATTTCCAGTAATTTCCCCTCCAAGCAGGATTAGTTTTGCATTTGAAAATTGCTCTTACAGAAAAACTAAAGCCATAAACAGACCTACTAGCTTACCATTGATATTTTAAGGGAGAGGTGAAACCCTCCAAATTACAATTAATTGAATTTTTCTTCTCTTCTATTTCTTTTTCTCAGTTACATTGAAGGTAAAGGTTGAGAGTGTAAGCATTTCTATCTGGAGAACCTTTTAGAAAATAATTCATAATAATTCTCTTAACAAAAATGCTTGTCTATATTACTCATTTTCCTGGAGCAATTTCTCTCTATACTTGGTTTATACAATTAACTGAAATGATAGTGAACATTTTGCCTTTAAAACAAAACTAAATTAAATGGTAATGCAGTAATCCATCAATTAAAATGGGGCTGCTGATGGATCCAAATGGCTTAGTATGAAAATATTTTGTTGGATTAATAATATATTTAATGCTATGTACTCAACATTACAGCAGGGACTAAAATACTCTTTTAGTTAATCTCTCACTGTCAGTGCCTGGAAATTCTGACAATCAAAAGGATCATTCTTTACGCACACATGAAGATGGGCTATACCATTTGACAGTCCCTTTTAAAATATTTGGAATTCCTGTTCCGCAGTAACAGTAAGTTGGGGGATGGGGTACCATTTGAGCTTAGCATCAGTTACCAAAATGACTACGATCAAATGTATTATAGAATTACATTCACATTCTTTTTTATCCATTTTAGTGTTCATAAGAAATGCTTTCAATGATTTGTGTATATATGTAACAAAATTCTAACATAAAGAATAGTTCCACAAACATATTACGTAATAAAACTCTGGCCTTGAATATGATTTAGCTTAACATCTGCATTTCATCCATAGATAAAATTGTTTTATTAATGTTTCCCCACTTCTACTAAACAACAGTCATTTTCACCAGAATTGTTTGTAATAACTCTAGAAGGTAACACAACTCAGCAAAGTTCAAATAATATCCCCTGCAGTCTAGAATTCCTGGGAATCTTCAAGGCCATAAATTGTTTTTAAAATATCTTCAGTCTTGAACATTCAACACTTAAGGCTGCATTTTATTAGCTGTGTTACATTTCCTGCAAAATTCAAATGGGGATACTTCAAATAGTAAACCATATGGCCTGCTCCACATTTAGAAGTTCTCTTTTTCCGTTTCCAGAGGAATTTCTCTACATCAAATATGTACAGAAATATTTGAATGTGCTTATTGTCCAGTAAAAAGGCAAATTTGTATTTCTTTACCCCTCCTTAGCAGTACGACTATGGAACACAGGTGGAGAAGTATCGACTTGCACGCTTCTTTTCACGGTTTACCGCCAGCCTTGCAGAGCTCACTCATCTGCAGGAACAGACCTGCTCTGAATAGCATAGTCATATTTTTTTTTCCCCAGTGAAGTCCAATCATGGGTCACTTACAGTGAAATGAAAGGAAGACCTTTTCTTCCTTAATTAAAGAATACCAAAGTAGGAAAGGAGAAACAAGAAAAATGACCACCATGAAAAGGAAGTTAAAATGATTTTATTGAACTGCTGCATTGCTAGCCACCTAGTGTATGAAGTAATAACAATCAGTCACATTACCACGCATGATTAATAACTATGACTGATCCTCAGATCCTCCACCATCTATCCATCACTATCTCAAGGAGGCATTATTCACATTGCTTCTCAGTAGTGGCTCTCTTCTGTTGCATTATAATTTCACCTTCCTGGTATCACACACTGCAAAATGCAGCATTGAAGAAAGTGAAGCTTAGTAGAGAGGGGGGCTATTTTTGAATGGTTCACCTAACTTTTTATGAGCGAGTGGCATCATTAGGTCCATTGTAAATCCAAATTATTGTATTTTGAGTTATATATGAGTTATACACATGTCTGTAAGTTATCACCAAAGAAGATGATGAGAAAAAAATAAACTTAATAAAATATTTTCTCTTCTACACCCTCATAGAGCATTCTTTAATTTATCATAGTAAATTTTCATTTTCAGCAAAATAAGAGTTTAGGAATAGGTTTGCAGGCTTTCCTCAGAGCTTAGGTTGCAACATCCTTTAATATTTGGGGAAATAGCATCTCATAGCCCTAATAGCCTATAAATAATGGGGTAATAATATTAGATTTCATTTGTACAATGCTTAAAATTTCACAATACTAAAAATATGCTATCTGACCTGGAAGGTATGTTTTATTTCTCCCATTTTAAGTATGAGGAAGCAAAGTTGAGAGATTACATAACTAGAAAATAGTGGGATTGTACTAGATCTTAGATCTTGACTATAAATTTTAAGTTATGTTCACTCCGTGATTCCTACACACTGATAGAAGAAAAGCATTAATTATAATTTCACAATGTTTTTATTCAAGAGAGAAACCTCTACTGATTGTTTAGTATTTCCACAATGATTTAATCAGTTGGGGAATGACCCAATTATTCTTTAAGAAATATCCTATTCCATGATTAAAAATAGAACGATGGCAGTAGAAAGACAATGAAGCATCCATGCTTTCATGTAAGAATCCAACTTCCCAGCTTGCAGCAGGGACTTCTGCAAGTTTAAGAAAAGCACTATCATCCGGCTCTCAACCTCTCCTGAGAAGCCCTACTTATGCTTATAAGTGTTGTCCAAGAGAAGAAGTATTAAAAATAAAAGACAGAAGGTACATGAAGTCCTAAAAGTAGGTATTTGAACATGTTGCATACAAAATAAGACTATGAATTAAAATAAAAATTCTCCCTACCCTTTAAAAAAAAAACAAAACACTGTTGCCTTGACTTGGTGTGGTTCAGTTGGATGGAGCATCGTCCCATTGGTCCCATTGACCAAAAAAGTCACATGTTTGATTCCTGGTCAGGGCCCATACCAAGGAAGCAGGTTCAATCCCAGTCAGGGTGTTTATGACAGGGTAATCAATTGATGTTTCTTTCACTCTTTCTCTCTCTCTCTCTCTCTCTCTCTCTCTCTCTCTCTCTCTCTCACCCACTATCTTTAAAAATCAACGGACATCAAGATTTGCTTTACATATTTAGGTGCTCCTATGTTAGTTGCATATATGTTTACGAGAGTTATATCCTTTGCTGGATTGTTCCTTTTATCATTATGTAGTGTCCTTCTTTATCTCTTACTATATAGCATCGGTTTTAAAATCTATTTTGTCAGATATAAGTATTGCCACTCCAGATTTTTCTTCCCATTTGCATGAAATATCTTCTTCCATCCCTTTACTTTTAATATGCCTGTATCTTTCCATCTGAGATGGGTCTCTTGGAAACAGCTGATATATGGGTCTTGTTTTCTTATCCATTCAACTACCCTCCGTCTTTTGATTAGAGCACTTAAGCCACTTACATTTAAGGTGATTATTGATAGGTACGTATTTAGTGGCATTTATTTTTTTAACCATGTTCCTCTGTTATTTTTTTCTTTTCCTTCTTCTTCTTAAAGCAAGCACTTTTACATCCATTTAACACTGGTGTGGTGGTAACAAATTTCTTTATCTTTTTCTTGTCTTGGAAGTTCTTTATTTCTCCTTCAATTTTAAATGATTCCTTTACTAGGTAAAATAACCTCAGTTATATGTTCTTGCTTCTCATTACTTTGAGTATTTCATACCAATCTTCTCTGGCCTGAGATGTTTCTATCAAGAAATTAGATGATATGCTTATGGAGGCTCCCTCATAGGCAACTATGTAATTACCCTTCTCTTGTGCCTTTTAGATTCTCACCTTGTCTTTCTTTAAACTTTGTCATTTTATTTATGATGTGTCTTGGTGTGGGCTTCTTTGGGTCAATCTTCTTTGGGACTCTGTGCATTTCCTGGACTTGTATGTCATTTTCCTTCACCGGGTTAGGGAAGTTTTCAGTCATTATTTCTTGAAATAGGTTCTTGATCCCTTGCTATCTCTATTCTCCTTCTAGTACCACTATGATGTGATGTTGTTATACCTCAGGTTGTCCCCATTTTCCC
This sequence comes from Glossophaga mutica, assembly GCA_039655065.1. Lineage (NCBI taxonomy): Eukaryota > Metazoa > Chordata > Mammalia > Chiroptera > Phyllostomidae > Glossophaga > Glossophaga mutica. Next base: position 158,141,646 of record CM077304.1, on the reverse strand, counting down.
TTAAGTTATCTCCATTTTTATTCTTTTTTTTCTTTTTGCTGTATTAATTGGGTGATTTTTTTCCACTTTGTCTTTTAAATTGTTAATTAGATCCTCTGCTTCATCTAACCCACTGTCTAGACCATTATTATATTATTTATTTCAGATAATCCATTCTTTATTTATGACTAGTCGATTTTATGGTTTCTATGTCATTTTTCATGCTGTTCAGCATCCTTGTAATCATTATTTTGAACTTTCTATCTGATAAATTGTTTGTCTCCATTTTATTTAGCTCTTGTTTTGGAGAATTTTCTTATTCTTTCATTTGGGGCCTGTTTCTTTGTCTCCCATTTTGGCAGCCTCTTTGTGTTTGTTCCTATGTATTAAGAAGATCTGCAAAGACCCTGATGCAGGCCCATGTCAGATGCTGCCTGTGTATAACCCTGGGCAATCTATTTGGAGTTATCAGCCATCCACAGCTTATGGTTCCCTCTGCTGGGCATCAGAAAGGACCAAGCTGCAAACCAAGGCCAGCTTTTACCAGCACTTGTCTGGGGGCAGGTCAGCAAAAGTTTCAAAGCAGCCAGACATCTACCTCAGCCTACAGACTGCCTGTTAGGATTTGTCACTGAGAGAGTCTCTACTATACTCCTCAGCAGCGCTTAAGCTCCACAGTAGGGGTGAGAAGAATTCCTTAGGTGAGGCTCTAGCTTTCCCTAAGCCTGATGCCACATTGAGCAGAATACTGTGCTCAAGAAAAATGGCTTTGCAATATAGGGAGATGACTGAGCACAGGAAACGTGGGGGCTGACATTTCAGTCCATTAACCAGAGCCACCAATCCCCAACTCCCCTCACACAGCTCTAGTCCACTCTTTCTTACTTCAACTGGAGTTCAGGGTAAGTGGTTGCAAACGAAATTTTGTGCATTGGCCCTTTAAAAGAGTGGCTACATCTCTAGGTATCTCTCCCTGGCAGACAGAAATCCCATTGTTTTACACACCACATGTTATATGGGCATCTTTCCCAGTTCTGATGCTTTAGGCTGGGGAGCCCAGCATGGGGTTTAGACCCACACTTCTAAGGAAGAACCTCCACATGGCTGAGATTTCTGTCCAGACTTCAACTGCCACCTGTGGGAGCCCAGCCAGAACACTCGTGCCTCACATTTTCTACCAGTCTCAATGTGGCTCCTTCTGCAAGTCCTTGGTTATAAAGCTTCTCTCTAGCTTGTCTTCAGTTGGTTATTCTGGATGACTTTTCTGTAACTTAGTTGCAATTCTACTTTGGTGCTGGAAGGTAGTTAGTGTAGCTTCCACCTAATCTGCTGCCTTCTTGGACATAAAAGGAGAGATTGACAGAAATACAGTCATAATAGGGAATTTTAACACCCCATTGACGTCGGTGGATAGATCCGCTAGACATAAAATCAACAAGGAGACAATGGCCTTAAATGATACAATAAATGGATTTAATTGATATCTTCAAAGCATTTCACCCCATAGTAGCAGAATATGCATACTTTCAAAGTACATATGGAACATTTTCTAAAATAGAGCTCATGTTAGGACAAAAAACAAGTCTCAGTATATTTAAAAAAATTAAAATCATATCAAGCATCATTTCTCACCATAATGCTATGAAAAAGAAAAAAAGCAAAGACAAGGACACTAAATAACATGTTACCAAGCAGTGAATGGGTTAACAATGAGATCAAGGAAGAAGTCAAAAGATACCTTCAAACAAAGAACACAACAACCCAAAATCTGTAGGACAAAGAGAAAGCGGTCCTGAGAGGGAAATTCACAGCATTAAGACCTACCTCAAAGACAAAGAAAAGAAAGAGAAAAGTCTCAAATATACAATCTAACTTTACATGTAAAGGAACTTAAAAAAGGAAAACAAAGCCCAAAGTGAGTAGAAAGAAGGAAATAATAAAAGCAGAGCAAAAATAAATGAAATAGAGTCTAAACACACACACACACACACACACACACACACACACACACAAATAAATAAATAAATGAATCCAAGAGCTGGTTCCTTGAAAAGATGAACAAGATTTACAAACCTTTAAACCAGACTCATCAAGAAAAAAGAAATAAACCAGAAATAAATAAACCAGAAATGAAAGAGGAGAAGTAACAACTGACATCAAAGAAATAAAAAGGATTGTAGGAAAGTATCATGAACAATTATATGCCAAAAAATTGGACAATACAGCCAAAATGGATAAATTTCTAGAAACATACAAAAATAAATAAGGAAGAATCAGCAAATCTGAATAGACAAATTACAAGTAGTGAAGTTGAAGCAGTAATCAAAAAAACTCCAAAAAACCAAAAGCCTTTGACCAGATGGCTTCACAGGTGAAACTTACCAAACATTCAGAGAAAATCAAACATCTCTCCTTCTCAAACAATTCCAAGAAATTCAAGAGAAGGGAAGACTCCCAAGTTCATTTTACAAGACCAACATTACCCTAACTCCAATACCAGATAAAGACACTACAAAGAAAGAAAATTATAGGCCAATATCCGTGAGGAACACAGATACTAAAATCCTCCATAAGATATTAATAAAACAAATACAGTGATACATTAAAACCCATGCACCATGATCAAGGGGATTTATCCTAGGGATGCAATGTTGGTACAGTATCCACAAATCAAAACATGTGATACACCACATAAACAAAATGTAGGATAAAACCCACATGATCATATCAATAGATGAAGAAAAAGCATTTGGAAAAATCCAGCACCCATTTATGATAAAAAACACTCAACAAAGTGGGAATAGAGGAAACAAACCTTAATGTAATAAAAGCCATATATGACAAACCCACAGCCAATATCATAATCAAAGGGCCAAACTACTAGCATTCCTTTTAAGATTAGGAACGAGATAGGGATGTCCACATATGCTATTCTTATTCAACATAGTACCAGAACTCCTAGCCACAGCAATCAGAAAAAAAAGAGAAAAAAACATCCAAAATGGAAAGAAAGAGGTAAAACTCCCATTATTTGTGGATGGCATGATACCGTATATTAAAAAATCCTAAAGAGTAGACCAAAAAACTACTAGAACTGATAAATGAATTCAGCAAAGTAGCAGGAGGTAAAATTATATTAACAAATCAGTTGCATTTTTATATGCTAATAATGAACTATAAGAAAGGAAGTTAAGAAAAATATCCTATTCAAATTTGCTTCAAAAAGAATAAAATACCTAAGAATAAATCTAACCAAGGATGTAAAAGACTGTACTCAGAAAATTATGACACTGAAGAAAGAAATAGAAGATACTAATAAGTGGAAGCATATATCATGTTCATGAATAGGAAGAATGCATAACACTAAAATGTCCATACTACCCAAAGCAATCTACAGATTCAATGCAATTTCTATGATGACACCAATGGCTTATTTTACAGTACTAAAACGACTATTCAAAAAATGTGTGTGGAACCACAAAAGACCTTGAATAGCAACAGTGATCTTGAGAAATAACAAAAACGCTGAAGGACTTGTGCTAATATCAAACTATCCTATAAGACCATAATAATCAAAACAGCATGGTACTGGCATGAAAACAGACATGTAGACCAATGGAACAGAATAGAAAGCCAAGATATAAGCCTATACCTTTATAGTCAATTAATATCTGAAGAAGAAGGCAAAAGCATACAAAAGGCTACAGATAGTTTATTCAATAAATGGTGTTGGGAAAATTGGGCAGATATGTGCAGAGAAATGAAAATTGGCCACCTTCTTATGCCACATACACAAATAAATTCAAAATGAATTAAAGGCTTGAATGTTAGACTCAAAACCATAAAAATCCTAGAAGAAAACACAGGCAGTAAAAATATCAGACATTTCTCATAACAACATTCTTTCTGATATATCTACTTGAACAAGGGAAACAAAAGAAAAAAATAAATACATGGGACCACAGAAACTAAAAATTTTGTACACCAAAGGAAACCATCAACAAAATGAAAAGACAACCCACTGAATGGAAAAACATATTTACCAATACCTTTGATAAAGGGTTAATATCCAAAACTTATTAAAAAAAAAAAAAACCTTGTAAAACTCAACACCAAAAAAATGAATAATCCAGTTAAGAACTGGGCAAAGGACCTTAATAAAAACTTCTCCAAAGAGGACATATAGATGACCAACAGACATATGAAAAGATGCTCAGTGTCACTATTCATCAGAGAGATGAAAATTAAAACCACGGTGAGCTATCACCACACACCTGTCAGAATGGCTATCATCAATAAATCAACAAACAAGTGTTGGCAAAGATGTGGAGAAAAGGGAACCCTCTTACACTGTTGGTGGGAATGCAGACTGATGCAGCCACTGTGGAAAACAGTACAAAATTTTCTTAAAAAAATAAAAATGGAACTGCCTCATAAGCTATCAATACCACTTCTTAGGATTTATCTGAAGAAGCCAGAAGCACTAATTCAAAAGAATATATGCACCCCTATGTTCATTGCAGATTTGAAAGCAGCCCAACTGTCCATCAGTAGATGAGTGAATAAAATAACTATGGCACATGTACACAATGAATACTACTTGGCTGTAATAAGGAAGAAAATCTTACCATTTGCAACAATGTAGATTGACCTGGAGAACATTATGTTAAGTGAAATAAGCAAATCAGAGAAAGACAAATATTATACCATATGATTTCGCTCCTATGTGAAATCTAATGAACTAACAAGCAAAAATAAAAACAGACCTATAGGTAGAGAGCTAGCTGAGAGCTATGGGGAGGTGGGGGTGGAGGGTGGAGGGATCAAGCAAAAAAGAAAAAAAGAGAGAAAGAATTTGTGAACATTAACAACAGTATATTTTGTGGGGTGTGGGGTGGGGGTAGGGTGGAGGTGGAAGAGGGTATGGGGGATAGATGGTAATGGAAAAAACATGAAGGAAGGAAGGAAGGAAGGAAGGAAGGAAGGAAGGAAGGGAGGGAGGGAGGGAGGGAGGGAGGGAGGGAGGGAGGGAGGGAGGGAGGGAGGGAGGAAAAATGTCCTCCGGTGGGGGGAAAAATCTGTTAACAGTCCTAAGTCACAACCTGCTTACCCTTCCATTTGTCACCACAAATGGAAATTAAGGGCTGAGTTCACACCTTATTTTATTGTTAGCTTTGCCTTAATAGGCAGGCAAGATGCATTCTTCATGATGAGAAAAAGTGACAAAAGTCAGCTCTCTGTCTCTTCTTAGGCACATCACCCTTTGGGTCTCAGAATGCAGTATAATATCACCATTTGTGATTCTGACTTCATGAAAATAAGAAACTTAAAATAACTCATGGGGTTTTTTTTGTTGTTGTTGTTCATGTTTATCTGAGACGAGATCAGACAAAACAACAGAGGTAACATCCTGGAAACAAAAGAGAGAGAGAAACATACTTTTGACATCAGACTGCCCTGGCTTTAAATTCTGACTCTGCTAAAATTCACTGTGGGCCTAATCAGTCAGGTTTGTTTTGTTTTATCTCCAAAATCAGTGTAATGATGTTTAGCCTTACATAATATTTAGAAAAATTTTATGAAGATATATATATATATATATATATAAAATGTATAGACCACTCTACACTAGAAATGATTATTGTTTTAAACCCTTCAAATTTATGGATTCTCAAGTGAATTCTTCCAAAAGAGTGTTGTAGTGTGTGTGTGTGGTGGGTCAGGGGGGTGGTTATTAGGGAGTAGAATCAGCAGAAATTAAAATACCTTTCAAGATCCCTTTTTCTAAATCAAACTCAGCTAAAATGTTTCAAAATTATCTTTCATGTCATCTCACTAAATTGTAAAAAGTCTGTCATCAAAATCTTGAATATTCTGACTAGAACTGCAGAAATTGTCCATAACCCTATTCAGGTTTCTTTCTTTTTCTCTATGTGCTCCTTCTCTTTTTTCTTCCCTTTCTCTTCTTTTTGGTCACTTTTGTCACCTTTCTCTAAAGGAGTCAGATGAATGCAAGTTAAGAACAGGATTGAGAGATAGAGCTGGGTTCCACTCCCACCTCCACCACTTAGCAGCTCTTTGATTAGGGCAGAATTATTATTAGGGCAGAATAATAGTAATATTATCAACCTCACAAAACTTTTGGGAAACTCAGGTATTTGTGTAAAGTGCCCATTGAGTACTCGGTGATCATTATTTACCCACTTTTTTTTTTCCTTTGGTTTTCTTTTCTGCTTTCATCTTTTTCTCTCTCTTTTATCCCATTTATTTTATTCTCTTTGTTTTTCTTCAAAAAAAATAACTGTCATTAATTAATTCTCCTCCTCCTTTTTCTGGCTTTATATATACTCTCCCATCTCATTTGTTCCTCTTTTTATTGATCTAAATCATGTTCATTTTAATGTAATTATAAAAAACTCAGCAGGGTTGGACAAATTTGTCTTTCAAGCTGTCCTGGTTTTAAACAGGAAAATTATAATACCTTCCAAAATATTTTTACATATTCTAGAATTAAAATGGGAAAAATAAAATTGTAGTTTATGTATGTTAAAAATGTTTTTATGTTGTGAGTCTTTGATCTGATAAAAAAGACATAATCAATATTAAACAACTCATTAAAGAATTCTCAGCTAGGAAACACTATTAGATTGCTCTCATATATGCTATTAAAACTTGGCAGTTATATTTTCTTAATAAAAATTATTTTAATAGATTTATTTTATATGACGTTGAATATAAAATAGATTTAAATTTTCTTTATTTAAACAATATAGTTTAACAATATACTTAATTTCTTCACAATATAGTTAAGAATCAGTAGTATTTGGCCTAAAATATAACTTCATTTTTTAATTTTATTTTAGTTTCTTTTTCTTATGTCTAATTTAATTTTGAAATGTGAAGCTCTTTAGAAATAAAATACAATTGAAATACAATATTATATCAGTTTCAAATGTATAACATAGTGAGATTTCTTATATGTATTTTAAAAAGTGATCACCACAAAAAGTCCACTAGCCACTATCTGTCTGTCACCATACAAAGTTATTGTGGTTTTACTGACATTCCCTCTGCTGTACTTTGCATCCCTGTGCCTTATTTATACTATAAGCTTGTACTTCTTAATCTTCTTCACCTTTTTATTTATACCTCCATTGTCCAAACTTCAGGCAATTATTAGTTTTTCTTTATCTATGAATCTGTTTGTTTTGTTTCTTCATTTATTTAGTGTTTTTTTAAGATTCCACACATGATTAAAATAATATAGCATTTGTCTTTCTTTGACTTATTTCACTTAGCATAATACATAAGTTTATCTACGTCCATCCATATTCTCGAAAATGGCAAGATTTTATTCTTTTTCGTGACAGAGTAATATCCCTGTGTGTGTGTACACACACAAACCCACTTCTCCTTTATGCATTCATCTATTGATGAACACCTAGGTTGCTTCAGTAACTTGGGTGTTGTAAATAGTGCCACAGTGAACAAAGAGGCACATGTATCTTTTTGAATTGATGTTTTATTTTATTCAGATAAGCCCCCCAAAGTGAAATTCCCAGGTCCTTGTTTGCCTCTTATTATAACCTTTGTTTCAAAGTTTGTTTTGCCTGGCATAAGTATTGCTACCCCAGCCCTTTTGTTTGTTTATTTTTATTTTCATTAAATATCTTTTCATCCCTTTACTTTCAGACTGTGTAAGTCATTCAATCTGGAGTCTCATGTAGGCTGTATGTGTAGGGGACTTGTTTTTTATCCATTTATTCACCTGATTTTTTAAATGGAACGCTTAGTTTCCACTAAAGTAACTATAGAAAAAAATAATAAAGTAATTGTTGATAAGTGTATATTTATTACCATTTTAATTGTTTTCATAGTAGATTTATGAGTGGCTTGTCTACTGTCTTTATTATATATACATATATGTCTGCCTTTTCCAGTGAAATTTTTTCTTTCACATATTTTGTTATTTCTAGTTTTGGTCTTTTATTTTCAACAAAGAATTCCCTTTAACATTTCTTGAAATGCTGGTTTAGTGGCGATGAATTGCTTCAGCTTGCATTTTAGAAAATCTTGATCTCTCCTTCAATTCTGAATGAATATCTTTTTGGGCAGAGTATTCTTGATTGCAGGTTTTTCTTTTTCATCATATTGAATATATCATGCCTCTCCCTACTGGCCTGCAAAGTTTCTGTTGAAGAGTCATCTGATGGTCTTATGGGACTACTCTTGTATGTAACTAGTTGTTTATATCTTGCTGCTTTCAAGATTTTTATCCTTAACTTGTAACAACTTAACTGTAATATGTCTTGATGTGGTTCTCTTTGGAGTCTATTTTGTTTGAGACTTCATGTGCTTCCTGTACTTAGATGTCCCTTTCCATTGCCAGGTTAGGGAAGTTTTCAGCCATTACTTCTTCAAACAGGTTTCCATCCCTCTCCCTCTCTCCTCCTTCTGGGACCATTATGATTCAAGTGTTAGTACACTTGATGTTTTCCCAAAGGTCCTTTATGCTATCCTCATTCTTTAAATTCTTGTTTCTTTTGGATCTTCCATCTGAGTGAGTTCCACTATCCTGTCTTCCTGATTACTGATCCATTCTTTTGTGTCATTTAATCTGTTGTTGATTCCTTTCAGTGCATTTTTCATTTCAGTTCTTATGTTCTTAAGTTCTGATAGGCCCTTTTTTATAATTTTTCTCTTTGTTGAAGTTCTCACTGACTTTATCCACTTGTCAGGAGAGTTGGATGAGCATCTTTATAACTATTTCTTTGAACTCTTCACCTAGTAGAGAGCTAGCGTAGTTTCATTTAGTTTTTTTCTGGAATTTTGTACTGTTTTATTGTTTGAAACATTTTCTTTTCTCTCCTAATTTTGCCTGTTCTTTTTTTTTTCTATGTAAAGGTAGGTCAGCTAAATCTCCTAGGCTTGAAAAAGTGGCCTTATTTAGAAGGTGCCCCCTTCACTACCAGATCCAAGTGCTCTGGAGGCTAGACTAGTGTGGACTCCTGTTCTATCTGGGCCACAACTTCTATGGACACACTGGTGGTCAAGGTTGGCCTCTGGTTTGTTGGCAGTGAGGCCTGGCCACAATCCATGCATGCTCACTGGTGGGTAGAGCAAGCCTCTGATATGGCTGGCTGCAAGACCCAGCACTGCTGTTGTAGATATACTGCATTGTGCTGGTGCAAACTGAGATCACCCGCTGAGTGTGGCAGGGAAGATGGGGCTTTGGAGAGGTGCTACCCTGGGTCAGTCCTCAGGAAAATACCAGGTGTGGGGTGAACAGTGTTAGCAAGGTTAATGGAGCATGTCAGAAATAGTGTTTGCCAGTGTCAGACCAGCTATATTAGAGAAAAGGGGGAAAGTGGTGCCCACCAGTCTCTCTAGCTCAAGAGAAAGTTCCAACAGATATCTGTGCCTCCAGCACACACTCTAAAATTAGTTAATGTATCACCTTCATATATGACCTAAGTGCTTTTCAAACCACTGCCTCTGTGCCAGCACTCAGAAAGAGTGAAGCCTGGGTTTCCTGCAGGCCTTGGCTCTGCCAGATGTAAGTCCCACTGGCTTTTCCCACTCCATAACAAAGCCAGATGTTATGGAGGCTCCTGTTCCTGGTTCAGTTGCTCCAGGCTAGCATTCATACTCTTCACTGTTCAGGGACCACCTCCGTGGTTGTGATGTTCCTCCTGCTTGTGAGTGACCTCATGAGAAGCGGGAGTAAGGTAGATCCTTACAAGACTTCGTCTCTACCCCTCCTACTCATTTCAATGGGCCTTTTACATACTATCTGCAGTTGTAGAAAATCTGTTCTGCTAGTTTTGGGGTGGTTCTCTGAGATAGTTGTTCTATATGTAGCTGCAGTCTTGGTGTCAATGAGAGGGTGCGAGCTCAGGATCTTCCTACTCTGCCATCTTTAACTGAAGCCAGGAGACTTGCTTTTAAATATCCAATTAGATTGTCCATGAAAAGTGATTCCTCATAGTTGCTCTTCTTCACCCACAAGAAACATGTCTCAGGATCTCATTTTATGATTTTATACTTTCAGTTGAGATTACATGTACATCATGAGTATATTTTTATTGTGGAATTTAACTTATCATTATTGTAATGGACAGAGGACATATTTTTAGTTACATAGTCTATTACCACAAAACTATTCTTCATGTTTAGTGAAAGTATATAGATGAACTATTTTCTGAATCAATAACAATGATAAAAATCACAATTTTAGATGTTGAAATGTCATTTGGGGTGCCATCTTGTATATAAGTTACCGATTAATTAAAATAATGATATTATTGTTTCAACATCAGTGACAATTATCTTTTAAAACTATTACCATTTTAATAAGAATTTGAAATGCTTTGGGCATGTGAAACAGTTATAATATTCTGACTCATGAGTTAAGGTTTAAAGTGGACATATCTATGGCTGTAGAAGAATGCATGCATTTATTTTATTTTATTTTCTAAATATATTTTATTGATTTTGCTATTACAGTTGTCCCATTTCCCCCCTTCACTCCCTTCCACCCTGCACACCCCCTCCCACCCACATTCCCCCCCCCTTTAGTTCATGTACATGTGTCATACATATAAGTTCTTTGGCTTCTACATTTCCCATACTATTCTTACCCTCCCCCTGTCTATTTTCTATCTACCATCTATGCTACTTATTCTCTGTACCTTTCCCCGCCTCTCCCCCTCCCACTGCCCTATTCATAACCTTCCATATGATCTCCATTTCTGTAGTTCCGTTGCTATTCTAGTTGTTTGCTTGGTTTGTTTTTGTTTCTGTTTTAGGTGTGGTTGTTAATAATTGAGAGTTTCCTGTCATTTTACTGTATATGTTTTTTATCTTCTTTTTCTTAGATAAGTCCCTTTAACATTTCATATAATAAGGGCTTGGTGACAATGAACTCCTTTAACTTGACCTTATCTGAGAAGCCCTTTATCTGCCCTTCCATTCTAAATGAAAGCTTTGCTAGATAGAGCAATCTCGGATGTAGGTCCTTGCCTTTCATAACTTGGAATACTTCTTTCCAGCCCCTTCTTGCCTGTAAGGTCTCTTTGGAGAAATCAGCTGACAGTCTGATGGACACTCCTTTGTAGGTAAATGTCTCCTTTTCTCTTGATGCTTTTAAGATTCTCTCATTATCTTTCATCTTGGGTAATGTAATTATGATGTGCCTTGGTGTATTCCTCCTTGGATCCAAATTCTTTGGGACTCTCTGAGCTTTCTGGACTTCTTGGAAGTCTATTTCTTTTGCCAGATTGGGGAAGTTCTCCATTATTATTTGTTAAAATAACTTTTCCACTTGTTGCTCTTCCTCTTCTTCTGGTACCCCTATAATTGGGATGTTGGAACGTTGAAAGATGCCCTGAAGGTTCCTAAGCCTCTTCTCATGTTTTTGAATTCTTGTTTTTTTTTCTGATTGGATGTTTCTTTCTTCCTTCTGGTCCACACTAGTGATTTGTGTCTCAGTTTCCTTCCCATCACTATTGGTTCCCTGTACATTCTCCTTTGTTTCACTTAGCATAACCTTCATTTTTTTCATCTAATTTGAAAGCAAATTCAACCAATTCTGTGAGCATCTGATTACTAGTGTTTTGAACTGTGCATCTGATAGGTTGGCTATCTCTTCATCACTTAGTTGTATTTGTTCTGGAGCATCGATCTGTTCTTTCATTTGAGCCTTTTTTTTTTTTTTTTTTTTTTTTTTGTCTCCACATTCCCGTTATGTAGTGAGGGGCAGAGCCTTAGGTGTTCACCAGTGTGGGACAACCCAGTCACTGTGTTGTGATGCTGTATGTGGGGAGAGGGGTCTGAGAGGGAACAATGGCACTTGCTCTGCTCTCTGCCAGATTTCAGTCACTTCCACCGCTTCCCACAAGCTAATTGGGCCCTTGTTGCTGATTCCTGGGTGGGTGGGTTTGTGTACATTCTAGGATCCCGTGGGTCTCTCCAAGGAACTCTCCTGTGAGGCTGGGAGTTTCTCCAGGCACCTCACCCCCCACAGGTGTTTTCAATTGGTGTTTTGAGGCTTTATCTCCCTGCTCTGGGACCCTGGGTTGTGCTGTCTGTCTTGCTCCCAAGTTTCACCTGGTTTATCTGCGTGGGAATGTGGGACTGCCTGGTCCACCAGCCGCCTTACGTGCCATGCCCCTCCATAATCTGCTGCCTTGCTGGGTCTGTCAGCCACCACTTTGCTGCAAGCCCTCTCCACCCAGCTGTCTGACTCCACCGCTCCTACCAGTCTGGATGAATATGTCTTCTCTAATTCCTTGGTTGTCAGACTTCCATACAGTTTGATTATCTGTAAGTTTAGGTTGTTTTTTGTTTTTAAATTGTTGTTCTCCTTTTCATTGTGCAAGGAGGCACGGTGTGTCTACCTATGCCTCTATCTTGGCCCAAAGTCCCTGCATTTATTTTATATGAGATCAACTACTTGAAGTTTTTTCCTCTTCTCTATGTTATTTCATTATTTTTATGCAGATAATAAGTGTAATATGATCAATGCCTTGTCCAATTAATTAATTTTTATGAACTACAGTAGTATGGTAAATTATTAAAATTAAACTTGTTTCAAATATTGCAACTGGAATTTTTTTGGATGTGGAATCTTTATGAAATAGACTTCTTTTAAAAGTGTGTTTCCTGCCCTTCTGGCATGGTTCAGTGGATTGAGTGCCAGCCTGAAAACCAAAAGGTCATTGGTTCAATTCCCAGTCAGGTTACAGGCTAGGTCCCAAGCTGGGGGTATGCAAGAGGCAATTGATCAATGTTTCTCTCCCTCTCTTTCTGCTTTCCTTCCCCTCTATCTAAAAGTAAATAAATAAAATCCAAAAAATAAAAAATATATAAATAAAAGTGTGTTTCCAGTTTACAATCATCTCCATTGCCCCCTAAGTGGCACTAAAAACCACTTCCCTAACTAAGCAATGCGGTGCTGGCTGCCTTGATTGTGCTAAATGACCCTGAAGAACAGAGATTGGTCAGAACACAGTTGGAAAAGTTTTCAGAAAATCTCCAATATGCTTTGTGAAGAGCAATGGAGAGCTGAATAGAAAGTCAAGGAAATATTGTATACTTTGATTAAGGTCTGGTTGACATTATTGACAATATATTTTGTTATTTTTTTTTTCCTATGGTAGTATATATCTCCCCAAAGCAAGCACAGAGAGAAGACAGATACTTGATTTTTGTATAGCTTTAACACCATATCAATCAACTCTTTTTTGGTCTTTTGTTTGAAAAAGTGTTACTATAAGTCCTGGGCAAAATGGGGCTCAGAAGCTGAGTTATGATTAGATAACTTTAGAACTCCCTAAGTGATATTTTATTTTACATTCCATCATTAGGAAGTACCTCCAAATAACTATAGTTATTCATTTCTTTGATAGTTAATGATTGTTGTTGAAAGTTAACCAAAAGAAATGAATTTTCTGTTGTTCTTTTATTGAAAACATACTTTTTATAAAATGATTATATTCTGTTATTGAGAGAACAATTTTGATTGTTAGTGCTTTAAGTATTTTTAAAAGTGCTTCTTGTTTGATACTATTAAATTTCCTATTTTCACTTGTATTGACAAGAGACAGAGGAACAAAGAAACAGAAAGAGAAAAAATATCTAAATATATATATATATTTTAGAATGAATTAAAAACATTTAATTGGTCTTTCCTAGCTTCAAAAAGAGGACCTAGATAAATGGATTAACCTATGATATAATTTAGGTGTCAAACCAATTCTTTGAGTTATTAAAAATGGCTGTTCTTATTTAAAAGGGTTTTTATTTTTTATATTTTTTTAAATTTTTATTTTAATTGCTGTTCTTGTACAGTTTTCTGTCTTTTACTCCCATTCCAGCCACCCACCACCCCGGGGTGGAAATGGGAGGGAGGTGGGGAGGGCTGGGGTGGTGGGCTAAATATATTTTTAAAGGCAATACTTTTTGTTTTAGATTCAATTTTACATAAAGTTGTTTTCTTAGTTTATCTTTCTGATAATTTGTTATTAGTATACAGAAACACAACAGATATTTATATATTAATAAATGCCTAGAATAAATTTTACTAAGAAGGTAAAAGACCTGTACTTTCAAAACTATAAGACACTGGAGATAGAAATTAAAGAAGATACACATAAGTGGAAGTACATAGCATGCTCATGGATGGGAAGAATTAACATTTTTATCATGCCCATACTACTTAAAGTAATCTATAGCTTTAATGCAATCCCTATCAAAATACCAATTGCATTTTTCACAGAACTAGAACACTTTATGCAGAACCATTAAAAAACCCCAGTAGCTAAAGCAATCTTGAGAGAAAAGAACAAAGTTGGAAGTACCATATTCCCTGATTTTAAGCTATACTACAAAGCTACATAAATCAAAGCAGTATGGCATTGGTGCCAAACCAAATACCTAGATCAATGGGCCAGAATAGAAAGCCCAGAAATAAACCTACACTTATATGGTAAATTAATCTATGACAATGAGGCAAAATACACAAGGGGAAAATAATAGTCTTTTAAACAAATGCTGCTGGGAAAACTGTACAGATACATCCAAAAAGTAAAACTAGACCACTTTCTTGCACCATATACAAAAATAAACTTAAAATAGGTTAAAGACTCAAATATAAGACCTGGAAACATAAAATTACTAATAGAAAACATGGCAGAAAACTCTGGCATTGGTCTTAGCAATATTTATTGGATATGCCTCCTTAAAGGTAATAAAAGCAAAATAAATAAATGGGACTACTTCAAACTAAAAAGCTTTTGCACAGAAAAATAAACCATCAAAAAATAAAAAGACTACCACCTACTAAAACTACTGAATGGGAGAAGATATTCAGAAATTATATGTTCAATAAGGTGTTAATATCCAAAATCTCTAAAAACTCATATAACTCAACATGATTAAAAAAACAAACAAACTGATTTAAAAACAAGTAGGGGATCTCAATAGACATTTTCCAAAGAGGGCATACAGATGAGTAATAAATATATAAAAAGATACCCAATATCACTAATCATCAGGGATATGCAAACCAAAAGCACAATGAGACATCATCTTACACCTGTCAGAATGGCTGTTATTAAAGTCAATGAAGAAAAGTGCTGGCGAGGTTGTGGAGAGAAGGTAAGCTACATGCTCTGTTGGTGAGAATGAGGATTGGTGTAGCCACTATGGGAAACAGTAAAAAAAAATTCCTCAAAAAAATAAAAATTCAACTACCATAAGACTCAGCGATTCCTCTTCTAGATATATATCTGAAAAAAAAAAAAAAACACTTATTCAAGAAGACATATACACCCCTATTTTTATTTCAAGCCTTATTAACAATAGCCAAGATATGAAAGAAACCTAGGTATCGTTTCGTAGATGAATGGATAAAGATGTGGTACACATATACAATAGAATGTTATGGACAATAAAAATAAATAAATTTTACCATTTGTGACAACATAAAGGGACCTGCAGATTATTATGCTAAGTGTAAAAAGACAGGCAAGACAAATACTATATTATTTCACTTACATCTGTAATCTGTAAAAAGCGAAATAGGCCTTGCAGGCAACACCTCTGCCTGGAATCTTCCCACGCCTGGCCATGGCCAAACCCACCGTGTTCTTAGACATGACTGCAGATGACAAGCCCTTGGGCCACGTTTCCTTTGAGCTGTTTGCAGACAAAGTTCCAAACACAGCAGGAAACTTTTGTGCTCTGAGCACAGAAAAGAAAGGATTTGGTTATAAAGCTTCTTGCTTTCACAGAAGTATTCTGGGATTTATGTGTCAGGGTGGTGACTTCACATGCCACAATTGCACAGGGAGCAAGTCCATCTACGGGAAGAAATTTGATAATGAGAATTTCGTCCTGAAGCACACAGGCCCTGACATCTTGTCCATGACAAATGCTGGATCCAACACAAATGGTTCCATTTTTCATCTGCATTGCCAAGACTGAGTGGCTGGATGGCAAGCATATGGTCTTCAGCCAGGTAAAAGATGACATGGATGTTGTGACAGCCATGAAGTGCTGTAGATCCAGCAATGGCAAGACCAGCAAGAAGATCACCATCACTGACTGTGGACAACTCGGATAAATTTGACTTGTGTTTTACTTAACCACTAAACCATTCCTTCTGTAGCTTGGGAGAGCACCTCTGTACCCCCACCTGCTTAGAATGTTTTATAATTTTTGTGCTCACCGCAGTTCATTGAGTCCCATATTTTCCTTACCTCTTCCAAGTCTAGCTGGATTGCAGAGTTAAGTTTATGATTATGAAATAAAAACTAAACAAAAAAGCAAAGCAAACAAAACAAAACAGAAGCAGACTCATGGATAACGGAACAAACTGGTGGTCACCGAAGGAAAGGAAGGAGAAGAAATTGGTAAAAAGGTAAAGAAGAATAAGTGGTACAAACTTCCAGTTACAAAACAAATATGTCATAGGGATGTAATGTACAGCACAGGGAATACAGTCAATAATATTGTAATACCTGTCCATGCTGAAATGGTTACTACCCTTATCATGATGACCACATCGTCGTAAAGTACACAAATGTTGAATGACTATGTTGTACAGCTGAAACTAATATAATATTGTATGTCAACCACAATTTAATTTTTTTTAATTGAGACACTTGCAAAAAAAAGATAGTACTGTGAATGATAAAACCTAATAATATTCTCCAGGAAAAGAAGTGTAATAAAATGCAAGGCAAGATGTTTTAAAATATAAAAATAACAAATAACACAGTGTGACTTATGCAATAAAATTAAATCTAACTAAGACAAATATAAAAACATCAGTCTCTTGAGGGGTACAGATGGATGCAAAGTTATTTTATATATTGCCATGCAAAATTTGATTAGCCAGCCTTGTGTCTGTCTGTGCTTAAAGGCTTCAGAATTAAAGTTTAATCACTTCCAGATTTTAAGCATCTGTTTTCACATGCAATTTATTTTTTAAAATACACATTTACACATTTCAGAATTATTTCCTACTTTTCCTAATAATTAAGCCTTCACATCAAGATCAGCTGTATGACATAGTGAAAGGAACGTGACTTTCAGAGTAAGGGGACTTGGCTCAGCTCTTGCTTTTGTTTACTGTCAGTATGTCAGTTAATTTACAAGAAACACAAGTTCTTGATATGTAAAAAAAAAAGATACAAATTAAAAATAGTTCCAACATGGCAGAATGTTTTTTAGTGCATTTTATAATGTAATAAACTAAATTTGGAAACTCTAAATTACTTTGGAGCAAAGATTATACAGAAAAGACAATATGATAGCTGATAACAAAAAATTAGCTTTGAATTGCTATTTCTACTTCTTGCTAGTTGTGGGTCTCTGAGCATTTGTTTCTTGTCATTGCGGATGCTACTAGAACTTACTTTATAGTTTCCTGTAAAAATCAAATGACTTATTTGTGACAAGACAATTGCTCCCTGGAGAACATTTTAGGACCTCTATGGCTAGCCAGAACTCAGTTTTAGGAACCCTGCAGCTAGATGGGTCTCAATTCAAAAGCCATACATTGAAATCATTTATTAAAACTATACCTAATTTTTAAAAGTTTAAAATTCTTTTTGTTAATAAAATATGAGAATTAAAGAAAAAATATATATATGAGAATTTGGTGGCCCACCAGCAGGATAGTTTTACAAATAAAAGAGAAAATTGTTGAAAAGAAAATTTTAAATGTGTTCTATGTACATTTGAATAGATTTTCGTCAATCTCTTTCTCTCATGTACACACACACATGTGCATACATAGGATTTACTGTTCCTATATGCTGCCAAGAGTAGACTGCTCTGCTAAGGCAAAAAGCAGAGGCAGCCTATTGTCGTTTCAACATAATACCCTTGAGACATTTCATTTTCCTGCGTCTTTTATATGCAGTTACGAGGGGAATGTGCAAGCCAGCCTCATATACAGAGATGATACATGCTACTGAAGTGCCTCCTTTGTTCCCTACTGTGTCTGCCTATTGTCTCTTCTGCTTATACCATCCCAGCCTTGCTGCAAGGTTCCCATGTTCATTGGGTTGCATTAGATCCATGGTGACACATCTCCTGGCCCTCTTTGTCTCATTAGTATGAATCAGAGGAGCATTCTTTAAAGGAATAGGAACAATGGAGTGTTAAAATACTGTTTTGCCTTTTTTTGTTTTATGTTTACTTTCCACATCCATATATACTCTCACAACCTTTTCTGGCAGATGCTTTAAAATGAAATTTATTTCTAATTCATGTTTGCAATAGAATGATATAATGCCATTATAACTATTTTATGGCATTGAGCATTGGTATCATCACTCCTATTATCCCAAATACTAATGTCAAATGGCATAAGCACAAATACTAATGTTTAACTAAAACCTAACCCTACATATATCGTTCCACATCAGCAACACAACTAAGTTCTTCTGACCCTCAAATCAGATGGCTTCGTTTCATCTTTGATAACTCTTTAGCAGAATTGCAAAATAGTTTGTCCTTCACTGTTAAAATGCAAATATCTGTGGAAATATAACATCGTATGCATATTCATTTATTCTAGAACTAAGGAGGTTGGTGCCACTGCTCTAATAAAAATCACTAAGGACTTCTGTGAACCCATCCAGGACAGTGTTCAAAATGCCTAGACAAGGCCCACAGGTAGGAGATCTCCTGAAGATGTTTCACTGAAGGGCCATATCAGCATTTGAATTTCAAGGGAAAGCCGGATCAGGCCAGAGAAAATTGTCTGAAATGAAGTTATGAAGATTAAAAGAAGAAAGTGAGTGACAATAAGGAAGTATGGTGGTTAGGGGTTAGTGCTTGAAAGGGAAATAGCTACAGAGTGCAGATGACTGAGATTGCTTTTTTACCTGGGTGGAGATGATGGTAAGGTCTACTGGGAACAAAGAGTAAAGTGGTAAACAGACAGATCTGGAAGAAAAAGTGTCCAAAATGAACTACAAGAAAGTAAAAAGGTCAGAAATTTAGATGCCATTGCTATAGGGTAACTTCATTTCCTAGGATTGCCCAGTCTTTCTGGCCCAACTGAAGACTTCCCAGTACCACCTTGTACTCTGACTTCTGGACCCTTGTCAAATGCAATGTATTTTTTTATTCCCCACCATCCCCTAGCACCACTACCAGAAACTATGAGAGTTTGAATCTTAACCCAATATGTTCAAATAGCCCTGACACCCAACAAGATTGATGTGACTCTGTAGATCTATATACCAACAGAACAATGGTAAAATAAACCACGAACTGAGAAAGGCTCTAGACCTATGTTACTCTGAGTATTAACTCCTCTATAAAAATTTTATGAAGTATTTCTATTATTTAGTTTATCTTCAAAAAAAAAAAAAAAAAACCTTTTACAGCTGCTAAAGGGGAAAATGCCAAAAATAAAGAGGTTTTTAAAAAGCAAAGAATAGCTAGATTTTTAACATCTAGTCCTTCGCAAATGATGTTCCCAAAGGAACTCCCTAATAAGCCACTTGAACATGTATCTTCCAGTCTCAGAGCCTGTTTCCTTGGGACCCTAACCTGCAACAATTGATCCAAAAACAGTATGAAGAAGCAAATACTAAAGGAGGATTTTGGTGATGAAACACCCATGTCCCCACTGTTATAAGGACCTCTTCATTCAGGTGCAGCACTGGGGACTGACAGGCAATACTACACATGATTAACACTAAAGTGATTAAAATGCTCACCTCTGGTGAATTGGGAATTGACACCAGTGGCAAGCAGAGGACTGATGGCTCAATGCCTGAGGTGTTTGAGAAGTGCTGGAAAAAAGGGTAATTATAAGAGCAATGACCTCAGAGAATTATTATTGGGGGTAATCAATGCACTAAAAAAAGACAATAAAGCCTGAGAGTGATTAATAACCAATTAAAGGCTAAGTGTGAAAGCCAGAGGATCTTCCTGGCAGGATTTAAAAAAAAAAAAAAAAAACTCTCATTTTTTGCAATCGCATGATTATTTTTCCTGGTTGGCACCAGAGGACACTGTTAACCAAAATAATAAGGAATGTTGTGGTGATAAAGGTATCAGTATCACCAAGAGGCTCAGTTGTGGTAATCCTTTGCAGGGCAAAACTAACCATGTGAGAAGCTTTTATAAAACTAGGCTCAAGGGGATTGATAGGTCCTCAGAATAACAAAAGCCAAGTGCTACGCTTAGTTGCAAAAGTCAGGAGTATGCAGTGATCTTAATGAGATAAAGTTGCAGCAGCAGCCACTGGGGCTTGACCTACAGACTGCTATGGGGATGACTGATAGGACTTAAGAAACCTAGGATGCCAAATAAATGTTTGTTCAATTTGTACAAACACAAGAGTTCAAGTGTAGGTCAGAAGTCTAAGGAAAGACATCCCATTAAAAATTTGTATTCCTTTCCCAATATTCATATCTGAGCAATGTTCAGACCAAGACCCACCCATTCAATGAAGCAGAGGTTTTGTCCACAAGAGGAAGAACCCTGTATACAGTGGTTATTTCCTGAGACCTATTTTAAAGGGCAAGTAACCATATTGGGGAAGGGATATACTCATACATTTCCAAGACTTTTGGACATAGAATTTGGATTACTTCAAGTTGAGTTCCTTAAAAAACAAACAGTAAGGTGAAGTTTCATGTGCAGGATATTTAGGGATACTTTAAGGATATAAATACGTGGAAATGAAAGTGAAGAAGCAATAGTGTCAGAAGTACAAGTTGAGTGTGGTGATGGCCCAATGACAGACTTCTCAACCCTACATGGATTTCTGGAGCTAGAGTAGCCCCTTCGAGTTATCCTAAGTTGTACTAATATCTTGGCCCACCCTGAAAAGGGGCATGAGTTTGGGCAAAACGGCTTTCTACAGTTAAAGCTATTCCTGAGAAGACACTCATCAGCAGGGGCAACAAGATGCTTGTTGAAGGGGATTTGCATGACATTTTCCCATGTCCACCACAGAGTCAACTCTGGTACTTGGTAATAATTCTTTCAGTCCTTCCAAGCCCACAGAATGTAGACACAAAGAGAAACCCTACTGAAAATTATGAAGTTTGAGTGAGAAGGACATGTCAGTGCAGGTTCATCAATTATAACACATGTACCACTGTGCAGGAGGATGTATATGGAAGATGTCTGCGCCTTCCCCTCAAATTTGCTGTATACCTAAAACAACTCTAAAAAATAAATAATTTGAAGAAATACTTGCCTAGAGTTAGTCTCATGTGAAGAGCACAGTGTATCATTAGTCTGCGAACCCTGGAGATCTCAAGTGAAAATTAGTTGTAAATATTATAAATGTATAAATAAAGTTAAAGACTTTTCCCTCAAAATATTATTTCTCAAAAATGAGAAAACTATCTTGTTTTCAAATCCTTTTCATATAAAGACAAACTCATTTTAATACTATGATGGCTTCAAATGACCTACACCTGTGCTGATTTGCGATGCCTTAGAAATCAACTCACAGAATAAATAAGAAAGAAGGCCAAAGGCTTAATACAGGCCTAACCATTTTTCATGTGAGTCCAAATTCAAAATGGAAAGTGCTGGACCATACTGTAAACAATTTCTAATGATACCTTGCACAAGTACCACTACGAGGGCTGTGGAGAAAAGATCACAAATATATACTGGATAAACACAAAAATGATTGTCCTGATCCAAAGTTTCTCAGCCTTGGTTCTATTAACATTTCAGGCCATAAACATCTGTATTGTGGGGGACTCTCCTATACATTGTAACATGTTTAGGACCCCTCCTGGCCCCCACCCACTAGATACCAGTAACATTCTGTCCTTAGTTGTGATGTGATGACCAAAAATGTCTCCAGGCATTATCAAATATCTCCTGAGTGGAAAACACCCACACATGCTCCACTGTTACATGAATAAATTTTGTGAATTGAGTTAAAATGTACTACGATAACATGAGATTCAAATTCAAAAAGGGCTGTGTCTCCATCAGCCCAGGCCATAGTAAGGCTTATGTGCTCCACAGGACGGTGAGAGGCCTTTAGGGATGACAGAGACGTGGGTGTTGAGACCCATGGTAAAAGTCTGAACAAAGCTGTTGCATAAAATACGAGTAAAAATATAATATTTTAATGTTATTTTTAGAGCATGTAATTTTATGTAATGATGCAATTAAATTAATGAATTATCTAAGGCAGACATTTTACTCTTTTATTGATATTTCTAAATTTAGAGGCTATTTTTATTGAGAAAAAAATCAGTTTCTTTTTTTTCCCTTTATTGAACAAGAGAGTTGTCAGCTGCCCTGAAATCATAGAATCTAAGCATTTAGAGCTATATACAGTAGTCGCTAGGTATATATGGCTATGAGCCAGTCTAAATTTAGATATGCTATAAACATAAAATATACAATGGATTTCAAAGAACCAGTATTTAAAAAAATGTAAAATTCATTTATAGCATTTAACATTTATGTTAAATTACCATTATTGTATCATTTGCAATTGCTTGTAAATGATGAAATTATATCATTTTGGATATATTAAGTTAAATCAAGTATGTTATTAAAATCAATTTTACCTGCTTCCTGTTTTTAATGTCCACCAGAAAACTGAAAACCACACATGGGGCTCATGCTATATATCTGTTGAACATTGCTGCATAAGTCTAGCTTGAGAACTAGTAAATGGACCCTGAGCCTTACCAGAAGCCATTTAATTTCCAAGAGGATTCACAAATGTCAATAGATTAAAACAAACAATACAAAACACTGTACTTTCCAAGTGAAATATTCAACTCCAGTGCATTTTGTGAATCCAGTTTCAGGTGAAAATTAGTCACTCCTGCTGAACCAATTTTTACAATTAAATTATAACTAATATCCATAATGTCTTATTGAAAAATTATACCCACTACTTGATGAGAGTTTGAAAATAACGAATGCCCTAGCATGGAGCACTGACAAAATGTATTGCACAAATAACAATAATACTTTGTGAAAAAATATAATCAAAACTTCTTTTAAATCTGTTATTATAAGAACTCTGTTTTATTTTTTATTTTTGAAACATGTCTCACTATTTATTAATTCAAATATTGTTATCCTCTTACAATTAATTTTGCACACCAATTTTGTAAATTTGTTTGACATTGTGAATATGATCCTTTTTGAAAAGTAAATGCTTCAAAATATCTTCAAAAGAGTACTCTCTTTAGAAAATAAATTACAATATGAAATATTTAAAGAATTCTGGATCAGTGGACACACAGACATAATATATTCACTATTGTAACTTTAAAAGATTAAAATAGATAGATATCATTTTAAAAGATACACACACACATATAAGTATATCACTGATTAAACAACTGTGAAATATAAAAATTGTCTCCATAGAATGAGATATCCCATTAGGCACTAACTAATATCTAGCCCCTCTCTTCCTATAGCTAATGAGCACAGACATAAAAAACACACTTACTAAGGCCTTTACAACAAAGACATGGTTTGCTGGCAAAAGACAAATTCAAGTGAAAAAAAATGAATCTCAAGGCCAATTATATTTCAAGTAGTATTTTTTAAAGGCTTAATGCTTTTAAACTAGGGCTTTAGAAAACAGACAAGAGTGCATTTCAAGGAACAAAATTAACCCCAAGGGGCCTGGAATCTCATAATTCCATGAAATCTTAACTTCATACCAATTACTTGTTTCATGCTTTGAGTAAATGAGCAAGACAGTGCAAATTACATAATGTTGCCTACAAGTCACATTTTACTTAGCCCCTGTCCTTAAACTCTCCACTCCAGCCAGATTAACAAATTGCCAGCTCCGTACAGTAGTTTAATTGATTCAATTTACAGGTTTGGGACTGATTGTGTTATGTAATTGGCCCACTCTTTGGTAGAAAATAACCAAAATCCTCCCACAACAAGACAGGTATTTGGCTTCATTACAAGGTAACTTCTTTTCTTCTTTCTCATATGTGTTGCTGGAGTTATTTCCCTGGATTCATCTGAACACTTCCAGGTTACAAGATTAGATTCCAGACCTTCTGTTACAGACGCTGCTGGAGGCCTGCCCAACATCCATTCCTCCTTCTTCCATACTAATGGATTTTTTTTTTTTTTTAACTGAGTGGCAATGAGTCCAGCTAAAATATTCTATCTCCCAGCCTCCCTTGAAGCTCACATATCTGTCAGCAGAATTCTGGTCAATTAGATGTAATTAGATTTCTTTGGGAGAGGCATGAGATCTTTCACTTTTTCTAAGAGAAGTCCCTTGGCTTTCCATTCTTGGTCCCTTAACCCATGTTCCTTTTCCTGCCCAATATGTTAATGCGCTGTCTGGAAGTATAGCAGAAACCTTGCAATCATGAGCATGAGATCTGAGTGTAAGGATGACAGAGTAGGCAGATAGATTCTGGGTCCTTACAAAATCTTGAAGTTGCACCAGTTCTGGACTGCCTACTGAGGACTCGATTATGAAAGGAAAATTGCCCCTGACCTGTTTACACTGTGTATTTTATCTTTCACATAGTTAGTTAGTGTAGTCCCTACTAGTTTGCTATTCCTTTCTGCTTTCCCACATTGTGACTTAACCCTAACCCTATTCAGTAAGACTTGTAATTATCTCCTGTTCTGGGAGCCTGCATTGCTGTTATTATGTCATTTCCTTGTAAGGTACCTCCATTGCTGTCTGTGGAGCATCCAGCACCAGCTGGATGACTTTACACATATTGGATGCCTCTCCTCAAACACCTGAAGCTGGGTCAATGTCCCAAATCATTGCCCTATACAAGTGGCCAGGGTCAGGTTTTTAATGTGGAGCCTATTCCACCTGAGCCCTGCCCAGTTCATCCTGAAAGATGCCAGCCCCTGATTGAATCATGTGGTCCTTTTCACTCCTTTACCTTAGAACTCTAGTTTCATAATTAACCCTTTTACCTGACTGTTCTAGCTATAGAGCACGGTTCTCAAATGGGGTGGTTTTGACCCCAGGAAAATATTGGCACAGTCTAGAAATGTTTTTGTTGTCACATGGTTGGGTGTGGAGGGGTTGCTACTGGCATCTAGTGGACAGAGGTGAGTGATGCTGTTAAATATATTAGAATGCACATGAAGAGCAGGCAGCTTCCCACAAGAGACGTATCCAGTACAATTCCAATACTGTCAAAGCTGAGGTAGGTAATCTGCTCTAGGGCAATGATTTTATCCCTGGCCACACTTTAAAATAAAATAAGAAATTTTTGAACAGTCCCTGTGCCTGAATTCCATTCCCTGAGATTCTGATTTAACACTCTGGAGTAGGACCCACACCAATTTGAAAATGCTCCATTGATAGCCAAGGTTGAAGACCATTAAGGTAATAATAGCAAACCCTTGATGCTGGAGTCCTGGCTGAGTCAGAGACTTACCCTAAGATGGCAAAAAGTGAATCTAAGCCAGAATGAAAAAAGAAATACCCCTTGAGAAACTAAATGAATGAAAATCTAGCCACCTCTTTTATTACCCGTACAATAACAGGCCTCCCTATTGTCAAATACAGAGAAGTGGACTAATAATCAAACTGAAGAGAGAACTTTCTGTGAAAGAATCAATCCTAAGCTGAAAAGCCAGGAAGGTAAGCAAAAGCTGTTGTAGAAAATGCACTGTGGAGAAAAGAAGTTCAAGAATCAAAATAGAACATGAATAACTGAAAGGTGTTAAAGGCCCTGTTACAAAATTATTAAAATATATGGCTGGCTATATGTCTATCTTTATAGGTTCATGGTTACACCTATAACCATCTAGTTGTCCTCCTTTATCCTGATTATAAGGGTGATGCAGATGGATAAATGAAACAGCTGTATGCCAGGGTAGAATTTGGACTAAACTCTTCTTTTATACAAAAATTATTTAATATTGTTGTAGTATAATACACTATTTTATGAAACATTAAAATAGTATGAGCTTAGTGTTAAAGATTTGGAAAACAAAAAATGAAGAATAAAAAAGAAATGAAATAATATACCAGCTTGTAGAAGCAACCAACAACGTATGATGCATGCATGTATTATGAAAAGTGGTGTAATCTAAGGGCTTAATGGTATTGATCAGTAACCAAAACTTTTTCTTTAGTGTTATTCTCGCATGCTGGCCCTAAACAATTCTGCCACAAATATCCCAATATCTGAATTGGTATAATTGTGTCTGTCAGCTTGTAACTACCAATTTATTTGCATCTCATAAAATAACCTGAATCTAATGACACTTTTTTTAGTGTGATGCCAAATATTGTATCATGTTCGACTATAAGATTCTTAACCAGTAAATCATGCATTTGAAACTGTTTGTGCTCCAGGTTTTTTTTTTTTTTTAATTCACAGAGACCTATTCAGTTAAGTTTGTTATGTATGGCCAAACCCATCTTAATTTTTCAGTATCTACAGTCTGTATTACATCTTTGACTTCTGTTTAGTTTCATAATTTACTTGAAATATAGCTATGAAATGAAAATCCATGCCTGCAATATTCCAATGCTAATTAAGTAATAGTTTCTCTTCTCAAGGATGTTTTTCACCACTGATTGATACATAGATCTCTGACAGTAAAATGATTAAGTCCAACACTTCATCTTTCATCTTTATGGGCAATTCATCAACCATCAGTGAAGTCTTGATTGCAATATTGAGAGTGGACCACTTGGTCATATTCATTGTGTATATTCCAAACTACGGATAAAATACAGTAAATGAACTACTGACATAAATAACAAAAGTATATACACAATATTTTTCAGTTGTCTGTCATCCAGTCCAGTGGCTTTTCAGTAATATTTTACCAAAACCGTCAGTGAGAAATTCAGTTTTCATTGCAATCCAGTAAGTATAATTGAAGCAATTCTTTCTATGAAACCTATTCTTAGAATAATGCATGCAAGGCACTGCAATGTTTTCTACCTTGTATTTATGAACTTTAAAAAATTTTCTGTGACTTATTAGTGAATTTCATTATGTAGTCTGAAAAATATTATACAACATTATGTAACAGAAAATGAGACATCCAGCCAAGATGCAGGCATAGATAGATACACTGTGCCTCCTTGCACAACCAAAAGAAGGGCAATAACAAATTTAAAAACATAAAACAACTAGAACTGACAGAAAATCGAACTGTATGGAAGTCCCACAACCAAGGAGTTAAAGAAGAAACATTCATCCAGACCAGAAGGAGGGATGGAGATGGGCAGCCAGGGCAGAGAGGACTTACCACAAGGTGGTGGCTGGCAGAACTGGTGGTCCCACATTCACATGCAGGTAAACAGGGAGGAACAATTGGGGAACAAGACAGACCACATAATCCAGGGTTCCAGCATAGGGAAATAGAGCCTCAAAACCTCTGGCTGAAAACACCTGTGGGGGCTGCAGTGGCGGGAGAAATGCCCAGCCTCACAGGAGAGTTCATTGGAGAGACCCACAGGGTCCTAGAATGTACACAAGCCCATGCACCCAGGAATCAGCACCAGAAGGACCCAATTTGCTTGTGGGGAAGTGACTGAAAGCCAACCAAGAACTGAGCAAGCAGCATTGCTCCCTCTTGGACTTCTCCCCCACATACAGTACCACAAAGCAGTGAAATGAGTTGCCCTAATCTGGTAAATACCTAAGGCTCCAGCCCTTACTACATAACAGGCATACCCAGGCAAAGAAATATGGCCCAAATGAAAGAACAGATCAAAACTCCAAAAATAGAACTAAGCAATGAAGAGACAGCCAACCTATCAGATGCAGAGTTCAGAACATGGTAATCAGGATGCTCACAGAAATGGTTGAGTATGGTCACAAAATAGAGGAAAAAGTGAAGGCTATGCAAAGTGAAATAAAATTATACAGTGAACCAACAGTGAAGGGAAGGAAACTGGGGCTCAAATCAATGATTTGGAGAAGGAAGAAATAAACATTTAACCGAAGCAGAAAGAAGAAGCAAGGATTCAAAAAAATGAGGAGAGGCTTAGGAACCTCCAGGACAAGTTTAAATGTTCCAGCACCCAAATCATAGGGGTGCCAGAAGGAGAAGAGGAAAAGCAAGAAATTGAAAAATTTTTGTACAAATAATGATGGAAAACTTCCCCGATCTGGTGAAGGAAATAGACTTCCAGAAAGTCCAGGAAGCTCAGAAAGTCCTAAAGAAGTTGGACCAAGGAAGCACCAAGGCACATCATCATTACATTACTCAAAATTAAAGATAAGGAGAATCTTAAAAGCAGCAAGAGAAAAGAGGACAGTTACCTACAAAGGAGTTCCCATCAGACTGTCAGCTGATTTCTTGAAACAAACCTCACAGGCAAGAAGGGGCTGGAAAGAAGTATTCCAAGTCATGAAAGGCAAGGACCTACATCCAAGATTACTCTATCCAGCAAAGCTGTCATTTAGAATGGAAGAGCAGATAAAGTGCTTCCCAAATAAGGTCAAGTTAAAGGAGTTCATCATCACTAAGCCCTTATTATATGAAATGTTAAAGGGACTTAACTAAGAAAGAGATGATCAAAAATATTAACAGTAAAATGACAACAAACTCGCAACTATCAACAACTGAACATAAAAACAAAAACAAATAAGCAAACAACTAAAACAGGAACAGAATCACAAAAATGGAGATCACATGGAGGGTTGTCAGCGGGGAGCGGGAGAGAAAGGGCAGGGAATGGGGGAAAAGGTACAGGGAATAAGAAGCATAAATGGTAGGTAAAAAATAGACAGGGAGAGGTTAAGAATAATATGGGGAATGGAAAAGTCAAAGAACCTATACGTATGGCCCTTGGACATGAACTAAGGTGTATGCAGGGTAAAGGTGAATAAAGGGGAGAAAAAAAAAGGACAGCTGTAATAGCATAATCAATAAAGTATATTTAAAAAAATAAACTTATAGACTATCAAAGAAAATTTTAAAAACAGAACAACAGAGAGTGATGAAAGTGGGGATTACTAAATTTAAAATGTAATAAATAGTTCAACACTTTATAATTTTTAAATTTTATAATTTCTTAAAAACTCAAAATTAGGAATATATACTTTTCAATATAACAGAATTGTTTCAGTTCCCCATAGTACTATGCTAAAGATTACATTTTATCTTTTTGTTAACATTTTCTATATTATTCGGCTTGATTTTCTGATATATTATCAGTATTTATTTACTCTTGTGTATTCATACAAAACCCCAAAATTGGAACATTGAAGATTTTCTTTTTTAATCTAACTTTATATCTTCACTGCTTCTAATTACAGTTAGTAAACCAGTTATAACAATATTTATTAAGAAATATTGAAGTAACAGAGTAGATACATCCTCAATGTTAATTAAGAAGAGTTCCACTTACAAAATACATGGTTAAAGAATGCCTTGTCTTTGACAACACAGAATAATCATTACGACACACATCTGAGAAAAAAGCCTATTAGTCTGTATTATGGAAAAATATATTTGTCAATAAATAATTACACTTCATTTCATATAATTGATATTTCATTGTGAATATGTTAATTAAATATGAAATCTTTATCTATTCCAAAGAAAGTGTTCAATAAATACCACTTTCCCTGAGAAAATGGTATTATTACTAAAATTAAATAATATTATTTAAGATGTTTTTCTTTTATTGGTTGTACATATAGAAATTAACAGTATAATTACTTCTAAAAGGAACTAATTGTAATCATACAAGCAGCTCCAAACTATGCCTATACCTTTCTTTTATCTAAATTCCTATACTATCACACATTGTGTGTGTGTGTGTAATCATAGAAAAAAAAATTCCCTAAGAGAGTTCAGAGAAAAAAAATAATCGATTTTTATCAGCAGCTTCTTAACATTTTAACTTAGATTAATCTCTTGAAAGCAAACTACTGTCTTATCCTCTGCTTATGAGCCTTTTTTCCTCAGATTTCTCTATGACTTTTACAACTTCATATCTTTCTATGGATTTGTTTTCATTTCTTCATATCTACATTTCACATTAGAGTATCTCTCCACAGTTCTACCAGATTATTCAGATAAAACCTTGTAAAAATTTAAATTATGCTTTAAGAATGGCTCTCTTTAATTACTGAGGTAAAATACAAGGTGATATTTGACAGAAGTTCAGGATTCATGTTTTCATTTTGTTATAAAATTATTGAGTTATTTTCAAATTAAAAAAATTCAGAAGTCAAGATTTATACCTCAAGTTTAGATGTACAAATCTAAGTGAACAAGAAATTATTAATTTCTATATCTATACTCAATGAAAAAATTCTTAAATTAAATGATATTATTTTATTTCAGTAATAATACTAACCTATTTGTCGATCACTTTCTCTGGGACAGGCCAATATATCATATTTGGGCCACATCCAATTGGAAATCTGTGATAGTGGTTTGTGGAGGAAAAAAGAAATCTTGTCATTTCTTTACAGAAAATAAAGAGTATGTTCACCCTTAGCTGAGAATGTTTAGAGTAAGATATAGAATTTGAAGGTAGACTATCTTTTTAACAAATATATTTCAACCTGTATTCAAGAGCAAAAAGAGAACATTAGAGTATCCAAAAGCAACTCATTTGTTTGGCACAGCACTGAAAATGTTAAATAGTATGTGAGCCTCCAGAAAAGATGTCACTATTCTTAGATAATATATTTATGTATAGTTAAAAATATTTTGTGCAGTTTCAAATATATGCGTATATATTTTTAATCAGGCTTCTTTATTTTGTTTTTGAAAGAATTATTACTTAATAGTTAATAAGTTTCAGGTGCTTTCAAATTTCAATAATATATTTAATTGTGCCAAAGGTATAAGCTGATAACCAAGGTGTGATTTCCACTGGGCCTTAAGAGTAATGACTGTTGGCCTTTGTATAACCTCCTACTCTCAACACTTCCACACACACAAACACACTGAGTCAACCTCTGTCATCAGTTACTCACTCACAACTCCAAAGCTGAACTGGGCCCTCAGCGGCTCAAACTGAGATTCCCCAGGGAGTCAATTAGAATTACATTGGCAACTGCAGAGGGCAACATGTGGACGTGACATTTTTCCTAAGTGAATGGCAGCTGACTTTGCCCAAGTTTGTCTATACTGCTCTCAGCGCTCCTGACAAAACATGAAGTAAGCTACTGGAGCAAGTAAAGACTTTGTTTGGAGCTCACACTCAGTATTGACATTGGAGGGGTGCTTTGGCATTTGAAAAGAACAATGCTATTTAAAACTTATCATACATTTAATTAGATGTATGTTATTTCCCCTATATGTTAATTTATATAGACAAACCAATCCCAAAACTACAATGAAAACTATTAAGTTTATTTAGAGAAAAAAGTTGCCTTGCCCATGTTAAATCAAAGAAGTTTACTAATCCAGGAGAGACCCTGCCTACGTTGCATAAAATTTGTGGCCAACTCAATTTAATTTTCCACATTTTCAAGACTATTTTTGCCTGATTTAACTTTAAAATTGATTTATTTAGCATATAACTAATACTTTAATTAAAATTAATAAAGTATTTAATGCTATATATTTATTTGGAAATAATTTAGAACTATGCTGCTCATCTTTCTGAGGTATCCACATCCATCCTTGTCACTGCAGAGACACCAGCACCCACCAGCACTATGACTGAACAGATTGCCCTTCGTGGAACTCCCAAGGGCTGTAACGGCTATGTGACCCAGGTTTCTACCAGCCCCCCAGTTCCCAGACATGGTACTGTCCACCTCCGGAGAACACCATTGTGTGGAGGATGATGAAAGATGAGACCAACTATGGCATCCCACGGTATGCCCTTCGGAGTCACTCTCATTTTGTTAGTGCCGTGGCCATCTCTTCAGGTCCCCAGTTTGCCCTCTCTGGCTCCTGGGATAGAAGCCTTCACCTCTGAGATCTCACAACAGGCACCACCATGTGCTGACTTGTAGGCCATACCAAGGATGTGCTGAGTGCGGCCTTCTCCTTTGACAACTGGCAGATTGTCTCTGGCTCCTGAGATAAAACCATCAAGCTGCGAAATACTCTGGGTATATGTAAATATACTGTCCAGGATGAGAGCCACTCAGAGTGGGTGTCCTGTGTGCATTTCTCATCCAACAGCGGCAATCCCATCATTGTGTCCTATGGCTGGGACAAACTGGTCAAGGTATGGAAGCTAGCAAACTGCAAATTGAAGACCAATCACATTGGCCATACGAGGTACCTGAACACTGTGACTGTCTCTCCATATTGATCCATCTGCACTTCTGGAGGCAAGGATGGCCAGGCTTTACTGTGGGACCTCAACGAAGGCAAACACCTTTATACACTTGATGGTGGAGACATCAGAAGCACCCTGTGCTTCAGCCCTAATCACTACTGGCTCTGTGCTGCGGCTGGCCCCAGCATCAAGATCTGGGACTTAGAGGACAAGCTGATTGCAGATGAACTGAAACAAGAAGTTATCAATGCCAGCAACAAGGCGGAGCCACCCCAGGGCAGCTCTCTGGTCTGGTCGGCTGCTGGCCAGACTCTCTTTGTCGGCTGCTGGGCAGACTCTCTTTGCCGGCTGCAGGAGCAACCTGGTGCGAGGGCGGCAGGTGGCCATCGGCACCCACTAGAAATATCTGGCAGAGCTTTAAAACTAAAAAAGAAAATTGGTTTTCTGACTTGAAAAAATAAAGAAAAGAAGAGACAAGAAAAGAAAAGAAAGAAATAATTTAACTGTACAGGAAAAAAAATAAAGTATCCTTGATTGAAATTACATATATATATATATATATTCAACTTTATCTGTTTCAAATTCAGCTTTCAAAGATGGTGATCTCAATTAGAACTAAGCTCTTTCTTCACTGTTTAAAATTTCAATTTCTCTTGCCACAGCACTTCGGATCACAAGCTTTTTCATTATTCTCCTTTATGGCCCTACCAACATCTGACATGTTACATATTTTTGATTGTATATTCTCTATCACCTCCCACTGAAATGTAAATTCAGTTCATTGCTATATCTTCAAAGCATAGAACAGTGCCAGTATGTAGAAGGTGCTAAATAAATATTAGTAAGTGAATCCCTTTTCACAAAGAAAG
This sequence comes from Glossophaga mutica, assembly GCA_039655065.1. Lineage (NCBI taxonomy): Eukaryota > Metazoa > Chordata > Mammalia > Chiroptera > Phyllostomidae > Glossophaga > Glossophaga mutica. The sequence continues at coordinate 158,108,589 of CM077304.1, read as the reverse complement.
ATTTTGCCTAAAATTAGGCATGTGCAATTGATGAACCTGATCATTAAAATTTACCTCAACAACTCTCTTACTAGGTAATAGGAAGTAAGCATATTCTACACATTCTCTCCTAATGACTGCAACTATAAAGTTTGGAGAGAATGTGTGAAGCAGCCATTCGAAGACTCTGGAATGTAAATAGTGGCAGTCAAATTGCAGTGGAAGGGAACATAGCACCACTAACTCAGTAGTAAATTTACTTGCTCCCCACTTCAGCATCTTCAAACTTGGTCTCGTGCAGCAAACAACCAAGAAGCAGACATTGGACATTGAGATTACTGAGAGAAGTCCTAGTACTAGCTTAACACATGGAAAATACATGTTATTTTCCAGTGCGTATGAAGCACTCACTATAAAAGGTTATATCCTGAGATGTAAAACAAACCTTAACAAATTTAAAAGAATTTAATATCGTGCAGACTATGTTCTTACACCATATGAAATTAAACTTGAAATCAATAACAAAAGATACAGAAAAAAATCTTAGAAATTATAAAACACATTGTTAAATACCCACAGATAAAAGAGAAAGTCTCAAGAATAATTAAGAAATATTTTGAACTGAAAAAATTTAAAAAGCAACATATCAAAATTTGTAGGATGTGGCTAAAATAATGTTTACAGAAATACAAAAGAAAAAAATGTCTCAAATCAATAATCTAAGCTTCAAGTTGAAAAAAAAAAAACTAGAAAAGTGACAGGGAAATAAACTAAAGACAAATAAAAGAAAGGGAATAATATACATAAATCAGAAATAAATAAAGTGGGTATCTGGATAAATCCATTTATATGTCATTCTTGAAAGACACAGTGATGTTGAATAGGCCAGTGGTTGCCAGGGCATACGGAGGAGGGAGGGGGTGACCTATAGTACAAGAGAGTTTTTAAAATATGATGGAAATTTTCTGTATCCTGCTGGAGGGGGTGGTTACACAAATCTATACATGTAATAAATTTCACAGAACTGTGTACCAAAAGTGTCAGTTTTACAGTAAATTTAAAAATAATTATGCTAAGTGAAATGAGCCAGGTGGTGAAAGACAAATACCATATGATCTCACCTATAAGAGGAACTTAATGGACAAAACAAGTAAATGAGCAAAATAGAACCAAAGACACAGAAATAAAGGACAAACTGACCGTAACCAGAGGATTGGGGGGAGGGGGTAATGGGGGAAAGAAGGGAAGGAGGCAAGTCAAGGAACATGTATAAAAGACTCATGGAGAAGGACAAAGAGGTAGGGATTGAATGTTGGGGAGGAGTGGGGCAGAAGAGACCAATAGGGAAAAAAGTGGGACAACTGTAACTGGACAACAATAAAATAAAAGTGACCAAAACAAAAGTAGGAAAAACACAATTTTCCTTTCACTTCTGTTTCATATTATAGCCTGACTCAAAAAAATGATAAGTCCTTTACAAATTCTTATTTCTATATTCATTCTGTTTAAGAGAAGGTATGAAAATTTTATAACTGTGAAATGTGATCTTGATTCTCTATTTAAATACTGGCTTCACCCTGCTGAAGGTGAAGGGATTAGGCAAAGAACACACATGCATAATTCATAGACACAGACAACAGCAGTGTGGTGATGGCCAGAAGGAAGGTGAAGACAGGAGCTGTATGGAGGTGGGCAGAGAGGGCAGAATGGGACATCTGTAATAGTTCAACAATAGAAATTTTTTAAAAGTGGAACAACAGTAAATAAGTAAATGCACCCTGTTTAATGGAATTTTACCTTCTTCTGTTACTCAAGAAATTGACTTTAGTGCTGGCTGGGTGGCTCAGTTGATGGAGCTTCATTCTTTAAACTGGAAAGTTGTGGATTTAAGTCCCAGTCAGGGCACCTACCTAGGTTGCCAGTTTGGTCTCTGGTTGGGGCACATACAGGAAGCAACTGGCAACTGATGGATGTCTCTCTCTCACATCAATGTTTCACACTCCCTCCCTCCCTCCCTCTCCTTCTCTCTAAAGTCAACAAGCTTGTCTACAGGTGATAACAAGAAAGAAAGAAGAAAGAGAGAAAGAGAGAAAGAGAGAAAGGAAGGAAGGAAGGAAGGAAGGAAGGAAGGAAGGAAGGAAGGAAGGAAGGAAGGAAGGACTTTAATCTTCCTAATTTATCTGAAAACTTCATGTTGAAATCACAGCCAAGGAAAGCTCAATAACATTCACTTTAGGGAACACCCTTTTGCAGTATTTTAAAAGATGTTACAATAAGGATGTTTTATCAAAGTTTATCAACAGATTTAAAAAATAACCACCCAACTTGAAGTTTGTAGGGCCAGAGATGTGCTACAGGTTAATAAAATATGTTTCTGGTCCAAGAAGATATGTAATAAATAACACATAGTTTCATGTAGGTGGATGTTTTCATCTGAGACATTATTTTTAATCATAATTACAGCAGCACAAGCCTTTTATCATGACCTCACTGCTCAACAATGCTACCTTAAACCAAGTTCTGACTCAATATTGCTGTTTATGATTTTGCCTTACTATAGGCTCTATAAGATACCTCTCCTGAAAAGCCCTAGGCACTCCCCCTGATTGGAATCAAAATGGTAATAATAATGCCATACTTCATCTCCTCTCCCCATATCTTCCAATCTTACCCCAGGAAAGAAAGAATTACTTGCTATTACCTCTTTAAAAAAGGGAAATTTTCCATTACCCAAGATTGTCTATAAAGTTCTGGCTTCTCACTGCCTTGGTTGTGTTATAGGCCTATTTCAGTGGGAGGGGGTGAAAAGAAGTCACTTTGGCCGGGATTTGCATTGCTTATTCACTACAATAACCCATATTTAATGCTTGGGTAAATTCAACCTACCAAACATAATATTGGTATTAGAAAAGAAAAAATAAATTAAAGAAAACAATGTTAGTAGTTTTAGGATAGATTACTGATTTGTAATATTTGAGATTAACTTCATGTGCTTCTAGAATTTATAGCAATTATAAATTTATGGCAGAAGAATATAAAGTGTGATTCATGAACAATACACAATTTATATTTAATTCTCTTTTATCAATAGTATCTTATTGTGTATACACCAACATAAAATCCTAATTACATATGTTGATTGAACATTTTAGTTGGTATAATTGAATAAAACATTTTATATTTTTCTTTAAATAATGTTCAGAATTATTAATTCATCAAATATTTATTGAGTGTGTACTATTTGTCATTCACTGTTATGAGTACAATATATACATATTACTAAACAAAACAAAACATTCCTGTCTTCATAGAGCTTCGATCCTAATGAATAATTTTATTGTGTTGCTATAGATATCATTATACAAAAATCTAAAACTATGTTGAGCTTTTGAAGATGGGCAGTTATTCAACACATATTGCTAATTTCATTAAATTTCTCTATTAAAAATCTGAGGTGCACTTATTTATTCATTATTTTAACAAACAATTTTTTAGACTTATTCTGTTTTCAAACATTTTGCCCACCCCTAAGGAAACAAAGGTGAGAAAGTAAACAATGTGTTTTTTTCTCCCAATAAAAATTACTCAAGAGAAAATATATGTTCCAAATCTTTAAAAAATTATAAGTGATTTTACTTACTAAAATATTAGTTTCAATTTTTTGGAAAGTAATTGAAACTCTAAAACATTATAACTGTCACCTTGAATAACATATACAAAGTTCTGTCAGAAAGCATCCAGCCATATAATATGCAAAATAAAGACATTCCTTGAAGAAGATACAAGAAACATTGTACATAGGACAAGGACGCCTCAGTATCCTTCAAAGTAAGAAACCTCACACAGTTCTTCCAATTGCCATCAGCTACCCAGTCATATATTCCTGAATCTCATTAACAGTCTGAAATCTCTTCTACTTCAAAGGTGATTTGAGTTTTGGGAAAAGCCAGAAGGCACAGGGTACCAAATCTGGGCTGCAGGTGTGCTAAGTCACCTGGGTGATTTGATGTTTAGCAAAAAAACTCTGGATGAGATGTGATCCATGAATGGGTGTGTTGTTGTGATGAAGCTGCCAATCACCAGTTGCCCATAGCCATGTCCTTCTTAATCATCCAAATAGTTTCCATGGAGGAATATTCAAGCTTAATGTAAAATTTGATGCAGAGTCATTGCTTTACTTTCTCAGTCATTTTGAATACAACAGCCACATAGTACGCATGCCCCTACTGAGTAGTACAGTGAAGTTCTCATTGTTCACATGTGTGCATTCCAGTCCACCCTCCTTGCTTGTTAGATTACATAGATGTCATGCAAACCCTTCTCATTACTTTAACAATGGCTGAACTTTTTCTGGATAGACCTTGTATATGATATATATTGTTGGTCAAAAAGTATTTTTGTTTTTTTCCCATAAGATGGCTCCAGTAGCACTTAGATGTCTTTAACTTCATTAAAAACAATTCTGTTAGATTGTATTGTGACAGCTGTCATACCAGTAGGCATTTAAAAAAGAAAAGCTTATCAAAATTGCTAAAGTTTTCTATAGATATTTTAATATCAAAGATGGAAGAATATATGCAACATTTTTGGCATATTATGCTTTATTATTTCAAGTAAGCTAAAAATGAAACTGAGACGCACAAAAAAAATTGTGCAGTGTATGGAGAAGGTGCTGTGACTGATCCAAATAGTTTGTGAAGTTTTGTGCTGGAGATTTCTCACTGGATGATGCTCCACAATTGAGTAGACTAGGTGAAATTGACCGTAATCAAATAGAGACATTAATTAAAAATAATCAGCAGTATACCACGTGGGAGATAGCAAACATATTCAAAATTTCCAAATCAATAAAGTTATTGGTGAAAGTGAAAAATGCATGTTTTATTTTACAAAAAAAAAAAAAAATTAAATGGACTTTTTGACCAATCCAACCAACACATATAGTGTTCGTGTCTCTGTGTGTGTGTGTGTGTGTGTGTATCATAAAATACATGGATGTATATTTAAAGCCTGTGGATCACTTTAATATGAAGGTGTTGTCTCAGCTATTCACAAACAGCCCCACCCCCCATTCCCAGCCCTTGCACATCCATCTGTAGCACATATGGCAACAGGGGTGTTAGGATAAATATTGGCAGCCACAGCTCTTGTAGAGGAATTTTCAAAAGGCAGTCTCTGGAATGGACTTTTTCTAAGAAGGAGTAATTGTTATTGGTATAGAAATTTAAAGTCAAAAAGTCAGATTTTAATCTTTAAAAAGACTTTGAAATTGGAAACAAAAAATTTTCCACCTTAGTCCCATTAGCTAACACTATGTTCAAAAGGCCAAATCAAAAGGCCAAAAGAATAGAAATTTTGTGAAGTCCCTATCTGTACAGCAATTAATTTCAAATTAATATTCATAGCTCAGGAAAAGGTCACAAAGGTTCTGTCTGGATTTAAAAAGTACATCATAATTTATTATAAGTTAACAAATTATTTTTGCATGAAATATGATACAGCCATTAAAAAGAAAAGGTAGATTTTTTTTGGTGAAGGTTTTTATTTTTTAAATGTATTTTATTGATTATGTTATTACAGTTGTCCCATTTCCCCCTTCACATCTCTCCGCCCTGCACCCCCCTCCAACCCACATCCCCCCCTTTAGTTCATGTCCATGTCTCATACATATACATTCTTTAGCTTCTACATTTCCCATACTATTCTTACCCTCCCCCTGGCTATTTTCTACCTACCATCTATACTACTTATTCTCTGTACCTTTTCCCCCTCTCTCCTCCTCCGATCTTCTGATTACCCTGTTGCTAACCTTCCATGTGATATTCGTTTCTGTAGTTCTGTTCCTGTTCCAGTTGTTTCCTTAGTTTTTGGTTTTGTTTTTGTTTTAGGTGTAGTTGTTAATAATTGCAAGTTTCCTGTCATTTTACCACACATGTTACATGTTTTTTATCTTCTTAAATAAGACCCTTTAACATTTCATATAATCAGGGCTTGGTGATGATGAACTCCTTTAACTTGACCTTATCTAAGAAGCACTTTATCTGCCCTTCCATTCTAAATGAAAGCTTTGCTGGATAGAGCAATCTTGGATGTAGGTCTTGCCTTTCATAACTTGGAATACTTCTTTCCAGCCCCTTCTTGTCTGTAAGGTCTCTTTGGAGAAATCAGCTGACAGTCTGATGGACACTCCTTTGTAGGTAACTGTCTCCTTTTCTCTTGCTGCTTTTAAGATTCTCTCATTATCTTTCATCTTGGGTAATGTAATTATGTTGTGCTTTGATGTGTTCCACCTTGGATCCAACTTCTTTGGGCCTCTCTGAGCTTCCTGGACTTCCTGAAAGTCTATTTCCTTTGCTAGGTTTGGGAAGTTCTCCTTTATTATTTGTTAAAATAACTTTTCCACTTGTTGCTCTTCCTCTTCTCCTTCTGGTATCCTGTAATTCGGATGTTGGAATGTTTAAAGATATCCTGAAGGTTCCTAAGCCTCTCCTCATTTTTTTGAATTCTTGTTTCTTCATTCTTTTCTGATTGGATGTTTCTGTCTTCCTTCTGGTCCACACTATTGATTTGAGTCTCAGTTTCCTTCCCATCACTATTGGCTCCCTGTACATTTTCCTTTATTTCACTTAGCATAGCCTTCATTTTTTTCATCTAATTTGCAAACCAAATTCAACCAAATTCTGTGAACATCCTGATTACTAGTGTTTTGAACTGTGCATCTGATAGGTTGGCTATCTCTTTGTGGCTTAGTTGTTTTTCCTCTGGAGCTTTGATCTGTTCTTCCATTTTGGGCCTTTTTTTTTTTTTTTTTTTTTTTGCCTCAGCATGTTTGTTACATAGTGAGGGGTGGAGTCTTAGGTGTTCACCAGGGTAGGGCAACCCAGTGGCTGGGTTGTGATGCTGTGTGTAGGGAAGGGGTCTGAGAGGGAACGATGGCACTTGCTCCACTCTCTGCCAGACTTCAGTCACTTCTGCCACTTTCCACAAGCAAACTGAGCCCTTCTGGTGCTGATGCCCATGTGGGGGATTTATGTACATTCTAGGACCCTGTGGGTCTCACCAACGAACTCTCCTGTGAGGCTGGGAGTCTCTCCCAGCACCTCAACCCCTGCAGATGTTTTCAATTGGTGTTTTGAGGCTTTATATCCCCAGGCTGGGACCCTGGGTTGGGCAGTCTGTCTCGCTCCCCAGTTTTGCCTGGTTTATCTACACATGAATGTGGGACCACCTGGTCCACTAGCTGCCTTGCGCACCACACCCCTCCATAATCCACTACCTCGCTGCGTCCACCCGCTACCACCTTACACACCCGGGGTCCGCCAGCCACGGCTTTGCTACGACCCCTCTCCACCCAGCCCACTCTGCCCCTCCTACAGGTCTGGATGAATATGTTTACTTTAATTCCTTGGTTGTTGGACTTCCATACAGTTCAGTTTTCTGTCAGTACTTGTTTTTTGTTTCTAAATTGTTGTTGTCCTTATTTTGGTTGTGCAAGGAGGCACAGTGTGTCTACCTAAGCCTCATCTTGCCGGAAGTCTCAGAAAAGGTAGATTTTTATGTATCAAGACATAAACATCTTTAGGATATGTCCATAATTTTAAGAAGCACACAGAAGAACTATATGTATATAAACTATCATATAACTGATCATAAAAAGAGAGAGAGAAGATTTTACCTCTAATTTATAACTCATACGGATGAGTTATAAAGCCAGAAAGCCATAAGTAGTCAAATTATACAAAGCTACATGGCATTAACGAGGAGTTTAAAGTTTACATTAAAGGCAAAATGAGCCACAAGAAGATTTTAAAAGGAGACTGATATAATCTGACTAAATTTTAAAAGAGAATTTTATGAATTCCACTTCTGGGCAAGTTTGAAAAAGAGGAATTGGGTGTAGCTCCCTATCTGAAAAAAATAAAAAGGAAAAAATAATCAATATATATGAATCAACAATTTCCAAGAAAATAGATATCAGCGAATGAAGGACAGTGATCCCTGAGAAACAGGAAAGGATCAAACGTGCCCCTATGATTGCCCTAACTTACCATCTTGAGAGAGATTCCAGGCTTCGATGAAGAGGGGGAAGGCAATAGAGCCTGGTAGATTCCTTGAGTTTAGGAAATAAAGCTATGTATTTAGGGAGACCAAGGCAGCCAGAGTTGGCAGGACAGAGTACAGTCATGTATCACTAACCTTCACAGGTTACGTTCTAAGAAATGTGAGGTCGGGCAATGTTGCCACCATGTGAACATCTTAGAGTGCACTTAAGCAAATGTAGAACGTACAGTGTACTGCATACCTAGACTATATGATCTAGCCTACAGTTCCTAGACTACAAGTCTGCACATCGCGTTACTGTGTGGAACAATGAGAATAAATCAAGTACAAGAGAAAATGACACATTCAAGACTTAGTAAACACAGAATGTATGAGGATGCTGCCAGTGTATGACATACTCTTTTACAACAAATTTTTTATGCAAACAGATAGTGTATACTCTAAAATGATAAAAATATAGTATAGCAAATACATAAACCAGTAACATGGCTATTTATTATCATGATCACGTATTGTGTACTGTAAATAATTACATGTGCTATACTTTTCTATGATGGCAGGCAGCACAGCTGGTCTATTTATGCCAGCATCACCACACACACAAAAGTGAGGGTTGGTGGATGAGCCCTCCACCAACTTTTGGTGAACAGAATTACTTTTTACATATTTCTCTATCATTTTTTACAATGAATACATATAATAAAGATACAAAAGTATTTTCATTTTGAAAAAAAATTAATTCAGCAGCCTAATGAAGACTCAGACTAAGATAGCCCCTTGGGGAGAATGCACACAATTCACTTTTGTGACAATAGAACAGGATTTAGAAATACATAGTGAGTTGGAATCTTTTCTCTACCACATATGAGCTGTGTGAACTTGGGAATTTGTTTAAATTCTCCAATGCCCAAATTCTTGATCTGTACAGAGAAATTCTACTACCTACCTGAGAGAGTTATTGAAAGAATTATGTGTCAGTCTCTATAGAGTATCTAACACAGGTAGCAAAATAAAATGCTAGATTCCTTACTTTTAATGCCAAGAGGATATCATTTAATGTCATCTAAATCTTTAAATAATCAGGGTATTTCTTAAATATCTGAAGTATACCCAGGAAATGTCTGAACAGTACACTTGAACTTTCTGAGAATGCCATGCTTTAGAGATTAGACAAGGAAATCACCTTACAGTGAAGCATTCTGATATTTCAGGAATTGTATCTCAAAAAATGGGATCCAAGAAGGGGAGCCTTATGCTGAATTCTACCCATGCAAATGGCATTAGCAGAGTTTTCATGGTAGGAGAAATGGTATTGAATTCTCACAAACTATCTATGAATGAAGGCGGTGTTAAAACTACAAAAATATATAACAGAGAGTGAAAGAAAGAGTTTATTTTTCACATGAACATATGCCCTCTTCCTGCTGTTGCCCACAAACAGGCGGCGCACACTGGTACAGGTGGTCCTTTATAATTGTGTGTGCATAATAAAATAACTGAGTCATTTTCTGATTGGTAAATAATATGCAATGTCAGACTCCCAACACCATCTGTGTCACTCACCACCACAGTTTTTGCAGAACTGCCAGCCACATAAGCCCAGCGTCTCCCTGTCACAGGAAGAAGTACTTGGCATCCTTGGCAAAGCTTAAATCTGTTCTCAGTATTGAACCTGACATATGCCCCAAAGCAGAACGTGGATGCTCCCCTAATGATTTCTCCTGCTGTTTTATAATCAGAGACATAGATGGAGGGAGTGCTGCCATTTTTCTCTTTGGCACTGGTCAGCCTCCTGGACTCTCTTTTTGGCCGAAGGAAAAAAATGCTTTCATGTGTGGGTGAATTAATGTTCAGATTGCTACCACCTCACTGTTTCTGTCACTATTTCCTAGATGTAAGATTGTGCTTATTGCTAAATCCTTGCTCCAGCTTTTTTCAATTTAAGGGATTTCTTGTCTGTATCATTTGAAAGAAGAGTTGCTAACTGACAACCCAGACAGACTCCTTGAAGTCTGGGAGAGGCTAGCTGGTAGCTGCCTTGTCAACTTCTCTTTGTGTCGAAGGACAGGAGCCCGGCATCAGGGTGCATGTCTTGGCTTCATTCTCAAGACGTCTGGTATTGACAGAAGCTAAAAATCAGAGCCTCAGCATGCACTGTGCAGGGGAAGTCCTGGAAAGACTTCTCCTTCCATCCCTCTTTTTTGTTGTTTCCTTTCATATGATTCACAGAGAGCCAGATCCATATGGTGGTGGCCCCAGATCCAGGAGCTGTTAGATTTTGCCAAACTTCTTTTAGATCAGGGCTTTTACTTTATTTATTAGTATAAAAACCAGCCAAAACCTGTTAATGTGCCTTCAAAGTCCCCATGATTTCAGTAGAAAAACTCCACACAAAACTTAATTCAATAGGGAAAAAAAGAGTTTTAACCATAATTACTTTTCAATAATCCACACAGAATGAATATAATTCAAAATTATAGGCAGATTCCATAAGCAAACCCAACAGCTAAATACAACTGATGATGTAAATCCAAGAATTTTAAAAAAATAATAAAAGCAGACAAAGGGCATATATATATATATATATATATATATATATATATATATATATATATATATTCCTACAAATGACACAAACAGGCTGTTTTGGAGATCACTATTCACTTTTTTAGTGATAAGAGTACATGTTGTTTTTATTATTTTAATCCATCTAATGCTCAACATGATTTGAAGTCTATTTTAATAAAGATAATTTCTCACAAATAGGATATCTAGAAAGAACCCATCACAATTTAACTGTACAAAATTCCATGTTCCTTAAAAATGTGGACTAATCCAACCAAATGTAAGAAAACAAAAATTAAAGCTGCAATTATAACATCAAAATGAAATGCACAAAAGAGTTACAGCTCTCAGCTTTGTAAATATAAATTTAATAGTCATACTTCACATTTAAATACTACATTTTTCCATACAGATCAGTAGAGATGATCTTTAGAAATTACACACTCTAAATGCAGAAATTGTTAGACTCCCATTTCTATCTGCTGTAGGATTCTGTCCTTGACTATATGTTTTTAAGAATATCTAGCTCCTGTATTCTTATCCTTTCACTAACTTGCTGGGATTTGCCATTATTGTTGTTGCTGTTGTTTTGTGCCTGCAGGTTCATAGAGTAGTTCTACAGGGCCTGTCATTTATTGATTGTGTGTGATGATTCTCAGTATCAACCCTAACTTGGCCCAAGTCTTAACTGTCCGCTTCCCCAGTGGAACTCATTGGGGCAGCTCCTACTCCAGTTCACACTCGTCTGCTGCTTTTGGCTCTTCGGGAAAGTACCTCAGGGTGAGGATTCTGTTGTCTGAGTTAAGATGTGGTGAGGATACAAACACCCCCAAAGTTTTAGTGCACGTGGAAATAGCTTTACAGTAGACTGGTCTACAGCAGGAAAACCAGGGCCTGTGCCTAAAACCTGTGTGATAGAGAGAGATAAACAATAGCCACCAACAAAGAAGAGTAGGGAAAGTATTTGAATCCTCTGATTACTTGTAATAGCGGGTGAGGTCATTAGCTACCTCAGTACGTTTTTTGAAACCTAAACAGGTACAGCAACTTGCCGTTAAGATCAATCCATTACTGAATTAGAAATACGATTGAATTTAGCAACAAATTTGTGCCAACATTACTTCTAGCAGCAGTAGGTTTTCAGCAGCAGATTGGCACTGTGACAGGGTCCATAATTTTCACAGTATGTGTTTCATAATTTGTCATGCACACTCTGATTGCTAGGCATATTGGCAGAGTCCGCAGTGCTCTCTAAATGTCACCAAATGCATTTGAGGATTTGTCATGCACGGTCTGAGCAAGTGACACAACACAGCAGAGTGGCCAGGTTCAGGGTTGATTTTTGCACTCACTGTAAGTGAGTGTTCTTGAGCTCAGCCACCGGTGACGAGGGCTGGGTGGGGGCTGCACAGCCCTGCTCTCGGAGCTGCTGATTTTTAATTCTATGTCAAGTGATCATATGGATGCTGCCAGCAGAAAATACTATTATATGGCAGGTGTGACATGCACAGCACAGAATTTCTGCCTACTAACGTTCTTTTTAAATCAGTCCTTGCAGTGCACTTAACATTTGTCTCATACAAACACAAAGAGCATTTCACGAATTTGGAGTAAGAGAAAAGGAGTAATAATAAATATGATAGAGGGTGGAGAAAGCTATATGCAGGAAATTACTACGTTAAGAGAGAAAAACAAACAAACAAACAAGTCATTTGCTGTTTTTCACATAAAGGTGGACCAGTGATGAGATCAGAAAAACCCAAGCGAGTTTGTAGTTAACACCTGGATTCTGTAGAAACCACTTCTGAGTTTAGGCAAACCACCCATCCTATTTTTGGCCTCGGTGAATAAGGAGGTTGAATGTGAGCCCCTCTAAGGGTGCTTTCAGGTCTAAACATTACATTGTTCTAAGGGAGAAGCTTGAGTTTATTAGTATCTCCCAGTCATCTCCTTCATTTGCCTGCGATGATTGTATAATGCTTTTCCAATGTTTAGTAAAAGCTTTAAGAGCTACATCTGCTGGAAGCTTTTAGTTGTCTAGGATTCCAGTCATTATCTTATCACTTTTAGTCACTGTCTTTTAAGAGAAGAAAGGAAATTAGTCTTTTTTATACATTTGGGTCCCATGGATGCACCTGTTACTATGAAATCTGTTTGATGATAAATAACTCACATATGCTCAAGAGCGTTGTCTTGACATGTGCAGTGAGAGACCTTCACAGACATATGTTGTATAAAGCAGTAAGTGTGGTTTTGTATTGGCTCGCAGATCAGTGAGAGCAGAGGAGTAAGTGGAGCCTAACAAAGACTGTTTTAGCAGAAGAGAAGCTGAGAATTTTGCTGGGAAATTTTGAAAATTTTATACCACACACGAGGCATAACACACATATGTTAAAATCACACACACACTATTCACAAATATACATACATCTATTAGCCAAAGCTTTAAAAATATAAAAATTCATGTGAAACATATGGAATGTATAATTTTCAAAACTTCAGAAGACTACAATCATTTGTTTACAATCTATAGCTTTACTGGAAAAAAGTATTCTGTCTTCTGAAAAGGCCACCAAGAATGTGCATTTATGTGCATTTATGTGCATTTAAGAATGTTTCTTTGGTCAACTTAATTGTGACTAGGGGAGTCATCACCCCACTTTATTTCTAGGAAAAAGTTGTGTTTCCACTAACCTTTTTATGTAGACATTTTCCCACCCTTCACACACACTACCAACCCTGCTGCAATAAGGTGGCCAAGGAACACACGTACTCAAATCTCATCACAGCACAAAACATAGCACAAAAAACGAGGATTCAGTTAGGTCATATTACTTTTTCCCCTAGTGTGTGATGAAAATTGAATATCTTACTCTTCAAATTTTATTAGCTTGATTCATATAACTGATCTTCTACCTTTTATTAATCAACTTTTAAATTGAGTTGTTCTGATAAAGGTTTGGTTTTATTATTCTGGAATATACCATAATTCTCTTGTTAAATATCCTTTTAAAATTATGTCCCAAAATAGAAGGCTCTATAACTTTCATATAGATATAGATACTTTTCATATGCGGGCAGTGAACTACCTATAAATAATATTGGCCTGAGTTTACCAATAAAAATAAGTTTGATAGTTCTATACAACAAATATCTACCCTAATCCCTTCTCCAAGGCTCCTCCTCATAAAATGTGTGTGAAGATTCCATGCTGGTCCATAGCTCCTACACAATTAGCTACATAAAGCCCTCACATTCATGCAAATATTTTCATATGCACTTACAAAAGAGACCCACCTTCGGTTCTGCCTTAAACACACACACACCTGTCTAAAACTGTTCAATCAACAAATTAATAAGTTGAAGTATTTGTTTAATTTGAAATATTTGCCCTAAACTGTTTATCATTTTCTCTATTTCTGTTGCCTAGACAATGAACAGAAAGCAAAGTAAAAAATAATATTAAATACACATTAAATGGAGAGAGAGCAAAATTATGAACTAAGCTATCAATCTAATTTCAAAAGTATATAAGTGCATGGTGCTAACAATTTCATAAATTTGGTGGCCAGGGTTTTTTTTTATCTCAGCAACAGTCTGCATTAGTCTAATTTCCACCTTAGTTCTCCCACTTCCATCCACAATGTTTTATTTACCTTCCTAAACACAGTGATCACATGGGAACACACAATTTTCCTCCATGCCCTACTTTCCTGTGATTCCTCATTTGTATTAAAGGACTGGATAATAAGTACAGCTTATTTATTCAGTGTTACTTCCTTAACCAAAATTGTACTCGTTCATCTTTTGCAATAGTTTTAGAGGTCTACATTTCCGTTTAATTATTTTTGTATCTATTATCCATTCCCTGGATAAAAGAGCTAAATAAAAATATTTGTGTTAGAGGCATGCTACCTTCTTTGATTAAAAAAATAAATAAAATTAAAACAAATCAGCTTCTGGAAAGATCATCAAATGCATGTTTTTATTAATTAACCAGGGGGAAAGTCTATCATTTCACAAAACTTCCCAACAATAATCATGAAATCTCTTTTGCTTCTATCTCAAGAGCCTTTGTAGTATAGAGTCCTGAGGTTTCAAATAGCACTTAGTCTACCTATAAGCTTTCTTGGAAGTACTGTTGATTTCTTTCAATTTTTCACTCAAACTGCAATTGCACTATCATTTTTGAGTCATGGGTCTATTTATTGCGAGCAATGCATGAAAGTCACATTATGAACCTGTAGAAGTAGTTGGGAAACAATACATCTTTTCTTATGCACATTACCAGACAAACTGAGAAGAAGGACAAACAGGTTGAAGATAAATTTGAAAAGGCTTTCTGCATGTATTTAGCCAATAATTGTTCATTTTCTTTTGCTTAGAAATGTAAATATAAATAAAGTTCTTGCTGTTCTGGAGCTTATAACTTCATGAGGGAGATAGACAATAAATAATTTTTTATTTATATATACATGTATGTGCATGTAGATATGTATAAGCATACATACATATGTAATACATATGCAAATACATATTGTGTATGCATATTAAAATATATATTATATATGTGCCTGTGCATATATTTATGTAATAGATATGCATGTGTGACATACACATATATGTATGTGTCTGTCCAGAAGGTATCCGGCCATGTAATATGCAAAATAAAGATGTTTCCTGAAAAAGATACAAGATACAATAAGCATTGTACATAGGGCAATGACACCTCAGTCCCCTTCAATGTAGGAACCTTGGGACCTCACACAGTTCTCCCAGTCGCCATCAGCTGCCCCATCGTATTTTCCTGAATCTCATCGATGATCTTATATTTCTTCCCTTTCAAAGGTGATTTTAGTTTTGGGAAAAGCCAGAAGTTGCAAGGCACCAAATTTGGGCTGTCAAGGGGCTGAGTTACCTGGGTGACTTGCTGTTTTGCTAAAAAAGTCTGCATGAGACATGATG
The DNA here is from genome assembly GCA_039655065.1 of Glossophaga mutica. Lineage (NCBI taxonomy): Eukaryota > Metazoa > Chordata > Mammalia > Chiroptera > Phyllostomidae > Glossophaga > Glossophaga mutica. The sequence continues at coordinate 158,093,019 of CM077304.1, read as the reverse complement.
CATAAGCAGACGCATTGTTGTGATGAAGCTGCCAATCACCAGTTGCCCATAGTCATGGTCTTCTGAATCATAGCAATAGTTTCTGTAGAGGAATGTTCAAGCTTAATGCAAAATCTGATGCAGATTCATTGCTCTACTTGCACCATCATTTTGAATGGGACAGCCACATAGTACACATGCTCCCTCAACAATATCTACTGCCTGCACTGACCAGTACAGTGAAGTCATCATTGTTCACACATGCACATTCCAGTCCACTCTCCGTTGCTGCCAGGTGACATCAGTGTCACATGAATCATTTTTGTTATACTAACAATGGCTGGACTTTTTCTGGACAGACTGCATATATGCATTATATATTTCTCAGATAGTAGTCCATGTTTTACAGAGAAATGTCTAGTGGACAGAAGAAAACAGAACATGCCTGGTTTTCTCAGAAAGCATATATCATGCACTATGTTGATGGGAAAGTGAGGAACTATAGGAAAGGAATACGGTTGATCCTCCTACTTTGCCTCCTCTATTCATCTCTATGGTAGGATGCATATTGGAGATCAATGCAAAGATACCCTTTCTCTCTCTTTGCCTTTTCATTCTACCTTCAGATAGGGGAAACTGTTGCACACTTTCTCATAACTGAAATTCTAGTATTGCTAATGTTTCATGAATCTAAACCCTGCTTTTCTTTTATGACAATTTCAATGGCATAAGTGAGGAAAGTGACTCAAACACTGCTGGCTAGCCACTTCTGGACAGACTATATATATGTAGTCTCTAATAAAATGCATCAATTCTGTTTTAATAATCTGAGTGAAGCCATTTTGGCAAATAACAACTTGTGAGGATTACATATACATTTAGTTAGAAAACAAATATACATTATTGTGAATCATGTTCAAAATACAATTAGTATTGTGTTATACACAAAAGAATCATATACATTGTTGAATGCTTATTAGTCTACTGCAATTAAAAGAGATCCTTTTGTTTAACCAAGGCAAACACTTTGAGCTCAGTAGAGAACATGTTTTACTGGAATATTAAGCACTATTTGTTATCTCTTTACCATTTAATGCTGGCTCTTACAAAAAAAAAAAGAAGAAGAAGAAGAAGAAGAAGAGTGAATGTTTCATTATTATATTTTCTTTTCCCATCTCTAACTAATTTTAGGGAAAACCACTCAGTTTTAGACCAGAGCATCTTTAGTGCTTCATCTTACGCTGCTCCAGGTTCCAACAGAACCACAGATGCTCTCATATTGCTGATAAATCCAATGACTGCTATCCTGGATTGCCAGCTGCCCTCTGAAAACCCTGACCTTCCTTTCCCATAAGTGTTCCTTGTATTCCCTGTCACTAAAATACATTATTATTTTCTACCCAAACTTCTCCTTCACTGTGTTCTTTCTCTCAGTGTATTGTACGAGCATCTATCAAGTGACTCAAGCCAGAAACCTTTCTGCTACACTAGAGTTCTTTCTCGCCTTGCTCCATCAGTCCCCATGATGTATTGCATCTAGCTCCTAAAGTCTTCTTACTCATTCTCTCTCACCCTGTAGACATTTTGGCAACAATGGCTTGTTGTTGTTATATACTATTCATTCTATCACCCACCCTGATCTTTCTAAAAAAACCATGATTTTGTTTAGGTCCAAGGTCATGTGCTTTAAAAAAGACTGGGTTCTGCCCTGGCTGGTGTGGCTCAGTGGATTGAGCACCAACCTGTGAACTTAAAGTTCACCAGTTCGATTCCCAGTCAGGGCACATGCCTAGGTTGCGGACCACGTCCCTAGTTGGGGGCATGTGAGAGGCAGCCAACTGATGTTTCTGTCTCACTTTGATGTTTCTCTCCTTCTCTTTCTCCTTCCCTTCCCCTCTCTCTGAAAATAAATGAATAAAATCTTTAAAAAAAGACTGGATTCTTCCTATGTCCTCCGATTTGAGTCTTAATTAATTTAAATATATACAATGCAATAGAACTTTCTACAATGATAGAAATAATTTATAATCTGCACTTCTCAATGTGGTGGACACTGACAATGTATGACTATAAAGCATCTGAATTATTCCTGGAACAAATAATGCAATACATTTTAATTGTATTTCATTTAAATTTAAATATGCTCAATTAACTAAGGACTATGCTATTATACAACACGGGCACCAATCAAGATATGTCCTTAACCCTCACCAGTGATTTGTACAGGAATGGATATGTGATATGATTTTGGTTTTAGCTAAGAAAAAGGCTCTACCAGAGGACTTCTAGCAAACTTTTCCTTCTTAAAAAATATAAGAAAGAAAGGAACATCCTTCTGTCCTCTGGAGGCTGTGTGTTGATATAGTACATAGAGGCTAACTACTATAGCCATCCAATCCATGAGAGGACAATCTTGAAGATAAATGACTACATATTGAGGAGTTTAATAAGAAATACGGAAATAATCCTAGTGCTCAAATCACATCTAAAACAGGCTGCTGAATTAACAATGTTGGAATGTCTTTTCTTCTGGATGTATGTGTGTGACATAATAAAGGGGTGCTTTTCCTTCATAAAACCCTTACCATTGTCTATAACTGACATTTAGTGATTTAGTTGTATGCTTTCTGATTGTCTACCCCACACTAGTTTTTAGCCTCTGGACAACAGACATCATGCAGGCCTGGCTCATCATTGCTTAGCACACATCCTGGTGATGTATGTATTTCAGTGAATAGATATTAAATTTATTAATTAATTAGTTAATTAGTCTATTATAAAGCGACCTTTTTAAAAAATATTTTATTTATGCATTTTTAGAGAGACAGGAAAGGAGAGAGAATGACAGGGAAAGAAGCATCAATGTTTGGTTGCCTCTTCCACACCAACTGGGGGCCCAGCCCACAACCCAGGCATGTGCCCTGACTGGGAATTGAACCAGCGACCCTTTGGTTTGCAGGCTGGAACTCAATCCACTGAGCCATACCAGCCAGGACTATGAAGCAGTTCTGATCACAAGTCTGCATTTTTAAATGCTTCCATTATTTCACATAGATTATAGGGTAAATTCTAAATTTCCTACTCTTACATATAAAGACATTCACAGTCTGGCCTGGCCTACCTTTACAGCCTCTTCTATCTGAGACTGCCCATAGCCTCATGTGCAGTCTCAGAAATCATAACTATTCTCTCCTCTCAGACTACCCAGAAATAGCTCATAGACATAGAGTGAGGGATTTTGCAGGCTGCTTAAGTAATTCATATGCAAATAATTTATTCACATGTAAGGGGCTCAAGTAAGAAAAAAATATATAAAAAACAGGATTAATAAGAGGAAAAAAGGAGATAGGGTGGTGGTAGGGAGCTACATGTAGTCTAGGAATAGTAAACGTTGTTTATATATTAAACTGATCATTTTGCAGCTAATAAATAGGACAGTGTGGACAGTGTGCCTTTGCTTAATCTGACTAAGGATATAAACTAAGCATTTTCATTTGCTGATGATTCTCTAAAAAACCTTGAGAATTTAGTTGTAGAAATGCAATAGCCTGACTCGATGTAACACTAGCCAGGGCCCTCCTGTGGGCACTTCAACCTCAGTAAATCCAAGTTTCCACCATTTCTCTAATCAGAAATTCTCAAAATTCCTTGTTAATCTCTCTCTCTGTGGAGAGGACACATCTCTCTTTCTAAGTCTAGTGCTTTTCACTGGAAGATTTTGGATATTTGATAGCTGATCTCTAAAGTCTCCACATCACCCTCCACACAGCCATGCTCCACACGACCATGGCTCAGTCAACGACAGACTGCATATCAAACAATGACGCCATAAGATTATAAGGAAACTGAGAAATTCCTAGCGCCTAGCAATGTTGCAGTGCAATGTGCTACTTGGGTGTGTGTGATGCTGGTATAAACAAACCTCCTGCACTGCTGGTCACGTACAAGCACATCCAGTTATGCACAGTACATACTTGATCATGATAAACGACTGTGTTACTGGTTTGTGTATTTACTATACTATAATATTTATTATGATTTGAGAGTGTACTCCTTCTACTTGTAAAAAGACATTTTGCTGTAAAATAATATGTTGTGTTATGCTGGCAGCAGTCTCATACATTTCATGTTTACCACTTCTCTTGATTGCATCGTTTTCTGTTGTGCTTGATTTAATCCTGTGCTGTTTTGTACAGTAACATGCTGTATAGGCTTGTAGCCTAGGAAAGTTCTTATACAGCATGTTATAGCTTAGCTATGTAGTGGGCTGTACCATCTGGGTTTGTGGAAGTATACTTTGTGATGTTCACACAAGGACAAAGCCACCTAACAATACATAGCTCAGAATGTAACCGGCCATTAATTGGAGCATGATGAAATTGCCTAACAATGCATTTCTCAGAATGTATCCCCATTGTTCAGCAGCATGTGACTGCATTTCTTTGTACGCTTTATAACACGGTTCACCAAAAAACATTTATAGAGCAATATTTGAAATCTAGAATTCAGCTTCATACTGGGCGTACGAGTAAACCAAGTAGATTCAGTCACGTACAACTAGAGGTGGATACACCCAAGTCAAAAGGCAATTTGGAGTGAAAATAAGCCATAGTTTCACACTAGTACAATCCACTGGTAACAGCAAAGTTAGTATAAAGTACTGAGAAATAACGATCAGCAAGAAATTTTCAACCTAAACAAAAGACTGAACTGCTATCCAGTGAGAGCTAAATGTAGGGCTTGGGAACTAAGTGACCAAATAAGGTTTTTTTTTTTTTTAACCTGAGTTCCATGTATAAAGACAATCTATGATGGCTTCACAAGAGTTCATGGATTTTAGCACAGAGTCTGACTCATAATAAGTGATAAGTAAATGATAATCTTTATTCACCAAATTATTCTCTACTACAAATTCTGGTAGGTGTAAGGCAAAAGGCAACTATCAGATGCTTTGAAACCATAAGTTGGGAGTTTCCAAGTCATTCAACATTGTCTAGAAAGCACAAATATTCTCAGAATTTATAAACTAAATATATGTCATTCACAGCAGCTCCATTTATGGTACTGCCCTCAGATTTTCCATATGTTGTTTTTATTCCTGAAGTGATTTATTTTTTGACACCTCAAAGAAAAATCATCTTTGGGTTTGATCATGTGACTTTGGCCAGTGGGACATGAGTAGATGTGGTTTTTTTATACAGTTTTCAAGTAGAAACTTTAAATGCACTTTGTGATTTGGCTTTACCCCCTTGAACTTCTGCCCTTCGCTGTGAAAAACAGCATGGCCCAGAGGGTAGCTGCTCCTTCACTCTGAGCCCCAGGATAAAGCCACAAGGAGCCAAACACAGTCAGTCAAGGCAGTGGAACCCTACTGAACCCAGCCGTTTCATAGTTGACCCACAATTCTCATGAAACGTGCCTGACAAATAAATATTTATTGTTATAGCCATCAGATTTTGGAGTTGCTGATTGCTTCAACAAAAACTATTCCTATTTTCTATTTTTAAAAATCTGCTAATAAAGTTAGATAATTGTTATGTTTCATTTAAGCCAGTTTTTTCATAACGATTTTACACATAATTTGGGTTGGTTAGCAGTACACCTATTTTTTTTTTTTTTTTTTGTAAGTAGGCCTAATACGACTAGTCCATTAAAAAAATCCAGTGTTTAAAAAGATACATTTAATTTATGAGCCTTTTAGACAATGTTAAATTCCAGGTATATGATATTTTGAGGTATTTAATACAATCAAGATAAAACAATCACATTGCATTCTTAGATTGTATGAGTATTTCTACCAACTTCCTCCAAATAAGCACCTTGTAATGCTGAATAAACCTTCCCCCTGGGCTTGGTCTTAATCCTTCAAATCTTGAGATCAGTCATCTCCCTCCTAAACCTTCATAATTTCTCTCTAGGAAATCATGAAATTGACCATAAAGACATTTTCCGCTTCCTTATCTTCCTAACCCACAGAGAAAGGTAATATCTTTTAGGTGTTGACAAAGGTTGACGCATTGAAGTATTCCAGTAAGGTGATAGCTCTGCAAAGAACACCCATCAAAATACCCCTGAAACACAAACCTCCCTATAATTAGTCATCAGAAATAATAAATCGTCACCATGCCAGCCTTTATGGTCTCCAGCAGCACTGACCTGAAACGTCGCCTATCCCCTGTGACTGCCACTCAAAGCAAGACAGCCCTGGGGGCGGGGGGGGGGGGGGGGGGGGGGCGTGCTAAGCCAGTTCAGCAAGTGTGCAAACAGGACCAGCAGCTACTTAACATTTAGTCACAGAAAACGTCCCAGAAAAAAAGATCAAAATGTGGCAAAAGTTAGCCTAAAGCCAATGGAAATGGCAACTTCTAAATACACTATTGTGAAAGTGCTGATCTGAAGAGTTTGGAAAAATGGTCAAAGTAACTCCTCTGAAGGACTTGGACATTGTTTTTCTTTCCTTTGGTTCCTTTAAATTCACTTTCATCTTCCATTATACAGCTTTCACGGGAATACCAGTAAATAATTAAGAACTGAAGTTTAGCCACAAACAAATGCGCACAGTGTGAATGCAAGTTTCCTTCCTTCTGCTGGGACTTGGGAGACAGTTGCCCCCAGGCGGCAGTGTCCTGCTGGACTGGAGCCTGCTGTGTTGAGGCAGGAGTTCGCTTTGAAGTCTGACGCATTGCCTCCAAACTCTCTTCCAGCTCCCACTACCTGAACCTCGAATTAGTCATTACCCGTAATTTGGTTGGGACACTCTGAAGTGCATATGAACATTAGTAAACACATGCTCTTTTCTCCTGGTTATTATGGTAATTTAAATGGAGAGGTGTTAACAGCAGGGATCTTTAGGCTTGAATAGTCTAATGATTCTTCCAAGGAACAGAGATAAGATTTAAAAGAAGCTAGATAGATCTAAAACTGACACTCCTGAGGGTGCACCTAATTTTGACCTTGACTTATTTTGCAACCAAAGGCAAGTGACAAAAGCTTTCATCTCAGTCAGGGAGCTATAAAATTTTGATGAGATGCTATTTTACAGACATTCTGAGAAATTAGCCATTGCCAAATTTTTGCCTTTATCTTCCCAGCTATTTATCAGTTGATCCCACTAATGTCCAGTCCCCATTTCCGTTTTGAGTTTTACTTACACACACACACACACACACACACACACACACACACACACACACACACGTACGTATTTAAGCCTACCTGAACCAAGGTAGTGTTCTGGAACCACAGAACACTAGAGGCTTGTGGCAAGAATCGCTATACCACAGTCTAGAAGGAATGGACCTCAGTCACACACACACTCAGTGGACCTGTTTAGATTAAGGTTTATATGCAGTCCCTTAGCCTTTTTTTAAACAGGCAGTCTGGATGAAACTAAGAACATCTCCGTCCCCCACTTTCTGGTTAATAATCAGGTCAATGTGTCTGACAGCTTCATCCCTGAGTCAGAGAAGTAACATGGCCTTGTGGTTAAGCATAGGAGCTCAGAGCCTTCTGCCTGGGTGCAATCCAAACAGACTCATTCGTGCTGTGATGTTTTTCAGTTTCTGAAGCCATAAAATGGGAAGAATAAAAATAATAGACCCTACCTCCTAGGGTTGCTGGGGGCTTAAATATGTGCTATGTGGAAGCTCATGGAATAATGTTGAGCATATGATAAGCACTACATGTCTGTTAAAGAAATGCAGTGGCCATGACTGTTAGCCTGAATACCAACAGCCCACTGGACACTTTTATTTCAAAAGCTTTCATTACTTCTGGATACTCCATGAGGCTTTTACTGAAGCCAAGTTATTATTGCCTTCCTCAGTTTGCTACAGATATAGGGCACTATGCCTCACTTGCCCTTTTCTTACGGCTATACTTGAGTGTTTACCCAATTTTTTGCAATGTAATCAACAGCATAGACATTATCTGGAAGCTTGTGAAAAACTCAGAATTTCAGGCATCATCTCAGACCTACTGAATCAGAATCTGGAGTTTAGATGTTCACTTAGGTAATTTAAGTGTATGTTAATTTGAGAAACCCTGCCTTCAAACTTCTTTCCTAGTCCAGGTCTCCACTGTGAGAGTCTAAAGAGACAGTACATCATTTGTTACTAATAATACCAAGCTTGAAAATAATCATGAGAAAATAATCAGAGCTGATATAATCTCTAAAATGTGGCTATCCTCTTTTTCTTGCATTCCAATATAAATTTCCTTGAGTGAGGAGGAAAGACATAGAGGAACAGCTTGCGTCCTTGGAGCTGAGGTTAAGCCTGAGGACGTGCAAGATGGTTTGTCAGAAGTGAATGCTGCCCATTCTGCGTCTCCCTCTGCAGGGCAACAGAAGGGATTAGAGGCCCTTCCCTGAAGTACGACTATCAAAAATGTTTCCCAAATGTTTCCGAAACAAATTACCGTACCTCTAACCTGACTGAGTCAATCCCCAGATGATACAAAGAGTATTATTATTCAAATACCTGGAAATAAGAAATATGACACTCTATTTCTAAATTCCATTTTCTACTGTTACAATGGTTTCCTTCTCCCAGAAAGATAGAATAGGATTTACATGATTATTTTCTAACATTTTAAGAGTAAACACAAGCATGAAGAAAATGCAAATATCACTTACATGAAAATAAACATTCAGATAAAACTTTCAGTAATAATTATTCTGATGTATATATACTGTATTTACATATATAAGGTAAAAACATGCTATTATTTTGTAATCTGCTTTAAGCATTTAACAATGATAAATGTGTATTTTTAAAATATAAAACAAAATATTGTTTTTATAAGTTATGCTTTACCTATAAAACCTAAAGTCACCTAACTAGGTATTAGAAGGGAAAAAAACTATTTGCACATTATAATATGTGTTTATTAATAAGGAAAATCTCCACATATTTTATTACTTTGCAACTCATCACTCTTATGAGGGAATTGCAGTTATTGTTCAATATCAAACTAATAGAAAGTTTTTCTTAATTTTATTTTTTAGAGAGAGGGGAAGGGAGAGAGAAAGAGGGGAAGAAACATCTATGTGTGAAAGATACATCAACCGGTTACCTCTTACATGCCCCAACTGGGGGCCTGGCTGGCAACCCAGGCATGTGCCCTGACTGGGAATCAAACTGGTGACAATTTGGTTTGCAGGCTGGCACTCGATCCACTGAGCCACACCAGCCAGGGCTAATAGAAAGTTTTATCACAGAAAAATAATTCACCTAAGTTTTAAAATGACAAAACTAATTTGATTCTAGCTTCTAGTAAAATAAACAAATAAGCATACAAAGAAAGCCTTTCTCTCAGGCAGCAGTTTTGTGCTCTATATTCTAAATTCTTTCCTGGAGCAAATAGTTACAGTTGACTCACCAACCAGTAAAAGGCAGCATCAAAAGAGAAAATGATTACAGAGTTATTACTGTGGTTTTAATATAATTATCCCCAAAACTTACTGCCAGTAAACAACTACTTTTTTTAATGACAATAACATGTCATGGTTAATAGACAGGTCTTTTCTCTCTGGGCTATCATGTTTTTAATAATAATTTTTCTTGCACCTTAAAAAAACAAACAAAAAATCCTCCAAGTCAACACAAACAAGGAATACTTATATTCTCCTATAAATAGAAATCTTAAAAGAAAATCACATCTGGATTGTGCATTTCAGAACATAATAAAATTTTACCAGGTTTGCAGTTTCTCTCAATTATTACTTCTGCTGATTTCAGTTAGTTGGCCATACTGTGGTCATAAGACAGCTACAATCCAACACTCACAGTGACAGAGTAGAAAGGTATCACAGGCCCCCGCCCAACCCACTCCCTGGTGAAGGAAAGGGACATTCATAATTGGTGTATTGTAATAATGTTTCACTGCCTGGGGCTGTGTCACTATTGCCCACCTCCCACTCACCGCAGCACTTACCTCTGCTGAGGAGGCTGGATAAACAAGGTAAGGTGTCTGTTAGAAAGGAGAGAAGGCTTTTTGAGTAGCTGACAGGAAAAGAAGCAACTTCGAGGTGCTACTCAGATGCCCAGCACTCCACATGGGAACACGACACACTCTGCCCCAAGCAGAGTCTTCTGGACTATGAAGTTCCTCACTTCAGAAGCTGTGATCGGAGCCAGGTTCTAGGGGTACTGTGCCTAAGATACTAAGGGATCACAAAACATTCACCTATTAATTTAACAATTATTTGCTGAACAATTGTTATGGCAATTTCTGTAATAATATTAGCAACTTTAGCTGCGGGTATTCTGTGAACTAATAGGAAGGACAGGCATGCAAGCAAATAATGGTTGTTTGTTTACCTACCATTCCTAATAATAAAGTAATCATAATAATAAATTACTAAAAAATAATTTATGGTTATACATGTTTTCAATATGCCAGGAACTTCACATGTAATAACACATTTAAACCTTACAACAACCCAGTGAGGTAGATACTATTATTACCTCCATTTTGTAAAAGAGAAAAATGAAGCTATGAGAGTGGTGATCACTTAGCCAACAGGGCATAATAATAACTTGCCCAACATATATAATTTTTAAGTAAAAGAGCCAGAATCTGAAGCCCCATAGTTGGGCTCCAGAGTCCATGCTATTAACCAGTGCAGTGCAACACCTCTCTAGGCATAACAAGGTTTGTGTATGAATAAGTCTAGTGCATAAAAGACAAGGCATTGAGGAACTGGAACACAAAGTCAGACAGAGGCAACGTCCAGTTCATGGAGGGTCCAGTCTGCTTTCCTGAGAAGCAAAACTATGATTCTTCAGCCAAAAAGCCTCATGTGTAGAAAATAGTTGAAGCCTGTGTTCAAATATTCCCAGTCACAATTGTAGTCACTCTTCGGCATCTTAGACCCACAGGCTCTCTTCCTTTTCCTCTTGCATTATTAGGAGAATAGCAGTCTTTTATATGCATGGAATTTGAGAGGGAAAGTTTCTCCAAGAAAAAAAGATAATATTTGGTCTATATATAATCATATGCATGTAAGTCTGCTACAGCCTGGATTCAGAAGTTCTAGTGACATACATATTTGATGGGTGTTGAAACATAAGGAGTCTAGCGTAGCAGCCAAAAAGTCCTGAATGAGCCCTGCTATGGGCCTGGGTCTGAAATAAGAACATTTCTGATTTTATTTCATGCAATGTTCACAGAAACTTTATAATATAGGTGGTCTGTTCTCATTGAACAGATGAGGATCACTTAAATGTACATTGATGAAGGCCACACCACGCCAGGATTTAATAAGTTTCAGGTCCCCTGGATTATCCCCAAATCACTACAGTGCATAAGATCTGATTCAAAATTGAGAAACAACCCTTTCCTCTGCTACCTCTTTTGAATACTGGTGTTATTAGAAGAGTGAAAGGACAGAAACATTTTATAAAATTTCTCTTTAGTGTCTAGTTCTAATCACACTTGCTGATTAACCTCTTAATCAGTTTGCTGAGTATCTTTTCAAAGGTTTAGCAACTTGTTCTTTCTTATTTATTTGAAACTGTGAACTGAAAGGTTTACTATGTCAGTTCATGTAAATCTGCCTCATTGTTCCTAATGAGTGCCTAATATCCTATAGTATATATAAAATTTTATGTAACTGCAGTTGATTGCAACTGCAATTCATGCTGTTATAATTAATATTCTGATAATTATTCACAAACATAAATCTTTGCACACTTAGGTATCTGTAAAATTAATTCTTAGAAGTTATATTTCTAGGCCAAGTAACATGTATTTTAAAATTCTGTCAGAAACTAGCAATTTACCTTCCTCCAAATCCTGTATCATTATATGTTCCCACCAAGAGTAGAGGAAGATACCCATTTCTGTGGGGATACTTTGGCTGGTCCAGTCTTATACTTTTATGACTGTCTTGAGAGTCATTGCATGCAGGGCCCCTCCCTGGTAAATTTTTAAGGCCCTGCCATATGTACAAAATTTGAGACACCAAAAATCAGCACGTCATCCCCATTCTGACAGCCTGATCACCTGTTTGTCTGGGAAAAAAATACCTTGAAGGCCAATAGAAGCAATCTGTTTGCTAGGCCATTCATTTTCAAGCAGGAGCAAGCTACAGCTGGTCCTGGATCATCCTCTTAAGAGGCTTCTGATTACATCATGAGGCTAAAAAATCAGAAAGCATCCCAAAGTGGAGAAACCAGGAGCAGAACCTACACTGGTCCTTGTCCCAGTGTAGGGTACTTTGCCCAGAAGGCAGCAATGCCCTCTAGCTGGCCGAGTCACTGGAGAGAGAGGAACCTACAACATTTTAAAGAAGTTACTCAAAATGTAAGGTCCCCTAAAGAACAGGGTGGGTCAGTGATTCCCTACTCCATGTTTGGCAGAATCAAAGGATTTTATTGACTATGTCACCTAATCATGAAATAATGGGAATAAATTAATTCTCTGGGAAATAATTATTGAAATAAACAGTCTAAATCAAAAGTTAGGTAGTGGGAAATGTTTGCAGACAAGTGAAATCATCTGATAGAGAATTATGGGTTGATATGCTAAAGATAAAGAGAGCCAAAGAAGCAATTTAAGGACCCTCTCTATTTCTTTCAGAAAAGCATACACATTTCAAAAACACCTTTTCAGGAATATTTCTGGCCACTTGCCTTATTATTTATGAGTGGCAATGGCAGAAAATTTTTATCTAAAGAAAGGAAGGAAAACTGTCATGGAAGTTTGACTAGACAGTGGTGAAGATTTTATTTTCACCTGTTATATTTTATTCAGTTGGCCAAGAAGTCCATTTAGTTTTTTCTATAACGTAAAGAACACATTTTTCATTTTCACCAATAACTTTATTGATTTGGATATTTTGAGTATGTCGGCTATCTCCCATGTGATATAACATTGATTATTCTCAATTACTGTCTCAATTTCATCGCTATCAACTTCAACCAGTCTGTCCAACCACGGAGCGTTGTCCAGTGAGAAATCTCTGGCAGTAAACTTCACAAACTGCTTTTGACATGTTGGATTGGTCACAGCACCTTCTCCTCACGCTGCACAAATATTTTGTGTGTGTGTGTGTTTCAGTTGCATTTTTACGCTTCTTGATATAATAAAGCATGATATGTCAAAAAATGTTGCATATGTTCTTCCATATTCAGTAATAAAATGGCTACACAAAAACTCACCAATTTTGATGTTATTCTTTTTTTAAATGCATGCTGATATGACAGCCGTCATAATATAATCTAACAAAATTGTTTCAAATGAAGTTAAAGACAACTAAGCACTCCTAGAGACATTTTATGGCAAAAAACAAATGAACTTTTTGGCCAAACAAAATAGTTACCGATTGTCTATTTTATCCCCAGGTAGTATTTAAAGTTATGAAATTCCTTTCAGTCAAACTGACCTTTCTCTTGCTCAGATGTGCATGACTGAGAACTCAGTCCAGGACAGTTAGAATATGGGCAGAGGTTTAGATCCTATTGTAAATCTTACTTATTCCCCTCTTACACTGTTCAGACTAGGGTTATCCATTGAGATTGAGATTATATAATAATAACAATAGTGTGATGGCAATGTTATGTATCAACTTGCCTGGGTAACAATACCTAGATATTTGATGTTTGGTCAAATATTTTTTAATGTTTCTGTGAAGATGTTTTTTAAATGAGATTAACATTGAAATCAATGGACTTCGAGTAATTAGGTTATTCTCTGTTTTAGTCATTTCAGATGGCTATGACAGAATACCATCGACTGGGTGTCTTATAAACAAAAGAAATTTATTTCTCACTGTTTTGGAGACTAGAAGTTTGAGATCAAGGCACCAGTATGATGGGGTTCTGGGGAAGGTCCCCCTCTGGGTTGCAAGTTGCCAACTCCTCATTTTATCTTCAGCTGAGAGAAGAGTGAGGAAGCAAGCTCTCAGTTCTCTTATAAAGCATTATACCCACTCTTAAAGTCTCCACTTTCAAAGACCTAAACAGATCCCAAAGGCCCCTCCTCCTAATACCATCACAATAGAGATTAGAATTTCAACAAATGAATTTTGGGAAGATAAATATTCACACCATAACATCCTTCATAATGTGTGTGTGGGAAAAAGACCTCACGCAAACACTTGAAGTTCTTATTACAGCAAAGACTGACCTCCTTTTGAGCATGAAGGGATTGTGCTGTCTTCAGATTTGAACTACAGTTTTTCCCTGAGTCTCCAGCCTGCTGGCCTACCTTACAGACTTTGGGCTTATCAGGCTTTCATAATTGTGTGAACTGATTTTTTTACAAAAAAAAAAAAAAATTCTCTCTGCTCTCTCTCTCTCTCTTTCTCTCTCTCTCTCTCTCTCTCCACACACGCACATACACATACATACACACACACACACATTCTACTATAGTTCTGTCTCTGAAAACTGCTGACTAGTACAAATGGCTAACATTTATATTGAGCATCTATTATGTGACCAGTTTTTCTAATTGCTTTACAAGTATTGATTACTTTTTTTAATCCTCACAACTAACAGGTGCTTAGTTAAATAGCAGTTAAAGCTAGCTTTACATTACATAAGAGGAAAAGGAGGTACTCGCATATTAATTGGCCAAAATTTCGATTTTTATGGCATATTTGGTCTGTGAACTGAGGCAATCTGATCTTAGAGCTCATGCAAATGATGACTGTTTCATCCCTTGCTAAAGTACAAAGTATTAGAGGAAACGTATTATCAAAACTGTCAAAAATGAACACTGGTCAAGTACAGCAATTTTCTTATTGCACTTAGAAAATAACAACCTGGGAAAATATATTCTATATGTTGTTGATTAACAGGAAAAGGATGTTTTGTACTGAGACTGCAATCAGCCTCATTGAGACTTTAAAGTTTAGAGCCTCAGTGGAGGTGATTGTAAGCAAGACTCAATGCACATCAGACAATCACTCACTTCATTTTTCCTAGATATTTTCTTACTTAAATAAACCATAAGTGACATCTTCAGGACAGAGAATATTTCATTTTTTCTCTCCTAGTTATGCCTGATTGAAACATTATTGCAGGCCAGCAAATGGGTCTCCACAACCCTGAAAAAGTAATGACCTACTGTAAGCATTGACCTTGCTTGCAGCATCTTCCCTGTTGACTTGTCAGCTCGGAGTGTGGTGCATTGTTTCAGTTGGGCAAGGTCTTTGAAGCTCTACTTTTTGCCACCACTCCCTCCCTAATGATTTCAAGCTGTTCAAAGAATGGCTTTGAACCACAGGCGGGAGCCAAATGTTTTATAGTAAAGCTGATTTAAAACAAGACTCGAATAATGCTTTCTTTTAGGGGGGTATGAATAAATGGGCAGTACATGCTCCAGAATGTCTCTTTTGCTTGATCATTCAGAGATGGGTTTGTCTTTCATTATGCGTAGCAAGAAGAAAAAAAAACATAGACTTCTGGAATTTATAAAAAGGCAATAATGTAATACTTGCTTTACTAAGATTTAAAAGCTGTACTCATGAGATTTTTATAACATGCAAACAATTTTAATGCTTGCAAAAGAATAAAATTATTTCTTTGTATTCATTTTTTCTTCAACCTGTGGAAGCCTAGAAAGCAATGTATTTGTTTCTTTAAAAGATGCAATAAAATCAAAATTTAATTTCTGTAGACAATCCTACAAAATTTGGGGCAATAGCAAAATCACCATCATATTACTTTTATTTAATATACTACTAAATAATAACTATTTGCAACAAATGCCTTCAAAACTGATATACTACTGCATAGATTTTGTATATTAGAACTTATCAATTAGGTTCATATGTTACAGGAAGATTGTTCTTCTATCAGTTCTACAAACTAGACACCATTTCTCATACAGTTATCTGTAGTGATACATAACATTGTGCTTTGCACATAGTCAATACTAAATAACTATTTCCTGAATGAATGATGTTAGACAAAATTAAAATATACTTTAAAAAAACATTTTTTTGTCCTCACCTGAGGACACTTTTTAATTGCTTTTAGAGAGCAAGAGGAAGGGAAAGAGAGTGAGTGAGAGAGAAACATCAATTGGCTGCCTTTATATGAGGACCGAACCCACAACCTAGGTATGTGTCCTAACTGAGAATCGAATCTAGGACCTTTTGGTCTACAAGATGATACTCCAACCAACTAAGCCACACTGGTCTGGGCAAAAACATACTTTCTTAAAGCCATAAGGAAACAGAAGGCTTTCACACTAGAAGTATATATCTAAAATTGGAAGCAGGGGGAGGGAAACATTTTTTAAAATAGCTAATGTTCAACATTAATCCCTAAATGATGTGCCTGTGATTGATAAGAATTACTTTCCCCGTGGACCACAAATTCAATATAGGGAAGGGCAGGACAGACTTAGAGTGACGAAATCACATGGAAAAAAAATATTTCCATAAAAGAAAAAAGTGAAGGATGGAAGGAAGATATGACAAGGAAGGAGATTTCATAAATTAAAGGACATAGTCATGCGGCCTGCAGTGGTGGCACATAGAGGGTATTTCAGTTTCCCATCGTGACATAACTAATTACTACACACTTAGTGTGTAGAACCGAAATAGTACTTACTACCTTATAGCTCCATAGATGAGAGGCCTTCAGTGTGTATTCCAAAGCTAAAGTCAAGGTGCTAACCAGGCTGCATTCCTCCTGGATGCTCCAGGGGAGTATCTGTTCTTTGCTTTTTTTCAGCTTTTAGAGGCTGTCCGTATTTTGGGCACATGGTCCCACTTTATCTTCAAAAACATCAATGGGTTGAGGGTTGTAACATAAGAAATAAAAGCCAAGTGATATCTCTTGATTGGAAAGACTCTCAAATATCATCTGGTAGTAGCTGAAGTTATTTTTCCAGAGAAAGAAGAAAGGGGATTTGCACACATGGTTATTTCTATCTGTTTTATCTGTTATTTTCTCCCTCTCCCCAGTTGAATATAATCTTTGTGAGAGGTCTGGCACGTAATAAGCATGCAATAAAGAGTTTTGGAATGAATGACTTGATGAATACAGGGCTTTTTCTTTCAGATCATGGAATCAGTAAGAGGTAGCCAGCTTCACCACTGTATCCTGAGTGCTTGCTGCAGTAGGAAAGAGAGAGCAATGGACCAACAGAAGCTGAATAAAGAAATGAAGTGAGAAAAAGAGAAACTTGTGTGGATCCCTAGAAGTCAGCTTATTTTTCACCTACCAAGTTAAATGTTGCATATTATGCTTAAGTTTGTTGAGTTTCTGTCTTCTACAACAGAAAAAGTCCTGGGGATACATCCACCATCGCCCTGTGGAATCTCTCTCCTGAAATTAGCTTTAGTTTCTGTTTCACTACATTAAGGACACTCAGACCCTTGTAATATAGAAATCAATCCAACTTTTTCCTCTCGTCCTCAATGCACTGAAAATTTTAGGAAAAACAAAAGGAAAAATCCGTGATATTTTATTTTCTCCTCATTGGCTTTAGTGAATGCTCTGAGCATGTAGGGATGTGTTAATTTGCATGGCTGCTACTGCAATATAGAACGGTGACTCAAAATGAGACAAGAAAAAGCTGGAATGGGATCCAAGTTCAGTTTCAGAAGAGGGTCTGGTAGAATTAAACCTCCAAGCCTAAGTGTCTCTTAAACTTTGATTATGTCTCTTAGTGAAAAGCACCTGAATATTTTTAGAACCTAACTAGTCCTATCTTAGTTGTAACAATGCAAAACAAAAAAAATACTCAATCAGATTAAATGTTATTCTTAATAACAGTGTCCAATAAACTTGATACTTTCTGAATCCCTCTGTATATATGCTAGCACTTCACCTGCTACTCTTTTTTTTTTTTTTTCATTGCTCCAGGCACCAAGGTCGATAAAACATTTGGAAGAAATGAATATGTTGTACACATCGAAAGATATACTGTATGCAGCAGAACAAAAGACTTGTAGTATACCATGTTATTGAACTCTTATTTCATTTCAAGAGCTGAGAGGAAAAGAGGACCACTGCAGATCCATCAAGGATGTGGCTTTAATATTTACTTTAGTCATAAAGAGCAAGTGACATGATGAGGACTCACCAGCACAGTAGAAATTCAGGTTGTCAGTACCAGAAAATGAAATTTTTATTTATGGAAGTTTTAAGCTCTACAAATGATATGTATTGTTTTTTCATTCCTGTTGATTTATAGATTAAATGAATTAGTAGTCACTAAGTTGCCGCTTCATATTTTTTCTCTTTGAAAACCAAGATTTTTTAAATGCCTAGGCGGAAGTTTTTTTTAAGAGATAAACTGATTAAAAGGCCTAAACTTTCTTTAAAAGAAAAGGACAGAATTACCATGAATGCAGACTGGCAGAAATATAACTATTATACTTTTGTTTTCCAGAAGATGAATAACATTAAGTAGTCCTTCCTCACATACAATATGTGAAATAAATGTATTTTTTCTAAAAATGGCATTCACTTTATAAGTCTTTTGAGTTTAAAACAATATATCCAGGTTACAATGCCTATATTATCTCCATTTTTAAATGGATATTAAACTAAGTGATGATACACCCTGTTTAAATAAGAAAGCCGTGTACATGCTTCTGTTTTCTTATTTTGAATTTTTTGTTAAACCATTCTGATTTAATATGTATTTGTACAAAATTAATATCTGAAATCACTTCATTAACTAATGTTCATGCTGTTGAAAATGCAAGGAAGAAAGACTAAGATAAATTGTGTTTATAATTATTCAAGTTATTAATTTCATCAGAAGAATTTGTTGATCTCCGTATCTGATATTTCTCAAAAAACACAGTTTGAGGAGAATAATATTCTTTCTTTTACTTAATTCCTTAGAGGGAAAGTGGGGCAAGTGTTTCCTACTATATGTCACGCACTGTGAAAAGAATTGGAGATTTGGTGGTGAGTGAGAAACACAGGTTTTTCCTTCACAGAAAACATTGACCAGAGGATGTGGTAATAAATAAGCTCACAAATAAACAATATAATTATAATAATTACGACAAAAGAAATGACCTAGGTGATATGTAAGAAAATAATGGCTTAAGCATAGATAATACTAAATTGTATAAGGCTATGCAGAGAAATCCTTTCTGAAGAGATGACATCGAAGCTGATTTAAGAAGAAGAAAGAGGGCCAGGCATGTGATGAAAAGGTGGAAAGTATTTCAGTAGAGGGAACAGCAAGTGCAAAGGCTCTGAGGCAGAGAAAAGCTTGGTCAATTTCCAAAGCTGAATGGAGACTGGTTTGAATGCATATAGTAAGAAGGTGTGATGAGAGGACACCAGGTAGGTGGGCTTCAGTCAAACAATACCTGGCAGTTATGGGCTGAGTATGTCCTTCCAAAATTCATACGTTGAAACCTAACCCTCAAGGAGATAGTATGAAAAGGTGGAGCCTTTATGAGTTGATTAAGTCATGAGGGCAGAGCCTGCACAGCATAAGGAATGTAATCAATAATACCATAGTAACCATATACAGTGACAGATGTTTACTAGACTTATTGTGGCAATCATTCTGTAAGGTATATAAATGTTGAATCATTAGGTTTTATATTTGAAATGAATATAATATTGTATGCTAACTATAATTAATTTTTTAAATAAACTTAAAAAAAATTCAATGGGATTATTGTCCTTATAAAAAGGACCCAGAGACAGCCCCTTCTGCCATGTGAAGATTCCATGCGAAGTCTGTGACCTGAAAGAGGGCCCTCACCTACCCATGCAGGCACACCATCTCGGACTTCCAGCCTCCCAGAACAGTAAGAAATAAACTTCTGTTCTATTGGATAGAAGATACTCAGGCTGTGGTACTTTGTCACAGCAGCCTGAGAAGAAAAAGACAATACCTTATTGGCCATGGTATGTTTGGATTTTATTCTAAAAGCACAAAATATAAAAGCAGTACAACTCCCCCCAAAAGTTATAAATAAGGTAAAATTATATTAAACATGGGAATGATATTATATGCTTTATTATTTACAAGTCACTTTGATGCTCAACATCACTAATGTAAAACCACAATGAGATATCACCTCACACCTGTCAGAATGGCTTTCATCCATAAATCAACAAACAAGTGCTGTTGAGTATGTGGAGAAAAGGGAACCCTTGTGCACTGCTGGTGGGAATGCAACCTGGTGCACCCATTGTGGAAAGCGGTGTGGAGATACCTCATAAAATTAAAAATAGAACTATTTTATGACCCTGTACCTATATGACACTTCTGGGTATCTTGCTGAATAAATTGAAAGCACTATTTTGAAAATACGTATACCTCCCTTTGTTCATTGCAACATTATTTATAATAGCCAAAATATGGAAGCAACATAAGTGTCCATCAATAGACAATTGGATAAAGATATGGTATGTATATATACATTGGAATACTATTTGAAAATAAAAAAGAATGCCCCTGGCTGGTGTAGCTCAATGGATTGAGCAAGGGTTGTGAACCAAGGGGTCACTGGTTCAATTCCCGATCAGGGCTCATGCCTGGGTTGTAGGCTAGGTCCCCGGTGGGGGCCAGGTGAGAGGCAACCATACATTGATGTTTCTCTCCCTGTCTTTCTCCCTCCTCTTCTCTCCAAATTAAATAAAATCTTTAAAAAATAAATAAATAAAAATAAAAAGAATGAAATCTCACAATTTGCAACAACATAGATGGACCTAGAGGATATGCTAAGTAAAATAAGTCAAAAAAAAAAAAAGACAAATACCATATAATTTCACTTATATGTGGAATCTAAGAGACAGAATAAATGAATAAGCAGAACAGAAACAGACACATAGATACAGAGAACATTTTGGCAGCTACCAGATGGGAGAAGGTAAAGAAATTAAGTACAAGATGGCAGTTACAAAATAGTCATGAGGATGTAAAGCACTGGGGAATATAGTCAATAATATTGTAATAACGATGTATGGTGCCAGGTGGGTACTAGACTTATAGCATCATTTTGTAAATTCTATAAATATCTAACCACTGTGCTGTACACCTGAAACTAATATAATATCGAATGTCAACTGTAATTGAAAAATAAAAGAAAAAGAAAAAAAAAGTTACTCCCCGCATATGACTTTGGAGATCTGTTTCACAACAATGTAAATACACTTAACAGAACTGGAATATACATTTAAAATAATTAAGATAACAAATACATCATTTTTACCTTTTTTGAAAATTCTGTCTAAATAAAGAAAATATTGCACCACTAGAAAAATGCCACCCTGTCTGTTGGTTGGAGAAGAGAGCCTATGATAGAATGAATGGACGAAGGGAGACGCATGATTGCGGTGCTCCGGAAAAGAAATAACAGTGCCTTGGGTTGGAGTGCTGGCAATGAGAATGAACAAAAATGGATGCATTCAGGACCTATTTAAAAAAAAAAAAAAAAAAAAACCTTGATGAACGAATTTAAAATGAAAGATATTTGATGAGTGATGAAAGGAAAAGGAAGAGTCAAAATCACCCACTATTTAAAATATTGTCACAAATTAAAAAAATTGCAAGATAGTGAGACTACTGTCACAGATGAAAGAAGACTAAAGATATGTGATTACTAGAGGCATCCTTAACTGAATACTAGATCAAAAAGTAAAAAGAATTGGAGTTTCAGCAAAGCAAGAAGTTGGCAAATTTTCTCCCATAAAAAGCCTATACAACTTGATTTAGTTATCAAAACAACCATTTCTGGTTTCTGAAAGTTAACCAAAAAATTGAGAAATATTTATTCATAAAAAGGTTGTCTAAACTTTGGAAAAGAACAGTGATAGTCTGTGGATTTCTTGCCTGGGGCTGCTACCATAATCCCCCAGTTTAGTTCTAAGAGGGTGAGGCTGACTTAAAACCAGTAGGTTTGCTGCTGAATGGGGCTAATTTGATTTGGATCAACGGGAGAAAAATCAATGGGTCTTGTCATTAAAGGAAAAAAACTTGGTAGTAAACTAATAGGAACAGCACATAATTCTGGAAGCTAGAGATTCTGAAATTTGTTGAGGTCAGTAGAAATCAGTGCCTTTATATAAATTTACCATGGAAATCCTGAAAAATGAATGCACTGTACAGGGACTAGATAGCCTATCCATATACCCCTGGTTGACTAGAAGGCCATGTGCATATGCAGAGAAAACCTGGAAAAACCCAAACTCTCTACACAACCTCGAATGGCTGGGAATCTATTCACATGCATGGGAGAGACAGGAGGGGGGTGCAGGACTATGCTGTGGTCCAGCCCACCCACAGAAGCATGGGTGGAAGACAGAAGGCTGACTGGCTCCATGGGTGAGCACAGCCTCTGACTAAACATGGGTCAGCTATGAAGACATGCAGATATAGACGCTGCCCCTAAGAATTCAGACTAAAAAATGAAATTAATGGAAACACCAAATGCTGATGAGGACATGAAGCAACAGGAACTCTCATTCCTTGATGGTGAGAATACAAAATGAGATAGCTACTTTGGAAGACAATTGGCTGTTTTTTGAAATCTAAACATACTCTTACCATACAATCCAACAATTGTGCTCCATGGTATCTACCCAAAGGAGTTGAACTTATGTTAAAAAAATTTTGCACGTGACTATTTATAGCAACTTTATTAATAAATGCCAAAACTTGGAAACAGTCAAGATATCCTTTAGTAGGTAAATGGCTAAATAAGTTATGCTTCCTCCAGACAATGAAATATTATTCAGTGTAAAAAAGAAATGCGCAGTCAAGCATTGAAAAGACATTGAGAAACCTTAAATACATATTCTTAAGTAACAGAAGACAGTCTGAAAAGGTTGCATAGTGTTCCATTCCAACGTTATGGCATTCTGAAAAAGCCAAAATGAGGGACATAAAAGCCTAAAAAAGGATCAGGGTGGCCAGGGACTGGGGGCTGTAGGGAGACGGATAGGCAGAGCACCTCTCACCTAGTGACAACATAGTCATCACAGAATTGTACAACAATGCATCATTCACATGTTTGTGGCGATGCTGGTGTCAACAAACGTGCTGCTCTGCCAGTCATATAAAAGTACAGCACATATGACATGTACACATAATACTTGATAATGATAATCAACAGCTATATTACTGGTTTATGTGCTTACTATACTATACTTTTCATCATTATTTTAGGGTGTACTTTTTCTACTTAAAAAAAATTTTTGCCATAAAATAGTATGCTGTGTTACAAGGTCAGCAGCCTTGTACATCTTATATTTACCACATTTCTTGATTCTATCATTTTCTCTTGCTTGATTTAAGCTTGTTTTTTACAGTAACATTTGGTACAAGCTTGTAGTCTAGGAGCAATAGGCTGTACCATATAGTCTAGGAGTGTAGTAGGCTAGACCATTTACGTTTGTGTAAGTGCACTTCACGACTATTCGTAAAAATTGATAAGCTGATTCTAAAATCGATAATGGGAATGCATGCAATTTTAGAAGAACTAATTTTGAAAAAGAACAAATTTGAAGCTCACACACCACACACTTACAAAACTTATTAAAAATCTATACAACCAAAACTGTGTAATATTGGCATAGGATAGATATATAGATCAATAGAACAGAATTTAAAGATTAGGAATAAACATATTTGTGATCAACTGATTTCAACAAAGGGCAATTAAAGGTGGAAAGGAAACTTATTTAAAAAAATCTAATTCCCCTAAGATATTTTTTTAAAGTTTAAAATCATTTCCTATTTATGCATGGTGTGAGATAAGACTCTAAGTTCACTTCTCCCCAAACTTAGGACTTTTGCAACTTTATGTTAGGTAAATATTCCTTGGATATGACACTAAAAGTATCTAAAAAAGAAAAATTAAAAATGTGGGTTTCATCAACATTAAGAAAATAAAAACTAATCATAGGCTAAGGAAAACAATTTACAAGTTACATATCTGATAATAGATTTGTATACGTAATATATAAAGGACTTTTTTTATTTAATAATGTAAAAATGTGGAAATCAATTTATAAATGAACAAAATATTTGAATTATATTTCACTGAAAGATACCTATGAATGGCTCATAACCCCATAGAAAGATGCCTAATGTAATTACTCATTAATGAAATGAAATTATAGCCATAATAAGATAGATACCACTATATACCTACTAGATTTTCTACATTAAAAATAACGAGAATTCATGAGGATGTAGGGAAATTGAATTCCTATTATCCAGCAATAAAAATGAATAAACTAACAGTTCATGTAACATGAATGTGATGTAATGGGCAGTTAGAGATGAGCAGAGTAGGAACAATAGGCCAGGTACTGAAGGTCACCAGGGCTGAATGACCCAGGTACCTAGCAATGGGCAAAACTGGGGTGGGGGGGGGGGGCTTGCCTCACCCCAGGGAGACCTTTCCTTTCCTAGCATCATTGGTCATGTGGGTTGGACCCCCCCCCTCCTGGCCTTTCCTCCCCTGGCATGGCACTAGTCATGCCATAGACCCCCGAGAGGGGAGAAACAAGAGGGTTGGAGAAGAACCTCTTACAACTCCCATACAAGCGCTTGCATGATGTAGGGTAAATGAAGTCAGACAGCCTCCCTCACCCAGATGTCTGGGCAACTAGGAGAACCAGTGTTTCCACAGCCTTGAGTGGGCCCACATGAGCAGAATCACTCTTTGTTTACAGTATCTTGGCACCTTGCTGGCTTTGTGTGAACTTAGTAAATAAGGGAGTTGGGACTCCCTGCCTGTGTGACATGCAGCTCGTGTGGTGTGTGGATCGCCCCACCCCAGAATAAAGGCATGTCAGGCATCTGCAGCTCCTCAATTTTCTTCTGTCTGCCCAAATCCCATGTGAACTGCTCTGGTCTTGAACCTTCGTTACACACACAACACTTTCTTAAGCATTAAACCGAAGGACAATGAGATTCGGAGTTGCATCAAATAATCTTTGAAACCTACCTTCAGGTCTGTTGACTGGAGAGACAGAGTTTTGGTCAAAGGAGAGATAACGTGTAGGCCTCAGTTGTTTTTCAATTTCAGGCGCAGAAAAGCATCAAGCAGACAGGGCAATGCTATGGGTGACGTCAGGACCAGCTGTGATGACTAATGATAATCTGCCCTACTGCCAGCCAATCAGTAGAGGCCGTGACCCTGAAATAACACACCTGGAAAGCTCATGAATATTCTATTGAGATTCTCCCCTGGCACCTCCCTTAGGGTTCCTGCCTTTGGAAAGTGGACAAAAGTCCTCAAGACAAAGGACTCAGCTCACTCGCTCTCTCCCTCTCCTATCTCTTCTCTCTTTCTACTCTCCTCTCTTTCCTTCTCTCTCTTTCTCACACCTGTGCCTTTCCTCTCCTTTTCTTCCCCCAGGTGCATTACTTTTGCTTGCTTTCTTCTAAGCTCCATTGCCTCTGTAACTTATTTCCTGAGTCCATGCATCCTGGCTAGCTTATTTCTTCCACTGCTCACTTCTTCTACCCCTGTGACTTTCTGAATAAACTTTTGTTTGTATTTGAGTTCCTTGACTCTGAATTCTTTTCTTTGCCAAATTCAAGGACTGAGGTCTAATATCTGGTGCCGTTTGCCCTTAACATTTGTACCTCAAAAATATTATGCTAAGTATACTCACTATTTTCTACTTAATACATTTATATAGCAAAAGAAACAATTAAGAAAATAAAAGTACCTGTGATATTTGAAAGGAACAAAAATAGTGAAAGCATTATATGAATGATTGAAGTTTGAGATATATATAGTTAATGTAGCTATCTTCAAGAGATTGTAGAAAAATAAGCCATAGCCACCTTAATAGTCATCACATCCTCTTGGTCTTGTCTGTTTCTCAAAGGACAAGATCAAGCTACTTATACCACTCACTTATAATAGAACTTTTTCCTGCTAACCCTAAACACAAAAGAACCTAGACCTGGCTGGGTAGCTCAGTTGGTTAGAGTATCGTCCTGATATACCAATGTTGCAGTTCAATCCCCAGTCAGGGCACATACAAGAATCAACTAATGAATGCATAAATAAATGGAACAGCAAATATATGTTTCTTTCTATATATCTCTCTTTATAAAAATCAATTATTAAAAATTTTAAAAAGAAAAAAAGGCAGAACAACCATCAATGGAAAAGAAGAATTTCAGAAATTACATTGATTTATAGATCTGGCAGATCACAACATATTTACCGTGTAGGTAGGCATCAAGTAACAGCAGGGGAAGTAAACTCTTTAACTTAGATTTGATTAAGTATTTTTAATGACTAAGAATAATTGTTTAGCATCAGAACTTACTTTGTTCTCTAAGCCTTTCTCCTTTCTCTATCTGAATTTACAACATCACCATAATTAATTATGATGGTAAGTATTGTACTGAGTGAGGACACTTCTTTACCACCCATGTCAGAGCCTTCCCACTTGAATATACCCCTAAATCATTCCCTGCCCAAGGGACTCAAATAGTCCCCTGTGATCTACATCACTGTCGGAGAAATCACTTTGCTGTGATACAGACATTTGTAAAATTCAGACTACAATTTTGTCTTAGATTTTACTAATCTAGGATCATTTTTATTAAAGACCATTTGAAATTATCATTTGGTCTCATAATTAACAGCATCCTTTTCTAAAATGAAGCAGATTAAACACAATCCATACTGCAATCTGCACTGACTAGTCATTTGCTCCCGTGTGCATTTCCAAAGTGATATTTTAATTAATGTAACCATATGCTGTGAGAACTCTGTCCTGCTGTACCAGAGGTTCCTGCTACAATTCTCAGAAAAAAAGGAAAAGAGGAATTTCCAAAATGGGTTTTCTACTATCTCAAGACAAATAAATCTTTTTTGTTTCTTCTTTTTCTGGTAGAGTACATTTTGGGGGAAATTTTATAGCCTTAAAATATAATACAAGAATATAAGTAGAACCTAATATCAGAGTAGTTGTTCAAAAATCTAAAGCAGTAGTTGTTTTTAAATTCATTTCTTGCAACAAAGGCTGAATAATAATGTTGGAAAATGATTAGAAAGGCAATTATATAAAATATCAGAAAATATGTTGCCTTTTATAACTTCCAAATAATTTTGAAACTCATTTTGCATATGACTGAATACTACAACCAATGAAGAACTATCACTTATCTTTTTTGCCAACTCTATTCACTGTAGAATAAAGAAATATTGCCAACTGTGAAACAATAGCAAGAGACACAAGATAAAAATAGAATATACTGAAATATACTTCTGAGACTTGATTTCAGCATTTATTAAGAGACCTGAAAAATCTTTTTCCATGCAGTAAATTACTTAAAAAGAAACGTATCTGATTAGCCTCCTTTGGGAGTTTAAAAAAAATTTTGAACTGTTCTGGTTTTTTTAATCTAGAATAATCACGTCATAAAGAGCTAAAATTACAAAATTATGAAGCAACCAGAATAGAAAAGTGAATTATTTGTTATTTACCACTGTTAATCCAAATTTGATAGCATAGAACATTCAAGAAACTGTGGCATTTCCTCTTTTCTCCGGGCCTGATGCGAGAATGCAGTAATGAATGACTACAGACCAGAGCACAGTACTTTGTTCTCATTTTATCAACCAAACATCTCTTGGACGGGCAAGACCAGATGTTGTCACAAATTACCAGTACAATCAAGATTAGGGGTTTGTGATCTGTGGCCTTTGAGCCAAAACCAGTCACCAACTTTTTTTGGTATGGCCTAAAAATGAAAAATGGTTTTTATATTTTTAAATGGTATCAATATAATCAAAAGAATAATATTTTATGACATGAAAATCATGTAACATTTAAATTTTATTTTCCATAAATGGTGGTTTTGGGAATGCAACCACACACATTTGTTTATGTATTAGCTATGACTGATTTTCCAGTACAGTGGAACCTCGGTTCTCAAACTTAATTCTTTCTCGAAGGCTGTTTGAGAAGCGATTTGTGTGACAACTGAATCATACTTGTGCATTCTCTACTTTGTTTCCTGAAGAGACTTGTGGCCGATTATACAGATATTAGCAAGAATGGGTGGGTGGTCAGATCCAGGACCAAAGTATTGTTCAGCAACCAAGACATTTTCTTCTGTGAACAACTTGGCCAAAAATTGAATTGTTTGAGATAGGAGATGTTCAAGAACCAAGGTTTGAATGCACAGTGGGGGAGTTGAATGCTTACAACAGAGGCCTTATGACCCTCACACTGAAAATAGTTATAATCTGGCCAGTTATGGACAAAAGTGCACACCCCCAAATTCACATGTTGAAGCCCTAACCCCAGTGTGACTGTATCTGGAGATAGGGACTTTGAGGAGGTAATTAGTAAGTCCTAAGGGAGAGGTCTTAAGGCAACAACACTGGTGTCCTTATAAGAAGAGACATTGAGGGTTTGCATACACAGAGAAAAGGACATATGAGGACACAGCAGGGAGGTGGCCATGTGCAAGCCAAGAAGAGGAGAAATCAAATGTACAGGCACTTTGATGTTGGACTTCCAACCTCCAGAACTGTGAGAAAATCAATTCTGTTATTTAAACCACTCAGGTTATGGTATTTTGTTATGGCAGCCCTAATAGACTAGTACATGGCCTTGCACAAAATATTTATCAATGCCTGGTCCACATGGAAGCCACAGAACTTTAAATTACCTCTAAAGGCCTGAGGATCTCATGATATTTATCTGTTACAGTGTAACAGAGTGGGAATCATAAAATATACAACTCAAGCAGAAAAAGATAAATACAAGGAAATGCCTTTCTGTTGGCATTCCATTACGGGAATAAAAAATTTGGGATGGAGGGGTTTTTGCTATTTAGCATCTGAAGTCTGGTTTAACCCTGATTTCTCTATTATTTATGCCTTTCACGTGTGTGTGTGTGTGTGTGTGTGTGTGTGTCTATTAACTAGAGATTTGTTGGGTTTTTGTTGTTGTTGTTGTTAACATGAGAAGCAGTCTCCTGAGTAGGAGATTTTTATTGTTTTCTAGATTATTTTGCTGCTGCTCATCTTTAAAAAACTTTAGTTTGTGTTTGAGTTATTTTAGGTTCTCCTAATTTTTTAAAAGTTATGTTTAGTTTTTAAAGAAATCACAATTGAATTTTGGATGGTTTCGTTTTGTTGTGAACCAGAGGTAATGTTTTTTTTTTTTTTTTCCTTTCCTCAGAAAACATGCTTCTGTGCCAGAAGGACACAGAAATGAACCCCAGAGCTTGTTGTTAACAAATCAAATCAAATCAAAGATAAGACTCTCACTTTCACAGAGTGCTCTCAGTAAGTGGAAACCTTAGGATATTTCAGGATGACAAGGAAATCAGAAAGCTCTGCCTATGGGTGAGTTTGGTTTAAAAACAAAGAAAATAAATAAATAAAACCTTTAAATGATTTTCACTATATTGTATAGATTGGCGACTAAATTTTTTTCAAATAGAAAGGAGGAAACCATCTATTTTTTTTTTTATAGACTCATAGAATATTAGGAACTGGAAGCAATCTTGGTAATCAGCTACTCCTGTTCATCCTCATAACTTCAAAGACCAGAAAGGGTTTTGAGAAATTTGATCAATGTCTTTGAGTCAGCAGAGTCTAAGTTACACTGCAGTGGAAACCCAACTCCAGAGCTCAGTATTAACAAAACAAGGAGTCATTTCTCCTTTATTCTCCATGCTCAAGTGGGTGGAGGGGTGTTCTGGTTATCATGTTCCCTAGGGGACGGTGGCTGGCAGAAGTTCTCTTTCAACATGAGCTTCCGTGAGTACCATGGCAGAGACAAGAGAGGCCTGCCTCCCACTTCCAGTCTCCTATCAGTAGCCAAAGCAAGCCATAAGACTACATGGCAGCTACAGAGGAAGAAGGAACCCACCATCTTATTCTGTGCCTACTAGGATAACTAGAATTCTTGCGATAGTCTCAGTGTTTGCCATAAACTCCTATGTTTCTGCTTTGTCACTTGTTACAACTAAACTAACAGCTGCTAGAGTATATCTTCCCTTTGAGCAAAAGGAGACAGGTACTGTGTTTCCAGTGAAGCATTTAAAAAAATATTTTTTCCTCCCAATGTTGTTTTTCTCACCTGCACAAAAAGAGCAGATGCAGTAAAAGTTGATAGAGAGGAGACAAAATACATAAGTATATAAAAAAGAGAGTTTTATTTTACTCATTTCTAAGTAAAATTAAAAAAAAAAGACAGAAATCCCACTTATTTTTTATTCTTTCTTTGGATGTTGAATTTCTTCAGATGAAGGAAATCTCTCAGAAATCAATCTCTCATTTAATTGTCTTACCAGAAAAATTGGCAGGGACAATATAGAACCTAGCAATGTGACCTGTGGCTTGAGCTTTTGAGACTATAGAGATTCAAAGTAGATGGACAACAAGGTGATGATGACATGAAGGCAGTTTCTAAAGGGAAAAAGAGACGCTCCCCATGGCCCAGATTCCTGGCTGGTGGGCTTTACCTGCTGTGTGCACAATGGATCCCACAAAAGTACACACAGAGACAGTGTTGCTCCGTAAACTGTGAAATATGAGTTACATTTGCATGTGATTATGTGAAAATTTGAACTTTATTTCATCACACCAGAAAATACAAACAAAACTGTGAGAGCTAAGTTCCCACCAGTGTCCAAGTCAAACAAAATGTGTCATCTTCCAAAATAATGCTTCATTATCACAAACAGCAGCTCAGGTAAAAACACCCGCTCTCATACCCTTGAGACTATATTATTAAGTCTATACTGAGAAGGAGACTTGGCTTAACGAACTTGCCCCAAATCACACAGCTATTAAGTAGCCAAATCAATGCTAGGATTCTAATGTCTTGTAGTTCAAGGTGCTTTTACTACACTGCCTTATCTTTCAGCAGTTAGCTGAGTGATTCCAGCAAGGTACTAATCTATGCCATTTCTGAAAATGTCCAAGATATAAAGTCCTGTAAGTATATTTATGGAATTATATGTCATTATACAATACAGATGACTTAACTAATTCACATGCAACATCTTTGAAGATCTCTGTGAATTATTTCATTGCAATAGCATTATCATTGTTGTACCAGGTTATCTTCACTTCCTCTTTAAATATTTATTTTCTAGTACATTGTAGGACTACCAAGTAATTTCCATAATCTGGCTTTTCAATAGACTTAGGTAGGTGCGTATTACTTTCCTGTGGCTGATCAAAACAAATAACTACCAACTGGGTGGTTTAAAACAACAGAAATTAATTCTGTCACAGTTCTGGAGAAGTTCAAAATCAAGTTATAGGCAGGGCCATGCACTCACTGTTGACATTAGGGGAGAATTTTCCTCACCTCTTCCAGGTTTCAGGGTCTGTCCCACATTCCTGGCTGTTCGTTGGGTTGGGATCACATCACTCCAATCTCTGCCTCCATCTTCACATAACAGTCTCCCCATCTGTCTCTCAAATCTCCTCTCCGTGTCTGCATTTGTCATTGGATTAAGGGCCCACCCATATATTTTAGAAAATCCTCTTCATCTCAAAATCCTTAATTATATCTGCCAAGACCTTTTTTCCAAACACAGTTTAATATTCACAGGTTCTGCACTTGGACATATCTTTTCAGAGGCCACCATTCAACTCGCTGCACAGTGTTTATCATAACATGATTCTGTCTTCATTCAATTATCATCTCAGGAGTAAAAGACAAATCTGTTTCTAAGTTTGATTAAAGTTAATGTACCAAGATAGTACTTCATATGAATAATGAACATTTGTAAGGACTGTATAATCTCTCTCTCTATTTAAGATTTTAAGGAAGTAAAATCCTCCTATTTTGATGCACTATTATTAAAATTGACACTGAAGTTGAATCCCTCTTTCTAAAGAAATATAGAAAGGTTCAGAGTAAAATTTTAAATTTTGGGTGGACTACCAGTGAATTATTTTATCTTTCTCAAGCCTCAGTTTGCCATCTATATAACAGAGGCAGTACAATAAAGAAGCTACTGACAATAACAATGATGGTGATGATAAGTATTTTCTTTTTAGAGTTTTTTAAGCATAAGTGAAATGATCTCTAGAAAATATTTATTCTGTGTTAGCAAAAGAATGCCCCATAACTGTTGATGCTATTAGTATTGCTATTATTGTCATCATTATTTTATCTGAGATCCATATAAACTAAAATGTGTTTTTAAAGGTTGACATATAATGAAACTAAGAAATATTAGATTCCAGACAAGAACCCCAGCCTTTAAAAAAAAAAAAAAAGATACTGTAACAGTCCATTTAATTAGAAGGCAGGCTTTCAGCAAGTTCACAACCTTGAGAACAAGGTTCTCGACCTTAAGTGTACATCCTGTCACTGGCGGGACCTGACTGATGCCCAGTCCCACCCCTGCCCAGAGATTCAGGTATGTCTGTTTGAGGATATGACTCTTTTTTTCCTTCCTCCTCCTCTTCCTTCATTTTTTTTTTTTTACCAGGTCTTCATGTAATTTTAAGATGTAGTCAGAATTGAGATCCACAGCTTTAAAGTCTTTCTATATAAAGCATGTTCCACAGACTATCAGCTGGGAGCTGTCAGAAGAGCAGAATCCTGGGGCCCACCCCCAGACCTTTTGAATCAGAATTTGCATTTTAACAAGGTTCC
This sequence comes from Glossophaga mutica, assembly GCA_039655065.1. Taxonomy (NCBI): domain Eukaryota; kingdom Metazoa; phylum Chordata; class Mammalia; order Chiroptera; family Phyllostomidae; genus Glossophaga; species Glossophaga mutica. Next base: position 158,060,473 of record CM077304.1, on the reverse strand, counting down.
CAGGTGAGTTCTGTGCACATTAAAGGTTGAGAAATACTACTTTAAAACAGTGAGAACCCCAGCCTTCTAAGTCCCTGCTACACACTGCTTCCGCTACACACTGCTATTGACATATGTTTCAGTGGCTTGCAGTGTGCATGTAATACACTTCAGTTCTATTTTATAATAATTAGTTGTATCTCTAGTGTGTGTAATGGAGCAACAGGCAGTCAGAAAATATTAGAAAGGTGTTTAGAGTACATATTTTCAGTAACTCCATTCTAACTGTGGAGTTATTCAATAAAGTCCCAAGGTATTGGATTGGCCAAAATATCCATTATGTTTTTTCCATAAAATGAGAGATACATTTTCTATTTTTACCAATAACTCTATTGATTTGGATATTTTGAGTATATCTGCTATTTCCCTCTATTGATTTCTAGGGGGCAGAGGCCAGGGGTGCTGCTAAACACCTTCCAATGCATGAGCCCCTCAGCGAAGGATTATTTGGCCAAGGTATCAATAGTACTAAGAAAATTTGCAAACTGCTTTTCACTCATTTGATCAGTCACAGCTCCTTCTCCATACACTGCACAAATCTTTTTTTGCATTTCAGTTGTGTTTTTACCTTTCTTGAAACAATAAAGTACAATACACCAAAAATGTTGCATATTTCCTTCAATGTTAAAATGGCTGCACAAAAATTCACCAATTTTGATAATTTTTAAATGGATGCTGATATGACAGCTGCCACACTACAATCTAACAAAATTGTTTTGAATGAAGTTAAAGACAATAGAGCACTATTAGAGTCATTGTACAGAAAAAAATGTGATGGGCTTTTTGGTCAACCCAATATGAACAGGTTGATTATATCTGAAAGCATTTAATTCAACAGAGCCTGAGGAGGAAGAATTCCTGGAAGAAGAAACCATACATCAGTAAAATCAAATGAAATAAACTGGTAGTATGATTAAAGTAGAAGAATAATTATAAACACATTTAACAAGCAGATTAAACACAGGGAGGAAATTGTTAATGAATTCTTAATGATTCATGTTGATGGAATGCCTGAATAACAAAGCAAACAATTAATCAAAGACAAGAGGAAATTAATGTTTGTAATGTGTGGCATGGAGATAGAGGTCTAATAAGAAAGAAAGTGGAATTGTCCCATGAGAAAGAGAATGACAGAAAAAAAATATGGGGTAAATATAATTTTCTTTACAACAAAACAGAAATAATTGGTGGGCTGCGGAAAATCTCTGGGTCAAAATGTGGGAGGTAGTTAGACAGAAGCATAGCAAGGACGATGGGCCTGGATGGAAAGTCATTGAGGCAGAAAGCCCCGCCAGCCTAGCAAAACTGGGAAAACAAGGACCTTACCCCCACTGTGACCTTTCCTCCCTTGGCATAGCACTGATCATGCGGTTTAGATCCCCTGACCTTTCATATTGCTGGTCATGCAGTTTGGACACTCCTCTGGTTTGTCCTCCCCTGTTATGTTGCTATTCATGCAGATTACAGCTCCTTAGAAGGAGAATGAACAAAAGGGCCAGAGATTAGCCCTTAAGCATTAAGCCCCCAGGACAATGAGGTTCTGATCCAAATCAAATACATCTAGGCCTCAGTTATGTTTCAATTCCAGGCACGGAAAAGCCGCAGAACCAGACTGGGGACACCCTGGCTGACATCAGGTCCAGCTGCACTAAGTAATGAATCACTGCCCTGGCGCCACCAAATCAGTAAAGACCAGGACCCTGAGAACACACCTAGAAGGCCATATTCATTGAGATCCTCCCCTGGGACCGCCCTTGAAATCCCTACCTTTAGAGAGCAGATTAAAGCCTTTAAAACAAGAAACCGGTGCTGCCCTTTCTGTGGAGCATCTTCCTGTCTTTCCCCCACTCCCTTCCCCCAGGTGCGTTTTCCTTGCCTCCCTCTTTCTCCTAAGCTCCAACGGCCCTTCTTCTTGCCTCTGTAACTTATTTCCTGAGCCCATTTCTTCTACTGCTCACTTCTACCTTTGTGACTTTCTCAATAAACTTTCTCTTATAATTCGAGTCTTGACTCTGAATATTTCTTAGCCACAACTCAAGTACTGAGGTTGCTGACCCAAGGTCCAGTCTCACTCCCTGATCTAATGCCTGGTGCTGCCAATACAGACAACTTATTACTAGCCACTTAACCCAAGATAATTATTTAAAATTACCTGGCTACTAAAGTAAATAAATGCAAGACATGGAAACATTACAAAAAGACTGCAATTACATTAAAACATCTGTAACATTTATCTGGCTTTCCATTAGTTGAGGCTTGCATGGTCTAAAAGTTCTAGCCAGACCCTGTCAGAATAGCTATGATTTCTTTGAAAGACTATCCCTATACTTTCATTTAGTATTTTCTAAATTTATTTTTTATTTTTAGAATAAAATATTTTTTTTATTTTTTCCTAGAATTTATTATTTTCTAAATTTACTCTCCTTGTACATTTTACACAAATATATAGTATAAATATATTTAGTTATCCCCCGTTCTACTGTGATATACCTAATTTTTAAACAATATATATGAGTTGTCAATATAAGAAATGTCCAAACCTATACAGAATTTTCACATGAGTCTCCCTGAGCCAAACTAAAATCATTGCTGGGAAGCAGGATCTCAAATGATCCTGAAACTGACAGTTTTACACTTTCTTACAAATATTTGGAATTAAGGAGAAAATGTAAAAGATTACGTGAAGATTGGAGAAAGCAAGGCAGGGATTGGATTACAGCATAATTAAGAGTATTCGCTCCCTTGAAGGGGTTACACTTGAGAGGGTCTGAAAAAGAAACACTTTAAAAGCACATAAACTTTAATGCACAAAAATAGTGGACAGGGCCTGTGAGAAACGAACTTTGTACTAAAGAAGCTATAGGTCTGAGGCGTGCTCACCCATCATAGCCTGTTCGGTTACAAATTTATGATCAGATCAGCCTGTGACATTACATCTGGTGAGATTTATTATGATGCTTCTTTTTCATCCACAGAGTTTTGACAGAAATAGTAAAATAATATACAAATTCCAATGTTTCCTCAAAAAAAAAAATAAAAAGGAAGTCTTTTTTTTCCTTTCTTTTTTTCTTTTAGGAAGTCTTTTCAACGCTCAGAGCAATTCTCAATCGAACTCATCAGGCTTTGTCACTTGTATAATCTTTAGATTTAAAAAAATTAAAAAGGAAGGAAAGTTAAATTTTATATGAGGAATTATGGTTAAAAAATCATATAGATAAAATAAAATAAAAAAAAAAAACTTCACACTTAACTAAAGAGCATAATTCCAGAATTATGAGAAAACCCTCCCCTGTACTTTGTTACTGTAGGGGCCTGTCTCGGATTTGTTTCTTGTTTTCCCAGACTGACCTTTTACGCTAGCGGACCTTCTCACTGGTGAGCCACGGTTCCTTAAAAGAAAGAAGTTGTGCCGAGTTTCCACAGCACTTCCTCCTCTTGGATTAGAAATTCTAGGGTCAGATTTAGCTGAAGAGTGGGGATAGGTGCACAGTGGGAACAGTAAGGGCTATCCTTGCCTCCCTTGACATTCCTTTCCTTTTTTCTTCAGACATGATTCTGGGAAGGAAGTGAGAATTTTTTGATTCGTTTTGTTTTGTTTTAATTATTTTACTTAGGCTCCAATTACATAGGGGTCCAAAGTATGTTTCATTGTTCCCTTCCAAACAGTAGAAAAGAGACATCTTGTTCTAATTTCCCCCCAACATCAACCAGGGCATCATGATCTACACCACCCCTTATTTTTATACTTTCTGAGAGTTTAACTGAACTACTTCACCATGTTGCTGCCTTGGCACCCATTCTGTGCGGCCTAGGGGCCTTGAACTGACACAAGCACCTCGTGCATGTGTATATCCTATATAACAAGTACTCGTAATTTCCAGCAAGACTCCTTAACCACTCCCGTAATAAGCATTGTCCCCCACCTCTCAGACCCTTCCCCTTGTGTAACCTTTAGATAAGATCCCTCAAAGTTTATCAAAATGCAGCTTTTTAAATATAAAGTGACCAACCCAGCTTCAGCCTAGGAAATCCAAAGCGCTGTACTCAAGGATGTTTTTTTTCCTTCCTTTTGCCTAAAGCCCCTCTCTCTCTATCTAAACCCTGTCTTCACCTCCCCATGTGGCCCCTCAAGGCATGCTGTGTACCTGGGCCAGGACCCACAGGTAATATATTTCTCTGTTTCACTTTCCTTTTGAGTCTCGTGGAACTGCTGCGGAACAACAAGTGGGGGTCCTGCAGCCCACCGCCACCCTCTATGCATTTCCAGAGGCAAAGCTTTGATGATAAAGAAAAAGAGTCTTTATTCAAAAGCTACACAATTTTGTGACAACAGCTTTCCAGCTGCCTTAGTTACTTAAGCCTATCAATTAAGGCTAAAATCTTTAGCACTGGAGTTCCCCTATCATTCCTCCTGTTAATTTTTAATTATCTCATTTCTATAGGATTAGTTTGCAAACTAAACAACATAAGAAATAAGAGCTACACAATTTTGGGAGAATGGCAGGCTTCTGCCTCAGAGCCCACCCCTCTAGAACACCCAAAGCAGAATAACCCTGCCACCCTCTGCCAGGCCAGCCTAGTCTTAGGCTGCACCCAGAGTTTCTTCATCCAAAATACCGTCCTTTGGGAAACACAGGCAGTTGCAGCACAATCATCCAAGAATCTTCAAGGAAGAAGAGAACCAGAGAGCCAGTCTCTGCCCTCCTTTTATTTTAAATCTTCTGGCCCATAATTCCATGCACTCCAGAGGCATTCAGTTTCTCAGTCAATCCTTCCCTAGACTGTTTATTATTGCCTGGGGCAACCTCCTCCTATAATCCCTCCCTTCACCTCCCCATTCATCTGGACACTCTCTATATCAGAACTGTAGTTCACTACCCCAGGCGGACACCCTAGGGGAAGGTTGTTACTTAACAAATGTTAATTTAACAAAATCACAATACTACTTTATCCAATTTTAATTATCACTATGTTCTACAAGTCCTTGTTTGACTACAGCTTTGGTTATTGAACTCATGTTCAGGAAAGGTGTAGATCACATAGAAATCTTGAGAATGTCTAGCTCGTTCTTTTGTCATCTGTCTTACAGATGCCAAAACTTCAAACTTTAACTCTTTCTTACAATCAAATTAACCACTTTTCTTTCTTTCTTTGTTATAGTAAGTTCTGCATCATTCCCAAAAAACTTATGATGAAGTTCATTGAAATATTATAATATTATAGTATCCAGCTACTAGTGATACATTTGTTTATATCTTGGCAAAAAAAAGTATCATGCTGCAGCTGCCTGTGTTTCCCAAAGGACGGTATTTTGTTCTCTCACTGTGGCTTACATGACACTGTGAATTTATCTATCATTGCATGAGTCACTCTGTATCAAACATATATGTCTGTCTCTGCCACTAAATGACTCTTTGAAGGCTAAGTAAGAGTCTTATGCATCTTTATGTTCTCTCAACTTGGACTACTTCCTGGCAAGTTATCCAGTTCAAAGGAACTATTGAATGATCAGGCAAAAGCTGACTTAGAGCATATATTAATAGTGCTTTGCTAGCATAGATATTATCCAATGCTACTTAAAATTTGTCTAGCACTTTAAAAGATTTCAATAAAACCTATAAAATTTTATCATCATCACCGTACTGTGCAACTAGTACAATACTCTCTACATTATAGTGTTTGAAAAGACTCAAAAAGATAAACTAATTTCTCAAGGTCCCCCTATTAATCGGTGGTAGGTCAGAGCATGTTACTAGATGTTTATATTTTCTTTAAATCCTATTCTCTATAACCTCCTCTAATCTAGTAAACAACACATCCTCTTAAGAATTCTAAAACTGCTTTACCATTGTTATATCTCTGTGCAACATTTGCCCTTGAATGTTGTACATTGGCATTACAGGTTGTTCCTGGTACATTAAATAGGACTCAGCTTTTTTCAAACTGTATTTCTTTGAGAGGAAAAGGAGCACAGAGCTCTTTCTATTACAATATTTTGATGTTGGAATAAAAGGTCATTTGAACAAACTGATGGATAAAGTGAAATATCCACCTTCAGAGCAAATGAGATTTGAGAATACAAAATTGAGGTTCTTAAACAGTTATAAGATCAAATGGTCAAGAAAAGGGATTATGAAAGGAAAGACTCAGATGAAAAAGGTAGAGATGGGAATACTTATCTCAGCTGTAGGGAATTCAGAGAGTATGGTTAGTTAGATGAAAGAAGGGAAACAAGAGAATTCCTTAGAATTTTTTTCCTATACCTTCTTCTTTAGAAAAACTGGGAAACCACAACCTTCAGTGTAAATTTCTTTCCTTCCCCTTTCTTAGAGCATATGCTGAATCCACCCAAAGCTACAGGACTGCCTCACACAACTGATGCTAAGCTAATCAATGCTTTCCATCCGTTTGCCAAAGGATGGAAATTGGCACATGACCCAAATTGAAACAATAAGATCAATGAGAGCCAATAGTGGGACTTTTGTGTAAGCAATCGGAGTGGTGGATTCTCCTTTGATGCATTCTGTGTTAAAATGACATAAAAATTAAAGTGGACAGGTAGTACTACAAGGAAGCTTAGAATGGGCCAAACTAAGGAAAGCAGAACTGAAAAATGGTGACGTCTTTGAAGCCTCAGATCAAGAAACCTAAGCATACCTGAATTTGGACCATTGAGTTAAATGGATCTTCTATTATTATTTATTTTTTTTGCATTTCCTGATGTTTTAATTAAAGCTACCTAATTAATATACCCTAAGATAAGAGTTATCCTAATAGATTGTATATTGGTAAAGACAGTCAAAGTGGGGGAATGGATAGACATGATTTCAGAAAATTAAGCTTGAAGTTTTGCATGAAATTACATGAAACATATATGAAAAGAATCTCAGAATGGTGCCAATAGTAAGTACCAGGGTTGTAATAATAGGAATTTAATAAATGTTAGTTCTCTTCTCTTTCATAAAATATGACCCCTTAATTAACTAGAAGCACTTAATGATAAAGTAAAGGAAGACTGTTCCGCATGCTTTTATCACGTTCACTTATTTAATGAATGACCTGGGTGATCTAAGGCAGAGCTTTCCAACTGGGACACCCCATTTGCTGTGAATGTGTTATAGGTGAGGTAAATAATGGTCGTTTCAGCTCTGGAGGTGTGTTTTAGTTAAGATACTGCTGGAAGCTGTAAAGAGACCCAACATACACTGGTGTTTTATATATGTACATAAAACACACTAGTAGTTTATTTCTTGTTTAAAGCAAAATTGTTCAGCAGTGGTTGGCAGAAGACTTTTCTCCATAGGATCATTTAGCCACCAAAGCTCTCCTCAGAGCATGGACCACTGGCTTGCTATTTCCAGCCATTGGCAAATATTCCTATTTCCCCAACTGTACAATTTACATAGTATGATTTTTCTATGCACACCATAATGTAAAGAAGTTTGAGAAGCACCAGTCTGAGGCACCAATCATTGGGATTCATGCCTTTTTTTTTTTTCCTTGATGGTCTTCAATCCTCTAAATCCTCCAGGGAAAAAATAATTGTGGATTGGGCTCAACTCCATTTATGACTCTTCATTTAGTTCCCTTTACCATTTGGGTTAACATGGTGCCATTTCATTTCTTTCCCTCTTCAACTTTCTCCGTCCATTAAATATCCCATGCTTACCGATTTCCCTTTATCTTTAACTGTTCAGGAACCCTGATTTGCTCCATCAAAGTGCACTGCCATTCATCTCATCATGGGCACTCACGGTCTCTTGAGAAGGAAACCAATGATAGTGATGCAGGTTGTCAGGTACAAAATAGAGAAATTACCAGTCCAAGTTTAATATCAAAATCTATTCATCTTTTAATATGCAAGTAATTCATTGGAAGAAATAGGCAGATGCTTTTATAGAAGTCTCTCCTATAAAAATTAATTAATTAATTAATTGAAAAATCTATTTTTTATCCCTTTTCACTTTTTCAGTTTATCTTCAATTATATCATGCTCCTGAATATTTCCTTTATGTTGAAGAATAAATATATAAAGTATTCTACTGTGCATATTAGCTAGGCTAGCTACCCCTTATAACTAATACAGTTAAAATCCCCATGTCTTAACACATTATAGAAAATTATTTTTGTGTTCATATACAGCCCAATGTCTTGTGTTCCTTGTTACAAGAGGAGACATCAGCTTCCCACAGTCATTTCATCCACAGATTCAGGTCTCAGATATTGGGTCACTTTCAACTTTTCATTTCCAAGGTCATTCTGAACATCACTCTCCAACAGACAGCCAAGGGAAGAACATGGAGGATCTTACTTGGGATGATTTGCAGGCCAGACATGGCAGGGTCACATATCACTTCTGCTCTCCTTCAGCTGACCCAGCTCAGCCCCTTTACCACACCTAACTACTGAAGAGTTTTTAGGAAATTTATTCTAAATATCTTAAAACAGATATTTCCTTAACAATAGCAATAAGAGTGTTTTCCAGGAATGAGTCCCTATTCTGGCCTCTGAAAGAATTAATTCACTGGTAAGTATTTATTGAATACCTACAAATATATATTATTCTTGTACTCAATTCTGTGGGAAATGAAATAGAAACCAAAACTAAACTTAATTCCTTTTTTTTGGAAAAAATGGTGCGGAATGTGGTTTGGCTGTGGAAATGCATTTGGTGTACAGCTAGTAAAATTGCCACACTGTGACAATTGGCCTTTATTTTAACTTTAAAAAATTGAGCCTTTCCATTGGTCTTGTATAGCATATTAAATTTAGGCTTCACATTCTTCAGTCTAGCATTAATTCCCACCTCAGTCTTAATCTTTAATTTCTCATTGTACTCAGCAAAAGGTCTTCCTTTTAATCTAAACTAATTTATTTTTTAGTATTGTTCTTTTCATAGGTCATTTCAATTCATTGCATCTGGACATATTTTCTCCATGTTCTATCAATCTCTAATCCACACATCCTTAAAAACATGACTTAAACTAAGCTTTTCTAGAAGATTTTTCTTGTATTTTATCCTGAAATCTATATCCTTGACACACTCATAAATAAATGCCCCACCCCATCCCACCCAGGAATATACAAATTTCCTCTTTCCTTTGTATCATACTGTTTCTGGGACCCTTAGGAAGCGTGGGTGTTAGAAATGTAAATTCATAAACAAGTTCTATAATCTATTGTGTGGCTCAAGGTGAAACACTTCCTTAATATCCATTTGATGACATCTTATTTTCTTCATTCAGTGATTATAAACTTCTTCATAAGCTAATGCTACATGTGGTCCTAGCCTGTGAAAACTCTGGATGACTTCTTAATCTTTCTGTGGATCTGCCCATCATTCTATTTTCCAATTTGTATTACTTAGGATGGGTAGGAACTTTGGAGAAAAAAAAATTACAGAGTTTAAAAATGAATTGAAAAATATATAAAACCTTTTGCCTATTAAAGTGCCTCAAAATTTGTACATAATGCATAAATGGGTAAACCCACACAAATGTATTTGAAATATATATCTGAGATGCTTCTTTAAAGGTATTTATTTTACATTTTTTGTTTTTTTTTTGTTATCTGTGATTTCAGACTGAATAGCTTACCCAGAAGAGATATTAACATAATTTTGTTGAGATTTTCTAAAAACTAACTCTTTCAATATAAAGTGAATAAAATGTAAAGATTATACTTAGCAAAAAAAAACACAAAATTTAAACATACCAGAATGCCAAAAAAGAAATTTACCAACTGCTTCAGAGAACCAAAAGGAATTTTGTGGCGCTCACTACAATTTTCTTCACTTAAATTATAATTTTTCACATAAAAATATTTTCAGTGCCACACACATGAATCAGGGGTACTTTTTTCTAGTCATGTAATATATATCTCTGCTCCAAATAAAAATGTTGTAGGCAAAATTCCCACATCAGATTGGATTTCCTGATGTAAATCTCAAGTTCCAATCTGTCACCTCTACATTGCACTCCATGTTTATCACCTTTTACTAAAATGAATGCTTGTGATGGGTTCTTTTCTGTGGATGTCCTGGAACTCAAAAGCTTTGTTAAAGAAGAGGCAGACACTCCTCCCTAAGAGAGTGGGGAATAACACAGCACACACTGCAGCTGACTGGCTGAGCAGCTGGGTTGAGCTATGACCACACAGGACTCTGAACAAAGCTTATGATATTTTTTAAAAAATTTTTTCTTTCTTTTACCAAGAGGAATTCTCATCCTATTTCCCATTAGAACCACTGGGAAACATTTAAAATGCTGACTTGCAGGCTTCTGTGTAGCCCAGGTAGACACAACCTCCCCAGCTGGTGGCCTGACTCAGAGCCCCCAGGTCCTCACAGAGCAGCCTGGCCCTGCTGTCCTCTCCACGCAGTAGGGCCCGCTCAGAACTCATGTGACTTCATTTCTTCTCAAAGCTCTTTAAGCCAAAATGATTTAGAGCTGCAAAGCAATTTTCTTAAGAAGTTACCCTTCAAACTTGTCTCATTTTCAATTTTCTGACTAATGATGTTGAAAAAGCAAATATTTTCCTGGAAAAAAAAAACACAGATTCTTGAGAATTTAAAATGTCCCAAATTATTTATCATGCCAATAATTTGCTTTTCTCTTAGGAAATTTATTTTAAATATCTTAAAATACATATTTCCCTAATAGTAGGAATAGAGTGTTTTCTAGGAATGAGATCATATTTCCACCTCTGAAAGAATTAATTCCCTGTTAAGTATTTATTGAGTCCCTATAAATGTATATTAGTCATGTACTCTGTGGAAAGTGGAACAGAAACCAAAACTAAACTTAATTCTTTTTTGGGGGGGTGGGAAATGGCAGGTAAAAATAGATAATAAAATAACAGTATAGAACAATGCGAACAAACATTGAAAATGATTGGCATGCAATAAGTGGGTGAGAGTTCTGAGAAAGGAGAGAGGAAGCGGCTAACAGTTGTGAGGGAAAACCAGGGGGATGATGAGGGAGAGGCGATGTTGGTTATAGGGTGCTATCACATGTTCCCTGATCTTGAGGAGCCAGGATTTCTCATTGGGAAGGAGTGGAGGATAAAACTGGACCATTAGAACTGGGTCATAGTTAAAGATACTTAAGTGAAAACCGAGGAATTTAGACATTATTCTGTAGAAAACTGAAAAACTGGATGGAGGAAAGACAATTTAGTCATGCGGTCATTATGATTAAAATTACAACGGAGATCATATGGAGAGTTAGCAACAGGGGCGTGGGAGGAGGAGGGGGGGGAAGGTACAGAGAATGAGTAGCATAGATAGTAGGTAGAAAATAGACAGGGGGAGGTCAAGAATAGTATGGGAAATGTAGAAGCTAAAGAACTTATGGCACATGGACATGAACTAAAGGGGGGAAATGTGGGTGGGAGAGGGTGTGCAGGGTGGAGGGGAATGATGGGGGAGAAATGGGACAACTGTAATAGCATAATCAATAAAATATATTGAAAAAATTACAATGGCTTAAACATTTACATTTTACAGAGTGCCTGGAAGTGTGCAGAGGGGTGTGAACAAGAACCAGAAATAAGTTTATCCCAGGAAAAATAAAGTTTAAAAGCAATTCAAATTATCTGAATGGATATATGCAAAGTAACCACAAGGAAGCAAAATGGCTTCAGTCTTCAGCAATCTAATTAAATTAATTAACATTTCTAAAGACACGTTTCTACAAATAGCTGGTAAACAAAAAAAGTGGGAGAATTGGCAGAACCATTGACTAAGGCAGAGTGGCTCTAGGCAGACTTGTCTTTGCTTGAAAATTAATGTGTCTACTACAGCCATGCTGACATTTGAATTTGACTCATAGAATTAATTCTCCTAGCTTTTATACTGCTTTCACAAGAAACTTTCTGATTATAATTGCCAAGTGACTTTTTAATGGGAAAGGATAACAAGACAAAGGATTCACCAACTATTTCCCATAATATGTTAACATTTATTCTGATTTGTAGACCTATCTCTTAGGAAATTAGATAGCGTGACTCTTCCTCTAAGAGAAAAACTGCTATTCACAGAAATCTTTGGATGTTTTAATCCTATACACAGTAGTGATGGGGTCCAGCACACACTCTGAAATAGGGCACCTTGGAATATTGAATATTTCAAGGTGAAGAAATATGAGAAACAGGTGCAGGGGTGACTTTCAGACCTTCTCCTAAAGCAGGTCATAAGGACCTCATAGGAAATGTGTTCTTATAACCAGAAGAAAAGAATATCCTTATCTCCAAAGAATGAGGAACATCAGAGGATTCTGAACAAACAGGCCTAATTAAGTTTCCCCTACCTCCCACAGGACCTTCTCTACCATGTCGGGTGCACCTCTAACACCGGGCCAAGTCTGGAGGGGGAGCCCACACTGCCAGGAGACTCACTACCATATACTGGTGACCAGACACCCTTCCAGACCTCCCTCTGGGGTCCCAAAGGCTTCTCTTTATTCATACCCTACTGCGATGAATCCTGCCAATGGAGCCAATTGTGTTGCTACCGTTCAAAGCCAGACTGGTTCACACGGGAGGCAGGCAGACAGAAGAATATGCAGGGAGATGTTGGGATGTCTGGCATGCCTTCATTCTAGGGTGGGGTGATTCACACATGCCACAAGCTGCATGTCACGCCAGCAGGAAGTCCCAACTTCCTTATATACTAAGTGCACACAAAGCTGGCAGTACCCAGATATTAACCAACAGAGCTTCATTCTACGCATGCAGGTCCATTCTCAAGGTTATGGGAGCACTGCTTCCCTTAGTTCCCTGGACATCTGGGTGAGGGAGCCTGACGGGCTCCATTTTCCCTATACGAGGTAACTTCCCTTTTCCCAACCCCTTTGCACATAAGCTGAGATCACAAATCCCCTTATTGTTATTGTTATCATGTTAATTGTTCACTGTTAACTATCCTTCGTGTAACACTTCGTGTGCACTTAGGTAAACGAAGTATGTGTCTATCATTTCACCTTTTATCCAACCTTAGAGGTTTCCTGTTTTCTCTCATCTCCCTAATCTATCACCAGTGGATTCCATGTAACCCCCTAGGGCTCCTCCTTTGATTCTGATGCATAAAATAAGATGCAAACTGCCATTCTCCAGAGCATTTGTCAAACCATTGAGATGTCTCTTCCTAGCAATTCTCATTATTTTGGCTCAAATAAACTCACCAAAAATTCTCTACAGGTTCTAATGTCTCTTACACAGCCCTAGGTGGTATAGTCTACTATACATCTAGGTTATATGGTAGAGCCTATTGTTCTGTAAGGGAAGGAAAAATAATTGTTCCTCTACTCTTATGAGACCCATGTAACAAAAAGACAGATTAATAGGAGAAAAACAATCAAAAGTTTAATAACATGTATATCTTTCATATACATGGGAGAGAGAAAGTAAATGAGTAAGTCACCAAATTGGCTAAGGCCATCATCACCTTAAATACCATCTTCAGCTGAAGAAAAAAGTGGTTGGGGTTTGGGGACCCAGTTAGGGAGGTTAACAGGAAAAGTGCGGTAAACAGGGTAGGGTGATTATGCAGATTTCAGCCCAATTCTTTTGGATTGATAAGACTTTCTAACAACAAGGTCACCCCACTCTTTCTGGTACAGCTAGGGATCCACCCTTACAAATGCAAGTGTCTTTGGCTTTTTTAAAGGTAACTTCTATTTAGTTTTCAGAGTTTCTCTCATGTCTGCTGTTTCTTAATGCTAACCAAACTGAAATAATCCTAAAGCCAATTATACATGTTTAGGGGTAACAAATTGTGTTCCTTAAAGTTCATAGACTACAAACCTGTGCAACATATTTGTACTATACAATTTAACAGTATACTGTACTGAATAGTGTAGGCTATTGAAATATAATGGTCTGTATTTGTGAAGTGTGTTGTGCTATGACATTACAATGGCAAGGACATCACTAGGCAATAGAAATTTTTCAGTTCCATTGCAATCTTATGGGTCATTTTTGCAGCCTGCCAATGACTGAAACATCATTATGAAGCACATAACTATACTTAACTCATAACCTTTTTTTCTACTGCATTTTTCATAGCTTTCTACTCCATCAAACCTTGCATAAAAATGCTCATGTTTAACTACCAATTTGAGTCTTAATTACTTTATGAAGGCTCCTGTTTCATGTGAAACTTATATTAAATAAATTTGTATTTATTCCTCTTGTTACTCTGTCTCTTGTTACAGTGGACCCAGCTGAGAATTTAGAAGGTTAACAGAAAGAGATATTTTTCCAACTCTATAGGACTTTATAGTACTAATTTATTCAACCCTCAATTATTCCATAAAGTAGATACCATTATCCCTGTTTTCTAGATTAAAAAACAACCACTGAGAAGCACCCAGGTATGCATACTGGTTCAATATTCAAAAATCAATGAATGTAATCCATCACATGGACAGACTAAAAGAGAAAAATAACATGATTATATCAATAGATGCAGAAAAAGCATTTGACAAAATCCAACACTCATGATTAATAAAACTCTTAGTAATCTAGAAATGGGGGAAACTTCCTCAACTTCACAAAAAAAAAACATTTATTAAAAAAACTATAGTTAATATTTATTGGCAAGAAACTTTACAGTTTCCCACTAAGGTCACATACAGGACAAGTATATCTCATTTCACCACTCCTTTTTAACATCCTACTGGAAGCTGTAGCTCACATAATAAAACCAAAAAAAGGAAATAAAACATACAAATTGGGAGGAAAGAAATAAATTTGTCTTTATTCACAGATGATATAGTCATCTAAATAGAAACTCTAAAAGAATTGACAACAACAGAAAAAATCCTGTCTAACTAAGCAATTATATTATGGTTTTAGCCTATAAGGCTAATATTTAAATACCAATCATTTTATTATATGCCAGCAATAAACAAGTAAAATTTGACATTAAAAATACAATAGAATATATATTAGCATTACAAATAAAGTATTTAGTTATAAATCTAAGAATATACATACACAATGTTTATGAGGAAAATTATAAATACTGATTAATGAAATCAATAAAGAAATACATGGAGGGATATTCTATGTTCATGGAGAAAAAGACAATATTGTTAAGATATCAGTTCTTCCTAACTTACCTATAGATTCAATGCAACATCAATCAAAATCCCAGAAAGTTATTTTGTGGGTGTCAGCAAACTGATTCTAAGTTATGAAGAAAACACAAAAGATCTAGAAGAGCCAATTCAGTACCAAGGCAACGTGCAAAACTAGAGGACTGACACTACCTATCTTATATTACGAGTCTCCAGTAATCAAGACAATTTGGCGTTGGTGAAAGAATAAGCAAAATGAACAGAATCAAGAGCCCATAAATGGACCCACATAAATATCATCAACTGGTTTTTGATAAATAAGTCAAGACAATTCATTGGAGCAAAGACAGTCTTTTTAGCAAATGGTGTTGGAGCAACTAGACATCCACATAAAAAAGTGAATCCAGACACAGACCTTACACCCCTTACAAATTCAACATGGATAACAGAAATGTAAAATGCATTGCTGTAACTCCTTGATGATAACATAAGAGAAAATCTGGGTGATTTATACAACAATGACTGTTAAGAACATCAAAAGCATGACCAATAAAAGAAATAACTGATAAGCTGTATTCATTAAAACTAAAAACTTTTCCTCTTCAAAAGACACTGTCAAGAGAATGAGAAGAAAACACAGATTGGGTGAATATATTGCAAAAGACACATCTGATAGAGGACTGTTATCCAAATTACACAAAGAACTATTATAACTCAACAATAAGAAAACAAACAACCTGATTTTTAAAAAAAATAGACCAAAGATCTTAAAACATGCCTCATTAAAGAAGATAAACAGATGGCAAGTAAACATAAAAGATGCTCCCCATCAAATGTCATCAGGGAAGTGCAAATTAAAACAATGAAATACCACCACACACCAATTAGAATGGCCAAATCTGGAACACTGACAACCAAACGCTAGTGAGGATGTGGAGCAATAGAGACCCTCATTCACTGCTGATAAGAATGCAAAATGATATAACCAATTTGGAAAAGAGTTTGGCCATTTTTTTACTAGGTGTATTCTTATGATACAATGTAGCAGTCCTCTTTGGTATGTCCACCCAAAAACCTGTACATGGAAGTCAATAGCAGCTTTACTCATAATTGCTCAAACTTGGGTAAAACCAAGGTGTCTTTCAGTAGGTGAATAGATAAGTAATCTGTGGTACATCTAGACAATGAGGTATTATGCAGCACAAAAAGGACATGAGCTATCAAGCCATGAAAATATGTGAAAGAACCTGAAATACATATTACTAAGTGAAAGAAGCCAATCTGGAAAGGCTACTTACTGTATGATTCCAGCTACATGACATTCTAGAAAATATAAAACTGTTGAGACAGTGAAAAGATCAGTGGATGCCGGGGATTTGGTGAGGTAGTAGGGTGGAGGGATGAATAGGTAGACCACAGTGGATTTTTAGGGCAGTAAAATTCTCTGTGTGATACCATAATAATGGATACATGCCATTATACATTTGTCCAAACACATAGTATATACACTGCCAAGATGTACAACCCTAATGAAAACGTTGGACTTTGGGTGATCATGATGTGTTAAAGTAGGTTCATCAGTTGTAACAAATGTATGACTCTAGAGTTGGAGGGTGTTGACAATGGGATAATTTGAGAAACTATGCATGTGTGGGAGGCAAGGGATACATGGAAATCTCTGTATCTTCCCTTCAGTATTGGTGCGTACCTAAAACTGCTCTAAAAATTATCTTAATAAAAGTATTAAAAACTGAGAGGCAGAGAGATAAGGCACATTTGTACAGTTCTATACCTAATAGACTGTGGTTTGGGATCTCGGACCCCCCATCTGCCTGATTCTAGTACCTGTACCCTGAGCTAATCAATACATGGGCAAAGTTAAGCTTCCGAGCCTGCAGTGTAGGGTAACAAATATTGACTCTGATAAATTTGCCTTGGTCCTTGATACCCTTTCTCTTTGGACAATTCAGGTGTTTTTCTCCTGGCACCACAATTTTGCATTGCACCTTCTTCTTCTTCTTTTTTAAGATTTTATTTATTTTTAAGAGAGGGGAAGGGAGGGAGAAAAAGAGGGGGAGGAACATTGATTGGTTGCTTCTCACACACCCCCAACTGGGAACCTGGCCCAACCCAGGCATGTGCCCTGATGGGGAATCGAGACGGTGACCTTTCAGTTCACAGGCCAGAGCTCAACCCACTGAGCCCTACCAGCCAAGGCAACGTGCACTGTATCTTCTAATTTCAAAAGTTGTTTTCTTCCTCTGACTTTTCAGAAATCACTCCCCAACCTATCTCTGTGTTTGAGTTACTTAGGCTTTTCCATTTCTAGAGATAGCTCAATTCCCTCTTGTCTGAAGAATTTAATACCACTTCCCCCATATTGCCTAAACAACTAAAATTCCACATCATACGAGATCCTTTCTTTCTCCTACTGTCTCAATTTATCCTCCATTGTTTCCCAGTTTCCAAATACCACAGCTGCTGAACTCTGTTCTGCTTCTCACCCCAGAGGGAAGTTGAAGAACAAAACTTTCCTGTCTTATATAAATAGCACAAGCCCATTGAAATCCTCCTTTACTCCCTCTTCCTTTTCTTCTCCTCAAGGTGGAAATCCTGAGACTCACAGCTTTACTATGACAAGGGAAATAAATATTTGATTTTTTGTGTTTCAAAGAAGGAATTGCAAGCCTTCTATCCCTACCCTTGCTATGCCCTAGATGATAATCCAAATTAGAATTAAACACACACACACACACACACACACACACAACATATTGTGTCAATCAATTCCTGAAGGAAAGAAGGTGGTAAAGACACCAAAGAGTTCAAAGTTAAACTTCATAAGGATAAACGCTAATGTCAAAAATTACATTTGATCTCTTGTTCACATATGTACAGTTACCTATAATCAGGATGTTCTGGTACAAACACACCTTTTAAAAAATTGCTTTAGCTGTGATTCATTGATTGATTGTTTGGAGGATAGAAATTTGACTTCAGATAAAAACACATCAGACCACAGTGTCTGCCTTCCCTCTGGCTTTGACCCTCAGGTATATTACTTCAGTATGGAGTTAAACAAGAACAGTCATGGAATGTTTTAGACATGTTGAAACCTACAGAGCAAGATAACTATCTCCAATACCAGAGGTAAAGAACCTAAACATAATTCACAAGAGGTCTGTGAACCTCTATGAGTGACAATGATCTCATGGATTCTGAGTGTGTTTTATTTTTTTCCTAAATTCAAAATTCAACAGACTTACCACAACCTGAAGAAGATGGAAATCCCCAAACTCATCTTAAAAAGTACAGGAAGGAGAGTAATAAAAGAAAGATCAGGCAAGAAAAAAGGAAGTCTTTAGGACAAATACATCAGACCTCCACATTATAATGCAATGTAGAACATGAAGAAACATGTAGAACCACATTCATTCATTAATTTCAAATAGCTCCTCTTAATCTGGGTTCAGTGGCTTTGTTCTACATATTTTCAGTGCTAGGCTAAGTGAAATATTTTCTTTTCCTATCATCTTGGTGTCTGGAAACGATCCTGTTTGGCACTGCGTCCCATAGAATACAGAAAGAAACAGGCTTTCTAGAGAAATCAGATGACCTTGGCAGAGTACTGACTGGGTTTGTAACACCAATTGCTTACCAGTATATGGTGTAATGATTAACATTTGGCTTCTCATTCTTTTATTTACTACAGAGACTTTTTAGCCTTTGATCACCTTTGTATTTCACCCATTGCCCTTTAGTTCCACAAATTATTCACACACACTACACTTGGTCTTTCTTTTCATCTTTGCAATCCATTGTTCCTTCTACCCACTAGGTAATGTTTACTGAAACATTCAGTAATTTAGGGAGACCCCCTAAAGTGTAATGTTTTCCCGGGCTCTTTTTTTTTTCACTGTAGCCCATAAGGATAACATTAAAATTTGCCACAAAACACCTGGTTCTAAATATTGGCTTTAGATCTATAATGCTCAAAGTTAATATTAAAGCAGTGTGGAACCCATTATCACTATAGAAAGTATTTTGAGGCCTAGAAAAATTGATTTTTAAAAAAATTCTAAAGATATAAATATTGTGATACGTGATTATAAAAGATAACAGATGGAAATTTCATAAAGTAACTTGGAATATCATTGTTTTTTGCCTTTAACAAAGATAGTGTTAATTATTTATTTGAAAAATTAATTCCAGGAAGATACTCTGAAAGTTAAACCATAAGCTGAACCAGACCATGAATTATTTCACAAGTTTTTCATATATTTTAAACACCAAACAATATACCAGATACCGTTACTTCTTTTAGCTACTATCACATTAATACTCCACAACCATATCTCGTGTATTTTCATCATTCCATGCTTTACACAAGAGGAAACTGAGAATCAGAGAAGTCAAATAACAGACCCAGTTGACATGGCTAGGGAGAAGTGCCCACACTGGTATCTACGTGGCAGAGATTACTCAAACCATGCAATTCCTATCACTCCACACTGCCTCCCTTAGCTAGAGAGTACCTAAACCAGAATATTTGAGTGGGTGGGCTAGATTTTTTAAATTCTTTTCTTTTAAAATTATTTTTACATTAGGGTACTGAATAACTAGCATTTTATTACATCCTCTCCCTATTTTTTATTCCAATGATTAAATATACAATGTTCTAATACTTGAACGATGTTCCAGGGCTACAAAAACAACAAAATGTGCTACTTTACTCATACCCAGTCCCACCATAGTCACTTATTTTCACAGTGGTGTCCACATTACAAATTAAATGTTTATATGTTTTTACCTTTCAAAATTGAAACATATTTATTTTGCCTTATGAAAAGAACATAGTTCCCTCACATTTGCTATGCCCTAAACATACATACTTTTTAGTCCCCTATTCATTTTCTGTTTAGATGAAACTTTTGAATGAATATTTAACTCATTTCAACAATAACCATATTGTTCATACATGAGTCATATGATAAACTAGAGCATTTTATTCTCTTATACAATTTTATATAGTTTTACTATAATTTATGGTTATTGATAATGATCTCATTTCTTCCTTTCTTAGTTGTTTTTTTCTATACATATTGTTGTGCTGTATCCTGTTGGTTTCTCTCTGAGACCATATAGGCTTCATAGTTCTTATGCCTAAATACAGCTCTCATCTGCTCTCCAGGTTCACAGAGTTGTTTGTGATCTATGGTTGGCCCTCATTTCCCCCCTATTCTTTGCCCTGTGGAGATACATAGGTAGATAAATATATACATGTGTATTATCTATCCATTTGAATTTTATTTTAGTGGGAATTTAAGGGAGAGGTTAGGGATGAATGTGTTTTAAATCCACCATGTTGAATCACGAGTCCAGTACTCCCAGCAATGGTCTTTAGCACACAATGTAGCACTCAGCACAGCAGCACACAACATCGTTCTCTATGATAATTTGTTTTGTTTTTACACCAGAAAGCAGGGAACTACTTTTTCTTTTCTTTAGATCTATATTTGTAGTGAGCGCACCACATTTTGCAGAGTAGCCACTTTATAAATTATTGTTGGCAATCAATGCAGCAATCAACCAATTCATCCTGCCATTCCTTGAATCTGAAACACTGAAAAATGATAGGGCTGGTGGTGGAAAGGGTCCTGCTTAACAAGATAAGTATAACCCAAATGCCAAAGCTTTTCTTTTAAAAGTTTTTAAAACTATTTACATTGTATATATTTTCAAAATAAATTTAGGATTTTTTAATTGCTTCATGACAAATTATATGGTAAAAAGCCTTTCCAATTTTCTGACATTAAGCAACTAAGCTTATTTGATTTTTAGCCAATTTGCCATTGAGTCGAGTTTCAGCAGAATGAATTATTCTGCTGTTCAGTATAATTGTTGGCAATTATGTTAAAAGAGAACAGGAAGGATTAAATAAAAATTTACTTTACAATTTTTCTTTTGAAGTAGGAGGGCCAGCCTTTTTATAAGAAGTGTGGAAGAACTTGATATTGTATCAGCACGTGAAGCTAAAATCCCAACTTATTTATAAAACGTAATTCTCATCTTTAGGAAAAATACTTCAAATATAATGATAATTTAAACTAAAAGAGAAAGGTATTTGGAGTGAATTACTGCATGCATGTTCTGCATTTATTTTGTAGAGATATGGGTTCTCATTCACTTAACCCACTTATTCTATGATACTATGGCTCCAGTTAAAAGGATTCTAAAATCTAAAAATGGGCCCTGGCTGGGTGGCTCAGCTGGCTGGATTATCATCTCATACACCAAAAGGCTGAGGGTTCTATTCCAGAGCAGGGCACACACCTGGGTTGTGGGTTCAATCCCCGGCTGGGACACGTATGAAGGTAGCCGTCAATGTTTGTCTCTCACAATGATGCTTCTTTCTTCCTCCCTTTCTCTCCCTTCTTCTCTCTCTAAAATCAATGAATATATCCTAAGATGAGGATTAAAATATATATATATGAAAAATGAAAATATCAATAAAATTGTTTTTCCCCATTTAATAGCCAATGATTATTTTATAATTTAAATTTATTGCCCATGGTTTTGCTCATCACCCCAAAAATATACTAGTAGCAGCAAACCTAGTAAACTATAACCCATGAAGGTTGGCACACCAAATTAAAGGTGATTTTTTCCCTCTGTCTGGAGTTTCTTACTTAAGAAACATTACTAATATCAGGTGACATGTTTTCAAACATTGAGAGAAAGAGAAAGAGATCATCAGAGTCACCTATCACCTTTTTTGCCACAGTTAGATTAAAATTTAAAATGATCTACTTTCAAAAGTTGATAAGAGAAAATTAACAAGGTTCAAGAGAAGTGCAGTTCTACTAAATCCATGAAATGTGGATTATTATGATAATTAAAAGAAAGAAGCATTTTAAGCAAAAGGGCTTGTGTAGAGTAATATCTGACAGTATACGCCACGTAGACAGATGGCCTTGTTTCAAATCCTATTTCTGCTACACCCTAGTGCTCTGACCTAGGACAACCCCTGAGCAGCCTTAAATCTCACTCCCCTTTTGTACAATATGCGATCATATTTTGCTGTGTATAATGTGCTTCTGTGTATAATGCACACCGACATTTTGGCCACAAACTTTCAGGAATAAGTCTTTTGTTTAAAA
Source organism: Glossophaga mutica (assembly GCA_039655065.1). NCBI lineage: Eukaryota > Metazoa > Chordata > Mammalia > Chiroptera > Phyllostomidae > Glossophaga > Glossophaga mutica. The sequence continues at coordinate 158,038,194 of CM077304.1, read as the reverse complement.
TTTTTAATTAATTTTTTAATTTATTTATATTTAGATACTTGTTTTTTTCTATTATAAAGGAAGTTTAGCATTTATTTTGAACAAATGGATATCATTATTGTTTTCTAGAGTTACACTTTAAATGCATAAACAAAAGAATTTAAAACATGTATATAGGTGCAAAATCAGTACTACTCATGTATGATGCACATACTTATTTTTTCCTCAAAAATTTGGGCAAAAAGGTGCACATTATACATGGTAAAGTTTGTGGGATTGTTGGGAGGATTAAACTACAGAAGAAATATTAACTATCCCCATTAATGATTTTATTCATCAATTCAAAAATATTTTCTGAATGACCACTGCATGCTGCACAGGCACTGTTCGAGGTGTTGTGGATATACGAGCGTTAAATTAACTACACAAGGAGGCCATGAGTGAGGCTGGGTGACTGAGGGAAGCAAACCTAAACCCAAGTTCTGTAAATGCTTCAAGGTTAAGAAATATAAGGACAACTATCAATAGACCGCCAACTAGGTTTTCAAAAAAAGGAAGCTGCTTAAGCTATCCCAACAAATAATGTCCTTGCTTTTCTTCTGCAACAAAAAGTGGGGAAGGGCTGTTGACTGAGTGGCAATTTTAGATAACGTGGTCCCAAAGGTCTTATTTAGAAAACAAAGACTTGAAGTAAGGGAGTGGGTGACCGAGATAGCTACAAGGATAGTATATCAAACTCAGAGAATATCAAATGCAAATATCCAGGAGTGGGAGTTTAGCAGCTTTATTTTGAAGGCAATAAGGCCACACAACTAGTGACCAATTGTGGATAAATAAAGGTGAGGAGTCTCGGGCTGCATATTTTTTCTTTCTTTTTATAAAAATTCTTGCTTGTTCTGTTACAGTTGTTTCAATTTATCCCCCTTTGCCCTCCTCTGCCCAGAACCCCCTGCCCTGGTCCCACAGTCCATCCCACACTTTTGTCCATGTCCATGTCCATGGGTCATTCATACATGTTCTTTGACTAATCCCTTCCTCTTCTTTCCACCATTCCCCTCCTCCCCCTTCCCTCTGGCAGCTATCACTCTGTTCCCTGTTTCCATGTCCCTGGTTCTGTTTTGCTCATTGTTTATTTTATACATTAGGTTCCTCTTATAAGTGAAGTCATATGATATTTGTCTTTCACTGACTGGCTTACTGCAATAGCACAATGGTCTCTAGTACCATCCATGCTGTCATAAAGGGTAGGAATTCCTTCTTCTTTCTTTCTGCTGCATAATTTACCATTGTGTAAATGTACCACAGTTTTTTAATCAATTCATCTACTGATAGGCACTTAGACTGTTTCCAGTCTTGGCTCTTGAATATAGCTCTGCTATGTGAACATAGGGCTGCATAAGTTCTTTTGAATTGGTGTTTCAGGATTCTTAGGATGTATTCTCAGCAGTGGAATCATTGGGTCAAAAGGCAGTTTCATTTTTAATTTTTTGAGGAAATTCCATACTGGTTTCCACAGTGGCTGTACCAGTTTGCATTCCCACCAGCAGTGCACTAGGGTTCCCTTTACTCAACATCCTGGCTAGCACTTGTTCATTGATTTATTAACGATAACCATTTTGACAGGTGTGAGGTGATATCTCATTGCAGTTTTAATTTGCATCTCTCTGATGGCTAGTGATGTTGAGCATCATTTCATGTGTCTCTGGACCCTCTGTATGTCTTTCTTGGAGAAGTGTTTGTTCAAGACCTTTGCCCATTTTTTAGGCCAAGATTGCTTGTCTTCCTGGTATTGAGTAGTATGTGTTTTTTATATGTTTTGGAAATTAAACCCTTGTCCAATGTATCATTGGAAAATATGTTCTCCTATACAGTCCGTTCCCTTTTCATTTTGATGATGATTTCTTTAGCCATGCAGAAGCTTTTTAATTTGATGTAGTCCCATTTGTTTATTTTTTCCTTGTTTTCCTTGCCCTAGGAGATATATAAGCAAAAATACTGCTATGTGGGATATCCGAAATTTTACTGACTATGTTTTCTGTTAGGACTTTCATAGCATCACAACTTATATTTAAGTCTTTGCCCATTTTGAGTTTATTTTTCTGTATGGTATAAATTGGTGGTCTAGTTTCTTTTCTTTTTTTTCTTTCTTTTTTTTTTTGCATGTACTCGTCCAGTTCTCCCAACATCATTTATTGAAGAGGCTAGTTTTACTCTATTTTATGCTTCTGCCCCCTTTGCATTAATTGACCATAGAGACTTGGGTTTATTTCTGGGCTGTCTATTCTGTTCCATTGATCTATGTGTCTGTTGTGCCAGTACCAGACTGTTTTGATTACAGTGGCCTTGTGGAATAGTTTGATATCAGGTATTCTGCTCCCTCCAACTTTGATCTTCTTTCTTAAGATTGCTGTGACTATTCAGGGTCTCTTTGGTTCCATATAAATTTTAGAAATATTGTTCTAGATCTGTGAAATATGCCATTGCTATTTTAATAGGATTTGAATTGAATTTATAGATTGCTTTGAGTAGTATGGACATTTTAATGATGTTAATTATTCCAATCCATGAACAGGGTATATGCTTCCATTTATGTATATCTTCCTCAATTTCTTTCCTGAGTGTTGTATAGTTTTCCAGGTACAGGTCTTTTACCTCCTTGTTAAAATTTATTCCTAGGTACCTTGTTTTTTGTTGTTGTTTTCCCTGTAGTAAGTGGGATTTTTCTTAGTTTCTCTTTCTGATAGTTCATTGTTGGTGTGCAAAAATGCCATAGATTTCTGAAATTATGTGTATGAGGTGGATAGGGTTGGGGGTGTTGGAGATTGGGGGTTGGGAGTTGGTGATTGCTCGTGGGGAGTGAGATGGGTGAAGGTGGTCAAAAGGTACAAACTTCCAGTTATAGAATAAATAAATCATGGGGATATAATGTACAACATGGTATTATAGTTAATAATACTGTGTTGCATATTTTTAAGTTGCTTGGAGAGTAAATCTTAAAAGTTCTCATCACACACAAAAAAATGGTGACTATATATGGTGATTAGACTTATTGTGGCAATCATTTCACAGCATACACAAATATCAGATCAGTATGCGGTGTACCTGAAGGTTGTATAATGTTGTATGTCAATTATATCTGAATGCGACCTATTCTCTTGACACTGAACACGAGAGTGTTCCATGTTTTAGGTAGGTTTCTAGAAGACCAGTAGCACCTCATAGTTCATAAACAACTGTGCAGAACCAGTTACATAGTTACACCGTAGTCCAAGAATGAATGGGGACAGGAAATTATCAAGGCCCTTGATCTGTGTCATGGAACTTCATGATTACTGAATCCCCTTAGGACTAAGACATGTCTAGTAACTCTTGCATAATTTTGGTAGTGAAAGACTAGAAATTCAATGACAGCCTGCAAAGGGGCATGGGGTCCTTGAGAAGTAAACAGAGGAAAACACTGAAATATATCTGTTCTTTAAATTGTTAATGCTATAAATCTAGGTGATACATTATAATGCATTTCATCATTTCATCAAAATTCTGCTTTTTTTATTTATAAAGAGTGATGTAAGAATATTAAAATACAAATTATAAATAGATAACAAACAGAAGCTTAGTATTATACTCATAGTCAAGTCCAAAGCAGTGGACTCTCATCTGTGTTTGAGTCCTACACTACCACTATAGCCTTGGCCAGACGTAGCCACCCTCACCGTATATTATCTCTTGTACAAACCACTACATTTAATGTGGTAGTGAGGAGAATATTTTAAAATATTCTTGAAAATGCATTGTAAACTGCAAAATTCCATAAAAATTATGAACAACCAGGGAAATACTGAACAAGATTTTAATTGTATATTTTCCCTGTTGAACATTTATTCCTACTAAGGGGAATTAAAGTTATTATGTTTTTTTATTCCTGTTTCTATTTATTTTTCTTTCCTTGGTAAAGTTATTAATAAGGAATAAACAAAATGATTAAAAGGAGGAAGAGAAAGCAAGAGCACAGAGATTGTTATGATCTAAGTGAAAGATTTTGTTCTTGATTATTAGCAGATGAGTTGTTGCCTGAATTTCATATTTCACTGAAAAGCCCGTATAGCTTCTCTAGCACACACAGTCACAGGGGAAGGACAATCACATTTCTGGCTCATGAAGTAAAACCTGAGAACCAGTGACATGGTGTGAATGTTAGGGGAAGCAGATTCTTTACAGCTGAACAATGTACTACTAGGACCGTTAAATGTGATACTAGACATACGGTTACAGGGTTTTGTTTATCATCATCTTATTTCAAAACACCATTCTTCCCTCTCCAAACATACATTATCGTTTAAATGCCTGGCAACTCCTTTTAGTTTCAGATTTTTCTTTCCGTTTCCAAGTCTATGGATTTCCTACTCACTGAAGACATTTAAGTGGTTCTGGTAATATACTGCTGTGTAATAAACCACCCTGAACTTATTGGCAGAAAGTAACATCAGTTTTATTATACTCATGGATTCTGTGAGTCAGAGATTCAAAGTACAGCTGGGAGGGCTTGTCGGGGGATGTCTTCACAGCTGCTCCATAAAATCTGGGAAGTTGTGAGTGGCTGGGGGAGACGCAAATGACCAAGGGCTGGAATCCTCTGACTCCCATGACAGGCGCTAAACCGGGGCTCAGTTGTAACTGTTGACCCACACAAGACATTTGTAGGTGATTAGGCTTTTTAGGGCATAGCAATTGAATTCCAAGAGCCAGCTTCTGCAGAGCAGATGTTCCAAGGACCAAGAGGAAGCTGCATGGATTTTAATGACCTAAACTCAAAAGTCAATAACATTACTTGATTGGTTGAAACAGTCAAAATCTTACTATTATTCAAAGGGGATGAGTCATACACTGTGCCTCCTGATGAGAGGAGTGTCATGGAATTTGTAGACATTTTTAAAAATTATCACATAAATTATGTATAAAGGCTAAAGATTGAACACAGACTAATTGCTAAATGTCTGGGGAAGAATGTGTTGGGTGTGTTCCATTACCCTTTCTCTTTAACAAACAGTCCATACACTTCAGGGGTAGCATCTACACACTCTAGTGGGACACCTGATAAGTCTAAGGGAACCCAAGTTTAAACTAAATAGTACATGGTATTTATCTGGCCACAGGATTGGTCCTAGAGAAAGCATGTGTAACAAGTTAGATGTGATACATTTTTAGAAAGTACTGAGTTTTCTTGTTTGTGTCTCTTGGCCTCTGAATTATCGTGTGTGGCTTTGGATTTGGTCTATTAGCAGCCAACTTGGCAACAGCTGGATAAAAAAGCAACATGTGAAGCAAAGCAGAGCAAAGAGATTCAAGACAGATGGAGCTGGAGCCTTGACTGAAGCATGTCTTCTCTGAGCTCTTTCTTGTATTTTTTCAATTCCTTATACCATAATTTATTTTCATTGCTTAGCCACAGTGAGTTGGATTTTATGTAATTTATGTATACAATCTGTATTTAGAAACATCATTACTGATACTCTGTCTATATGACAGAAGTGAAATTTAAAAAAAAATTAATCCCAAATCCTCTTAACATTTTTATCAGTTAATTCTTGAATATTTTTATTGGTTAATTCTTTAAGTGCATGTGATTCTAAAATATTTTATTAGGAGATTGATAGAAACTGACCAAAAACCAAAAATCAAATAATTCAAATCACTTTTATCAAACACAAATATGATTTGGTTTTGAGGGCTTACCTAAATTTATTTCAATTTTAAAATGTATTCAATAGGCATTTTTTTTAAGAAGAGTACAATTCTGAGGAAACCCAACTTAATATTTTATAAATGAAATGGTGACTTCCTTTTCAGCCTTCATAATCCAGATAAAACATCTCTTCAATCCCTGTTTAGAGTTTCAACAAACTCCTTTGTTGACATGTGTTATATAGAGTATGGATATTTGTGTCCCCCCAGTCTATATGTTGAAACCTAACTTGCGTATTGGTATTAAGAAGGGAGCCTGTAGGAGGTGATTAGGTCATAAGGGTGGAGCCTCATGAATGGGTTTAGTGCTCTTATGAAAAAGAGACCTCCTTTTTCTCTTTGGCCACATGAAGATGTAGCGAAAACTTGGCTGTATGTGAACCAGGAAGCAGGCTCTCATTAGATACCTAATTGGCAGTCACCTTATTCTTGGACTTCCCAGCCCCTGGAACTGTGAAAAATAAATTTCTGTTGTTTTATAAGCCACTCAGTTCAGGTATTTGTGTTACAGCAGCCTGAACTGACTCAAACCATGTAAATTCTTCTAAACCTGATTCGCCCTCTGTTGTACATGTGTCTACCTCTCATTACATTGTGAGCCCTTCTGGAGTTGACTCGTATTTGTTCTTCAAACATAGTAGTGCTCAGTATACTGCTGAATCTATAAATGAATGCCTAGGTTGAAATCAGGTTAAGGAGACAAAATAAAAGTTTGTAAGTAATGTAATCAAACTCTTTTGATTAACCTGTAGTGGGTGGCCTTTTTTTTTTTTTTTTTAAGGATAGTCCTGTAATCATATTTTGGCATTATATTATATAGCAAGATAAGAAATCAAGTTTATTCAAAATGATCATTTAATTAGGCACACTTGAAACAGTGAGCTTAATTAACAAAGGTTGGTAGTAAATCATCCAGATAAAATATATTATCTTCTGAATATATGCTAATCCTATGCATAGGTGCATTATCAGTCTAAGTAATTTATTTTTCTTGATTTATTTTTCCCCGAAGTAGTCAAGCATTCAAAACGGTAAAGTATTACTTATTATAAATGTCTTAGCACATTTAAAAAAAAAACTGATTTTTTGGAAAATGTTAAAAAGTCTCCAAAAGATTCTTCTTTCCCATAGAGAGGCAGAAGTGGGAGCAAAGGGATGGCTAGGTTAGAGAAAGCAATGAAAAACTCTGACTTAAAAAGTAGTGTTGTATGACCTTGAACAACTTTGCAAATTTTTCTGATAAAACAAAGGTATATACATAAAGGTTAAATTGCTTTTAAAGCAAATTGTTGAAGTCCTTGAATGTTGAGAATGCTAATATGGGATACACACACACACACACACACACATACTTGTTCTGTGAAGAACATTATCATTTATATATTTTTTATTTTTAAAAATGATCCCTGCAAACCTAAGCAATATTTTAAGATCTATATATTAATTAAAGATAATTGAACTTTAAAATATTTCGTGGCAGCAGCACCTTTAACAGCCATCTGTCTTCCCTACTTCCAACACAGACACCTTTTTCTTCCACTTCAGTTATAATTAATTTAAAAAAGGGAGTTGGGTATTGTTTCTATATTTTATTAACTGGGTTCCCATTTCTGAAAGGTAGTTTTAATTTCTAGAAAGAGCATTAGATTTGAAGCTGGATTCATATCTATACTCTGTTTACATCTCCCTTTAGAGAATTTTAGCAAATTTCTTAGTCTTTTAAAATCTTGGTTTTCTTATCTGTCAAAAGGGGTTAAATCTAACCATTTCAAACCAATTTTGGTAAAAATTCAATGTGATACATATTTAAATCATAGTATGTACACAATAAACTACTCATTGTTTTCTGTAATTTACTCATAATTTACTTGCTTTGGTATTTCCCACAGTACTTATTTCAAATGCTTTTCATTCTCCAAAACTTTATAGACACATTGCATGATTTAGTCTTGTAGATTTAAAAACAGAACTTAAACCAAACAAAGCATTGATTGATTTTTAAAAAAAAAATAATTCTAGACACAAATATCATGATGATATTTGTTCCTAAATCCTAGGAACGCACGTAAACACTTACTCTTATACACAAAATGAAGAGGCATTTTGAAGATGACTTGCACATAACCTTTACAGAGAACATGTATATAAGATATTGCATACATAGGAGAGGAAGATGGTGGTATGGTAGGAGGAGGCAGATTCCACTTCCCTCTACACATGGGAGAAAAACCTAGCCGATCTACAGAGGAACAGAGCAGACAGCCAACAGTACCACAGCATATATGAAAATAGGAGATCAAAATCTATAGTGGACATTGAAAAACCAGACGTGGCGGCTGAGCAACCAGAGGTGGCCAAGTGCCTGGAGGTGGCCCTGGGACCTGAGGAGGGGGCTTTGTGGAAGATGGGGAGCTCACACCTATGATCCTAGGGTGAGTGCACACAACTCAGGAAACTTGTGGAGCCCACACTCATAGACTCGGGTAGGCTTGTGAGCCCTGTAGGAGACCCGGAACTCACAACAACAAATGTGGGGAGTGCTCGATCCATAGGAGATCCCAGCTCAAACCCATAAACTCAGGAAAGCATACACTCTGCAGGAGGCTCAGAAACCACGCCCAAGGCCCTGCATGGAGAGTGCACTGGGGAAAGTACACAGCAAGTCCTGGGGAGAGTGTGTGGCTGGCACTGAGTAGCCCAAAGCTGACTGAGTGCAGAACAGGGAGAAAATCGATACCAGTCTCCCCTCAGCCTATTGCACCAGCAAGACCAGAAAAATCAGTTTGGCCGGTTTGAAAACAGCAAGAGGTTTCGTTTGTTTGTTTTTTTGTTTTTGTGGGTTTTTTGTTTTGTTTTAATTATATATTTTTTATTTTTTTATTATTTTAATCTTTTTTATCTCTCAATTCCTTTTGCTTCTCTTTACTTCTTTCTTGTTTTATTCCTTCTTCCATTCTTTCCAATTTTATCTCCTTCTCCTTCCTCTTTTTTCTTCTTTTTTCATTTTTTTTCTTTTCTCTTTTAAATACCCATGAGTAAGACAAAAAACCTGGAACTGTGAAAAAAACAGAGTTGGACATAAAGACGGGGCATCCCAACAGCTGAGACAGTGCAAGCTGTGAGCACCAGGAAACCTGAAGGAGACTGCACAACTGAATCTCATGGGAATTCTACTACAGAAGTTCACATCACACCATAAACCCAGGCAGTCAGAACAGATCAATTTAAGAAGCTGAGGCTAACAAGAAGAGTCTCACAAACAATGGGAAGACAAAGAAACAATCCCCAAATGAAAGGAAAGGAGGAAGCCCCAGAAAGAATGCTAAATGAAACAGAGGCAACTCAACTATCAGATAAGGAGTTCAAAGCAATGGTTGTCAGGAAGCTCCATGAGCTTTCAATGAGCTACCAGAAACTACAGGGAAGCTACGATGAACTCACTGCAAACTATACCAACATGAAAAAGGAAATATAAATTATCAACAAGGGCCAAGAAGAAATGAAGAATACAATTTCTGAACTGAAGAACACAGTAGAAGGAATGAAAAGCAGAATCAATGAAGCAGAAAATTGGATCAGCAAGTTGGAGAACAAGGTAGAAAAAAACACTCAGAAAGAGCAAGAAAAGGAAAAGAGGCTCAGAAAGAATGAAGAGGGATTAACAGAAATGCAGGACAATATGAAACCTAATGATATCCATATAATAGGGATACCAGAAGGAGAAGAAGAAGAGCAAGGGTTAGAAAACCTATTTGAAAAAGTAATGATGAAAAACTTCCTTAATTTGATGAGAGAAAAAGTCACACAAATCCAGGAAACACAGAGAGTCCCAATCAAGAGGAACCCAAAGAGGCCCACTTCAAGACACATCATAATTAAAATGGCAAAATTCCAAGACAAAGGGAGAATCTTAAAGGCAGCAAGGGAGAAAAAGGAAGTAACGTACAAGGGAGCCCCTATAAGGTTAGCAGCTGAATTCTCAATGGAAATGCTCCAAGCCAGAAGAGAATGGCAAGAAATACTCCAAGCAATGAGAACCAAAGGCCCGCAACTAAGACTACTTTACCCAGCAAGGCTTTCAATCAAGAAAGAAGGCCAAATAAGGAGCTTCCCAGACAAAAGAAGTCTAAAAGAATACACCTCTACCAAACCACTTCTGCAAGAGATACTAAAGGAACTTCTTTAAGGAAAAGAAGTGAGAGAGGAGAGAGAGAGAGGGAGAGGGAGAGGGAGAGAGAGGAACATGGGTACGAAAATGGCAATGAATCAGTACCTATCAATAATAACCTTAAATGTAAATAGATTAAATGCTCCAATCAAAAGACATAGAATAGCTGAATGGATAAGAAAGCATGACCCACACATATGCTTCCTACAAGAGACACACTTCAGGACAAAAGACCTACACGGACTCAAAGTGAAGGGCTGGAAACAAATTTTCCAAGCAAATAGACAGGAAAAAAAGGCCGGGGTAGCAATACTCGTATCAGACAAAATAGACTTCAAAAGAAGAGCCATAAAGAGAGACCCAGAAGGTCACTTCATAATACTCAAGGGAAGAATCCACCAAGAAGACATAAACATTGTAAATATATATGCACCCAACATAGGAGCACCTAAATACATCAATAAAATCTTAGAGGACTTCAAGAAAGATATTGACAGCAACACAACTATAACAGGGGATTTAACACCCCACTGTCAAAAATGGACAGATCTTCCAAACAAAATATCAACAAAGATATTGTGGCATTGAACAACATTCTAGATGAAATGGACATAACTGATATATATAGAGAGAGCCCTTCATCCAAAAGAAACTAAATACACATTTTTTTTCAAATGCACATGGAACATTTTCAAAGATAGACCACATGATAGGACACAAAACAAGCCTCAACAAATTCAAGAAAATTGAAATCATATCAAGCATTTTCTCAGACCACAAGGGACTGAAACTAGAAACCAACCCCAAGGGGTAAAACCCAAAACCCTCAAAATCATGGAGATTGAATAGCATGCTACTAAACAATGAATGGGTCAAGAATGAAATTAGGGAGGAAATCAAAAAGTTTCTGGAAACAAACAAAAATGAACTCACAACGACCCAAAACTTATGGGACACAGTGAAGGCAGTCCTGAGAGGGAAGTTCATATCGATACAGGCCTACCTAAAAAAGATAGAAACACTTCAAACAAACTACTTAACCCTATGCCTACAAGAACTTGAGGAACAACAACAAAGACAGCCCAGAGCAAGTAGAAGGAAGGAAATAACCAAGATCAGAGCAGAATTAAATGACATAAAGACTAAAAGCACAATTCTAAGGATCAATGAATCCAGGAGCTGGTTCTTTGAAAAGATAAACAAAATCAACAAGCCTTTAAGCAGGCTCATCAAGAAAAAAAGAGAGAGAACCCAAATAAACACAATCAGAAATGAAAGAGGAGAGATTACAACTGACACCAGAGAAATACAAAAGATTGTAAGAAATTACTATGAAGAACTGTATGCCAAAAAAATTTGAAAACCTAGGTGAAATGGACAAGTTTCTAGAAAAATATCATCTTCCAAAACTCAATGAAGAAGAAGCAGAAAGCCTGAACAGACCAATAACAGCAGATGAAATTGAATCAGTATCAAAAAACTCTCGACAAACAAAAGCTCTGGACCAGATGGTTTCACAGGAGAATTCTACATAGCATTTAAGGAAGAGCTAACCCCTATTCTTCACAGACTATTTGAAAAACTCCAAAATGATGGAGGACTCTCAAACTCTTTTTATGAAGCCAGCATCATCCTAATCCCAAAACTAGATAAAGACACAACAAAGAAAGAAAACTTAAGGTCAATATCGCTGATGAACATAGACACTAAAATCCTCAACAAAATATTGGCAAACCGCATTCAACAATACATTAAAAAAATCATACACCATGACTAAGTGGGCTTCATCCCGGGGATGCAAGGATGGTTCAACATTCGCAAATCATTAAATGTAATACATCACATAAACAAAACCAAAGACAAAAATCAATAGATGCAGAAAAAGCTTTTGATAAGGTATTGCACCCATTTATGATAAAAACACTCAGCAAAGTGGGAATAGAGGGAGAATTCCTCAACATAATAAAGGCCATATAAGAGAGACCTACAGCCAACATCATACTCAACAGGCAAAAACTAAAATATTTTCCATTAAGATCAGGAACAAGACAAGGTTGTCCACTTTCACCACTTCTATTCAATATAGTATTGAAAGTCTTAGCCACGGCGATTAGACAAGAAAAGGAAATAAAAGGCATCCAACTTGGAAAGGAGGAAACAAATCGATCATTTGTTGCAGATGACATGATAGTGTACATAGTGTACATAGAAAATCCTATAGAGTCGCCCAAAAAGCCTCTCAACCTAATAAATGAATTTGGCCAAACAGTGGGATACAAAGTCAATATCCAGAAATCAAAGGCATTTTTGTATACTAACAATGAAACAGCACAAGCAGATATCAAGAAAAAAATCCCATTCAATATAGCAAAAAGAAAAATAAAATACCTACGAGTAAACATAAACAAGGAGGTAAAAGACTTGTATGCAGAAAACTACACAATACTGAAGAAGGAAATCAAGGAAGACACAAACAAATGGAAACACATACCGTGTTCATGGATCAGAAGAATTAATATCATCAAAATGTCCATACTACCCAAAGCAATTTACAAATTCAATGCAATACCTATTAAAGTACCAATGGCATATTTCACAGACATAGAACAAACACTTCAAAAATTTATATGGAACCATAAACGACCTCGAGTAGCTGCAGCAATCTTGACAATGAAGAGCAAAGTAGGAGGGATCGCAATACCTGATACCAAACTATTACAAGACCACTGTCATCAAAACAGCCTGGTACTGGCATAAAAACAGGCACATGGACCAGTGGAATAGAACAGAGAGCCCAGAAATAAACCCAAGTCTCTATGGCCAATTAATATTCGACAAAGGGGGCAGCAACATAAAATGGAGTAAAAATAGCCTCTTCAACAAGTGGTGTTGGGAGAACGGGACAGCTACGTGCAAAAAAAAATGAAACTTGAGCACCAACTTACACCATACATAAAAATAAATCAAGGTGGATAAAAGATTTAAATATAAGCCGTGACACCATTAAAGTCCTAAAGGAGAACATATGCAGGAAAATCTCAGATATTTTACGCAGCAACATTTTTACTGATATGTCCCCTAAAGCAAGGGACATAAAGGAAAGAGTAAACAAATGGGATCTCATCAAGGTAAAAAGCTCCTGCATGGCCAAGGAAAACAATATTAAAATAAAAAGAGAATCAACTGTGTTGGAAAACATATTTGACAATGATACCTCAGACAAGGTATCATTGGGTTTAATCTCCAAAATATATAAAGAACTTACACAACTCCACTCTGAGAAGACAAGCAACTCAATTAAAAATGGGTAAAGGACTTGAACAGACACTTCTCCAAGGAGGACATACAGAAGATCCAGAGACACATGAAAAGATGCTCAGTATCGCTAGCTAACAGAGAGATGCAAAAGAAAACCACAATGAGATACCACTTGACACCGGTCAGAATGGCTATCATAAACAAAGCAACAAACAGCAAGTGTTGGAGAGGTTGTGGAGAAAAGGGGACCTTAGTGCACCATTGGTGGGATTGCAGACTGGGACAACCACTATGGAAAACAGTATGGAATTTTCTAAGAAAACTAAAAATGGATTTACCTTTTGACCCAGCAATTCCATTGCTCGGATTATATCCTAAGAACCCTGAAACACCAATCCAAAAGAACCTATGCACCCCTATGTTCAAAGCAGCACAATTTACAATAGCCAAGTGTTGGAAGCAACCTAGGTGCCCATCAATAAATGAATGGATCAAAAAACTATGGTACATTTACACAATGGAATTCTATGCAGCAGAAAGAAAGAAGGAGCTCCTACCCTTTGTAACAGAATGTATGGAACTGGAGAGCATCATGCTAAGCGAAATAAGCCAGGCAGTGAAGGACAAATACCATATGATCTCACCTTTAATAGGAACCTAATCAACAAAACAAACAAACAAGCATAATATAACCAAAGACACTGAAATTGAGAACAGTCTGACAGTGACCAGAGGGGAGAGGGGAGGGAATTTCAGGGGAAAGGGGAAGGGTTTAGAGTAACAAGTATAAAGGACACATGGACAAAAACTATCGGGGGTGGAAATGGGAGGGAGGTGGGTAGGGCTGGGGTGGTGGGCTGGGATGGGAGTAAAACACAGAAAACTGTACAAGAACAACAACAAAAGATATTGCATATATAATATCTAATGTCTCGTATTGATAAAAGCATACACAGTGTATTAAATGGACATTGTCTAAAAACTCAGGTTTACTTAGGCAGGTTTTTACAATATGCCTTTTCCCTATGCTTTAGGGCTTGCCTCCTGTGGGAAAACACCTCTGCAGGTGTTTAACAATTTTAGTTCCCCCAAACCAGGCACGTCAGCACCATTTTGGCAACACAAACTCACTCAATTTTATGAAAGAAATATGCCAACCAGGGTGAGCAATTCACTAACCAGGCTGCCGTCCTGGAACCAGCTGTACGTGGCTAACAACAGGGCCCCAGGAGATTCCCATGAACACTCATCTGAATTCTGGGGCTCCTTGGGTTTCAACCTTATAATCCGGGGGCCTGGGCCCACATTGGTCCTGTCACTAGGCCTTGATAGGAATGGCAGCCCTGGCCAGAATCATGCACCCAGACAGGATTTCAAAAGTTTCAAAGAAAGTGCTATAAAGTTCAGGAGATCCATAAGATGCAGGGCAGGGACAGAAGCTCTAGTTGTTCAGGTTACTTTTGTTACTTCCTGAAGCCAAACGGGTTACAGAGGTTACTTAAGCAAGAAGCATCAAAAGCTATGCTTTACTTGAAGTTGAAAAGCTCAGAGCTTTTCCCAAATGGAAGAATTTCTAAAACCTCAGTGTCAAACTTCAGCATTAATATGTGGTGTTAGTGGGAAGGGCTGGGGTGGGAGGAAAAGGCAGAAAACTACACTTGAACCAAAACAAAACAAATTAAAATTAAAAAATGTGGAGTTAGTGATTATGTCAAAGATCTGAATTAAAAAAAAGAAAAGTACCATGTGTCTTTTATACTTGTTGCTCTAAACCCTTCCCCCTTTCCCCTGAAGTTCCCTCCCCTCTCCCCTCTGGTGTCTGTCAGCCTGTTCTCAATTTCAATGTCTTTGGTTATATTTTGCTTGTTTGTTTGTTTTGTTGATTAGGTTCCTGTTAAAGGTAGTGGGCCAGGATGGGAGTAAAAGACAGAAAACTGTACAAGAACAACAATTAAAATAAAGAAAAAATATATAAAAAAATAAAATATGTATAAAATAAAAAATTTTAAAAAGTACCAAATCTAAACATTTGAGTCCAATTTATTTAAGGCAATGGATTTGCATAAATGTTATATTGTTTTATTAAATTTAAGACTTCTTCGATTGGAAGAGCTTTATTTTATGTGTCACTGTGAAAATTCTTCCAATCATAGTTATGATACAATACATCAATGATAGCCTCATGGGTGACATAAATGGATTACATCATCCTCAACTTTGAAGTTTCTTTCATGTTATTAGGAGAGATTTGGTAATTTTGCCTTCATTCATTTGCAAACTGTGTGTGTATTATAAGGTACAACTTTAACTGTGGATAATTTCCTTTCTTAAGTACTACAAAATGTATTGTTTTGCTAGAAAATGCACAATTGGGACTTCCGGCCAAGATGGAGGCGTAGGTGGACACACTGTGCCTCCTCTAACAACCAAAATTAAGAACAACAAATATTTAGAAACAAGAAAACAACCAGAACTATAGAAAATTGAACTGTACGGAAGTTCAACAACCATTCATCCAGACCGGTAAGAGGGGCGGAGTCACAGCAGAAGAAAGTGGAGGTGCGGACCGGGAATTCAAGCAGCAGCGGCTGGCAGTTCCCAGGTGCACAGGCGGCGGCTGGCAGTCCCCGGGCCCACAGGCAGCAGCTGGCGGACCCCGAGCACAGGGGGGCAACTGTGCCGAAACAGTGAGGCCGCACAAGGCGGCTGGCTGACCAGGTGGTCCCACATTCGCGCGCAGACGGTCCAGGCAGAGGGGAAGTGGCGGAAGGGACTGAATCCAGGAGAGAGCGGAGCAGGCACCATTGTTCCCTCTCAGACCCCGCCCCCACATACAGCGTCACAACCCAGCAACTGGGCTGCCCCGCCCTGAGGAACACCTAAGGCTCCACCCCTCATACATAATAGCCGCGACCAGAGTAAAACCAAAACAAAACAAACAAAAAAAAAAACCCCACCAAAAATGGCTCAAACCGGAGAACAAATAAAAGCCCTAGAGCCAATTCCTCTTAGTAGTGAAGAGATAGCCAACCTATCAGATGCACAGTTCAAAGCACTGGTCATCAAAATGCTCAGAGAATCGGTTGATTTTGCTCACAAATTAGATGAAAAAATGAAGGCTACAATACGTGAAATGAAGGAAGATGCATGGGGAACTGATAGAGATGGAAGAAAAACTGGGACTCAAATCAATGGAGTGGACCAGAAGGAAGAAACTAACAACCAAACAGAAAACGAGGAAGAAACAAGAATTCAAAAAAATGAGGAGAGGCTTAGGAACTTCCGGGACATCGTTAAACGTCCCAACATCTGAATTATAGGGGTTCCAGAAGGGGAAGAAGAACAGCAACGAGTGGAAAACTTCTTTGAACAAATAATAAAGGAGAACTTCCCCAATCTGGCAAAGGAAATAGACTACCAGGACTTCCGGGAAGCTCAGAGAGTCCCAAAGAAGTTGGACTCAAGGAGGAACACACCAAGGCCCATCGTAATTACATTAGCCAAGATTCAAATGAAGCAGAGAATTCTAGAAGCAGCAAGGGATAAGGGGACAGTCACCTACAAAGGAGTTCCCATCAGACTGTCAGCTGATTTCTCAAAAGAGACCTTACAGGCAAGAAGGGGCTGGAATGAAATATTTAAAATCTTGAAAAGCAGGGACCTACACCCAAAATTGCTCTATCCAGCGAAGCTGTCATTTAGAATGGATGGACAGATAAAGCGCTTCTCAGATAAGGTCAAGTTTAAGGAGTTCATCATCACCCAGCCCTTATTATATGAAATGTTAAAGGGACTTATCTAAGAAAAAGAAGATAAAAATATGACAGTGAAAAGACAGCAAACTCACAGCTATTAACAACCACACCTAAAACAAAAGCAAACTAAGCAAACAGCTAGAACAGGAACAGAACCACAGAAATGGAGATCATATGGAGGGTTAGCAACAGGGGCATGGGAGGAGGAGAGAGGGGAAAAGGTACAGAGAATGAGTAGCATAGATAGTGGGTAGAAAATAGACAGGGGGAGGGCAAGATTAGTATGGGAAATGTAGAAGCTAAAGAACTTATGACACATGGACATGAACTAAAGGGGGGAATGTGGGTGGGAGAGGGTGTGTAGGGTGGAGGGGAATGATGGGGGAGAAATGGGACAACTGTAATAGCATAATCAATAAAATATATTAAAAAAAAAGAAAATGCACAATTGCCGTAATCCTAACAATCCAACTCACATCCCACTGTTGTTTCCACACCTTTTTTCTTTTGGTATTTCATTACTGATTGTGGAAACATTTCCAGAAAATGTTAAATGGCAGTAAAACTCAACACCTGTAGTATCAACAATTTAAAGCAATATGAATTCACATGAGGAATTTCACACATGCACAATATGAAAGAAAATTTACCCTAAATTTGGAAAAAAGGTTAATTGCTTGACTTTGACAGAATGTTAAAACATTTCTCACCATGGTCAGGTAGCTCAGTTAGTTAGAACATTGTCCTGACATGCCAAGGTTGGGTTCGATCTCCAGCTGGGGCACGTACAAGAATCAACTAATCAATGCTTAAGTAAGTAGAACAACAAAAATTGATCTCTCTCTCTCTCCCCCTTTCTCTCTCTAAAATCAATTATAAAAAAGTTAGGGGAAAAAAAACCGAACATTTCCCAACAATACTGCTTATAGCATATGGCTTTGAGGACTCCATAGTTAAAGACAGTTCCCTTTGAGCTCAGACTCACCTCATCTTTGTACCTTCCTATTGCAAACACCTACTACTTTTGTGTCCACTTTCTTCTTCAGGGTCTTCTACTTTCACTTCTTGGTCTGCTCACAAGAGCTTGCAAGATAACCTCTCCCCAAACCTATCCCACTCCTCCCCACTGGAAACCTGCAACCAATGGGGAACCAGGAGCAAACTAACAATGTTCTAGGCACCTGACCTTCAGTAAAGGAGGCATTCTGTATGCTTCTCAGAGCCAGTAGAGTCCTTTCTGGAGGCACCTTTACCTACTGTGAAAGACCTATGATGATTTCTCTTCCCATTCCCTTCCCACTCTATCCCACACCCATTTCCTGGGATTACCTCCAAAATAAACTATTTGCACCCAAGTCGTAGTCTCAGATTCTGCCTTTGGTGAAACACAGACAAGTTATGTCACTATTTGATCCTCACTGGATTCTTTTAGGGGAATTCAAATTATCAAAGTATATTTTTGGCTAATTGTAAATGATAAAAATTCAGATTTTATGTTGCTTTGGGGGATAGTGATTTTTTTTTTTTTTAGCCTGAAGAAAAAAGTAAGTGTTATGATTTTCCAGCTCAATGCTTGTATTGCTGCATAGAAAGTTGACTAACTTAGCAACCATTTTACATTTCTTCCTCAGGTGTTCTTCAAAGTCTTTTTATCTTCTGCTGTTTCTCTTATTAATGAGGTAAATGAAATTTGATGCAGGCGCACTCTCTGTTTGTGTGAGACTTTTTTAAAAACAATAGGCAATGAAAACTACATTATAGCTGTTGTGTGGCTGAAAGAGATTGAAAAATACTTCTGACTGTAAGATTCTTTCCGCTTTCATATATATATATATATATATATATATATATATATATATATATATATATATATATATATATATATATAAAATCTATGAAACTTGTATTTCATTTGTTGGGGTGGTGGTTTTCAATTTTTTTAAATGTAAAATTACCTGGGATTGTTTCCAAAACATAAATTATTAAGTCCTGTTAACTGGGATTCTTGTTCAGAGTGATCAGGACAAGAATGAAAAATTAACATTTATAATCAGGCAGATATTCATGGACATCATTTTGAGAAACTGGTTTAGTGCCTCTGGAGAAAAAGTATCTTTAAAAATAATGTTTAAATACTTGTGTGAAGATTAATATATAAAAACCTCATTTAATGGGTGAAAAATGTGAAGGGTTTAAGAATCACAAATTGTTAGTTACAAAATAATCACAAGGATGTAAAGGATGGTATAAGGAATATAGTCAATAATATTGTAATAAGTATGTATAGTGCAAAATGGGTATTAGATTTATCATGGTGATGTCTAATTACTGGGTTGTTCACCTGAAACTAATATAATAGTGTACATCAACTTTAATTGAAAAAGACTATTTAAAAAAGAAAGAAAGAAACCTCATTTAAACTACAATAGGAAGGCCTGAGCTCTTGTACCCTATCACTCATCATCAATTACCTATATAGAAAGAGGCATACTTTTCATCTCCAACAGGAAGATGTTCTACTCTACTATTTCAGCACAGAGGTTTTCTCCTCACTCAGCAACCATGCAGCCAATGAAAGGCTGTTACAGTTTAGCCAATGAAGAGACACTTCAAACTCCCAGTTTCCTCCAAAGGACTATGTTTACAACAACCCCTCTGAATTCCTTCTTCCTTCTGTAAAGGAACACTTTCTTCTCTGGACTTGGCGGTGGTTCATGATTAAAAAAAACATATCTCAAATTGTAACTTGGTTTTTCTCGAATAAACCCATTTTGCTGGAGAGATACCTGACTATTTGTCTGCAGGGGTGTCAAACTCATTTTCACTGGAGGCCATGAGGCTGCCTTCAAAGGGCCAAATGTAATTTTAGTACTGTATAAATGTAACTGCTTATTTAACAGTTAAGCGAGAGCTTGGCGCTGCCCCCGAGACGGGGGTGAGCGGGGGGCAACAGGGTGCCTGGTGGGATTCGGCCCATAGGCCTTGTGTTTGCCACCTGCGGTTTAAGGTCAACACTCCTTTATTGTCTTTCCTCTCACTAGCATTCAAAACAGGGAATGAGGGAATGAGAGAAAAATACAGACAAGGAATGTAACTTTCTAAACTCTTTAATTGGTCTAACTTAAGAATGACACAAAATGTTGGTAATAAAGAATTATCTTTTTTGAAACATAAAGCAGCATTTGTTTTCTCATGAAACCTTCGAAAGAAACATTGAAGAAATGTTCAGGATTTGATTAAAAAGTCGATTTACTAATTCAGACTAATTTTACATATTTGTATTCCTAATGTGAGCATGCCTTTTATTTTTAAGCTCAAGATGTCTCATTTTTCACATTGTATTTCCATGTATTATACATTTTTGTTAATTGTGTAGTAATTCCTTTAAACCACTGAATTTAGAACTTTACAGCTGACACCCAAGTGCTAAGCAAAACTGTTCAGTTTTGCCCACGTTGGCACCTATCTTTGTAGTACTAATTGAATATTTCATGTTTTCTCCTTTAATAGAAATGAAGGAATTAACAAAAATGAAAATGTTGGTAAAAACAGTGTGTTTGGAGGAGAGATGGTAGTCCTTTAGTGTGTTACAGACAGAATGTGGTTTTAATGAGAGGACCTTGGGCTTTGCAGGTGGGGTATGTTCACACATGAAAAACGAACGAACTTGAGCATCAACACCAAATAACGACTAAGTTTAAGGACCTAGAAACAGAAGGTCCTTAAGGTTCTTGGTTGGGAGTCTTGCTATAGAATCCTTTATTTAAAAAAAGTCAATGTCTATATTTCTCTAGAGAACTTCCCTAAAACTTTTTAATAGTAAGGAGATCTTTACAATGTGTTCAATATTCAACTTTGTTGCCAAATCCAGTTTTTCAACACTTACATTTCTCTGCTGAATTCTCTTGAAATAAGCTGAGAAAGCTAGAATATGAGAAAAGTGCTATTTTCTTTTTCTGTTGACCTGTTTTTAGTGTTTTCTTTAATCATATCCTTTTATAATAAGATCATATGTTGAGATATTAACAGACATTGCACTCATTATAAGCTATTTGCTGCTATTCCACCTGTGTCGGGAAGCTGAGAGGGCTTTCTACGTACACTGCCCTCACATGGTTACCACAGAAGAGCAATTCAACACTTCTTTTGGGTTTCAAAGTAGAATTTTGAAATATGTAACAAAATAAAGGCTGAGTTGCAAGAACTAAGGTCTTGCAAACCAAAGGCTGGCATCCAAGAAAAAATGTGTATTTTTCTCTCCCTCCCCTTTCCATCTCTGCTTCCCTCCCTCCCTTTTTTCTCCCTGTCTGCCTTTTTCTCATTGTCCTTCTCCCTCTTTATCCTTCTTCTTCCTTCTCCATCTCACTGGGAAGAGAGAACTAAATGTAAGGTAAGGAATTAAATACAGTGTGTCACTGAGGTTTCCGATTCTTGTGTCCCCTCACCCTTTTGTCAAGTATGGCTTGGGGAGTCTAAAGCTAAAGCCACCTATATGGCACCTTCTACTTCAACACCAGAGAAGCAATGGCCAATGCCCAGTAACTAATGAGCACTTACTATCTACATATACTGACATCTTTAATCCTTTAAGGTAGGCATTATTGTATCACCATTTCATGATTAAGTCTTATATTCATTAAATAATGTTCTCATGGCTATACACCTAATAATCTGAGGAGTCAAGATTCAAGAACAGGTGGTCTGGATCCAGAAGCAAGGCTTGTTCCCTCCCCTAAGCCACACATAGCCCAAATGTGACAAGCGGTTTGGAAGACATAGTGGCTTCTTCTGAGGCCCAGAGGAACAGTCCCTGCACACAAGTCTCCAGAGCTCCAGCAGGGCACTGAAGAGCTTAAAAAATTCCCACGCCTGCTCCTTACACCCAACTTACATCCAAGGGCTCATCAAGAGAGGATCCAACGATAAGGGGCACTGGAGTTGGGGAGAGGAGGATGCAAAGTAAATATTCTGACAAAAGGAGATCATTGGAAGCTTGTACAATATAGCAAATAATTCCGGAAGCCCCAACTTTCTACACATGAAGACAGCTTCTAGAATTTAGACAGCACCCTGTGAAAAGGGAAAGAAGGAAAAAATCCTAGCTCCATGTCAGAAATGACTGAGAAAGTCAGATATGATTGAGTTCAGCTGGAACTAAGGTGTTCTTTTTCTGCCCCTGGGCAGAACAATCACCCATGATATACATTAAGTCCAGTTATTGAGATGTCAAGCAACATGCTTGCACATCTGAATGGTAAAATATGTGCTTAAAATGCCATATTACCACCCATTGTGTGGCCCTCAGGAATTCAAAAGCAAAGCAACAAACAAAAACACCAAGAATTTATTCCACAGTTAGGTATTTCACAATGAACTTTACTCACCAGAAATGAAACCACCCCCATCCTTATACCACACTTATTCTCAGACTTAAAAGAAAAAAAGAAAAAAAAAAAAACTCTTTGCAAGTTTTGGGGAACAAACTGTGTGTGAAGTGAACATAGTATGTGTACAATGATTTCAGTCCATAAATACAGTATCTTATATTGTTTTGGGGTGTACAGACTCCATATCATACATATTAATGTACTAAATCATGACAATAGCTCCATGAGGTAGGTATTATTGAATTTACAGGTGAGGTACCTGAGACTTAGAGATGAAGTAACATGTCCAAGGAAACACAGCTTGTGACAAACTGGGACTCAAACCCAGGCCCTCTGATGCACATAATTTTATGCATATCGCATACTATAAATAAACAGACTAACTCACTCAACTCACCAAGGGAAACTGAAAGAGTAGGTCACTAAACATGTCTCACCATTTTTGTCCTTGAAATACATTGGAAACTGATTTTTTGAATGATGGACCTGGTCATCTCTAAGTAGATGCTGGTGATGACTCCATTTTTATAAAATTAAATTTCAAATTGCGTTCCAGTTCTTATCAATTTTTCCCAGATTTTCAAATTGGGGTTGACACAAAATTTAGCAATGGATATGTCATAGGAAAAAAATGTTCACTATATTCTATTGCTCTTGGCACTTCCAAGACATGATGCTCATCTCAAGCATCCAGAGTTAAATACTTAAATATGCTGACATTAGTGAACAGTAATGTGCAACCTGGTGTGTAATAAGTATTGCATTGTTAAAGTGTCACATAAATTTGTAACAAGAAAGCAGATAGTTACTGGTAAATATTTTGGATTTATGTAATTTTCTTGTTGACAGAACATAATTGGCTCAAACTTTACCAGTTAGGTTAATCATATTTAAATCCTATTTCAGAGAAAGGTTAACTGAAGTTCAGATACATATACATAAATATTTTAGTACACCTTTAATATAAAGCCTCCCTCTGTGTCAAAAGGCTAACTTTTAGGTTTTCATGCATCTTACTCCTTAATTTCATTGGAGAAAATTAGAATTTTCCCCTTACTAGTAAGAACCTGGTGGTTCATAAAACAGAATGTTTACTGATCTGATAATCTAGTAGTGAAATGTTAAGACAGCACACCTCGTGATTAAATGGAATAAACTTGATCACACAATGAAAAAAAGAAATCAACACAAGAAAGAATGATGTATTTGAGAACATTTTTAATAAATAATGTGACAAAATTACTTTTTCTGATTATTGAATTTTCAGTATGCAAAATTATGGCTAAAAATAAGAGGCTTCTTACATGAACATAATGAAAACATTAATCACATGGATTGTTTCCTTAGTACTGCACAGCCTTTCTATGTCACTTTCAAATTATCTAAGTGAACACATTTAGTTTTTGGTGAACACCAGTTTCTTTCTTTCTTTCTTCCTTTCTTTTTTTGTGGTTCAGTTTTGTTTGGCTTTGTTTTCCAGTGGGTCAGGCCTGATACCTGTGTAGGAATAAGTGTACATTTTTTTCTTCAAATAGCACCAATTGTAAAGTCAATGAAATTTATGTAATGACAAAAACGGATCAAAAAAATCTACAGTCAGAGGGCATCATTTGGCAATTCAAAGCACGTAATGCCTCTACTTGAGCTTGTAAGGAAATCTTGTAGATATCAACATTGGCCACAACAAACTTAAACCTTTTTTTCTTTAAGTCCAGGAAAAGTAAGAACCATTGGGTCTATGGCCCACAATAAAGTATGCACATTACTTCACCATCTGTCATCATTCAAATATTCCAAATACAAACATAGAGCATTAACAAAACAGGTTAAAAATGCTTCTCAACATTTTTTTTCAATAAGACAAAAAAGGTTAATAGTTACAATGGTTTACAAATAAAGTTTAGTGATTGTGCTTTTAAAACCAAAAAAAAAAAAAAAAAGTTTAAAAACAGTGCATTACAAAAAACAAAAATCAAACCTCCTTAAGCGGCACTTCTGAAAGTTGAACTGACACTACCAGAAGAAATTTAGGCCAGTTAAGATAGGGATGTCCTTATTCAATTGGTCATTAAAAAAATCCATTTGTTTGTAATATGCATTTATAATCGCTTTCTGATTGAAAAATAGAATAAGGTTTTTGCTAGGCTTACTTGTAACAATGACTAGACAACCAGAGATCCAACTGGCTTACCCCTACTCATCCAAAAGAATATTTCCAGTAAGAATGTACTTCAGTGATTGAAATGAAGACGAAATAAAGTACCACCAGGGTTTGCAAAGAGTATATATTTACAATGTTTGTACCCCATTCAAATTGATTGTGGTTGTTCTGCATTTGCTATACTTTTATTTTCTCCCAGCAAAGGGTGGTATGAAAGACTGACTTTAAAATCATGTTAAAATGATGTGTTTTAACTTGCATTAGCAGTTGGTTATAGAAAATATATGTTCAGAGCCCTTGGCATGAGGTTGTTTAATCAACTTTGTATCTTTGATCAATATCTTGTTACAAAATTGGCTTGGTATATAAGCAGTGCAATGCCATATCTCAGGGGGAAATGCAAAAGAACTATTCTGTTCTCTTCTGTTGGCTGATGACTGAAGCAAGAAGTTAAATACTTCCTTTGCTGGAAGGAAGGTGTAATGGTGTGTTCCAAAAGAGAGGGGAATAGGAAAGTCCCTCACAGGGATGGAGATCAAACAACAATAAAACCCAATGAATTTTTTAAATGGTATTCCAATAAGAGGAAAAAGAATGACAATTTGTACACTCTGATTGCACTGAACATTTTATCTGGCGTCATGTGTCATCAGACGTGAGGCATCTTGAGTGATCGTTTTCACATTAGATCTCACAAGCCTCTCTGGTTGTCTTCAGCTTTCAGTTTCCTGTAAGAGATAAGTTATTATTCAATTTAAAAATAAATCTTAGAGTATTATTTTATATTTATATATATGTTTTTATTTTTATACTTTGTATTTCTTCATTCTTTCACTGGTATACATTGGAAAGTGCTTGAGGCAACTGATTCATTTGTCAACTTCAGTTGGTATTGAAAGCAAACCCAATAGTTCTCTGACAAGCACCAGACCATGTTCTACACAGCATCTGTGTGCAGGGGTGCAGTGCTGGGGAGGAGAGCAGCAGTAGGCTTTGTTCTCTACTCCCCCAGTCCCAACTCAACATTATAGCTCAACTTTTATTGGTTTTGAATATATTGGAATTATCTATATACTCATCCATGGTCTTTCCACAGAAGTACTCTTATACTTTAAAATAACCCAAAACAACAACAACAACAACAAAACACTTGAAAACAACTCTCTTAACAGTATTTGCAGGAGGAAAGTCTTCTGATTCCAAACTTCAAAATCCAAATACATTGGGCATCACAAAAATTTAATTAGACATAATTACTTACAATTTTCATCTTGTATTATTAAAAGTTATAATTTAACACTCATTGAACAATCTACTTGTGATTACATATATAGTTGACCTTTGAACAACACCAGTATGGACTGTTTGGGTCCACTTACAGATTTTTTCAGGAAATACTGTACATGTATTTTCTCTTCCTTATGATTTTCTTAATAGCATTTTATTTTCTCTAGCTTCATTTATTCTAAAAGTACAGTATATCATATATATGACATACAAAATATGTGTTCATTAAATGTCTACGTTACTGATAAGGCTTCCAGTTAGCTATATAGGGTATTAGTACATAAGTTTTGGGGAAGCCAAAAGTTACACATGGATTTTTGACTACACAGGGGGGTGTCAAAACCCCTAATAACCATGTTGTTCAAAGGTCAACTATATATGTAAAAAATAAATTTGTTTTCAACTTGTTTTCTTATGAAATGGAGAAAACAGGATCTTAAAACCAGGAGGTGATTTTATATATTATATGATTATTGCCAACTGTGTATAGTATTATTATCTATGGATTCCAACAAAGTATATCTTTGACTCAAGAAATTTTCCCTTTGCCCTGACTGGTGTGGCTCAGTGGGTTGGGTGTCATCCCATTGAACAAAAGGTCACAGGTTTGATTCCTGGTCAGGGCTCATGCCTAGGTTGCAGGCCAGATCCTGGGTTGCCCCTCGTTTGGGGTGTGGGAGAGGCAACCAATCAATGTTTCTCCCACACATTGATGTTCTTTCTCTCACTTTCTCCCTCCCTTCCCTCCTATCTTAAAATAAAAAAAAAAAAAAGAAAAAAGAAATGTTCTACTCTATCTGCGAAGGTCAATGTCAAGTAGCAGGTTCTCATTTTCAGCAGACTGAAGGTGAGAGATTGTTGGGCAAACCTGCCGGATTAACCCCAGTGATCACTAGGGTGGCAGACAACACAGGCAGAATACCCTGACTCACATCATATAACTGTTACCTTACTGGGGATTTATAACCTACTACAGCGCTATGAATTACAATTATTTAGATCCATAGCTCTTATTTCTTAACATTTGCCATATAAATTTCTTATCTGAATACCTGTAGATGAATATCAACTCTAGACCTAAAAAGAAAGTGTTATTAGCATTTAAAATTTTTGGAACATATTTCAGGAAAATAATTATATTTTCAGAATTACAGTTTCTGGCATAACTGACATGAGTGATAAAATACTATTTCTGTAGACTGATAGATGTCCCTAACTTTAGTACTAGTCTAATGTTGGGAAATGAGACAAAATTATAGATACCTCTAATTCTTCATTATTATCTTCTCCTCTTTCATATCCTCCGAGAACTTGCATTTCTGCAATATTTCTTCGACCTACATTTGCT
Organism: Glossophaga mutica; assembly: GCA_039655065.1. Classification (NCBI taxonomy): domain Eukaryota; kingdom Metazoa; phylum Chordata; class Mammalia; order Chiroptera; family Phyllostomidae; genus Glossophaga; species Glossophaga mutica. The sequence goes on along the minus strand of CM077304.1, from coordinate 158,011,109 downwards.
TGTTCTCTTTGTCTGCTTCCTGATCCCCTTGATGACATTGAGCTCGAAGAACTAGGATCTCTGGGATTATTGGATGTCGGAAAAGTAGGTCTACAGTAAGGTAGAATATCCTCTGTGTAATAAAATATAACAAGTGCATATGAACACCATTATATATTTTCATTCTCTAATGTAGCACTCAGGTCTCTAATCTGAATGGGAAGCATCAGTGTTTTGAGGAATAAATGAGGCCATTTTATAACAATAATGAATAAGGCAGCACCAGCTCTTGAAAAGTGAAAATAACAAACCTTGTTGTTCAGGAAGCCTCAGTTCAGGGCTTTCGGTTCTATCCTATGATATGTGATCCTGGATCATTTTAGGCTTTAGTTTTCACTTTTCTAAAAACGTCTTAACAGTCTCTATAACCAGAGGAGCTTTTAGTGTTGATGTGAAAACAGAAGAGAGAGTAAAGTCTCTTTGTAAGCTATGAATTACTATAAGCATCGATAGAAACAAAGCCCAGTCCCCTTCAACTACCAAAGCCAAGCTCAGGTTCACTTCCCAGACATCAAGATATTAAGCTCCATTTCAACACCATATTTACATTGTGGAATCGTGAACCTCAAAAGCCTTCCATTGTTGGTACCTTCAAAAAAACAAGACACCTAGTTAACTGCCGTCTCCTGAACCTCTCCCTCCACACTCCTTTACATTTGGTGCTGGTGCTGTTGATGTATCCTCCAACCTCTCATTTCTCTTCAAAGCCTGTCGACTCTAACCTTTGGACATGAAATATATATGAAACCAACTCTTCTACATGTACTTTTGTTTTCCTCCCCCAAGTACTTCCTCTACCGTTCACACTGTCTGAATGGAATCTGGTTTCTACCAAATTTCTCTCTAGCAAAAGAAGGAAGGCTTGTTTCTAGCTCACTAACACCAGCTCTAAATCACAGCTTCTACACCCCTGTGAAGGCCAAGCCATTTATTTATGGTAGCCTGTTTAGTCCTCCTTAAGGGCACCTTTCTCCTTCCATTCTGTTCATCACAATTTTCACTCCTGATACATACTTCTGACTCACTGAGGCTCAGAGTCCATGAGGACCACTCCTCCTGCGCCTTAGTCTCATAGCACTTTGTCTCCTGTAAACGTCATCTTCCGTCCTAGTTTCAGAAGCCTTTTTCTCTCTATTGACTTTAGTTTTTTGACAAACTACACTATGATAAAATCTTTCTCTTGCTAAGAACTTTTTCCTTAAGCTTGTGCTCTACATAAATCAGTATCTCTTTCTCTCCTCACTGCTCAGCAGAGCTTCTTGAAAAGTAATGTGAACTCATTATTAGCAGATGCAACTCCCATTTCCTCTGTATCCCAGTGAAATCTATTTATGTGCACATTGCAGCAATGAAACAGAAAATTCACTGTTGACTTTCATAATGCTAATCATGCCCCAGTCTCATCTCTGCTCTTCTCACTGGCCTTAAACTGGAAACCACTATTAATTTAAATAGTCTCTTAGCTTATGGTCTTCTTTCCTTCTTGGCCAGACTTCTGTAGGTTCTTCTTATGCAGTGCCACTTACGTATTGATGCCCTGCAGGTTTCTATTTTTAGCCGTGTGTGTGTGTGTGTATGTGCGTGTGTGCACGCGGGCGCGCATGTGTTCCCACTTACTCTGGATGATTTCATCCATTCTCACAGACTGAAACTTCTAGAATATAACTGTTAACAGAGTGGATATTTTCTCTGATTTTTTAAAATATATTTTATTGATTATGCTATTATAGTTGTCCCATTTCTCCCCCATCATTCCCCTCCACCCTGTACACCCCCTCCCACCCACATTCCCCCCCTTTAGTTCATGTCAATGTGTCATAAGTTCTTTAGTTTCTACATTACCCACACTAATCTTGCCCTCCCCTTGTCTAATTTTCTACCCACCATTTATGCTACTTATTTTTTGTACTGATGTACACCCAGCTTGACATACAATAGGTCATCAATAATAAGATTCGAGTGAACAGATAAGTGACTTTAACTACTATTTATCATGATGAATCATTACTTTATATTTCCAACTCTTGAACTATGCCCTGAATTTTATGCTCCTATAGCCAGCTCAACTAACATTTCCTCTTGAGTGTCTCTCAAACTCAACACACCCAATATTAATTTCATCATGCTCATTCCCCTGAGATTCCTTCTCCCACTGTATTCCCAGGAGTGGATTATTGTGCCACTAATCATTAAGAGACCAAAAACAGTAAAACTGGAATTATTTAAAGCTTTCCCTCCAGTCCAACAACCTTTAAGGTACCTTTCCACACACCAATATACAAAATTAGGTGAGGCTGATTTTTAACTTGAAAAAATGTCTTGGATTTTCCCTATCGCCGATCCCTGTTCCCATGGCCTCATTTATATTCTTTACGTTTTCTGTTGGAGGGTTGTAGATATCTCCTAACAGGTCTCTGCCTCTTGAATTATTCCCCTTTATACCATCTTCACTCAGCTACAAGAACTACAGGACCTCTATGACTTAAGCTTACATTTACCTCAAGAGATTCCTCTTTACTGTCTAGTGGTATTACATTTCTTAGAGTGTCCTCAAGTACCTCAAAGCTTTTCATGCTGACTTTCTCTGCCAGAACAATCTATCCATTCTTCTCACCCAAGCTAAATTCCACCCTTCCTGAACACTCAGCCTATGTATCATTTCTACCAAGAAAGATCAAGAAGTCTTTATTGAAGGATCTCCTACCCTTTGCAACAGCATGGATGGAACTGAAGAGCATTATGCTAAAGGGGAAATAATCCAGGTGGTGAAAGACAAATACCATATGATCTCACCACTAACAGGAACCTAATCAACAAAACAAACAAGCAAGCAAAGTATAGCCAAAGACATTGAAATTGAGAATAGGCTAACAGTGACCAGAGGGTAAAGGGGAGGGGATAAAGGGGAGAAAGGGTATAGGGTTTAGAGGAACAATTATAAAGGACACATGGACAATAACAAGCGGGGGCAGGGGGGTGGAAACAGGGGAGGGAGATGGGGAGGGTTGGGTGGGGGAGGCAGAAAACTGTACATGGACAACAATAAAAAATGTTAAAAAAAGAGAAGTCTTTCTTTACATTTTCCACAAGACTGGGATAATTGTCCCTTCTCTGATCTATCAAGTATCATGACACCATGAACATTATGCCAGTTATATATATATCTGTGAATCTACAAATTACCTATCTCCCTCTCTGACTATAAGCTCCTTGAGGTCAAGGTTCATGCTTGCACATAAATTTCACTACTCAACAATGCTTAATCACACAGTTTATGTTTGATATAGGTAAAAATAAATTGAACCAACAGAGGTAAATGCCTGTAAGAAGGTCAGACATTCCAGTCTAGAAGACTACTCTCGTTAATTAAAAATGACCATTAGTTACACATGTAAATCAGGGTTCCTCTTTCATTATAAAGTGTTTAACTGAACTATGAAGTTAGAAATTATAGCAATGTATAGAAATGATAATTTAATGACACATCAACGTTTATGGTTGAAATAAGACTTTGGGAAAGCAAGACATAGAAAATAATAATCAGTCAGCGTATAACAGTGCTTTCCATGGAATAGGTTTCCTTATTTCTGGGTTAATGGTTCCAGTCTTAGTTCTTTCAGTAGATATTTTTATAACACAAAGAACAACTTACTGAATTTCTGGAGACTGATAAAAATAATTTAATCTCTTTCTTCTAATTCTGCATCCAACAAGATTTTCTGGGTTTATAAAATAATTTCCTAAAAAAAGCCAACTACTCTGGAGGGAGCTTGTTTGTGAGCAGCAAACTGGTCCGTACTTTCAGGAAAGATATAAGCCTAGTAACTGATAGCGTGACATTTTATTTACGAATCGCCACTTGTTGTGGACCATTCAGCCTGGTTTCAGGAGTTGTAATCCTCACCCCATGGTGGGCTGTGTAAGAGCCCAAGGGACCCACTTCATCTGGGTCTGTTCTGTCAAGAGGACATGAACTACTAAGGAGACAAAGCTTATCTCCCTGGCAGGAGCACTGCTTCTGCCTCATCCATCTCTGGCCCCAATGCTTGGTTGGTAGTCAATGACGGGTAAGACTCCTCATGGGAGGGGCAACCTAAGCCAGACACAACCACTTGGGAGGCCTCATGGAAGGACTCGGGGTGGGGGGGGCAGGGCTGCAGCAAAGAGGATGTGATGGACCCTTGCCCCCTGGCTATTCTGACATAGCCCGAGTCTTCATTTCCGTCTGGGAGATGTCTTCTGCTTCCTAATTGGCTTAAAGCCTGAAATTATGACTGCAAGCGGTGCAGCCCTGTGCTGGCCAGGACGGCTCCCTGGGTGATCGGGCATAAGAAAGAATTCCTAAAAAAGAAAGAATCCCTAAAGTCCTGTGAAACCTGCTTTGCTAAGAGTGCTCTCATTTAAATGATAAGGGTCCCAGGAGGAAATGAGTATGTCTCCCGAAGTTTGGCAACCCCCTTTCCGGGCAGACATTGACTCAGATTAAGCCCTCAGATTTCTTTGACATGTTAAACCTGTATTCCTGTGTATTTGAACCCAATAAAAGCCTACTGAGGAAGGGGCTCTGGGTGATCCTCCTCTGAGAGTTTGACCACCATTCCTCCCCAAGCAGAAGATGTCTTGGTAGTTTTTACTTTCATCTGTGACAGAGGGATGGGGCTCTGTGGGCGGAGCCCACCCACATCCAGCGCCCAGGACAGGGGCCCCTGCACCCACTTGGAGTATAGTCACCATGAGTCAAAAATTCAGATCATCTTTGGCCTAAGTGTTAAAAATAAGCTGTGTTTTAAACTTTGTATTGTGGCAACATCACCCAATGCTTTGTGATCACCCAGAAGAGGCCATCTCTCTGAAATGCACAGCTTTACTTGTCACTTCACTGCTGAGTCTGTGCCTCAGCTAAAAGTTCAGGTTTCTATCACAGAACAAAGTGAAATTGTGCCCCACACAGAAAAGGAGTTGCTAATGACCAAGTGCCCCAAAACACAGAGCAACAGACTGATGTCTAATCTTACCAAAATACATCTATTAAAATACAGTAGTAAAGAGCCCTTTCAGCCTTCTAAGATTCATTCCCTGTCATTTTTTCCTGACTCCTTCATCAATAATATTTTACTGTGTTTCTTCCTCCAAAATGGTTTCTTCTTCTTAGTCTACAATAATGTTCAAATACCTTTTCCTAAAACATTCCCACAGATTCTGTCTTCCTGCCAAACCCTTTCCCAACCTCCTTTTCTCTCCCCAATATTCTAAAAAGAGCCAATGCTCATCACCAATCCCTTCCATAATTTCCACTCATTTTCATACCCTGTATACTCTGGTCTTTTATTCTGACTACTGTACTAAAAATTGTTCCTTTGAATATCACACACAAACAATATTTTGCAAAATCCATCCTCTCCTACCCACACCCTGGGTCACCATACACATTCCACTTTCATTTCTGTGGCATTTCATATTTCTTCTTATCTTCGAATTTCCTCCTCCATTCTTTCTAGGATACTATTCTCTCTAGTTTGGTTATCTTGACTATTTTATATCTCTGACTGGATCCAACTCTATTTCCATCTTAGAATGCTCTTTCTCTGCTTATCTTTAAATATACTCATTTTGAACCATTGGTGTGTTGGAGTTGGCTCACACGTTCTCTCAAGAGTCTACTGTATCCATCTCTTTCCAACTTCACAGACACTGACTTCATATAGCAGCTTGAAACCAGCCATTTTGGAGTAATCACACAACAGAAGGAAGCAAATAGCTACATATTAGGGTTTTGCTTTGTTTTTCTCCTAGGGAATGGATTGCTAAACATTAAACAGTATATCCTACGGATAATTTGGCCTTTGTAATTCATACAATTTTCACCTCTGTGATGATGGTTCTAAAATTCACCCTGTACTTGCAACCTTTCTCCTTATCTTTAAACTTAGATCTCTAAGTTCTTATTGATTTTTTTTCATATCTGTGTTCTTGTCGACATCTTAATCTATTCAAATTGAAATTATCTTCCCCAATACATCCATGATTTTCTCTGTTTTGTCCACATTGGTTAATATAATTATGTCCCACTAGTCTTACAGGGCCATCTAATTAACATTTGAGTGACTTTCTTTTTTAAACTCCATTATTTCATTTTACTTTTCTACATTCAATTAACCACCAAGTCCTGCTGGGCCTATTTCTGAAATACCAGTGTAGCCTGTTCTCTCATCTTTATTGCATAATTAATTTAATTCGGTGCTCTCGTATTTTATATCTAGATTATTTTGTAATTTTCTGATACCTTCATTTACTAATTCTAGTCTCTTCCTTAACTATAACATGTTGCCAGGTATTTTTCTAAGATACAAATCTGTATGTCATTTCTTGCTCAGAATCCTTTGTTGGCTCACCACTGTCTTTATCATAAATCCCGAACTCTTTAGAACGGTGTCTCTGGCCTCCCCAATCTGGAAGCAACCTTTCTCATTTTTATCTTTTACCATGTGTCCCTGGCTCCAAATATCCTATTTCTTCAGCCAAACTGGAAATGAGTGTTCACCAAACATTCGGTTTCACACTTCCATGTTTTTTCCTAACTATTGCCTTTACCTGCTATTCCTTTCTCCCTATGTCATCTATTAAAATCATGCTTTAATACATATAACTCACATGAAATCTCTCCAAGAAGTCTTATATAAATCATCATGTATTAGAATGAATTGTAAAAAAAAGTATTTGGGTGAATGCCTATCTCTTCCATTAGAGAGCAAATTTCTCTATCTTACAATTTTTCATATGGCCCTAGAGAACCTAACAGCATACCTTGCAGATATATGTTCAATCAATATTTATTCGCTGCTTGAATAAATCAGTACCTTGGATGAGATGAGTCTTTGCTGGTGGGAGGTCTCGTTTTGCTGCCTTGTTTCCTCGTCCTTTCCCATCGTTTTGCTGTTCCTGTGCTTCTCTGGGTTCACCTGGATTTGTTCTCATGTCAGCAACTTGTCTTCCATCCAGCACTTCTCTTCCCTTGTAACTGCCTCCTTTCCTATCTGATGACCTGTCTGTTCTTGCTTCCATACAAGGGAGTTTTGGCACCACGACAGGTCGTACCTCCAGCTGTGCCTTGGATTGGACAGTGGGTGACTTTATAGCAGGTGGTGGTACAGGAGGAGGTGGAAGATCTAAAAAAGAAATATTTAAAATACTGTAAAAGTGTGCCATTTAGAAAATCACCAAATATTAGAAATATCATTGGAGTCACATTCACCTTAAACTAAAACAATTGAAGGCAACCATGGAATAAGAAGACCAATAATTTTAATGTCCTCACTGTCTAGCACAGATACATTGAATCACAGAGCTGGGACTTACAGATTGTCTAGTCTTGGGATAGCTCATATGGGCGTAAGTGTTATGATCCCCTCTACTGCTCAACCCCAACAGATCTTAATTGATATCAGCATAACATTGCTGATCCCACACACACATCCTTTACTCCTTCAGGCAACCACTTCAAATTGACTGAGGTTGGTACTTGAGTTGAGACCTAGTTGCTATCTCTAATCTAGCCCAAATCCCTTCTCATCTTGTAGATAGGGAAACTCAGCTACATAGACTTTGGTTATTTTCTAGTCTCAAACCTAGATGTAACCAGAACCAGGACTAATGCCATTAGATTCTTAATTTTTGGATCACTGTTCTTTCTACTGTTTCATTCAATTACATGTTTATAATCTAGAATTCATTGATGGGAACCTCTCCACTTTGTTTATGTAACCATAGGCTTTGAATCAGATGATCACTGGTATAAATACAGGTTAATTAATCTGTCTATCATTATAGCTATGAAATAATACATTATATATAATAACACTGTATATAATTCAATTTCTTGTATTATAAATACAATTAAAGATACTTAAGTATAAAAGTAAGCATAAAATTTTATTTCTAGAAAATTTATTTTATGTGGTGTTACCTTTCAAAATGACTCTTATGTATTGCTTCTCTGCCTTTTGGCTAAGATCAAGGGTAAAATTACTCTCATGTACACTCTAGGGAAGAGAAATATGTATCCTTATGATAGCTGGTAAGTTAGTAGAAGAATATTAGTAGATTCTGGCTGTAGTATGGAGGATGGATTTTGAATTCAAGAGGCCAAGAGGTTGTTGTAATAGTTCATGTAAATAATGGCAGGGAATAGACCTATATTTGTGGCTGTTCAGATGGAGAATAGATGTCTTTGAGAGAGATTAGGAAGAAAAATCAATATTATTTAATTATCAATGGAATATATTAGGGGAGGGAAACAAAAGAACCTTTCCTTTTAGGAAAGGATGACTTAGGATTTTTGTCTTAGTTGATTAGGTAGATGAGAGAAACATTACTCAGAAAAAGGAACACAGGCCTGAGGAAGGGATGTTTTATGAAGGGACACTGTAAATTCAATTTTAGAAAAGTGAGTAGGAGAAGCCTGTGAAGTAATCAGATAGAGATGTCCAACAGGTTGTTGTACACAAAATCAGAATATGGAGAGAGGCCACGACCAGAGACACAAAAATCTGGGGAGTTATCAACATAGTTATGTTGTTTCTTTGTTGTGATTTTAGAAATGGTAACATTTTTACATTTAGAGAGTAAGGTTTATATGATAGATTAAAGCAACTAAAAAGTAGTTATAAAGCATCAATTAAATGCTTATTAGTATTATAAAATTAAACTTACAATTGAAAAAAACATATTTACATGGTAAAAAATTTAAAAGCTTGTGAGGACTTGAAATCTTCAATGTTGATATGTAAATATAACATCACTTTGAATAGCTTTTTATAGATCATTCCAGAAATTTTTTATTCACATAAAGCAGAGCTACCAAATCATATAATACCAGGGAGCATCATTTATATCTGGAGCTGTGTAAAATGGCCAGATATGGAATTATATACATATAGTGCCTGTCTGCCCACTGATAACAAGTACCATACTCTAATAAACAGTCTCCCTTTTTTATTAACATAAATAGAATTTCATTTTTTCACCTAACAGTGTAGTTGTATACATTTCTCTATGTATACAACTGAATTTCTCTTTTTTTGAAAAGTTCATATAATAATGTTTTATGAATGTGTCATTATTTACTTAGCCAATTCTTACAGAGAAATATTTAGGTTGTTTCTAGATATTTTACTATTACTGACAATGATCTATTATAATTTACATATATCAGCATGAGCTCTTGAATATTAAAATTGTGTATTGAAAATTCTTACTTAGCATATATGATAGCAAAATTAAGGGTTCTAGGAAGCTTCAGTTTTAACCTAGTGTTTCTCATTCTTACATTACTTAAAAATGAATTAATCCTTTGTCTCACATGTAGGTTTAAACATTTTGGGATTAATTTTCTTGACATCACATACTAAAACTAAAAGCATTCAAATTCTCTGTATGGATGTCTGAAAGCAGAAAACTTGAGGCACCGCCTCATCTTATTACCAGCTGTTTTAATCAAGACTTCATTATTAAAAGAGATCAAACTTTTACTTGCATTTTTTTCTTGTCATTAGTTTTCATGGCTCACCATGCTCTATTTTCATATAAAATAGCCCCAATACTAGATCTTAAATGGTGGCCAAAGTACAGCCAACAGCACTAAGAGTCCCCAGATTCTACAAAATTACGTATTGTCTTGTAACATATATTGCCATTTTATAACATGTATCGCCATTGTCACTAGTGCCTGACTTCTTTTCCCTAACTACTTAAAAAATAAATTTTTAGAAAACAATACTTAAAAAATGTACTATCATGAAAGCCTCCCATCTGCTGCTTGCTTATTAAAGATAACCAAAAAGAAACTGCTAGAAGACAGACTGTACCATGTTGCTTAAATGCAACAGCAAAAGCGCAACTTCTCAAAGTTCCGACTGAGACTGACTTACAAGGAGAAAAGTCTAATTCGGAGCATATCTGGAAACACAGTGGGTGAGTGACTACAATCTCATTTCTACACTATCTGCTTTCTATAAACATGAAGTGAATTGCAAATACAGATTATTAGGAAAGTGATGACTGCCAGAACCATAAAATCAAAACATATCTGGGCTTAACCAAAATCAAAACTGATCGTTAATACTGTAAAAATACGACACAAAGTCTTGGTAACATATGACTCTCAAGACAAAATCTATTACAAGATGCTCCATATAGGTGCTATGTATAAGAAAGGTAGAGAAGAGAACCAGAGAACCCAACGGTAATTTTAAAAGTTCTAACTTCCTATATAGAATTGTAATTCTATATTGATATAGTAATAAATAGTACTTTCACTTAATTCATACCACTAATAGCTCAAATTTGATTTAACAAATGGGACTGTGGACCTGATTATTTACATATATGTTTTCTTTCTATAGAGATGTAAACACTATTCTTTATATAAGACCCTCCAAATACCAGTACGATGCATATACAGTGATATGTAGGAGCATGCACATGCAGACAAATCTGCTGCATTCACTCGCTATGGAGAGCCAGCATGCTATTTACTTAACTGCTTAAAGTCCCAAGGCCTTGCAATTAATGATAAATCAAGTCAAAGTAACATCATTCCAAAGAGGGTGGTGAATTTATAATTTATGAAAAGTAGGGCTAGAGAAATAATGTAGATTTGGTTTTCAAATCAAATATGCAAATGCATCGGAAAGGGTTGAAAAGAGGGGGTGGGAAGAATCTATTAGATGGTCCTAGAAATGCACTTATGCTAGTTTTTAACTCAATAAGATGCTGACTGATAAATATTCATATATTTTAATCCTACCCTTTATCTGGGTTGAACTCGTAAGTGGCAAATATGAAATAAATAAACAGTTACGTCCTGCCTGTCACTGTGACTACAGCACGGAGCACTTGGCTTTGCACTGAATACCCCCTGGGTGTTATGAGGCCTAGTGTTTATCTGCAGTGCCACCAATCAGAGGCTGAAGGGTTGTTACAGGGTGAACTGTATCTTCTTAAAATTTATATGTTGAGTCCTAACCCCCTGTACCTCTGAATAAAACTGCATTTGGATGTAGGGTCTTTAAAGAGGTAATGAAGGTAAAATGGGACCCTTAGGTGGGCTCCACTCCACTCTGACTGGTTTCCTTATAGGAAGAGATCAGGACACATACATACATTGAGGACAGGAAAAGTAAAGACACTGGGAGAAAATGGCCATCTACAAGCCAAAGAAAGAAACCTCAGAAGAAACCAATCCTGCCAACGCCTGATCTTGGACTTTCAGCCTCCAGAGCTGTAAGGAAATCAATTTCTGTTGTTGAAGCCACCTAGTTGATGGCACTTTGTTACGACAGCCTTAGAAAACTAATACAGAGCTGAGGGACGAGAATCATACAAATTACTCTTCATCACCTCAGACAGAGCCACTCTTTATCCTTCTTTATAGGTTACAAAAGTTCTGCAAAGAAAATTTCTAATGTAAACAAAATTTTCAAAATAAAGATGTTACAAACTCAAAACTGATATATTCTGAAAACAGTTCACATAAAAGTCTATTAACAATAATCAAACTCACCCATCATAGTTAATATATTTTAATTATTATTAAGCAAAACATAAAAAATATATATCCTCCATGTTTTACTAATACATTTAATTCACATTTTAACAATTGGTAACTCTTTACATTCTTTCTCCCTCCCTTCTCTCTTTTTTTGATAATTGTACAAATTGTGTCTGTCATTGAGTTTCTCCCGGAAATGGTTTGTGAGTATTTGTTAAAAAAATTCAGTGCAGTAATTTGAGAAAATAATTTCTGAGAAAACTGCTTTTGTTTAAATGCTATACTACTGTTATCAAGAGTATGTGCATTTCTTTTATTTGGCACATTAAGAAGTACATGCATTTACATGATTTTAGTCAACCAATATGCATGATGTGGTATGTTTAAAATAACACATAGCTTAGTGTTTTTTTTTGGTCTGTACCAAACCAGAAAGTATCTAGAATTAAATTTAAGACTTGTCAAGACAATAAATATAACTAAAATTAAACTGGTTACTTAAACGTTAAAAGGAAGTGATAGCTAAAATTTTAAAATTTATTTATATCTCCATTTTGTCTATTTTTGTGATTTTGAAAAATAAATATTGGCTTCTACATTATGGTACATTCTATGATAACGCTGCGTAATCACTTGTAAAATAAAGAGTGAGATATCCAAACATTTCAAGTTAACTTTTTGGCTTTACAACTATTTAAATGTATTTCTTTATTATTTCCGAAATAGATTTGAAAAACACTTGGGTGCTTCATCATTCACTTTAATGGTTATTATTCAGGAATTAGTTAGAAGCTACATTTAATTATTAAACACCCTGGAATAAGCACTGCAGAATGTGGGACAATAAATATAGATCATGATTTTTAAGCACAGTGCCATTTATAACTGTGATGCTGTGTCCTTTAACTTGGCATGTTTACATTATTTAGAGCATTTTTAATAATCGTCCCTCAATTCTAGAAGCCTCTCAAAACAAGTATAAGAGGCTGAAAGAGCTACACAAATTCTAGACTGGATTTCCTTCTGTACATATTCAACTTCTACGTGTTTACATCCAGGTTTGCTGTTTGACCAGTTTTTCAGTTAGGAGCACCTGTCCTATAGATAATAAAACTAATAGAACAGCTACAAAACTTGCAAAATGCCATTGCAGGGGTCCTGTAGATGTAAAACTGCCGATAAGAGTTTGGGGATTTACACCCAGTGTTTGTTCCGGACAGAAGCAGACACGCACCGAGCCACTGTAATAACCCTTCAAAATCAGATAACATTCTGACAGCTCAGTTTCACTGACAAACAGTCATGGGCAGAAGCCAGGAGGCCCAGGTGTGCTATATCATGCCAGTGTTTAATGCAGTGTAATATCAGATAGATGCTGCTGAGAGAATACTCCGAATAAAGTAGACATAATAGCATGGACAGCCACTCATTTCAAAATTACTCGTGCTCATCATGCTGTGAGCTTTGTATTAAATTTTTCTGTCAAGTGGCAGGAATCACGGGGAGAAGTGCCTGAGAAAACCCTGCTTGTAACCTTGGATAAGGATCTATAATATTAGGCTTTCATATGATAATGGCAAATGGTGCCCTTTTTGAAAAATCACTGACTGGTAATGAAAGTCCTAATCAGATTGTGGTGGGAGAGGACCAGGAGGAGGTAGGGGATGCTGCCTGCAACACCCTTCTTCCCCTGGCCCATTAGCAAATTTGGCAAAGTTGACAAGTGGGTAAGTCTGAGAGAATTTATCTTACAGGAATTTCCAACAAAGCCCTTGGGGTTATTTTAGAAAACAAGAAGGTGGCGGGTTTAATAAATGCCAGGCCACCTGAGGCACTTTCATTAAAGGCTTTCTTTAGACATCACTATGTTTTCATAGTTCTCCTGTGCCCCCTTGAGAATACAAGCCTTACCTCTTCAGGGAGAGTCGATATTGTATGCGAAAGCATGGAGGAAGATGATTCACTTTGCCCCTTGGTGTACAAAAATAACTGTTTGTAACACCACTATGGTTCAAATTAATATTCTTGTGAGTTAATTGGTTTCTATCTGAATGCAAAATTCTATATGGGAAGAAAAAATGAGGGCGCTTTGGAAGATTTATCAGTGGCTCTGATGAAGGTTGATCCTATGCCATTATTTCAAGTACAGTGGTGTCTCTTCTGTTGATAATAAAAAACAACTTTTAAAAACATTAAAACTATGCATTGTTTTACTTTCTAAAATAACCAATTTATTAGAAAACTGCAAGGACTAGAGATGCCTGATAAGACAAGGGAGTTGATCATGTCTAACAGTATTATGAGATTTACTGGTAATGAATGTTTAATACAATTTCTAATGTCAGAGGATGCGTTTTCCAGTCATGGGCAGCCAGGGTACACAGGCCAGGTGCATGGATGTTTTCATTGTTTCAATGGACCTACCATCTGTGTAGGCTTCTCTACGCAGATGTCCCGGCTGGTGTTTTGGTTTCTTGGCTGGTCTGGCCTTCTGCATCACAGCGGCACTCACGTTGCTGTCTGTGGAAACGGGACTTGTGGGTCGAGGGCACTGGGATGCCTGAAAGTGTCGGCGGCCTGAGAAAGAAAATCAGAGCCAAGCTCATCCATCATTTTAATAATTAATAATAGTAATAATAGACATGAAAACTGGAACATCCATCATTTTTAAAAAGTCTTAAACAATTTTAGCAAATAATATGACTTTTGACTCTCTCCTTGAGCTGTCCACTGGGAAAAATAGTCAAAAAGCATTTTCAAGCTTGGTTTTTTTAAAAAAAAGTTTATTTTTTACAGAGGAAGGGAGAGAGAAAAAGACAGAGAAAAACATTGACTTATAAGAGAAATATCCATTGGTTGTTTCTCCTATGCCCCCAACTGTGGACTTGGCTTCAACCCAGGCATGTGACCTGCCTGGGAATTGAATAGGCAACCTTTTAGCTTGTGGGATGATGCCCAACCCACTGAACTACACCAGTCAGGGACAGTACTTTTTTTTTTTTTTTTTTTTTGCCACAGTACTCTTATTCTGTTCAAGTTCATGATACCTATTTATTACAGAAAAACATTCCAATTATTTTTGCAATTAACTTCACGAAAGTTATTGTTAAAATATATGTTAATTAAATTTTTGCATAATACATTCAGTGTTGTTTTCTCAAGAGGTATAGATAGCCAGAGCCTTTAAGAAATTAATGTTCTAAATATGAACAGTACTAATTACATCTTCTATTTTAATTAAATATATGTTTGTTATTCTTTGAAGGCAAATTCCAGATATCTTAATATATTCTCCAGTATTTTCTCTTAAAGTGTCCTGAAATTAGGCTAACTCACATATCTAATTAGACCTGTCAAAAATTAGACACACCCCTTTTTTATCACATGACAGAGAACTGCAGATTCTGGATACTTCAAGTGACCCCTCCAGAGACTTCTGTGGTTTTTGGTGGTGGCATTGGTAGTTTTTGCTTATAGGTACATCTCATAGATACTGTAAGTTTAGTTCCAGACCACCACAATTAAATAAGCATCACGATAATGGGAGTTGTAATATTTTTGCAGGTAGAGGGCCTTGCCTTCACTATGTAAAAAACACATCATCTGTGAAGCACAATAAGTTGAACCACAATAAAATGAGTTATGTATGTCTGTATTTGGTTTTGGAGAGACAATATTCACAGGTACCAGGGATAAGTGAATTTGTAATGAGATGAGGGGCACTTGAGTGCTCTCAGATTCTCTGGGTGTCCAACAGAGATGCTGTGTTTCAATGGCACTGTACATTCAATCCATACTGATGGTGAGGATCTCTTGGCCTTGTACTTGACCCCTCACTATTTTGGTTTCTAAAAATTCCAAAAACACAAATCCAGAACTTCCTGTTGTACCACAAGAAACTTGAAACAGATCTACATACCATTTTTTTAACTTTAAACAGGAGAATCCACATATAGTGAAATCAACACATTTAAAGATGTTAACTGAAGCATATTAAATAATAAACATTAATATGGCCAAGTGAGAAGCAAATGTAATAGGATTATTCATTCATACGAATTTAAGTCATACGATAAGCAGTATCTTTTCCTGAAAAGAACATTTTAATTGGCAGAGGCCAGTGAACATTTAGTTCATTATAATTATGAGCCAAACTAAAACCAGGAGAGTCACTAAATTACAATAAAATACTAAACCAAACTCACTTTAGCTATGATGGAATCTATTACAGTTAAAGTTACATATCCACGAAAAAAGAGAATTAGGGCTGAGACTGAACCCATTATTCATTCTGTTGTATAAGATCATCCACTGCTCATAGAGCCTGAGGCATAAGGTCATTTACAGATGAATTATCAGTGTATTTCTGTGTTTTGCTGATTTAATGAACTGAAACACATCCTTAATGCAATTTCAGAAAGCAGTAGTTTGTGATGCTTAATTTCACTTATTTTTTTACATTAGATTAAAAAATAAGGAGAAACAAATGCTGTGTATAAAGTTAGAATGCTACTTATTTATTAGATAAGATAGGCAGGTTTGCATCTTATTGCATTCAGCAGCTACTAAGATGGAGGGGAGGGACTTGGTTAAATATAGGCCTGGCTGATACAAATACACATTTTACAAGATTAGGTTGAAAGATATTAGACATTTTTTTCTGCAACCTATTTTTTTAAGATTTTATTTGTTTATTTATTTTTTAAAGATAAAAGGAGAGAGGAAAAAAGAGAGGGAGAGAAACATTGATGTGAGAGAGAAACATTACTTGGTTGCCTCTGGTACGTGCCCCAGCTGGGGGCCTAATCTGCAACCCAGGCATGTGCCGGGGCCTGGAATCAAACCGGCAACCTTTTGCTTTGCAGAACGACACCCAGCCAACTGAGCCACACCGGTAAGGGCTCTGCAACATATGTTTGATAAGTATTATACAGAAATAACTTCATGATCTTAGTTAAATTTTCTCTGACTATATTCTACACTTATAAAAAATCATGACCAATCCAGTATCTAAAGAGAACACACAAAACTACCAATGTGATAGATATTACACTAAGAAAAATAAAGCAACAAAATAGCAATTATTAATTTGTTATGATAGTCTTTTCTTTCACTTTCTTGCTGGCCATATTATTTGCCTCTACTCTTTGTATTTCTTAGCTACCAGAAATACACACACAACATGTATATGAATGTGTGTGTATACATACATATTATAAAACATTGTATAGGAATGAAAATCATGTGATAAATGTATGATTTAAATTTATATTAATTTCTTTCTCGTTTGCTTTCTAAGCAGGGTTGGAGTAGTAGATAAGCAAAAATGGGGTCAAACATACGAATGAATATATATGGTAATTAAAAACAGGCTACTGGCAATGTAAAGGGAAAATAGAAATATATTTAATTGTTTAGGTTAACTTGCAAGTTATTAGATTAACAGTATTTATTTTAAGTATGGGACATATTTATGCTTGGAAATACATGTCTATTGCAAACATTTTTGTATTTTTTCCAATTAAATTAACATTCTAATTGAGAGAATGAAGAGAATGTGGGTGAAGGAGAAATAGCCCAGTCTATAATAGTAGAATGTACTCTCTGAATATTAATCTATTTCTCTTACAGAATTTCTAATTAAATGGGATAAGAGAGCTACTATAATGAACTTTATTTTGGTGACTTCTAATACCTTAATAAAACTCATATGATACAGACCTCAACTCATTTATTAAATGCAATTAAAATGCATTTAATTGACTGCATGCATACTTAAAGAGATCAAATATATATTTATCACTATCTTAAAAAGTGAAGACTTCCAAGGTAGCTTTACTCCCATTATATATGATTTATTAAATTAAAATAGGATACTTAAAAATTCTTGTCAAGAACAATAATCAAGCTGTGTCACATTCTTGGACCTGGTTTCCTTAGGCAGATAAAAAAAGACCAGTGATAATAGCTGCATTTCCTTAGGACATGAGATTATAGGAGATGATCAGTGACAGACATATAAACATCAAGTTTTCTTTTTCCAGCCGGCGGAAAGTATATGACTTACCAGCAGCATCCTGCATTTGACGCCGTGCCACTTTCAGACCAGCATACTCCGCTGCTGCTGCAACCGCTTGGGCAAAGTCTGCATCGGTGAAAAAAGAGCCATCAGAAGAACTAACACTGGAACGTCCACTGGAAATGTTGTCCTCCTCAGAGGCTGAGCCCCAGCCATTGATCATGGACCCAGTGACGGAGCTCTCCAGGTCCCCAACGCTGGAGGCTGGGGTCTGCTCCAGCCCACGTAACAGAAGCCTTCTGGTCTGCATCTTCGCCACTTCCATGTCAGCTTCGTCTTCTTCCTCTTCCGGCACATCTGTATCCATATCTGAGACAAGAGGTCCTGAAATGTAGCCATAGGTGTGTGGTGGGGAAATCGGCCGGGGAGGCGGAGGAGGGCTCACAGGCTGCCGTCTGCAGGGAGACAAATAAACAGGTGTGGCTCAGCTCACAAAAGAATAAATCAACCAAGAAATTCACAAGTACACTGATTTTATCTTTGCTTCTGTGGATCTAATTTGTTGAGGAAAAAAAGGAATGGAAAACAGAGTATGTCTTAATTTTTATTTTAAGTTGTAAGAAATTTACCTCAAAACCAGAGTCATTTTTAACAAGCTGTGCCACGTTTTGATTCAAGTTTAATAAAAATATACTCAGCTATCTATAAGTGTCCTTATGTTTTAGAAGATTCACTAAGTTCAGTTCAAAAGGGGGAAGTAGTATTTATTTTGACATTGATGCCTGTGTATTTGTCCAAAAAGTATTGGAAAATTACTGACAGATCGATCATATTACCAAAGACAACAGACACTGGTCCTGAAGCAGACTGTTCTGTGAACATATAAACAAGTTCCTTTCCCTTCCCTTCATCGCTGCCCCTACCATTTTTGAGTGAGTAGTCATTCATTTAGACTATATACAGAAGAATTTCATAGGATTACAGAATTATACATTAAACATATGATACAATTGCTTTTAGATTTTATTCTATTAAAAAAAAAAAGGCTATGAGAGCCAAGAGCATTTTTTTCTCTGAATTACTTGATAGGTTTCACTGAAAGTTACCTGCTATTTTCAAGTCTATCACTATTATCATTATTTCACTTATCCACTTAGAGGTATTTTCTTGATGTCCTAGAATTAGTTAAGGACTAAAGCTGAGGACAAAAGAAAGCAGTATCCTACAATTTAAATTCACAGTTACTCATGACTTGTTTCAACCATGTCTCCACAGAACTGGAAAACAAACTAATTAAAAGGAATCTTCCACTACCATCCAAAACCATCACCCACGCTGAATATAATGAGGTGACTAAGAAGTCAGAGGACATTTAGACACTAGTGGAAAGCAAGGTTTATGGTAAGAAGTTATTCCCAAATGAGGAAAATCCCTAGAGATTATCTCCTAAATTAGGAAAAGTGCCTGAAAAAAAGGGAACAAATATAGTGATTTCTAGTCAGATGATGGCTTAGTCACTAACTTGCTCATACCCACAATGCTCTCTAAGCAAGGTCAGTGAAATGACATAGGGGTGAGGATACCATCTGAAAGGGGTCATCAATCCTGTGCTCCTGAGAAGTAAAGAGGATAACACGTTCCACATAAGCCTGCCAACCTGAGGGCTAGGGTTGGAGGGCAGGTGAGGTTAGGACCTGGTGCCATCTGGTGACCCCCTTGGCTTGGGAGACTAGAAGAGATATGAATGCCACTGACTGGTAGTCCACGTGAAGATGTGGCTAAATTGTTCAAGGACCACAAATGCCTAGAGATGCTTGCTGTCCAGGACTGAGTCTTCATCAGTGGGGTAAGTTGGTGCCAGCCCTCTTCCTGCACCATCCTTATAAAATTCATAGATCAAGACAAGATAGAATAGTTGTTAGGGCTAACCAAGGAAAAGACTGGCTGGCTCCTCATCCATTGGCCCTTTTTATGTTCCCTTTTCTTTGCCTCAGCACTTAGGACAATGCATGTGAAGAGGGAGAGGAGGGAAGTGTTTAATAGCAGAACACGCGCCCCCTTACTCCATGCCACCAGAGCCAGACAGCTGCAATCTGCAGAGGTGCCTGGAAGGGCTGAATCATGGTTGTCAGTTAGCAGGGCTGAGTCTTAAATTAAAAGAAAGCACACAAACAAAATCATGTAGGATCTGGTCAAGACCTAACAAAAAGACCTGTTGAGAGAGAGAAAATACAGTACAGTTTTTAGGATGGGATAGTAGGTGTTCAAAGAGTTGTCCAATGAATTGAGTCACTTCAAAACATATGTTTTATTAACACAAATGTAAAAGCATTACTAATAAATGATTATTAAAATACTATGACATTTATTAAGCACTTACTTTGTAACTAAGCATATTTTACAATGTTAACTCATTTAATTGTTAAAATTTTCCAAGGTACTTTATTTATTATCATTTTACAGATGAACATATTAAAATTCAGAGGAATTAAGGAACTTGGCAAAGTTCTCATACTAGTGTGTATCAAATTTAAAATTTAAGCTCCCATTTTCAAGATCATAACCTATCTTCTAGGAACAGCATTACATATATATGCACACATACATATGTATTTTCATACATGTACATATACATACACATAATTACATATACTATTTTTCTATATAGACACAAAGTTCTCTAATAAAATGTGCTATTTTTTATTTGTGGGTGGTTTCTAATGCATCTGTGTGTGGCACCAGAAGAAAATGAAATGTGCTAAAGCTGAAGTTATTTAAGAGATTAAAATGGATAATAGTTTCAACATGGCATTTGTTATACACATAGGAAGAAAACCTTTGTTTAATTTAAATTGCAATAAAATAGCATACTTGAAAGTCAATTTACAGTTCTTTGTCAGCATGCACATCCAAAATACCACAAGAAATTTCTTTTTTAAAAGACATGTAAGACTTTTTAGTACAACAGGGACTGTTCTGACCATCAATAAAGGGATGTAGAACAGCCAGCTCCACCATGAAAGGAGGCCAGCATTGTTGTACTTGGATAATTCACATTCTGTAGAGTAAAAACATCATCCTGTTAAACAAGGGCTGGCTTTTAACTGTTACCACCCTGTGCGAATGCTGAGGAAAGACAGAAAAATGTATTCAAACCATCTGTAAATAAGGCAAGCTCAGGGAATGTGATAAATATGTATAGTTTGAAATATGTAATATATTCTATTTGAAAACAAAAAGCCATTTCAAGATGCTGCAGTGAAGTGGGACTTGCCACAAATGAACCTCAGCCCCCTTAGGTGCCCACAGCCGAGGGGTTTCGACATCTTCTGAAATAATGTACAAGCAGAAGACTGAGTGTCAGCACACTCCAGGCTCCTGCACAAACGATGCTTTCGCAAACACGTTTAAGGAAAGAAGGGAATAATGACGTTAATGTATAAAAGCAGGCATTTATATAGTTCATCACATAACATTTACCAGGTAAAAAGACAGAAGGGGGAACATGCCTTTTTTTCTGAAACTGTTGTTGTTCAAATACTTTGTATTATAAACCATAACTCGGTTTGTGAATAGATATTTAATTTGCCTTTGCCTTCTAACTTTTTTATTCCTTTGAACTATATCATATTCAGTTTGTCCATGTTAAGAAAATATAAGTTCACTCCCCATTCCATACATTAATATTACTTTTCAAGAGATTTTTATAAATATCCATTACCAAAAACTCAATAGGACTAAACACTTTTTGAAACAATACATGTAAATATGTTTAATTATATTATTTTCACATTTGTTGTCTGAAAGGGGAAAGAGATTCTTATGTTGGTCACCTAATTTATCTTGTTTCAGACAAAACTGGAATATCCTAGAAGAATATTAGAATGCCAAAACTAATAAGCCACAATAATGCATCTTAAATGTTTATCTAAGTATATATTGCAATGTTAGAATGGTTTTAGTTCCATAATTTCTTCATGTAAATCACACTATTTATATTTGTCCCTAATCAATAAACATCCCAACGCTCCCCTGTGATGAGAACCTGCCAGGCCCCCATCAAGAGAGGGAACTGAGTTCCAGACTCCTAGATATTGGGGGGAGGGGGGGCGTGGGCCTGTGACTGCTGACCAATAAAATGTGCTAGAAGTGAGACGATGTCAGAAATTCAGCTAAATAGGTATGTTTCTTGCCCGAAGAGACATATAGTCCACGGAAGAAACAAACAGGTAATTAAAAATGTAATGATAATGAAGTATTCACAAAGCCCCATGACAGAGCATGTCAAGGATATTGTGGAACACAAAGGCTTGGGTCCTATCTCAGAGTTGGGAACATTAGGGAAAGATTCTGTGGAGAGCATCTGCTGCTTCATCTTCGGTCTAAGAGACACATAAGCGTTAACTCGAAAAAAGAGAGGGGATAATGTACTCCAGGAAGATGAGATGCATGTGGGAAGACCTCTAGATGGGTGAGAACACTGGTCATTCCAGGCACTGCAAGAAACTTAGAGTGAAGGCAACAGGAACAGTACAGAGGGGAGTGGCAATGGGTGAGAATGAGAAGGCACACGGGGGTCAGATCACAAAGGGCCTTGATTGCTGTATTAAGGAATCTTGCCTTTATTCTAATGGAAATAGAAAGCTATTGAGAGATTTTAAGCATTGGAGAGTCTTGATCAGTGTTGCATTTTAGAAAAATGCCTCTGCACCATCTGCAGCAGGAAGATTAGACTGAACAAGGGGCACAGCGAGGCAACAAGCCCACTTAGGGACGGTTACAGTAACAGGCAAGAGGAAGTGACTGTCAGAAGCAGGAAAGTGCCTTTATCACCAGAAATATGGGTACTGCTCGGAGTGGTATTTAAGCCGTAAAAATGTGTTGTAATGAGAACTTGGATATTAGGGTCTGATGCTCCAGAAAGAAATCTTTAGAGAAACAGCTATCTATTTTTAATGAGTGTGTCATCAGGAGAGTGGCAGAATGATGAGAAACAGAAGTCATCTCCTGATGGAGCAGGCATCCAAACAGCTCAAGGCTTTGAGAAGAGGTGTCACTCAAGGACTTAACGGGATATGGGAATTACAGCAGTGCACACTGTATCAAAAAGGTAGGCACGACTTAAATGTCCAACATCGAGAAACTGTTTAAATAGATTATAGTATACATTTGTTTTAACTGAGTGTCTAAATAAAAAGCTACTACATGGAAAAACACACTGTTCAGTGAAGAGAGTAGCTTTTTATTAATATTGCATATCACAAATTCAAAGCAACATGAGTATGTAGAAAAACAAACAACAATAAAAAAGAACCATTACTGAAATCTTAACACTGATTGTTTGACTACATAGATCATTGATATTTTTATAATGTCATTTTGTGTAACTTTTTTTTCTAAAATTTCCATAGTAACCATGTAGATTACACCTTCATCATAAAAGAACAGTAAGAATATTTTGGTTTAAAAGGCTTTCATCTACTTCTTATCAGTGCCCCCTGTTATCTGCAGCAACAATCCTGGAAATAAAATTCTTAATAACTTTCTGGACTAAAAAGAATACATTTTTAAAAAGGCTGAATTTGCTCTGGCTAGTGTGGCTCAGTGGATTAAGCACTGGCCTGTGAACTGAAAGGTTGCCAGTTCAATTCCCAGTCAGGGCACAGGCTGGGGTTGCAGGCCAGGTCCCCTGGTCGGGGTTCTTGTGAGAGGTAAACAATATCACTCACACACTGATGTTTCTCTCCTTCTTTTTCTCCCTCTCCCTTACCCTCTCTCTAAAAGTAAACAAATAAAATCTTTAAAAATAAATAAATGAATGAAAACATTGAATTTAGTTAAGCAGGATGGTACGTGCAGGTACCCAGTGTATTCACAATTATACAATACACCAAGTTTATACGCATCTTCATTCCCCTAAAACAACACAAGTTGGTCAACTCCAAAATTCTCCTGTCATATCAGATTCCATTAATCAAGTATTTGCTGAAGAAAGCTTTGTGGAACACAATGACAGGGGTAAAACATAAGATCTTCCCTCAAAGAGCTTTTAACTTAAATAGGGAAACTGAGATATAAATAGTAATGCTAATGCAACTTGGAAACTGATTAGTGTGATAGCAGAGCTGTGAATAGACCATTGTGAAGAATAAAGAAAAGGACTGGTTGATTCTGCCAGGCAATCAGAAGAAAGTTTCACAGAGGGGGTACATTTGAAAAGGGCTTAGAAAGATGAGAAGTGCTTGCCAGGCAATCAAAGAAATGGCATGTGCAAGACACATGTTCTGAGTGAGGACACTAAGCAAGTTGAGTGCTTTGGTAATAGCCATGTGAGGCAAGAGTGGCCTGTCCCTCCAGCCAGCTCCCGGGCAGCCCTCTGTGGCCTAGGAAGTGGCATCGCTGACATGGATGTTGGTGAGTTTAAGACAAAGTCAGGAAATTTCCAACAGACTAATTAGAAAAGTGGGTGTGTGGAGGAACTGAAAGGGAAGTAAAGGGGGAAGGATTATATAAAGCTTTGAATACTGGGCTAAACAGTAAGGTTTGACTCTGAATGCAGAGTGACAGTTACCAGATTTGTGTGCAAAAGAAGATAATGTGGAGCATGGACAGAAAAAGGCAAAGAGAGAAGAAATGTGAAGGTCAGTGCAAAGATTTCTTTTGAAACAGACAGAGACTGATGGTCTACCCAAGCCCTGGGCCAATGTTAACAAAGGAACAAAACCAAGAGATATTTTGGAGTAAAAGGGACTGGAGAATAATTTAATTTGAGGAATGATAAAAAGACAATGGAAAAAATAAACAGGATAATTAAGCTGGTTTAAAAATGAGAAGCATAATTTTTGTATGATTTTGCCTATTCCTTTGACTTTTATTTTTAATATGTCAGTCAGGTAATAATGACTAGTAATTCTAAATAAGATAGCCACAAAGGAGGAGAAAGAACACATTTGAAACATCAAGTGCAGAGACAAAGAATTTAGTTTTGAACATGTGCAATCTGAGATGTCCAAGTCAAAATACCATGGTGTTCAATAATATTGTGATAGGTTTGCACATTGATGGATGATTATTAGAAGTAGTGGGGTGATCACACTGTAAGACAGAAATGTCAAATCACTATATTGTATACATGAAACTAATATAACCAATATAATATTGTGTACCAACTATACTTCAATTAAAAAGATTTTTGAAAACCACAGTGGTGCTCAATAAAAAGGGCTGGACTGGCTGAATGAATTTGAAAACCATCAGAATGTAATAGTTGAACCAAGTGATATGATAGCATTAAGGGTGAGGACAGTAGGGGATTTCTATTTGTTGAATCCTTACCCTGTTTCAGACATTTTATATACATTATTTCATTTACTTTCACAGCAACTTATAAAATTGCCATCACTGCAAAAAACTTAAGTTTGATAAAGATGGAGAAGCCTTTAAATTGATTGTTAGGAGGCTACTTTGAGTAGCCTGATGGAAGCAAAATAGAATAGGCCAGAATTCAATGCACTGAGGTGTGAATGGGAATTGGGAAGACAGAAGAGATTAAACAAAGTGTAGAAGGAAATAACTAGAAGGGATTAACAGTGAAGGGAAAGGACTGTATGAAGAAGAAGGGGCTGGAAAGTCAAGGTAGCTAAAGGAAAACCAATTTTTTATTGTTTTTGAGCTTGGGTGCAAAGAATGACATAAGGAACAGAAAGAAAGAGGCTTGCTAAGAAGATATTGGGTACGGATTGTGACACAGAAGGGGATGGTGAGGAAATAGGTAATTGGAGAGAAGTAAAGAAGAATGCCATGGTATTTCAGAGCTAATAGCACCTCTTAGCTTCTCATTTGCTTTGAGTTGGTGAGGCCCAGGTGGTCTTTGACCTTAATAAAGAAAGGAGATGCCTTATTTGTTCTCAATTTTCATGAAGTTCTATGGGTTAATAATATTAAATTTAAATGTATGACAATCCAGCTTCCCCTTTTGTCACATAGGAGAAGATTTAACTACTTTAATTTTACAAACTATACGATTTGAATTTGGTAATAACCTCTGACTGATAGAGTAGTTCATAAACATTGCAAGTTTTATTTTAATCAACAAAATTCAAGCATCATAAGCCAGAATTTGTTATTCATTCAAGAACACTGAAAGGAGATCTTCTGAGGGAAATAATATACTCAGTTTCAGATGATATTAGGAATACAGGAAGTAATACATGTATAATGTAATGTGTCAAGGGCAATAAAATAGTACAAACAACACCATTAACAATAAGAGAAGAACTCAGATAATGCCATGATAGCTTTTATGTGGTAGAAATGACAAGTGAAGAATTTGTATATAACAGATATATATTGGTTGGCAAAGTTAAACATACAGGTTAAACACAGTCCATCACATACACAAATTATTTAGTAACTTAGATAAAAGGACTCCAACTAACATCTCAATCAAAATAAAGGTACATGAAGTCAACACAAAATGAATATACCCAACTCATTCTTCTGCAACATTAGGGAACAGATCATTCTGTGGGCTTAATTTAAAAAGACAAGAGAAAATCTATTTTCCATAGACCAAATACAGAAGGAAAACTAAAATACAAAAACGCCGGCCATCGATAAAATGTTACAAGATTAGTAAACCATATATTTACTACATAATCTCCATGTGTTTATAAATGCAATTATCATAAGTGGGTGGATATTAATGCACATTATTTTATGGTTGCAAGTTCACTGGGATCAATTAACTTAATGTTCTGGTCAACAATGTTATTTGATACGTTAATTACCAGGGTTTACTGAGTGATGATACTGGAAAAAGGCTTGTGTGATATGGGGATTACTTCATGTAATAGCATTCTGTAAAGGCTACTCAGGAGTGGAAATTACCTGATACTAGCAAAAAAAAAAAAGCTAGTGACAACATACCTCCTGTCGGGTTGGGGCTGCATGTGGCCAATCTCTTCTGGGCAATCCTGCAACATGGGCTGGAGCTCCTCCTGTGGGGAGGGGGTCAGGGTGGCCGTGGACTGGTGGCTGTAGGACACAGCAGCTGGAGAAGAAGCTGCTCCTCGTACAGGGGGTGTGGGGCCGCGTTCATCTTCCTCCTCTTCCAGTTCGTTTTGTTGTAAATACATCCTCGCTGGCGGCACCGGACAGGGCATTTCCTGGTCGTAGCTAAACCAGAGTGTAAGGATACTTGCATTTACTCCAGATTATTCAAGTAAACTATGTGCATAGTTAGCAGGGTATCAACCTTGAACTGTTTCTTAAATCTGAATGCTTTCAGCCACATTAAGGAGTTATTGTTAAAAGAAAATAGTTTACCATCATAAAGGCTTGTGAACTACTATATATACATTATACATTGTACGTTTTATATATATATAAGATTTTTTCTTTGAGAGATTACAATTTATGCTGGCCTTCTATAGGCTCTGAGAAGTCGTGACATAAAAAAAATCTATTTAATGTAGTTTAATTTAGTACTTCTAAAATATGTTTGATATATTCTCTCCCTCCTACTGTACATGATCTCTTAAGGACAAGTCAAAGATGGCCTTCCACATGATCCAAAGTGATAAAAGAAACTACTCTTCATCAGAGGGAAATATATTAGACACTGATTTATTTAATCCAATACAACTTGCTTTTACTCTAAAATTATAACACATAACTAACTCTTTAGTTGAGCACAAAACAAAGTAGTTAGATTATATTTAGGATAATGAATGAAAAACATAATAAATAAAATGTTAACTAAAAAAAAATGACCATTACTCCTCTTATAGACTTATGGAGAAGCTCCAGAGCAGGGGTGTCAAACTCATTTTCACCGGGGTCCACATCAGCCTCACGGTTGCCTTCAAAGGGCCAAATGTAATTTTAGGGCTGTATAAATGTAACTACTCCTTAACTAGGGGCAAGGAGCTTGGTGCTGCCACTGAGTAGAAACAAGGTGCCAGGATGGATACAAGAAGGTGGAGGGCTGGATTTGGCCCGCAGGCCTTATGTTTGCCACTTGCACTCTAGATAGATCTGGAAGGCATCCACGTCTTTGTCTTTTCTCCTATCCCAGTGCATACATGGCTACTGATTGGAATGGCACCGATGTACTGCATTGTACACATTATGCTCTTGTTACTCCTTCTCCAGTTCATTTTTCACTACCTGCTTTTTAACTGAACTCAGGAAAGTTGAGGATCATATAACACAATTTCTTTGTATCATCTTTTACGTTACTAATCCCTCACTATCATCTTTCCTGTGTCAACAAATAACACAGCAATTTGTTCATTTATCCAAACTAGAAATCTTATAGTCTTTGAATTATTTCTCTCTCTTCTACTTCAAACTGTTTTCTGGTTTATATCTAGTCTACCTCTAAAAATTCTTTGGAATCTATTCCTCTTTTTAAATCTGTGGTATGTGCTACTACAATAACTTTTTAATCTTTTTGCCTGCAGTCACTCACTCTTTCTTCATCCTCATACTGCTTCCAAAATCACTTTGTTATAATACACATCACTCCTAGGTCATTCATTTGCTCCAAAGTAATAAATGACTCTCATTGCCCAGAAAATACAATCTAAGTGCAAACGGGACATTCAAGTATTTGCATACCTGGCTTACATTTGCCTCCCCAGCTTCCTCTCACTCCCTACCATGTGTTTCATGTTAGTTCTCTAGGAGCCCACATCTCTGTGTGGTCCCAGTATCCATAAAACCTTCACTTGATTGAGAACCTTCTCATTCATCAAAGCCAAGAACAAAAGCCAGCAGCCCA
Source organism: Glossophaga mutica (assembly GCA_039655065.1). Taxonomy (NCBI): domain Eukaryota; kingdom Metazoa; phylum Chordata; class Mammalia; order Chiroptera; family Phyllostomidae; genus Glossophaga; species Glossophaga mutica. The sequence goes on along the minus strand of CM077304.1, from coordinate 157,982,717 downwards.
GGAAAGACTTCTTCCCAGTTAAGATTCAGTCTTTCCCTTTGGAGCACAGTTGTGTCTATTGCTTTTTTTTTTTTTTTTTTTTTTTTTTTTTTAAATCATATCCACAGTCCATTTCAGTCCTTGTGGGGTGTTTTCTTTTTCTTTATGTTCTTCTTTTTTGGGGGGAGGGTGAACTAAAATTCTAATTAATGTTGTTATCGTGGCCTAGAAAAAGAACTTTTAAAAAGACAGTCAAACCTCATTATTTGCAGATGCCATATTTGCAAATTCAGCTACTTGCTAAAATTTTTTATTTGTAACCCCAAGGTCAATACTCATAGCACTCTCACAGTCACTCAGCAGACACGTGCACAGAGGTAAAAAATAGGAGCCAGGTGATGAGCACGTTACTAGCAGAGCTCGAACAAGGTGACATTCTGCCTTCTTGTTTCTGCTATCATACCGTAAACAAGTGTCCTTTTCATGGTCTGTATGGTGCCACATTTCTTTTTATCTGATTTGCACCAGTGACTTCCCTGTTTAAAATAGCCCCCAAGTGCAGTACTTCATGCAGCCTAGTGTGCCTAAGCAGAAAAAGGCTGTGATGTGCCTTAATGGAGAAAATATATTAGATAAGCTTTTTTAGGAATGGCTTACAGTGCTGTCGGCTGTGAGTTCAATGTTAATGAATCCACAATACATGTTATGATGTCTTTAAACAAAAACACACATAAAACAAGAAATTGTTTAGATTTGGACTGGTTGACAAAAATGTGCCCAGAGGCTTGTGGGAATCCAACCCTGTATTTTCCATAGGAACAATGGTTCAGTATTCGAGAATAAAGTGATTGGAAAATAAAAGCACAGAGGCTCTACTTCCTGGCATAGTGAGAACTATAAAATTGTTTTGTGTGTCTGTGTCTCTATGTCTGTGTGTGTATGTGTACAGAATGAAAGAAGAATGTATTTCTATGAGAGTCACTAAAAACACTGCATTTTCAGGTAGATTTTGTTTTTTGTTGTTGTTAATTCCCTGTACGCAGTGAGTTGGGAGGTACCATGTCCAGTTCAACAGAATCTGGAGCATGGACAAAGCATACTGACTCACCGCCTGTTGTCACATGGACTATTCACACTCATTAAATCCCTGTGAGGGACACTTTGGTAAAGACCTTTATGCTACAGCTTGCAGCATAAAGTGATACCTAAGAATCACTTTTCAGGACACGGTTTTCAGGATTCAGGATTCTGTAGCCATGGCATAAATCCACAAGATTATTTTATGAAAAGTCAGAGATGTGCAACGAAAAGTTCTGATATTTGAAAATCATAATGTCTCACATATATTATTATAACGTTATCTCACTGTATATTTATGCTTATATGTAACTTGTATGTATATAATGTAAATATATAAAATATATATGCAAATTATATATGTGTATTGGTGTATATGCTCATGATTCATGATTCTGAGTTTCAAAAGAAACTTTGAAGGCACAAATTCCTTTTTTTTGGTAATACAAAGGAGGATTTATAAGCCCTACTGACCTATCTGTACTCTTTTATTTGGAGACACACATTCATGGATCTTAGGGATCAGTCTTGCCTTGGTGATCTCGTTTAACAATTACTTAGTATGGGTTTAAGAAATCGGATTTTCCACTTACATTTGTTCTGACATCCTCTTACCTTTCATCAACAGAAAGACTGTACTCTTCGCTATTGCTATGGGGAGGAGGATGCGCCGGGGGCGGAGGAAGCAGGTCCGCCCAGTTCATGCCGCCTGGTTTCGGGACCTTGGGTGTTCGTGCCCCTTTCTTGTGCCCTTGACTCCCTTGAAAAGAATTAAAATTCAAGTCTTTCATTTTTGGCCTTTAAAATTTGTCTATTACCCATGGGTTAAATATTTTCTGTAAATATGATCGTATAATTCGTACATATAGTGAGAAAAACACACTTTTCTTCATTAATTTTAAACTGAATTTTGTACAATAGAAGATGTACAATTTAACTGCAAAATAAATAGCAAAAAAGCAATAAAACCATAAATGAATTTTACAAGTTATGTCATTAATGGTGTTCTTCTTACAGCAATTAATTACACTATGGATTATCATCTAGAACAAATGAGCTGTGGACATATTTTCTGAAGTTCTTTTCCATTATTTAATTACTGGAACTTAAAAATACAATATGATATAGATACGATCTATTAGAGTTCCACTGTTGCATTAAATCACTGAATATATATAATTTGTACTTGTCCATTGAAATGTTTTAGGCACAATGAAATTACTAGTTTTTGTCACAATGGCAGGTGCAGATGAAAATAATTGCTGGAAGAACTAATATAACTAACAATAAAAGAAGCATAAAGTGATGCTTAAAAAGGGATAGAAGTGTATTTAGCTAGTGTTTCTATAAAATCATTGCTTAGAGTAAAACAATGTCTCTAGAACCTTCTTAGAAATTGGAAATAGCCCAATTATTCAAGTGTCCCAGTGTTCATACTGTAGATTTAAAATATTCTCTAAATATAGGGAGCTGTACATTTTAGAGTATTCATTTTAAAATACCTTCAGTCAAAAGCTATTTTGAGATAAAATGGTCTTTATACTCCTCTTCCAATATGGTACATTTTAGATTCTTATGAATTATAGACAATAATTCTATAATTATTTTTCTCATCTGATCCCTTAAATTCAGTGAATCGTCTTGGTCTTTTTCATTTTGTTTAACCTCTCTGACACAACTCCAAGTAACATGGGTATGGAATAGGTCATATGAGCCATATGTTTTTAAGTCACTTGAGAAGTTCCAGTCAAATGACAGTGTTTATGAAACCAGGTGTTCTCGCACTGGTACGCTGCTGTGCCGAGTATGAGCTAAGGGACAGACAGACTGTAATTAACAAATGATGACTGTCAGGCCTCTGCTTGTGTCTCCATTCTCCCTACTCAGTTGTCCTGTATTGGAATGGCTGAACACATACTGTGGAGTGGACTATACCTAGTACCGTCCTCTTGAGTTCCTGGCACACACCTCCTCTAACAACCCCATACATCCTCAGACCTAACATCTCAAATCTCTCCTACACTTCATTTGCTTGCTTCCTTCTCTCCCCTAATTACTATCAGTACTTCACATTTTTGTATTTGTTCATCATATATTCACAGGATACATAATAATAAATAGCAGCAGAACATCAGGATCTAGTCGTCAAAACTGAGGGGTGGAGAAAGTCATTTGAATATTAATAACCTAGAATTACATTTTCCCCATTCCCAGTAAGTTATGGTTTTATTTTTTCAAATATTTATTTATTTTTAGACAGAGGGGAAGAGAGGAAGAAAGAGAAGGAGAGAAACATCAGTGTGTGGTTGCCTCTCGTGTGCCCCCCTAGTGGGGACTTGGCCAGGGTACAACCCAGGCATGTACCCTGACTGGGAATCAAACTTTTGGTTTGCAGGCCAGCACTTAATCCACTGAGACATCAGCCAGGGCTAAGTTATGATTTTCTAAATGGCTAAGAATTCAAAAATGAAATGGCATGGGATACCAATATTAACATATTTTCTATGATTCTCACAAGACCGTATTTTTGGAAAAAAATTTAATTCAGGGTTTACATGGGAAAAAAGTCATTTGATAAGATTTTAATTGTTAAAAAAATCAAACAACGTATGGTAGAATATGAGTAGATCTAAAAAATAAAGAGGTATTTATAAGCTTCTTTAATTCAAACATGAAAGAATACAGGGCAGAAAATACGAAATCACCATGCCTTAGTCAGGGAAAAATGAGAAAATGCAAATGCCATATTTATTACAAAAGAAGAGTAGAGACACTTGGCCAAAAGCACCTAGCAACAGTTTTAGTCCAGATGCTCAGAGGTGATAGTTCTACCCTGTCCTGGGGAAACATAATAGAGTCAAGATCAATTGGTTTTGTTCTCACTGTGGTGTGACTTGCCACACGTTAGTTCTAATAATGAACTGCCTTTAATTAGAAAAACAGGCCTTAAGTACCAGCAAGCTCCCATCTGCAGCCCCTACCAGGAAAACAGCTGGCAAACAGCTGCGACAGCATGAAGACCACAGGGAAGAGGCTTCAATGAGGTTTCTGAGGTACTTTCAGATTTAAGTTGGAGGTTGCTTTATGATGCTTTAGACAAAGAACTGAGGGAGTAGGGAGGCTATAAACTGAGGCCAGTTCCTATTGTGCCTAGATCTTACCTAGGCCTCATGACACTGTATCCAAGGCTTTTGATTCTGCTCGTGCAAAAATTTTCTGTGCTTTTGTACTCTTGTTTCAAGTGGTAAAATTTAGCAGATTAACTACATGTGGAACATTTTTTTAGTTATACTTTGGCCGGGGGTGGGGGGATGGTGAAGAAGTTTTAGCAGCCTTTAAAGACTACATGTTTCTGGCTTTACTACAGCTCCTCAACAAGGAGGAATATAAGATCCTCAATCTTTGTTACCAAACAGAACATAAAACGTTTTTAGTGAATGACCAGTCCTTCAAATTGCAGAGACAAGACCCATGCCTGGATGATTAAAATGATATAAAGTGACAGACATGTCATAGCCACACATCAGTTCATTAGCATTCAATTCATAATCTTGGAAGGCACCACCTTTTACAAGGAGATGTTGACTCCCTTACTCACCAGATGTACTACTGCCCCGGTCGGAACTATTGTAGGATCCTCCTGTATTCTGGTCATATGATTGGTTGTATGGGATAGTTGGAGGAATTGTGTCATTTGCTCGATAATCTAGACATTTTGGATAAAAAATTAAACATTTATTTTCTCTTTGGTGTCCCAATCACTTAGCAACAATTAACCTTTAAATCATCATGTTGATTGCTTGCTAAGATGTACCTAAGTATTCCAGAGGAAAAGTCAAGAAAAAATAAAGATGTTCAAACATGTCTCCTCTAAAATTTATAAATATAAATTCTTTGCATCCTCTTCTTTACATGAATTAGACTAATATACATGTGAACAAATCCTGAGAGAGATTATTTCTTCTCTTTAAATTACAAATCAGCTATGACAGAAATCAGTTGCTTAACTTCTTGCCTTTATAAATATAGTAACAAAATCATTTTAACAATAAGAAATCAGGAAAATACCATGTATTTGAATCATAAAATAAGTAAAAAAAAATCTAAAACTTGTTGGCAAGATTATATCTAATGAAAATATATCCACGATAAGAAAACAAAGTATTTTCATCTGCCACAGAGGCAGAAGGGAAAATCCAAGTGATAAACTCGCCACGGGAATGTAATGAGTAATAATCTGTCAGTCTAGTTGCATGCCAGGTCTTTATTATATTTTGACATACCAAGCCTGTTTACAAGCAGTATAAACAATAAATCAAAGCTCTGAAATATTTGTGCAGAGGACTGCCAGACCTTTCCCAAGTCCACAGTGAAGCCATATACCATGGAGGAATAACGTAAGAACATTTTGAATTTCCACCGTGAACGCTATGATTGCAGAACAGCCCTATTCATCTTTGTCAGACTTTGTCATGAATTTGTCCAAGAGTCTTAATAAATATTTATTGAATTGGATTATGCCAATCAAGTGTTTTCTTACACTGGGAAAAAAGCAAGATGAATGGATTATTAAATTAAAACATACAACACTAACTTAATCAAACAAAATAGTGGAATTAAGCTATCTTTTGTAATCTCTAACTGTAATGTTTTATTTTTTTTTGAAAAAAGAGGTCCTAACTCAAGCCTAATGAAAATAAATCTATGTCTCTAATTATCTACAATAATATGTATCTTTTACCTGAACACTTATACAAAATTACTCAACCTACTCAATTTAGAGCAATATCTTTTTTTCTTTATGGTATATCTTTGCAAATCATGTTATTAAAGTGCTAGCCTGAAGAACTACAAAGAAATCAAATCCAGTCTCTTCAAACTCACACACATTACAATAGAGAAACATTCCCCTCTGGCCATAAAAATACCATTCTGCTGCGACAAGTTAACACTAAACTCAATTTATTTCAGGTTCTATCCTGACAGACTTCAATCAGGTCAACCAAAGAAACTTAGGTTCTCAAATCATACAGTGCAGCAGTCTTAGTAACCACATGAGGTGAGCGAGATACGACAAATTGAACCACTTCCCTGGTTCAATGTAATTATTTTTCTTCAGTTTGATATAAAAAATGCCATTCATTTATATGACCATATAGAAGCAATTATCTTCCATCCTTGAGTGGAAAAATGGGGTAGTCTATTTATTTAAATTGTGAGGTATTGTGACGGTTGTACATCTGCCTTATGAATAAAAGATTGTCTGTCCTAAGCAATCCCTCACCTACGATTAAATTTAAATTAATCTCAAAACCATTTGAAAATAGTTATATTTATTTTAAAATCAATTTTCAAGGTTATTGTTGTGCTAATTAACTCTCTGACACTGGAAACTTTGAGACCAAAGAAATAAGAAAACCTTGGTAACAAAAGGCAGGCTTCACTTACTAGTGCCAGACAAGTTTCGGCACACAGGGAGGGAGGGTTAAGGGGACCGATGCAGAAAAGGATGGGAAGGAAGGCAAAGGTCTTCACCTTTGTTCAGTTTGTTTTGCTCCATGATGTTGTACTGAATGGGGGCCACTTCTTGTTTCTGCTGTCCTGGAGGCTTCCAGTGCTTCTCGCTGGAGTCCCCACTGCCGTTGTTCATGTTGTTGCTGAGGTTTGACTGGATGAGCTGGGTGGTGGCATACGGAGTGGGCTGCCCTGATGGATTGACAAAACGCCCATCCTTCAGATTTGGGCTATTGAAGGTTTTCATCTCATTGATTTTGTTACTAAGGTCCACATCACCATAAACAGTTGACTCAGGGAGCATCAGATTGGTTTGTTTGTTATCCAGTTGGTTGTTATAATTTGCTATACAATCAGCTATGTGTAATGGAGAGGAAAAGGAAAAAGTCATTCTCCATGGTTATTCGTTTTAAATTTCTTTGTAAGTAGCTTTGTGAGTCACAGTAAAATTGTTATGTAAAGAACAAATAGGCTTAAATAAGATCAATGAAAAGGGCCAAGTATTTACAAGTACTTTCTAAAGAAAACAATTAAAAATGGAGGATATAAGAGAGGACACCCAGAATTTACATAGACACTGACTAATTTGAACTTTTGCTAGTGCTATGTAGCAACTAATTTGCCCAATTTAAGATAATGTTTAACAACCGCATTAATAGAAATTGCACCAAAATAAAATATATGAGTATCTTTATATGCCAAATTTAAATTTTCTAGTCTGGAGTTATTGAACTATTTGAAGCTACTGGTTAGCTATTGAAGCAACAGAACAAAAAATATAAGTTCAGAATCCAAGCAAAGAAAGTAATTAAAAAAAAACCCTCTGCCCTCCTATCAAAGAATATGAGATTTAAATATTTTATAAAGTACATCTACTCAAAAGATATGAGGACAGAGGAGTGATGGTAAATAGTGCTCAGGAAATTTTTATTAGTTCTTCTCGTGGTCACGATGGTAGTCATTATAAAGGAAAGGTGTTAATCATTTTTTCACAGTTTTATAAAAACACCCCAAGAATGATAATATTGATGGTAAAAATGAATCATAAGTAACCAGGGTAATTTAATCAAATAAAACCTGAAATAATATCTATTATGTCCACTAACTCAATTTCCTACTAATTTTTCCTTCATTGAAATGTTTGAGAGTGGAATAACTGGTATACATAAATATTTAAATCCTGAAGTTAAAGATATTAAAAAAGCAGGAAAAGTAAAATCATAATTTAAATTTGAAACATTTTTACATAAAACATTAGTGAAGTTACCATTATGTTATTCATGTAGTTGTTCACAGTGGCATCAACATTAATAGGTGACCTTGAAGGTTGGTTTTCAACTGCACAGCTTAAAAAATGTTGACATGGTTGCTATTATGGATGTTAACATGAATATAACCTTAAGGAAATTTGCAACTTCTCTATAATACTGAATTCATGTACTTGGTATTTCAATAATACGTGACCAGGGAGCAGAAATATTTGATTCATCTGGGCTTTAGTAATTCTAATTTCTAATTTCTAGGTATTAAGTTTTATGTAATAGTGGTTAAGAGATATTATTAAAGGTCATATAGATTTGGCAATCTCATTTTTCTTCCCCAGTCTCTCTAACCGAGTGCTATTCAATAGCACTTTCTGAGATGACAGACACGTTGTATTCTGCATCAGTCACTACAGGAGCCACCAGCCGCATGAGGCTACTGTACAGTTGACTATGGCTAGTAAGAATGAAGAACTGAATTCAAATTACACTTCGTTTAATTTAAATTCAAATAGCCACCTCCCGCCAGAGGCCACTGCATTGGACACAAAGCTCTACATATGCATTTAAGTGACTATTGTCTTTTTTTCCCTCTCCAATAAAGCTCTGCATAGTCTTTTTTAAATTTATAATTATATGAGCATCTCTCTGTCTGGACTAGAATATGGATCTCTGGCGAACATGGGTGTGGTCACATGGATATGTTATATTCATATCCATATCCAACACAACTTCTTTCAAGGTCAGAATTACTGATTACACCATGACTGTTCTTTACAGTATATAACATCTTAAATGCCATCTTTTATTTCCCTGTGCCTTAATTCTATGGGATGTTTTACTTCTATAGTCATATAGTCTGATTCCTCATGATTCTTTTATTATTTCCTGAAAGTTGATGGTTTTTAAAAAAAAATAAAAATCATTTGTAATTTTTGTTAATTCCTTCCAATACTGCATACTATACATCCATGTTTTAGCATGAAATGCTAGCAAAGTTATTTACTTAGACATATTTCTGAACCAAAAATGCAAAGTACAAAATAAATGTATGCATACACATCTGCAAAAGATATATATATAGTGTATATATATATGTATATTTATGTGCTCAGGATTTATATCTATACTATAAAAATGTGATTTTAAATTATAGTTAATTTAAAATTTTTATTATTGTTGCACAATTGTCATTATTACTGCTATTAAAAACTTTGGTTCACTCAATTTATAGATTTATTGACATTTTGATGTTTTATTCTCCAAATCTTGAAAAGAATGAAATAACAGCAATTAAGATTTTTAAGTACATTCTTATAAAGATGAAAACTCTTACATAATTTCATTTTTCCTAATTTGCTTCATATTCTGGAGTTTATATTTTCCATTCTCCCATCACATAGTGGGAAACATTTCTGAGAGAGAGTGAGGTGTGGAGATAAGGGGATGGAAAAAGTAAGCAGGCCAGACTGCTAAACAACAGTCAACATTTCATGAAAACGATCAAATTTTCCTTTCCAGTGTAGAGAGAGGAAAAGAAACTCATCCCCTCACGTCTAGTTCCTTATGATGCATGTACTTATCAGTGTGTCTTGGGCCTCTCACCTGGGCGACTGTAGGTGGCCAGGTTGCTGTCGCTGTTCCCACTGCCCGCCGTGCAGCAGTTAATGGAGCAGTCGTTGTGGTTGTTGCCGGTGTTAGGCCACGTGTCTGCCAGCCAGGGCTGTGCAGCAGGTTCACTGATGTTGAGAAGTCCTGGCCTAAAGAAAAAAAATACACAGTAAGCAAATAATGTTTCTTATTCAGAATTCCAATGAATTCTTAATTCCATTATTCTCACCTATAAATTTAGTCAACTATACTGAATGACATTATTATTCCTTTTACTTTATACACAAGGCAACTGTAACATACTATTCTGGGCCGTGCCTCAGTTTATACAACTATAACTTTATAAATTGGCAAAGTTGTGCTTCAGACTTAAAGTACTGTGTCATTTGCAATGCTCTACTCCACCTTTAGTCACAGCGATTAAACTTCAAACACGGAATCTAAAACTGTGGATACATATTGTTTTAGTGTTTCAGTAACTTAAAGAATACCATAGTTAAGACAGTGTACATTTCTTCATTTTTGACCCCTCAAAAAATCATGATTCTTTTCACAACTTAAACAAATGGAACAAGCTCCTAACTTAGACAATGGATCACAGTAAGAACATTTTCATATTTTTCTTCAAAATGGTATTTCAGAAATAGTGAGCTTGGAGCTCTGTGACATTTTGCAGAGAGCCTCATCAATGTTTCAACGCACAGTTCTTTAAGCTTGTCATTATATTCCAATGGGGGCAATGTAAAATGCATAAATCCCTATATATACAAAGGAAAACTACCGAATTAAACCTGGTAAAACAAAGATGTTCACTGTAAGAAATATTAGTGCTCATAGTTTTTTTTGTTTGTTCGTTTATTTTAGCACAACAGATGTTAATCCTTTCACTGTGTGTTGAGAATGCAAAGCACATCAGCAATTATTAATGGGAGCCTTGGACCACCAGTGCCCGAGATGTGAAATGGAGTCCCAGGAAGCTATTGCTGATGTTCTTTTCCAACACTGACTGTTCGGTCCCTCAGCAGGAGGTGATGATGCATCATGTGCTGCTGTCAGACCCACAACAAACAGACTGGGACTCCAGGTTCCACAAAGATTTCCTTCCTCCCTCCCTCCCTCCCTCCCTCATTCCCTTCCTTCCCTTCCCTTTCTTTCTTTCTTTCTTTTTTGTTTAAGTGTAATAGCCATGCTTCTCATTTACCTGAGAAGCCAGAACCTGACATTACACTCTCCAGGATTCCTATTCTGACAGAGTCAACTGATAAAATTTATTATGCAAATGATGGTTGTTTGAGGAATAATGCACTTCAAGGAAAGAATATGGATTTACACTTTACGTATCTATCTACTTGTAAATATATATGTAATGAATGAATATTTACTCTTTGCTAACAATGTGTGAGGCATTTTCTGAGGTCTTAACAAGTATCAACTCATTCAATCTCACAAAATTTCTACAAGGTAGTTACTATTATTATCCAAATTTTGCATATGAGGAAACTGAGACACCTGAGAGAGGTTAAGAAACATGTACATGGTCATGCAAAGTGAGTGAATGGCAGAGCTGGGATTCAAACTCAAGTAGTTAGGTTCTAGAATCTGCACTCTAATCTAGGATGCTATAAACATACATTGGAGTATGCTGAAATTTGCTCAAGCCCTCAAACATTCTTAATAAAAGAAAGAGGAAAATGTCTAGAGTCTTGAAATTTGCCATAAAGCTGTTAAAATGGAGCAAACTTCCTATTAAAATTATTGATAAAAACACTCTTTGAAGAGCAATGCCGCTGAACTGTTGAAATTTAAAACATTAAATGCAAGCTACACATCACAGATTATCTCGGACCTTAGAAATAAATGTAAGTTATAGAAAGTCTGCTTCCATTCATCTTTTGCTCTCCTTATTTTATTCTCTCTTGAACTTAAACCATGTGTGTTATCACTATAGAAGTTATTAAAAATAAATCTCCATATTTTACACCGCAGAGATATTACAGTATGTTTGAAGATGGGTCAAGTGCAAATTTTCCACAGCTTGTCTGACATGTTTCAAAAGGAAAAGATGAAATTTTTACGCTACTATGATTCCCTAATAAAGACACTTTGAAAGCTAATGTTTTGATATCATCATAGGCTGAAAGCACTCTTCATATCTATGGGTGATTTCCAACAGGAAGTAGGATTAACAACTCACATCCTGGTTCTCAGTTTAGACTTGCATTTGGAATGCTAATTATTTAGGGAAGAAAGGTAACCATGATTACCAGCTCATATAAATCTTAAAATGTCAGGTGGGTATTTCAATGGTCTTTGGGAAATCAAGGTCATATGCAGCTACTCTGATAAAGGTGTTATGAGGTCTCTTTAAACTAACAATCTCACAGACTATGTTTATGCATTTAAGATGGTCTAGAGTGCATAAAACAGGTTTAGCTACTCAACAATAGGAAATGAAGCAGAAGCAAAACAGTGTTAGTTTTTACAGTGATTGATATGTCTCAAATATTATATAATGTTACCATATAATATACAATCATATAATATGTTAGTTATGTTTTCATGCTAACATTCTTGAGTTTTGTTTATTTCTTCCCTGTCTTCAAAAGAACAATACTATCAGGGGAAGGAAGACACAAGGGCTTGCAAAAAAAATGATCATCCCATTTATATTAAGGGGATAGATTTGTGTCACAAAGGAAAAGAGGGCAAAGGCACTTAAATAATTGTGTGGCAGTTACTTTCAATTTCTCTGCTCCTTTTTTTTACTCCAGGTACTGTGATCACCTACTCAAAATCAAAACAAAGAAACCAATAAACCCCACACCTATTTGAACACCTACACCACAAAATAAAATACTATAGGACCCATGAGCTGGAGAAAATGGTGAGGGGGCCTGGCAGTAACCCCTGTGGGTTGTCTCCTCTTTCCATTGGTAATTTGACAGAGTTTTGAAATCAGGAAGAAGGGAAGGACAGATCTCAGAGTGGCCAATATTGAAAGAGAAGCAAGTCCTGAGCTCAGTTACTTTCTCACCTCCCACTATCAGGAAATTTGGTGTTGGCATTTTCCACCCCATTACCCTGATTTCTCTTCTCCCTTTTCAGACTTTCTTTGCTTATTCCTGGTTTATGCTCTGGTTTTGGTTTTAAGTAGGTTTTTTTTTTTTTTTTTTTTTGAAGAGGTGACTGGGATGACTGAGGTAAGGAAAACAAATGAATTGGAACAGCTACTTAATATTTCCAAAATTCTCCTCTGGATTATATAATAAATCCTTCCCCTTTTCAAGTTGAGAAGAAGTCTCTTTGAGACCACAATCCTCATCTGCACTTCTGTAGGAATAGCTACATTTACAATAATGAAAACTGGAGATTTCCAGCTAAACCTTCTCCTTTATTGCAGGGAAATACACAGTCCCTCAAATTTCCTCTGAAGCCATCAAGGACTGAACTTAGGTTTTCCAACATTCTTTTTTTTTTTTTTCCCAATAACTCACTCCTTCCTTCTTTAGATACTTTTTGATGATTCTCTCTCAAAGATCAATAATACGAAATCGAATTTATTGAAGTAATTTAATATATTATATATAGCATTACAAAAGTCATGCATTTAATTATTAATACATTATTTAGCCATTACTCTCCTACATCTGACAATTAACTGTGAGAGGCAACCATATAGATCAGGAGGTGGCAAACTATTCCTGTAAAGGATCAGATAGGAACCATTTTAGGCTTTACAGACCACATATATTTTCTGCTGCAACTACTCAACTCCACCACTGTAGTGGAAAAGCTGTCACAGACAACCTGTGAACAAAGGAGTTTGGCTGTATTCTTGCAAAATTTTACATACGAAACCGGATTTGGTTCAAGAGCCATAATTTGCTGACCCCTGATACAAACAAAATTGCATGACCTCATATTAGGTATTTAACTGTAGCATTTACATAGCACAAAAATGTTCATGGACGATGCAGCCAGTGAACCTCAGTAAACTGGTAAGCGCAGGGGAGACACATGCCAGGCTGATGCAATGAGAACATATACAGGAGAATGCAATATTGGCAGACAGCAGGTGGATTGTAGCTTGTGGTACACAGAGGGGTGGAGAGGACCTGCAAAGTCCCAGAGGTTGTGGGCTTCCTGTACTATGCTGAATTTGGATTTGATATTTTAAATATGGCGGGTTCTACTGAAAATGGGATTTTCAGCCTCTCAGACACAGGATCATATGCATTTCAAAAATCATTCTGGCTCCAACAGGCACAGGGAACTCACAGGAAATAGTGTAAATGAAGATAGATGAAGGCAGGACTGCTGAGAGCTTTTGGAACAGATTAGGAATGAGAGAATCAGGCTTGCCCTGAAACAAAGTAGTGATCGTGCAGAGGGTAAAACTTAGCATAACAAAAAGCAGTAATGGAGGAGGGAGGGGCATGACAGGAACATTCTGACTTAGGTACCACTAACCAAATGAGGCTGGGGGTTCAGTGAGGGCTTACAGAGTCTAAGATGCCTGAGGGAAGCCAGCGTCCACAGGCTGGACATGAGAGAAGTGAGTGCAGGAGTCTGGCTCACTGCTTATTCTCACCACACCGGCTCACAGAGCATACACACACGTGACACACACGTGCGCATGCTCACCATGGCTAGAAAACAAGACCTCTCCCTAACACCCTCCAGATCCCCATATCCTGTTCTGCTTCTTCAAGAGTTTGTTTTTAATGTTTATTATTTATGTCCTATCTCCTCCACTAAGTGTAAGGTTCATATAGACAGGAATTTTACTGATTTTGTTCACTGATGCATCTTGAACAACTAGAACAGTGCCTGTCACATGCAGGTATTCAATAAATATGTTTGGTTGATAAACTTAAAATTGTCTCTGTAACTCATTTTGAGCACTGAATCAAGTATCTTAACTGCTGTCTCCATAACATTTCAGCATCTTTTCACATTTCACTTGGTTAAAAAAAGAGATGATTTCCATTTGATATTTGAAATAAACCAGTTTTATTACTTCTCTATTTTTAGGTTAAAAGGTTAATTTTGTATGGTGATATAGTGAGCTTTCCAAATGGATAAATATTTTAGGAACTTCGTAATTTCCCAGCCCTGCCATAGAACCTACCATTTGGTACCTATGAGCTCCTGCCATTATTCTGATTTGATAATTTGGTCTATTGAGGTTGTAAATTTCATCACAGCAGAAACCAGACTGGTACTGTGTGTGTGTGTGTGGGTGTGAGGGCGCTCATCTGCGCCTGTTCTCGTGCAGAGAGCGGCTGGTGCTGAAAATACAGAAGCTGCTCAATAAGCACTTTCACATGCTTTGATTAATGAGAAAACTGAAGTCCGTATTCATGAATGTATACAGGTACGGAGGTGGTTATATAATCAGGCATTCCAGATTTATTCATGGGAGAATATTCTTATGCCAGAAGCTGTTTCATGGATGTCTGGACTATGATTTAAATGGAAATCCCCTAGATGCAAAAACACACCCTGATTTAATTCCTGAATCAAGTGGATTTATTCCCTACGAAGACCTCCCTAGCTTTTGGGTCTTTCCGAGTCTGGCTTTGTTTCTCAGGTAGGAAAATAGGAAGCTAGCCGCAGGGAAGACAAGATTAGTGCTTGCTGCCATATATGTACAGCACTGGGCAAAGGTAGTCGATGTTTCCTTTTAAATCACTCTTTGTCATATGCTTAAATTCAGTAATTTTGTATCAGACCATATGGTCCTTGGATTCAGGAACAATATCTTACTCATTTTTGTCTTTTCCAGTAGCAACCACATTATCCATCCATACAGAGCAAGACACCCAATAAGTTAATTGAACTCGAATTATAAAATGGTTTTGGTTGGAAGTTTTTTTTCTTATACTTTAACCAATATGTTACTGCTTTTTTTTTTTTAAAATCAAGTTATTGTAGAAAATTCCAAAGGTTGGCTCATATAACGTATAGGTTATTTCAGCCCCTATAAGCCTCCTGTCTCAGCTATTTGTGATTCCCTGTGAATATATTAAAGTTCACTGAATAATAATTAACAAAAAATCATAAATATAGGATTGAGGTTCATTTTAATGAGAGAAACAAAAGCTCTGTGTTAATAAACTACCTAGATTTCTTCTTTTATTTCAACATATTTCCCTGCAAATAGACAGCTGAACTATGCTGAATTCATAACAAGAACAAACAAACATAACCTACAATTTACGAGCAAATGCTGTGTTCAGCAGGTTTTCAAATGAACACTTTTTCTTTGATAGTATCTGTTAACTAGCTATATTTCTTAATCTTCATAAATGCCATCACTTAATTACTTTAAGTCCTTTTAATCATCTGCTAAATCAGCAAGTCTGTCTTTCCCGGTTAAAGTTCGCCATCTGGTGGTCATTAACTGAGATTCAACAGCACCGCTCAACTCTATTTGTGTGTAAACAAGCTTGGTGTCCCAGCACAGCGGAATGGAGTATTTCTGGAAGACCTGAACCAATTCCACCTTTAAATTAAACCTTTTAAGCAAAAGCAGTGATGTCATCGAGGAAGAGAAGAAGAAATATCTGGTATTCTCATTAGGATCTACAAAATAAGCAAGATAATTACCTCCCTCCACTGCTCACAGCTTCGCCTCCTCTCTGATAAGTTACTAGAATATCACAAAAAAAGAGAAAATTAATAGACATGTTTATATCTGTACATCAAAAGCTAATACATTTAATGAGCATCTTTCTAAATAAGAATGCATTCTCCCTTGCTACTTAGAAGCAATACAAAAATCATCACAGGAAGTAGCAGATATCTGATTTAACTAGTATTTTTATCATTTTATAGAATTATATATGTTACTCTATTTATAAATGTGCCCACAAAGTTGAGAACTAAGCAAAGGCGAACTTCAGTACACTTTTATTAAACATAACTGTCACGCATTCATACATAGATTTATATTTTGAGTTTATTATTAGATCACATGACTTCATGAATTTATCTAAGTGGAATCTTAAATTTGGAGGAAAATCCCTATTAGACTATCTTCCCATGAGTACCAGTAAGACAAAGATAAATGTTAAAATAAACCTTCTCTCTCTCCACACACAAAGATGTGCATGCATGCCAAGTTGTGACTATCAATTAATGCAGCCTGTTTTCATTGTGGCTTATAGAAACTCTTCTCATTATATTTTCATCAGACATGTGTATAGAGTAGAATACATATTTTAATGCTCTTGAAAGCATTCTCAGCTTAATAAATTATGGGTATAAAAATTTAGCCATAACAAAACAAGATTTGCGCATAGGCAAGGGGTTAAGAAGATTAGCTTTTCTGTAAATACAGTCACATTTTCTAAGAAGAAATGTGTTTCTAAAAACTGCCAAATTCTGCGACTTAGAAGAACTCCAAACTGGGAGTCTGTTAAGGAGAGATAACTGCTTGCAGTGATTACAATAACTGGATTAGAAAGGAGGAGGCAACACCATAGGTGTATCTTTTGCTAGAGCGATGTGAAAGAAGAGGACCCACTTTGAAAGAAACCAAATAGAACAGGACATTAGGTTTCTGACTTGGGAAAATGAAAAGTTTTATCTTCACCTGTGCTAGATTATTTTGGTTACCTTCAAGAATGTTGATTCTACGAACAGAGAATTGAAAGGGAGAGAAATTTTTGTTGGAAAATCTGAAAGCTTAAGTTAAGGGGAAAACGCACTGCCAAGTATGAAATAATCAATAAGATCATTAACGTGTTAAATCATGCTGCGAGTAGACACAGTGTGTCTATGTAATAAAACACATGCATACAAGGCTAATGTGCAATGTGGAGTGTGAATAAACAACTGTGTTAAATGAGTAAAAAGCAACACCAACCATTTCCGCTTCAAATGCATGCCTGACATGAGTAAATGAAGTCTTGTATTCTATTTAAGTCCTTTCCCCCACCTTGCCTCAGAAAATGAAATAAAAACAGAAACACAATAGTACAACACATGCCAAACTAACAAAGGAAAGGAGGAGGGTAAGTGCAAATATATACCTGTTGGTGTGAAGGTAAAAGACGGGACTGAAAAATCAAAACAAAATATAAACCAGTTATTAAGCTGAAGAGAGAAAGGGAACATATCACATTAGTATAAATCAAGCAGACAGCTGAACATAAAACAAATGTAAATAACTAAGCCAGTAGTTCTGACATTCTGATATATGAATAAAAGTAAATCTGAGGTTAAAAAGAGAAGCTTGTCTCTACAAGTACCATTCTGAAGTGTCTGACATTCTCTAGCAAGGAGGGAAACTGTGCTGGGTTAGCCCATGAATGACCCTGCATTCGGTAATGCAGTCAGCTCAGGGCTTTGGTACAAACAGGGCTCCTTGACTATAAATCATTTCCAAATACGGGATGATGGATTCTCAAACAAGTATTATCAGGGTCTTGCTTGAACCTTATCTAGAAATCTGAAAGTAAATGCTTATTAACGTGGACTAATAGATACTTAAATATTCGTCATTAAGAGACAGAGACAGATTGAGGGGAGAAGAGAGAAAGGGGAAGCATGAAAGGAAGGAAGAAAGGCAGATGAGAAGAAAATAAGAAGGGGAGACAGAGAGACAGAAAAAAAAAAAAGAAAGGAAGGAAGGAAGACAAAGGGAACCATAAAACCGAACTCTTTCAATACCTGACACCTTATTTTATAAATGGTGCAATGCTGCATTTTTATCATCAGAGACATTTGTGAATGGACAGAAGAAATGGGGAGTTTTAAACTTTAATTTCTCTATTTTAGTTCATGTTTAGAAGCTCTGTAGGAGTAGGTTGAGCATTTTTTTAGTGCCACAATCTGGAAGCTAAACAATAGAACAATAACACCCCTCTGCAAACCTTCTCTCTGTAGTAATAAATCTTAATCTAATCAATAATTCCTGAAATTGCACTGCAGACCTCAAAATTCTTCTCCCATTCCTGGGTGTTGGATAACACCAGAGCCTTTTCCATGTAATTCATAGAGGTTGGAGGCTGACTTATTTTCCTTCACACTGTCTGGTGAGGAAAGCAAGGAAACCTACATTACCTCCTGAAGACTAAAATTTGCTTTTTAGAAATCCTTAAAATATACAAACTATAATACTGATTAGCTAACATGGATGAAAAAGCTGCCCAAAACTGTATTTTCCACTTCACATTTGAAACTGACTGTAGGATTCGACCTCTGGGGGACGCACTGTGGAAGGCTACAGCAGCCTGCTCCATGGTCATGCCTTAGCAAACCGTTCTGTCTCTGGGCACACTAGGCAGAACAAAAACAGAAACCTCCCTGCGTGCACCTGATTTATGCACTGGCCTTCGCTTGCAGCATGGCAGTCCCTGTCTGAAGAACGTATTGTTTTCTTTCAGTAAGGTCTTTTCACAGAGTCCACGTAATGTAGCTACATTCAAAGATTCAGAGCCGCCGTAACAAGTCTCCATAAATAAATAAATAAATAAATAAATAAATAAATAAATAAAGACACGAATACGGTGCATTGGAAAGTAAAGCTATTCAGGCAAGAACAGAGTGCTTGAACATTAATTTGCAGGCACAAGGACACAGGGAAAATAGGAAAGGTCCTTGTCAGTACTCCTAGCTCACTGCCACCCCAGTTTAAGGAACTGAAGAGATGAAAAGAGGTCGGCCTAAGTGAGATTTTTTTACAGCATATACACCAAAGAACAAATTAATTCCAAAGCTTCCAATCATATGATACAGTCTGTTTACCCAGCAATGCGGGGGCACTGTGTGAATGTATGTGGATGGGGCACCTGGAGTTCTCGCGGAGGAAACGCCTGCAGATAAATGTCGGGGTGGTGGTGGGGGGATGCTCATTATTACCCAGTCACACTCTGACTTGATGGTTTCTAGGCCAATTGGCTCTTTTACATTCATTTTTAAAATACTTCACTTCCTTTTTTCTGTAATTACCATCGTTGTTTCTGACATAGACAATTTAAGATTTAAGGATGCACTTGTTTTTAAATTTCATAGAAACAGAATTATGAAAAAGTGCCAACAAGGCAAAATGAAGAAAGCAGAATCCAAAGCTCACCAATTACATTTGTAATTATGTTCTATGAGTTCTGCTTAAACAAAAGCTAGTTAAAAGGACAATGGTATTAGTTTAATAGGTTTTGCAGAAAGGGCACTAGGCATTTACTAGCATGCTTAAAGGACATTAGTAAAGGTAAAGAAACATTTCAGAAAGGAAGAGG
Source organism: Glossophaga mutica (assembly GCA_039655065.1). Lineage (NCBI taxonomy): Eukaryota > Metazoa > Chordata > Mammalia > Chiroptera > Phyllostomidae > Glossophaga > Glossophaga mutica. The sequence continues at coordinate 157,963,027 of CM077304.1, read as the reverse complement.
TTTTCATGTCACCTATTCAGATTTCAAGACAATTGAGCATTACATTGTTGTAACCACACAGGTACAGCCCTTTGTGACAGTAAGAAATACAGGATTCCTGCAGAATTCAAGAGACTTTACATCTATATGCTAATTAATAACTTTTTCCTTATTTGAATCAGATTTTAAAACACAACACCCAACACTCTCCTCTGTTCCTTCCTGACTCCACAACACAGGCACCCACAAACCCTTTCTCTGCATTGTTTCTTAGACAAAGGTTATTTCACGGTAACACGTTGCCTGACATTGTTCTAATCTGTGTACATAATGAGCTCCAGCGCTCTTTGTGGTAACATCTAAGCCCTCATTTTTCATTTCACTGACATTTTACTTCATCTCCAGAGTGGGCGCATACCTGAAAAAGAAAACATTGGGGGATGATAACGCTAAGGGCAAGGTACGTGCAGCCACAGGCCGGCGCACACCGACTCACTTCCACAGCAGGGGCGAAGAAGCTGTGTTGGCTCTTTCTTGCCAGGACCCTCTGTGACCGAGACTCACAGATTTCAGACTGCCAGTGCAGACGGCAGTCTCCCTGTAAGTATACAGGGATATGCCAACCAGCACTGCAAACTCGTGCTTCGTCCTTTCATTGGTCAGGGAAATGACTTGGCCAAGGCATATAGGAAATGTTCACTTAGGAAATAGGCAGACATTTTATTTTATTTTTTGAAGGTTGGTGATGATAACGATGGGAATGTGTTTTTGATAATTCTCTTTAAATCTGCATTGTGGTAAAGCAAAAGTGTTGTCTTAATTTAAGTCAAGGCTCTCTAATTGGGGGAATGTATAATTTGTCATGCAAACCAGAGCCATTTTGAGAGCAAAAGGCACTATGAAAAATTAGTTGGACTAAGACATAAATTGGGACTGTCCTCTGAAAACAGGAACTCAGAGTCATCTCGCTCATAGCCCAGGTCTGAGGACCAGGACCGATGAATATACCTGAGGGCACAGGAAAGATTATCATCTGACGGCGTTAACAAATCACCCGAGAGAATGAAAAATACGAATCATCAGTCTGCAGACTTTCCAGATATGTGGCAAAGGTGTCTGAAATACCTTGGCATATTTGGTTCATCCATAAAATTGTAAACAATTGCAGGCAAGAGAACTTTATGTTCGAAAACTGTAAACATATTTGTAATGAAATCACCATCACCAATTAACAGCATATACATAGTCAACTCTGCAACTTTAAATATAGCAATAAAAAACTACTAAATCTCTTCTCTCTTCAACCTGAAGAACCTCATTCGGTCATGCATTCGTATTCACTAAAGACTGATACATTCAGGGTGAGGGGGAGGGAGCCAATGGTGGAAAGAAGGGGAAAGGACTAGACAAAGTGTGGGAATTGACTGTGGGAGCAAGGTCGGGGGTGGGATGGGCAGAGGAGGGCGAAGACAGAAAAACATGGACAAATGTAATAGAATAGCAATAAAAATATTAAAAAACAAATGACTATTTTATAAATAATCATAAAAATAATGATTATACAAATAATGTCTTTAGCTTCACAAAAGCAATGATGCCACCTCAAAGCTGTGTGGAAGAGTTTGAAGCTTGTTTTTGTAATTTTTGTGACAGGAGATCAAAAGGTTTGCTTGGGAATATAAAGCAGAAAGATCATTCCCTAAGAGAACAAGGGTTCCATAGAACAACCAAGGGTAGATCTACCTGGGAGAAATATGTCGTAAAGGAGCTGAGCCTGAAACTGATGTGCCGTATTTGCAGCACTGCTACTCAACAGGAGTTAACATGTAGATGTCACAATACAATAAAAGCACTTTTGAAAATCTTTATGTATTAAAATAATTTAATACAGGGCATATATAATCCTATATAACTTGGAGTCACAGATGAACATCAGGAGTTCTGCCAACATAGTAAAGTATGAAAAACTTAGGAAAGCTAATACCTTTTCTGATACCAGCATAGGTGCTTGTCAGCCCATTTCTCTTCTTCCGGTGTCGGTAGAGCCAGATGCTGAAGACCATGAGGATGATCCAACATGCCGCCCCGATCCCCGCGATGAATGCCGGCTGCTTCACCACATCAGAGATCTGCTGAGCAAGACTGACCTGGTCCTCAGGGGACACAGGGTTTCCGTGGGAATCTGGAAGGCGGTCATCTGATTAATTTGGTTTTAAAACTCAGTAAGATAATGAACTCATAGCTCATGTTATATAAAACTGCCATCATTATTTTGCTCATTTTTTGGACAAGGGCTTCTGTTTTTCAATTTGCTACACTGGCATTTTCAGTTAAAACAATTCATGAAATTTTCAGCAAAATTATGTTCATTTTATTTATTTTAATCCAAAACAAATGCGATATAATTTTATGAAATGTATTTAAAAATAAAAGCAAATGAAGAGGATTTTTATTTTTTACTGGAGAAAACTCTGCAGCTTATTGTTTAGATTACTGGTAAGTTTTAGGGGAAAGTGCTGTAAGTAAAAAGTACAATTCTAAGAAATGAAGTATTTTAATGCAAGTATACAGATAAAGATCCCAAATAAGTATAAGAATGATATATACTTTCTCAGACTTCTGTAGGAACCCTCAATTATATGTCCTTAAAAAAAAAAGGTAAGTAGTGAAATTTTATTTCCTGTGTAAGTTAGTTATTGAAAAAAAATATGTTATGCCTCAGGTCACACCCCCCCCCCCCACATATGGGGACTATATATTCTAATGCTCTTAACTGCCTTAGAAACACATTATTTCTAAGTTCAGAAGGGCCTATAAAATTCAAGATTATTATAAAACAATGAGAAATTATGATGATGTTACCATTGAAAGAACTATAAATAATCTTTCTTTTGAAATAATAACCATGGCCAACAACAAATACAGGAACATTAAATATGGACAAGAATGATCAGGTTTTATGAATAGTATAAAATGCTTATGTTTTCTGATAGCTATTTTGATTCAAGAATTAAACATGGAATTTACAGCTAATAAAATGTGCTTATTTTACATTTATGTTCAAACCTACTAAGATATTAGTTTTTCAAGTCCACCATTCCATCGAGCCACACAGAGCCGTCTGTCCTCTGCAGCCCACTGGGAGCTACTGCTCTGTCGTCAGAGCAGTACCCTCCTTCACCGGCCCCCGGTGATGCCCACCCGGGGGAAGGCCAGTGGGCAGAGCTCCCGTCCGTGTCTGCGGTGGTGTGTTCCTGCCTACAGCTGGTGAGACAGGAGGGGGATTGCCCACTTCTTTGGGATGGGGCTTTCTGACAATTGTCAAATCATTTGGCTCTGATAATGTTCTGCTAACGCAACCTGCTTTAAAATAGAAGCATTTGTTCCACTCTAAAAATCCTTTTTTGTTCAGAAAAATAATGCGTATAACTCATCATGTATGAATAACATTTCTCAAACAGAGAAATGTTTGAGAAATGTTATTCAGATTTCTACAGATTACTTTTTTTCTTATTAAATGTTACTGCACCCCTATCAGGCACTGGCAGGAAAAAGAAGCGGAATTCAATGGTTGAGGAGACAGCCTCAGGAAAACAGCACCCGCTTCTCTGTAAAATGGCTAAATTGCTACTAGTGTTGTGTGTGGTTTTTATTTATTTACCTTTTGTTTCTTGAACAGAATTTCAGAATTCATTCTATGGAGGGTCAAGGTTGAAAAGCCTATTTTCACAAGCAGTCACCTGCCTTCAACTGTTTGTTGACTGAAAGTTTTATTTCCTGTTCCAGACCCTTTTATCTATGGTTCTCCTAAGAGCACTTCATCTTCTGAAAGTTGGCCAAGTAGACCTATTCCTTTTATTCTTAATACATGCTTTATGTCTGCTGGTTTTATAGATTTCACGGGTATTTGTGCAAGGCTAAGTTGGGTAGCTTCTGATTTTATGGAGACAGACAAGAGAGGTTCCATGCAAGTGACCAGACGGGCTTAACGGAATACAAAGTGGTGTGATGGGTGAATTGAAACACTCTCTATCTCAGTCCTTGCCTCACTGCAGCTGAGGCTATTTTAAGGCATGGAAAAAATAGGAACACATTTATAATTTCAAGAAAACTTATCTGAACCTTAAATCCCATGAATTAAACCTTGAATAAATAAAACTGACATACCCTTTTTTTTCAATTTATTTTTGAAAACCCAGGACTAGAAGCCATATGCTATATAAAAATAGGTAAATAACATCAACAATATCTAGGGTTATCGCAATGTAACTTATAATTTCAATTTTAACAAGTTAATACCGATGTTTCACAAAACTGGGCAACTGAGTAAAAACGTCTATGCTAAAATGCCCCCCCATCTTATATAACACTGTAACATTGTATATTGAGTGAACCTGCAACAAATGAACCAAAAATAAACCACAAAGCTATTTTCACTTAAAAGTTGTACATATAAGCACTGCTTAAAAATGTGCTAAATGTCAAATTTGACCCAGAAAGCAAATTTCGGCCACCGCTATTTGCCCTAAAGGTCTGATGGGATTCTCAGAGCCTGGAGCTGTTGGGAGGCATTCCCCAGCCAGGGACGGCATTTTGTGATGTTCCAGTCCATCTGCTGGCATTCTTATGACTGAGTTCTGGGCAGGAGCGATGGATACCACCAAACCCTCCCATAAACTATATGCCTCAATACCTCCTTTCTGTGTCCACCCAGTGTCCACCTTGGAAGTTCCGTGTTAAAGAGGGGAAGCTTCATCAGAACTTGATCCTCCCTGTCTGCTGGGAACAGAGCCCCTCCTCCCAGCCCCTGGCCTTCAGAGAGACTTAACTGTGTTATACGACAGGGATTCTGCAAATGTGTCTATCACAGCGGCTGGCATTGTCTTAACAACGGGACATGAATAACAGTTTCCAAATCAAATGTAAAGTTCCTGATGTGTAGCAATAAAGTTTATTCAAAGCCAAATGTTGCTTGATTTTGTTTTGAAATAATTTCTAGAATGTCATCAACATTATCAATATGCAAAAATACGATGTACTCATTTAAGTATAAAGATTCATATATCTGACGCTTTTTCATAAATTAGCAACTGCATAAAATATTACTAATGCTAAACTCCTGATCTTGAACAAAAAACCACAAAGTTGACTATATACTTCTCGGCATGTCTCATAATTTAATTTTGAGACAATGAAACAATTATGAAACAATTAAGTTATGTCTCATAATGTAAATGTTTCCTCTCACTACCTGACCCTTTTCTCCCCCCTTTCCATGTACAATAGTATTTTCCCTGGCTGAGGAGCTCTGTTCATTAGAGAGCTGTCCGGATATGCGTAGACTTTAGGTCCAATCTCCGGTCAGGGCACATACAAAAAGCAACCAATGAATAAGTAAGTGGAACAACAAATCGATGTTTCTCTCTCTCTCTCTCTCTAAAAATATAAATAAATAGAATAGCATTTTGTTTGCTGCTTGGTTATTGTATGGTTTAGATTTTACTGGTAACCACTTCTGAAGTTGTATCTTATGTTCACGCCACATTGTCTTTTGTGGATTTTTGTAATGAAGGATTCTCTGTCAGTTGTTGCCTACTCATCTAAACTTTTGAAGCACACACTATATTTAACTTTAAAAATAATTACCATATAACCATATTCCAATGCACTTTGACATCTCAATCTATTTTTTGTTATGAAAAGCAATTAGAATTTTAAATAGACATGAACATGGCGAATATAAGTTACGATATCATCGCTATAAACTTCTAATACCTAGTATAAGTTTTAGCTGAAAGTTTGTTTTATTTTAATCCAAACAACTGTAATTTCTGTGAAGGTGTAGATTGTGTCTTTCTTGTTCACTGAAGTACCTTTGGTGCTCAATTAACTGTATTTGTTGACAAGATGGAAATAAATTAATAGGACAGGATTAGGATGACACAGCACCACAGACTTTTGCTTCAAAAATCATTTAGAACATGTGCTTGGATACATTTGAGCCAAGTTGTTGTATATGTTAAAGCCAACACCATCATATTGTAGCTGCATTGCATATTCCATATTTTATTCAACTTGCCACAGCAGCTCCACCACATTTAAAAGAAGAGAAAGAGAGAGAAGGAAGGAGGAAGGAAGGAAGGGAGGAAGGGAGGGAGGGAGGGAGGGAAGGAAGGAAGGAAAGAAGGGAGGGAGGGAAGAAAGGAAGGAAAAAAAAAAAAAGAATAGGCCAAAGGGAAGGACAGATACTCTCAAACTGGACTTGTGCCAGCACTTACCTAACTGGATGAACTGTGGCTCGCTCTTCACCCCAGGCCCTGCCCCTGTGCTGGCTGCCACCTCCACACTGTATCGGATCCCAGGAACCAGAGAAGGAATGACCACAGAAAAGGTGGAACCATCTACGGTCTTGTTTATGTGGTAACGAGTTTCATTGCCCAAACACCAAACCTGTCAGAAGAACACAGTGAAAGTTAAGCTGAAAAATTATTTAGGTTAACAAAAGATCAACATAGCATGATGGTTTTAGAAATAGTTCAGTTCTCTTATGAACCCAATATGGGGGGGTTTCAAAGTCTATTTCCCCTAGGATCTAGTTCTGAAAGGACACTCAGGCATGCCTAGTGTTAGCTTGACTGTGAAGAACTCTTTCATTTTCACATATATTTTTTAAGTACTACAGATGGTGAGTCTAAATTTTTGCTTGAAGACACTAGTTGCTATCAGTCCATATCACTGGCATTAAAGAACTAACACAAGAAATAGCTGTGTATATCTGGATAAAGGACAAGAGCTTACCTAGCAGCATTGGGCATTTGCATTCCTACTGTGGGCTAGGTGTGACACTAGATGGCCAGACAGCACAAAACAAAGACAAGCAGGAAACTCTGAGCCTAGTAACCTACTTCAACAGTTCTCTGGGATAAAGCGACCTGGTGCCATCACAGTCACATTATCATCTTTCTATCAAGACCAAGAAGCAGTTGTTTTAAAAAGAGACAGAGCTTCTGAACAGAGTAACTTGCGTATGGTTATTAAAACAGAGACAGACTCATAGGTGGAGAACAGAAGACAGCTAGTGGGTGGGGTTAGGGGGTGGAGGGATTGAGCAAAAAGGAAAAAGGACTCCTGGACATGAACAACAGTGTGGTGATGTGCTGGGAACCATTCCGCCTGGTTTCAGGAGCTGGAACTCTCACCCCATGGTGGGTTGTGTAAGAGCCCAGGGGAGCCGTTCCATCTGGGCCTGTTCTGTCATGAGGACCTGAGCCACTAAGGAGACAAAGCTTATCTCCCTGGCAGGAGCACTGCTTCTATCTCATCCATCTCTGGCCTCCAATGCTTGGTCAGTTAGCCAATGACGGGTAAGATTCCCTCAAGGAAGGGGCAACCAAGCCAGGCACGACCACTTGGAAGGCCCTTATGGAAGGACTCGGGGGGGGGGGGGGGGGCTGCAGCAAAGACAGGGTGATGGACCCTTGCCCCCGGCTATTCTGACATAGCCTGAGTCCCCATTTCCATCTGGGAGAAGTCTTCCTTATTTCTTGCTTCCTGGCTCTAATCTGCTTAAGCCTGAAACTATGACGAGGGCAGTGCAGCCCTGTGCTGGCCAGATTGGGCATAAGAAAGAATTCATCAAGTCTTGTGAAACCTGCTTTGCTAAGAGTGCTCTCATTTAAATGATAAGGGTCCGAGGAGGAAATGAGTATGTCTCACAAAGTTTTTGCAACCCCCTTACCTGACAGACACTGACTCAGATTAAGCCCTCAGATTTCTTTGAAATGTTATCCATTGTTTGATCCTTGCTGCCTGACATTGATTGATAAGCTTTACCTGTGTTCCTGTGTGTTATGAACCCAATAAAAGCCCACTGAGGAAGGGGCTCTTGGTCCTTCTCCTTTGAGAGATCAACCACCTCTCCTCTCCAAGTGGATCATGTCTTGGTAGTTTTATTCTCATCCATGAGGGATGGATGGAGCTCTGTGGGCGGAGCCCCACCACAGTGATGGATGGGGAAGGAAGGTATAAGGGGACTAAATGGTAATGGAAAAATATAATAAAGGAATTGGTTACTAATAAAAATAAAATAAAAATGTAACTAAACATAGGAATTATCGTAGGCTTTTACTCAGCCTATGATATAGTAATCTATTAACGATGAGAGAAAATTAGAACACTGATCTTGTATTTAATACGAATATTAATTAGTATTTGATAACATGAGATCATAAATAGCATGACTTGAAAGAAAAAACATTCTTATAAGAAAATTACTGTATATCTCACTGAATTTGATAATAGCATTTGTGATAGAAATTTATTTTCAGGAAATAAATATTTCTAAACTGCACTATAATCCTTAATTTAAATTTCCCTAAAGGATTATTTAATCACAGGGTGATCTTTGGCAATGTGCAAAGTCATGGGTATGGTGGGTGACAGCACTGGGGACTCAGTTTCCAGACGAAAATGACCCATGGAGTAGTAAACATGCCCTATATTCTTTATGATGTCCTCCAGGAAGATGTGGGATTAGCCTCAAGTAGCCTGTTGTCCAAACTGTAATAGGAAAGGGGATTTAAAATAAATCCAAGAATATCAGTGTCCTCTACCATGGGGGTAATAACCTTGATTTTTTTATCTTTGAAAGTTAATATTATTTTAATATAGTTTCAATGCATAACATCAGCAAATGGTCAGATTCCACACCAGGATCTGACCATTTGGAAATAAAGAGCCCTTTGTGATTCTCGCCCCCCTCCCCATTACATTACGCAGCTGAACCAAAGCCACAAACTGATTTTGTACCAGTAAATCAGGTTCTGAAAGGCATTTTATTATTTTAAATTGACCATGAAGTTAAGTGAAATCCACTCTTTCGCATTTCTTTAGGAGAGAAATGAGTTTTGACTCTTAGGGGAAAATGCCTACATTACACAATTTTGCTTGAGAGCTGAGACATCACCTCATTTTAAACCCTCAAAAACCTTTGTAACAGTTTATTTTTATGAACTGAACCATAGTATCCTGACACTCCCAGTACTGAAATAAACTTGAAACTCATGAGAAGGCACTTAAAACAGTAGCGACTCTTCCCTTTTAATGATTCAATTAGACTAAAAGATCTAATTTAAATTGCCATAACACAACCATAATTCATTTATGTATTTAAGTATTGTAAATACTTTTAAAAAGTTGCCCTTTACAAGTGTACACAAATTTTCTGTTTGTATTTCAATAAATTATTTAAAGTTAATACAATTATATCTAAAACTAAGTGCAGTATATCCAGTTATTAGGCAAATTGTTTGCTACCCAAAAGAACATTTATTGTCTTTTGGGGGGCTTTAACCAAGAATGCGTATCAGAATCACCTAGAAAGATCTACCAAAATATATACACAAGGGCCCTATTAGAATGACTGAATCTGAATTTCTGAGAATGGAGGTCAGGCACCTGTATCTAAAAACTATGTCCACAAGTGATTCTGATGCTGGCATGCAATTACATGTACAAGGTAAATGTGTTCACCTGCTAACATCAGTTTTTTTATCAAAGACACAGGGTTAAAATATTCAGATATATGAGATAATCTACTAAGTATAATAATTTAGCCAGTAATTAGAAAAATATTCACATCATGGAAATTTTAAGCAATGTCTAGAGAAATACTTGTTTTGCAATTAAAAATTTTTAGCATGTACTATTTACATAAGTTTGAAAAAGTACACATAAATCTCCTTTCTACTAAGATTGTCCTGATTCAAAATCATTTATCATAACTCATTAAGACTATCCCATAACACAAATTCATTGACAGGATAAATGTCATGTCCCTAACTTAATTTTTATTGTACCTTGGCATGCTTAAAAACATTTGCACAAAATAAATCAATGTGAGACACTCTAAATTCAATGAATAGAGCCATTGTTTTCATAAGTAAAAACAATTATGTAGAATCATTGTATTAAATTATTTAACAATATATCATATATTTTGAAAATTCATTTAAACATGCGTAAGTTTACATTTGACCATACGATTTCACTCATATGTGGAATATAATGAACAAACTGAACTAACAAGCAAGACAGAGGCAGTCTCATAGGCAGGGAGCCAGATAACAGCTAAAGGGGGTAGGGGGGCATGGAGTTAAGGGGTAGAAGGCCTGAGCAAAGAGGGAAAAGGACCATGGACCACAGTGTGGTGATTGCTGGGGGGCTCAGTGTAAGGGAACTAAATGGTAATGGAAAGAACAAAATAAAACAAAAATAAAAATCACTTAAAAATAAAATAAATTTACATTTGAATTTCCTCTGAGACATGTAATTTTGTTTAGAGACTAACACAAAGTTTATGGGTAAAAACTGATTTTCATACACATTAAAATGTATTTTTTAATCTTAGCTTCAAAGTTCTAAAATTTCAAGCTTGCTAAAAAGAAAGAAAATAAACCACATGTGATGGAATATAACTCATAGCCAATTTCATAGGGCAATCCAATTCTACAAAAAATATATTTAATCAACTTTTGAGGGCTCCCCTATTTTTTTATTAGCATTTACATTTGTTGTTTATGTAAAATTACATTGGCCTATACATTTTGTGATAAATTAGATGCTCTCTTTTAAATTATTTTTTCAAATGGCTTAAGAATTAGTATTCCACAATTATTGAATAAACAGGAAAGTATTTTAAAAATAATTTTGCATAATGTTATGTAGACCAGCAGATGGCGCCAAATATCCATGCGCGATTTAACCAAGCTTTCCTTTCTTTCTTTTTTTTTTCTTTGTAGGGGTAGACATGTCCATCGGTAAATTATTATATATGTATTACCTTATATTCTTGGACCATTCCATTTTGAGTATCTTCTGGAGGTGGCTGCCAACTAACAAGAATTGCAGTTCCATTTCCATCGTTCTTTGATACAGTTACACTTTGAGGTGGGGCACTGGGTGCTATTGAATTGTTTTAAAAAGGAGATATGAGTACATTAGAGAGTGCTAAAAGCAAGCACTTAAAATTTTAAGTCAAACAATAACTACATAAAATTTATATCAATATATGCATATGTTTTAAAGATGCATCTCATGCAAGTCAGTAGAGTCCCAAGCTAAATTTTTTCTCAATGTGAATTTTTCAAAACTGACATTATATAGATTATCTCTCCACAAAAACTCGGAAGAAAATTCTTATTTCTTTTACCCTGTTACCTTAGTCCCATACTTTCTCTGAAAATTTTCAAAAACCATCCATGATATTAACTATATTCTGTCATATATGTACTTGAAGTAATAAAGACATTTTAGGAAGCATTCTAGTTATTTTTAAAGAGTACAGTTGTAGTATAAAACATTTTACCTTTATTTAAATATTAATTTTTAATTTCCAGCTACTGGGTGGCCAAGCATACTGATTTGTCTAGAACTGAGGGGTTCTCAGGGACATGAGTCATAAGTATAAAATGCTTATGACCACCAGAAAGTCAGGGGCAAACCAAGACATTACTCACCTTCTTTACAAGTCATTACTCAAGATAACATTGAATAAACGAATGGAAAATAATGCAAAGGCAAGCAAATTGAAAACATTTCCATCTTTAAATGTGAATTTTATTTCTGATAATTAGATATATCCTGTATACCCCATCAAGCTGCACATTTTTGTATAGGTCTCTATTAAAACAAGTGTTACAGAATTTTGTTTTAAAATTCTATTAGCAAAATATACTGTTCAATATAAAAAGACAGTTAGCAATGTCATTATCAACATTAAAAATTTTCAATCAAGTTAATAAAAGCCTAACAAATGCACTGCAAGACACAGAAATCACACACTTCACTATACTTACCTTCTTCCAGGGTTTTGGCAAATTTAATTTCACTGTCTGCTCCTTGAAATTCATTAAAAAAAGGACGAGCCTTAATTTCATAGTTGACTCCCTTTTTGAGATCAGGGATAACCACACTATTTCTGGTTGGCGTCCTCACTTCAAAAACTAACCACTCCGATTCACCACGGTTCACTCCAGACGGCCGATAAAGAACTTTATATCCTTGAATATACTGAGACTGTTGGTCCACCTATTAAAATGACAAGTACAAATGTAATCAATATTTTATTGGTTTATTAGAAAGTTATGAAATTAAATGTGACAACATACAAAAAAAGTATATTTGGTTTCATTCTGTGGTTTCCCAGTTTACATAACGTAGAATACTAAAATTAAATTACTATCTTTTTTGTGATGTGTTCCCGTTTTAAGCTCAATATATACTATTAGTTATTAATTTCCATGCTCCACGCAGAAATGTAAGTCATCAAAGCACTTCTGTGACCGACATCTAGAGAGATGTCTGTTAAGGCTCAGGGGGATGTGGAAATAAGTGTTTCACCATTTCCTAATTTTAATAGCCTAAAGGCTACACAGACATACTTAAAAGTTAGAAAAAAATCATGTGAGAAAGATCCTATTCCAACTTATATCTTCATAATTAATACTCTGTTTCTTCCCTCTGAGACTGGTAAAGTCCATTATTTCAAGCTAGTAGAAAATACACATAAAGATAAAACTTTCCTCTGTTTACAGTGTGTCCACAGGTAGCATCATAAAAAAATGATTACATTATAAAGTTATAGGTGGAGAGTGACTAATAGATATACAGATATAAAATTATGGGTCTGTCCAGAAAGTATCTTGCCACGCACTACAAAAAATAGAGACACTTACTGAAGATGTTACAAGACACAAGAATCATTACATGGGACAGTGATGCCTCAGTCCCCTTCAAAGTAGGCACCTTGGGCCCTCACACAGTTCTCCCAGCATTTTCCACTTTCAAAACACCCTGCAAAATTCTTCATTGGAATCACCATCAGTTGCCCTGTTGTACTTCCCTGAATCTCATCAATGGTCTGAAATCTCTACCCTTTCAAAGGTGATTTTAGTTTTGGGAAAAGCCAGAAGTCACAGTGTACTGAATGTGGGCTGTAGCAGGGCTGAGTCGCCTGGGTGATCTGATGTTTCGCCAAAAAACTTTGCATGAGACTGATACATGAGTGGGCATGTTTTTGTGATGAAGCTGCCAATCACTAGTTGCCCATAGCTGCAGCCGTTTTTGTGGTATGGCATCTCTCAACTGACGGAGAACACTTAGGTAGCATTCCTTATTAACTGTTTGGCATGGAGGGCTGTGCTCCTAGTGGACAACATCTTCCCAATCAAAAAACATAGTTAACATGGTATTGATCTTGCTGTGACTTTGCCACACCTTCTTAGGCCCTGGAGAACCAGGCAACTTCCATTGTGACGACTGGGCCTTCATTTCTGGATCATAGCTGTAGACTCATGATCCATCTACAGTTATGACCTTCTTGACAAAAGTTGGTTCACTGGTAGTGGTTTGAACTGCCATTAACAACTGCAGCACAATGTTCCTTCTACTTTGGTAGCAGAAGCTGTGGAACGAATTTTGCCACAACACGTTTCATGCCAAGATCCTGTGTCAAAATCTCGGACACAGTAGTTTTTGGAATCCCCAGATCAGCCTGTTTCTCACACTGTTCAGTCACCATCTTTGTTGATTGCAGCCCGTACACATCCAACATGCTTAGGTGCTCTGCCAGTTGCAGGCCTTCCAGAATGTAGATCACTTTCAACAGACACTTAAACATCTTTGAAATATTTGTGCCACATTTTTATTTGTGCTTCACTCATTGCATCGTTCCTGAAAGCCTTCTGAATCATCTGAATAGTTTCCTCAGAGGAATGTTCAAGCTTAATGCAAAATGTGATACAGATTCATTGCTCTACTAGCTCATTCATTTTGAATGCAATGGCCACACAGTACGAATGCTCACTCAATGGCGTCTACCACCCCTACTGACTAGTACAGTGAAGTTGTCATTGTTCACACATGTGCATTCCAGTCCACTCTCCTTGGCTGCCAGGTTATGTCAATATTTCTCAAACCATTCTTATTATATTGATAATGGCTGGGCTTTTTCTAGGCAGACCTCATACAATTTAGTTATCTGTTGTGCATATATAAATATATTTTCCCCCACATACTAATCTACTAGGAGCTTCCTGGTTATTAAAACTTATTGAAACTGTGATTAAATAGTTTAATCACAACAATGACTCACTGTCCAGTGCACTTCAATTGAAGAGGAAGAAAGGATGGTTGGGTTGTGGAGGTGCAGCACGACATTTCCCAGTTCCCTCTGGACCTGCTTGTGATCTACCCCCTGGCTGGTGGGGGGAACATCTGAAACAATACAAGAACAGTGAGTCAGATCTTACACTCTGTTACTAACTGGAGTGAAAACCTGGTGAAACAATCACTCATTGCAACTCTCGGAAAAGAATCATTGTGACTGTGAAGCCAACCTGTGATGCAGAATAAAATTGGAACAAAGTAACCTTTTTATCAGGATCGGGAGGATGGGGGGGGGGATACAGATATAGATCAGACATAGATGTAGAGGCAAAGATAACAATAGCAAATAGCAGTGCTTAAGAGCTCCTCCTACCATGTGATTTTTTTTTTTCTCTCTGAGGATGAGGAGCATAGTGCAATCCCCTCTGAGTTTGTTATAAACTTCTGTAATGGTCCTAATTATGCAAGAAAGAAAACGCCAGAAAGTGGAACACAGTGGGTGGGTAATGAAAAGAAAGGAGATATAAGCAAAAAAGCAAGCATGAGGTCAGACACCTTACATATTAAAAGAAGAACCTGGGTATCTTTCCAAATGAGGTACGTAAGTTACGGGCTGTGATGGGGTGCACAGGAGCCATCAGTAACACAGGACAGGCTAGGACAGGCTGGGCTAGGTCAGGCTAGCGTGAAATGGAGCAGAGTTGAGCAGATTTGATGAGAAAAGGGTCCGTATTTAATTGATGATGTTCTGATTTAAATTAGTTATAGTGTCAAGGCAAGAGTTTTTCATCTCAAGAACACCAAAATTTTAAAAATGAGACTGAGAACACAGTAAAATTTTTTTCCCAACAAGAAAGGGTTTTGTTAAACTGACTAAAGTCATTGTTCAAGAAAATTGCAATTTCTACAAAGGTGTTCTAAATACAGATGTTCTGCTTAGTTTATAATAGTTTAAGCAAACATGGGGTGAAAAAGAAAATAAAATTTTGTTTTGCATCCAGAATTCTCCTCCGAGTATTGTATTTTGGCACATATATTGTACATTATTTACCATCCATAAACAACAGACACAAGAATTTTAATTTTCTGAAGGATTAAATACTTTCAAAGGCCTGACTCTGGCAGAGGGAAGAAATATGAATGAGAAACGAGGTTGGTGAGTATCTGTGATGGAGTACAGGAAAGGCAGGCAGATGGAAGAGGTGATTGATTGAGTGCTGTTCAACACTTTGAGAAATAATACCCTAGAATATACATGGCATAGAAAATAAGCAGAATTAGAAAACAACTAAGATAATTTTGGCTTTTCATACCTTATCACACCTTAGAATATCTTTGGATAATATTGGCCTTCAGGCTCCCTATGATCACTATCGGGAGAAAGCACTGGAGTGTTTGTTACTTTCACATCTCAGTCCTTCCCGACTGTCTCCTGTGCTCCTGTCTGTAACTTCAGTTCCCTTGTCCCTCGGGGAAAGAGTGAAGTCCTTGGAATAAGACAGACTTGGGCTCACACCTCAACTCAACAACTTTGTAGCCATCTACCATTGGGACTGTTCCTAAACTTCACTATTTTTGTTTCCTTAACTGTCAAACAGTAACACTGATGGGGTGACTTCCAAGGACTGTATTTGGTAAGGCATGTAAAGTCCTTTCTGTGAGGGCAGAGATCTGGTCGACCCTTGTGGATCCAGAACACCTAGCACAGTGCCGTGCATACAGAATGTGCTTATTAAGCTTTGGCTGAGTGAAAATGAATTAGTGTATGGAAGAGACACATTATGTCAGCATCTGAACACACTTCCATCCTCAGGGAATCTTCTGCCTGAGGATGGAAGTGTGTTTCCAAGTATCAGGGAAGATACTTTAGAAAGTATCTTCAAACACATACATAAAGCATTTTAAAAAAATTCACTACTATGATTTAATCAAAATCCTTTTTTTTTAAAAATTTTTTTTCTTTTAGATTTTATTTATTTATCTTTAGAGGGGAAGGGAAGGAGAGAGGGAGAGAAACATCAATGTGCGGTTGCCTCTTGTATGTCCCCTGCCGGGAACTGGCCTGGCAACCCAGGCATGTGCCCTGACTGGGAATCGAACCGCGATCCTTCGGTTCGCAGGCCCGCGCTCAATCCACTGAGCTACACCAGCCAGGGCGATTTAATCAAAATCCTTAATTCATGTCAATACAGATGGTCCTTCCGCACATTCAGAATGACATTTGGAGGAAACCTCAGATATAATTCCATCCAATTGCTTCTCCAATACGGGAACCCCCTTCACACAATCACTGAGGGGGGGTTACTCAGGCCCCACTTTGCTCTGTGTAGTAATGTCTCTTGCCATCTATTCTGCGCACGTGGTATCTGTGTGCATAGTCTTTAAAAAATAGGCATCACAGACACTCTGTGGCCAAGACGTGTGCCTGAAGAACAGAAGGGACAGTGGCAACAACTGCCCTCATCCCAGCACAGACTACCACCACCTGTACTTGCCAGCTACTTACCTTGTCTTCCCTGCATTATCAAATGTTACTTTGGGGAAGAATTCTGATTACTCTGTGACAAAGCTCTGATTCCAATATGATGTAGGTCTACCCGACTCCTGAACGGGAAACCTCGCCCTCTATTATTGCAACTCTTCCTTTTGCCACAGCTCATTCCTAGGAATCCCCACTGGGGGATGACATTTTTGCAGCCATGTTGCAGAATGTTATAAAAGTTATGCTTGCCTCTATGAATCAATTTTCAACAAGTCTTTTCTGAATTATCTCTACCTCTGGCTCTTTCCCTTCTTGCTTATGTGTTTTGTACCCTCCAACTGTAATTTTTCCAGGTTCTTCCCCAGGTTCCTGCTACAGAAAATACTAGCCTGGCCCTCAGCTGGGCTTCCCAGTATCTCCAAAGCACTGTGAGAATTAGACAATGAACTTTTCCTCAATTTCACTTCTACTTATTGGTCCTTTTTTTGTTACCTGAAGTTAGAATAAGCATGTCTTTTTTACATGGTAATCTCTCCAAAAGTAAGGGAAAAAACCCATCATGCCAACTCTAATTTGATTATTTTGAGGGTTAAATCCAAGATCTTTGCATTTATTTTCCAAAGAAGTGATATTTTTTTGCCCTGTATGCAGCCGTAGCAAAGATCCTCACTGTCTTCCTCTTCAAAGTCTACCTAAAAGTGTGGTGCTCAAAATGGAACACACTACTCCATGCATGACCTGACCCGTTCAGACTCAAGGGGGAGATTACCTGATCTGAACATAATTCTGCCAACACCAGCTAGGACTACATTTATCCATTGGGCAACTGCATCACTCAGGTGGCCCACACAGGTGTTATAAATGACTTCAGACACCAATGTTGGCCTGTGCCCTGCTGCCCCAACACACACTCACCTGTCCCATATCCTCACCCTCTCCCTCCACAGTGAAATTTCAAAGCCTACATTCAAGCACCAGACTTTTAAATCTACTCCATTGATGTCCATCTTTGTTACTGACATCCTTTTGGTCTGTCTAGCTATATTTGACTCCGACTCTCTCATTCATAATGCTAGCTGTCTTTCTCATGTTTATGATATCTGTAAATTTTATTAACCTATTTTATGTTTAGTCCGGATAGTGAAAGCAATACAAGTCTAATAACAAATGCCAGTGGCATAAAATGATTTTAAAAGTCTCACGTAATCATAAGTTGATTGGTTATTTAAATCCTGGTGCAATCCTATGCAGTAGGCATTTTTAGCCCCTTATGAAGGAGAGGGAACTGAAACTCAGGACTAACTTGCCCAGGGCCTTAGAGCTGGTAGGCTAAGAAGCTAAAAGGAAAAATTCTTTGATTTCAAAATTGCATGCCTGTTTCACTATACTTCTAGTCCTCCACTTGATATACCTATTTGTATACAAAGGTAAGTTATTATAATTAAAAAAAAAACATATTCAGATAAAATGTTAACTATATACTCTCTTACAAATAAAGATATATATTACAAAATCATATCAGTATACAACAGAGTAACAGTCAATCAAAACTTCCACTCAGAGTCTGCTAGGTAGAGACCAGTACACTGGGGACAGAAGTTGAAATTCACTTTACAGCTGTCACAGTTTCTGCATTCTTTACAAATGTGTATCTAATATTGAAAACCTCAAACTGCCTTAAGGCAGGCTCCAGAATATTAATGCTTCTGGTACGGTGACTCATAACAGTAAATAGAGGCATTTGGGTGTGTTGAATTCACACAGCAAGAGACAGACATGGGCATGTCCAGCTGGGCTTGCTTTCTCTGTGAATTCTGAAACCAAAAGTCCTTCCAAAGGGATTGTGTGTGCACCCGCTGGAAAAGACAAAACATGCAAGATGGCGGGCAGACCCTTCGCCAAAACAGGAAGAATGTAGTTGAGTCTCAGTAATTTTATGTATCACTTGTTTCTGTCACTGGATATAAGTTACATTTTTTTTTCCTTTGGAAATGTAAAAATCAAGATAGAGATGAGAATTTTACACTTCTGGTTGCCACCATCTAGAATTATCCTTCTTTATTAACATGAGAGCAAGCATATTTTAATTGCAATGACAGGATGTTCCAAAAACGGTAAAGGATGACTCAAATCCATATATTTTTATATAAAAGTACTCCTATTAAATAATTAAAATAATAAGGTGAGAAAGTGGGTGAACAGGAGATAATTTGTCCATCGAAAACTAAAAGTAATTTCTATTCACAAAAGACAATATACAGCAATGTATCCAAAATGTGGTCCAAGAGAAAAAAAAGTTACAATTTCAAACGTTTTAGAAGCAGTTTTAACATGTTCATTTTTTCTGTGTACATAACCCAAATTTGACCAAAATACGCATGATTTATGTTTAAAAGTTTAACATATCATGTTTATGTAATCGACAATGAGAGACAGGTCAAACAACACACAGACCTGAAGAATTCTTTTCCTTGTCTTTTAGTAGGAGGTTGGCTAGACAGAGGGATTAAAAACTAGTCAAGCTTATCTTTCAAATATCTTACATTTGCATGATGTCCAGAAAGTATTATTGTAAACTTTACTCAATTTTAAATATAATTATTATATGATTAATATTTTACACCCATATTTAAAATTACAAAATTGAATATATTATACAAAAAATAATCCCATAATGTGTCTCATTAGATTTGTGATTTTATAAAATCAGAACTATTTCTCTGTTATTAATTTTATCTTGGAGTACTTAATACAGAAAAGAGCACTTGGTAGATATTATGTTTGTTTATTAAAAGTTAACTGAGCAACCTGGATGACAAAACTATGTTAAATACACAATCCTAGCGTGTGGTACAATGATTTACCTGTATAATCATAACATCTAAAGATAACCAGGTGTGGGAAGGGTGAGTAAACTGACACCTACCTTGTGTTTTCACGGGGTCTGATATCTGGCTTGGATCACTAATTCCATATGCATTTGCTGCCCTCACAAGGAAAAGGTAAATGGCATTAGGTTTGAGTCCTTTAATGGCAAATGTTTCTGTTTTCACATTTTCTGCCACTGTCTGCCAACTGCTACCAGATGCATGGCTAAGGAAAGAGACACAAGTTAGAATGTCCATATTTAATGGTAACTAAAAACACAACACAAAACAAAACATCAACAACGAAGAAACAACATTTTCACTTTACCTGAAGGCCTCTATAATATAGGATGTTGGAGTTGCACCTGAATTCAAGTTTGGTTGCCATGACAATGTTACTGTATTTCTACTGACATCGGTAACTTCAGGTTTTGAGGGGGCACTGGGGATTAAATTTGGGTCTGTGGGTCTTGGAGGCTGAACTGGAACTCCAAATTCTAACGAAGGGGAAAAAGACAAAAAATGTTTATATGTATACAGATAGGTACATAAACAAATGTAGAAAACAACATATCCACACACCTACTCAGGCATCTGGGCATCTACTTTATCTATTTACCAATATGTAAACAAACTGGATTTGAAGCTTTATTTTAATGTGAAAATACTATCTAATTTACCTTGGACTTCAATGTAAGCGCTCCACGTTGCTTCACCACTGGGGGTTGATGCAATGCAGGTGTACCGGCCAGTGTCACCCAGCTGAAAAGGCAGATGGAAAATAAATATTTGGAACAATCAAGCGCTCACTAGGCTGGAAAAGCAATTATAGGTTTGTCTATGGCCCATGAATATGGATATGCATTAAAATTCACTAATGAAAAACTACCTCTTAATTGATTCTATTTTTATTGAATGTGAAGGAAAATACTGCAGAGACATAAATCTATTTTATGTAGTTATTCTATTAATAAAAATAATTGGATTAACATTATTTTCACTATCAGTGATAATAAACCATTCAAAGGGTTAACCTGGATTGCTAAATTATATCTTCCTACTTAGCAAGTTACATAATAAGGCTGATAAAGTTTAGCCAATGCCCATTCTTACTATTTCATATTTTATCAGAGTTACAATGATATTGGTATGAGATAGACAGCTATTTATTAAGGAAAGACATAAATGAGTTTTTCTCATTTACTCCTTTCCCACTTTTTAAAAACCTGTCACATAAGGCAGTTAGTAAGTATAAAGCCGAACCCCAGCTGCAGTGAGCACTGCCTCTGTTCTACAGACTGAACGCCCAAATACAGACACAGGGCACATGTTCGGCTTCAAAATCAGCGGCAGCATGACGAACCATATACCTCTGCTTAACATAATAACTCTGTTTTCGGGCAATGTTTGATAAAGCAAGAATGTTGTCACCTTGTTCAGGCAATTACAGTAACAAAGTCATAATAGTTGTCACAAAGAAGTACAACATATTAACTTTTGTGGCACATAAAATGAATTGTTAAGGCTGATCCAAAACTCCAAAGAAGCCACCCACAATAGGCAATGAAGCAATTGAAATTTATGTTTATTGCTGACAAGGTTATTATTTCATATGCCTCCTGTACTTGTATGAACTTGACCTAAAAAGAAAAAGAAAAATCAAAACAAAACAACACAGCCCTGAAAGAACAGGTATGGATGTGATGCCCTGAGAAGGTAAATCCCTAAACTGTTCCCACAAATCTGTGAACTTTTCACATCTAGTATTCTGATTTTAAATGTACACTCAGTGTGTACACTGCTGGACAGCTGTTTGCATACACAGCATCCAGTAATTGCAAAACGCTGGCCCGCACATTCACAAGAAATGATCAAGTACGTTGTACATAAGATGGTACTGAACAATATCTTTCTGAAAAAATGTTTATGGAATGCATGACTGCCTCATGCCACTACTTTAGAAGGTATTTTTTTTCTCCCACAGATTCCTATTTACTTTCCCCAACAGGTCTTAAAACCCTTTTTTTACCTCCTTCATATAAAACCTTAAATTTCTTGCCATGGGCTAAATTATAAGTCATCTTAAATATAGACAGTTGCATGTCTGAAAGAATAAAGCATCAACTTATAAGTATATGAATACTATTATTTGGCATTTCATTAATTGTAAAATTTGAGACTTCAGCACTACTTGCTGGAGGCAAAAACAAAGTGAAACAGAATGGGAAATCTAGGGTGTCATTTCAAGTTACCTTGGCATATCTGATCTGCAGAACTCCAGTCTCTAGCTGTTTAATTCGAGAATCTTGAGTTGAAACAAGGACTCCATCCTTTCGCCACAGAATCGTGGGCACTGGAGTGCCCGTGGCCACACAGCTGAGCACGACAGTACCATCCACTGCTACAGTCTGATTCACAGGACCTTGTCGAATGACAGGGGGAGGCCGGTCTGCAATCACTGCCCAGAGAACAACAGGAAATAGATTTCTGCAACTGGAAGCAATTTTCTAATCATCTAAGCAATAGCAGTTGCTCTAGGCTTTGAAACAAACTAATTAAACAAGTAACTAAAGTAGGAGACATGCATTATTCAGTGCATTTATGTGATGCATTGATTCAGAATACCAAAATGAGATAAAATGTATTCCCCTTCAACTGACCAACACTGATGGAGCTTGCTGTATTGTTATGGGACCTACTTAAGAGTTCAGGGACTAAATAAGACCTATGGATAGAGAAGTAGACACATAGTGGTGAGAAGTGAAATGGTGCACTTTTTAAGCTTTAAAATATGTAAAAAACCATTTACCCCCAATAAACCTATGAGAGAAATTTTCGTAAATGAACCAAAGCCAACTTGATACTTGATAATTCTTTTTTGTCACACAGAAACAATGACGGGATCACACCAGCATGTTTGACAGTTTGGGATTCACAAAGGTGTTTGGACTTTCATAATTTACAAATCAGTATGGCTGAGCTTCCTTCAGCTTGGAATTCTTTGTTAAAAAAAATACATGGGTAAGTATTTTCCAATCCTAGTGAATTCAGAGAAAATGGAAAAGTGTCCCAACTGTAACTCAAGCTGATGTCCTCTCCTAGGCAATTATCGAACTTCCACACTGAAATTATAGAAATGGAAAAACACGTTTGTTAATTCTATTATCTCAATATCTTTAATGTAGTATGAAAGGAAAGAAATGGAAGGCATTTTATTATATATGTGTGTGTGTATATGTGTGTGTGTGTGTATATATATATGAAAGTATAATTTTTATATAATAATCTAAAACCTAAAAATATCTGAGATCATGAAGAAATTATTTTAGGGAAAAACCTAAAATACTGTTATGGAACTAGAATAAATCTTGCAATAGAGAGGTGTTCTCATCCCCTGGACTAGGCAAGTTAGGTGAAATGCCATAGATATTTTTTATTTATTTTTTATTTTTTTAAGATTTATTTATTTATTATTTATTTATCTTTTAGAGGGGAAGGGTAGGAGAGAGGGAGAGGGAGAGAAATATCAATGTACGGTTGCCTCTCATGTGTCCCCCTGCTGGGAACTGGCCTGCAACCCAGGCATGTGCCCTGACCGGGAATCGAACCCCGATCCTCTGGTTCGCAGGCCCGCGCTCAATCCACTGAGCTACACCAGCCAGGGCCATAGATATTTTTTAAATAAGTAAAACATTAAAAATGAAGCTTAACATTTTTTCCTTAATAAGCTTTAAAATTCTGAATATTAGTTAAAAATTACAGAAGTTACAAATATGCAAGAATTGCTTCTCAGAATCATCTGAGAAGCCGCCTGACAGAGGAAACAGGTTGCCAGAGTAACTAAGTTTTGGAAGCAACCATCTGGGAGCTGGATGTGTCATGTGCCTGGTTTTATGCACCAAAGACTTCAACAAGCTGGAGTCACACTTCAATTTGTTCCTCATTTATCATGCCATAATTATTAGTTTTGTGCACTCAACTTGAGAAACACAAGAAAGCAAGGGAGTGAAGTCAGCAACTGTGAATTTTTCCTCTACCCTTCCAATTCTCTTCCATCCTTGGTTACTGGTGTGAAATCTGTTAATACCAGGGATGGTGTGTTAGAACGCTGCAGTTGACACTTGGCAGAAGTGTTCCAGATATTCCATGGATGATAAATAAAAACCAGTAATTCATTTGCTTAGAATTATTTATTTATTTTTCAACTTTATCTGTTGTGATTGGCTAAAATTAAATCAGAGGACCCTCTGGTAAGTATGAAAAAAAAATGGAAATGTTTCAGTGAATTTGGACCTTTACAAGACTCTGCCACCTGTGTTCTACTGATTATAAAAATAAATGAATATTTTCAGGCATTAAATTAGTAACAGAGTGCTAATTAAAATCAAGTCCAGTGACAGAGTGTTTACATTTGGTAGTTATATTTAGAAACAATCCAATGTCTGGGATTTATTCAATTTTCTATATTCTTATAATTCTTTGGTATCTGCATCATATTTAGCATCATCCACACCTCCCTACCCTATCCCAACCCAGTTTCATGATGCTGTTTCTCTGTCGTATATTTTCTTCCTGGCTTATATTGGGCAGTTTACAAAATAAAGCAAGAAAGGAGGAGAGAGGTCAATTATCAGTTCCACCATCCCTATGTGCCTTTGGGCAAATTCCTTCAATTCTCAAAGCTTCAGTTTTTTTTTTAAAAAAAATCTGTAAATATAATAATCTACAGATTTATTATTATTTAATAATATAATTATTATATAATTATATTATTAAATAATAATTATTTAAGGGTATTATTAAATATGATAATTATTTAAGGATAATAAAACTTGTTCTAACCAGCTCAGGGGACTGCTCTGAAGATTTAAATGGACTAATAGACATGAAAGTGGTTTGCTAATTGCAAAAGGCTAGACATACATGAATTGTCCACTAAACTTTTCTGTGAAAGATGCAAATCGGACCTGAAAGCATTCAGTGAAGCAATTTCTCATTTTTTTTGATAGAAAAAAATGAAATATCTTTGTGTTGTCACAGATAAGGATAAAATACTGATGAAATATATAAATTTGCTCAAAGTAAAGAGGGTAATGCATTTATGAATCAAAACTCATGTTAGGAATTATGAGATAAACCTCAAATTAAGGTTCTAATAGTTTACACTAAGATTATTACAATGAATTATCAGGTAGTACAATAGAAAGTTATAAAAAGAGAAATACATTTTAACACATTGAATAAGTACATAGACTTTTGAGTCAGAGAGATGGAATATTTTCATTTTGCAGAGCTTCATATCTGTGCTATCCAATCAGAAGACAATAGCACGAATGGCTACTGAGCACCTGGGTGTGGCTAGTGTGACTCAGGAACTGGGTGTGTAATTTTATTGCATTTTAAGTAATATAAATTCTAATTTAAATAGCTTTATGTGGCAAGTGGGTGCCAGATCAACATTGCGAAATTTTGTTTTAAATCTCACTTCTGTTACTCAGTATCTCTACGATGTGGGCATTGTCGGCCTTCATTTCCTCAACTGTAAAATGAGATGTTGTCACATTTGAAATTGTTGCTATGTGAGAAGTTCTTAGGACAGTGCCCAGCACGAAGGAAGCAGTGCATGGCTGTAACTTTTTCTGAGCAGGTCAGTGATAACAGCGGTGGTTAAGCGGCGTTACATACGGTGTAACCCTGTCACAGCAGAGTTTATGAAAGTTCACCTAGCTTTGATTCACATTGCACGAAATATTTAAAGGCCGTTAAAAATGAGGGCATATCACTGGAATTAATATTTTGTCATCTCAAAAATAATGATCATGAAAACTATGTTAACAGATATAAATATATTTATAAAATAATTTTAAGTGGAAAAATACAAAATAACACACAAACACTGACTGACATAAGTATGAATAATTCACATTTATATGTCAATAAATAGGTTATAGTGTACCATAATTGCTGTCAGTTCACGAATATATCTCACAAATTTATGAGCTAGACTGTGAAAATATCATCATGCTATTTTAAGAATCAGGGACCTGAAACTTTGAAAGTTCAAGTGATTTGCCCAAATTAAGTAGTAAATGGCAAATCTTACTTTTTCTAAATAAAAGTTCACACTCTTTCTATTGTATATAAATAATTTTTGAGAGTTACATACAAAATATTTAAACTTATTTACATTATTTATTAACTACTATTTTTCTTACATTGTAGCAATAACAAGAAGAAACATTTACAATTAAATAGGTGATATGAATGCCTATGTTCTGAGCCAAAAGCTCGCTACGTGGGGTAGGCCATGAATACGGAGAAGCAACACTTCAAAGGCAGCTGCTACTCCACCGTTCCCTGTGCCTTGTGTTACATTCTGCCTTTGTCTCTGTTGTCTGAAAACAGTAAAGAAAGAAGGTCAAAAAGCTAAAGTCGAATAGTATCCAGAAAGTACTCTGTCTACTCGCTACCCTCTTCACTCGACTTGGTGAAGTATAAAGACTGACACTGCCACCACTCAAGACAATTATAGTTTACCTATGAAGAATGAGTCCATAGCTGTAAGTCGTTTGTACAATTTCAATGAACTCCAAAATAAAGGAAACAAAACTCAAAACACAGTATCACCACAGCAAACAACACAACCACCTTAAATCTCCCCAGAGATTGTAAGATGAATCATGAATGTTAGGAGTGAATTCTTACTGGAGATAAATCCAAAATCCACAAATCTAGAGTTTCTGTTTTTGTTTTAGTTTACACAAATTGCTATCCCTGATCTAGTCTCACCAATATAACAAGTCATGATCATGCCATATTAGATGGCATATAGAAAGCTTTTCTATCAATTACTAATTATGATGCTAATGAGAAATACTTAAAACTATTTTACATAGTTTTCTTTGGCCTTTTTTTCATGTATACCGATACATTCAAGTTGCTTTATAAAGCTGGAATTATAAATGTATGTGCAATTCTATGTTCAATTTTTTCTGCATATTTATTATATTGATCATCATCAAATTCATTACATGGTCTTCAAACCTAGCACTATATAGCTGTAATTAATGTAAGAAACTGTAAAAACTTTTTAGGCTACTCTAACTTATTTAGCCAGTACACACATTATACATATCTTAGGATAGGAGTTCAGACTTTGAATGAGACAATCCTAATTTTGAATTCTGACTTAACCAGTAACTTGCTGTTTCTTTCTTTCTTCTTTCTCCCACTCATACAAAACATATCTGGTCTGCCTCTATTGTGTCAGATTTTGGAGATTTACTAGGTATATATTTAACTTACTTACAGGAACATGGGTCCTGCTCTCAGGGAACTTCATGTCTAATGAAGATTACAGGTAAATAAACAGAGAACATAGGAAGGTATAAATGCAATCTGCAAATAGGTAGATGATAGGTAAGAAGGTAGATAGAAAGAAAGTCAGCAAGCAGGGGCACAGTACCCATCTTTGAGGAGTTAGAGAATGCTTTTTGAAGGAACTGAAATTTCAAGTCAATAGAAACAGTATGCGCAGAAGTCATAAAACAAAGGAAAAGCACAACAAACACAAAAAATTAGGGCATGTGAACAATACAGTATCCAGAGATGAGTGTGCAGAGGTGAGATTATGAATCATAATGCATATTAAGAAATATAAACTTAATCCTGAGACGACTGGGAAACGAAATAATAAAATTAATGTATTAAAGTTACTGCAGAATATTTCTCAATTTCAAAATAATATCTATAAAATCCCAGCTAATATTACACTTACAGATAAAATAATAAATGCTTTCCCCTTGAAGTTAGGATCAAGAAAAATATGTCCACTATCACCAATTCTACTACTTTCATTGGGAACCACAGACCATGTACATCAAGTAAAAGATGTAAAAGGTAAAAAAAGATACAAATACTGGAAAAAAGTAAAAGTGGTTTTCTTTGTAGGTGACATATTTTGTTCATAGGCATTTCAAAAAAATCTACCTACAAACTCTTAGAAACAATGAGTGGATTCAGCAAAGGTGCTGGACACAGACTTAATATACAAAGTCAAAAGTACATCTTACCTTAAACAATAGCATAATGAAATTTAACATATATGTAATCATCAAAAATCATAAAACATAATAGGTATAAATCTGCTAAAATATGCGTAAGACATCTATCCTGAAAACTATAAAACGTTGTTGAGGGATTTAAAGATCTAAATAAATAGAGAGATATGTGGAATATACCATTTCCCTAATTTGGAAGACTCGGATTATTAAAATATTAATTCTCCTTAAAACCAAAATAATTTAAGTAGAATTAAAATTTAAACTCAGATTTTTTTGTTTGTTTAAGATATCTGCATGCATATGGATAGAAATTAACATGTAGTTTTTAAAGCTCATAAGAAAATACAGAGGACTTCTAATAGCCAACTCAAGACAAGAAACACAAAGCTGGAGACTTACACTCCCGGTCTGTAAGACTGACTGTAAAGCCACAACAATTAAGGCCACATACTGGCATAAACTGGATGGAACAGAACAGACTCCATTCAATAGAGGGAACAGAAAGAAGTAGGCCACACGGTGATGTTCATTGGAATTATGGTTAAGATGCACTGTGATTCCATGGAAAACGACAGTCTTTTCAATAAATGATGTTGGAACAATTAGTATCTAATAAGGGGAAAAGGGAATTTTGATCCTTATTTAAACCATACTCAAAAATTAATTTAAGGTAAATTATAATCTTAAATATCAAAAGGACAGAGAATAAAGCTCTTAGAAAAAGACTTAGGAGAACATTTTCGTGGTCTCAAGGCAGTAGAGGAAACTAAAAGCGTCAACTATAAAAGAAAAAAAATAATGCACCGGTCCTCATTAAAATTTGTTACTGACACCCTAAAATCATCATTAAAGAACAAACGAAAAGACATATTTATAATACATATACTTGACAAAGACTTGTATCTGTAATATATGAGAAAGAAAGTAGAGAAATGAGTACATGCAATCACCAAAAAGCAAACCATGAAAACTGAGTGCACCAACGGAATTGTACACATATATTTAGTTTTATTAGTAAAAGCCCTGAATGGAGAACTACCCATCAACAGAAAAATACATAATAAAGTGTGGGCTATTTATTCAATGGAGTGCTACATACCAATAAAATACATGTATGTATAGGTCTGCATACATATGTATATATATTTAATATATTAACATGTACACATACTTTTCTTTTCAAATTATTATTACTACTATTCATTTAATGTTTTGGAGATTATCTCCATCATTGTATCATTCTAACAGATTTGGTATTAATTGATCATGTTTAGGGGAGTTGATAAAAAAAATCATGTTGTTAAGAAAAATTATTATCATGAGCTCTGAGTTGAATTTATCAATGATTCAATTATCTTCTTAATTTAGAGGAAAGAGAAAGGACGGTATTTTATTGTCGGAGACTTTAAAATAGTTTTTAAAATTTTCTAAGACATAGAAACATTCTTATGTATAGCTTCAGTGTAATTTTTCCCTTGCATAATAGCCATGATTTTGTGATTCTGACTTAATGCTAGAAATTTAAAGTATGGTCAAGTTAAATTAAGAATAATTTTAGACTTAATCATGTACTAGCATCCTCTTTAGCTTTACACCAACATTGCTGGTAAGGATACAAAGTTAAAAATAAATACATTTACTGGCACTCTCATCAGACTTAGAGTCAAACTTGGACATTTTGAAATAAAATGTTCTACTTTACCATCGGTGACTTCCAAATACGCTTTTGTGATGATACTTCCAGCAACATTTAAAGTCTGGCAAATATAATAACCAACATCAGATCGCTGGACACTAGTAATAGTGAGGTCACCAGTCTGGGAGACTGAAAAACGGCTAGATGACTGTGGTGGCTGATATGAAAAAAGCAGATTCTAGAACACAGAATTTGGGGAAAAAAAGAATAACAATAGGTTAATTGTTATTTTCCATAATTTGGCATATGTATACATATTCATAAATGGATATCTAAACATTCACATGCACATACACATACCGCACCACATGCATACATATACAAATAAGCTAAATAAATATTCTTTCCTCACATGTTCACATATATAGATTTGCACATACGTAAACACATAAATGTATGAAGTTTAATGATCTAGTCTTAAAAAGGATTATTAAAAATTCTAAATAAATTCTAAATATTGATTATGCTTTTATAATTATCAGTTGCCAACAACACTAGAATTAAAAGGATATTAGGCATCCTTAGAGTTAAATGTTTTATATACTTAACCAAAGCGGTCAAAAGCTTTGCTTCATATACATATGACTATTAGCATTATAAACACTAATCTTATTATAAACAAAATTAAAGTTTAAGCATAGTCTGAGAAGTACAGTTCAAGGACTATCATTTTGGCACCATAATAAGTACTTCCACCAGCTTTCCATTATAAAAGTTCAGTAACTTCTTTCAAATTATTAATAATTTCTTTTTTCTCTTTTTAAATGGTGAGCATATAGCAAATTTAAGAATTCATAATGGAATACTGTATGAT
Source organism: Glossophaga mutica (assembly GCA_039655065.1). Taxonomy (NCBI): domain Eukaryota; kingdom Metazoa; phylum Chordata; class Mammalia; order Chiroptera; family Phyllostomidae; genus Glossophaga; species Glossophaga mutica. The sequence continues at coordinate 157,932,960 of CM077304.1, read as the reverse complement.
CTCACCTATAAGTGGAACTTAATCAACAAAACGAACAAGCAGGGGAAATAGAACTGGAGACATGGAAATAAAGAACTGACAGTGACCAGAGGGGAGGAGGGCGGGGGTAATGGGGGAATAAAGGGGAAGGGTCAAGTCGAAGAACATGTATGAAAGACCGATGAACTAGGACAATGGGGGTGGGAGGAGGATTAAATGTGGGAGAGGGAGCTGGGCAGGGGAGAGCAATGGGGGGAAAATGGGGATAACTGTAATTGAATAACAATAAAAAATTAAAAAAACAATTCATAATGGAGCTTTATTTCTGCAGAAAATTATCTTAAATACAAAGTAAAAACAAGCTGTGATTTTTTTTTTTTTGTGGTACAAATTTATGAGTGAAAATATAATGTTTGTTAGAGGGAGTATACATTTTATGCAAAATAACACACCATTTCATTCTCTCATGAAATAAAAAATAATACCATTTCTTTTAACAAAATAAAGCTGTTCTTTTTTAAAAGTTTAGTTGTCTTTTAACACATATCATTTTATAAAGGCTTATCTATTATTTCATGATATTATCTCCAATAATAATTATTTAAAAGTTGTATCATTAAAACAAACCAAACCAAATGAAATGAAAATTATCTGGAAATTTGATGTAAAATTTAAGAAATAGTTTATTTATAAAATTAAGCAAATCATTTAAATAATATTTTATTACAAAGAACTTCTAGTGGATTTACTATCACTGCTATACAGATTTTCTTACAGAATACACTTCCAATTCTTCCTGCTCTACTAAAATATTTTGTTTCTTCTTGTCTTTACTTTGCTGTCAGCAAGTCTAGTCCTTTGAGGCCAAATGGAATGTGTTAGAAGCAACCAAGTTACTAGAACTCAAATGATGGCATGCATCTCATAATCAAGTTAATATCTGCCTACTGAAGGAGAAACAGAAATAAACTCGATGGCACTGCCTATAGAAGATGACTGAGTCCAGTGAGTAAAATACCCATACATCATCTATGAACACAGTGTAAGCACCACAATGAAACAACACATCCATGGTTGGTGTAAGCAAAAAATAAAATGGGTTAGGAATATGTATATGAAAAATGAATGAAACATTTTTACAAGTATTAGAAGAAAAGGAAATATTTCCCTTTATTGAAGAAGGCAAGTCATGAAGAGATAAGAAGACTTACATTTTAAAAACTTAAAAGTTCCCTATTATTTTAAAAGTGAAATTGTTTCAAAATTACCTTTTCATTAAGCTGAAGCCAAATAGTGAACTTAGAGTTTGTAAGGGTACAGATCTCTATATCCTAGTGTCAAGGTATATAGAAAATTATTGTTTATAAAATATTTAGAGAGTATGATTTGATAGTAAATGGTGATCACATAGGATAGTTTTCAAAGAATTAGAGTATGCTGAGCTATATTTAACATGACAAGTATGTTTAAGAAAATTTAATACTGTTTTATACATTTTGTTATATGTATTATATGTATTTCATAGATATGAAATGAAGAAGACACTTCTGATTCCTGGTGCTTCAGGGAACTTTCAGGCACTGAATAGTTACCATCTCTGTGTTAAATGTGTATACATCTCATTTAACACATAATTACAGATATCTGTAGAATAGAAATGATAACTAATTGTGTTGAGGAAAAAAAAATTTTTAATGTCCCTGAACTGGAACTAAAGGTAAATTTTATATAATAGAACCATAACTATTCTATATACCATCCTGTGTAACAAAACTGGGCAGGAAAAACTGCTTTGAGAATTAAAACAATGAAGGAAATTTTGTATGAAATTTTCTCTCTCATTGCTGAAACTTCCTATGAAACTCAGAGATTTCACAATTCTCTTAATGTGACAGTTGTATGACTAAATTATATAGATAATTGTATATATTAATGTATTATATATTATGTATTATTAAAATTATAATTGTGGCACTTGTCTTTGCCGATTGAAATAATATACCAAACTCATACCTGACTCCCCTCTCTCCTCCAAAAAATAGCTGGTTGAGGATTTCCGGTTGCTTCACACTGAAAAGTTACAGTTCGTCCCAAGGCAACAACCTGGTCACGGGGTTTCACAACAAAATGCGGAGGTTCTAAAGGAGATGAAACAAATTACATAGAATCAAAAACATGTAGTTTGTGTCTTAATTGAGACAATTTGCTGATATCCCAAGTACTTCTGTTATTTTATACAACTCATCATATACAACAGTATGTAACATACAAATTTACAACCTGAATTCAACTGATGCTACATTGTTAAATGCACACTTGCTGAATGGAATAGAGTTGTTTTGAGAGGAGGTTTTTTTATGACCTAAACTTATAAGATTAACCTCCACATAAAAACAGTGCTTCAGCTGCAATTTGACCCCTTATATTCTCCATATACCTGAAATTTGCATGAATAAATATCTTTTCTCATTTAGGGCTGCTTAAAAGTGAACACACTTTAATCATACTAAAACCTTCTGATGTAGGCAGGTCCTAAGATTTATTTAACTCAAAAGCTCCTGAAATGCTACCATGCAAATTACAACCATTCAAAATCCTCAGTCCAATTACTTGAACAAAAATGAACTTAAAGCAATAGTGGAGTCCCATACCTCCTTCATTTACATAGACAAGGGCATATTCAAACAGAATGTATATGGAAATGAGGGCAAATTTGAAACATCTGCTCATCCTGACATTCTAAATACTGACAGCTTTGTCCAAACTGTTTGATTTACATGGACTTAAATGGCCACTCCATCCAGCAGTAAATAGAGTGTCAGAAAATTGTGTCAGTTACACTGAGAGCAACGGCAGCTGAAAACACTAGGTTGCTGATGGAGTCACTCCTAGAAAAAAAATATGCTTGCTTGGACTGTGCTTTATGCTTGGAAAAATGTGCATTGAATATAACTTTTTACCTACTGTTTACACTTCTCACATTCATTTCTTATCAACTGTCTGAAACACCTAATTATTCTCTCTTGTCTCAGTCCAAATTGAAGTGAATGTCTTAAGCCAGACATTTAATAGTTTATACAAGATAGGGTTCTTCTAATCCACTTTTAAAGACTGTTCCATTGTTTCTAACATTTTCCCTAAAAGTACTTTTAGTTACTCATGTCAGTCACTTAGGATAACTCTGTAAAATGAATATGAATAAAACATTATATTCAGATTATTCCTACAAATGTTTACACTCTGCTCATAAGAATATGATTTTTTTTTGTTAATGAAGGTGAAGATTTGAAAGGGTATTTTTCTCAAGCTAAATATTTTCTCATCAATCTAAGACACACAAATATTTATAATGTATCTCATATATAAATTTTATAAGTTTATATATATATATATATGTAATTCCTTAGAAAAAGGGATATGTAAAACAACTAGCTGAAGATTACATGGTGGCAAAACTGAAGAAAGCAATTAGCTCTCCTAACTCCCTCTATACTCCCTTTTTATTTTTAATTGAGGTTTAGTAGAAATTATACCATTTGACTAGAAAATTATAGGAGACCTGAAAAATCAGGTCAAATGCCTTCAAATGTCCTGTAACTTACAGGGAAGAAAATACAAAGCTAGGAGATATAGTTTAGGTTCAATTTGGTAAGGCTAAAGTTCTACCTTATAATTTTTTAGAGCTCTGATTGTAATTGAATGGTTTACTCATGAATTTAGCAAACGCTGTCTTTATCCAGGTATAATAAAAAGCATATGCATCATCGCTTGGGGATTTTCCTCTACACACAGCCATACAGGAGCATTTAATTCATTCATTAGGGGTTGAAATAATTGATGTAGATATCAGAGAGAAAAAAAATGAAAGGATTGACTGTATATAAAAAAACAACTTAAAGCCAGAAGAGACTTTAATTTGTTTCAATAAAAAATAACAAATGATTAATTAAATAAATGGGAGAATATGATTTTTGCAATATGCAGGACATTTGGTTAGGAAAATATAAATGCTTTAACCACTTAGACAAGTAAAAACTTCGGGTGGTCTCTTTCCTATATATCTTACAAGCATGTCTAATAATGTGTGCCAGAATCCCTGGTTCCTTTTATAAAATGCCAGCTCTCTTCAAACCTCAGAGACCTATTTGGGAACAAGGGACAGAAACCCTTGTGCTAACTACATCTATCCTGCAGCAACCCTTCCACACAGGATATTTGACTGGAAATGAATTCACTCCATTTTATAGGGATATTGTCCAGCCAACATCAGCAGTGACATCAGCCACAGAGTACGTCTTAGAAACAGAACTAAAAAAAATTCCCTGTACACATATGTCAAATATCAGATGTAGATTTATTTCTAAAAATAATTTACATGAATTAAATATACCAACTTATCAACCTATCTTAATCACCTATATTTAGATGAAGACCACCATTTCATAATAATATTTACGAAAAAATGTTTTTTTTTCAAGGCTATAACATTTAAACTTTCTATAATTAAAAATACATAATCGTGTTAGTAATGTCATATATGGTCAGTGTTAAAAATTTAGAAAATGAGACAAGCAAAGACAAAAAAGGTACCTATAATTCAACCATGCAAATTGCACTGTATTGTTTAAAATAGTCTCTTATAATATCACTTAATGACTATTTAATAATACATATAATTATTTAACCAATCTATTAGTTTTAAATTTAGCTTGTTTCTAGTTTTCACTATTAAAAACAGTGGTATGATTAACATCCTTCTCAATTATATTTAAAGTTATTCCAACTGGCACTGTCTCTACCAGAGCACTTTCCTCTAAAGCCTCACAAATACTGAGCATTAACATCTTATCCAAACTGAAAATGGAATCTCCTCTTAGCATCTTTATGTCAGCGGCATGAAACACCTATCTTCGTATTATCTTGTCACAGATACCCTACTTGTTGAGGAGACTGTGTCCTATCTTTTTTATTTCTAATTACCATGGATAGGGTTAGATGTTATCTACTTCTCATATATGTTGTAGGTACATTTTTCCATTTTGTTAACAGTCTTTTTAATCTGGTTAGATTTGTAATACATACATAATATGTAAACATTCAACTCCATTCTCATCCTGTACTCTTGTCTTTTTTTATGTGTCTAGTAGCATATAGAAAGTTATTTTTTCAAATAGCCTATTATTTTATCACCATTACTGAATAATCTGACCTATCTGTATTAATGTAAAGTGACACTTTTATAATATTTGTGCAGCTTTTTAACTGAAAAAACTAAGGAGCTACTTTTAGGGTCAAAATTATTTTCTGGCCTAACACTTAACATACCCATGGAAAATCCTCCAAAAATGGTGTCCCAGCATCCCTTTAAAGAGTGAAAGGGCCTTCCCCAAGTTGCTGAGCATGAAGGTACTACTCAAAAATCTAATCACTATTTATATGAGAACAAACATTTATCAAAGCAAACTTTAATAAAGTTTGGACACATCATGTTGATACTTCTTACACAAAATGAAGTGAATCTGACATATAAAAATGAAAATGAGTGCAAAGAACTTGAACTGCAAAGTTATTCACCAATTGGACTTTTAATGACTATTATTGAACAATTATAAAAACTCAGACAGACCTGAATACATAAACATATTTTGGACAAAATTCCAAATTGTTCTCTGGGTACTTATGTTAGTTTATCTTAAGAGATATAATCTGAAGTAGTACTTAACCAAAATACAGTCCTACCACTTACTTTATGTCTCATTTAAGGAGGAAAAAAATAAAAGGATTCAGATCACATATCATTTAATAATACATAAAGTTAGCAACCCCATTACCTTCACTCTTTGTCAGTTACCCATACTTCCTGCAGACTTTATTCTGTGCAGTCTGTCTTTGTGGCCAATGACAAGTGAAACATGGAGGCTGACTGGTTGAAGGACATGGAAGGGTATGGATGGAAAGGGGAAGAGAAGTTCCAGTCACAGTGACACGGTGATTAGAAGATGGCCAATAAAATGTCAACTTACCAGACCCAACTAAAACAAAAGAAAAAGAAAACATGGAATAAATAAAAATAAAAAACAGAAAACAAAACAGAAAAAGTAATTTAACAATGATCTTCCTTTTAAAATAAAATAAAGAACACATTAATATTTGGATGCATGGCTTATACTGTTCATGAATGAATATATTTGTTAGCATTTTAAGTATAATCATGAATAATTTAAGAAAGATAGAAATGGATCTTAAAATCTCTTCAATGATTAAATGGCAGAGCTACAATGGATGACAACTGTAAAATTATAAAACACTTTCCAATGGCTTTACATTTTACTACCAGATGACAGGGTTAGATAACTATATGTGTAATGAGTTTTGAAAACACTATACATTTTAACTGCTAATGCTATACAGATTAGAAATCAAGTATCTTAATCAAAGTTAAAGAAGTGTTAAATTCTGTAACTCCACCCCATATTAATTTTTTAAAGTTTCATGCTGTCAATGATATTCTATTAAACCATGCTTTTCATACTGGAATAAGCATAAGTTTATCTATTTTAAATACAGACTATGATTCTATAGGTTAGGAGTATGGCCTGAGATTTTCATTTCTAACAAGCAACCAGGTGCTGCTACTGTTTCATGACCACAGGCTAAGCAGCAAGATTATTACAAGGTGTTACATTTAAATTCTTGCATATTTTAATCGGAAAGAAACATAAAAAGTGTGAATATATTATGAAAACTTTATAACAATAATAAAGTCATAATCACATTACCTGTTTTCCATAATCAAACACTGGTCATTTCAACATATCAACTAATACATATTTTAAATACTAGAAAACAATTGTTTTGTTTTGCACTTTCAGAAGCAAAGACAATTACTATTGTCTAACGTAGAACTTTCTCATAAAAGCCCAATATATACCCATAATACATTTTACTCAAATAAATAATCCCTATGTAGGTAAATCAAAATTAAAGACACTTCATATGCATTCCTATAGTTTAACTAAGTGAACTATGCCAAGCACTGCTGCTGTGAAATAGTAAAGTTTTATAAGAGACAAAGGTTCTCGTACCTATTATTACCACTTACACAACACTTAAAAGTAACTCAGAAACACATTTTAATTCACATGTTCCCTTCAACATGACTGACATAACTTGTCTTTATTTTTCACTTAAAAAAAAAAAAAAAACCTTGAAGCATAATTTTTTTTCATTCACTCAGGCAAGAAAAGGGAAAATTTTTTCTCATTTACTCAAGCAAAATGTTTGTAAAAGAATCAGCTTTGCTATCCCAATTTAAAAACACAAAGTAAATCAAACTTGGTTCCAATTCTTGAAACCTCAAAAATGATGTCTTTTAAATAACAGGAAGAAATACTCAGAAACTATGAGAAAGAGAACCTGACGAACTGTAGCAACAAAGTTTTGCTTTGAAAAAAGCAAAAGGTGTAGGATCATATTTTGGGGTAATCTGAAAATAAATTTGATCTAATTGGACTCATACATTCAAAAATGAAGCCTATTTAAAATTGAGAGATTATGGGAATGATTCCTAAATGTTTTCTAGTTGTACAACTTCAAGTACTTTAAAAAATTGCTGAAATATTTCAAAAATACCCAACATGTTAAAGATAAAAAAATTATTGGAAAGCAGCTCATTCAAAATTTAAAAAGTACTTTTTCCTTGCTTATGTTTTTTCCAGCAATTAAATTATAAAGGTTGAATATTTTATTAAAACCCAATGTGATTAAGAATTTCAAGTTAATGACAAATAATAACCGGAAAATATTTCATAGCCTATTAATGACACTAAAAGTTATCTAAGAACAATGTCTAACATAGAAGCTTTTCTAAAACAGAAGTTTTTAAGAGAATCCTATTTTGAATAATCATTTTGACTTTTAATAACCATGACTCTCAGGAAATGATTCCTCTTATCCACATGAAAACCTGCCTGTCCAAGTGAACCCCCTTTTCACTTGTTCTAGTTTCAGTAAACAAATAAATGTCATCAATATCCTGCACATAAAATCCTTCTGCTCACTTGACGGAAATTATCACCCCAAAGTTTCTCTTCTAAAAAATAAATGAAATAAATTCCTTTAAATTTTCCTCAGCTGTCCCCTTTCTCCTTGATCCTCTCAGGGTTAGGTCAAAGAATTTTCTTTCCATGCAGAGTCAGGACCGTCTCCACAACAGGCAGTGCCTATTAGTGTCGAGTTAGGTATGTGCAGGAACAATCCGTGGGAAGAAGAGTCCTTTGGATCCCGTTCACTCATTATCTACTAAAGTTTGTGATTTATGAGTGGTTTCTCTCTTACCATCCTCATAACTCTTCTCAACAACTTTTCTTTCTGCTATAAAGGCCAGGAACACTTCTGTTGCAACTCCCTCTTCCCTCTCAGAGGAAAAGGCTGTCTGTCTCTATCTCTAATAAAACAATAAAACTCTAAAATTTTAGGGCTGGAAGTGACCTTAGAACTTATCAGTCTAGCCCCATCCTTGCTGCACAAGAAACGGAGAACCTAAATTGTTAAATAACTTTCCCAAGGCCACAGACGCTTAACCGAAGCCGGCCTTCCAGGCCTCTTGCCTAAATCCAAATCTCTACACATTTTCCCACCAGTTAAATCAGTTTGGGGAGAACCATATGCAATAGGACACAAAATCTATTTGATTTTACATTTAAATAATGCCTCATTATATTAAAATATTTTAAGAATGTTTAGTTATTGTTTTAAAAATACATGAAAAACTAGTAGGTAAGAAGAATGTAGACTTAGAGCCTCTTGAAAGGTTCACTTTTTGGTTAAGTAACAACAACAAAAACACTATTATTTCTTACAGGTGAACCAATTTAAATCCCAATACTTGAAACCAATATAAATTGAATAAAGTATTAATCTTTTGAAATATAAGAATAATATTTTCATAATTTTTTTCTTAAGGTAAATATGCTAAATAGGAAGGTAAAAATAACCTTTGAAAATAAATATACTTTAAGAGATTAAAATGTACTATTTAATTTTTTAAAAACAGAAACATTATGCAGATTACAATCCATCTCCAGTGACAACTCTAATTTTCTTTTATACTGAAGTACTTCAAGAATGGGATGAGGAATTAGAGAACTTGCCAGAAGGCTGAATTTGTAGGAAGCATACTGTTTTCACTCAGATTATATTTTCATGGGGGAGGAGGGGAGAAGAGTTACAGTAAATCTAAATATATAAACATTTATATAACATATAAATTATATAATTATAAAACTCCTGTTCCTTTTCATGATTAAAAGAGAAAAAAGAGAGCGTTCTCTAAAATGATTAGAGATAATACAATTATTATATACTTGACTAATAGCTTTAAAAAAAAACAAAACACTGTTTAAAAAGTTTGGGAAATTTTAGCCTTTCTCTCCTCTCTATCAAACACACACACACTTAGTATAATAGACTTTTTTCCTCTTTTGAATGTTACATCAAAGGGCTCCAGATTGTTTAATTACTTTGATATCTCTTTCTAAGAATATACATTTTTCAGATAATTTTTAGGTATAACTAAGATGAGATAAGAGAGAAAGGAAGCAAACAATGGAGCAAAGAAAGGGATGAAAGAAAGAAAATAACGGAGGGAGGAAGAGAAGGAGGAAGGAAATACTCATTTTTCTATCTGTCATATTTGGGAGATGTGAGTCAAAAAGATGACAAATGTTTGAAGAAATTATACAGAGGCTGGAGGAAGAGACATTTTTTTGGTCTGAGAAAATAAGTTAGCTGGACAGATACTTAAGTCTTCAAATCAGGTCTCATAAATACAGGAACCAGCCAATCTTGATAATTACTTAGACCCAAAGAGAAGATAATGGGCCTAAATAGCATGAATGACTTAAGGAAAGTACAGAAAAGAAGCAGTTAACAGTAAAGGTCACTGAACCATGAATTGGTTGCCAACCGTGATGTCTCCAGCGGTCTTTAAAAATGGGATTTACATCCATTTGGCCACAACAGTTTAGCTATAACTCTGTCTGGTAAAGGAACAGAGCAGCTGACTAAAAGTGTTTTCTACGCTATGATTTTGAGTATGGAAATTCAGAACCAAAGCAGGAGAACAGATATATTCTTTTTAGTTAATATTACCGTAAGTTGATGAAGTACTTCATACGCATTTATCCTATGATAAATCCAAAAGATATTAGAAATATTTAAAGAAAGTAAGATATTTGTATAATTGGCACTATATTACAATTAAGATTGTGATGTTTTTATACTGAAACTCAATTTTGGAAGATTAATGGCAATTTGAGTTTAAACTTACAAGTTATATAAATGTTGAGATTCTTCACTGCTGGCTTTGGCCACATAACTATATTAAAATGTAATGACAGAAGATTATCACAGTATTTGGGTCTCAAATAATTTAAGTGTTCTAAATTCCTAGCATGATTCTATATAAGATTTCATAGTTAAGCAAATTTATCTGTGGTAGAACCAGTCCTGCTTGTAAATATCAGAGAACAGCAGTTTTCCTGAATGTGCTACAAATGAAATTACCTGGACTAAAGAATTTTTCTGCTATATTTTAAATATTAATTTTCATTATAAGTAGCTAAATTCTAATCAATCCTTAAGTTGATGTGACTTTTTTTCCATTTTCATATATAGTACCTTTTGAAGAGCAGGGCTCAATCAACAAATATGGCAGACTAGAACTGTAAAAACCACATTCCAGAAGAATATGAATGGAGTAAAGTAGTAGCTACAAGATTTTGGTGGAAATGCATTTTTATTAAAACAGAGGACCCCTCAAATTTTCAAGCACTAAAGCTATCTACATTTGAACTGACAAAAACCAGTCACTGTTATGCTAGAGCAATTATATTCATAGACACTCATGAGTGATCATATCTCTCACAATTAAAAGTCCTTAGAATATTTTAATACTAAGGTATGAATTCTTTTGGGGGAAAAGATTGAGTTTAACATAAAAGCCTGTCATTATGCCTTTCAACTTTTCAGACATTAAAATAGAGTAATTAAGAGCAGCATTTTTAGAATATATTTAATGGAAACATCAAATACTATGAACTTTTCCCCTCCATTCAAATCTTCCATTATTCCTCTATGTAGACGGATAGTTCTGGAGATAATTCTGGTTGTTACAACCTAAAGGAGGTGGTGTTTTTGGCATTGAGAAGGCAGAGGCTGGGATACTGATAAATATCCTATAATACATAAGACAGCTCTCCACATCAAAGACTGATCCAACCCAAGATGTCAATAGTGCCAGGACTGGGAAACCTTGCTGTAGATTATCCATTCAATCTGAGCTTTAACAGCATACTAACAAATAATTACTTCCCCTCAATACATAAAAAAAGTGTCTTGCACAATCCTAAATTATCAAAGGTACTCACAAATAGTTAATATTCTTCCTCTTTTCCAACTGCTTCTAAAAATGCGGCAACTTTACCAAAAATAGTTAGTAAATGGTGCAACTTGCCTACTGAAGAGTCTGGGATTGAAATACAACTAACCATCAATCTATGACAACTTGTATGACACCTGAATAGAATCTTGAGATCATAATTTTGATGGTAATGTTCCCTAAATCGATTTAGAAAGCCAGAAACCTAGATCTTTTCCCTCCCTCCTCCTTGACATGCACAATCCATTATACAATTCCATAGCTTTTATTTTGTAACTATTCCTCCATTATATCCACCTCTTTCTATCTCTATTGCCACCCTCTGGCCCTGTTATCCAATAGGGCTCACTTGAACTATCGTTAGTGCTTTATTTATTTATTTATTTTTTTTTTTTTTAATTTATTTTTTATCCAATCCAATTTCACAATGTAGCCAGAGTAATTAAGACCAAAACTAAATTAAACTAATAAGATTATAGTGCATTTTTGCTTAAAATCTTTTAATATTACCCTACTGCTCTTAAAAGAGAGAGCAAAATCCTTAACACGGACTTGCTGTATAACTCCTCAGTGTCGTCTTATGCCTCTCCTCCTCTGTCTCCCCACCTGGCCCCATAGGTCTTCTTTTAGTCCTTGAGAAGGTCAGGCTCCATCTTACCTCTGGTGTTCTTTGTGCTGCATCTTGGGATCCTTCCACTTCATCTATTTAATTCTGCTCACCTTACTTCTCAGCTCAAAAATAAAAATCTTTAAGGAGCTACCTCTACATTTGATAATATATATTATCAGAATGCTACCTTAACCTCTCTCCATAGCACTTCTACTTTAAAATTACACATTTGTGTGATTATTCTATAAATGCCTGTTTTCCAAACTAGCTTATATACTCCATGGTAGCAAGTGCTTAACCATTTTTTTTTTTTTTTTGGCCAAAATGTCTCTGGAACTTACCAAGTTGAGGACATTATCCACATTGCAAATAGCTACTAAAACAGTGAACAAATGACAATGACCTTCCTGATGTTCCCATTGCCCAAATGAAATAATTTTCTCTCTTTCTGGCTTATCTAAATCTTCACAAATATACTTTTTACATTCTGCTGCTACTGTAGATATTTGTGTATATTGCTTGCTCTTATTCATGAGGCAGTAATAAGCTTCATTAAGGCAGGGTCCATGCCTTATTAGGTCACACATCACATCAGAAATACAAGATTGGAATTCAGGTCTGTACTGCTCTTAAAATTCTTGTTTTTACTACATTGCATGATCTATTTGTTTAAACAAAAAAGTTAAACCTTATACCAATATAATTTTGTTTCTGAAGTGTTTTGGGTCTATTGCTTACACAAAATAACTTTCAATAAAAAATTATTTATATTTTCCCTGGCTGGTGTGGCTCAATGGGTTGGAGCACTGTTCCGTAACCAAAAGGTTGTGGGTTTGATTCCTGGTCAGAGCATATGGCTAGGCTGCAGTCCAACCCCAGTCAGAGTATGTGCCATTTCTGGTCTGTGTACGTATGGGAGGTAACCAAGTGATGTTTCTCTTACATTGCTGTTTCTCTCTCTCTCTCTTCCTTTCTCTCTAAAAGCAATGAAACAATGGCCTCAGATGAGGATAAAAAATTAGCTATCAACATCCATTTATGATAAAAAAACTCTCAACAAGATGGGTATAGAAATAACTACCGTAACTTGATAAAGACTATGTATGACAAGTCCACAGCTACCATCCTAGTCAATAATGAGAAGCTGAAAGCTTTTTCTCTATGATCAGGAACAAGACAAGTATGCCCACCTTAACCAGTATCACTGAATACAGTATTGGAAGTCCCAGCCATAAGAGTCAGACAAAAAAAAAATTTTAAAAACAAAAGGCATCCAAACTAGAAAAAAAAGTAAAACTGTCACTATTTATAGATGACAGGATACTAGATATAGAAAAACCTGAAAAAGCTGCCAAAAATTAATAGAATAAAAAAAATTAGTAAACTAGCAGGATGCAGAATCAATATAGAGAAATTTGTCATCTTCCTATACACTATTAACAATCAGAAGTAATTAAGACAATTCAATTTGCACATGTATCAAATAAATAAGTTTAACCAAAGAGGTGAAAGACCTTACTCTGAAAACAATAGGACATCGAAGAAACAAACTGAAGAGACCACACATGAATGGAAAGATATACCATGTTCATGGACTGGAAAGATTGATATTGCTAAAACAAACATACTACCCAAAGAAACCCAAAGATTCAATGCAATTGCTATCAAAATACCAATGACATTCTTCTAGAACAAATAATCTAAAAATGTATATGGAAAAATAAAAGTCCCCAAGTAGCCATAGTAATCTTGAGAAAGTAGAAGAAAGTTTTACATATCATGCTCATTATTCCAAACTGTACTACAAAGCTACAATAATCAAACCATTATCACATTAACACAAAAACAGACAAAAATCAATGCAACAAAATAGGGAGCCCACAAATAAAACCTCATTTATATGTTCAACTAATTTATGACAAAAGAGGTAAGAGTATAGAATGGGAGAAACAATAATCTCTTTACAAGTGTTGAGAAAACTGCACAGAAATATGCAAAAAGTTATATTGGACCTCTCTCTTACAGCATACACAAAAATAAACTCAAAATGGATCAAACACTTAAAAATAAATCTGGAAACCATAAAATTCCTAGGAAAAAATACAGGTATTAAACTATTTGACATGAATCTGAGTAGTATCTTTTTGGATATGTTGCTTTGAACAAGGAAACAAAACAAAAAAAAAGAAAAAAGGAACAAAAGAACTTCATCAAAATAAAAAGCTTCTAAAACAAAAGAAATCATCAACAAAACAAACAAAGAACCTACTGAATGGGAGAATATATTTGCAATTGATATATCCAACAAGAAGTTGATATTCAAAATATATGAGGAATTCATACAACTCTTAATAACCACCACACAAAAAAAATACAGATGGCCAACAGCACACATATAAAAGATGCTCATCATAACTAATCATCAGGGAAATACAAATAAAAACCACAATGAGATATCACCTCACACCAGTCAGAATAGCTACTATAAAAATTTGTCCACAAATAGCATGTTGGCAAGGACGTGGCGAAAAAGGAACCCTTATGCATTGTTGGTGGGGCTGCAAATTGTTGCAGCTGCTATGCAAAACAGTATAGAGGTTTGTCAAAAAACTAAAAATAGATCTACCATATCATCGAGCAATTCTACTTCTGGGTATTTATCTAAAGAAAATAAAAATGCTAATTTGAAAAGATATATGCACCCCTCTGTTCATTACAGAATTATTTACAATAGCCAAGATATGAAAGCAACCTAGGTGTCCAGTGATAGATGAGTGCTTAAAGATGTGATGATACACATGCACAATAACAAGAACAACAAATGCTATGCAGTGATAAAAAAAGAATAAAATCTTGCCATTTACCACAATATGGATTGATCTAGTGGGTATTTTGCTAAGTGAGGTAAGTCAGACAAAGAATGACAAATTTGACAAATACCATATGATGTGGAATAAAAAACAAAACAAACAAAACCAAAACATACTCAAAGAAACAGAGACCAAAAGGATGGTTACCAGAGGAGAGAGAAATAGAGGGATGATTTGAAAAGGTAAATGGGAATATAGTGAATAATATTGTTTTAAATTTGCACAGTGACAGACAATTACTAGATTTAGAGGGGCGATATCACTGTAAGGTATAACAATGTCAAATTACACTTGAAACTAATATAACTAATATAATATTGTATACCAAATTACAAAGTATACTTATATTTAAATAAGTAATTTATAAACAAAGTCAACAAAATGAAATGACAACCTATTAAACAGGATAAAATATTTGCAACTCATATATTTAATAAGTAGTTAATATGCGAAATATATAAAGAATTCCTACACCTCAATAGCTAAAAGCAAATGATCTGATTAAAAAATGGACAGAGGACTTGCACAGATACTTTCCCCGTGAAGACATACAGGTGGCCAACAGATGTATAGTAAGATGCTCAACTTTACCAGCTATTACAGAAATATAAATCAAACTACAATGAGATGTCACCTCACACCTGTTCAATTGGCAACTATCAATAAAACAAGAAATAATAACTGGGAGAAGATGTGGGAAAAAAAAAAAAAGAAATCCTGTACACTGCTGGTGGGAGTGTAAATTGGTACAGCCACTATGTAAAACAGTATGGAGAATCCTCAGAAACAAAACAAAACAAAACAAAAACCCTGCCATATGATTCACCAATTCCACTTCTGAGCATTTATTCAGAGAAAACGAAACACTGATTTAGAAAAGATATACGTACCGCAATGTTTCCTGCAACATTATTTACACTAGCCAAGAGAGGAAAACAAGTGTCTGTTGATGGCTGACTGGATAAAGAAATGTGGTATTTCATACCATAGAATATTATTCATCCAGTAGAAAAATAGGAGAATCCTTCATTTGAAACAACATGGGTGAACCTAGAGGCCACTGTGTTAAGTGAAATAAGTCAAACAGAGAAAGAGAAATCCATATGGTCTCACTTACAATGTAAAGTCAAAAAACAAACAAACTCAAAGATACAGAGAACAGATCGGTGATTGCTTGAGCTGGAGGTGGGGTGAGGGTAAACTTTCAGTTATAAAATAAGTAAGTCATAAGGATGCTGTATACAGCATAATAACTATAGTTAATACTACTGCACTCTTTGTTGGAGCAATTGTTGAGAAAAAGGAACACTTGTTGTACACTGTTAGCTGGAATGTAAAATGGTGCAGCCGCTAAGGAAAACAGTATGAAAAGTTCTTAAAAAGTATGAATAGAGTTACTAAGTGACTCAGACTCTTTTGGTTATCTACCTGAATTATTTGAAAATGGTTATTCATAAAGATGAATCCACACCTATGTTCACTATAGCATTATTCATGATAGACATGGAAACAATTTAAGTGTTTTTCAAAGGCTGACCAGTTAAAAATGTAGCACACATTTATGGCACGATATTACTCGGCAATAAAAAGGATGAAATATTGCCATTTGCGATGACACGGATGGATCTTGAGAGTGACATGCTAAGTGAAGTCAGTCAGAAAGAAAAGAACAAGAACCATATGATTTCATTCATATGTGAGATATAAATAAAACAGAAAGCAATGAACAAACTCATAGACATGGACAATGGCGTCGCGGTCTCTAGAGAATAAGGGGGGGTGGGGGAGAATGGAGAGGATAAAGGGGGCAAATATGTGGTGAGAATAGGGCACTAGGCTTTGGGTGGTGAGCACACAATGAGTAAACAGATGATGTATTACAGAATTAAAAACCCTGGAAAATTATATAATGTGATTAACTGATGTTATACCCCACTAAATTTAATTTGAAAAAAGGAAAGTTGCTAAAAGAGTAAATCTTAAGTCCTCCTAACGTAAAACAATTTTTCACAACTATATATGATGATGGATATTAACTAGACTTATTGAGGTGATCATTTTGCAATACATATAGAGTCATTATGTTGTATACCTGAAACTAATATAATGCTATATATTAATTATACTTTAATAAAAGGGAAATTACTTAAATGTACCATTCATGCATTAATATATTAAATTAACAGGGACATAATTATTCTGCTCATATTTGGATAGTTTTCACCCTAATCAAAAAGTTTGGGGGAGGAAATGACTCATGCTATATTTTATTTTATCATTGAAAAACAATATCAAAACAGCCGATATCATGTCTGAACAGTTATGTGCTGCAACATTTTAGGACAACCACTGTAAATGTCAAATGTATTCAGTCAGATATCAACATAAATGTTCACAGTTTGCTACACAGTATAAAGACGTATCTGACCTCAATTTTCTCATCTGTAAATCTAACCAAAGTAAATGATTTGAAAGCTCCATACACATCTAACATTCAAAATCTCAGCACTCCAGTAGAGAAATTTATTATTTAACATTTATTCCCAAGAAAACTAAACCAGGCCAAATTTATTTAATATCGATTATATTTAGTAATTTAGTACATTTGGGGAAAACATCTATATCACTGGGCCAAGAAAATCTTACCCACTGCTATGCAGATGAATAAATCAGAGTGAAACTCAGAACATAAGGCCCATGATTTACTAATGTGGTACAGTGTCATTATTTGTCACAGAATCATCTTACATATCCATTATTTGTTGTACCTGACTATTCTACTTATTTCTTCAAATACTTGCTTGGCACAAAGATTAAGAGAATGTTTCAAATTATCTGTAGGTAAGCCATGTGACGAATGCTTTTCCTTTTGAATAATTTTTAAGATTTATATCAGTTTGTTTGAAATAACTGAAAGCAACCCAAACTCTTTATGAGTAAATGAAAGAAATCTCAGAGAATGTCACATCTTCTTCAACAGTCATGAGGGTTAAAATGGATATTTCTGAAAGGCTATAAGAATAAAAGAAGTTCTTTACATTGTCCTTCCTATGGGAAATAAAATGGAAAAGAATTATAGGCCATAATACTGCTGGGTCTCAATCAAATCAAATAACATTAGGGGGAAAAAAAACCAGCAGGAGTGCAGCTCCACATTCTATTTAGGCTCCTGGATCATAACAGTTAGGAGCGGGAGCTGTTCTCACAAATCATTCTCTTGTTAAATTCTGTAGTGGGACTTCATTAAACCTCTTGGCCCGATGGCGTTTTACTTTCAGCCAGTTTACAAAGGGCTCAGCTTGGCAATATCGATTCTTTAAGTCTCTTCATACATTGACTTCTTGGGTTTTCTTTTTACAATCATGAATCTCTTTTCCTATCAGCCTTTCAAATTGGCTACTCATTTTTTAAAAGTCATTATTTTAACTACAAAATAAACAACAGCAAGAAAAAAATCACAAAAAATCTGCAACAAATTCTATAAGAGGGACTTTTTGAATAAGACTCTTGAGTTTAGCATTAAAAATAGCAATACATACACCAGGAGGTGGCAAATAAATATAACATTGTGATGTGTATTATATCAACATATTATAATTACAGATGACTATATTGTAATTACATATAAAATTATATTATTATAATATATAAGCTATTATACAAGTATAAATATCCCCCAACCCCTGAAATGCTATTTATTATAGTAACGCTGATATTACCGGGCCTCTGTGGATCCCCGCCACATGTCAGGGTGAATCATTCCCTAAAGAACTGGTCTACTCTATCTTGTCAGAGTCTTGCAAAAATGTCACATACATATCAAGGTTCTTAAAGTCATCTAGCAAAGCTTTGGAGGTTTTATAATATGTGTTTCATCACGATGTTGATGAACTCGCAGTTCTTAACCAGGATCTCACATTGTAGTAAACCTCACTTGAATCTGCCAAAAGGCCCCCTGACACTATTAGTTTTGGCTTTGAATCAAATAACCACATTAATGGCCAGAAACAATGTACTATTATACTGCCAGCTTTTCTGAAATCGGCAATTTAAGCAAACTGTTCCAACGAATGATTTAAATGAAGTCTACATCAAAGACGGGAAATTCAGAACTGAAAGGCCCAACTTTTTCTCTCGTTACTTCTTTTATGCCTGAGTATCATACGAGCTCTGAAAAGTCATATGACTCTTCCACAAAGATCTCATATGCTGATAGGAAGCTGAACATAGCACACCCTGTATATGGAAACCGCAAATTCATAAAGGAGGCGTTCTTCCCCCATAGCTTGTTTTTTGAATATGGGTTTATTAAATCTTATGCCCTAGTACTGGCAACAAAAGCCAAAGCATGCTATCTTGTTTTACTTTTACCTAAATTTTAATTTTGCATTCTGAAATAGTTACTTAGTGACCCATAAAAAATAGAAAAAATCCACACACACACGCAGTATGTTGCATTGTAAAAGATTGCCATGTGATTTGGTTATCTTCAAAGTTGTTACTTCACATCTTAGAAAATGGTCCAAATGAACAGATGCACATTCCTTTTAATGGATTGTGCCTTTCATCCAATTTCAAGACTATTAAAGTTTTAAGTTATATGGAAGTTATTACTGGGGACCATCTTAGAGCCAAATTATTTTTATCTCCAGTTAATTCAATTGTTCCAATATATGAATTGCATTTATTCAAGGAACAGTGAAGGAATTCTATATTATTGATTCTATCAGGAAATTTACCAGCATTGAACATACCAGGAGGGATAATAATTATGTTTAGAGATCAAAGGAAGTCATGTTAGTTATGAATCTGTTTAATTAAAAAAATCCTTATTTGGATCTGAAATGCATATGTATGTATGTGTGTCACATTTTAATGAAATGCATATTTTGTGTAATATACTTCAAATATCTCCAGTTGCCTGAGGTGACTAGAATAAAAACTGACATATTTACCATGGTTACAGAAATCTTCAGAGCTGTTGTTGTTTAAAAAGTATTTATTGTATGTCTATGCAAAATATTTTGGGAGATACACTGATGACTCAGACCCTAATCCTTTCCTGCAGCTAGTGACAGGCAACAAGGGGCACTGAAGGCAATGCATCCTCATTCTGACACATACCTGCCTCTGCAGTGACCTCCTCGTCCCTCGCCTTTATGTCATCATCGCTTCTACTTTTATTGAGCACTTCAATACTTTGAATAATGTACTAAACGTTTCCCATGTATGAGCTCATTCAATCCTCAAAACAATCTTATAAGTTAGACATTTTAATCCCATTTCACTGTTGGGAAAATTGAAACCCAGAAATTACTACCTTGCACGTTCAGCATCTGAATCCCAGTGTGTCTGTCAGAAAGACTAGCCTATTGATTCTATTTTACAAAATTTCTGGTAACAGCAGCAGCAGGGGGAAAAAAAGGTATGTATGTCTTTAAAACGGTTTCCAAAGGAATACTAAGGAGTACTTTTCAAAGACAGATCTCAGTATCAAGGAATCACAAACGTAATCTTTGCAAAAAAGTAAAACAATTACTAAATTCTACATTAGCCAGCTATCAAGAATTAAATTTCTATGGACGAAATAAGTATTACTGGAAATCTGAAGGATGTTTTTAAAGATTTTATTTATTTATTTTTAGAGACAGTGGAAGGGAGGGAGAGAGAGGGAGAAAAATATCAATGTGTGGTTGCCTCTCGAGTACCCCCTATTGGGAATCTGGACCACAACCCAGGCATGTGCCCTGACTGGGAATTAAACCCGCAACCCTTTGGTTCACAGGCCAGCAGCATTCAATCCACTGAGCTACACCAGCCAGGGCTGAAGGATTTTTAATTGTTTTGGAAAAGTTGATGAAAAAATAATTATAACAACAATTCATTTTGCATAAGCACTTTATAATCTATGAGCTACTTTTATGAGATATATTTTAATTATTTTATTTTGTATCAATTCACTGATGTTTGAATTATACATAGACTTACTTTTTGAACAGATGAGAACACTAAAACAGCAGTTAAGTAACTTACTCAGGATCCCACAGCTGGTAGGGATCAGGGCAGCCCTTGATTTACACAGAAAATGATACAAGGATGTACTGTCACAAGCAAGAACACTAGGAAGGCAAAGAAAACAAAGTGCACCTCTAAAGAAATCATAGTCAAGTGGGGGCAGATACTGAAATGCAATAAGAATGGTGGTAATATCCAGTGAGTATATGAATGGGGAAATCTGTTACTCATACTAGTGTAGGGACTGTCTGCAAAGCTTCTTCTTCCTTTCTTTAAACTGTTTTTTTTTTTAAAGTAGATTTTTAGAGAGAAAGAGAGTGAAACATCAATTTATTGTTCCACTTATTTATGCATTCATTGGTTGATTCTTATATGTGCCCTAACCAGGGATCAAACTGGCATCCTGAGTGTGTCAGGATGATGCTCTAACCGGCTGAGCTACCTGGCAAAGCTTCTTCAAGGATTATTACCTGATCAGAGTCCAAGAAAAGGAGTAATTAGCAAGTGGAAGATGGGCCGAGACATTTTAGACTAAGGGACCAACAAAGAAAAGCCCAGAGGTAAACCACATAGTATGTGCATGGAAGAATATAAAAACAATGCAGTGATCTCAGACTGAAAGGGACGAGTAGCAAGAGAAAAGGCTAGGAGGCCAGGCAGAGCACCATTAAGTATTTTAGACGTTATTCTGAAGAGATGAGAACCATGACAATTTTTTAATGGATAAAATTCATGTAACTAGATTTGTGTTTTAGGCTGATGAAAATGTGTGGAGAATGGTTTCTATGGGGCAAGATGGAGGCAAGGAAACTGGTCAGAGGTTAACCATTTCACTGTTAGAGAGAAGAAGCCTGGATTAAAGCAATAATAATAAGGTGAGAGAGTTGAGAAACACTTAAAAGGCGAAATAAGTAGGATTTTGTGATGACTGTCATACGAGAATGAACAGAGGAAAGCATGACCCTACCACCACCCAAGCTATCTGGTGACGCCTATCTGCAGTTACACTGCTTTCAACTGAATGTGCAAGATAAAAGCATTCAGCCTCCGATGTCGAGTCTTCTCCCATTTTCACTGCCTCACCATTATTTCCTGTGAATAAACAGTCACACTCTGCTCAGTAGAAACTTAAAAGTTTAGACAGATACCTGATAGCTGCTTCTTGTTTCACTGAAAAGTATTTTTCACGAAAAGTAGTATTCTAACTACTGTGCAATTCTGAGTTTATTAGGACATCATACAGGAGTCAGCAAAGCTTCTTGTTTGAAGCATAAGGTTCACTAGCAGTAAGGAGAGAGGCTCTAGAAAACATCCCATTAGTTGTAACTAAGTCAGCCAAAAGACAGAATGAGTCTTTTATTTCTACCATTGTGTCTCCCTGGTCTCATGGCAATCTGAGACTTTAAGGCTCAGCCTCCCAGAAGCTGTCAGTAGCTAATCAATCCTAATGAGGAAGGGCTCTTTCCTTCACTGTACTGTAACATAAATACTGATGGGAAGCCTCAAACAAAAACAACAACTCTCCAAAACAGAAGACAATGCACATCCTTCATATCTTTCATTTGAATATCCCTAATGTATGCCAACAATATGATTTAAAGAGATAGTGATAGCCCTCATGACATCATATTTTATAATTTAAAAAGTAAAACAAATGAAATTGAGGGAAGAGAGTAATTTTACATCACAGGAAGAATGGACAAGGACATAGGAGAAAAGAGCTGGGATTTCTCTGAAATCTTGTCTGGTAGCAGAGCATCACCTGGTTCAGAGACACTGGCATCTGCCATTTCTTTTAACAGAGTGGTTGCTGAAAAGGCAGAAAAGGAACTGCTTCCTGAGCTACCAACAATAACTGGTCGCTGGGAGAGAGAGGCCTGCAGAGGAGTGCAGTGAGGTGTGAACTAAGATCTCACTGTCCAGCGTTCAGGGTCTGACTGGCCCTGTAGTCAGGGCTAAAGGGAAATGGGAGGACCAAATGTCTTTTAGTTCCTATTGAAAGAGAGACAGACAAAAATGGGATAGATTTTCTTAATGGTTCAACTCAGTAAAAATAATACATGATTGCTCAGGGAGAGGCTGGTGTATGGAAGTCCGTTTTCAGTTTGGTTTCCTGTGACAGACCCAGAGATGGGAACACGATCATTCTGGTGATAGAGGGATGCGAATTTACTCTGGAAATGAAATTTTAACAGTAATAAGAGCTGCTTTATCTGTAAAGTTCCAAAGGGAGTGGAAAGATTAATAATGCCATCTAGTTTGCTTTGTTTAAACAATGAGTACCACTGAAGCAAAGAGTCATCAGAATTCTTAGAGGCAGACAGCAAATTAGGAAATGGGAGAATTTAGAGTTTAAATTATATATAGCCTTATCTTCTATCTTTCTTTTGGGATATCACTCCTCAAAAATGGAGTTATTTAAAAAGCTATCAATATTTTGTCATAAATAATTACTAATTTAAAGGTTTTGTTACCAATTATATAGTAAATAAAAGTATTTGTCTCCCTTTATTTTTCTTTTAATTGTTTTGAAGTTATATCCATTATGCTTTTCTTAAAGGCTGCCTTCAACCAAAGACAAAAAAACAAAACAAAACACCAAAACCCATCATGAATTGGTTCAAAAATAAAAATAAGTAAAAAATTTCAGTTGGCTATTATGTGATTTAAAGAACCCTGAGGCCCACATGGCAAGCATTTAGCAAAGGTCTAATAGGTATAGGTTAAGATAGTAAAATATAAAACCAACTTGCTACCACTCTAGGAACACTAAGTGGAGGCATGAATTTCAACAGTTTAAATGGCACACTGGTTAAAAATCAGGCAGGGCTCCTTTACCCATCTATTTTGTTCTGGTTAGATTTTATATTTCATAGGTATGTCACAACCTATAAAATGATTATAAATATCAGCGTATACATCTTTTTTTGTAAAATGTGGAGCCATTATGCAATATGAAATCCTAGCTCAGAGGATAATTCTTTCCTACCAACACAGAGCCAGCAATCCTAACACTTGTCAAAATGAGACATTAAAGTGCAAATATAACAATGTAATAAATCTAAACTGAGGTGACATGTATTGAAAGAGATGACTGATTTTGTTTGTGATTTTAAGTTCACAAAGAAAATTCTTAAGGAAGTATGTAAATGTTATAGATATGGAGGAAAGATCAGGGCAGACACTGAGAATAAACATAACACCACCGATGGGTTAAATTTATAAGCAATAAGTCTTTGATTATTCCAGAAAATAATAGAATATCAAGTTCAGGTTAACTGAATTGTCTGATTAACCGGAAGTTAAACAGAAACAATTTTTCTGTTGTAATCATTCCAAACAGCATTACATCACCACATTTTATTGGTCATGTAATAGACATTAATTATTTTTCAACAGTTTAAATTACCGCACAGCCTTTGAGTCTTGCTCTAACAGTTTCCATAATACACCAAAATTAACACACAAATTGAAGGAATATGGATTTTATTTTTTATTGACTAAAAATTTACTGCGGCCTGGATGTACATATTTTTAATCAGAAGCTTCCTAATAGTGCCATAATTTACCTCTTTTCCAAGTAAAATAAGTCTATATTATAATTAATAAATATTTTGAGTTGGCTCAGTGGCTTTTGTATTCTGCTTCCCAAGAAAAGGTAATTCAAACAGTGTTAAGTGAGATACATATATGGCTTTGGTCTTAGGGGTCATGTGACAGAGTACTTAATTGAAACTTTCAAGTAGTCATTAAGGAGAAGTTTGAAGTTTTTAAAGATATTTGCTCATGGATAATCTTAGCAGTCTCAGAATGAATTACCAGGAAACACCCACAATTTACCTAAAGATAACAAGAAATGCTGAGAATCCACATAACTGGAAAACAGTCACTCTTAGAGACATGAGAATCAGAGTAGGGATCCAATACCCTCTGATGAATGTTCTTCTGTAACAAGAGCACTGCAGTGCACATAAAATATAACAGTTTTGAATCACTTCTATTTCCAAATGGTCATAATTTTCATTAATTTATCTAGTTATTTTGTAAAACTTCAACATATGTCTAGCACAAGCTTTGATGGCACTAGCAAGATCCAACACTGGATTTACTATAAAAGTCAATGAAGTTTATTTTTAAGGTTTTATTTATTCATTTGTAGAGAGAGGGGAAGGGAAAGAGGAAGAGAGGGAGAGAAGCGTTGGTCAGTGTCTCTGTATGCACCCCGAACAAGGACGGAACACACAATGTAGGGATGTGCCCTGATGGGAAATCAAAACAGGCAACCTTTTGCCTGTGGGACAATGCCCCACAAACTGAGTCACAATAGTCAGGTCAACAGCCAAAAGGTGTTTTTTAATGAAAATGTAATAATTTATATTCGAAAGGTTTTCAGTAATGTTACATAATAAATTATCATGAATATATTAGTATTGAAGATTCCTCAGTTACGATAGCAGAGAAAAATTACCTGTCTAGAGTTATGTGAACATTACCATTTTCTTACAAAATAACCAATAATTATTAAAATTAAGCAATAAAGCAATCAATAACACTAATATGAATATAATGCTCCTTATTTATAAAATATGTACTCTATAACTGATAATCTGTTAAACATTCATGTAGTTTAATCATTACAAAATGATGTGAAGTTTGCATTACTATACTCATTTTATACATGAGGAAACTGAGTCACAGGAAGTGTAAATGATCTTTTCTAGATCACACAGTTGGTAAAAGACATAGGCAGGAGAGAGACCAACTAAATTCTGTCTGACTCCAATGTCCATGATCTTAGTTACCGATACTTTGTAACATACTTTTTCCAGTTCTGGCAACTGCCAAACTTTAATGTTTTTAAGCCATTTATTATTTCTATCGGTTCATCAGGGAACTCCTCCTCAGTGCAAAGATTCATGAACTTGATTGTTTTAAAAAGTAATAAAAACAAATTTTTGCACCCTAATTCAGATCCGCTAAATCAGGTGCTCCAGAAGCATGCTAGATGATCTGTATATTTAAGAAGCTTCTGATAAGTTTAGGAAACTCAGCCTAGTCCTAGGTTTTATTCTGTTCCCTTTCAAACACAGACCACCAGGCAGGCAGGCGTCATAGACGCAATCTATTCAAATTTGATCCATCTGAACCTACTCTTGGAGCTCAGGATCAAAGCCACTAGAAACTGCTTGAATTTCCTGTAGGACACCCCACATCCTTAAGATACTTCTACCACTCAAGCAGAAAGTTCAAGTCTATATTCATTTCACTTTGTAACAAATACTTATTAGATAAAGTGCCTACTAGATGCCCAATACCATGCTAAGCACTGTGAACAGCACACAAGTAGAAAAAAAAAATACTTGGAGTTAATGGAGGAATATTTGAGGAAATATATACAGATAGAGTACCCAGAAAAAAAGTAAAATTGGGATTTCAAGAAAAAATACAGAAAAAAGGAAGTAATTCTCAAATTAAGTTATTTTTTAAATGTTAGAACAAATCATGTCTTTACTGAGGGTAAAAACCACAGCGGCCTTTATTTAAGACACTTGTTCCCTATAACTTCTGTCTGGAGGACATGGCTTTATTGTCCAGCATCAGCTCTCAAAATTAAATATTCATTGTATGAGAAGTGAGCAAAAGGAAGATTATTTCTAATTTCATACTGACTCCCACAGTCCATTCTTAAAATGAACTGTAAGTAAAACACAGAAATCAAAAACTACACTACTAAGTTTCTTATTATAATTGTTTCCTGCTATCAAATTTATTCATTTCTCATTAGTTTCCTTTGTAGTACCTATTATTTTTCTACATTCAATCTTAAATGAAGAAAAAAGATATAACTTCACAAGTTTCCTTTAAAAAGTTCCCTTTTATTTTTCTTATTTACTTTTATGGTTCGGAATCATACTGCTTTCTTTGGTGTGTTATGTGTATTATTCCAGCATGTTAAAGATATTTTAACAGTGATCTTAATATGCACATTTTAATATTTTAGTTGAATACCTTCTCAACAATATACCAATCTCCCATAAGTTTATAGAAAGCAATGCAGCTGAAATAAGAACAAAATTCTTCAAGTAGTTTCTGGATTTGATCATTTGTACCCAATTTCCATTGAAATGAGAGCCTAGAGAACAAGAATTCCATATAGAAAATTTAAGGCTGAATTAGCTTTGAAATTGAGTTTAAAATTGCAAGGAGGGGAAAACACCTCTATTTTGATTTCAATGTCTACTGTAGACACAGCAAAACGGCTATTCTTTATAAAAGCATAAGACTCCTCCGGTAAAGAACTATAAAGTATAAAGTGAAACACTACATGTCTCTGACTAATGTGATAGACAATCAACCTTCCTGTCACAATTGCCTGGAGATAGACACACCTTTTCATGTCTCGTATTCATCCTGCACTACCTTCACTGCCTCTGGAGGGCTTTTGAACTTGGATTTGACATCTCTTAAATATATGCTTTCTCTAAATGTGAAGGGGTTTTCTTTTCTTACAGTGTTAGCCTTACGTGGAGGAGTTCAAGTCTAACTTAGATTAAAGAGAAGTAGTCTAGTTCTTAGAAATTCAATGTTTGTTCTTGATCCTTTCTTTTTTATCTTTTGTTTTTATAAGGTTCAGCTAAAAACCCCAAAGTGGGACATAATGGCTTTAAAGACAAGATGGAAATACTCTTTATTCTTTTTTTCTACTGTTAAAAAGCCCACAAGGCTCTTTTGTAGAAAGCCCTACAGTAGAAGCACTCCCTCAAAAGCCACCTTTTTCTTCATAATAGCCTTAGAGGAGACTGTTCAGAAAAGATGACAGCACCCGGTGCAGCTAATGTCAGACCAAGAAACAAGCTATGTGGTTCATGGCCAAGATCCCAGCTTATTCTATATACTTACAAAAATAAGAATTTTTTTCACCAACAAAATGTTTTTTAAAGGTCGCTGTCTCTCAAATGCCACAATAAATTTTGTGTCCTTTCTCAAATGGGAAAAAAAATGAGAGAAAATTCTCAGATGAGACACCGTAAAATGTAATTATCGAGAAAGGAGAAAAGGGATTATGAGAATGAAAAACATCTGGATTAAGGAATACAAAGAAGATGACAGAAACATTTCTGCACATCAGTTTAAGACATCACTCTGACATTCAAAAACTTATAGCCATAGAATATGGCATCCATTTTTAGCTCATATGAGACTAAATAAGTCTTTATCAAAATCAGCAGAGTGAAAATATAATTCATTCACTGTGTGTTATGTCACAGACACTGTGCACACAGAAAAAGAGCACAGAAGTCCCTTTGCTGTGGATGGATCTTGCATTCTGGAGGGAATGGAATCTTCTCAATTTTGTGTTCCAGATTGCACAGATCCTTAAAAGTGCATGACCTGAAGGGATGGTAGATTTGTTTGCATTCAAAGACAAAGTTTTTGACAATAGCTGTCATTGAATTAAGAGATTAGAAGGGCACTATGTTTGAAGACCCAGAGATTACAACACATTCTCCTCCTTTACTTGATCAAGACAGAACTCTCCATAATTTTGAAGATTTAATTCAATTTCCTATAACAAATGCTTACAGACTTCCCGTAGGCAAAACATCAATTTCCTTAAAATATTTAAGCACTATTTAAAGCCTCTCTTTAATATAGACTACGGTAATAAATGATATTTTCTTCAAATAATAACATATTTCATATAAAACAAGCACAGCAAACTGTTCCCACACCTTACCTTGGACGGTCAAAGTAGCTGATGCTTCAGCTTTTCCAACCATATTTTCTGCAACACAAGTATATGACCCCATGTCACCAGCCATCACCTTCCGAATTTTCAAGGTATGATCATCTCTGATTTCATATCTAGTAGCATAACAAAAGATAATTAAGTGACTCTCTATTTGAAAAGACTTCATCATTACAGATAAGATACATCTGGGCTTCAAATCACACACAACATTTGTTTCAGAAAATTTAAAACACCAGGAAAAATGCGGCATTCCTCTAAGCCAGCATACAGATAGAAAAGAGCTTCTTTTTAAATTTATGTGGGCTAAAATATTGAACTAGATTTTAAGAAAATGTTTTGGGGAACATTTAGAACTTATTTGTTCATTCCTTTAAGCTACTGTATTCACATTAAGGTTAAAAGATAGTGATCATTCAATTTTTATATGCCAGGTGGAAAGAGTTTTATAGATTTTTATCTTTTAACATTCTTATAACCACTGTAGGAAGTATTAGGCTCCTCTCCACTTTGCAGAGGAGAAATCCCAGGCGGAGAAGGGAAGGTAACGGGCTGGAATTTGTCCTCAGCTACTTCAGTGGCAGAGTCATCTGAACTCAGACAGTGGCACTCTAGAGACCCTTCCCTCGCCTCACTTCCCTCCCCTTAAGTTCTGGGTTCCCCTTGAAGTTTCACTTTAAACCCTCTTTTACTCTATGTAATATCCCTGAGTTATATTACCTACTATAGTTTATATATTGATTGAACACCCAAACATTTTCACTGCCTATTTCCTCTAAGCTCCAAATTCATAATCCCAACTAATTAATAATTAGATATAATATTTCTCAGGTACCTAATATTCAACATTAAAGAAAATTTTCTTTTCTTACCCTCTCATACAAACAAACTTCTCCTAACACAATCTACCAGTCTTTCTTCACCAGCACCTTATATATAACGAATCATCTAATTCATCAATTTAGTTTCAGAAATTCTTTGTCACTGTGGACTCCTCTCTCCCTCTCATCTCCCAGTGCAGGCAAATTCACGTCACTTATATGGGCAACAATGGCGACCCTGACACTAACCTCTCCCCACATGAATGTAGTATTACTTCTTGCCACGTACCCTATGTACTAGCCATGCTAAACTTTCCACCATTCAGAACATGTAATGCTCTTTCTCAGCTTTGCCTGTATGTTGTGATGTCTCTTTGGCTGGAATACTCTTCTCTTTCTTGCTTATCAAATTGATGTATTTTTTCTCAAAGCATTGCTTATATGTCACTTCCCTTTGATAACTCTCTCCTAATTTACTCCTCTCAAAGGTCTATTTTTATGTGACCAAAGGGTTTGCTGCATTCTTGTGTATCCATACATGTTCTCACCTGTGAGCTCTTGAGAGAGGAAAATATGTCTAAGCCACTATTGCAACCCCCAAACCTAGCAGGGGCTCAACGCATGCTTACTGAAGGAATGGACACATTGGCAATGGAAGATGGTGTCTGGATGCTTCATCTCATTGTCTCATTTCCTAAGACTGGGGGTATATCTCTGCTCCTAGACAGTTTAAGGACTTGACAGCTGTCAAGAAACTCTGACTTCTTCTATTACTCACCAGTGATGCTGTAGCCAAGGAAAAGGAAGCCTGCTTTTTAATTGGTTCCTAGCTATATTATTAATGCTGTACCCTCCTTCCTTACCCTATCAACTCTAATATAAGCAATTAATAAGCAATTAATATAACCCTGTGGTCTGGTCGAACCAGAAGAGAAATCTGGGCCAACCAGGGTCATGAACGTATAGTTCTTATCTGAAATCCTCAGAGAAAGCATGGCAACCTGATTCTAATTATCTCTAGTGTGCCTGGCCCCTGACCAAGAAACCCGGAGCTGAGTATTCTAATGACACACATGTGAACCATGTTCTGATGGGAAAGTGTGAGTGGATTAATGACATCATTAAATTCTGACCTATACCTGGATTTGGGCAGCTCTCCATCATCTTTCCTCCACCGCACTGTAGGCACAGGGTCCCCTCGGGCTTCACACTTGAATTCCGCACTGTCATCCACAGTTACTGCCAAGTTACTGGGTCTCTTCACAAATGATGGTCTCTCTAAAATTAGAAAAAGCCTTTTCAAAAAGATAAACTAAAAACTATTTAATATGTTCAGTCAGAACAGATTTATAATTTAAAATCCTATTTAGAAAATTAGCCCAGCTCTAGCTAGCATGGCTCAGGGCATTCCCATAAACCGAAAGGTTGTGAGTTCCACCTCCAGTCAGGGCACCCACACCCAGGTTTTGGGTTTGGCCTCCCATCAGGTGCTTTTGAGAGGAAACTAATTGATGTTTCTCTCCATCTTTTCCTCCCTCCCTTCCCCTCTCTCTAAAATTAATCAGCATGTCCTCAGGTGAGGATATAAAAAAAAGAAAGAAAAATTATTCCACATAGTTTCCTACTTCTAGAAACTCCTCCCTATGTTTAGTGTTTCCTCCCAGTTTTGCCCCCATGTCTTAGATGCTATGTCTCAAGCTGCTTGACTTAATCCTTCTCTCCTCTTCCCACACCCCAAGAATGTTGGTTAACCTTCTTTAAAAAGGTCATTTCTTTCTCCCTTGTACAAAGACACTAAATAATAATAACTGATGAGGTTAGCCGTGAGCAGATTAGATAAAATGGCACTTACCTAAGACAGTGAGCTCTGCTACTTCACTCTCACGCTCCCCAACCATGTTGGTGCCAACACAAACATATTTTCCAGCGTCGCTTTTGCGGGTGTAAGTGATCATAAGCTTTCCTCCTCGTATCTTAAAAAAAAAGTTTCACATGCACACTATTAAAATTGTTTTGCTGTGTTTATATGACAGAGTGAAGTCTAGTTTCTAAGCATACAAAGTAAAATTATATTAAAAAAGCCAAAGTGTAGTACTTGCTATATTTATAGGTAGTAACTTGAAACAGAATTTATTCCAAAAATACAATATAAAAGAGGCAAAACATTTCTACTTGCCTACATTTCTAGTAAAGCTACCTTATCTTACATAACAAGAAATCTGTATTTCTGAAGCAGCCTTTTTCTTTCCTGTTACTTAGTTCAATGGAAACCAAAGAAATTGCATGAATAATATGGTTAGCAAGTAGAAAAAAGAAAAGGAAAATTCTTAAAACCTTATGACTATAGTTTATATGGAAGTACATATTAGGTGTGATTTTACGAAAGCATACTCTAATATTATAACATGTGGAAATGAAAATGCCTCTAATTACTTAATTTGTCATAGTTGCTTCAAAGGAATATACCCTAATTGCCCAAACACTGGAGAACCTGACATTTAAAAAACACAGGCATTGCTGATGCCCACACAGGTTCTTGGGGACTGAAGTGATATCAATAAATCATCTGGAGAGTCATTCTGGTACACTCTTAAACATTTAATTATTTGAACAAGAATTAATTACAAATGTAAACAGACTTCCTGTACAATAAGTAGGCTGAAGCTAACCATGAATTAAGACTAGGATGCGGAAACTGAACTATCTTTACTTAATTTAATATCCTTTTTGTGGGGAGCTAACTTCAATTACCCATGAATATCTATAATGCTCTGAACCTTGGAAAGGTTTTGTCAGGGCTAACTTCCAAATGTTTATTCATGGAGGTTTTGACCCCAGAGTTGTTCTGCGCTGTACATCAATTAGACGAAGAAGGAAAGAAAGAAAGATAGAAAGAAGAAAGGAAGGGAGAGAGAAGGGAGGGGGTAGGGGAGGTTATTCATTCAAACAGAATTATTTCTCATCATACTAGTTTATTGAAACTACTACTTTATGAAAGTGGGGCCATACTTTTTTGGAATGCTAGAATTGTGTATTTCAACTCAAATTAGAAATTATTAACAGGGTAATTTTTATTTCTGTGACTTCAGAACCTGATATTGTTTTCAGTCATGTTACTTTGAAAATGTTCACAATTCTTTATGTACCATGTCGAAACTATCCAGGGATTTTTCTCCAACTTTTTCATGATTCTCTTCCTCATATGGAGAGTAATGCCCACATATAGTAGTAACTCCAAAAAATTTTTGTTGAATCCAATCTGCTTTTTAATTTTTTTTAATCCTCACCCAAGGACATACCAAACTCAGAGAGAAAGGCTGAAAAAGGCAGAGAGAGACAGACAGACAGACAGACACATCCATTGGTTGCCTTCTACACATGCCTGCACCTAGGATAGAACCCATAACCTTTTTTTTTTTTTTGTATACAGGATGATGCTCCAACCGAGTCACCCTGCCAGGGTGAATGCAACCTGCTTTTATACACAAAATCCAGTCTGTTATCCAATGAAGCATTTCTGTAATGGCTTCTAGTATTTGTAAGATACGTTAATAGTAATTTTACTGTTTTCATATATACTAACCTAAATATTCAAACAGAATAATATGAAGAAAAAATAAATGTCATGTGAAAAGAATCTTCCTTAAGTCTACTGTTCATGTGACACATGCTCTTCTGGAACCTGCATTTTCAATTTAATAGTATATTGAGGATATTTTTACATTTGAAATGTTCAAAACATTGTATACAGATCCTCAGAGTCTATTTCAATGGCTACACAGTACTCTGTTACACATAGTATTCCATTATAGAATATGGATTTACCATATTTTAGCAAACTATTTTCTTCTTGGTAGATGTTTCAAGTATTCCACTTTCCCCATTTTAGAAAACACTCTGAAAATCAGCCTCCTTTTGAATACATCTTTTCTCACGTGGGTATTATGTCCCTAGAAGGCCTCAGAGTGAGATTCTTAAATGAAACGTCTACCCAGCGTTAGAGCTATTAGATGGCAGTGTTAACCGTTTTATTTATTTATTTATTTATTTATTTTTAAGTTTTGGTCTTCAGCATAAACATGCTGTGAGACTGTGAGGAGAAAGCATTATAACCTCATTTCTCACTTAAGGGTTAGCAGCTCAGAAAAGTACAACTTCTCCTCCCACATACCTCCTTCTCTGCTCATCAGCACAACAGGCCTTAATTATGCTTTTGTCAGGTTTCCTCCCTGCCTGTGAACTCCAAGGCAGAGAAACATATCTACTTCCTGTCTGTGGCCCCAGGAACCCTCACAATGCCCGGTAAATTGTATAATATTTGTGAAAGCAAGAGTGACCTGCCTGATGTCACACAGAAAGTTGGAACATGACTAAGATTTTAGTAAGATATGTGATTTCAGCTACATGGGATGTACAAGAAGCAAGAAGAAATGCATAGCCCAGAGCTCAATTTGCGACTTGAGTTTAATAAACTAGAGTTCTTGAGGTGCAGGAAATTTGTGTACCGTAATAAGAAGACCCTTCAAAGAAGTTTCGTTGTAACCTTTCACCACGTACACATTTTGAAAATTGCAAACATTTCCAAAATCTTGGGGAAACAAAATCATTCCAGAAAAAAGGAAGGTGACAAATTCTCTTCTGGATATGAAAGTTAAGTGATCTGAGATGTTGTCCTACATGTTCTTTTACTGGTTCTCTAACTTGGGACAAAACATTGAGCCTCATTCAGTACCCTAGAATCTAACCTTCAATGTCCTTGCATATTTGGGTGGTCAGACAATTCTGAAGGGATTGCACATTAATATGTTACGGCCATAGCAAAGTGAAAAATAAGTAAGTGCTTTATTCTTTTTATTCTAAAAATTAAGTCAGTGAGTCCTAGCTACAATAAAATGTAAGACTTAAGAATCATTTTAGCATTGGCCAGATGGCTCAGTAGGCTGGGGCATCATCCCATACACCAAAACATTGTGGGTTTGATCCCCAGTTGGGGAGCATACAGCAGGCAACTGGCTGATGTTTTCTTCTCTCTCACGTTAATGTCTCTCTCTTTCTGTTTCTCTTTCTGACTCTCTCTTTTTCTCTCTCTTCTACTCTATCTCTAAAATCAACAAACATATCCTTGGGTGAGGATTAAAAATAATAATTTCAAAAGATATTCAAATACATAGAATAAGTCAAAGAGTGGGAACATAAATAATTTTCAAAATACAGATTTATTTTTATAGCTGCAGTAAAACACAGTAATAATTTATTTTTACAAATCTTAAATACTTGAGAATGCAGAGTTTTAAATCAACTTGCTCAGGCACACGTGGGACACCAATTAACATTATATATTACAGCTCAATGCTGTGATATTCTGAAAGAATCTGTGTAAATTGAGAAGAAGGGGAATTTAGTTAACAAGAGTTATGAGGCGGCAGCCCGGAGATTCTCAGTCATGGAAAAATTCCAACGTTGAGATGAATGGGAGGCAACAGTAACTGAGGTGAACTAAAAATTCAAAGAAAGCTATGAAGTCCTAAAGAGTGTATTGTACACACCCTATTACCATCATCCCAATTACATATTACACATGGTTAAATCTTCGAAACATTTTCTAACTAATCTACCAGGAGTTTTATGCTTTATGAACACACAGCTATGGTGTTTTGTTTGTTTGTTTAAGATTTTATGTATTTATTTTTAGACAGAGGGAAAAGGAGGGAGACAGACATCAATGTGTGCTTGCCTCTTGTGCACCCCCTACTGGGGACCTAGCCAGCATCCCAGGCATGTGTGCTGACTGGGAATCAAACCAGTGACCCTTTGGTTTTGCAGGCCTGCTCTCAATACACTGAGCCACACCAGTCAGAACTGTTTTTGTTTTATATATAAATAAATTGTTACTGTTCCATAAAAGTTTATTTTATAGACTTGTTTGCTAAATCACATCTACTGCTCGAATTTACAATAACTCACCATTGTAAGTTATTGTACATTGTACAAAATATTTTCTTTGTCCTTTGTAAGTAAACAAACTACAATATGTACAGATCACCATGCCAATATTTTTCTGAAATAATTTTTTTAATTTTTATTTTAATTGTTCTTATACAGTTTTCTATCTTTTACTCCCATCCCAGCCCACCACTCCAGCCCTCCCCACCTCCCTCCCATTTCCACCCCCCCTAGTTTTTGTCCATGTGTCCTTTATATTTGTTGCTCTAAACCCTTCCCCTGAAATTCCCTCCCCTCTCCCCTCTGATGACTGTCAGCCTGTTCTCAATTTCAGTGTCTTTGGTTATATTATGCTTGTTTGTTTGTTTTGTTGATTAGGTTCCTGTTAAAGGTGAGGTAATATGGTATTTGTCTTTCACCATCTGGCTTATTTCGCTTAGCATGATGCTCTCCAGTTCCATCCAATTTTTAAAAATGAATCAGGGGTCTTGAGTTTTTTTCATTAGTATCATCATATGACTAAAAGTATACATTTATCACAACTGTGTTCATTTACATATGTAATTTCTATATGGATGGGACAGTAACATAGCTAATTGAGTCCTGAAATAATATTAAACTTAGAAAGCATTTTTAGTAAGAAAATGCACTTTTTTGGTAACAATAGCATTAATATTAATCATCAATATTAATCACCTCAATGAAGTCAACTAAATTGCACTTAGGGTTTTCTATTCCAGATGTTCTTTACCAACATTATTGAAATTAAACTCAAAATTAAAATATATACCAAAAATTATTTTAAAGATTTTAAAATCCCAGATAATCTTTCAAACTGATCAAAAGTAGCTGCATCCACATAGCAAAACAAAGTGAAGATGGGACCTGGAGTCAGAAGGCCTCAAACTATGTATGTATGACTTCAGGCATGGTATTAACTCCTCTGTACTTATGTTTTCATCTTTAAAATGGGGATATTATTAATACACATCTCCAAGGATCTTATGAGGATTACATGAGATTAATCAGACAAAGCACACTTAGGAAAATGCCTGTATGTTATAATTATGAATTTAATAATTTAAGATATCTGTCCAGCTCTGGCTGGTGTGGCTCAGTGGATTGAGTGCGGGCCTGCAAATCAAAGGGTCACCAGTTCAATTCCCAGTCAGGGCACATGCCTGGGTTGTGTGGGCCAGGTCCCAGGGGTGAGGCGCATGAGAGGCAACCACACACTAATGTTTCTCCCCCACTCTCTCTCCCCCTCCCCCTCTGTCTAAAAATAAATAAATAAAATCTTCTTTTTTAAAAATTATGTTTGTCCAATAAAAAAGTCTTTTCCTTTTTTTGGTTAGGCTACATTCAGAAGCTTTCCATTAAATTATTACTAACACATCTTTCTTAAGTTTTGTGAGAAAAAAATGAGTATTTAAATCAATATAGCAAAGCCTTAGAAACAAGTAATTCTTAGGCTAAATATGTTTTACTTATTTCCTCCAAAACAGTGATTCTCTATGGGGGCAATGAGCCTCCATTTCTCAGAAGATATTTGGCAATGACATTTCTGGTTGTCACTACTGGGAGGGCTGAATACTGCCATAGGCCAGGGAGGCTGCTAAAGAGCTTACATCACTCAGGTGACCCCCCAATGAAGAATCATCACACCCAAAATGTCAACAGCCCCAAGGCTGAGAATCTGGCCTAAGGATAAATGCTGCATTACAATGACAAAAGTAAGGAGGGGTTAAAATTACAATAAATGTTTACTTGGGAAATCACTGCCTAGACTTCCAAAATCAGTATAACTACCTGTATACAATTTCCACTCCATCAATAAGAGACTTTCTCTATTCTGTTCTATACTCACTGGCAATAATGGTTAAGGATCCCAAAGAAGACTTTACAATTTAAGTGGGAGATTAAATAGCATCAGCAAACCCGGGAAAAATCTATTTTTGCAGAGAGGATAGAGGAAGAAATGGACAAAAGGGATGGAAAATAATATGACAAAGAAATTTTTTAAAGTAATGGATGAAAATAATACTTTTCAATTTCTAGAAATTCAAACTGATTTGGCATTATACCAGTGGCAAAACTGAAACATAGCTAACCAAAAACCATAATTCCATTGTCTGTGGTCACAGATGTGGACTCTCTATGGCAGCTTGTTCTTTTTAATAAAAAGAGCAGAAAAACATAGCATTATAACCCTTATCAAATATAACATACCAGCTTTCAGAAAGTACCTAACTATTAACAACGACATTTTATGTTGAGTCATATAAAATCAGTGATTGTAAAAAGTGAGTTTATACATTCTAAATCTTAGCGTCCCTTTGCAAAAGCAAAACTTGATGTTTTCTCTCTCTACATAGAAAAGAAAAATATATCTAACACAAACGAAACACTATAAATGTAAAAAACTGTGCTATTTAAAACAGCTAAGAAATATTTCTTGGCAGGTCTCTTCCTGCAGCTGGATTTGACAGCCAAATTGTAAACCTATCAAAAACGAGTTTGTATAATGAACAGACACAATGTTAAACACTACACTGCAGCCACACTGATTCAATTAACATAATCCCGGTAGTGGAGAAGCAGAATTTGTTAAGCTTTCAGACAATATGCTGGCATCTAGCCTATGTCAAAAATCCAAAGCAGAGGTCCTACTTCCTCATTACCATATACCTTAGTAGCCCACAGCAGTAACCACATTAGAAGCCCACATTTCCA
Source organism: Glossophaga mutica (assembly GCA_039655065.1). Taxonomy (NCBI): domain Eukaryota; kingdom Metazoa; phylum Chordata; class Mammalia; order Chiroptera; family Phyllostomidae; genus Glossophaga; species Glossophaga mutica. The sequence continues at coordinate 157,894,799 of CM077304.1, read as the reverse complement.
TAAGCTCTAGACAGTGCTTGAAGGGGGGCCTGGGCTATCTACATACTTGATGAAAACAAAACAAAAAAGATCCAGTAGTCTTGCTCCTTTGGGGGAAGAAGACAAGGAGGAGAGAAGAAAAAGGTGGTAAAAAAAAAAAAAAAAAAACTTTAACGTTTCAAATACTCTTACACTTAATATTTTTCTTCAAACAGCCTCAGACTAAAACAAATGTTTTGAGACATTAAGGTATGGATGGAATACCTCGATGTGTTTGATATACAGGATTCTTATATGCTAGCATTTTCCCTTTAAGAACTTATAAATGATCATTTTCTTTAGGGTAAAAGGTCTTCTCTCATACTTAAAGACTTTGCTGAAGCAGTTGAAAATCCCTTTGTAGATGCTTTCATCTCCTTTACTAAATCATTTACTGAATAACAAGATAATATAGAAAAATCAGGTATAAAATGAAGCTTTTCAACCCAAAGAGAAGAGAATCGTTTTATGTTTCTGGTAAGCATGAAACAACTACAATCAGAATTTGAATTTTCCAGAATGCAAGAAGAAAAATTTCTTTTTCTTTGCACACAAACAAGCATGCTCTCTTTCCAACAGTAAATTAAGTAAGCTTTTTTGTCTGGTTATTCTATGGAGTATACAGCTTACCCTGCAATCAGTGCTTAAAATCAGAAATAAAGATGAACTTAAAATGAACTCCTTGGTATGTCTTCATTTTCTACCCTAAAGCAACTCAGATGATTTGCAGTATCTGTTACACAGGAATTTTTTTTTAGGCCTCACCCCCACAATGTGATCCATACACCTCTAGGTTAACATGCTAAACCACTGGGGCTAATTAACCAGTTCTGCTACACAAAATCTTTTCTGCTTTTAATTACATTAACCTAATGTGACTTGAATTCAGCAGACCAAAAACGAAACCACTAATTATATTAAGGGCTTCAAAGATGATTTCAAATTGCCAACCACCAAACTGTCATACAATTTCTTTCATTTCCTTTAATAGAATTTTGCATTAGTATTGTGTGTTTCTTAATAGAAACACTATTTTAAAAATACATCATAACAATTGATTATAAGAATACTGGTTTAGAATGCTAAAGGAGAAATGCGTTTAAATAATATATATGACACATAGGTGCCATCATACCAATAAGAAATTATAGAGTACTTAATTTTTACTATTTTCTTAAATATTAAAGGCTCAGAAATATTCATCTACAATAATCCTGTTTGATAAACATGGCTAACATGATGAGTAAAATTTTAAGAGTACCAGGGTTTAGAAATTAATTTTTCTGAAAAGCTTGATTCTTCATGGTTTCATACTATTTTGCAAAGTAAATGAGATGAGAGGTTTTGAATTACAACTGAGGATCATCCTTAAACAATTCACTACTAACTCTTTGACCGGAATACCTCTCCAGAGCAGTGCTGTCAATTCTGCCTGGATCTTTGACCTACAGAACAGACGTCAAGCTGCGGTAAACTACAGGAGAAGTACTTTTCATGGGTGTTAGACTTCTTAATGACAATGAGATGCAGGTACCCCAGATGGCCCGTCATAGCCCCCAGACATTTTCCTTCCTGAAATAAACTGCAGGGCAGTTGTGGATGGTCCTTAAGGACTCCTTTCAACAGAGACATGGAAAGAAGAGTCGCAATAACAGCTTTTATTTAAAATTTAGCATGAATTCAACAACAACAAACAACAACAACAAAATAAACCAAAAAATATAATTATTTAAGCAGGGAGCAGAGAAAGGAAGAAAGTGGAATAATACCCACTATTACTTTACTGCCTGGCTGTAAGAGTGGTATCACCTTTCACTGTAAACAGTTTGGGTTAAAGCATACTTTTTAACATATACTACGGTACCTTTTAAAAACCGTCCTGCTTCACTGCATTCACTGCATTTGGTCAACCTTGGTTTATCATATATATTTGACACTACTGGAGGTCGTGTCATATACTGCATAAATGATAGGACTGAATAAAATACACATCTCATAGCAATATTATTATACATATAACCAAGTAAAACACAAATGGTATAATTCAAATCTTACACAATATCAAAGAAATTACAGGGTTTCTTATCTGGCAATACTTCTTGCTCACACCCCCATGTAAGTAATTCAATGAGAAAACTTAATAGAGAAGCCATGTCTATAATTAAATAATTTCATATTTTTACTAATTATGGTTTAATATCATATGAGGTATTTTATATAATTGAATGTACACATTAATAATTTTGTTGTTTTTCACTCTTTGGAACCTGAATTTTAACATAGCTGGTCAGATAAAAATGTAAATTTTTGATAAATCTTCATTACCAAAAATCATTATATAAAACAATTTATATCTACTACTCCAGTCACCAATGATATCATTTTTTTTTAAATTAAGAAATTAATTTTATTTATTCTCTTTATTTGTACTAATCTCATCACACAAAAGTATTTTTAAGAATGATCTCACAGCCCTGGCTGGATGGCTCAGTTGGTTAGAGCATCGTCATGATATGCCAAGGTTGTGAATTCGATCCCCGGTCAGGGCACATACAAGACTCAACCAATGAAAAGTAAGTGGAATAATAAATTGATGTTTCTTTCTCTCTCCCTTCCTCTGTCACTAAATAATAGTACATATCCATGACCACAGAATTTCATATTTAAGTCTCAAACATTAAGTCTTATTTTAGATAAATATATATGATAAACCAAGGTTGGCCAAATTACAATTCTTCTTCCTGGATATGAAAGTTTATTATTCTTCTACTTTTCATAAAAGTGATTATCATTCAACTCATTTTTTGAAAAGTTTTCACCTCTCCTTATTGTTATTTCATTCTGGTTCACACAGATCTTAAATTAAGAGAGAGAGGAGGAGGAAGAAATGGATTGTTTTGACTATAACCCACACGAGTCTTTTGATTAGACACGATCTGCTTCCATGCTGCCCACCCAAAGGCTGTTGGGAAAAGCTGCCAGGTACTTATGACCAGTTCAACATAAACTTGCGACATGAACAGAACAGCTGTAGCCCAAAAAGGGGTTAAACTAAGAAAAATAAATTATATGCTAATATTTACATTTTTAACTATAGATTACCGAAGATATTTAATTCAGTCTGATTTCAATCACATTGTAGAGTTTTTACCAGATGTTACTAATATATTTAATATGTCCATCCTTGCACAAAGCTCATTACCTTTTTTAGAGCCTACTTAAAGTGTAAATAATGTTCTTGGTATTCAAGAAAAATCTTATAAAACAAAAGGACGTCTGGGTTAAGTGCACAGTCATTGGAAAGAAAATATGAAAATGACAAATTGAAAGCAATCAAATGACAATTCTACATTTTCCTTGATACCATTAAAAGAAACGGCATTACAAGAAGAAAATCACAACTTGTTATACATCTTTCAACTGTTCTCTTAGGAGTTGAACCGAGAGGAAAAATAGGCAATTAGATCTCTCTACTGGCGTCCCATATTTGCTTGGGCTTCATGAATGCAAGAGAATATGATCCTGTTTCATTTGTTTGCTACTACATTTCACAATACCATTTAAAAACCAATATGATTTCAGCCAGGAGTTTAAACACACTTGATCATCAGAGAGAAGCTACAAGACACTCATGCAGAAATAGCAATTATCCCGGTGGGAACACGTGGCTCTCTGCACAGCTTGGTGCGCTGCCAGCTGAGAACACAGGCCTGGAGGGCTGCTGCCTAGGCCATGGCAGCTGCACTTCTCTGTTCTTTCCGTTTCTCCTACTAGACCTCTCATTTCTTCCTTAGCGCAACTTGTAAGTTGGCAGTTGGCTGTCTGCTGCTGCAGAAGCACACCTAGAATAATTTGATTATAGACTACGTCAGGAAGAGCTGTATTGCTAATTGCAAGTAAGTCGGAGCCACCCTGCAGAGAGGCAGTTAAGTTAAAGGGAGAGGATGATCTTCTTTATGAAGTTATAAATTACCATCTTTCTATCTATCTGGTTTGTATCACTAGAGGCCCTGTTCATGAATTCTAATTTTAACAAAGGGAAAAAAAGAAAAAAGAAACACAGTCTCTTTACAACACACCTGTTTTGCTTAAGTGTGGCTCAGTGTCCACATGATGGCACAGATTTGCCATTTTCTCCTGGACACCCATTTTGTCGAGCCAGAGTTATGGAGCCTAAAGCAATCAACCGAGAAGGCCTTTTCTCATTTATCGTATTCCAAACCAGGAGCAGACTGCTGAGTGCTGGTAAAATAGAAAGCAGATGAAATAGCGGAGGCTTACACTGATTCCCTAGGTGTCTGGTTCCCAAGTCATTAAGATCAGAACCCCAAAGTGAATCCTATAAAAAGAAGGCACCATAAAGAGTGGTTTGGGAAGCAAACAGCCTTTGCTATCTAGCTCCTCAAAGTAAGAGAGTTGACTGATATTTATCTCTGTGAAAATTCTAGGTATGACTTGGTAGTACTCTGCATGCATATGCAAAATTAATTTAGCTCACAGCTATTAAAGTTAATGTATTAGTTCCTTCACAGGTCTCCTGAAACAATGCCCTGCTGTTTTTAAAGGTAAAAACAAAGTCTTGTGGGCAATTTTCATTTCCTACAAAAGTAGGTTTGCTTTTTTATCACCTTATCCAACCATCTGGCTATAATTTTGAATTTACATACACTCAGTGTAAGGACAGTCTGAACTAAAAATCTGTGGAGGAATTATGACTATACTCAAGAAATAAAGATGATAAATGCTCATAGTATTCGAGGGGAGAAAAGCTCATTTTCCAACACTTGGCTCTTTCACATCACAAGTACACCAGCTGAAAATACTTTTCAAACAGTAAATCCCTTTTTCTCTCCCTGGATTTTAATTCTTAGTTCTTCTCTATAATTTTGGTCAAGTGTGAGAATTTCTTTCACCACCAAATGCCTTGCTAAGATAATACCTTTTCCAGACACCGTGTGTAATTTGTTACTTTTGAAATTTAAATTCACTTATATTCTAAAGAAGACATATAACCAAGACAGACAAGGTCAAAACAAGGTTGAGTATGCGAAGGGTTCTTGGATTCAGAAATGCAGAATGATTTTATGGAAATTAAGCAAGGGAAATTACCAAAGGTAATTACTTTATGGAAACACTTTTAATTTGCAAAATAAAAAAAAATCTATAAAAGCATTTTATAACATTTGTGACAATTCTATATAAGTAAGAGTAGCTACAAATTGAAGTAAACATTCATTCCCAATCTTTGGTATTTTAATCCCAAAGAGTTGAAGGAGAGCAAGCTTAATTACAAGACAAGCTTAGTGGATTAATCACAGTGAGGGCTCATCAGACCAGGGTCAGGGATTCAATATCCCTATGGCCAGTTGCTCACTCTCTTTTATTGATTACGAGACTATGCCAGACCCTGGTTCAGTTTTTTGGCCAATGAGTGATTCATTTCATAAGGGACACAGGATAAGACAGAGATGATAACACTCCTTTCCTCACCACTGCATATGTTAAAAACAAATGTGAATATATCTACATATTTCCTAAGAGAAAGCAAGTAGGGTAATCTACACATGTGAGGAAGAGAATAAATTCTCGAGAAGAAAGTTTGAGCTAGGGCTTACATGAACACTTTTTTTGAGGGCTACGTTAAGCTTCAGAATTACGCACACTCACTTCTATTTCCTTAGAACTCAATGATTAACTCATGGACAAATAACTAGTAAAAATAAATGCATCCTGCTGCCTTATTTCTACAGTTATCCATGAAAACAAAATAAAAGAGTATTTCAAAACTCATTTGGGGTGGTAAACACAATATGGAGCATTATTGCTGTAATTAATAAGAAGCATGATATGTCGACATGTGCTGTATACAGGATATCACTGCATGTGTCATCTTTCAGTTTTACAAGTCTCACAGGAGAGGTGTATTTTCCTATTCGGGGATGGGAAAAACGAAGGCTCGGAGAATATCAGAAGCTTGCACCAGGTCATTTAATGAATGGGTTGGAGCTCCTTCTACATAGATCCAAAGTAAAGCTTACATAGAGCGCTTTCTTTTGGACAGAAAACAAGACCTCACATTTTCTTTGCTCCCTATTGCCCTAAATACAGATTAACAGTATCTTGTAAGTGTACAGATCTTCAGCCAAGAACCAAGGCTTGGGGAAGAAATAAATAGGTGCTCTTGGTGGACCTCCCAGTTGGACTGACAGCCCTCCCTCCATCGCACTGCATACTCAAGCCTGGCTCATTGGGATATCCAACTGAACTGCCATTGGTCCATCCAGTGGGGAAAACCTGTATGTTAACACTTCACATGCACAGGTGTTATTTTTAGGAGAAATGTAGTTAGGCAAATTCTTTATGAATTTAATCCTTATTGTATTATTTTCCCATTACCATTTAGTCCCCTTATACCCCCTCCCTCCAGCAATCACCACACTGCTGTCCATGTCCATGAGCCTTTTTTCCTTTTTGTTCAATCCCTTACATTATTCCCTATACAGAGGAATGACTTTTCCCATATAAACATGAACTTCCATCATGGCATGTTTAAAATTTAAGCAGTATTTATAAGCTTCCCTAATAAAGATGAGGAAATCTGACATGATCTTTTATGCACATGATGCGTAGGGCAGTATGATGATGTGGTACTCTAGGTAAGAGAAGAGTGAGGCAAAGAACTAGGACATAATGGATTCCTTAGTAAATCACACTTTATCCACTCAAGGAGACAAATTCCCATTACTTTCAACCAGTATTACACAGATCAAGTTCAAGTGCTCTTAAAATTTCCCCATGCAAGATGATGTTGTTGAAGGTGACTTAACCATAAGTTTGCTTCTTGTGCGATCAAGTCGTTAAAGCTTTGATATCACCTCGATTTGGACAACATAAGAAGAGGAAACCTGTGCCATCTGTTAATCATTGTGCTAATGCACAGCAGATTATTTTACAAGTGTACAATCTATAATATTATAAAACTCTTTGGGACTAAAAAGATAAAAATTAAAATGGTCAGATGTCAATGATACTAACAATGAGTAATGTTAAAGCAGCAAGCCTTTAAACAAAATGCAGAATCTACATGAAATTAGACATCACCCTTGGCATATGATTTGGAATTATTCTTTGAGAAAGCTTCTAAATAAATTGAAAATATGGACAAGATAAAGAAATAAAGACAATCTCAGACGATTTAAAATAATAATAAATAATCCCAACCCACATGCTCAGTTTTAAAATAATTTGAAATCTAAAGGCTGGAAATCATTTCTTTGATTTCTGCATTTTGGACCATGTTTTAAAGAAGTACACTTTTGAATTTACAAGTTTTTTAAGATTACAGTTCACTCTGCTTGTGGTAAACAGAAAAAATATCTGGGCCATGAGGAGCAAACACAAAAATTACAATTACAAAAGTAAATACTATTTTTGAATGAAATTCTGAGGCAACCTAAAAAGACAATTTCTTAAGATATGTTCTTTATAACATACCTGATAAAGCAAAATTATGCACAGAATTGTTAATCAAATTTATACAAAGTCATGTTTGTATCCAACAGGTACATAAGCAGGTGAGGCTGTTAAACCTTATACATTGAAAATACTACTTTTTACACTGGTACCAAGACAGAAAATACTGAATTTAGGATATAAGGGGGGAAAGTTGTATGAAATCAATCCAGTGAAACAGTTTACCAGTGGATATTTTGTTAAGACATTTTTTTAATCATTTTTTATTGTTGTTCTAATACAGTTGTCTCCATTTTCCCATCCCCACTACCCTCCAATGCACCCGCCCCCACCTCCCGCCTTCAATCCTACCCCTCTTTGGCTTTGTCCATGGGTATTTTATACATGTTCCTTGAAGACCCTTTCCCTTCTTTCCCCATTATGTCCCTCCCACCTCCCCTCTGGTTACTGTCAGTTTTTTCTTTATTTCAATGTCTCTGGTTATATTTTGCTTGCTTGCTTGTTTTGTTGATTAGGTTCCCCTTATAGGTAAGATCATATGGTATTGTCTTTCATTGCCTGACTTACTTCATTTAGCATAATGTTCTCCAGTTCCATCCATGTTGTTGCAAAGGGTAGGAGCTCCTTCTTTCTTTCTGCTGCATAGAATTCCATTGTGTAAATGTACCACAGTGTTTTGATCCACTCATTTACAGATGGGCACGTAGGTTGCTTCCAGCACTTGGCTATTGTAAATTGTGCTGCTATGAACATTAGGGTGAATAGGTTCTTTTGAATTAGTGCTTCATGATTCTTAGGGTACAATCCCAGCAGTGAAACTGCTGGGTCAAAAGGCAGTTCCATTTTTAGTTTTTTGAGGAATTTCCATACTGTTTTCCACAGTGGCTGCACCAGTCTGCATTCTCTTTTATCCACAACCTTGCCAGCACTTGTTTTTTGATTTGTTCATGATGGTCATTCTGACCAGTGTTAAAGTGGTATCTCATTGTGGTTTTAATTTGCATCTCTCTGATGGCTACTGATGCTGAGCATCCTTTCATATGTCTCTGAGCCCTCAGTATAGGACATATCTTAAGCAAATTTAAATGTTGTTTTATAAGGGTTGATCAGTTCTAGTTTGTCATGGGAAGAATCAAAACAGAAAAAAGACTGGTGTTGTGTGGTCTGACTCTTACGCCTGACTCACAGTACAGATCCATTAAGTCACTCAAGGCAAATCAACTCCTTGACTTTTCTTAAAAAATGAAGGGACTTGCCAAGCACTTATATGTACAACCCATGGACATGAACTGAGGCAGAGGAATGCTGGTGGGATGGGAAGTGCAGGGAGGAACGGGATAAAGGGGAAAAATGGGACAACTGTAATAGCATAATCAATAAAATATACTTAAAAAATAAAAATGCAACCTCCCCCAATAGCACCTACCTTATAGGGCTTTTGTGAGAATTAAATAAAGCACTGAAAACAGTAAAAAATATGAAGTGGTTGCATAAAAAATCTCTGAAGTTAGCTCTATGTCTAAGATTCTGTACAAGTAACTATTCTGAACATGTAACTAAGAGAAATATATTTCCCCGTATAATTAACTTGTGTGACACATCTTCCCATTTTATCTGTTAAGCCAATGAAAAATGATGCTTTAGAAAAAACAATGATTTGGATGATACCTCCTTTCCATTTTAAAAGTGAATGAGAAAGTAAATATATAAACACATATTGAAATAAAATTGTGTATATTCAGAGTAGCAACTTTACAGTCTGAGTATGTTACAAGACATTATTACTTAAAAATATTATCCTCACTCAAGACATTTTTTCAATGCTTTTAGAGAGAGAGAGAGAGAGAGCAAGGGAGAGGGAGGGGCAAGAAAGAGGGAGAGAGAGAGAAAAAAAGATGTGAGAGACACACATTGATTGGTTGCCTTTGTACGTGCCTTGACCAGGGATTGAACCTGCACCCTTTCCACTTATGGGATGGCACTCCAAGCCACTGAGTGACACTGGCCAGGGCTGCTAGAAGACATTATTTTGATTCATATTTCATTCATTTAACATTTTAAAGAAATATGTATTGAGCTTCTACCATAAGACAGAGGGAATGCACTGGGCCCTTATGTGTCTTACATATATTAGAGGAGTAATATATAAATAATGAATTGCAGTGGGTTAAAGGAAAAATGTGTAGCAAAAGGAACATTTAACAGGAAGATAAATCTACTGTGGGTGTGCATAGTGGGGCTTTGTAGAAAGCTCCTCTGAGAGAGTTGCCTTTAAGTTGGAAAATGAGCGCATCACACAAAAGGGGTTTAGGGACAGGAACATTCCTGGGAGAGGGAACAGCATATGCAAAGAATCTAATAATCTGGTACTTCAAGCTCTTGACATTCAAGCTTTTAAATGCCCATGTAACTCCACAAATGAAAGGCTGGAAGATCAATCCAATGCTCGCCAGAATTATATTTATGACTATATTGTCATCTAAACTAATGTCTATGCTAGAACTCAGAATGCTTTAGTTTACTACAATCATTTGAAAAGAGCACTTGGACTTCATGAGGAAGTATGAAATGCTTGGCTTTCTTTATTCCAGTTTCAGTATCCATGGATGATGAGTGCATGTGGAATTATTTAACTAAAATTACAAGAGTTTGGAAAGTTCAGGATATTTCTTAGCAAGATAAACCAGCCTCTCTCAACCAGTGTTCCTCATCTCAATCGCAGCACTTCTCAATGACTCTAAGAATTGTACATAACTAGAACTGTTCTGAATGCACAGGAGAAAAGTCAATTTATTACACATAGTGGATGCCTTAGGGCAGTAAGGCTTAGTTCTCTTGAAGAATTTCCAGTTGATTATTGCATTTCACAATAAAGTATACATAAGACTCGAATTAGTTTCTTAATATTAGTATTAGACATACTTTATTTACTCATAATATTCACCAACACTAAATACTCATGGCGATTCTGGAAAACAGGGCATTTTCTCACAGTTGTTTATCAGCTATAGATAGAACTTTACAAGACACATAAATAATGGATCTATTTTCATAACACTTACATGGTTTTTTTGTTGATTTAGAAAAGTTGAAATTATTATAACACAAAGAGTTTTTTATTTTTCTTTCCCATTATGGTTTTGACGACAGAATCCTGAGTTCAGGCAGGTAACAAACAACAAAAATAACCAGAACACCCAGTAGTAATGAGTATAGAGTTGTCACTATTTATAATGACAGTTAATATGTATTCCTCACGCAATTCCCACAATGAAACCATGAACTAATATAGGTATGATGAGCTGATATGTTTCACAAATGGAGACAATGTATTTTTTACATTTATATGTCATTTATCATCATCACAAATCAGAGGCTGTTTGAAAAAAAGAAAACGAGGTTATTTGATTGGCTGGAGTACGTTTTCCAGTTTCTTTTGCTTATTTTTTGGATAGAATAATCTTGTTCTTTTTAATTGAATGTATTGAGGTGACATTAGTTCTCAAAAGCACACTGGCTTCAAGTGTACAATCCAACAAAACATCATCCATACACTAAATTGTGTGCTGTCATTGCAAGCAGTCTCTGTCCATCCTCATGTGCCTCCTTTGCCCACCTCCATCTATCCCCACACCCCTTTCCCCCTGGCTAACTCTACACTGTTGTCAGTGTTTCTTTTGTGTGTGTGTGTGTGTGTGTTTGTGTGTGTGTGATATGCTATGTACATGTGTGTATATGTATGTGTGTGTTTACACTTAATCCCTTCACATTCTTTCACCCAGCCCCTGAACTCCCTCCTCTCTGACAGCTGTCAGTCGGTTCCATGTGTCTATGCCTCTGTTTCTATTTTATTGGTTAGTTTATTTGGTTCATTAGATGCCACATGTGAGATCTTACAGTATTTACTTTCTCTGGCTTATTTCACTTAGGATAATAATCTTCAGGTCCAATCCATGATGCAGCATAAGGTAAAATTTCCTTCTTTTTTATGGCTGAGTAACATTACACTGTGTAAATGTACCACAGCTTTTATTTTTTTAATTGATAAGCACTTGGGCTGATTCCAGATCTTGGTTAAAGTAAATAACGCTGCAATGAACATAGGGGAGCATGTCTTCTTTCAAATCAGTATTTCAGATTTTTTAAATATATTCTCAGAAGCAGAGTCACTCGGTTATAATGTAGTTCCATTTTTAATTTTTTGAGGTAACACCATACTACTTTCCACAGTGGCTGTGCCAATCTTGTATTCCCACCAACAGTGCACAAGGGTTCCCTTTTCTCCACATCCTTGGCAGCACTTGCTGTTTGTTGATTTCATAATGAAAGGATATTTTATGGTGGTTTTCATTTGCTTCTCTCTGATCATTAGTGACATTAGCATTTTTTCATATGACTATTGGCCATCTGTATGTCCTCTTTGGATGTTTATTCACGTCCTTTGTGCATTTTTTATTTGGTTTTCTTCTTGGTGTTGAGTAGGGTTGAGTTCTTTATGTATTTTAAAAATTAACTCCTTATCAGATGCACCATCAGCATATGCATTCTCCCATCCAGTGAGCTGTCTTTTCATTTTGTGGATAGTTTCCTTTGCTGCACCAAGACTTTTTGGTTTGATGTACTCCCATGTGCTTTTTTGTTCCTTTTTTCCTTTGACCAAGGAGATATTATCAGTGAAACTACTGCTACAAGAAATGTCTGAACTTTTATTGCCTATGTTTTCCTCTAGGATTTGTATAGTTTCATGACTTACATTTAAGTCTTTAATCCGCTATGAGTTTATTCTTGTGTATGGTGTAAGTTAGTGGTCTAGTTTCATTTTTATGCACGTATGTGTTCAATTTTCCCAACACCGTTTATTGAATAGTCTGGCTGTACCTCATTGTGTATTCTTGCCTATTTTTCAAATATTTTTTCTTAAATTTTATTTGTCTTTTTTATTAAGTATTTTATTGTTGTTCTATTACAGTTGTCCCAATTTTCCCCCTTTGCTCTCCTCCACCCAGCCCACCGTGTTGTCCATATTCATGAGTCATTCATATATGTTCCTTGACTAGTCCTTTCCCATTCTTTTAAAATATTAATAGACCATAAAGATGTAGGTTTATTTCTGCGCTCTCTATTCTCTTCCACTGATGGATATGCCTATTCTTGTGTCAATACTATGCTGTTTGGATTACTATGGCCTTGTAGTATAGTTTGATATTAGGTAGTGTGATATTTCCAACTTTCTTCTTCTTTCTCAAGATTGCTGAAGGTATTTTGGGTCTTTTGTGGTTCTACATAAATTTTTGGAGTATTTGTTTTAGAACAATTTAGAGCAAAATGTTGATAAGATCATATATTAAATAGGTATTGAAACCTGAAGTTATAATGTGGTATTATAAATTGTAACTATATTTTATTTTATTAACCCACTGATTCGATTATTAAATTTGAAAATAAAAGAGTAGGATAGACCATAAGTTCAACTTTTTTACTTAATTCTTCAGTTCCATGATTCATATTATAGAGTTACATTGATTTAACATCAAATTAAATCATGGCTAACATTGTTACTTTTTAAAGATAAAATAAATAATGTGTATATCTCTTCATGTAAGATGAACAGAAAAAAATTTTTTGGTTCACTACACCAGTTTCCTTTGACCTTCCCACAACAGAACTACATGTTTATTTTGGAGGAACATAAATTTTACTTCTCAGGGAGAAAGGGCTCACCTCAGCTGCATTAACTGTGTTGATTTCCTCTAGGGGAGGAGAGAGGAAAAGGAAGCAACAGACAGTGAAAAATGAAAGAAACTGGAAGACCAGAGGAAACCCACTCATCGAAGGAAGAGAGGAGGAGTGGATGGCTTAGGAAGGAGACATGTAGGAATTTGGCGGAAAGGAAGCAATTGGCAAGGAGAAGTCTGAATGACAAATCTGTGAAGGATCTGGAGGACACCAGGGATTTGGATGGGATTGTGAGTCTGCTAGTTTTTACCAAAATACCACAGCAACAAGGGAAATCAAAGAAACCTATAAAGACACATAGGAAGCAGAAGAGTCCTGGAAAAAGAACTGATGACATGCTGCATTTTAATAATTGTACCTCTTCAGCATGGGAATAGGAAGTGTTAGTTTTTTTAACGTATAACTGAATTTTTATCCTTTCTTCACTAATAATTTTCTAGTCCTTAATTCTCTTATGAAAGAACTTATATACTTAAAACTCTTATTTATTTTAACTACTTTTTACTTGCCATGTGTATATGCGATTTTTCATTCACATATAAACCACTTCCTTTAGGCCACCATCCAGGCTCAGGGTAAACAACTGTCCCACTTTTCCCAGAACCAAGGGTTCTTCCTAGGACTAGGGATTTTCAGTGCTAACAACAGGACAGTTTCCAGAAAACCAGGATGGTTGGTCATCCCATCTAAGTAAAATCTAAAGAAAAAGTTACTAAATACAGTTGCACATAATGGTAAAACACATTAATGCTGTGAATACTTTCCACATTTTTCAAAGAAGATAACTCTTAATATAATTATGTGATAAGGAGAGGAATCAGCAATTACATGATTTCTGATTGCACGATGGCTTTGATGGAAATAAATAACTGAAAATTATTTCCCCATCATCCAAATTATTTTCTTTTCAATTAACTAACCAAAAACAAAATCTGTAAGGCATATGGAATATTCGTAGCATGCACCATTGAAACAGGTAGGAAAAACAATTAAAAAAAAAAAAAAAAAAACCAAGGCACAACTTATCTCAAGAAATAACACAAGTCACTCAAAAATGTTTATGTCACAAAGCCACATACACGGAGGAATGAAAAAAGTATGCATTATTCATCTCTAAATTTTAGCTTAAAAAGTAAAGAATTTCAAACATGAAAAGATAAATGTCTTTAAGCTCTTCTTTTAAATACTAAAATAAACTTCTATTCAGGATAAATGATGGAAGAAGTTTCTTACGAAGAAAGTAACTCCGGAATTTCAGAATTAAGTCTTGGAAGATCTCACTATTTAGATTGTGTTAGTTTTTACTGTATTTTATTGTATGTATACAAAACTTGCAAGCTATAACATCAATAATTTTTAACTCAGCTATGATTATGTAATTTCTCATAATTGCTTAATTTTTTTAGCAATAACTTTTGAAATGTGTACAGCTAATGGTATTAGAACCTGGCTAATCCACAATTTGGACAGTTAACTATAAAGTGCATTCAGTTGATTAATTCACTGATTCACAATACTCTGTTTAATATAAATCCTCTTTCCCTATGCCAAATGCTGAACAGTTATCATCCTCTTTAGATAATCTTTTAATATCTTTTGATGTAAGACCTCTAAGGTCCAAAATAAATTTTAGTTTATCTCAACTATAACCTTTGTTGAACTTGACCATTTCTATGCTATCTTTTGTGAAACTACTAAACCTCAAATTTTATAAATCTATTCTGTTACGGTTTTCATTACTGGACATAATAGGACTAATTCTCAAACATACGAAGCTTAGTTTCAAGACCACATAACCTCCACTGTGTGAACTAAACTGTCCAGACCCCTGTAAATTGAAAGACAATGCTTCATAGAGGAAGCTAAAAGGTACTGTCTTTGGCACTGATAGCAAATCAGAGTCCCTATATATGAGGAAAATCTATAGGACCTTGTAGGAAATGTTATCAGTGATAAAAATCCAGTTGCTCCCATAATTGTCCCTCTAGCTAATGTGGAGTTAATCACTACATTAGTGAAATCTTAGTATTTATCTGACAGTATTGTTGGCAGAATAGGGTTTGTCACCTAGTGCATACTACATTGAGTGTTCATTATCATCACCATCTCCTCCTCCTCCCCTTCCCTGACCTCCTCTTCCTCCTTCTTCATCATCTTCTCCAGGAGACTGAACTGACTGATCTCAGTATGCCATAATGGGAAAAAATGGTTTATTGAGTGTTCAAGGGAACTAAGTGAGATAATATAAAGCATCTGGTACACGGCAGGGACTTAAAACACTACAGCCACTGTTACTACAAAAGTGTAGATCAGTAAATTGTTGGTGTCCCTATAATAACCATTTCTAAAACTTAACACTTTGTTTGAAAATCGCAGATTTTTTAAAAAAGGATAAAAAACTGAAACTCAGACACAGACAACACTATGGTGGTTACCAGAGGGAATGGGGTGGGGGACAGTAAAGGGTAATGGAGTCCAAATACACAGTGATGGAAGATGACTTGACTTTGGGTGGTTGGCACACAATGCAATATACAGATTATGTATAATAGAAATACACACTTGGAACCTATATGACCCTATTAGCCCAAGTCAGCCCAATAAATTCAAATTTTTTTTTAAAAATGGAGAAGTTATTCTTCAACTTTTTTCATGATAGACTTAAGCAAAAGAGCTTGCAACATTCCATAAACATTTTTTGCATATTCACTAGGAATCAAGAATTCACTGTTGTTTTTGTAAATATTTGATTACTAGTTCAAATCAAAAGGTTTAATTCTTAGTAAGAAATCATCAGACCTCATATATAAATACATACAACTATCACTTTGTTTTATTAAAATTATGGTATCAATTTGCTATCCCAATTTATCATATGTTGAGGGAAACTATTTGGTCGCTGTGGTGGTCACTACTGTTTCATTTGTTCCCACTAGGTGCAATTGGATACCTTAATATTTTAGTTTATTAATACATGTGTTTTTGTTCATGTAATAAGTAATTAAATAAGCTTTATTTATATGCTATTCTCCATGAGAAATTGGCTATACTTCCTTCCATCTCTATGCCTGCCTGTAAGGTGTTCATCTCAGAGACCCAATAGAAAGATATGGGAAACTGATGCCTCAGACTTTGTGCAATTGTGTGTGATCCCCAAAATGGTGCTGATTTATAACATACTTAAGTTTTCACTAAGATACTATTAAAATCACTCAGGTCAATAAATACAAAATAAGCAAAAAAATTGAAAATAAATTTAATACCTTTTCACAATGTTTTGGCATCAGCAACTTTCTCTTCTCTCATTACTAATGACTTTTCACTCCGATCAGAAATCCAAAAATATACTAAAATTTTCCCTTGGCTTTTTTGGGTCTACTTGTCAGGTTTTAGTCAACATAATCCCATAATTGATCATCTTTTACATAATTAAGGCCTTTTTTTCCATCCTCACTGGAGAACATTTTTTCATTGCTTTTAGAGAGAGAGGGAGAGAAACATCAGTGTGAGAGAAAACACTGACTGGTTGCCTCCTGTAAGCCCCAGGAACTGAGCCCGAAACCTAGATACATGCCCTGATGGGGAATCAAACACCTTTCAGTTACAGGAAGATGCTCCAACCAACTGAGCCACATTGGCTGGAGCCATAATTCAGGCCTTTTATAATCTAGAAAAGTATTTGTGATGTTTACTTTCAACTGTATTTGCCTTTCTCTTCAATTCAAGAGCAATGTTAGTTTATTTTTTGAACATAAAATTATTTTTTTCAATATTCAGTATTACTTTTCTTCTCAATCATAATAGTCTTAATTGGGCAATCTTACAAAGTAATCTTGAAAGTCAGTACAATACTTCCAAAATGTAATGTAATGAAATAAATACATCCCTTTTTATAAGGTACATCTGAATGTTATTGTATATCAAAAAGAAGTCACTGGTATTCAAATTTCTCTCTCTGAGAAGATTTCATTTATTAATAAAGATGGTTAGGGCTAAGTCTCAGACATCTGAAGTAAATCTATTTAATCCAGCCTGCCAGTTAAACTACTTCTATTTCTAATTCTAAATATAAATACTTATGTTTAGAAAAAATGAAGAACACCAGAGACAATCATCACCTGAGGCCTCCTTCAAATTATTCTAAGAAATAAGTGCCAACAGAGTTCTAAAAGATTCTTCTTCAGGTAGAAAACCAAGAAAATGCTATTTATATATTCCTGGTTTATAATCATCATAGATCTAAAATTTGGCTCAGAATTCAGGTCAATGTAAAAAGAAATGTTTTAACATCAAAAAATACAGGTGCAGCTACAATTCAATTATATATTTCCTTTCTATTTGGAGGGTGTGTCTTTGTTCTCACAGGTGGGCGAGTTGTACTTTAAATTTTCAACAAAGAGAATCACCACATTAAAGAACTCTAGAAATTCCTACAACCAAAACTGTAGCAATACCCATGCAGCTTTCAGAGAGATATTATGGGCTTTAATCTCCTGTTCATATGTACTCAACACATTTGGCAAAGTACATGAACAGCAGAAAGAAACCAAAGCTATCATTTGAAAACAAAGCTTAGGAGAGAAGACTCACCTAAAATATGTAATAAACAACAGCTATTAAGAATGTACTTTCATTTTTTGAAAGAAAATGGACATAACATCACACATTCTGTTTCTGTTTTAAGTTTTTTTAATTACCTAATTTTAGTTTTGCCTAAATGAAGAAAATAAAATAAAACGATCTAAATAAGAACTGTAACTTTAAACCCAAACTGCTGATTTTTAATCTTTTAATTTGCCTTTGTGTATAAATGCGCCTTTTACCTCTCGTGTTTTATTAGTTTAGCAGTCACAACTTACACAAAACACACAGATGGTCTTAGAAATAGTAGAAGTTTCAGATGCTACAACTTCCTAGCATATGGAACACTATCATGAATCATCATTTTGGCAGTATTTAAATGATTTTGAAATATTTATACATTAACATTTTGGCATTATTTCATAGTCATAGGTTATTACAACTTTAAAGTGTTTTATGCCTGTTTGGGGGTGGTCCTTATAATATTGACCCTAACCAGTTAGTATGTGGGGGAACTGGTACTGGTTATTAACAGCATAGCACTCTCTAGACAGCCAAAAGTAAAGGAAGACCCTGCAATAAATTAAACATAATTCCATAAACCATAACTTTTTTCAAAGTCAATACAGGATACAATAGAAGGTTCAAAGATTTTTTTTAAAAATGAAATTTACAAGAGTGGTTTTAAACTGTTAATGTCACAAAAATGTGCAGATACAAAACAAAGTACACACACAAACCAAAAGCTCTTTGGTGAATTCCATCTTCCCATTTTTAAATAATATGTACATGCTGATGATTCCCATATTTGTCAAAACAGGCAACATTAGTCTGTGGTAAGGGATTCTCTGTGACTTAATACAACGAAGATTTGCTTCTCATTCATTCTATGTGCCCAGCATGGGAAGCCAGATGTGGGGTGGAAAGTTCTGCTGCACATGACTCTGGGGCCCAGGCTCTCTGGGTGGCCTCCCTGTTGGAGCTTCACTACCTGGAACACACACACTTCTTGGAGGCCACATGGAAAAGAGCATGCTGAAGGCTCACTCAGTAGTGTTTACTATCTATAATTTCCACTCACAGCCCATGAAGCTGAACTAGCCAAATTGGTCTGCCCTACAGCAAGGAAGCTGGGAAGCAGAGCCTTTCATCTGCCCAGAAGGAGGGGTGGGTTGCCCAGTAATAAGTACTTGTTATGTCTACCACAACTTATTTTTTCCTCCAGCCTCAACCTCAGCTCTGAATTTCTGACTCATGTTTCCATTGCCTATTTGACATTCATGGATGTCTAATGAGATTTCAAAATTACAATGTCTAAAGCTGAGCTCTTGATACTTTCCACTCCAAATCTTCTTTTTCTACATAATGCCATCTCAGTTAATGGCATCGCTATCTTTTCAGCTGCCCAGACCAATGCATTACAGTAATCCTTGATTCTTCTCTCTTTCTAACAAGCCATGTCCAATACATTAGCAAATTCTGAGAGCTATTGCTTCATAGCAGATTCAAAAATCTACTCTTCACTACCTCTCCTCCTAGCAGACTGGTCCAAAACACCATTTGCTTTTTGCCCAGACAGCTGAAAAAACTTCCATCTTGCTTCACTGCTTCTGCTATTAATTCTTCAGTGCCTTTGCAAAACAGCAGAGGACTGTGCTGAGAAACCTCTGATGCCTTACAACTCCCTCAGGAGAGAAGCCAAAGTACTTACAAGGCCTGTAAGGGCCTACGAAGTCCACTCTGGCTAGTTGTTACTCCTGATGCCATCTCTTCCAAATCTCAACTTTACTCACTCTATTCAGCCCACACCAACAACTTTGTTCCTTTTTGAATGTGCTAGTTTTGCCCTACTGTAGGGTCTTTAACCTTACTGTTTTTCCACTTAGACTACTTTTCCAGATACCTGGAAATTTCCCTCCCTCAATTTTTCTCCAGTCTTTTTTTTTTTTAAGATTTTATTTATTTATTTTTAGACAGAGGGGAAGGGTGGTAGAAAGAGTGGGAAAGAAACATCAATGTGTGGTTACTTCTTACATGTCCCCCACTGGGGACTTGGCCTGCAACCCAGGCATGTGCCCTGACTGGGAATTGAATCAGCAACCCTTTGGTTCACAGGCCAGTGCTCAGTCCACTGAGCCACATCAGCCAGGGCAATTTTTTCTCCAGTCTGTATGTGAAGCATCCTTTGGTCATCCTATTTAAATCTGAGATTCTTCCCCAAACCTAAGTCACCTGTCTACCTCATATTACTTTATTGTTTATAGCACTTACTATAGTCTAATGCACTATATATTACACTATCTATTTTGATTTTATTTGCACATTCAATCACAGAATATAAACTCCACAAGGGCATTCACTAGTAGCTATTTAATGCTGCATATCCAATGCTGAAAATTTCTGTCATTATTTAGTACTAAACACAAATAGGTCATCAGTAAAGACATGAGGGAGAAGGATAATAATGATTTTAGCATGTGAATCATTAGGTCAGGGAAATGGGAGTTAAAGATAATGATAATTAAATGACTTAAAATATGTTTTTAAGAAAAAATATTATCTGAATTGTGTATAAGTCTAAAAGGAATCTGTTAACACTAATAAGAGAAGCATTTGTCCCTATCCTCTCCATTCCCCCGTGCTCTTGTCTCCATTTCCCAAAACTGATGTTTCCATCTGCAGTTCACTCTCTGTAGAACTATAAAAGAATGCTTAGAAGTGCAGCTAGATTATTCTTACCCCAATTCCTTGAATTATAAAAATCCTTTGAGATACTAATTTTAATTCAGCTCAGTTCAGGATAAATGCCTGATTTCCTTTCAAGCTCCCTAAAACCTTGTCTACCACAACCTTGTCTATTTTTGTCACTATTTAATTCTCATGCTAATTTGCTAATTGGTTGTTTATAAATAGTGCAAGCATAAATAGGAATATGTTGTCTTGTTATAACCTTGTTTTTCTACAAGTTTAGTACACACATTCTCCTGGGTAACTTGGTCAATGAATTCACAACGGACAGACAGTGTGTGCAGAACAAAGAGAATGGCAAAGGGAAACACTTGTACAACAATAGAATCAATGAGAGCTTGGTTATTTAGGTGGTTTAGTAAATACCTTTCCAATACAAAAATGCAAAGAAAAAGCAAAAAGTCCCAGAGAATCACTGGCCTCAAGAAGAAAATGCATCATTACTTACTGCTTGTATCACAATGGAATTTTGAAATCTAATAATCTAGTCACACAATTTTATTTTAGAATGAGTAAATCCATCATTAACCATCATTCAGGTAAGATTTCATTTTTCAGAAACAATATCAAACTCTATAAAACAGAAAGCAATTAAAAAAGCAGAAATAGAAAAAATCCTGAAGTCACTTTTAAAAGGCCCTATGGAAATATACTAAATGACTGATTTTTTTTTTTTTTACAATTTTACTGTAATATATGGAAGTGTGACATGCCCTGAGTTGTGATAGTCATTAAGTCATATATAAAACTGTTAACTTTCAGACATTAACACAAATTAAAGTTTTGTTTTTACTAATCTTCAAGCTGAGTATATCTTCCTCAGTTATTTTCATGTCCATATAAGGAGAGTTAAAATATATTTATTTTAAAAGAAAAATTAAAAACAGGAGATAATAAATGCAACACTGTATTAAAAAAAAAAAAAAAAAACACTCTTGTCAGGCATCTCAGTCGGTTAGAGCGTTGTCCCAATATGACAAGGTTCGATCTCCAGTCATGACACGTACAAGAAGCAACCAATGAATGCATAAATACGTGGAACAACAAATAAATGTCTCTCTCCCTCTGTCTCCCCTCCTTCCTGTCTTTCTCTAAGATCAATAAATGAAAAAAGAAAACAAAAATCTTCGTATTTTTCCCTTGGTGAAGAAATACATGGCTAGATCTCTACGTGTTCCTCACTGCTGAATCCAATACTCACAGTTATTCTTTCATCTTTATCATCCAGTGGAGAGCCATCTTTCTTCCATGAAATGGTGGGCTCAGGATGGCCTCGTGGAGGCTGGCATTCCATCACTGCAGGCTCTCCCACGGCCACCATGACATCGGAAGGATTTTGTCTGAAGTCATCCCGTAATACTGCAGGAACAAGATAGAATCATTATACTCAGTAGTATATATACAGTCCTTATCACTGAAATTCAGCCCCCCAAAAAAGCGTTGTAATAAACTACTATCAATAGCTATCTCAATGAATTTTGGAGAAGCTGCGCCTACTTACAGACATATGCAACTGAATAAAGATATCTAAACTTATGCACACATGGCAGGGATGATTTGATATTCTTCCCACACCAGTGGGCAAGTGTATTTTGCTGCTTAGTGCCCTCATAGCTAGGATTTGGCTTATCTTTGACTTGCATTTCTTCTCTGCTTACTGCCCACATTTTCTCATCCATGTACTAATGAATATAGCGGAATACTCTTCTTACTTAATGCATTGGGATGATGTTTGCTATTATTAAATGAATTACATATACATACAAACCAAAATATTAAAAGGAAAAATAAATGACTTCCAAACATTCATTTCACTGAAATATTTCAAATGTGTAAGAATATATCATTATAATTTAAATATACTCATTATAACAACTTTAGACATAGTTGCAAAGTTAGTACATTCGAAACATTGTGTTTTTCCATTATCACTGAGTGAGGGAGTGTTAGAAGGCACTGATAACGACAATACCAACAAGTTGCTTTGTATGTTCTGTATTTTTTGGTTTTGAGTTATGTTGTTTTGGGGGGAGGTAAATAGCATATCATTTAATTCTTAAACCTATTCAGGGTCAGAGATATTATTAACTCCACTTATATTATTAACCAAATATTTCTGAGGAAGAAACAATGTATTACTGTACTCTCAACTGGACACTAATATAATATTATCATACTATAAAACAAGCAGAATTATTCACTTAGTATTTGTTGGAATAAAATGTGGAAAATGAGCCAAGCATGCATTTCAAAAGTAGTTCATACAATTGTCTTGTGTATCTTGTTGACATCGAGAAATCATGAATTATTTGGCATCAGTTATCTTAAATCATAACTCTTGTTTACTAGGTGGGTTATCTTGAACACAACCTCTCCCTAGTTACAAAGCAGGTATGGAGATACATACTTCAGTACAAAGTCTAAACTTGTTAGTTATCTTTCTCCCACTCCACTATATCCCAGTGTTCAATAAAATGTGAACAACTTTAGTAATCCAATTTAAGATGGTAATTACAATGTTTGTTGGTATATTAAGTGTATACACTGAAGTGGTGAATGTTATCTTTTCCAATCTATTGAACTGAATATGTGATACTACAATTTTGTACTGAAATTGATATCTTTCCATCTAATGGCATTTCAAAATTTTTTCATTGAAAAAGTACAGTAATGTGAAAAGCTTATGCTGAAACTGTTATTTTAAAAGTCATTTAAATTTTTGTTTTAAAACCTTTAACAATCTTAGAGGCTTACAAAGTCATGCCATGGTTCCTCTTGGAATTCTATACTTTTCCTTCCTTTATACCAGCCAAGCATGCATATACATTTGAGTAAACCTTAACATCCATACAAACAAAACCATTTTTTAAATGTATATATTGAGAAAACATGGGTACACTATGGCTATGTGGACACTTGGAAAATACTACTTCAATAAAAAAACTAATATGCTCATCTCTGAAAGAAAAGGAAAAGGATAAGAAAATATGATTTCACCACACTGGTAATTCCAACTTCAATGCTAAACATTATTTATTAATAAAATAGAGACACAAAGGTAAACCTTGCTGAACTGTTGTTACCACAATATAAAAGAACAGAGTAGAAAGACTTGCACTGTTTATAAATTTATATTACAATTGCTAGGTGTTATGAACATACCACAAATAAAATGCAAGGTTTATAGAAAAAAAAACAAATGAACTGACTTTAACAAACAGTGTGTGCCTTCCTGGATCACATTATTAATCTAAGAAAACAGCTCTGAAAAAATTTAACATCCTTGAAAAATACAAAAGTATAATGGTGTTCTAATAAAAATAAGTAATTTGAACAATTTTTCTACTTGGTGAGCTTAAAACCAATGGTAATACTATACCTTATTAACAAATTGAGGTCATATCTCAAATAAACCAATGAATAATTCAATGTCTTTCAAATATATCAAAGGTCTAAGTCAGATAAATCAAAATTTCTTTTCAATTTACTACAGCATTTGAATTTTTTAGTATATAAAGAAAAGCTGACAAGATGTAATCCATTAAAGACTGTTGCTTAGATAATGTTCGCATACTTATTTTTGCAGCTGTAAAGCAGAAAACTCTGGCATTGCCTATAACTAAAGGCAACCTGCATACAGTTATGAATTTGCATTTTTTTCTCTTCTATAAAAACAAATTTTCTTCTTCAAGCTTGTCTTGAACACTTCCTTTTGTGGAAAAATAGTATGTGTCATATTATAAAATGATATAAGCTTTTAGTTAAATTATCCAATTTTCTTAATTCATGTGTGTATTTAAGTAAATAAAAATTGAATTCAGGTGACTGGCAGCAGCTCGACAGAAAAAACACTGACATCCCTAAGTATTCTCAAACACAGCCCTTCTTGGAAAAAGCCTCTCCTTTCCTTCTCTAACAGCCTGTTAATCAAAGTGTACATTAAGCTGCTATGAAATGGTATGAATAGCATGAAATTCTAAAATTTGGAACTCACTTTTGACAAAGAGATTTAATATTAATTTAAAATAGCAAATAACAAATATAATGTATGCAAGTAGAGATTGCCTAAAATGGTGATAAAACAAACCACAGTTCTTCCTATATTTCTTCCATATTTATGTAGCTGTTTCATGTTTACAGGTCATGTAATTTGGCTCAATCATTTCCCAATTTTTTTATTTTGTTAAATTAGAAAAAGCATAGTAAGTTTCATTAAATCTTTTACTCTCTTGGAAGTTTTTGTCTAAAAAAGTGGTTAACTAAAATTTAACCATTAACACAAAACATGTAATCATTTGTCTTTCTGAAAAGCTATTTATCAATTTTAACACAATTTTCAGAAAAAACACATTTTCAAAAAATATTCAGTGGTGACACTGCAATCTACTTGGGTAATGTTGAGAAGACAGGGAGGGGCAAAGTGAAACAATGTCGAAGACAAATTGTTTCAAGTACTGTATAATGGAGACTTGAATATTTGTAACACTCTTTAAGAGCACTATGGGACATTTTAGAAAGGAATGAAACATAAAGTTATCAAATAGATAGGGATCTGTGACAACATCTAATCCATCCCATGAAATAGAGGCAAGTGAGTCCCAAGACATGTTACTAGCTTATGTCATTTGGCAGGTAGAGACAAAAAAACAAAACAAAACAAAAAAAAAACAAAACAAACAAACAAACAAAAAAAAAACAACAAACATAGACTTCTAATGTAGCGCTTTTTTTTTTTTTTTAAATCCTCACCAAAAGATTTTTTTTTTCATTGCTTTTAGTGAGAGAGAGGAAGAAGGGAAGAGACAGGGAAAAATCGATGTCAGAGAGAAGCATCAACTTGGTTGCCTTTTTGTTATGTGCCCTGATGGGGGATCAAACCCACAACCTGGGTATGTGACCTGACTGGGAATTGAACAAATGACCTGGTTGGAGCATGATGCTCCAACCAGCTGAGCCACACTGGCTAGGGCTCTAATGCAGTGTTCTTAAAAATAACACACCATTTTACTGTAAAATGTAATTCTCCTATCTAATCCATAGTATTTCCAACAGATCCACTCCACTATGACGGAAGGCTTTGTGTTTAGTGGCTGTACATCAGTGCACTGCAGACTCCTGACTACCTAATTCTGGAATGGCTCAAGTGCTCCTAAAATTGATTTTGTTCCCCAATCATGTGGTGAACATCTGTGAATTACAATGCCTTTGGCTTCATGAATTACATAATCTCAATGCAGTCAGGGGTCAGAAAGCTGTGTGATACAAATCTTTTCTTTTGGAAATTAATAATCTCAGGCTCCTTGGGGTTGGGAAGAAGAGTATATCACGTAAGTAATAATGATAGTAATGTTGCAATATAATAATGTTAGCAATGGCCAATGTTAATTGAACATCTACTATGGAAAAAACCATGCCAAGCATCTACTTATTTAGTCCTTATAACAGGTTATGATAAAACAAATTTATTCATTTCATCTTATGGAAGAGTAATTTGTGAATATTTAGCAACAGAACTAAAACAAAGATCTCCAGTCTACCAGGGACTCTTCTGTACAAACTTGGCCGCCTGTCTGGTCTTAACACAATGTTCACAACTCTAAATGCATGATACAATTAACATTTCAGCCTCTTTCCATTGGAAAAGAAGTTCAATGAGAAATTTCCCTTCTGACACTGGGTATCTTTGACTATGTAGCCTGCATTCTGGTTCTTGCTCAGATATTCCATGGTATGGAAGAGGCCCCTTCAAACTTTCATTGGCATGTTAAGAATTATAACTCATCATTCTAATAATGTATGCTGTGCTAATTGTTCTCAATGATTTACTTTATTTTATCAATGAAATGATTTAAAAAGTTGCACAATAAGTATTTTAATTAAATATGGGCATTTTAATTAGAAGCAAGTATCTCAGGGAAACAGAGGAAAGATAATATGTAGTACTGGATTTTTTTCCTTAATAAATGACTACTTTGTCAATAAAATCTTGCAGCAAATAATAGTAAACTGTCAACTGGGGAAAAAAAACAACAATGAGATCATTAAAAAAATAAAGTACGGCCTGGCTGGTGTAGCTCAGTGGATTGAGCGCGGGCCTGCGAACCGAAAGATCGCGGTTCGATTCCCAGTCAGGGCACATGCCTGGGTTGCCAGGCCAGTTCCCGGCAGGGGACATACAAGAGGCAACCACACATTGATATTTCTCTCCCTCTCCCTCTCTCCTACCCTTCCCCTCTAAAGATAAATAAATAAAAATCTTTAAAAAAAAAAAAATAAATAAAATAAAGTACGTTAAAGGAAAAAATAAATGAGGAAGTATATTCCCACGACAAAGAAACTTTAGAGATGCTCAGTAATAGCTTAATGCTGTTACAATGATGAACCACTGCAATGGATTTCAAAAGTATTAATCACTCGTAATATTTTTAGGAGAGAATATATTATTTATTCTGATAGCATTTCTAGTGCTCTGTCTAAAAATGTACTTACATGCTGACATAAATAAATGTTATCTAATTTCAAAATAACTCTCATTCTTTCATTTACTACATCTGTACCGGGCACATACTTTGCGCTTGGCACTTATGCTACAACTCTGTCATTGTCCTTGCAGTGAGGTTGATGTAAATGCCTTAGTTGGTCAAGGAACAACCATCTTTACCTTATCACAAAATGGCAATACAGTAGTGTTTTATAGTTGGTTATTTTGTACTCAGATATATGTTTTGGGAGCAAGATTTTAAAAAAAATGTATCATAAAGACTTTTATAACGACTTACATTCCTAATTTGTAAGCTCACAGAATTATCCAGAAGAGAAAAGTGTTATATGGGGTACAAATGTGTTCAAAATTCTCTATCATTTCTGAAAATAAAATAGTAATTTCAAACTTCTAAACACCAGTCCAACGGAAAAGGTGATTGCAGAGAAATATACCTTAATTTGTTCAAGAGGAAAACTAAAATAACATGTAAAACTACATTTCATGAGGTACTATCCTCTTATACAATGACCTTCTAAAGCTAAAGAATGTTATTTTATTTTTATTTTTATTTTTAATTGAATTTATTGGGGCAACACTGGTTACTAAAATTATACTGATTTCAGGTATACAATTCTACAAAGGAATTTGACTTTTAAAATTATGTATGTAGAAAAAGTAACTGGTTAACTGGAGAACATATTTGCCAGTGATATATCCAACAATGGTTTAATTTCCAAAATATATGAAGACAATATATTGTTTTCCTGGTGTAACTTCACGACTTAACACCAGGAAGACAAACAACCCAATTAAAAAATGGGCAAAGGACCTAACAGACACTTCTCTAAGGAGGACATACGGATGGGATGACCCATAGATATATGAAAGAATGCTCAACATCAATAGCCATCACAGAGATGCAAATTAAAACCACAATGAGATACAACTTCATACCAGTCAGAATGGCTATCAATAAATCAACATACAACAAGTGCTGATGAGGATGCAGATGAAAAGGGAACCCTAGTGCACTGTTGGTAGGAATGTAGACTGGTGCAGCCACTGTGGAAAACAGTATGGAATTTCCTCAAAAAAATAAAAATGAAACTGCCTTATGACCCAGTGATTCCACTGCTGGGAATATAACCTAAGAATCTTGACACGCCAAACCAAAAGAACATATGTACCCTTATGTTCATAGCAGTGCTATTTGCAATAGCCAAGTGTTGGAAACAGCCCAAAGCCTATTAGTAGATGAATGGATTAAAAAACTGTGATTTACACAATGGAATACTACACAACAGAAAACAAGAAGGAAGTCTCACCATTTGCAACAGCATAGATGAAACTGGAAAGTATTACGCTAAGTGAAATAGGCCAGACTTATAACTGGGATGTAATGAACAGAATAAACTAGTGAAAATAATAGAGCCAGAGACATGGAAACATTGAACAGACTGATAGCTGTAGGAGAGGAGGAAGGAGGGGGAGAATGGTGGAAGGAAGGGGACAGGATTAGTAAAAGAACATGTACGAATGACAGATGGACATGGACAAGGGAGAGGGAACCGACTATGTATGAGAGGTGTGGGCTGTGTGGAGGGGGGCAAAAGGGAAAAAATTGGGAAAACTTTAATGGAAAAACAATTTAAAAATAAAGTAAAAAATAAAAATGATGCATGCAAACATCAATTCTATATAGCTAGAATTTAATCATGACTATTTCCTAAAAATACACACTCACTTTTTAAAATCTGACACAATATCTATGAACAATCTTCAATAATTATGTCATCTTCTATTTATGTTTTTTTATAGGATGAAATTTATTTTTAAACACAAAATTATGCTGTGGTTAAGATCTTGGAAGAGAATATGCTGGTAAAGGCACTTATTTTCTTAACTACTAGAGCTTTGAAGATTTCACAAACTGCTTATGCTCTATCCTAGGAAAGCAGTACTTACTTTTTTTTTCAAAAGTTGTACACTCTAAAAAGTTATACAGTATGGATAGCTATCAAAGATCACTCAACCTTAACATGAATGAATAGCATAGAACATTGCAAATAGAGGGAGAAACTATTACCGGAATAAAAGTAATTAATGACAATTTATTTGTCTACAAAACAATACATACACCCCATTCCTGGTCTTTTAAAAGTTAGAATTACTTCCACATGGGGTCCAAGATTAAACTCCATTCCCATTTCACAGAAACATTAACACCATAGTGGCACTTTCTATGAAAGGCTCTCATGGCTATCTGTAGTCAGTGTTCCACGGTTTCATCATTTTACTTCAGGAATCAACAACACTACATGATATTACGTAGTGTTCATTACAATGGCACTAAGTTATCCAGACAAATGAATGGGAAGCTTGGCATACTAGACTTGAGTTAAAAATCTGTAATGTATTCCACAGAAAGGTGTACAAAAATAAAGATCAACATTTACATGCCTAATACTCAGCAGACTTGAAGTCTGGGAGATTGCAAAAAAAATTTACTGCCAAAACAAGTCAAGTTACTACAATCGTATGTTCTGACTTAAAGATGTCAGTAGCTTACTAGATGTTTGCATTTTACACAGTTTAAACTATAAATTAAGTAGATGTATTAATGAGAAAAATGCAGCATTCATAAAACACTATTTTATGTCATTATTTGTAAATATATTTACTTAGAAGTTAAAAAACAAACGTCAGGAATTTCAGAATCACAACAACATCCTTCTACTGCGCTGAGATTTTAATAGGTATATTCCCAATGACTCGGTTATTTCCATACAAAACAGAGGGTTTGACACTACATCTTGCTGTGGTTATTATAAAGACTAATTATTCAGTGTTTGTACAGGACTTGCCATTTATATGGTGCATTACATCTGCAAAGAAGTATTACTATTAGTCACTGTGAGGAACTGCCAAACTTCTCAGCTGCCAGTACAAATGGGGAGGAGGACAAAGAATGCCATTGAGGAGGGTTTCTGAGTGCCAGAGCAAGAGTCACACTCAGGAGTAGGCTGGCAGGGTTAAAAAAACACAGACAGATGAGGCTATCTGAGCCATGGGACCCCTGATGGGGCAAGACAGGCATGTGCTCTTTCTTTTATAAAATCTACGTTTCTGCTCAGTGCCTTGCACTAAGACAGTCCTTAATCAAAGAAATACACTTATTTATTTGTTGTCTGGCTCTTTCTATCAAAATTTCAACATCATGAGAACATGGTATTTGTTATCACTCTATATATCCAATGTCCAAAACAATGCCCAAGACATAGTCAGTGTTTACAATGCACCTTCTGTGTGCTTGGTATTCTATATGAGACAGTGCTAAAATTGGCATGAATCCTATACTCATGGTGTTCAATGTACAGGAGAGTAAACAGGCAATATTCAAATAAACACACATGTAAATATACAACTATAATTATGATACATGCCCTGAAGGAAATGTATAAGATGCTATGTGAGAAACTAACAGAAGATAATTTAGACTGGTGGTAAGAGAACACTGAGTTAAGTAATAAGTAACAGTTAAGCAGAAGCCTGAAAACAGAGTAAAACTTATCCTAGAAAAGTGCACTGCAGGCAGAGGAAACAATTCAGGCTGAAGAAAAAAAACTCAGTACAGTACATGAACTTGAACAGACTCAAACCCTGAGCAGTGGGACAGGTTGTCAGCCACTCAACAGGGAGTTGGCTGGGGAGAAGGGGCCAGATTTACTGGACACAGCAACTGTGATAAAGGTCACCTTTAGTTTTAATTCCCATGGGAAGCCACTTCAGTGATTTTTAAAACACAACTGTCTCATGATGGAATTATCATATTTAAATATTCATTACAGCTGTTCTTTGAATGAAATGCAGAGAGACATAAGAATGCAAGTGAAGAGTCCAATTAGAGGCTACTGCAGTAATTAAAGGGAAAATGATTAGGGCTTCACGCTATTATGACAACACTGTATTTGGTGCAAAGGGGAGACAGAGTACACATCTACACTGGAGGTAAAAACCAAAACGACTTCTCGAAGGGTTCGAACTGGCAGAGAGAAAGATGTCCATAATGATACCCAGGCTGTTTTATTGTTATCATTTGAGTAACTGAACATGGTATTTTTGAGTTCTAGGAGAATAGATAGACAATATACAAATAAACCATCCCATGAAGAAGAATAGGAAAAATATATATGGCATAATTTTGAGAGTATAGGGATAAAGTGAAAACCATTTTATACATTAAAAAATATGGTTTCAAATTCTACCCCTTAGTATTTTACCTGTTTAGACTTTATACTACTACATTCCAAATATCATTTGTTAGCTAATAGCCCTTGATCAATTAATCTACATTGTATTTTTAGAATGATGAATTTTATTTAGTTTGATGCATATGGTATCATTTTAACCAATTATAAAACAAACAAAACAATATGTTTTGATTACAGATACATACAAATATGATTATATGTGTATTATATGTGACATATAGGTTATATATGACCAGTAATGACTTAGCAGCAAATTATAGGAAAAAACTCAGTCACTACATCCAGACAATCAAAACAACTCAACGCATGATACAGCATTTCTCAGGACGGCCACAGATGAAGTTTAATCTACTATTTAAGGGCAAGAGAACCAATGGCATATTAAATATTATTACATAATTAGAAAGCAGAGAGTTCACATTGTCAGGAATTTAAACACTCGATCAAGTTCCCTGGAAAAATGTTGGCTCACCAAACTCATAAGGATTTATTTGTGACTCATTCATTTATTTATTCAATAAAAGTACTAGGTATTGTGTTAGGAGGTGGTGGCTAATAAGATAAACAAGACATAGATCTTGGCTTTTAAAACACTTCAGGTTTGTCTTTGTCTGTTTGTTGCATTTTCTTTTGACACAGAGTTCTTTGTAATCGATGGAAATTTTAGACAAAAGCTTAATATGCAGAGCCACCCTGCACCTGGCTGGGGGGCTCAGTCGGTTGGAGCAGCCTCCCAATATACCAAGGTTCCAAGTTTCATACTTGGTCAGGGCACATACAAGAGCCAACCAATGAATGCATAAACAAGTGTAACAGCAGACAGATTTTCCATTCTCTTTCTGTCTCTCTTTCTCTTCCCCCCGCCCTTCTTCTCTCTTTCTAAATTCAATTAATAAAAATTAAAAAAAATAATATGCAAAACAGGTAAGAGGGATGCTGTTTCACTTCCGCACCTGTGGCTGTCCTACAGAAAATTTAACTGTTAAAGGAACTATATTGTATGCAGCTACTAAGTATTAAATTTGAGATATGGACCTGAATTCAGCTAGAACACAGGCTGCACCTTCAGTACTGAACCTTATTGGTCTCCAGGAGAAAAGTATCCAGGCCTGAGCATCTGTGTGGTGGTGATTAAGTCAACTTCACTTTGGGTCCATTTTAAAATACGTTTAGTTTTCACCGTCACAGTGAACTGGTATGTGGAGTTCTTCATTCCTCACATTTAAAATAATTTCTTAAAATAGGCCTATATTACTGTAGCTTATAAAATCACAACTGTATACAATCTAAGTATAAACTCTCCAACTTCCACCTCCACCCCCAAATGCAAATGAGGACTTGAAGCCAAGCAGTAAAGGACTCAAGGCTGTACAATCAGTTACTAGACACAGTAGGATTAGGTCTTGAAACAATTGTTTCCAGAAAGACATTTTTTAAAAGTGCCCAAGATAGACTAGAATGTTCTCTAATTAAAATACTTGCTGGGGAAGAAAAGGTGGTTGTAATTAAAAAACATCAGGTGTTTCCTTACCCTCTCCAACTCAAGATGCCAGCAGCTAAACAAGAAAAGGGCTAAAAGAAGCTTTCACATTTGTACGAAGTCTAATGGTAACAGTCTCAAGGTAGAAAAACCCTCACAGTTTAAAATGATATCGCTAAAACCTCCCTAGAAATTGGGAAGAGCCAGAGAAAATAGCTATTGAGGGGGGCAAGGTGGGGGGAAGCACATTCTCACTAATGTATCTTTGTGCAGCATTATTAAGATTGTCAACTACAGCTTTCCCCCCACCAACCAAAAGGAATATTTAAGTGATAGGAAAAAGCTAAGTGCAGAGAGCAAAGACATGGACTCGTCATCAAAACAAAAGGGCTTTAATTGCTGACAATCTGCCCTGAATCACTGTTACTGTTCCCCAACATAACTTTCAGGTTTGTTAATTCCTTGTTATCTTCCCTGCTCACAGACTGTCTGGTGCTTCAGAAAAGTAATGTCAAGTCTGTAACACGGTTTTCAGTCACAAAGGAACCTAACAAATGTGCAATTGTGTATCTGAGCAAGCTGTCCTTTCCTAACAAACTGTACATAGCCCTTGGGAGAGTTCACTCAGCCTTCAGCTCTTTGGCAGACATTTAAAACCTGCTGCTAACAGGAGTCATGCTGACAAGGCCTGACGGAAGAAGGTACTGAGGATGAAAGTAATAGAAAAACAAATCATTTTATAACTTTTATTAATGGCGTTATCTTTACCCGTAACACTCTGTTTTATGCAATATAAAACGTATGCCTCCTCAGGAAGCAAAAGGAAAAAAATACTGGAACATGCTGCTAAAACAATAAAAATAAATAATGTTTATCTTAAACTATAAATCATTGTAAGTTGTGTTCATATTTTTATTATCAGATAATGGAACTGATTAGTACAGAGTCTGATTCTGTGCTACAAAAAGCACATTCCACAGCTCTACACCTGCACCTCAGTGTCAACCTCAGGTGAGTTTACTACATGCAAAATACCTTGACTGGCCCCGTCCATGAGGCTAGTCCCAGCCAGGGAGGCAATGATAAAAAATTCTGGCCCTGGTTGCCTCCCAAAGGTTCTAGTTTAGAGCAGCTAAAGGTTACTTTATAATTCTTCATTAAAAATCATAATTCTTTTAGATATTAAACACATTTCACGTGTTGTTCACTACTATGACTTAGAAGGCCTAGTTCGTTTGTCCTCACAAACACTTTATTGGTGTCCCCTCCAAAAATCTGAAAGATCATGTACTTCCCTCCTACTAAAAGCTTATATGGCTGCAAAATTAAAAAGTTCTGGCACACAGGCTCTGGCTGGTGTGGCTCAGTGGATTGAGCACCAGCCTGTGAAGGAAGTGATCGCAGGTTGGATTCCCAGTCAGGGCACATGCCTGGGGTTGCAGGCCAGGGCCTCAGTAGCGGGTGAGTGAGAGTCAAGCACACATTGCTGTTTCCCTCCCTCTTTTTCTTCTTCCCTTCTCCTCTGTCTATAAAAATAAATACAATCTTTAAAAAATGTTTTTAAAAGTTTTGACACATCATAAACTTTAAATTTAAATTAAAATGGTTTTGCCCCTTCTAATTTCATCTGATGAATAAAGACCACCATTAAGTAAATGCCCACCACAGTCCACGTAAATATATTTATATATAACCCTTTCTTTTATGTTGTAAATGTTGTTATTCATTTTTTCTCTTTGAACTTGTATTTCCATTCCAATTCCCACCCAATATTATCCTTCTAAATATGATTTTGTGCTTGAAAGATTTACTGTTGTTGTTTAATGATCAGCCTATCATTGTTCTTACTTTGAAATAAGGAACCTGAAACCAAAGGTCCTTATGACTTTGATTAAATTTAGTTGAAAATCCTAGCTCTAAAAACAATCTCAATCTCTCTCTAGGAGATTAGCTTTACCCCCGGATAATCAGCAACCACCAAGGCATCAGAAGACAGTAGTCTGAACCTGACTGAAAATCTCACGGTCTGGACCTCTCACAGGCTGCAAGTAAAAGCTTTTTATTTTTATTTTTTGGTGGAGGGGTCCTGAGGTTTAAGCATGTTTTATGTATTTTTTATTTGTTCCATCACCATTTATCCCCCCATACCCTCTTCCACCTCCAACTACCCTCCCCCCACCCTGCAATCATCATACTGTTTTCCATGTCCATGATTTCCTCTTTCTTTTTTGTTCAATCCATCCACCCTCCTCTCCACTCTCATCTGTCAGCCTGCTCTCTATGAGTTTGTTTCTATTTCCCTTTTTAATTCAGTTTGTTCATTAGATTCCACCTATGAGTGAGATCATATGGTATTTGTCTTTCTCTGGCTGTTTATTTCACTTGGCATAACATTCTCCAGGTCCATCCATGCTGTAGCAAAGGGTAAAATTTCCTCTTTTTATAGCTGAGTAGTATTCCATTGTGTAAATGTACCATATTGTTTTATCCACCCATTTACTAATGGACACTTGAGCTGCTTCCAAATCTTCGCAATTGAAAATAATGCTGCAGTGAACACAGGGGTGCATGTATTCATTCAAATTAGTGGCTCAGGATTCTTGGTATACATTCCCAGAAGTAGAATCCCTGGGTCAAGCAGTATGGAG
This sequence comes from Glossophaga mutica, assembly GCA_039655065.1. Taxonomy (NCBI): domain Eukaryota; kingdom Metazoa; phylum Chordata; class Mammalia; order Chiroptera; family Phyllostomidae; genus Glossophaga; species Glossophaga mutica. Next base: position 157,859,360 of record CM077304.1, on the reverse strand, counting down.
TTAGCTCAAAAAATTAAAAATGGAACTGCCTTCAGATAACACCTGGACCTACGTTTCAGTTCCTGCGTCCTGAAGTGGGACCACCCCCTGGCTACTTTCCAGGAGGCTGGACAAAAGGACACCGGAAAAGACCTAATAGCTATCTTCAAAACCTGAAGAAATGGTTTATTATCCTTACCTCCTTCTGATCAATTAGCTTCCAGCACGATCCCAAACCCCCAACTCACAGTGTCTTGTGGCTTTGTCCTGTATCCAAAACCTACAAGCCATCAGGGAATTTGGGCTTTTGAGCATTAACCTCCGTTCTCCTGGGTGCCATCACTCAGGATAAAATAGCCCATCCTTCATTGCAGTTCTCAGTGTCTAGTGCTGGGCTCTGCCGGCACTGAATGGACAAACACTGCTCTGCAACAAACTGCAGAACTGCTCTCTGTTTGGGGTTGTTACGCCTCTGCAGTTGAACCATAGATATTCTGGATGTCTAAAGAGTGTGCCTTTTGTTCTAAAGCGAAAGAAAGGCAAATAGGTAAGGATACAGGAAAGGGGAATCCCACAACACGGACGTCTGCAGAAACACCAGCTTTAGAAGTCATATATACACAGAGAGTGAGAATCAAAAAAAATGCAAAAGAGCCATGCCCCCATCCACAATACATCCTTTGAATTGTATGGGTAATTCTGGTTTGAGGACCACTGCCCTAAATAAGGCCCCCCACGCCTTCTAATCAAGTCATCACCTTGGAAGAAGTTAGCAACTCATCTCTACAATCAGAGCCACCATAAAGGCCCCGCATGTATAGAACCTCCTAAGTGAACACGAATTTAATTTCCTTGAATAAAATTCCAGTTAAATTTCATAAATTAAATCTGACTATTCTCTTTTATATTCTTGATTATAAAATTTAAAGAAAAGCAATCCAAGCCGAATATATAATTATCAACTTAATTGAGTTCAGTAAGTTATCTGAGGCCTAACAGATCAAAGTATCATCTTAAATAATCAAAACACAATCAAATGAGCAAAAGCTCAGCCTAATAGTGAAAAGGGCCAAGTGCTTCCTCTGGAGATATTTAAGACCTCTGCTTATAATGAGGAACAAATGGTTCTGGGACCAGGTTAGCTACCAGTTGTTGAAAATATCCTACACCCAACTTAAAGAACTATAAAATCATTAGCAACTTCAAAAAAACTCAAATAAATACAAAGAAACCTCTGAGTTTCTCTACAATGCTGGCAACCCTTGGCTTACTTTCCCCCTTTAACAGATCCCAGTTGGACCTGCACCATTTCTTGTAAATTAAACAAATGTATAAGGTTCTCTTTTTCCACAAGGAGCAGCTGGAACTTCTACTTTTTTGGAGAATTTTTTAATCCTTTTTATTTTCTAGGTGCTGAAACTTGTTATTATTTTTATTGAGCCAAGTAGTTTAGAGCTAGTCAATTAAATCTCTGATTATCATAAAACTTTTGTATATATTTTAAATATGGTGATAAACCTCTTTTCTAAATATTTGCTTCATTCTCTGACACACATGGAATATAAATCTGCTCTCAGTGTCAATACTTCTTTAACTAGGAGCTGCAATGAAAACTAAATGAATTATGACAACATTAGCAATCCATGTTTAATCATATATAATTTGTCAACTATTGGGAAAGCATACAAAAACTGGCTACTCACAGTAACACCTAAGTTGCAATTAATAGCCATTCATTTGGACAAAAGAAGCATACTTGGTGATATTATAATTTAAAAACCTCATTAATGTTTGATACCTCAAATCAGTATTATAATCATCTATGTAGAAAACTAAGTATTTTTCATATTGTAAAATTTATCATTTTTAAAGTAAACTTGATGCAAAGTTAATTTGGTGGCTCTATCTTTCATCATGTGTATTTGATCTCAAAAAGCTAAATTCTATTAAAAATCTACATAACTGAAATTTACATTTATTTTCAAACTTGGCATATTTACTTTCTCAGGGATAATGCAGGGTTACATTTCCCTGTTAAAGAAATTACAAAATTGTTTTTTTCTAGGTCTAAAAAGGCTTTCTTAATTCTTTAAGAGATGCCTTTAGGTAAGTAAACAAAGGGCCCGCTTTAATTATTTTTAATGACCTATGATTTAATAGAAATTAAGTTCTGAACTTAAAGACATGGTGAAGCAATCTCATCTTCTTAATGAGCAAAAAGTTGAGTCATATGAAGGAATATTTGTTATTTATTACTTTTTTTTTTTTAGATTTTTTTTTATCTTTAGAGGGGAAGGGAAGGAGAGAGGGAGAGAAACATCAATGTGCGGTTGCCTCTTGTATGTCCCCTGCCGGGAACTGGCCTGGCAACCCAGGCATGTGCCCTGACTGGGAATCGAACCGCGATCCTTTGGTTCGCAGGCCCACGCTCAATCCACTGAGCTACACCAGCCAGGGCTTTTTTAAAAAGCATGGCAAAATATCCAATGCCCTTTAACTTAAATTCTAAAAAAATAATAATAAAAACACAATGTTGCTACTACTTTCAATCATATTTCTATTTGGTATTTTATTTGTTTGTTTGACCATTTTAAATCCACTCTTTGAAAGAGCAGTTTATCTGAACATGCAACACTCTGGGGTACACCTGAGCATCTGATGCAACGAGGTCACTACACAAATGGTGCGGCATCATCTCTCAGTTACACGTTTTTCCATTAATTTTTTTCTTTTGTGTTCTCATGATCAAAACCAGAGGGAAAAATTTATTTGAGTTACTTGTAACACCCAGTAATTAATTTTACAATGCTCTAGGATTTGAGGGGATCGTAGACAGGTTGAAAAAGGCAATTAAATATGGAAGAGGACGTAATAAGCACCATATCATGTGACAAGTGACACAAGAAACATACCTTTTACTCCAAACATTATAAATAATTAACAGCTCCTATCACTATAATTAATTCATTTAAATAATACGTGACAGAAATATATTATCACATTTCTAACAAGGATAAGAGCTTGCTATGTCAAGAGAGTCGATTAAAACAGCTTAAACAGCATTATATGGTCATATAAAGGTAGTGTTTGTAGGAATGTAACAAATCAACAAAGGTAAAGACATAAGAAGAACAAGATTAATAAATGCATTTCTGATAGGGTTATTTTTGGTACCCTAACAGCTAGAAAATAAACCACTAAGCACATTTATAGCAAATACTTAACGCATTTTGTACTTTGAAGCTGTTCTTAATATTTTAATCCATGGACACTGCCTCCAATTTAAGTAATTTAAGATGCATATTTTATAAACTTTACCATCAAAAAGACTTTCATATCTTTACTTTTCAGATTATAATGAAAATTGAAATACAGTTCAAAGCAATTACAACTTTTAGCTAACCACATTCATGGACCCTCACCACAAAGTTTGACAATACATGCCGACAGCCTGCAAAGTAACAAGACTTTTTCTTTTATCCCCCGATCCCATATCACTGACTCCTGACTTTTTCTTTATTCACCTTTTATTTTATTTTGGTAAAGAAACATTTGAGATCTATGTGGGAACCCTAGAAGAACTGTCTCCATCTGTGATTCAGCCAATCTTAAATCATCTGTAAGACTTTTACTCCAGACCTTGGCAGCCACCCCGCCCCCACCACCTTCTTCAGGTACTGCTGGATTGCACACCTGCAACCCCATTTTCCACTTCTTACCTGAGTCCTCGAAGACTGGAAGTCAGAACGTAAAGGAATTTAAAGCCCTCGTAGACAGTGTGAGTTCAGTCGGTGAAGGTTGGTATGCAAAGTAAAGTTTTATAGGGTAAGGGTGTGAGAGATGATTACATGTTAAAGGATTTAATTTTAGTTAAAAGCTGCAACTAGAAGCTGAGTGTGTTTTGGATATAGATATTTTCTCCCCCCTCTTCATCTCTTTAGAATTCTTTATTTTTTTATAGGCCATATTTGGCATATAACATCACATGAAATTAAGATGTACAGAACGTGTCCCTTTATTACATTATGTTTTGTAATAGGATGCATTGTAGTGATATTTATCACATTACATAATTAAAGTGCAATACTGTTGCTCTATTCTTATACTGTGCCTTAGCTCACTGTGGCTTCTTTACCACCTGGTGCAAGTTTGTACCCTTAATCAGTGTGAAGTGAAGGCTACTGGGGGATGGTGGTGTGATATCACTTGTATATAAAATCTCCACTTTCGTGAGTTTGGCTTTTTTAGATTTTATATACAAGTGATATCACAGTACTTGTCTTTTTCTGAGTCATCTCGGCCTAATGGGCTTAAGGTGCATCAATATTGTCACAAATAGATACAAATTTTCAATAGATAACAGTTTTTCCCCTTAAAAGCAAAGGAGAGTTGTTAGATTTTCAGTTTAGTTCAACAGAGAAGAAATTAGTGATATGTCCTAAAGTTTTATACTTTGGAGGCATAAGAGAAGTAAAAGATAGGCAGCCTAATCTATGTTCCATGATCTTATTTTATATGTTTATTTTTTGAATAATAGAATGTTTTAGTTAGAAGAAACTTAGAGATCTTTTTAGTCCAAGACTCCTTCATTTTACAGAGGGGAACACAGAGTGCAGGAAGGTTAAATAATCTGTTTAATGCTATCATAACCCAAACAGGTTAAGAAAGCCAATGACTTCCAATCAGATGACCATACCCACTGACAACTAGAATAGAATCCAAAGATAACAAAGAGCTTTTCATTTAAAAAAGAATGAAGTATCAGATGAAACTGAGTGTATTTCTGAAACAGCTGAAACTGGGACTTTAATGGAAAGTCCTTGGCAAGGACAAGCATGGTGACAGCCAGAGGGAAGGGATGTGGGGTGAGGTAGAAGAGGGTAAAGGGGAGATAAACAGTGAAGAAATGGGACTTGGCTTAGGGTGGTAAACACACAATACAGTGTACAGATGAGGTATTGTACAAAGGTACACCTGAAACTTGTATAATTTTATTAACCAATGTCACCCCAATTAATTCAATTTAAAAAGATTTCTTCTAGGTGGTTCTTGGGGAGGGGTTATGTCACAGTTTTTTTTTCCCTAGGTCGGCCCCAGACACCCAACACTTAGAAGGGAATTATATTAATATACTAAATAATATCACTGTATTAAGCCGTAACCACATGAAGAAATTAACTAAATTTATTCCTGTAACAACCATTTAAACTTGATACTATATCTGCTAGCTTACTTTCAGTTTTTAAAACCTTTCAAGATTAGGAAGTTCATTCTCAGACTCATGACTGTAGGTTGAAGACAACATCATCACAATCTCTGCTTATCACAAAGACATAAGGCCTCTGCTGATAAATAAACGGCTCATTCTGTCATCATGAGAGCTGTAACAACATGTGACAGCTCTCGTAAGACTTCTTAAGGCTGAAGACTTACTTTAGATTAACAGGAGAGTACCAAAATAATCTGATGGTTTAGGCGATTTTTCTTTAAAAAGTAAAATACTTAATATATCTGGGAAAGTACAGTTGTGATTTGATTGCAATCTTAACACATCATCCATGAATGAATGTGTACTTTATATTTTTCCAATGTGTCTTTTAGACCAGTGTTTTTATTATTTCTATTTATATGAAATCAAGGCACTGCATGGTTAAAGAGGAGCACTTCCCCATTAATATTTATATGCTCATTGCAGACCTTCCTTCAAGGTCTGCACACGAGATATTGTTGTTGCCAACCCTAAGTCTTGTAGGGAAGGCAAATAACTTTCCTTTGGCACTGAGTCCAATCTAAAGTTTTGATTATACATGGAAAAGAAAGCAAATTAACCTTAGAACGTTAGTTCATTTGTAAATCAAACCACTTAAGGATTAAAATGACTAAACGTATTTTTTATTTTAGAAACATTAACTGTATTATGAAAAGAAGTCTGCATTTGACAAAAAGTACCTGTAATTCCATACACATGCATCCATCTCAGTTTTACTAAGAGGTATCTTAAAGTGAAAATTTTTTTTTTGTAAACTAAGAAAAGGCACTTCATAAAAATGCTTTTTTTAACACTAAGGAAAAGAATAGGAGAAAATTGTCTTAAATGATACACATAAAGGGAGATAACAAGGTATATTTTTAGATCATTATATTAATCATTAATTTCTATCAGAGCATCACACTAAGAAGGTGGTCATGGAAACGCTATATAGTGTAGGATAAATATATGAGCCAGCCAAGAAGATTCGGTCTTATTTTACCGTGTACTTTAATAGAGGGCAAAGCTCGTTAAACAGATGGCACTCAGGATTTCTCAATGAATTCAGCATCTGTGTGTACATGTTGTATAAATGCCAATTAAAATGTGTTCAAGTAAATTTACATCCCTTGCTGATAGAAAGTAAGCCAATCTTGCTGGCTCAGGATCAAGGTTAAACTTAATCAACTGCTGAACTTGCAGCAAGTTGCTCTCGAATTGTACAGAAATTCCCAGTGAAATAATAAAAACAGAACTCCTATTGATTTGTATTTATTTACATTCATAACTCATCTCCAAAGCCTTGGGCAAAAGCTCAAAGGGAAAATAGTTACTATCCATATGACTTGGCCAACTACACTGTTAACCACATTTCTAACAAATACCTCTTTGATTAAAATGCTTGCTTGAATAAATTTTCCTAAACCCCTCCTTGCAACTTCCTAGTTGAGATAATTTTGTTTTAAAATTATCCTTTCAAAATGAACTTGAACAGAGAAAAAACACATGTAGCAACTGGTCTATCACTTATATAGAAAAGAACAGATTCTGCTTCGGAGTGACAGGCAGCCTTGAAATTATTTGAAATAATTCCTCCTAGAGTAATATAAAAATGGATTTAGCCCAGATATCTTTTTTAAAGGAAAATTAATTAATTATTTTTTTTTTGAGAGAGAGGGAGAAAGAGACATCGATTTGTTGTTCCACTTATTCATGCAGTCATTGGTTGATTCTTGTATGTGCCTTGCCCAAGGACCAGACCCACAGCCTTGGGGTATGGGAACAATTCTCCATCCAACTGTGCTACTGGCCACAGCTGCCCTGTTACCTTTTGATACAGTCCTTTCCTTCAGCAGCCCCTGACTCCGGTTAATATGTACCTAGCTAAATATTTTTTAGGCTACTTTTGGCTTTGCCTTTTTGACTTTCAAACTTTCAATACTCATATCACTCATTCTGAAGTGCAAAATTTGCATCACTATTAAAATAGGCACCTCAGCAGAAGGGAATATTACACAGGCATAAAATACCAAAAACTTTTAAAAAATAAAGTGGTAAAATACTCAAGATAAAATGTTAGTTTAAAAAAAAGGCACTCTGCTTTGGCCAATGTGGTTTGGTTGGTTGGAGTGTTTCCCCATAAAACAAAAGGCCAGGGGTTCCATCTCTACTCAGGGCAGGTGTGAGAGGCAACCAGTCATGTTTCTCTCTCGCATCCATGTTTCTTTCTCACTCCACCTCCCCTCCTCTGTCTCTAAAAAATCAATAAACATGAAATATTTTAGAAGGCACATAAAAATAGGTATAACAGAACTTCCAAAACTGTGTTCCACAAAACACTCAAAGTGAACTTAATTATGCATTTGCTTAAAAAAATAAGATAGTTATGTTTGGAAAACTCTATTATAGCCACCCTTTGGAAAATTATAATATACATTAGGATATTAAAAAATATTGAAAATTCCTGTAGTGAAGAAACTTATATAACTTTGTTGCCTTAGTATGTTCCAGTTTTGACCATGCCAACTTTACTTCATCAATTTTTATAAATTATTTGAGCAACATCATTAACTTCTTTTAAAATAAAATTCTTAATATACTTTGGGAAAGGCCAATGTGAAACATGTTTCTAATTTTGCAAACACACATATAGCACAGGCTGAAAGAGAAAACAAACAGTTATTAGATACTGAGTAGTGAAATTATACATGTTTTAATCTTTTCCTTGTAAATAATGATTTGTTATATAGTGAACCTATATTGTTTCCATAAGAGAAAAGCATACATTGTACTAAATACTTTCCTATTTTGTATACTATATAACAATACATGTTATAATTTCTCGTTCCTCTACTACAAATAGATAATAATCTGGCATTTAGACTGTGAAAGGCTTTGCATTAAGAACTGAATTTCATTTCATTTTCACAAATGTTGATGGTGAAGAGTTTTCACTATTTAACAGAAGGATAAGCTGATATTTTTTCTCAGTATATGTGGGAAGCAGGAGTCCATCCTAGACCAGTCTGATATCACATATTTGCAATCATTATGCACAGTTAAAAGCCTGAGGACAAAAATTATGCTTCATATTAGGTATCCCCAAAGTACATCATCACAGTACTACAAAATAACAACCAAATACAGCTAATAATTAATACTCATATTTGTTTCTTAAAATGATGAAATTAAACTGTTATCTAAAAGAGATAAAAATCCATTATCATAAATCTACTTAGATTTTGATAATGTGTAAAAATTTCTTCAAAGAAATACACATCTGCAAAATAAAATGGTTTAAAAGTAGTTTACAGTATTAATATTCTATGATTTTCTGACTAAAAATTGCAACAGAAAAGAATCACAATGTGTGTAGGTTTACACTACACTCAGTGTATGTAACAGATAATCCCCCAAACTCATCCTTTTTCATCAGTTATGTCTTCTTCCCTTTACTCACCCCTAGTAAACTGTATCTGGCGCACAGTGTGTACACAATAATGTTGAATATCTTTATTACACATGATGGGCTTCAGGATACACTACCCCAAAACACAGCACTTTGAGTATTTTAAGCTGAGGAATTTGAAAAACAGCAGGTAGAAGAAGGCCTCTCTGTCTCCCCCTTCACCCCTGAACCAAGTCCTAAGACTCTAATATGAGAGGTCCCCTCCCTTCCTGCAGGAAAAGGGACATCCTTATTTCCAAAGATGAAGGGCCATGGAGAGGAATTGGAACAAACAGGTCTTGCTAATTTCCCCCCAATTTATTGTCCTAAGTTCATATCTTTTTGCCCTATCATATTTTTCGATGACTTTCCACATTTCATCTAACTTAGTATAAAATATTCAGATTTAAGTGCATCTTTGGTTCTTCATTTTCTCTTATGAAGTTTCCTGTGTCACATAAAACTTATATTAAATAAATGTACATGCTTTTCTCCCAGTAACCTGTCTTTTGTCAATCCAATTTACGGGACAACCTAAACGGGTAGTAGAAAAAAATCTTTCCTTCCTCACACATATCTTACTATTTTTAGGACTGAATTATGTCTCGTTTCCATCCTGGCATAGTCACTAAGCTAATGCATTGTTTATCTCTGCATACCTGGATTCTGGCACTGTTTCTTTCCCAGTAAGAAGATAAAGAGACATTTTAGAATGAACAAAATAATCTAATTAACCCCTAAAAAAAACCTGGCAGAGGTGCTCATTTTTATGTTCATTTTCTAAATTAAGAATTTTGCGCAAGTCATTGTAGCCAGTATATGGCAGGTTGGGCCTAACCTAGGTATGTCATATCCCACAGCCAAGTCCTTTCCACTAATCCATTCACTGCCATTGAGTTCAGCTCTGATACAACACATGGCCATGAAAAACGCCACAGCAGAAATTACACAATTTACCCCTACTACTTTTATTATTTCCAAGGGGCATGGTGATCCCTTAAGTAAAGCTTAAATAGATCTCTCTTTTAAATGTGTTATTCTTTACCATAATTAGGATACTCGCTAACACATTTTTAACTGAAAATCATAATCCATCACTTGAAAGTATAAGAGGAAGCTCGCGTTAACTTCTATATCCTGATAAATATTAGTTTTCACAAAACAAATAAGAAAAGGAAGATAAAGTTCAAATTTTATCCTTTGTTCAAGAAAAGTTTAGTAACAGTAATAATTAACACCAATGAAGTTGCTAAAATGAATCTGTTTACTCCATGTAGGTAAAACCATTCAGAAATCACCTTCCATTTGCTAAATATGAATGATGTGAACATATATTAAGTATTTTCCATTTAAAAAACTATAAAATATATATTTAGTAAATATCCACTGGTAATTTGAAAATACTCTTTAAGGCAAATTATAAAACTTAAAATTTCAATGAAGAGTGGATGTTTTCCAACTTTCTGGCATTTAGTATGTGACATTTCTGATTCTTACACATTATACAACGTGAAGAAATGCATTATGTATACATACCCCTTTGCACAGGATGCTAATTTATTCCCACTATAAAACAAAGCTGATTAACTAATAGACCACCCAATAAAATTCTATCTTTTAGCCAGCTTAACAGGAGTTTTTCCACTAAATTACCCAGATGAACACAAATCTTGGACAATTACATCACACTAGCTCATGTGAGTAATTACGAGGGTGGAAAATTGCAGCAAGTATGAAGGTACAGATGTTCATTTTCAGATGATCAAACAAAAGGGGGGGTGTTCTTTTCCACACTGACTTAACAGTCTATTTACATAATACATTTTTCTCTATTTATACTTTTCTGTTAAAGACACATTTTCATGTTTATGAAATATAAGTACAATGATTAAAATAAAATGAGACATCATGCACTAGAGGACTGTAGCTATTTCCTTTGAATTAGCACTTTACTAAATGTCCAAAGATGCCGCCACTACTCAGTAGAAAAGAGGAAACATTACGGTTAAAGGAGCATTACGGTTATATGGCAGCTGCCCCTATACATGTGCAAAGATTGTTCTTCGACTTCCTGAGAACAAAATGCAAACTCTCCCAGCTTTTCCTTGTTCAGAACCTTTCTCTCAAATATGCCTGCCTTGTTTCCTTTGTTGTTCTTTCACTCTACTTCACTCTACTTTAGTATTCCAGCCCCAGTTTTGCTCTGCTGTTTAGTGCAGAATTATTGTCTGGGAACCATTTTTGGCCTTAGTTTAAAAATTGTTTTTTTTCTCAGCCGCCTTAGCTATGCTTTAGCCAGTTTCTGTGAGCAAGATAGCTTCAACAGCTATCTCCGAAGTTGAGAACTTAGCATCTCTTTCACAGGACTGAGGAAGTACAGATGACAGCATTCCTATAAGCATTCCATTTATATACAATTCCACCCTCCTAAATATTATTTTTTAATCCTCAACCAAGGATAAGTTTATTGATTTTGGAAACAGAAGAAGGGAGGGAGAGAGAAACATCAATGCGAGAGAGAAACATGGATTGGTTGCCTCCCATAGGCACCCAACTAGAAATCAAACCCATAACCTAGGTGTGTATCCTGACAGAGGACTGAACCCTCAACCTTTTGGTGCATGGGAAAATACTCCAACTAAATAAGTCACATGGCCCGGGCTACCCTTCTGAATTTGAAACACTTAAGGAGTCAGAATTTTATCCTATGGTTATATGTTTAAATTACATTATTTCACATGAATGTTGTATCCATTCATTTTTGTTGTTTCTTTTCCTTGTCCAGCTAGGGTCACAAGAAAGCTTTAGTCCATAGCACTTAAGAGTAGCATCAAAAACATAACAGTCAATTAGTATTGTTCAATGAACAACAGAATGAATGAACCTTGCATTTCCCATCCAGAGCTCCTCTGTGTGAACAAATCCTTCAGAAGTGTTTCAATGGAGAATTAACTCTTGGTGGCTTGTAATAATAATTCTTAAACCAGTACACTTTTGGTTATTACTGGCAAAAAAAATCCCACACTCACTCACCTGCTAACATGGTATTTTCCCCTTATATTAAACTAGAATGTATAAACCTGGATAGTACATTGTTAAAGAGCAGAGACTCTTGAGCTAGACTGCTTGGGAAAGGAACATGGTTCTGCCACTTACGTAGTGCACAGCTTTGGACAAGTTGCTTCACTGTTTTGTTGTTGAATTTCCACATACATAAAAAAAGAATCATAGAATAGGGACTGATACACAAAACAATGTCCAGTACACTGACGAGTAATACGTAGAAATATTAGCAATTACGACTATTATTCATGTAGTTGTATATTCTGCTTAATAAATAATAGTGAATGCTATTTATTGGATAATTACTATTATTAGTAATTCCATTGGGAGTTCCTTTAAAGTGATCTGGACTGTACAAGGTTGACTCTTCCTAGGTGGACAGTGAAACTTGCTTCCTACTTACACAAAGTCGAGTAAACAACTCCTGACATATGCCAACCTGATTAGAATATAAACTCTGTAGTTTCTTTTGGCTATTAATTAAAGGAGCAATAAGAATATCTTAATATAAATAAGGTATTCTACTTAATTTCACTCCCAAACATTAACTTGAGATGAAGGGAAGGGAAGTCTCAAGAGAAAGTGCACAGCAATGTCAATTTGAGGAGGATGTTAAAATAAGTGTCCAAAGAGACAGGCCAGAACAAGAGGGCTGCACAGGACATCACTGTCTGCGTCACAGTGCTCCCAGTGCATATACACAACGGATGTCATCCGGTGCCACAGCATTTCCATTACTGTTGTTATTCTTTAGGCAGATACAATTTTAACCAACACTCTTTATATTTCTTTGCTGTTTAAAGTTATATAGAATGGTTATAACCCAATCAAAAATGTCCCCATGGAATTAAGTGCTGCTGGAACACATATCTAATCCTTTTTAGTGATTGTTTCTTCTTAACAGTACTAATTTTTAAAATGTCAAAGTAAGAACTTGTTATTTTCCATAAAAATATTTACTTTCATGTGTATTATGGACTTATCATTAACAGAGATTGAAAACCAAGGCCACATTTTAAAGCAATGTATTTAAATATACAATTTCCAAAATGTAAAACACCTTACCTGGTGGAAAAAAAATATTAACTGTGAAAAATCACCTGGGCTCAGTTAGAACAAGGCACAGTTCACTTTTCCATGGAGCAATTTTTGTTTTTCTTCCCTCTCTTTTCCACTCCATATGCAGGCATACCCATCTTTCCATTAAATAAAAACATCCCCTCCAACCATTCCTGAGGCAATTTCATCTTACTCCTTAACTCACTGCCAAACATTTTTTCAGGCGGACAGACAATACCTAGGCTTTTTCTGACCTCATCCGATTTAAACTCTTCTCAATTCAGTTTTTAAAAATCTACTTGCCCAGGTGAGTAGATTTTCAGCTTTCAGTTTTCAGTTTTTATCCTACTTGACTGTTGGGCAGTTTGGTTTTTATTTACCTCTTCTTCTTGGTACTCTACTCCTTCTTGTGCCCACCACATATTTCTAGTGTTTCTCTTTTAATGTCTTCACGTGCTCCTTCTTGGTCTTTTTTACTGAATTTCTCCATACGTTGTCCTTCTGATTGATGATCATTAAAGTTCTAGCCTTTCCCCCCTTTTTAAACAGTAAATATTCTGCCTGAGCATTTAATCACATTATTCTCTGCTGTCCTTTCGTGGGAGTTTCCAATATCTATAACTCTAGCCCAGACAGTTCATCCAAGTCCTAAACCAGAAGCTCCCATTTCTTTCATACCTAACCATTTAGATGCCTCACTGAACTGAATCCTAAACACACAAGGGCATCAATAATGCTCTCTTAAAAATAAATAACAGCCCTAGTTGGTGTGGCTCAGTGAATTGAGAGCCCACCTGTGAACCAAAGGGTTGACGCTGGTTCAATTCCCATGCCTGGGTTGTGGGCCAGGTACTCAGTAGGGGGTGCGCGAGAGGCAACCACACACCAATGTTTCTCTCCCTCTCTTTCTCCCTCCCTTCCCTTCTCTAAAAATAAATAAAATCTTTTAAAAAATAAACAAATAGCAATAATCACTTTTATTCCTTGTATACTTCCCATCTCAGTGTATGAGTACACCAAGACGTTCTGGAATCAACCTGCAATCCCCACTCTCTATCAGCCCCATATTCAAAATCAAATTTATCTCAAAATTTTCTCCCAAACCAGTCATCTTCTCTCCAACCCCAAATTCACATATTAAACCAGACCTTCACCAATTTGTTTGTCTAGGTTAATTGTATGAGTTTAATTTAATGTAGGTGGACTCAAAGCATATAATATAACCCCAAGAACAAGAAACAATGGATGTAGTTTGAGTTTCTTATTTGACTCTAACACAACATACTACTCCTCTCCGCTCTTTTCTCCATACTCAAGGTTGAAGTCACTCCTCTAACCTCTTTAAGTGGTTCTTATCCTTGCTGCACGCTGGAATCCCCTGGAGAAATAGGGAAAAAAAACCAAAAAACAAAAAACAAACAGATATCTGGTCCCACACCCAGATATTCAGAAGTAAGTTTTGTAGGATGCAGCCTGCTATTTCCCACTGAGAGCCAAACTAGAGAACCCTTCTAAACCAACAGTGTCTGAAACGAGTGGGCAACATTCCAGGGCTACATAAAATAATCCACTGGTATGGGATAGTCAAAGAATTCTAATGACATTAACCTTTAATATTTAAGTTGTCAAAATTTCATATAATTTAAAATGTATATAACACCTTCACATTAGACTATAATAATACACAGCAAACAAAGTTATAAACACTACAGTGTACTTGCAAATATTTTTTGCTAAAGAGGCATGTACAAATTACAAAGTTTAAAAGTCTTTGCTGTAAACGTTGTAGCTTGCTTGCCACCTCTCAATTCATCTGTCTGTAAACTGGCCTCCTTTCAGCCTGCCTCTCCATCTTGCTGAGCCATGTAATTATTCCACTGTAGTTATTTCCTGAAATGTCAAATATGATCCTGTCACCTCCTTCCTTTAAAAGCTTTTTTTGACTCCCAAATCTTTTTGATTGCCTTAACTTCAAGTTGATTGTTTAAATAACCGTATTTAAAAAAGAAAAAGTAGAAACATTTACTATGGGTCAGGAGCGCCCTCGTAGTGTCTCTCCAGACTGGACATTCTCCCTTCTCCCAGCTCTACCCTCATACCCTGTACTGAATATTGTCTCTGTTGCACACACATGCCACGGCCTCTGCACACGCACTCTCCTCAGTTTACAACACTGTTTTCCTTCTTTGCACCTGGTAAACCTCCATGTAATATGTAAAAGTCAGCTAAAACAGAGCTCTTCTTGCAAATGTTCCAGGATTCCTCTAGACAGTATTAATATTAATTAGGTAAATGTCTACGGGAGTGTTTATCACACTATACTGCCACTATTACCCTACATTTCTGTTCGTTACTATTCAATACTGAGATCCTCAAAACTAAAATGGACTCATCCATCTTTATATTTTCCCAATATTTGGCACTGAGCTAAGTATGCCACCCTGGCTTTATAAGTGCCTATTGTATAAATTCATTCAGTTTTTCAATAAATACTAGTTAATTACCTACTATGTGCCAGGAACTGTAAAAATAACAATAAAACATTTTCTGACTAAATAAATAATTAATTAAAAAATAAATGTTTGTTACCAGAAAAATCAAAATAAAAATAACCTCTATTAAATCAAATAAACAAAAGCAAGTTGTTTTCTTCCTCATAACAGGAATTCACTATTATTTCATATTATTGTTCGTTTACATTCAATATTACCCTATATTAGTTTCAAATGTACAGCACAGTGGCTAGACAAGC
Source organism: Glossophaga mutica (assembly GCA_039655065.1). Classification (NCBI taxonomy): domain Eukaryota; kingdom Metazoa; phylum Chordata; class Mammalia; order Chiroptera; family Phyllostomidae; genus Glossophaga; species Glossophaga mutica. The sequence continues at coordinate 157,843,811 of CM077304.1, read as the reverse complement.
ATGTTCTTTACAGAATGGTCCCCTGATATTTCAAGTACCCACCTGGACTCATATGTCGTTATTACAATATTATTGACTATAATAGAAATTCACTATTAATAGTAGCTCTTAATAACTTCTGCACAATTATAAATTATTTTCATAATAGTAATCCTAAGGAAATTCAAGATTCTAAAATACTAGCTTAATCCAAGATTAAATTATGTTTACTATAATCCTAGGTTTTACTGCGTTTTGTGATATCCTAACTGCAGAAAAAATTCAGACTTAATGAAACAACAGCATTAGAAGAGATAAATCCCTCATTTTATAGTTGGAAAAACAGATTACTAGAAGTTGAAGTGCCTCACCTTGTATCCACAACTAGCCAATAATTGAACTACTGGTGTTACATCTCAGATCACACTGAACCGACTTCTCTCTTGATGAATCAGAGTATCTGGTCTCAGACTAAATAATAATTACTTTGCTGTCCAAAAAAAATAAGGTTATCATGAATAAAACATTGTTCCTCGCTGTTTAAATGTAAGGAAAGTTGAGGAACATAAAATATTTCATAGAGCTATAAGAATGTTAAGTGGCTTTAAACTAACTCAGGTTTTTATGCACCAAAAATGAGTGATCACTAGGGAATGGCATCTAATTAATAAGAAAGGCCTTTTAAGTAACAGGTTTATAATTCTTTGAAATGCTGGCATATGTAATTATTATCACTATATAAAAACTGTAACCAAAACTTTAATAATTACTCATATAGAGATTGAAAGTTGTACCTTAGGTTAGCTGAGTTGGTGAGTGGATTCAGGGTACAAACACCATTACTCAATGCCATAATTTCCTTATTATATAATAAAATTATTATTATTGTTATAACTAAATGTGATTACCTATATAGTGCCCCAAGATCATTGTTGGCACATTCTAAAACACTTAAGAAAGGTTAGTCATAATTACTTTTTTCATGACAGAAGTTTGCCTTTTTTTTCTATTGTTGTTCAAGTAAAGTTGTTTCCATTTTCACCTCACCATGGTTCCCCACCCTACCCTCAAATCTACCCGCTTTGGCTTTGTCTCTGTGTCCTTTATACATGTTCCTTGATGGCCCTTCCCCTATTTTTCCCCATTATCACTTCCCCTCTCCCCTCTGGTTACTGTCAGTTTATTCAATGTCTGTCAGTTTTCAATGTCTCTAGTTATATTTTGCTTGCTTGTTTGTTTTGTTGATTAGGTTCCACTTATAGGTGAGATCATATGGTATTGGTCTTTCACTGCCTAGCTTATTTCACTTAGCATAATACTCTCCAGATTCATCCATGCTGTTGCAAAAGATAGGAGATCCTTCTTTCTTTCTGCTGTGTAGGATTCCACTGTGTAAACATACTACAGTGTTTTGATACACTAATTTACCAATGAGCATTTAGGCTGCTTCCAGCACTCTGCTATTGAAAATTGCGCTGCTATGAACACTGGGGTGCAAAGGTTCTTTTGAATTGGTATTTCAGGATTCTTAGGGTATATTCCCAGCAGTGGAATTGCTGGGTAAAAAGGCAGTTCCATTTTTAGTTTTCTGAGGAAACTCCATACTGTTTTCCACAGTGGCTGCACCAGTCTGCATCCCTATCAACAGTACACTAGTGTACCTTTTCTCCACAACCTCCCCAGCACTTGTTGTTTGTTGATTTGTTTATGATGGTCATTCTGACTGGTGTAAAGTCATAATTATTGTTATTGCCAAACATATAAGGAGCCAAAATAGACAAATGATTAAGAGCACAGGCATTAAGCTCAGACAGGCATCAGTTCAATTTCGGTTTCAAAATGTTCAGCTGTATGACCTAAACAAACATAATACAGTCTAGTTATCCAAGGCACAATTACTGTATACCTGTGAATTACTAAATGATAATGACAATGCATAAAATTGGCCTGGAAAATTTTAACAATAAACTTAAAAATGAATTGGGAAAAAAAGAAGGTTTAGGTTCTTGTGGTGTAAGGAATAAAATAAATATCTATTGTATTTGTACAAAAAAGCATATAAAACTTATGATATACAGGTTGTAATTAGAAATAACTATTATGTTATCTCTATACCTTAATTTTTATAGAATAATTCTGGATGCCATTAGCCACTGGAAATTAAGGGTTACTTATTCAATAACTGAGAAAAGTTTTTATTGTCCTTGGCTTTACTTTCTCATCTGTAGTGTCAACATATTCATCTAGATAACTGCTAAATTTTCTTCCCACTCTATAATATTTCAAAAATTATCACAGCAGGATCACCATGTACACTGCATGGGTTATTTACAGCAGAAGAACACCAGCAAACACAGAACAGGTCTGGAATGGCGCTCGAAGTCACTTGATAAGCTGTGCTCAGGATATGAACCGCCCAGAGAAAGGAGTGTTTTTGTATGTACTGCAAAGATATAATATAATCCTAAAATGAAGTGTTTTACATGTTATAAACACATTACAATAAACTCACTCTTATGGGTCTATTTCTCATTCTTTCAATCTGTTTAAAACAATTAACAAACTCTTCTAAATCTTTTCTTTAATTTCTATATTTACTCCCTTTCAAATTGAAAACAGTGCAAGAATGCCTTAACTACTTGTAAAGTGACATCTTCTCTTCCTGAGGCTCCGAATTCTCATAATTTTCCTTCCTTCCCCTATGAATGGACTGCCATTTACCCTCTTACAACCTCACTCCCCTCCCCTCAAAACACTGAGTGAGCATTGGGTTGCTTATTTGATAACTTTTTCTTAATTGTCTTTGCTTCCTCCTTATTCCTCCTGTTCCTCATACAGATGTGTCTTGTGTACTTGCCAATTAGACAAATCTTACAAATTCTGCTTATGATTCCATTCCTCCTTACTTGACAATAACTAAGGAAATCCTTTCTCACTTATTAATACCTTCCTTTTTATAATCTAGCTTGAGATAATCCTGATTCTGATTATTCCAACAATTTCTTATCCCTAGTAATTTCCACATCTGTCCTCAGTTTCATTGTAGCGGAATAATGTTAGCAGTGTAGATTTATTCTCTGCATTCATTTTACCTTTATTGTACAAATCCTAATGAGTATACAAATGCCCCTTGTATTCAAATCACAGATCTTTTATTTAGTTTCCTTCTTAGCTCACCACAGTTCACAACCGGCAGTAGTTCAAAGAGGGCTGTTGGCTTTCAACAAGTAAATCAAAATCAGAATCAGTATTTTTTACAAGTGCCAATAAAAACAGCCAGTTCTCATTATATAACTCTCCTTCCAACAAGGGTACATAAATTAAATGACTGTGAACTATGCTGATTTTGAAAAAATACAAAATCAGCAAAGAGAAATAGATAAGAGCACAAGTCCTACACCCAGACTTCCAGATTGAAATCGGTTCCATGACTTACTACTTAGTGCTTCACTCTGCTTGATTTCTCTTATCCTTAGGATAAGGATAACTTATCCTTTCCCTCTTTCTAAAAGCAGGGTTAATAACAGTTTCTGTCCCGCAAGTTTAACATTATTTTTATGGCCACTTATTTTATGCAACTGAGTTTAGTATCAGAAAAAGTACATTTATGAACCAGTATTTTATAATACAAGTTTTGGTGAATTTCAAGAATTATTTCCTGATATTATTTTTAAAATTATCATTGAGTGCCTGTATTGGTTAGAATGATGCTACATACTTCCTATTATCATTTAATTTACTCTTCATGACATCCCTATGATGCAGGTATTATCATTTTACTACTGTACAATTGTGAGATCCAAGTCTTAGAGACGTTAAGGAACTAACCCAAAGTCACATGGTCAATAAGTGAACAAACCAGGATTTGAAATTAATTAGTTTTGTATACTTCCAGGGCTGGAGGTTTTAACTTCCGCTGAGGGTCAGAACCACCTCGAGGGCTATTAAAATGCAGACTGCTGGGGCCCATGCTCAGGGTTTTGGTTGAGTCACTCCTAGTGTAGGACACAAGAATTTGATTTCTAACAAGTTCCCGGGTGATACAGATACTGCTAGCCACAGAACCAGGCTTTCAGAATCATTGACTTAAATTATTAAAAGTGATGGTTTGATTGTTTAATTAAGTAACCTATTAAAAAAACTAATTAGTAAGCCTGTAGACAGGACAGTATTTCAAGTTTGTTGTAATATGACTATTTGTAATATTATGGTCTTTATGTAATTTAGTACCTAAAATTTAACAATATAAATTGAAATTAAAGACAGTAAGTACATCAATGACTCCTTGGAATAGAACATACATAATGTAATATTTAATATAGTCAAATCCAAGTACCATTTATTTAGTTGAAGTATTTCAGAATTTTGTTAATGATCCCACATGATTTTTGGAAGCAAGATGTTACTGATTTATTAAAGGGAATGAGTTCATCCAAGGTACATAATAACCATAACTACTTTCACTTTGATGGAGTTTATTTTTGTCTGCTGATTCATGATATTGTAAATAAGAATCTGATTTCATACAAGGAATTCCGTATGGATGGTTTTCATCTGCTAATATTCACATGCACTGATTTCAGAACAAGCTAAAACAGTAAAATTCTAAAGGTCACTCATAGGACCTGGAACATCCAGTGTTGCCAAATAAAATAATAAGATTTCTGATATCAGAATTCAGCTTCCCACTTTGAGTCCAATTATATTGCTTAGTTTTTAAGAAGCGCTTACCACATTAATTTCTTCTGAAAACAATCCAGTCATAGTTACTTATAATTTGAAATAATTCAAATTATCTAATCATTTACCATGTATTGGTGTTGCATTTTTGTTAAAAAAAATAAAAAATAAAACAAGGAATTAAAGTCTTTAGTATTAATGTATTTAGTTCTACGAGTATAAAATGTTAGGGCTTCTTATTCACATTGGCAAAACTGACATTAGCTAAAACTACAACCTAAATTTATAAGACATTAAATGATAATTGAAGAATTAGAAAAATAAATCTCCAAGGTACTCTATAACTTCATGTTTCTACAAATATATTAATTACAGTGAGGATTAGACAAGATTTCACACTATACAATTTTAATGTCACAACTAGTGATACTATTTAGGAGAATAGGTAAATACCTCTACCACTTACAGGAAAAGAATTATGAATGGACTGATTTCACTAACAATATGGGTTGGGACAAATACTAAGATATGAAAGATCAGTACTGTCATCCAAAATAATAAACCTAATTAGTAAGTCTAGATAGAGCATTAAAATTTATTTCTAATAAGTGATGACTGATTTCAGCAAATCTAGAGAACTAGACCACACATAACTAAAATTCAACAAGTCATCACCAGGTTTGCGTCCCAGAGGAATTGAATAAATAAGAGCAAGATTACCACTTTTAATAATAAAAATAAAGGTAAAAATTAATTCTAATTGATAATAGCTTTATATTCTCATTTCAAAAGCATTAATTTGAACTTCAACTTTTGGCTTAAATTTGCAAATGATATTGGAGTTCAAGTATGAACTAATCTTTTAATGAATAAGAATGAATACTTTTCCATAATCTCTCAGCACCTTGGAATAAAAAAGTAATGATTTATGACTATTTTGAGCAGCCTAGATCATATTTCACATGCAAATGAAAACCACACCTTTTAAATATAAATGATAGGTATCATTGCATGGTAACAAAAATTCCCCGCCTTCTGCTTTTACCACATCCTTTGGGAAATTATACATGATCTGCCCTTCGTCTTCAATCTCTTCCACAGTGTTCATATCCTCTTGTCTTAAAAACAAATCTCCTTAACCTGAGAGAACATTGGGAGGCTTTCACTCACTCAGCTTTCTAATGCTAGGAAGGAGTACTAACATTTCCTTTTGAGCTCACTGAAACTTTCAATTCATTAATCTTATACTCTCAAGAAAAAAACTCCTGCCTTGGCTGGTGTGGCTCAGTGAATTGAGTGCTGGCCTGTGAAACAAAGGGTGGCCAGTTCTATTCCCAGTCAGGACACATGCCAGGGTTATGGGCCAGGACCCCAGTAGGGGGTGTGTGAAAGGAAACCATACATTGATGTTTTTCTCTCCCTCTCTTTCTCCTTCCTTCCCCTCCCTCTAAAAATAAATAAATAAAATATTTTAAAAGAAAAAGAAAAAAGCTCCTCTTCCTTCTTCATAGGCCTACCCACTCACACAAAACACTAGCTAGCTATCACATCTCATCATACTTTCAGTCACTACCTCTGCTGCATCAGGAGTTGGGTAATTTAATCACAAAAATCCTCCCTATACCTTCCCACATTCTACTAACATCTTGTTCTAGCTCAACAGCTAGATAAATGACTCATGCAACAGTCCTAGATTTTTTTAAACATTGTAATGATTTTAATCGCCACTCCACTGTAGACTTGTCCTCCACAAACCATAAATATTGATGTAGACCAGAGGCGGTTTGAAATCTAAAAGAGAATTACTAAATCTCAGACAGCCTACTTTTTCCAGTTTTCTTTTTTCTTATAATACCTGATGTCAGGACACTAAAACTTACCAAAACATTCAAGTCTTAGATCCCACTACTTCCCCATCTTTCTTTTCATATCACTCCTTTCCAAGATTTACAGCTTCTCCTACTACACAGGTTAGAATTTGTGGTCTATTGCCTTAAGAATTTGGATCAGCATAGCCATTTGACTCCAAACTGCCACTGCCCCCTACTCTATGTAGTTAACTAACAAGGAAAGGGTACTAACTCACCAAATAAAATGTCCTGAGGTAAAGAAACTCCAGAACTAGTCCATTCTCCACTCCGCGATGTCCTAAAGGATCCAGGTTTCTTCATCTTTCCACTCTCAAATAGGCACCTTTGTATTTGCTTCCCCATTAAGATTAAGAGATGGCCGTTGTAATTCTAGGTCTCACAAGTAGGAACACTACAAAGGGGGCATGCAGCTGCCATCAACCTTTTGAAGTAGTCTCATCAGACACTTGCTCCTACCAACGTTGTCCAGAAATGTGTCAAGCCTCCATTTTTAATCCAATTATCATGAAAGGATTTACCCTGGAGCTTGTGTCCTTCCTGAAGACCTCTAGTGGAAGGTGAGACACACCACATCAAAACTGAAGCTCTGTCAATGAGAATGAAAGGAAAGGGAAAGACGCTGCCATAGACACAATCTGGAGGAACTGCCTCTCTATTCCGTCACCAGTACCCATTCCCCCTGAAATTGCCACTTCCTTCTTCTTACATTCCTTCATTAGAGGCACAATTCTGTGTTAGGCACAAAATAGAAGAATCATTTGTGGTCTATGATCCTACCTTGCAGATTAATATAGGAATGAATACATTCCAATTTGCTAAAGAATCTAATAAGAAGAGCAACATGCCATAAAAGAGTCCTTTGCTTCCTATTAAAAAACAAACAAACAAATAAATATCTCTTCACGATCACAATTCAAGCCCTGACTCTGATATTTCCACCTTGGGAAAGCCATGAACTTAAAAAACCAATGATGCACAAGTGGATTTATCCTAAATCTAATCCGTTTAAGCTTTAAGGCCCTTCCTTCACTGACACAAGCTCCTTTGACTGCTCGGAATATCCATTCTTTACTGTATTATTTTTGTTAACAGAGACTCTGAAATTTCTATGAGCTTCACACTTCTAAAATTCTGTATCTGCCTCTGCTGATATGTCAACCTTTTGTGCCCGTGTGCTACTCAGCATGTCACTAACCTCTTTATCCACCCATTTCCTTATGCTCAAAATTAGTTGACTAGAAGGAGCCCGGTCTTGCTTGCAAAACTGTGAGGATCAGAAATAGATATATAAAAGTGCTATGTAACACTGTTCTGTGTAATTATTATAATCACCAATGTACAGTTTTCTCTTGCGACTGTGTTTTCCAACAAGGGCTGCAGTGCATCTGCTCCTGCCAGCTTGTCTCCAGGATATTACAAGAGCTAAGCTCTAAATGAGCTGAGCCATCCCTGATTGCTGTCCAGAATACCCCTTCAGCTGCAGGTGTTCTCCAGCTATCCACTGTGATGTTACATTGCTGCAGGCTGTGCTACAGGGGACCCTCATAGGGTGTCATCTGCCTGCCATGTGCTCAGCTCCCCTCCAGCCCTGGGGAGTTTACTTTCATGTAGAATGGTTTCAACCTCTCAATATAGCATGAGTCCTGGGACCTCATTGTGGGAAGCTATGCCCTACCATCTGGTGTAAAGCCTGGTACTAAGAGATGCTGATAGAATTTGTCTTGTAATTGAATGTAGTGATGGTAGGTGTCATTTCCATAAACAAGACTAGACAGCACAATAGCTGCATAGAGTTTAACTTTGTTTTGGAATGTGTTTCTCTGTTTTCACCATCCTGTCATTCTTGCAAATGTTATGAGTTTTAAAATATGATTTATTACTGAACCCACTAATGTGCAATTATTAAATAGAGAGCTGCTGAAGTAGCAGAATTTGGTAACAAGCAATTTCACAAGAAATTATGCAGTCACGGGTTGAGTGCATCCACGTGCCGCCAGGGCTGAATAGACAATAGCAAGTAGAAACCTACCAAGGATGCAGAAATGAGAAGCCTGTGTTTCAAAAAGAAAGGAATATTCTTGTCCCAGTCATCACTACAGCACTGAGGAGGCCAATCATGTTAATCGTGGATTTTACCAAAGACAAACCTATAGTGGCCTCATTCCCTCCTTTCAACATTTCATATCTCCTAAAACAAATCAAAATCCATATTAATAATCTTTACCACTGATTGTGCATTTACTGTATGCCTTGCTTTACTGAGTTCTTATTGCAAATGATATTTTATCCCTATAATACTCTTATAAAATAAATAATACTATTAAAATTTTATATACAAAGAAACAGAAGCTTACAGAGGATCAGAGAACTTAGTTATTAGTGTTCGCAACTTATGCAGGTTCAGTATAAAGGCTAGTCCACTGGATTCCAAAACTTCATTTAAACTCATTGTTTTTTAGCCATGAATGCATAATAAAATCTCCTAGCGAGTTAAAAAAAAAAAAAAAGATACTCATGCCTATATAAGCTAGTAGGTTGGACCTGAAACCTGGTTCCTGCATTTTAAAAAAATACCTTATAGGTAATTCCAATGCACACTTCAATTGAAACCCCCAGATTATACTTAGACTTACAAAGAATAATCATCAAATGTCTCCTAAAGTTGATGGTAAGTAGGAGGAAATACACTGGCTAACTGCAGGTATGTGGTCCACCAATCATTTCTTTTCTATAGAAATATGGCAGATCAAACTTTCTCCCTGTTGTGAGTGACAATTACTCCCTAACAGTAATTTCTTTAATTCCTAAACCCTATTTGGAACATCAGCCAGAGTATGTGAACATGTCAGTGGTAAAGATATACTATATTTTAGATTATGAGGTAGAGGAGAAAACTGAAAAAAAAATTATTAGCCATTTAAAAAATTTCAAAGTACTCAGTTTTATCCATATGAATGTATCAACTGATGCACAGATGTGTTTTTTTCCCTATACACAGGCAAATTCTCTATGACTAAAATGATCAACATTTTGTCTTCAATGATATATTGGATTATCTTAAAATTTAAAGTATACTGTCTATAGAATTATTTTTAAGAAGCTCATCTTTAAAACTGAGAATCATATTATCATTGTCACTTTTAAAAGCTAATATTTAGCCAAATTCTCTACATATAATCAAAGACCTACACTCCACCCTTAATCTTAAATCCACAAAAAATATAACAAAAATATAGTGAAAGGTATTATAGCACATTGGTTAAGAAAACAAATTATGGAACTCCACTGTCTGGACTAGCTAGTCAGGTCACTTACTTCTCTCTGTCTCAATTTCCCTGTCAATAAAATGAAAAGAATAATCATAATGCATACTTCATTGATTATGAAAATTATATAAAATTAAAATGAGTAAAACAGAACAGTGCCTAATATACAGTAAACATTATATAATTTTTTATATTATATTATATTATATAAAACATCATCACTGTTTTTAAATTTTAAAAAATACAGTATCTAATAAAAGAGTGTGAAACTTTGGAATTGTGTGGAGCACCTTCATTTTATGAGGAAATGACAGCCCAGCTCACTCCAAAAGGCGTGACCACCAGGCACGGTCAGAGCTAGTGCGCTGAATAAAGAGAGCAAATGGTAGTTTGGTAGCAATGACATTCTTTGCCAGTGACTACATTCTGGGAGTTTTATAAAGAAATGATTTCAAAATGGGGGACATCTACAATAGTCTCAACAATAAAAAAAGAACTAACTTCAAATGACTCATTTGAAATATTCTGTCGTAAAAGTATCATAAATACCATTGTAATCAGATTTACCTGGAATACAATCCATACTGAGAACAATTTAACTGAAATGATGCCATGTGTTCAAACCACTGATGTCTCATTTACACTTTTTTTTTTTCCAGAAAATAATTTTGGCCTGCAGAAAGATAACATTTCCTTCCAGTACCCATTCCAGATAATACTGTACAAAACTACCTTTTGTTCTTCAACTACAAAGTTGACAAATTACACAAGAAAAATAATGAAGCATAATAAAAGTCAGAGCATCAACTCAGGCATCAGTTTAATTATCCCCATTAACAAATATAAAGCTACTTCTCAGTGAAAATAAAAAAGCCTTTCTTAACATATTCTCAGGGACCAAAACTACTGTTTCCCCCTCCCATTACAGAAAATGTCTAACTTTCTAGCTTAAAGACCATATTTTTTGATAGAAAACTTAAAAACTTAACAGCCCTAATAGCTTTGCATATTTAAATAACATTAAGACAGGGAACCACATACCATCTTTATTAAGATCTCAAATAATAAAATATTATGAGATGATATAAAAGAGAATGCTGAGGTCATTTCCTTTGAGTAGCACACATTTGGTGGAAGATACAATATAAACACGAACATGATTTGTAATTATTTATGAAACCTATAAAAAGGAGTTAAAATACAGTATTATAATCCTGAACTTAAAACAAGGAAAAGCCTGTCTACAGCTCCTCAGTTTAAAAGTGTCATACAGAAAAGTCTGGGGGTCTACATTTTTGCAAATGGAAGAGGATGTTCAATTCACTCATATGGAAATTATACTTCATCACTAATGGGAATATGGAGCAGGCACAGAGGCATAACCCAAGGAGCTGGGAAAGAGGCATCTGAGCACTGAGCAAACCTTTGATCCTTTACACATGAAAGGACAAACAATTCTTGAAGAGCAACCTCTTTAAATGCACTGATAAAGCCACAATTAAATCTGAACCTCAGATTCATGGGATAGGCTTTGACACATCAAGTGGTCTAGGTTTGAATCCTACTTTCACCACAGGTTAGCAATGTAATCTTCAACAAGTTACACTGCCACCTTCTGTCTATTCATCATTACCAAATGTGGATGATAATAATAGGAGCTACTTTGTGGGCAGGAAATGTGGATTAAATGAAATAATTATGTAATGTGTTTGAGATAAGGCTTGCCACCTGGCAGGAACTCATATGTTGGCCATTTATCATTATTTCTCTAATTATTACAGCAGAGCATAACACCACAATAATAATAATCATCATCATCATCATCATCTTCCTACAGATGAAGGCAGGGGTGACTAATTTCCCTTAGTCACCATCTGACTAAAAGACACAACTAATGAGAGCTTGAAATTCAATATCAAAACCTCATACAGTATTAATGTATGCACACTATGAACACACAAACACACGCTTAAGTTTACAGTGTAACAAACTACCAAAAACAGAGGGCATAAATACCCAGCTACGTTATATAAGAGCTAGTTTGGTCACCCTCATTTCAATGTTCCACAAGCATCTCAAAGTAACTGTATCCAAAACTCTACTTCCAATATTTTCCAGCCTCCTCATCTTCTTCTCCCCCTAATCTCCAATAATTCTATTGTACTAAATCTTGCTCCTCTTCTAATCTGCCTTCAGGTCTCTTCAATCTACCATCAGGTCCTGTCCACTGTAACTCTAATCCAACTCTCAATTCTGTCCACTTTGTGGTGGCTCCAAAGCTACTCCTATCTCCATCCTTTCTCCTGACGGCCTTACAGCAACTAACTCCTCATGTCTCCAAACTTCCTCCTCTAAGTTCTCCTCTCTGTTACAGGAGCATGCCATCTGAATGCATATTTGAAAAATGTCACTACCTTGATTAAATTCCAAATGACTTTTCATGTCACTTAGAAAAAAGTCCAGTATCTATAACATAATTCAGAATTGATATAGTGACCTCTTTTTTTCCAACTTCAGCTCTCATCTTTCCATACCCTGTACTCTTCAACCAACTGAATGACTTTTCATCTCATGCGTTTCTAAGCCAGCTAGCTCCTACCCTTATTTCATTCCACAGTACTGGTGGCACTCGCACTGAAGGTTTCCCGCTCTCTCTCAAAGTCTGGGACAGGTACCCCTTCTATGCTCTATACTCTGACATCAGTCTGTATCTTCCTTTCAAAATTTATATCCATTCACTGCGCCCACACATTTAAAGGAGTCCCCCAAAGACTAAAGCTTTCAGAAGTTAGAGATATGGTCATGTTTCATTGGTAAATTCCTAATTCCTATTCCAGTGTCCATCACATACAAATGCAAAAGTAAATGTCATTGGAATTATACTTTATAGTGTTTTCACTCCATGATACTGGTTCAGTTATTTTCAATTAATCCTTCTACTATCTTCGCTTTAAAACTACATATTGCTATAATGATATACATCGAATGGGAAGGCTTGTAGCTACTGTAATTAGAGTTCTGGTACCCATCATTGATATAATAAAGCAGCATTACCCCTTATAGTCCTGCATAGCCAGCCATACTTCATTTGGCTTCTGAGCCATCATCACCCAAATGCACAACTGAGTGTGTCCCAAGAGAAGATGTAATTAATCAGCAATAACTGGAGAGAGTTCTTCAGCCACTTTTCAAAAGAGCACAGATATTTAAGGGAGAAGGGGAAAGCGGTGATGATAACAGTAATTAAATAACATTTTATGCAATGAAATGTTTAATTCTATATCCAAAGTAAACACATTTTTTAAACAGTTTCTCTCAAAGACCACCATAGGACAAATTAGAACCATAACCTTGAAAATACAGGGTGGGGCAAAAGTAGGTTTACAGTTATTTTTATAGAAAATAATACAATAATTACTAAATACTAATACAACAATTAGCTCTGTGTCTTGTATACTTGTAACTGTAAATCTACTTTTGTCTCACCCTATACATATGAAATGCATGTATAGGTAGTAATAAAAAGTAAAATCTGAAAATCTGATAGTTAGATGTGATGAATTACCTTTTATAATCACACAATACCTGGCATGAGATAACAAAACATGATATCTGCATATATTATTACTATTCTTCATGATATGATAAAACAGAGAAGAGCAATGTAATGTGCTATTAGGTATCATGAATTTTCAATCTTTCTCTCTCTAAAAAAAGCATTAAGTAATCTAAGTGAACCATAACTTTTGAGATGTGTTATTTTCCTTACATTTCACATATCATATGAAATTTAGTATGAGGGAGATATATGTTATTTAGAAAACATACTATGAAATCCAGATGAGTATATTAGAGTGCAGGATTTTTCAAGGATAGAATATTGTATATTATCATTCCAGTAACTGCTATACTTAAATAAAATCCCTTTTCTTTGGAAAAAAACATAAAACAAAATTATTTGTCTTGAATGACTAATTAGTAGACACTACACATAACATTTTCACTGAAGTGTCATATAAGCATGTTAGAGCAGATGCAACAATTACATAAAATTACTAGGTAGTATACATAGATGCTATCAAAATTTTGATTGACTCATACTTTATTTACTCTGCATTTAGTTACCAAAACCACAAGCTTAATAGTTCTGTTTATAAAAACAAAGTTAGGCAAGCTGAATGTTAAGAAGAAATATATGTCAACTCATTTTTAACTTGTAGATGCACGCATGCACACACATCTTTTTATTATCAGCATGCTCCCAAATTAAAATTGTTACCACATGCTAAGTAAACTTTTTCAGATGTTCAACAAAGGAGATCAAAAAAGATCTCATCATATATTTTTAGATCTCTGACCAGTCAAACGTAGGAACACAGACATGTCAAAACATCAAGTAATTCAAAGATACAACAATTTAGGAATTTTCAGTTCAATGAAACTGATGAAGAGTAGTTTAGTGTGCTTTCATACTTTCCTTACTGACGTCTTACAGGTGAAGCTATTCATGGAAACTTATCTAGTAGTTATTTGGAGTTAAAACTTGAGTAGGGATTGAGATGAATAATAGAACACAGATAATCTGGGAAGGGAAGTTTAGCTTTCCAGGCAGATAGAAAATCACAAAACAAGCAAGCTGGTGGAAAGAAACATGTTATATGCGGGGCCATGAAAAAAACAGTTTGGATGATGTTTTACTGAAGTTGTGAAAGTAATAAAGTGGTAGGTTAGCATCATGTACAAAGGTCTAATGACCATTCTTGGAATTCCTCTGTTTGCCTACCCCAACACCTCTCCCAGCTTTTGTTAAACCCATTTTGCAGGTACTGGAAATGCAATGGATGTGTGGGGTCTATTCTCTGGTGGATTTTAAAAAAAATCAATTTTGTTATTTGTTCCGTTCTTTCCTTAAGCATCCAGAGCTGTAACTGAGTGTTGATCTGCTTCTATATACAAACATATGTCCTAATCCACTTCCTGAAACTGAGTTATTTTATTCTATCATTTTTGAATGCCTATTTTGTTTCTGTCTAGTACCCAAATTCTGGTCTTCCTTTAGCTAATCTTATGGATTTCCTCTACCCTCAGCATCCTTGATTGGCTCACCATTTCCCAATATCTCAAGCTTCTCTTGGAATAACCCTTTACCAGCCAGCACCCCCACCTGCTGCATGATGGCAGGCTCTCCTGATACCATGCACTGCTTGCCTATTCAACAGTGCTTTCAGTCACTCATGTAGATTTAGACTTGCTTTCGCCTCAGGGACTCACCCTTATGTTCTTTTCCTCTGATGAGCCTGTCAAGGCCATGGCTGCCCCAGCCTGACAAGGAGTGGTGCCAATTCATTCCAGTAGTCTCCCAAAGGGCCTCACGGTCTCCTCTTTTGTAATTGGTCCTATAGCAAGCACTCTGGACAGATGTTCTGCTAACTGCAGAAGTATGTAGTTGATGTTCCAAAAGGATTTTATAATGGCATTCCTAACAGCTGACATTAACGGTTCTCTTTTATCCTTCAGTGTATTCTGTTGATTTTGCTATTAAAGTACTTATTAAAATACTTCAAAATTTCTGGGACAAAAATTGATATAGAAAGCAGGCCAGAAACATAACAAAATGACAGCTGAGTCATATGGCAAAATCAGATTAGTGGTAAGAAACGAAATCACAATAATTTTTGGACCCTTTATTACGTTCTTAAAACATATTTGTGTAAATATGAAATGGAAGAAAGGCAATAAACAATTTTAATGGGTATGCTCAAGAAACTTAATTGGCAATGAAGGTGCAATGTAAAGGGGTCCTCAAAATCCACCAGCCTTCAATCTTAAAATAAGCCACCCACCCTTATCTGTAATACCAAACATAATATTAACCTCACATGATGATATAATAAAGACTTTTTCAAAAAATGAATTCAATCTAGAAATGAAAAGTCGAGAGGAATCTAGTATGATAAACTAGTTCGTGACTAGCAAATCCTCTGTGCTTCACCCCAGACTGGACGCCGCAGCCCTTCAGGCAGGCAAAGACAGAGTACCTTACTGTACGCAACTGAACACACACTTAGAGCGTTCCCTGTATCAGGTAAGGCTGATAATAAGCAATTCACATAAGGGTTAGGACTAATAAATTAGAGAAATTAGTGACTTTTCCAAAATTAAAAAAAAAAAAAAAACAATATTGCTGTAATTGCCATGGAAAGAATTCTGAATAGCATGAATGAGTGCTTAACTTTATTTTTGTTTGTTTGTTTGTTTTTGCTAAAAAAAATTGTTCAGGGCAGATTCAATTATGAGTTTTCTAATTCTCTATGATTAAAATAAGGACAATTCTGTTGTTTTTTTAATCTCAAAACTATTACAATATCAGATACAATCAGTGTTTCAGTACACAAAAGTTTATATGAAAAAACATTCAGATATCGAAAAATCTAAAATTGCAATGCTGTCTTCTGCAGTAATTCTTCTATAATTTTGCCACTAACAAAATGCATATAGGCAAAATGAAAAAACCGTATTTTAGCTGCAAATATTTAAGTAGAGGAAAAATTCCTGTAAATGTGCTACAAAAAAATAAAACATAAATGTGAGCTTCCAGTGAAGATGGCAGCCACAGTAGGTAAACACAGCACTCACATTCTCCCTCAATAATATCAAAATTACAACCAAACAACTATTATTCAGAATTGCCTAAAATCTAACTGAACAGAACACCTACAACTAAGGATATAAAGAAGCCACACTGAGACTTGTATTAGGGGAAAAGACACATAATGGGCTGATCCCACACGCATATGTGGCGGAGAAAAATCAGAACGGTTATGTCAGCTGTGGAGCTCCTCCCTGAAAAGTGAGGGGTTGCAGACCCACACCAGAGAGCCCAGCTCTGGTTCCAGTGCCAGGAAGGGAAGTCCCATACTTCTGATTGTAAAAACCAGCAGGGATTGTGGCTGAGTGAGATAGAGGGCTTCTGGAGTCCCAGGCACCCATACAGGACTTACTCAGACTCACTGGCTCTGTGTTCCAGTGCTGCAGCAACAGATCAAAAGGCACCAGAGATATACTGGAAAGAACTGAATTGACTGGCATCAGGGCAACAGCTGGAGTGGCAGCTGTCTCCCAGGCAGAAGGCCTGGCAGAGGCCATTGTTCCTTTCCTGAGCCCTCCCCACACAAAGCCAAGAGCAAGGTACTATATCTGAGTATCATCCTGGCTAACACTGTTGCCCCACCCTTGTGACTTCCCAAGACTCCCACCCAACAGGTGGGTCCACTCGAGCTGTTTCCAGTGGCTTTATCATAATAAGGCCTGTCTTGGCTCCTGCTTCAGAATTTTCCAAAATCTGGCTTCTGCATATACTTCTCATTAAGTGGCCCCAGATTCATCAGCAGCTGGCACTGGTTCGCAATTTGGCCTCTCCTATACATCTCCATGCCCAGCACAAGTAGCTGCCATCTACAGATCACTTTGGAGTTCATGCCAAGTGGCCCCGGGTGGAGGCTGACCTTGGAATGTACCTCCCCAGAGGCCTTGGAGCCAGCACACCTGATAGACTGCTTCAGATCATGAAAAAGTACCACCCAACCACTTCCGTAAGCAACACACTCAAGGGGCAGATGCAGAGAACACCAGAGCCCCACTGAAATAAGACTTGCTCCATGAGGTGGGACCCTACATACCTGATCCTCTACAGTAGTCCCAGTCAGTTCTTTCAGCTGACAGGACTGGGGATAAATGCTTCCTATTGATGTGCCAAAAATATTCAAGGCTCAGCTACAATAGGAGTGTCTACTTAGCCCACAGGGCATGGGGAGGGGAATGGGGGATTCACACCAGCAGTGGCCAGCTCGAGTGAACAGGATTTGCTTCTGGACCCTACAGAACACCTACTACATTAGGCCACTCTACCAAGCCTGGGTTGTGTACAGTTCTACCTAATACACAGAAACAAACACAAGGAGACTACCAAAATAAAAATACAAAAAAAAAAAAAAAGTCCCAAATGAAAGAACAGAACAAAACTCCAGAAAAACAACTAAACAAAATGGAGATAAGCAATCTATCAGATGTGGAGTTCAAAACACTGGTTAGAAGGATGCTCTAATGAATTCAGAAGAGTAGATGAACTTGGTGAGAACTTCAACAGCCTAAAAAAAGACATGGAGCCCCAGCTGGTGTGCTTTAGTGGACTGAGCATTGACCTGTGAACCAAAGGGTTACTGGTTCAATTCCCAGTTGGGGCACATGCCTGGGTTGTAGATCAGGTTCCCTGGTGTGGGACATGTGAGAGGCAACCACACATTGATATTTCTGTCCCTCTTTCTCCCTCCCTTCCCCTTTGTCTAAAAATAAATAAATAAAATATTTTTTTAAAAATGACATGGAAACCATAAAAAAGAACCAGTCAGAAATGAGATAAAGAATAATTTACAGGGAACGGCCCTGGCTGGTGTAGCTCAGTGGATTGAGCGCGGGCCTGCGAACCAGAGGATCGAGGTTCGATTCCCAGTCAGGGCACATGCCTGGGTTGCAGGCCAGTTCCCAGCAGGGGACACACGAGAGGCAACCACACATTGATATTTCTCTCCCTCTCCCTCTCTCCTACCCTTCCCCTCTAAAGATAAATAAATAATCTAAAAAAAAATTTAAAAAAAAAGAATAATTTACAGGGAATCAACAATAGAGAAGATGAAGCCGAATTTTAAATCAGCAATTCAGAACACACACACACACACACACACACACACACACACACACACACACACAGTCCAATCAGAACAGCCAAAAAAGAAAAAAGAGGATAATGTAAGGAGCCTTTCGGGCAATTTCAAGCATTCAAGCGTACCTATGTTCACATAATAGGGGTGCTGAAAGGAGAAGAGAGAGTGCAAGAAATTGAAAACTTATTTAGAAAAATCATGACAAGAAACTTCCCTCATCTGGGGAAGGGAATAGACATACAAGTCCAGAAAGTGCAAAGAAACCAAAACAAGATGAACCCAAAGAAGCCCACATCAAGACACATCATAATTAAAATGTCAAAGGTTAAATACAAAGAATCTTAAAAGCAGCAAAAGAAAAGCAGTTAGTCACCTACAAGGAAGCTCCAATAAGACTGTCAGCTGAGACCTGACTGGCATGGCTTAGATGGTTGAGCACCATCCTGCGACGTGAAAGGTCACTCATTTGATTCCCAGTCAGAGCACATGCATGGGTTGCAGGCCAGTCCCCTATTGGGGTGTGCACAAAAAGCAACTGATTGATATTCCTCTCACACGTTGATGCTTCTCTCCCTCACATTCTCCCTCTCTTCCCCTCTCTCAAAAAATAAATAAGTAATTTTTTTTTAAAAAAAAGACCGCCAGCCAGTTTCTCAATGGAAACTTTGCAGGCCAGAAAAAAAGCAGCAAGAAATACTCAAAGCAATGAAAAGCTAGGACCTACAACCCAGTGAGGCTATCATTTAGAATTGAAGAGTACTCAACCCAGTGAAGCTATCATTTAGAATTGAAGGAATATAAAGAGCTTCCCAGACAAGAAAAAGCTAAAGAGTGCATACTTTAAGACTCAGCAAAAAAACTACAAAAATAAGAACTATAAAATGGCCATAAATACTATCTATCAACAATGTGATCTAAAAAACAAAGTAAGTGAACAAGCAGAACAGAAACAGACGCATAGATACAGAGAACATTTTGACAATTGACAGATGGAAGGGGCCTTGGGGAGGATGACTGAAAATGGTGAAGGAATTAAAAACTACAAATTGGCAGTTACAGAATACTCATGGGGATGGTGAAGTACAGCATAGGGTATATAGTGAAACATATTCTAATAATTATGATATCAATAATTAGGTATCATATGAGTATGAGCTTTATCATGATAGTCAGTAAGTTATATAATGTCTAATCACTGGGGTTTATAGCTGAAACTAATATAATACTGTATGTCAACCGTAATTAAAAAATAAGAAAATGATTTAGAAATAAATATATAGGTTACAAAAAGTAAAATAAAAATGCAAAAGCAGTAACTAATTTTAGATAATTAGGTAACGAATATAGAAGTTGTATGTGTTGCAAAAATAATGTAGGGTGCTTTCTTCAAGTTACTTGCCTAACATAGAGTATATTAACTAATATGTGTGTCTCCATACAAATACAATAAATGGGAATTAAACTGATTTGAAAATGAAATGCTTCTAAATACTTTAAGAACAGAAATATTTTGGAAATGTTTG
This sequence comes from Glossophaga mutica, assembly GCA_039655065.1. Taxonomy (NCBI): domain Eukaryota; kingdom Metazoa; phylum Chordata; class Mammalia; order Chiroptera; family Phyllostomidae; genus Glossophaga; species Glossophaga mutica. The sequence goes on along the minus strand of CM077304.1, from coordinate 157,823,772 downwards.
GTGGTACATTTACACATGTGACATATATGGCATGACAAAACCAGGAAAATAAATGCTTCCATTGGGTTTGTGATGACTTTTAAGTGTTTGAGGTCAGTGTAGTAATGAATGTATTCACTTTTAACTGTAATTATATTATACCACATTTAAAAGATATTTTCCCATGCTCATCTTTTTCTCTAAAGAGGTCTCATAAAAGTCAAGTCCTTGCAAACAGAAGGCAGTTTTTCTGGTTGTTTTTGCAGTTAAGATCAAATGATTCAACAGGCTAAGAAGTTACACTAGGAAGAGATTTTCAGGAGAGCCACGGCAGTTTTACTGGCATGTAGGGTTGTATCAGATGGACTCAAAAGGTTTCTTAGTTATATAGTTTCTTTAGTTAATTTTCTACAAAAGTATGTTTTCAATATACAACTAATTCTACTATCTCATTCTGAAGACTGTAAGGTTTATGGGAGAACACCCCTGTGACAGTATATAACCATTTGTGATACTACTTGAAAGAGCATAAAAACAAAGAGCATCTCCTCTTGATATAACCATTCAAGTTAATATAAAAACACCAATTACACATCAAGATTTTCAGTACATGAATAAGCATGTTGTCAAATCCTGTCTAATCACCGGAACATTTATTTACTATGTTAGAGCAAGGATACTTCAAATATATAACTAAGATATGTCAAGGAGGCTCCTCAAGTGATCTGGTACAAAAACACTAGATTCCAATGTACAGATCTACTTGATGTTTCATTATTAAACCTACTTGTTTAATTTTAATGCAACAAGTGATTTCAATCCTACAGAAGGCTTTCAGGTAAAGGATACTCTAAAAAAAAAACAGGGAAATACCATCTTCATCGCCGTCATCATAATCACCAGATGTAGCAACATCAACAGTACCATTTACACTTTGGAGCACTCTGCAAGGTGCTTTAAAATTTTTCTTTCCTTTTTAAATTACAATGTCTCTGTAAGTAGGTTAATTATATATATCAGCAATTTTCAACAGGTGAGCCACAGAATTTTTAAAACATGCAATACCTATTTAATCAGGGCACTAACTTCTTTTCCATTAGATTGTCAAATTAAGAAAATGAGCCCTGGCTGGTGTAGCTCAGTGGATTGAGCGCGGGCCTGCGAACCGAAGGATCGCGGTTTGATTCCCAGTCAGGGCACATGCCTGGGTTGCCAGGCCAGTTCCCGGCAGGGGACATACAAGAGGCAACCGCACATTGATGTTTCTCTCCCTCTCTCCTTCCCTTCCCCTCTAAAAGATAAATAAATAAAATCTAAAAGGAAAAAAAAAATACTTAAAAAAAATCTTTAAAAAAAAAAAAAAGAAAATGACAACATTTAACACAGCAATAGCTATCCAGTGTGAAAGAATCAAAATTACATGTATTTTTTGTCACATAGGCAGAAAATATAGGATTTGGTGGACCACAGAATTTCAGTAATTGGTTTATGTGTGACAGGAGATAAAAAAGTCTGAAAATCACTGATATAGATGTTTTTATTTTGCAGCTATGAAAATTTAAGTACAGAAAAGGTATATGAACTTTTCATGATGACTTGACCAAGGAAACACAGCTTGTAAGTACTCTGAATAAATACTGCCTGAAATAAAGGCTAATTTTACTTCATATGAGGAAGTATTTACATTGTACCTATCTTGAAAAAATAGCGTCATCTCTGATCTATGCAGTCAACCAATTCTAATAGAAGAAATTACGTCATTGTAAATGCCCTGGCTGGCGTAGCTCAGTGGATTGAGCGCGGGCTGCGAATCAAAGGGTCGCAGGTTCGATTCCCAGTCAGGGCACATGCCTGGGTTGCAGGCCAGGCCCCTAGTGGGGGCCACATGAGAGGCAACCACACACTGATGTTTCTCTCCCTCTCTTTCTCCCTCTCTTCCCCTCTCTAAAAATAAATAAATAAAAATCTTAAAAAAAAAAAAAAGAAATTATGTCATTGTAGAGAGCAGGGGGCTTGAGCATTGGACAGAAGTGGGTTCGAAGTCCCACTTCTTCACTTGCTAGCTATGTATCTTTGTAAGTTAATCAACCTGCTTGACCTTAAACTTCCTCATCTGCATGTGGAAAAAATGTCCCTCTTTCCTTCTCTCATAAGCTTACTATACAAGTTAAATGAGATACTATGACAAGGGCTCAGTGCAATGACTAGAATATTCTATGTGTTCACAAACACAAAAATACTTATTCCTCTCTTCCCCAGCATTATAATAGTCTACATCACATACCCAATGCTATGCTGAAGAGAAAATTTTATGGTCCCTGTACTTCAGGAAATTTTCATCCTTAAGGAGAAAAAAAGATCACAATAGAAAACATACTGAAAATATGATAGATTACAAAAATGAGGAACCAATTATGCTCATTTTACAATATCAGACTAGAGAGACATAAAGTGGTCTGGATTAGTCACTTTCTGCTAGTTATTTCCTGTTAATAATTCTAATTTCAGTATAAGTGGTCTTTTAATCTTCTTCCACACACATCATTTTTCAGAGGCCATTGTATCCAGCTCTCTTTTTTGAGGCATTCCCCTGAAACACAACAAATTCATAAAACTTTTTTCTCATTTTTCCCCTGGAAGCTACGAAAGGGCTGCTGCTGGCAGCATAATGACGGTCAAGAAATAGATCAGCCAAAGGACTCAACTTGGCTTAGGAAACTAGCAACACAGGTTCAGCTTATTTTGCCAAAAAACAAAAAGGAATAAGGAGAAATTAGGCTACTGGGGCTTTCCAATAAAGAAAAGTCTAAGGAACATACATTGAGAGTGATTGATCGATTATCTATTAAGTGTGCACGCATTTTTCAGATTTGAAATTGTACAATGACACTCTGTCTTTCAAGGTGTACTTAGAAAATCTTCCTACTCCATAAAACCTAAATAAACCCTGTGTATCTCCTGTACCATAAAGTATCTTGTCTTTCAGATCAGACAAAATCAACTCTCCTTCAAAGCCTGTATTTTTCAGATTTCGCTGAAACCAATAAATAACCCTCACCCATCAGTACTTTGAAATATTCAAAAGTAATGTTACTAATCCATCTTTCCATGTAAATGTTTGCATTTAGGTTTGGTACATATGTTGGACTATTATTTGGAGACCTTTGTTTATTTTCCATGATTTTTACTATTAATTCTGTTCTAAATCTGAACAGAAATGGACTATTAAGCAAAGCTCTTATCTTCCCTCAGACACATAATAGATTTTACACTTATGTTAAAAATGAAGCTAAGCTAGTCTTATTTCAAAAGCATTTTAGCTTAGTTTTCTTCTTTCTTCCACTAAAACATCTTCTGTGTATACAACATAATTAAGGAAAACCACAACATTTGTTTCATGCCAGTGGGAAGGTTTCAAAAACTATTAATTCAAAGTGGCTTCCTTTCTCCTATTTTTTTTTTCTGGCAAAGAAATCTTTTATTAATCCCACTGTTCCTTGCAATCATTTCCTCCAAACCTTTTTTTCCCTTTCTTTTCCACTCAAAAAATAGTGTTCAAAAAAAAGTTCTGGGGAAGAATTTTTTCTTTTCATTGATGAATGGTGTGGAATCTAGCAAATGGATGAGAAATTATCCCTTCCTGAACTCAACTCACGGGAGAAAAAGCAAAAGAGAAAACACTCAGGATCTGGCAAAAAATACCTTTTCCTCTGGACATATTCCATTGGCTCGTGGCACAACTGCTGTACCTCTACCAAGTTTGAATGTCTATTGGTTGGCTTCATGTGCTGCAGGCTTTTCCCTTTTAAATTCAGCACTTTCTGGTCTTGTAAGGGCTCCTCGAAGGTTCGGTTTCAAAAACCACTCTTGGTCACAAGAGCTCCTTCTGCTCATTTTATACAGCATCCTGTTTGTGCCTGTTTATTAAATGCCCTTTTCTGAGTAACCATTGACTGTTGGAACTTACACAGGACTGATAATGATTCATTTGATCTTCAAATGCTTGGAAAGAATCAGTGTTGGTCCTATCCTCTTTCTACCACTTGAAAGTCTGTCAGCCCAATTAACACATTCTCAGTCATGAACTACCAGGGTTTTCTGTGGGGTAGTTTCTACCAAATTAAAAATAGAATTAGAATCCATGTACACATTTTTCTTTTCAAGTATTTGCACTTTCAAATGAGAAATACATTTGCCAGAAGATTTCTTGTGACTAATTTAGTCTACTCTCCCATTGTGTTTTTAATGACACAGACCACATTAAAAAAGTAACTAAGAAATATGGAACTATAAATCTCTTCTTAAAGTGTGCGTTTAAATTACTTATCCAAAAATAATGTCAGTTAACCATATTTAAAACTATTCATATACTGGTCCTAAGGCACTCTTCAATAAACGTTCTTCTCATAAAAAGCAAACAAACAAAAAATTACACATGTAATTCTTTGATCTACTTGTGGTAACTGAGGATATCTCTTTTTTCTGTTTTAAACTTAGTCTTAAAATTTACATTACTCAGTTCTTTTTATAATCACAATAGCATCCAAATATAAATACAGTTTAGGGTTGAACAATAAATGTTAATAATATAAATTATAGCATCTATTTTTAGAGTAACTGGGTCTACTGAAGAAAAATATACAAATTAGATGATAAGTAAACTTTCCTTGCTACCACTTAATATCATCATATTTTAACTCATGTTTTAATCTAAAGTTTGTGCTCTCTATATTTTGAAATATATCCTAAGGTATCTTTTGACTTGCCAATTAGTATATTATAAATTAAAGACTAAAGTGCATAAAATATATACATGTAGTATAAGATAATCACTTTACTTTAGCCAGTGGTATATTTGTAATTATTGTTTAGCTTGCCAATATTGTAATTATAAAGAATTTTCAAAAGAAATTAAAAAATAATTTTCCATCTTTAGTTTCAGAGGTATTTGTAGTTTACCCTAATCCTGACCAACACAGCACCTGACCCAGACCTGAGGTATCAGTGAAGTTTCCTAGAAGGAAGTAGTGTCCAAAATGAGAAATGAGAGGTGAGGGTAGAGAGTTGGGATGAGAGCTGGTGAAAGTGTCTCATGATGAGGAAGTGAGATATGCAAAATGGTAAGCCAGAGCATGCCCTGCTTAGTACTAAAGAATGTCTGGAAAAGAAATTAGTGTTTGTGGAAGTGGGAAGTAGGTTTCAAGAGATGAGACTACATATAGAAATAAAGGACAGATCAAGTAGGACTTAGAAGCCAAATGAAGAAGTCCGAACTTTACATTTTAGAAACTGGGAAGCCCCAGAAGTTTTTATTCTGTATTGTTCTAAGCAGAGGAGTTGCATAACCAGATTTGCATTACAGAAAGATTATTTTGGCACAAAATATCTAGAAATTCATTCCAATGACATCAATGTTCTTGTGCAGTGAAAAACTTATAAAAGCCTACAACATAGAAAACGAGTTTAAACAACTTCATAATAAAGATATGGATTTAATATTATAAATCTCTACATGATGATCTTTTAATTAGCCATTTACACGCACTTCGGTTCTAAGATGGGATTCCTACACACAGTATCTTTACAGACTGAAAGAATACCAATTGTTAATTTATATAATATATTATAGTTACAGAAGTCTTTTACATGCTTGCTTAATGATTTGGATCTTCTAGCATAGGGCAATGTAAGACAATTTTTTAAAAAGGGGGTAGAGGTCTTTCTACATGGACTAAGGCACAGTAGAACATTATTAGGACACAGTAATTCTTTTCCAAGAGATTCTCACAGAGCAATCTTTCACAAAGAGGCAGGTACAAAGAGTGGTAGAATCAAGAATTTTGGAATACAAAAGGGAAATTATATTCATTTGGTTATTTTTCTCTTAAGAAAATATTTTACAGTTTAAACACCTTCATAGAGAAACTGAATGATATTTTCCCTAGCTTTGCACTTTTGCTTCTTTTTATAACCTAAGTTATTTCTAAAAAAACTAAAAAGCTTTATGTGACAGGAATAACATAGGGAACTGGTTTTCAGAGCAAAAGGAGTTTTCCTACCACGGGTAAAATTAGGCTTTGCTATTATTTCCCCTTGTAGCAAAAAAAATATTCCCATAATTCATTGAAACTAAAATGCGATCAACTATAAGCGTTCAGCATTGTTAAATGGCAAGGAAAGACAGGGTGCTGCAAGTGATGGAAACCGTGAAAGTGGCAGAAGGGGGTGACTATAGAACTTTCTTACATCCCTGGCAAAATCAAGGTGATATTGAAGCGTTTGCTGTACAAAAATAAAATCTTAGAACATACGGTGGCATCCTCTTCAGCTCTAATTTAAACATTTGTATGCACACATTGTCTGTGTGTGTCTGTGTGTGTGTAAAGATTGAAGTTCCAAAGGGAAAATAAACCAGGGAGAGAAGAGGAAAAAAGAAGAAGAATAGGGTACTGAATAGCTGGCGTGCCATACTACAAAAGAAAATGAACTGTGTTAGTATTGATAGCCAACAAACATTCGCTAAAACCTTACAAACACATCAATAAGATCCGTCACTACAGTTCTCTGTCATACAACAGTGACAAAAGGGCAAAGAATAGTGACTGCATAATGTAGAAACCAAAAACTTCCATTTTCCTCATAAAGGCAAAAAAGTTTCAATAAGTAATATTAGATAAACATACTGTAAGAAGGGAAAGAAAACTTACTGTACACAATAACTTAAGGCATTTCAGAGGCTATTATGGTTTTCATCTCCACAAAAGTCAGACATCCTTTTCTAGACCCATGTTGGGTTTAAACTATCCAAAATTAATGTTGCAATGTATATTTTAAATGTTATGTGTAGTTAAAGCCAACATCATTGAAATAATAATGAGTAAAAAAATAAAGTACAAAGATGTTTAATTAATTTGTAATAGAAACCAAAACAGAGAAATGGAAATGCCACAGTCTCAATGACATAGAATATTTTGTTAAAAAAATCCTGATCTTAAAAACACGTTTCATAATACAGCATTTATGTTACAGCAACTGTCCCAGGTTGGAGAGAAATGCAGGAATATCTGGACCTGAAAATGAAAGACATATGGTCTCGATTGCCTTTCACAGCTACATTAAGAGTTCAGTGTAAAGAAAAGCTTTCCAAACGCCAGCTTGCAAACTAGGTTTTTATGTGAAACTCTAATAAAACAGCAGCAGATGTTTCTATGCTATTAATTTGTTTGGGACATTTTTGGCTGGTTCATTCCAAATCAACTGTTATCCCTTGTCCAACAACTGCAGCATTCATTTCTTTTCTACCCAGGGAGGAAGGAAGAAAGGAAGCTTCTGCTCTGGAATAGGTATTGCAACAATTTGCTGTATTCATGGGAATGTGGATGCCAGTACTTGTGTTTTGGTTTTTTTTGGTTTTGTTTCTTTTTCTGAATGCTTTTAGAAACTGATAAAAAGTGCCTTTTGCTGTTGTTGTTGTTTACAGTTGGGGTAGGGGTGATCCAGCCAAGGAACTGCTGAAGTAAAAATGAAGTATACAGTTGGCAAGTAAACGCACTGAATAACATCACACATGGATATTTTAAAGAGTAATGAAACATATCTCAGTTGAAATACTCTAAACCTTCTTCCTTGGAAGTAGGTGATTGACAGATTTATTCTGGTGCTTGATTTACATGACAAAAGGACCATTACCTTGTAAACTTTCAAATATCAGAGTCAATTCCCTTCCATTCCACCTCTCCCCACCCTGCAATCCATTCTCCTTGCCCCTAAGATCTTAAGATCAGTATTCACTGGATGTAAACATTATCTCTTGTATATTTTTACTAAAACAGTGAACACATTTTATCTTCAGAGAAACAATATTTAAAACACTTAAGCCATTCTTTAACTTAGCCATTTTCCCAATTAGGTATTAATCAACCTTTCCTAGCAAAATGGGAAGAAGCAACAAGTCCACTTCCATCTTTCTGGTGCAGCCAAGTGTGTTCACCCCTGCCCAGTTTTCCTGTCACTGGGCAGTGCGCTTTATGTGAAATTATACTTTCTGGATGGTAACACTGAGGATTTGTTTTTAGGGATCACTCTCAGTCCATACAGATTATTAATATCTTTTAAGACTATACAGAAATCCTTAATGAGAATCAAATGGATGCCCTAAAGCCTATTACTCTATGAAATTACTCAGGCCACTGGCTGAAGTGCCAAAGTAATTTGGATTTCAGTTTTGTTTCTAAAACAAATGTAATAAAGTATCATTAACAAATTCAACTAAAGTTGGTTCATGTTCAAAAAGTCTGCACATTCTAGAGTAATTAGAGACAAAAAAAGTTTTAAAGTCCTAATGGAATTTTCTATAATTCACTCCTTAACTGGAAAATGTTTGCTACTTGGAAGTATTTCCATGATATAAGAGCCAATTAACAAAGCAACGTACAAGACTTTTTCTCTACATGTGTCTACTCTGATCTTTCGACATTGTTGCTGCTCTTCCAGGCCCGTGGAAACAACGGAATCCTACAATTTTTCTCAAATGCCCTGAGAATAGAATCCACGTTCCTGTTAGACGAACATCGGTAAGATCTGCTGCTCTCCTGCTCACCCCTCCCTTCATCTGCTGCCACTCTTGACCTCCCCCACCCCTCTACATTCCAGGCTGACTGAGGTAACTTAGGTTCTTACTGTAGTCACTATCACTCAAGTTTAGAGGCTAGTATATTATTGTCTGCATCCCAAAGTCTCAAGCAGTTACCTACTATAGATTCTATCAGTCTCAAATCAATCTTTCTTCCTCACATATAAATTTCTCCTAATTCCTTTCTTCCCACAGCATCTACTTGTCCACCACTGTCTCCCTAATGTAAGGAAAATGTCATTTTTAGGTGCTCACACGGAACACAGACAGCCCTTACCTTTGTCAAAGCAGAATACACTGCACCTGTGAAGGAGTTGAAAATGAATTTGTTCCAAAATCAGTCTCTTCTCTGAAACCACTTGTGGCTCTCCTACCAAACCATGCCTCTCCCACACTCAAAAACTCTCCAATTCTCCATTTCAGATAAAAGCCAAAATTGATATAATGGCCTACAAGGCCCTGTGTTTACCATTTGCTCACCCCTTCCCCCCTCCAATTCTTTTAATCTATTTCCACCTTTCACACTGTCCCAGCCCTTGAAATAAACTAAAACAAATTAACTAAAATCTTGACCTCATTTATTCTTTTTAATTGCATTATTTCAATGATTCACATGATGGAATTAAAAACCGACAAGAGTAAAATACTAACAGATTAAACCTAATGTCTAAAAATATTTTTTACTTATTTTTGTAGTTTTACAGAAATTGATGGAGTGTTTCAGTAAAACTTTTTCTTTATATTGTAGAAAATATAAACTATGAATTGTTCCAAATTCTTTAACAATACTAAAACACACAGCTATTTTGTTAATCATTATCTGATCTAATTTTTGGAAAGAAAACTATAATATAACCAAATTTCAAATAATCGAAGAGCAGAAATACTTTTTTTAACCAAATATGACTCATTTAGAATTTTTAAAAACATACACACACCACTTTGATAAAAAAATGAACACAGAAAATCTTCAAAGTCATAAAGTTTGAAAATCACATTGTATCTCAACAAAAAGCTCATGTTTGTAAAACATCTGTCAAGTTTAAATAATTTCTTGATTTTGCTGTTATTCAAAAGGTGTAAATATGGACATAAATATACATTCACCTGGATAAAAAAAAAAAAAAACCTATATGGTCGTAGCTTATGGTTAGTTTATTTTTATTCTGAAGCACTGATACACTGGACTTCCAGTTAACCAGAAATCAAATAGAATCCTTAGAAAAATTCATTTAACCAAAATATATATTTGTGACCATGTTTTAAAAAAGTCATGCATTCTGCCATGTACACCTGGGTATTCATTTTCAAAGTTACACCGCTGGTGGGTGAGTGATCTCAAGAGGCAGCCTGAACCTGACTCTGGGGCCCAGTCTCAGTCACCACTCTATCCCCTCCGTGGCACACTGGCCTGAGGCTGCTGGCATTCATTTCTGCTCTCTCCTCTTTCAAAGTGATAGTCATTATGTATTGAATGTCCTCTATAGGCAAGCTGACTTGAGTCCTAGCTCTAAGCTCTCACAGTATTATTAACTATGTGGGTGTTGCACTGTTAGGTTGGATCCAGAGTTGAGAGATTCACTTTGTTGGTCATTCATTCATTCATATTAAGAAAATGTTTTATTCTATTCAAGTCCTAGGCCCACTAGCTAACCAGGTTGTGCACTTAAGTGTATGTCAATTTTTTTTTCTTGGCAAATTGAAGGTGTGAGTTGCTAAGGCAAATATTTAAAATAGAAAAAAGATGCTTTAGGCATGGCTATTCCATTACTGACAGACCTTTTCTACTCTTCATTAGCTGGTGGGAAATGTGGCTTTATGACATTTTTTTGCCTTTATTTCTGAGAACAGAAGTGAGGACAAAAGTAATTTCTAATTCATAAAAAATATAAGGATTCATGTCAAAACTGCTAATAATTCAGAAATTCAATGTTGATTTAACATTAGAAAATGTATATATGAACTCACTACATGAATACCTAAGGTGTGGAAAACACACAAGACTTGCTCAATAGATCCAGGAAAATCATTTCATACAATTTAAAATTCACTCATAAAAACAAAATTATGAAGAGGATATATTATTTCAGAGCCAAGATTATTATATTCAATAGGGAAATATTAGAAGCAGTCCCTTTTGAGTCAAGAATAAGACAGGGAAGCTTGGTATCACTGTTCCCATTCAACACTGTTCCAGAGGTCCTAAAAAATAAAAGCCCTGGCTGGGTGGATCATTTAACCCAGCCCTGGCTGGGTTAAAGTGTTGGCCTGTACACCACAGAGTTGCGGGTTCAATCCCCGGTCCGGGCATGTGAAAGAGGAAACTGATGTTTTCCCTCTCTTTTCCCTTTTCTTCTTCTCGCTCTTTCTCCCTTCCCCTCTCTCTAAGATTAACGAACATATCCTTGGGTGAGGATTTAGTTTTAAAATTGGAGCACTATGTTTCAACTCTCTACTCCCTCAATCTAGGTAAAGGGAAGTCCGAGTAAATAGCAGATGGCCTGCATTAGGCCAGGTGGTTGTCCATGGAGAGAGAGTCAATATAAGTTTGATTGAAAATGGAGGCCCCAGGCTGTCCAGACACTAAGCTGACATTTAAGCTGCAGACTGCACCTTGGAGTTTAGGAAGGCAGGGCACTGCAGGGTGGGGGGCAGATGTGACCTAGGTTCCTAAATTCTCACAACCAAATGTTCCTGGGGGCATCCTTCATTCACCACACAACTCTAAGGTTGCTGTAAGCATCATTCTCCCTCGATTCCCTGAGAGGTTAAAGCGAACAATGACAGTGGGTACAGGCCATGATCCTGCTACCACATGGCAGCCCAAGGATGCCTGGTCTTAGACACAGGCCAAGGGCCTGCTGTTCTGAGCGATGAAATACTGTATGCCTAAGCCCAGTAGACATGGGGGCAGTCAGTGCCTTAGAGGCCCAAGCAGCGGTGAGAGGATGAGGTGGCCAAAGCCACCTTGGAGTTCCTGCCTCGAGCACATAAGCCTTGCTGGGAATATGACTGAAAATAAGCACTGTGGGTGCTGAGGGCGAATGAGCTTGAGCATTTTGTGTGCATGTTTCTTAACCATTTGTGTTTCAGCCTCCATGAGGGGCCTGCTCAACACTCTTGCCCACTTTTTAAAAATATTTTCATGTATTTTTCCATTGCCACTTATCCCTCTTATACCTTCTTCTGCCTCTACCCTTCCCCCACCCACCCACACACAATCACTACACTGTTGTCTGTGTCCTTAAGTCCTTTTTCTTTTTGGCTCCATCCCTCCACCCCCAACCTACCCACCCCCCAGGGCCATCAGCCTGCTCTCCATCTATGAGTCTGTCTCCATTTTGCTTATTAGCTCATTTTGTTCATGAGATTGCATGTAAGAGTGAAATAACATGGTATCTGTCTTTCTCTGACTGGCTTGTTTCACTTAGCATAAGGTCCATCCATGTTGTTGCAAAGGGTAAAATATTTTATGGCTGAGTAGTATTCCGTTGTATAAATGTAACTTAACTGTTTTGTTCACTCATCTACTGATGGACACTTGGGCTACTTCCAAATCTAGGCAATTGTAAATAATGCTGCAATGAACATAAGGGTACATATATTTTTTTAGAAGTATCTTTTTTGGATAGATTCCCAGAAGTGGAATTGCTGGGTCATAAGGCAGTTCCATTCTAATTTTTTGTATATCTCCATACTGCTTTCCATAGAGGCTGCACTGATTTGCATTATCACCAACAGTGCAGAAGGGTTCCCTTTTCTCCACATCCTTGCCAGCACTTGTTGGTTGTTGATTTACTGATGATAGCTATTTGGACATGTGTGAGATGGTATCTCATTGTGATTCTAACTTGCAGTATTTTTCTGATACATCTCCTCAGGCAAGGGAAACAAAAGAAAAAGTAAACAAATGAGACTACATCAAACTAAAATATTTTTGCACAGCAAAACCATCAACAAAATGGAAAGTAACCCACTGAATAGAAAAACATATTCACCAATACTTCTGATAAGGGGTTATATCCAAAATTTATCAAGGACTTATAAAACTCGACTCCAAAACAAAAAATCTAATTAAATAATGGGCAAAGGACCTGAATAGATACTTCTCTAAACAGGACACATAGGTGGCCAACAGACATATGCAAAGATGCTCAATGTCACTAATCATCTTGCCCACTTTTCAATTGTGGGGCAATTGAATATATTCCTCAAATGTGGGGCACTTTAATATATTCTGAAGGCTAACGGTTTGTCACATGTGTTGTGAAGAGGTCTCGATACTTGTTATATGTTTCATAGTACCTTTTTGATACACAGTAGATCCTAATTTTAATCTCAAAATTAGTGATCATTCTCTTTATAATCAGTATAGTTTATGTCTTATTTAATTACCCCCAAATTATAAAACGTCAATGCTACATTGTGTTTCTTGGGGGGTTGTTCATCTTTCTTTTAATTTTACTTTTCAATTACAGTTTACATTCAGCATTATTTTGTATTAGTTTCAGGTGTACAGCAAAGTGGTTGTACAATCATATCCCTTGCCAAGTGTTCCCCCAGTATTTCCAGTATCCCCTGACAACATAGTTATTACAATATTATATATTGTAATTCCTATATACCATAGGAATTACAATCCTATATATTCCAACAATATATTCCAATTACAACTATATTTCAATTACAACTATATATTCCGATATTGTTCTATAGTTTTTCTTTTCCTATTTAGGGCTTTAACCTATGTGAGACTTATGTCTTTGTAGAATGTGGAGTAAGTCTACATTTTTTTCTTTTCCACACATGAATAATCTATTGCCATAGCACATTTTCCTGAAAAGATCATTTTTTCTTCCCAACATGTAATATCAGCTCTGTCATAAATCAAGCTGCATTTGTCTTTGGGTCTAATCCTGGGCTCTCAGTCTGCTTATTCATCTATTCGCCTATCCCTGCACCAAACTTCATTACTACAGCCTTAGAGGGAATTTTTATATCTAATAAAGCAAGGCCTTTCACCTAATTCTTATTCTTAGCCCTGTCTTTAGTTATTTTTGGTTTCTCGCCCTTTCATAAAAATTTTATATCACCTTTTCAACCACACACACATACCCGACCTGTTGAGATTTTTATTGTAATTGAAAGAAAGGAAAGAAATAAAACAGAGCCCTTTCTCAATAAGGCAAAATGATTCCCAGCTAAGAACCACTATAACCATTTACTGCCTAATAAGATAAAAGTTTTACAACTTTTTTATTTATTCTACTCTTGCATCTCTGTAAACAAGTCTTCATAATGTACCCAGTTTGATGGAAGAGATTGAAAGAGGACAAACTAACGAACACATAGTGATCCAATTTGAAACTCAAGAATTTTAGCCCAACAATTATATCCAGCAATTTATTTTCTGTATTATTTTAGTGTATGTGTTATCTGTCCGATTAGAGGCATGTTCCTTTAAGTCAGAGAATAATTTGCTCACTCCAATCAAACACTTCCGTACTTTTATTTTGCCCGATTGTCTTAAATGCTCTGCAATATTCTCAGTATCTATGTAGTTCATGTCTAACAAAGAATTAACACTTTATGCCTAATCATTCGTTTTTACACTGACCCTATGAGGTAGGTACTGTTATCTCCACTTTATAGCTGCAGGGGCTGAATCTGACAGAGGTTCAGTGACTTGCCCAAAGACAAACACCCAAGAACAGCAGGACTTGGATTGAAAACCCAAGTTTTCCTAACTTTAAAGTAGCCTGAATAACTGTTTGTAATATGTATTAAAATGGTAATAAAATTCAGTTTTAGAAGATACCAATGCGGACACAGTGTAAGTAATTAAAGATGCCTGCTATTAACTGAGACTTTATTTACTTAAATCATTCATTGTTGATAGCTTGGGTCTACGCCAGCCCTTGTGAACCCTGCTCTGGACCTATTCCATCTAGTTGTGGCTAGATCTATGCATTGCTTCTCTTGCCAAGAACCTCAGCTAGTCCAGGAGCCTCGGAGTGATCTGTAACTGTATCAAAACTACACAAATGACTGCTTAACAGACTGTCTTTTATATCATTCAAACCAGAAGTCCAGTGGCAATATGCCACCACAACTTCTTTCCAATTTGGTAGCTATAACATTTGCTCTAATGTCGGCTCTCGCTCTCACTCTCTCTCTCATATGCACACATACTTATATAGAATCTAAAATGCTTTGTGATCTTCCTTGACTTAAAATATGATTCTAATTATAGTAAAACTTCCTCTGGCCCGCTAAAAAATGACTCAGTATAGATAGCTGGTTTCCCTTTTTTGTATAAATTTTATACAAGTTCCCTTTTTCCATAAAGCAAAAATTAAACCTTTAAATCTGAAAATGTCAAAATATAGAAATTTAAAATTATATGAAACACTAGATAACTGCTTATACTTGCATTTATGGTGTTTCTATTTCATCCTATGACATCTCATCTATAAAGTCATTTTACCTGTTCAGATTGTCCTATTCTTTAAACTTTAGTTTTTGCCTAAATTGGTAGCTTTTCACATGCAATAGATTTTAGATACTAGACTACAAACTAGTTAATACTCTTTATGAATTAATTGTCAACAGATTCACAATAATAACATGCCCCACCCATTCTTCCCCAATTCCCATAACAACACATAATAAGTATGTGGATTTGGCCCAGAGAAATGAGGTTGCAGGATAATTTAATTCAATTAAATTCTACATAATTCAATTCCTTTCAACAAACTTTTACAGACATCTGTGCCTAGTTCAATACTCCAGGAACCTATATCCCTGTCCCTACTTCCAGAAGCAGATCCTAAGAAAAAGTTTTAGGTGACATCATGTTTAATGGGGTGAGGAATTTAGAAAGAGAAAAAAGAAGTCAACACAGGGTGTATTCATGAGCAGATCGAATGCCACTATAGACAATGGGTCAGTTCCACTGGGGCCTGCCAGGGCAGAATGCGGAGCACCCCTCAGAGTTATTTCACCAGAGGGGGAACGACACTGAGGTATAATTATGCACCAAATCCTGTCAGGAAAACAAAACAAATGTCTAGAGCTCACTGAGGGCTACTTCCAGAGATGCTAATTCCCAGGAATTTCAGGGTACCTACATGCACAGCCCAAGATTGGGGCCAGAGAGTCAGAGGTATATGTGGAAGGAAGTCACTGGCTGGTACAGAAGCAGTGAGCACAAAGGAGATGTGATGAACTACGAACATCTACTACAACATCCTAAACTGCACAAGGAGAGAACCTAGACATTCTTTCTGCATTCCTGGTTCTGTTGTCGCCCTGAATCAATCAAACATGCTTTAAGAACCTTCTGACCACAAATTCTACATTGGGCACTGCAGGAAAAACGAAGATATCAAAGACAGGCCCTGTCACCCACTGGAGCAGGAGAAGCTTTCATGATCTAGTGGAAGAGCTCGTCATAGACTCTTTTCTAAACTGAAAGAAACTAGATTTTAGATATCGCAAAAAGACCATGGACAGATGACCTTTTTACACATTCAACAATGCATACCACAATACAAGCTTTCCCCTGAGGAACCACCATTTGCACTGGTTAAAAATCATTTCTGCCTTCCTCATTCTGTTCCAAATTAGTAAGTCTATCCAAAATTAAAAGGAAGCCAGTGGAAAGGGAAAAAAATAAAGGAAGAAGAGTTCATGTTGTTGTTTATACTTACAAAACATGTCAATATTTTCCAATGGTTGAAAGCTAATTTTTATAAATTTGGTAGACTATGCCTTGTTTATGCACAATAGTGCATTTGTTAACAGTGACATATTTGTCTGGCCTTTTTTAGTCCTAGGAAAAAATTATGTCAATTTTCCCTTAGACTGCCTTCCTATTCTGTCACACAAATTATTTCATGAAACACGAGTCCAAATGTTCTGTTCTTTTTCAATTTCCTTTCACCACAAATTCTAGAGTTCTGCCCCTCATGGCTTTTCAATAACAATTCAGTCTTTTTATTCTAATAGCAAAAATGCAACACTGCTGTCTTTAATCAAGCAACTTTTGACATGTCTTCAATAGCAAAGATTCAGCCTTTTGTGTTAAAACTTTTTAAAATAATTACAATGATTTAAAATGATATTTTGCTGATGCACTTTCAGCTCTAGGGATGCTCATGACTACATTTTCCCATTCGCTTCTGCCATGCTTTTGCTCCTTATTTTTTAATGTGACACAATTACTATATACACATAGAGTGTCATGTTTTAAAAATTTTATTAGACATGCAAATATGTATAACTTACATGAAGTATCTAGAAATTTAAGATAACATAATGTCCTATGTCTTTGCTAAGATCTAAGATCTAATACTGGACAAATATTCTTATTAAGTAAATTAGAGCAAACAAGTTAACAAACTGTAAAGAGAATCCATGTATAATTAAGGGTCAGAAAGACTGTTGGTCCTTTTACGTTCCTTTTAAGTTGTACTGTCATCCAGACAACACAAGTCCCCAATATGGTGGGATCTATAAAGACCTCCAAGGCCTGGCCCTACCTCCATTTCCAGCCTAACCGTACACCATCACCCCCAAATTGAATGTGAATAGCTCTTTTGTGCCTCTAAAACTTCAAACATCTACCTAGCAAATTCACCTGTCTAATCCACACGCATCCTTTAGGTCTCAGACATGTGTAACTTCCTTAGAGATTTTCCCCTGACACCTAAATATAAAGTAGATGCTACCAGCATTCTCTCTTAGACTATTCCTTGTTTTCCTCACAAACTTGCCGCAATATGCATGTATGTGTGCCCTCATGCACCATTTACAGTACCTAGGGCTGAGGCCGGGAAGCGTTTCTGTTCCTTATGTTATTAGGTACCTATCATCTATCACACTTAGGGACTCCTCAATTAGTACTCATCAATCAAATGGATACATGAATAATGACTAATTTTTATTTGAAACTTTGGGATAAAATCTGCACATTTATTATTCATCGAGATGAATGAGAGACATGCCTTGCCGAATTCCTTGAGGCTGCATTACACTAGCTTTTCAAAAGCACAAACTCGGAATTGTTTGTTTTTGTTTCCTTATTCCTAGAACAGCATTTGGCACAGTGCAGGAACATAAAAAGGTTTCTTGAATTAAATAAATCAGTGAGCATGTGATCATGCCCAAATTTTTACATCAATCAGTGGAAAGTGGTATATCATATTATTATCAGTGTGCTTTATCTTCCACTCTCTAAAAACATTATATTCCATTTTGAGACTCCTTTTATTATTTGGTTAAATAAAGCCACTATTAAAATTGGAGTTAGGATGGATTCATTGTTTGTGAATTTTTGCATTATTCAAAGCACAGTGAAAAACTCCTGTGGATTTTGAAGAAAATATATTATTAAGCTAAATGTCAAATGTTGGCTTAAGCCACTATTAGGAACTATCATGTAGAATAATGGACGTGAGCATGTGACAGAAGTCAGGATACAATAATAAGTTAGCAGAAAACAAACTTTGAATCCAGTAAACCTACAGACAAGTCCTAATTTAGCTACCTGAAAAATAGGTAACTTTGGGCAAATTATTCAGACTCCTTAAATGAAGATTCCTTTTTATCAATCACTTAATGAGGATAATTATACTCATATTTTGCGAGTATTGGGAGAGCCTATATTCAGCAAATGATGTAATGGTGTGCGTATACATGCACATAGTAACTTCCTAATAAAGGGCTGCTCTAATAATACCGATTGTTGTTATTAGTTAATATTCCCCTAGTTAACATGCTTAAATTCCCTAATCTGTTATTTTGTCTCCTTTATCTCTGTTTATGTACCTATGACCTGATACTTGTTCCATCTCAGAAATGAATTTCTATTCTTTCACAAAGCCATTCTTTTCATCAAAATTTTGCCTCTGACTTTTTTACTCTTAACATTTCTTCTCTGAATAACCCCTTTTTCCCATAAAACCTGTTTATCCTATTTAAGGCTACCAATTTTACAAGACAACAGTTTCTTTAAATATAAACATAATTAGTTACAAGTACTGTCTTTAACACAGAGTATGCAAGGAAAGCCAAACCAGTTCAATGTAGCAGAAAATTTTCCCTGTAGCAAACTGGTCTCTGGCCAGATGATATTACTCATCAAATGAGCCCTGATTCAGAAGAGCTGAAGTCAAAAAGGAAGGAAGGAAGCTGTCCTCAGCAGCACATGTGAAACAGAGTAGCTGATGACAAGTTGACCAATATCTTCCTCAGGAGAAGAGTCAGAAATACCACAGCCGCAAACACAAATCTATTCTAAGACAGCCAAATACATCTTTCTTCAAAGAGACAGCCTTCATAAAGTCTTGAGCTATCAATTCTCTAGAAAGCAAGGGGAGATGCAAAATACATGAGTGGCTGTTGATTTCTTTCTGTCCCTTAAATCATATCATCATGAAGAGACTGGGTACATGCACCCTGAGAAGGTGTCATTCTTCAATATAAGATGTTTCACAGAGGCCTACATGATAAAAGGCATTATCTACATGTCAGCCTTGTTTCAAATTCAAGGGACTGTAGCTTTATGTAAATCCGATTTGGATATCAACAGCAAAAGTGATATTCTCTCTGGGACAATCATCTCATAAAATATGCTGATACTGTTCAATTTCAGTGACTTAATTAAATCTGCCCTGTCCCAAGAATTTTATTAAATAAAAGGAGTGATGACTCCTGCGAAGCATTTGAAAGATGTGAAGTATTCACAAAGATCACTTTGCTGTGGTTGCTACTGGGAGTAAACATTCTACAAAAACTGCCTACCATCTTGGATATCCAAAAATCTCCACATCAGCATGCCCATGTCGCTGTTTGTAGTGCAGTCACATAGCTGTAACAGTTTCTATCCTCCCTCATAAGTCCTCATGTCAGCTGTAATTCATTAAGGAAGTTGTTCAAGCCAAATTAAATTTTCCAGAAACTGCATCATCTGACATAAAGGAACTCTGCTTTGGTAATAGATGCAGAAAAGACTAGCTAGATTTTAAGCATTACTCTTTTAATCTCATGTAATCCTGCAACACATACACAATGCACATTGTATTTTCTACAATAATCAGTGTGGACTAGCACATTATCGCTTCAAGGAACTTTATGATGATTGAGTCATCATGAAACATCTTTCTAAAAATGGTTTCAACTCCTCATTTCACCTCATTTTAACGCAATAATATGCCACAATTTTTGGACTGAAATTAATAGTTTTTTCAGAAAAGCTGATTCTTTTTATGGTATTTCAACATCTATGGAAAAACCCAAGGTTGCTAGAGACTGATCAGAGAGGCAGAAGCATGTACTTCGTGTAAAAGGTGTGAGATGGTTGTACAAGAAGCTCTTCCTTCACCACAACCCTCCTGGAATCAATGTAAGAGCTGAAGTTGAGAACGGAGGCCATTTGGAGTCTGTGTTTTGTGGACACCAAAAATGCCTCACAGAATTACTGAAAAGGAGAGCTGCTAAAGGGGTAAAGACACACAGGGTGGGCTCTAGTTCTCCAGTTTCTGCTTCAAACAGAGCATTTCTGTTTTGGTCTGCAACTGTGACATGTTCCTCTCTCTCACAGGACCCATGCAGTCACACATGACATGCTGAGATCCTCAAATTGCCCTTTGTACTGTGAGCACCTTCAGCTGAAACAACGGTATGGCCACATGAACTGACCGCTGACCGGTTAAACTTGGCAGCTGTTGCCGCGCTTTTCTGGACAGCAATGTTTCTCTACTTTTTATACGAGTGTACATATATATTTCAGTCTTCCTCATTTTATACAAATATAAATGAACTAAAACATGAAATGTTGACACTAGTAATAAGCATAGGCCTCAAATATAATATAATTATAAATCTAAACTAGGCATATGGAAAGAGTTCATTTTAATTACAACTGAATATCTCAATGGTAATATTTTACTTGGGTAGGGAAATAATGAAATAAAAAATGTATGAAACTGTAGGAAAATATTGTCAAATATTATGTTGGAGCAGTAAGATATAATTAGAAATTACATGTTAAGCTTTTTTTGGACTGGGACTTCTTGACTTACTACATGTAAATCTATCATTCACTTTTTCCTTTGAGAATAGAGGGGGCTATCTATTGTGCTACACTATAGTATTTTATTTCTGAAGGCACCAAAATGTTACAAATGACATATCTATTCCAATATCTTGAAGTAATAATTAAGAAATAGGAAGCCCAGAAAGTTAAAGAGTCTAATCTAAGTGTACAAAGCAGGTAATCGTCAGCAGTCGTCCCATTACTTCACATCTACAATTGTGGAATCATGTCCTTTCAGTGCCTATTAATCAAGGTTCTTCAGAGAAACAAAACCCATGGTGTGTGGTGTGTGTGGTGTGTGGTACCCGTGTGTGTGTGTGTGTGTGTGTGTGTGTGTGTAAAGAGGGGGAGATGAGATGAGATGAGATGAGAGCGAGAGAGAGAGGGAGAGATTTTAAAGAACTGGTTCATGCAACTGTGGGGGCTGCAACTCTGAAATTTTTAAGGAGGATTACAGGCTGGAGACCCAGAGAAGAGTTGATGTTGTAGTTTAAGCCCAAAGGCAGTCCGGAGGAAGATGTACCTCTTCCTTAGGGGACCACAGTCTTTTAAAGTCTTCAATTGATTTGATGAGACACATCCACATTATACAGAGTAATCCGATTCACTCAAAGTCACTGATTTAAATGAGTGAACTCATTTAAAAATTATCTTCACCACGACATCTAAACAGATGTTTGACCAAATAAGTGGGAACCACGGGATAGCCAAGTTGACACATAAAACTAACCATCAAATGGTGCTAAAAGATTCTACTCTTGAAAAAAGTAAAATAAGATGCTACCAACATTTTGATACACAACCACCCAAGGGCTTAAATTAAACCCAAACTCTGCAGCTAGATTATTTTGCTTTGTAGCAGAGAAGGTTAAGTATGGAAAGTTGGAAGATGGGCCAGCTTATCCAGTAGCTAAAAAAAATGGCTGCGATATAAATTTTACTTACTCTTTACAGCATAAAATTAATTTTCTCCCCATTGATTTTCACTGATGTTGCATTTTTCAGGTTCATGTTATGCTTATTTGGTATTCCAGAATGTAGTTTTATCTTGTGTAAAAGGCCAATTTTTTAACAAGCTCCAGAGAATTTTCAATAGGGCAAAAGGTGGTCAGTGGAACAGATTGCCTGCTAGAATACATTAATTTATTACTGTAGTCTTCATTTGAAGATGTTTGTTTAATGACCTAGGAAAATGTTGCATAGATCCACGCATAGGAACAATAATTTCCCGGCAGACAAGTTTCATGCCACCACACTAACCCTAAAATAAATGATTCCATCACATAAGTATACATGGGGAAAAAAGATAGGTGCACAAATTTAATTCCAAAGAAGTTACAATTTTATTTTAAGTCCTAAAATACACTACCTCATGATTTTGATCACTTGGGTATGTAAGAATCACAAAATATAGCAACTTTAAAGGGGTCCCAGAGTACTTCTAAGCTAAGCCCCTCATTTTCTAGATGAGCAAGCTACTGCCCTTGACAAAATTACATTAATCAAATTTGTAGAAATATTACTAGTAAAAAGCATGCAATCAGGCAGTTTACCAACTAACCAACCATAAAAAAAGAATTCTCATATATTTTCACAATAAGATTTTTTTAATGATGGAAATAATGAGAAATGGTTGTCAGGGAAACAGTGTATCATGAAACAGCATTGAGGAAAATCCAATAACATGAGAACATTACGGTTTGCAACCAGGTGAACTGTAAGGAATCACTCACTAGGAAAGAAGATATTCCAGGGTTTTTAAATGGTGTAATAAAATATAATATTTAGTTTCCATGTACAATATGAAAAAACAAATCTGCAATTCTATTGTATAATTCCCTTTAAAAAAACTAAAAGAAAATGTACAATGTGTCTGAAATACAGCGTATCCTCAATAAGTACTTGACAGTGTGGAAAAGGTTTTTGAAGTAGTACAGTTTATCATAACAGTTACTTTCAAGAAGCAAATGTAATTCTTATTCTGGAAAATCAAATACATTAAAGATTCTTATTAAAGGTTATTGATATGTTCCCTCGCCCCTAGTAGCATCATTCAAAATCTAAGTGGAAAGGTTACAGATTAACTCTGTAACCTTGTTCTTACACTTTTCTTTTTTGCATCTAGTCCATTTTTTGTGCCCTCAAAACATCTATGTAGTAGGCAGTAAGAGGCAGACAGTGTTTACATGCCCTTCCCCCCAACATGAAGAGAGATCTGTGATAACACGAACATGGTCATGTCATCAAGAGCTAATGATTTTCACGTCTACTATTTTCCTAAAGTGGCCTGTTTTCACTCTTTTAAAAGACCATAAAGCTCCTTCTTGAGATAAGGAGAGAGCTGAAGAGAACAGTTCCAACTTCCCCTTAGAGGGAGAGATTCTATTTAGAAGTTGGTTGTGTGACTTGTTTCTGGGTGTAAATAAATAACAGCTGGGTAATTACTTACATTAACATAGTTCGTGATGGAAATATTAGTTATCATTTTTGGAATGTTTGAATGTCCTTTTCTTCGGTATGTAAGAATCATGGGATATGGTAACTTTAAAGTAAAACAAAGGATTGGGCAGCAAAAAAATTATAGGTAGATGTTAGTGTTCTCTATTCAATTTTCATAGACATGGTATGGCTGTATAAAATAAAGGTAATACAAATCCAAATGTGGACTTGTTTAATCACCAGCTAATCGCCATTAAAAGTAAAACAGAAAAAAGAGAAGAGAAGAGAGAAAAGAAAAAAGAAAAGAAAAGAGAAAAGAAAAGAGAAAAGAAAAGAAAAGAAAAGAAAAGAAAAGAAAAGAAAAGAAAAGAAAAGAAAAGAAAAGAAAAGAAAAGAAAAGAAAAACAAATCTACCCATAGCGAAGACAAACACTCGGTCAGTATATCCAGTTCCATTTTGGTTTCTATATATATCTTATGTATGTCTTGGTCTTTGTTAAAGGATTAAAATATCTGCCCCTACATTTCTCAGCCTCCGGTTATGACAGAATAATGACCCACTATGGTATCAGACGACTTCATCCCTCACACTGCTGTCTCTCCTGACACAGCTGACTATATTACTTCATGACTTCAACACAGACATACACTGTATGCTCCTAAGCTTGGAAGAAACCTTGGAGACCATAATCCATAATTTCAGATAAAAAAAGAAGATGACCCAAGTGGAATGGCTCATTAAATCATTCTTTAAATTAATAGGGGCATGTGTCTTTTATACTTGTTGCTCTAAACCCTTCCCCTTTCCCCCCGAAATTCCCTCCCCTCTCCCCTCTGGTGTCTGTCAGCCTGTTCTAACTAGGGAAGGGGGAAATGGGAAGGAGGTGGAGAGGGCTGCAGTGGTGGGCCAGGATGGGAGTAAAAGACAGAAAACTGTACAAGAACAACAATTAAAATAAATAAAAACATATATATAAAAAGAGAAACAAAATAAAACAAAATGATACACCTAAAAAATAATAGGGGCAATAAGAATAAAATTTGGTTTTCATGAATTTCTGGCAGAAAACTTCCAGAATATAAACCTAGAAATATATTTAAAACATAGCTGGAATATTACTGATTGATGCCACCCCACAACTCCTTCTTTGGCAAACCTGGATTCTTATTACAAAGCCATATTCCTGGACATATTCCTGTTTCACAGACACATGGGCAAATCTAATGATAAACAATAGTAATGACTTCCAGCACTTTGGTAACACAAATACCAAAACTGAACCATCTTAAAAATGATGTTAAAAGTTCTTCTATAAATATTTAGGTATACACAAAAACATTTTGTAAATAATTTTTTGGTTTTCTTGATATTCATTTTTAATGTGAACTGCATGTAAAAAAGATGATTACATGAATGTATCTTTATTTTACTTCTCAGTATTTCCTACTGTATTTTTAATATAGTTAAAAAAATAAACTATGAATTCCAGTCAAGATGAGGGCATAGGCGGACATGGCTAGCCTTATCCCACACCCACATCAAAATTACAACTAAAATACAGAACAACCACTCACTCAAAACAGTCAGAAATTGAACTAAATGAAAATCTGACAACTATGAAATTAAAGAAACCACATCATCCAGACTGGTAAGAAGGGTGCAGTCATGAAATGGACTTGTCCCACATCCACACGCAGTAGATACAAATTGGGGAGGGCTATCTGGAGAGAAAGGAATCTGAGCTCCACACCAGGGACCTCAGCCCAGGATTCCAGTGCCAAGAAGACAAGTCCCCACAACTTCTGGCTGCAAAATCCAGTGGGCATTGAATCAGTGGGAGAAACTTCTGGAGTCCCAAGCATTTCCTCTTAAAGAAACTACACACAGACTTACTCAGATTCACTCTCTCTGAGCTCAGGCACCGGGGTAGCAGCTGAAAAGGCACCAGTGGCATAGAGGGAGAAACTGAAGTGTTTGGCTTCAAGGTGAGCAGAGGCCATTGCCCCTTTTCTAAACCCTCCCCCCACAGAGCCACCAAGCTAGTTCCATATCTGAGACTCTATCCACCTAGCTAACATGGTTTGACCCACCATGGAGATCCCCAGACACTCTGTCCCACCCAACTTATGGGCCCACCAAAGCTGTTTTTCCATATGAATGGCTGGTCTTGACTCAAGCTGCACAACTCCCTAAATCCTATCAAACAAGCATCAGCTGTCCTCAGTGAGCCCCAGCCCTGGCACTAGCAGCAGCCAGCCTAGATTCACAGCTTGGTTTCACCTGATAATCTCCAAGTCCAGCACAAGTAGCAGCCATCTCAGATTGCTTTATACATCAGGCAGGATGCCCTGGGCAAAACACAGGTGGAGACTGACCTTGCCCTACACTACCAGAGAAACACCAGAGCCAGCATATACGGTGGACAGCTACAGACCACTTTGATGTACCACTACCCTGCCCCTGCACAGCTGATCCTCCATGGAGAGTGGAGACTGGTGGGAAGTGGTCATAGTCAGTCCTTGAAGCTCATTGGCCTGGGTAAATCCCTCCCATTGACCTGCCAACAGTAACCAGGACTCAACTGTAAGAGGAGGGTATACTGAGCCCACATGAAATGTGTACCTCAAGTACTCAGCTTTAGTGACAGAGGAGGCTGTGCCACTGGACCCTACAGGACACCTACTACATTAGGCCACACTACCAAGACATAGAGTCAAAGCAGCTCTACCTAATACACAGAAACAAACACAGGGAGGCTGCCAAAATAAGGAGACAAAGAATCATGGAAAAATTGAAAGAATAGATCACAACTCCAGAAAAAGAGCTAAATGAAATGGAGACAAACACTCTATCAGATTCAGAATTCAAAACACTAGTTATAAGGATGCTCAAGGAACTTAGGACCTAACAGCTTAAAAAAGATCCAGTCAGAAACAAAGGATACACTCATTGAAATAAAGAACAATCTACAAGGAAATAACAGTAGAGTGGATGAAGCTGAGAATCAAATCAATGATTTAAAGATAAGGAAGCAAAAAAAAAAAAAAACAATCAGAACAAGAAGAAGAATCCTCAAGAAAATAAGGATGATATATGTACCCTATGGGGCAACTTCAAGAGGTCCAACATTCACATCACAGGGATGCCAGAGAGAGAAGAGAAAGAGCAGAAAATTGGACATCTATTTGAAAAAATAATAAAAGAAAATTTCCCTAATTTGGTGAAGGAAATAGATAAGAAAGTCCAGGAAGCACAGAGTGTCCCAAACAAGATGGATGCAAAGAGGCCCACTCTAAGACTTCATAATTAAAATGCCAAAGGTTAAAGATAAAGAGAGAATCTTAAAAGCAGCAAGAGAAAAGCATTTAGTTACTGGCAGGGGAGTTCCCATTAGACTGTCAGCTGATTTTCAAAGAAACTTTGCAGACTAGAAGGGATTGGTATGAAATATGAAAGTCCTGTAAAGCAAGGACCTTCAACCAAAATTACTCTATTCTGCAAAGCTATCATTTAGAATTGAAGGGCAGATAAAGAGCTTCCAAGACAAGAAAAAAAAAACTAAAGGAGTTCATCACCACCAAACCATTATTATATGAAATGTTAAAGGGACTTAATTAAGAAAAAGAACACCCAAACTATGAACAAAATGGCAAAAAAAAATAGATATCAATAAAATAAAATAAAAAATAAACTAAACAAACAAGAAGAACAGAGACAGAATCATGAATATGGAGAACCTTTTGATGGTTGCCAGATGGGAACCATCAGTGGGTGGTGGGGAGGAGGGAATGGGTGAACAGAGGAGGGCTTAAGAAGTACAAACAGGTAGTTACATAATAGCCATGGGGATGTGCTGTCCTGAATAGGAAATGGAGTGGCCAAAGAATTTACACACACGACCCATGACCCATGAACATGAACAATGGTGGAGGCATTTCCTGTGGGGATGAGGGTGCTGGGTGGATGAGGGCAAAATGGGAAAAAACAGGAAAACTGTAACAGCTTAATTAATAAAATAT
Source organism: Glossophaga mutica (assembly GCA_039655065.1). Lineage (NCBI taxonomy): Eukaryota > Metazoa > Chordata > Mammalia > Chiroptera > Phyllostomidae > Glossophaga > Glossophaga mutica. Next base: position 157,796,602 of record CM077304.1, on the reverse strand, counting down.
AATTAAAAATAAATAAAAATAAATAAACCACACAAATGTTCAATTGTGCACTGTATACAGACCAGATATCAGATTATTCTACTCATCAGAATGTGGCTACTGGGCAGTATTTTATTTTTATTTTTTAATATAGCTTTTTTTGAGGTGTAATTGGTGTATAAAGAAATTGGTTATGTTTAAGGCATACAGTTTCTTGACTCTGGGCATATGGAATACACCCATGAAATTACCACAATCAAAATAATACTAATATCCATCACACTCAAGTCTCCCTCCTGCATCTTTGATTTTAATTTCTTGTGGTAAGAACACTTAACATGAGATCTACTCTCTTAATTGTTAACTGCAGGCACTATGTTGCACAACAGATCTCTAGAACCTACTCTCATCTTGCATAAGTGAGACTTTATTCCTGATTAACAACAACTCCACACTTACCCCACAGCCCCAGCGTATGACAATCACCATTCTACTCTGTTTCAATATGTCATGAGAGTAGAATCACGCAGTATTTGTCGTTCTGCAGCTGGCTGGCTTATTTCACTTAACATGACGTCCTCTGGAAACTCACCACTCAGAACAATTCACTGAGCATGTGTGGTGTGTCTGGGATGAGGGAGACAGGTGATAACAAATCAAACTGGTAAAATAGTGATTTTAAGGTTTTGTAGTGGATACATGGAAGTTAATTTTACTACTTTTTCTACCTTTGTGGTGGTTGTAAATTTTCACAATAAAAGAAATAATCACTTATTGAACTTAATACATCCTTCTACTCAGTTCAAATAGATTCATTTTTTCCATTCAATAGCTCATAGATAATCCAGTGTTAGATATTTCTAAATTTATGGTCTCGCTCAGTAACTTTTCTCTACAGTTTTTTTCCTCTGTAAACTCAATTTTTTTCTTTGATTCATCCTTTGCTCTTTTGTGTAAACACCAATATTTATGCAGGTGCATATATGCCCCACCTTTAAAGCACATCTCAGCCAAAATTACTGAGCAGCAGAGACCTCAGTTTACCTTGCTCCTTCTTCTCCTTTGTTCAGTGGAAGGCTAACCTCATAACTTCTCTGACATCTGCTTTTGATTGCTATATAGTGATCTTTTGAGGATAAGTGATTCACTCATTCATTTATTCAACCCATGTTTGCTGAGTATAAACTAAATGCTAACACTGTGCTAAGAGCCACATACACAAAGCAAAATAGGACACATTTACATCATTCCCACCCAATATTAGGAAGCACATCAATAGCAAGGTTAAGCAGAGAAAATATCCTGAAGGAAGTACCTTTGAGGATAGTAGTAAAAATATAAATCCATGGAAGGAGGCACTGTAAGCATACAGCACAACCCAAAAAGAAACAGAAAACAAACAAGGTAGAGTATTCAGAGAACTATTAACAGTTAACTTTTAGTACAGCAGGAGGTGGGGGGTACAGGATGACTAAAGATGAGGCCATTGATCTAGCAAGGGCAAGATAACAGAGAGCTTCATATCACATGTTAAGGATCTTGGACTTTATCCCATAGGTAATTAGAAACCAAATGTTTAAACAAGTAAATGATGTGATCAGATTTCCATTCTAGATAGATCATGGTGGCCACTCTATGCAGGATTGATTTCAAAGGGATATCGGTGGAAGCACAGTTACAATAGTCCAGATGAGAGATCATAAGGGCTTAATGTAGGGCAGTGAAAAGTAAGAATAAGGAAATGGGTGAAAATTGTTTTAGAAGTTAATGTATAAATTAAGCAGTGTTTAATATCTAATTCGTGTGGGAAATAGGGGTTCAGTGAGGGAAAGAGAAAGAATTACTCTTAGTTGACTTTTGTTTGTTTGTTTTTTCTTTTTCTTTTTCTTTTTTTTTTTTTAGTTTAATTGACCAGGTAAATGTTTGTACTAATAAATGACAAATGCTAGAGGACAAAAGATGATCAATTATATAGATGATTTCAGTTTTGCATTTTTAAAACTAGTATTGTTTTGTATGATAAGTGAAGTAAAACGAAAACTTAGTACTGGGTCTGGCATACAGTAAATGTTCCATATATGCTCCCTGTGATTTAGGAACTTATGGTGAATAAAGCAAGAGATGACCACAGGCAGCTGACTACAAAAATTTTGAGATAGCTTGGAAAGGTCTAAAAAAGATAAATTCAGAAGTCAGCACCGTATTTCATATTATGATCCTATGTAAGTTAAACCAGAAAGAGTGTGTAAAGATATAAAACAAAAATAAAATAACAACAAAACAATGGGTAAGTTCAGATCTTTGGCAAACACCAATTATGAACTAAGCAGAGAGAAGCAACAGTGAGCTAAAATTAGAGGATTAAATTTCACAGAATGTAAGGAAATAAGATGATGAAAATGCAAAATAGAGTGGAGAGATCCAGTAAGATGACTGAAATACAATCACTTATATGCTTGTATATGGAAGGACATTAGAGAGCTAATTCAGAAGAGCTGCTATGAAGTGATGGTGATTGAAACCAGGTTACAGCAGTTTTCACTAGAAAATGGGAACTTACTAACCAGAAATAATTAGGGTACACCAAACTTTCAAAAAGTCAATAAAAGTAGAGAGAGTGGGGCAGGAAGGAGACAAGAGAGAACAGATTACGGGACTAGAGATATATTTTGTTGCTGAGGTAGTGTTTTGTATGTGCAAGGCTGGGGTATATTTACAGAAGAGGTGAGGGTTTGAACTTGACAGAGTTGAGGGCCAGAGGAAGCAGATGAAACTGAGGAAGGCAAATTAATGTAGAAAAGGACACAAAAGTAAAGTGAGTTTTTCTTATTTGATTATTTGAAGTACATCTCCAATACCTCCACAGTCATATCATAGCCTCCAATTTGTATTAATGTCATAATCAAGGTGCTTAAGCTATTTAATAATCAAACTATTAATATGAAAACAAGTTAAATTCTTTAAAAACTATAAACCAAGTATTAAAAGCAAAAATTATTAAATCCATTCCTATGTTTCCTTACCAGCCTTGAATAACTATCCATTAACTATCAAACTGAGCTGATACAAGAGACTGGACTGGTTTACAACAGAAGTAGCCAAATTTTTTGAGATCATTGTTGGACTTAATTTTTTAAAACCCATCCTGAAAATATTTAAAGAGTTATCTTTCCAGAATATTATAATTAATTTATAATAAATTGTTAGTACAGAGTAAGTTTTCAATCTCTCATGTTAATTATGGAAATAAGCATTTTTCCCAAGATATAAATGTCTGTATATATAAAGCCATGACATTAAGAATCTAGACAATATAGTAAACTTGTTTTACCAGTGAGATTTAACACCTTTTCCAACTGACTGTTGTAACTGAGTTAAACCAGAAGATGAATCAATGCTATTCTGTATTAAACAGATGTCGTTATCATCCAGCTTTTTAATTAATCATATAAGAGGAGTCTCCTCAAGGAACTGAATCATCTCAAGTCCCACACTTTAAGGAATTGAAATATTTTTTTCCTCTGTGAGTAATGTCACTACAAATTAGGTATTTAAAAATAATCTCCAAATGTGGTCTTGCTTTGCTTTTCTAGATGAAACAAAGAGCAATCAAGAGAAAAGGAAATTATCCCAAGAAAACATCAAGATAAGCATTTGGTAGTAAAGACACAGAAAAGTGCTCAGAGGTGAGATGTATAACTTGGCAGACAAGAGGCCTGAACATGACATTTTTAAGACAGTGATTTAGTGCCATAGGTTTATAAGCAACATTATTAATGCCTCCAAATGAAAACAACACTAAGAAACTGTAATGATACAGTGGCCTATATTCACAGTACAATACTATCTGTTAAATTTCCTACAGGGAGCACTTAAAACTGTAATACAAAACAGTCATTTCTAGGTAAAAATCCTACCGGGAAATGATATACCCATAGTTTTAGGCAGACGATATGTCTAAGAAATTGTATCAACTTACAAATTATAAATTCCTACATCTAACCAACTGGGAAATGCACATTCCATTGTATTTCTTACTGCAATATTAATCTTCTACATCCCAATGTAGTATGACAGCCAGATTAAATATTTTTAAAGCTTCTGTATACTTTCAGATTTTACACTAAAACTATTCCCATCTTAGAAAAGATTCTAAGTAATTAATTCATTAATTCTAGGGATGGAGTTTTCAAGACCTTTTTAAGCACTTAAAAAATTTTAAATTATTTCACCTATTTTTGTCATGAATTGAATCAGTACAATTGGGTTGGGCCAAATTTACATTAGACAACTTAGTGATGTTGAAAATCTAGTAGGCTAAAAAAATAAAATAAAATACATAATCAAGCAAACAGTGTTGCCTAAACCAAATGATAACTTTTATCTTGTCAAATGTCAATGGAGTATGTTTATGACACTGTTTTGTAAACCAGTGCTTGGAAATGCCTGCATTTCCCCATTTCACTTGTAAAAGAAAGTTGGTTCTTTCCCAGACCTTTTGCCAAATCTCTTAAGAAATTCACCATTTAGGAATTTCTTTAGAAAGTATAAAACTCATATTTAACAGTTTCTATTGCAAACTGTCACAAAGAAAATTGTTGACAATAAAAAATAATAATAATAACATTGCTGAAGCTAAGCCAAGAACATGCAGTAAAATAATCACTGGCTGATTAAAATTGCACATTAAGCTGAATAATGTGGTAAGCAGGCCTACATGATCATAAAGAAACAATTCATACTCCTCAAAAATTTTCTTTCTTTCTCCCATAAAATGGAGTTATAAAGAAAGTCTCTTTTTGATGTAAGAAAAGAAACAGAAATATTTTAAAATAACAATTTTAAATTTCAGGGCTCAAATCTCATAACTTCTAAGATTCTTTTCTTTTAAACTAAAAGAAATGAAAAGAACATAAGCATCTTTTGAGATTCACAGAACAACACCACAAAAAGAAGTCACAATGGCGTCTACACAACTTCCTATTAGTTTATTGAAGAATATACCTATCAGGTTAGGTCTAACCCTGTAAACACATGATTATTTTATTGAGGAAAAATGAGAAATGAAAACAACACAAAATAGATACTTTAAAAGAATTAAAATTAGCAAATGAATTAACATAGATATTAATTAATGGCATGGAACAATTACTCAAAATAAATGTGGATTTATCGAAGTTCATCAGAATTTAAAAATAATCATTATTTGTTACCTATTATTTATAATATTGGTGATACCCAACTCTTAACTTGAATACTGAAGCTCAGTAAAGAAAAAATGTTGGTATTTTTATCCAATTAATAGGCAAATAAATGTATGAGTAAAATTTCCTGAACAATGGAGAATCTGCCTAAAAAGTCTCTCCGTGATGCTGCCGAAGAATAGAAATGCTTGTTGAATATATATTCTGGTTAATAGAACATTGTTCAGAGAATTAAAAAATATAGGTATTTAATATTATTTAAAATGGATAATTTATACGAAATCAATATCTAACATATATAGTGAGACAGTGACACAATATTACTAAATTCAGAAAAAATTTGCTATCACAATTATTATTTTATTCTTCTGAATGTGCTACCCAAAGCAATTAGATAGGAAATAATATAAGTACAGATATTGATACAGAGCAAATGATCATTTTTGATATGAACAGTTAAGTACCAACCTAAAAAAAAAACTAGTCAACTGACAATTAATAAGAATATATGAGAGTATTAAAACTGAGTAAGCAAAGTGTTTTCCTTTCATGTATAACAGCAGCCAAGAATACAAAGAAAATAACTGTTTATAGCCACAGAAACATAAAATATACAAAAGAGTAAAAAAAATCCAGGGCCAATCGTGAAGCAAAACACAGACAAGTGTGCATGTGTGCTCAAACACACGTACCATGAAAGAGCAACAGCAACTATTAGCTGAGTAGATGGAAAAATGCATGCCATCTTGTGCAATGGAGTTACTTTTGATTATAAAGATGCTAAATCTCTATCTATTAACCAAATGTTATCAAATTAAATTCCCACTTTTACAAATATACCTCCACCATTTTTAGCATTAGATTTTTGTCTTTATAGACTATTGAAATTCTAAGTGCTTTCAAGATTATTATTAACAGTCCTGAACACATTTATACATAAGAAAGCCTACTCTTCATAAATTCAAAGAATATAGTAACATCTTGGGTATTATTCCGATTTTTTTAAGTTTAATTCACATTGAAAAAAACTTGCAAGTTAACCTTTGTATGCCCCCTTTTTGTTGCTCCCACAAATGGCCATTACGACAGAAACTACAAAAAAGAAGAGCTGTCCATCATCATTAAAGGTCATGTTGACAGTGAACACAACCTATGTGTGCTAAAGGATCAATACATTTCCAACAGTCTCATCCAGTTCTCTTCCTTCTGGATCATTATTTGATGGGACGACTTGCAAAGTCAATCACTATTTTCAGTTATTCCACTTACAATGAATCATATTTTTTTAAAAAGTTGTCAAAAAGAGAAGGGGATTCTCAACCTTATTCCCCATCCCACAATTCCACACACAGACATTTCTGGCACTCCCTGGACTAAATCTAAATTTTAAAGGTTTCTTTCTAAGGCTTTTCAATGATTTCAAACCACAACCTTGTTTGATAAACAAACCACAAAACTTTCTCCAGAGGTCCTGAGACATTTTCTCTGTGGGCTTACCTTTGTTCTGAAACCTAACTCAGCTGAGAATCGAAGCCCAAGTCCTATCAATCTGAGTTGCTAAATGTCTCAGAAGACATTAAATAGTTAAATGCTAGGGATTACTGCATTTCATTCTCACAGTTGTGCAACGTTCAAAACAAAAGTTTGGTTTTTGGCATCTGATCACCTGATCTTCTCATCTGTGTGTGCACACATGCTTGTGTGTATACACATATGTGTACAAAATTGGTGGCCTACCCTAGTCCAGGAACTTGTGTTGATTTACAATGCATATTCTTCTTTTCAGTAACACTTGTCACAGTAAATAGCTATTAGGACAGAAAAAGTATAAACAATAATACTTGTTAAGTAAAATTACCTTATGAAACTAATTTGTGAAAAAATTATGAAGGTCCCTTTATTAGAAACAAACTCATGTTCATTGTAGTATAACAGCATAATTTTTAAAAAGATGTTATTTATTTATTTTTAGAGAGAGGGGAAGGGAGGGAGAAAGAAAGATAAACATGTGCGAGAGGAACACCCGATCACTGCCTCCCAGGGAAGGAAACACAACCCCAGCATATGCCCTGAAAGGGAATCTAAAAGGCAACCTTTGTGTGATGTAACCCAACCAACTGAGCCACACTGGTCAGGGAAAGAGCATCATCATTTTATCACCTTCAATCACATCCACTTCAAACTAAACCTTTACAGGCTGACAATCCTGCACTTGTCACTATGTAAGTAAACTATGTGTATTTGTCCCTATGTATAAACACGGTGTCTTCCCTTGAATCACTTCAGTTTGCTCTCCTTCAAACTATCCTCGGCCCCTAGATCAGACCCAAGCACAATACACCACCTCCTCCGTTGCCTCCCAGGCCATCTGCAGCTAAAATGGCTCAATGAATCACTCTCATGAATCATCTGTTTACATTTATTAAGATAACAGAGAACAAATGATAACAAAAGTGTGTATTATCTAAATGATGAATACGCTACTAGAAGCCACACAAGATATCCATGAAATGTCAGGAAGGCAATATGGGACTATGTCTGAGCTGTCAAAAGTTATTTCCAAAATAAATGGACCTTGGGCAGCATGGCCAATGCTTTCATTTTGACTGTCTTAATGATCAAAGCAAATCACTGCATGATGGATTCAGCTGTTTCAATCACAATGAGGAGCAAAATGAATGGATTAGATGTTCAGCTGTCCTGATCATCCAAAAGAAATAGATATGGTCTCAGAATTAAAAAAGAAAGTTGCTGTGATCTGGGGATATCTGAAAGTGAGTAAAATTGTACCTTCATATGGAACAAATAGTCATTATATCCAGTGCACCAGTTATAGTCACCCTCTATCAAATTACCTGAATCTGGATCTTGTAATTGGAATGGGATGATATTTTAAAAAATCACTACCATTTACTGAAGACTTACTGTTTGCCATCAGTTAGCCTCAGTACTTTATGTCTTCATTCAGTCATTTCTCACAACAATCCTCTGAGCTGAGTACTGTTACTACCCAAGATTTCTTGAGTAGACTACTATAGGGTTCACTACTGTCATACCTTAATCCCTTCATCCTATGATTAAAACACTTAACTGAAATAAATATTGAACCATAAATTGTTAATTTCTACTTATACTGATATAAATATAACAATAAGCCTTTTAACTCTAATAAGTGAATTATGAAAAGTGAATAAAATATTATAGTTCATTATTTATGATGCCAATATACAATATTATATGCTAATACAATACTATACACTAATAACACAAAATCAGCCGCGGTTGATCTAAAATATCAAGAAGAAGGGATCACAGATTACACCAAATCACAGGTGAAACTTCACTATATTCAATTCTCAACTATCAGAGCATACGTAAACCACAGAAAAGGCATAGGAGAAACTGGGCACTCATTCATTTCGCCAGCAGGCCTTAACCTTAGCTTCTTATTGCTAGACTCTTTGCACTTAAAGGAGGATCAGTCAAGTAGCAGGGCTGGATCCCAGGTGAAACATAAAGGAAACCCTCCCTTCCTCAATCAAAACAAGTACAAGGTCTATGCAGCGTTTTGCCCATAATAATTAAAGAGCAAAGCAGTATGTTGCTCAGAACTGGTGACACCTGCCTCAATCCAATTACCTGACTTTGACCATAAATGGAGTGAAAGTAATGAAGTGAGAACTAATTTACACCCTTGGAGTATAGAAGCCCTTTCTAACAATGTCACAAGAGTCAGAACCATAAAAGAAAAAAAAAAAAATCAATGAAGTCAATTACTTAAACTCCAATTTTCTGTGCAGCAAAAAGTACCATAAACAAAAATCAAAAGAAAAATGACAAACTGTGAAAATATTTGTAATTCCTCTAACATATTACAGACAATAGCAAATTTCCCTAATATATAAAGAACTCACAGAAATCAAGAAAAAGACTAGCAAGAGAAGCATGGAAAACTATGTGACCAAAATGTTTGTCCATAAACAGAAAATCTAAGTGGCTCCTAAACACAAGAAATAAAACTCCACCTATTCAGAATGAATACAATGTAAATTAAAATTATACTAACATATCAGATAGCAAAAAATTCAACAAAGAAAAGTATTTTAGGCTCTCAGTGAAGATTTTGGGGAAATGGCTATCTTGCCTTAATGGTGAAACAATAATTTCTATGGCAGGTGTAAAGAAAAATGTAGCAATATCTAACATAATTACAGATGTATGTATTTTTTGAAATGGTGATAACTCTAAGGACATTTATCTTACTGCTAATTTTTCACACTTGTGAAATGAAATTTGTACAGGATTATTACACACTGCCACAGTAAAGAGACTGGAAACCATACAAAGGTTTAGTAAGGAGAAACTGGATAAAGAATATTCTACTCACAGGACTGAATACTACCCATCTACAATAAAGCAAGATAAATCTCCTTATGTACTAATATCAGCATGTATAATATACTGCTTTTTATATGATAAGTATGCATTTACTTTAATATGCTTAAAATTGTATCTGGAAGGATCCCTCTAAAACTAGTAATTTGGGAGATTTCTGTGGAAAACTAACAGTCAGCAATATTTTTACTAAAGGTACTTTAAAAAATTGTGAATATTGAACTATGTGAATGTCAACTACTTAAACAATTTCATTTAAAATAATGATCTGGTTTTCAGAGTACAAAAGCAGTGCTCCGTTTATTCACTGATTAGGAGACTGAGACTGAGACTCACCTTGAGACTGAATAAAAATCCATGAGTCCCCTTACAGCAATGTTGTTCATCTTAACAAAAAAAAAAAGTTACGGAGGAATGAAACATTGTACATATATTTGATCCAACATTCTTGTTTTATACCCTGAACTCTCCAAAAGCACTTTGATATCCCATTATTTAGTTACACTTGTACAGAAAAGGGCATTTTAGCATCACCTGGGACAAACAGGTACTAGGGAAACAGGTCTCAGAGAAAACATTTTTCAATAATGATATATTTCTCCAAAAGTTTTAATAAGAGCAATGCCATAATCTGTGAACAAATGACACAACATAAAATCAAAGCTAACTTTGATTCATTCTTATAGACATACATGTAGCGGAATGTAACATCAGAAACTAAAGTTTGAGAGGAATCTCTTTGCAGGGAATAAAATACATAGTTAGCACCAGAGTAATTATCTGGTAGCCAGTATAGTAAGTTACACTCTAAATAAACTGAATATAAGGAAATGATATATGGTAAATGAAAGCTGAAATCCTGATTCCACCTTTATTTTATTAAACTCTCTTCAGCTTACATGTAAGCCAGAGTATGTAGAGTTCACCTACCTGTGTGTGACAAATAGCACCAAGACGACTATAAAAGCTCTGCTTGAAATCTCTTTGTGCTAATACCAGTATTTTGAGAACTAAGGTGTGATTGTTTCATTTAGATGCATTGTACTTGTTTAAATTGCTGTGTTTGTGCTTCCTTTCCATTGCTTGGGAGTCACATTTTAAACTTCACTTTGTCCCCCCACTCAGCTACTAGGAAGAAGGAAATGCAGATCTGATATGCTGGACTAAGAAAGCTAAAGTGCATTTAGCTAGGATCAAAGTAAACTCAGGCCTTCTTCTCAGTCTTTTTCTCCTAAGAGATTTTTGGACTTAATAAGGATTTTTTGACCTTTAGCTGTTTGTAGGTATTTTGTGGGTTTTTTTTTTTTTTTTACCTCCTTTTACTGGATTATCCAACTGTTTAATATATTCCTACAGAATCTCTTGGCCTTTCAAAGTTTAAAGGACCTATTAGAAAAGAAGTTTGTGATACACCATAATTTTACAGGAACAAACAAAAGGTCAAAGGACCCAAGCCCGGAGATGACAAGATAGTTCACTGGCAAATCAATACCAGGCTCTGTGTTGACCATGGCGAGAGATTTATGAGCAAAGGGCAAATCATTCAGAGGGGTCAGGGAACCCTGTGCTCAGCAAACGCTGTCCTCTCTGCTCTTTCATCTCACCTGAAAATCCGCCTGCCCTGCATCACAGTTCTCAGTGCAAATATCACAGGATATAAGTTTAAAGTCAGGCTCTATCATTGAAAATAATTTAAATGCAAGTTTCCCCCTGTATTTTGAATAAAATCAAGAAAGCATACATTCAGCGAATAATATGGAAGTCAGGATGGCCTCATGGTTTAATAGTTAATGAATCCAGCTTCCACACGGGTAAAGGTAATGTCTTAAAATTCCTCCAAACCAGTCGCTGGAAAATGAAGATTGTAGGGTTAAGTGCACCACCAAATAAGAGTGTGTATGATCTTAATGGGTCGATGCTATTTTAAAAGGTATGTCTACATCTAAAGTAATTTTGTTAAAATAAAAGAACACTTTATTAAACATAAGTTATACTTGGAAAATGTTAAACAACAACAAAAAGTTGGTCAAAGTTTTACTTGGTTAGAATTCTAAGACTCTACGTACGGATTCACTTCAAAATAGTTGTATAGTATATAGGGGTACCTGTGCTGTCTAAAAGGAAGCCCCTTGCAAGTTTATTAATTACTTTGAATTAAGATGTGCTGTAAGTATAAAACTCACATGGATTTTGAAAACAGTATAGAAAAGGATGAAGATCTCATGAATGATTATTATTTTAATGACAGCTTAACATGCCACTATTTTTGGATTTTGAGGCAAATAAAATATATTATTGAGATTCTTTTCCCCTTTTTAAAAATGTGGCCACTATAAAATTTAAAATTGCATAGTTAGCTCACATGTGTACCTTATGTTACATGTCTATGTTCCTATAAGTGTATGTCCTTAAGTGTGCGTAATATATATATGCATGTGTACACACATATACAAATACACATAAATACATATTTCTAAAGGAAAAAGTGCTTCTTGGAAAAGAACTGACTACATGATAGAAAATACTTTCATGAAGCATACAGAATTTTTTTAAAGAAGGCCACTCTAAAAGCTACACAAACAAATGCAGTTTCTGAATGGCACAGGTTCACGAATGGGTCACCAGAAGCTATGCATAATGCCCATAACGTCCCAGGAGCCCCAGAGGGGAAAGTGATAGCACGTCGACACGTTCTAATCCCCCAGTAGCACCAGCAGTCGCTCTGGAAGACTGCAATAAGCTGCCTTTCCAGATAAGGTAATACAAGTGATTATAAAGAAAAGCTTTAAAATCCATGCAGTAAATCACTAAAAAAAAAAAACAATGTGCTCAGAATTGTTAAGGCAAGTAAATTATTTTTCCTGGGCTGTGGTAGCGTGCTCTACACTGCTGGTTTGTGAAGGTGGCCGGCCCTTGGAGACACTAAGAGATTGGAATTTAGTTTATTTTTTTTTTATAGAGCATCAACAAGACACTTAAATGAGCCCCAAAGATTTCTTTTCCTCTGCCAATGCTCTAAAATGAGGCTTCTTCCCGCCACCTAAACACCAGGGAGCCAGTAAGAAAGATATAAATGTGAATCTAATTCGTAATCTCTTTTGTAATTACAAACAAGCTGCATCAAGGAGTCCAGCTTTAGTTAAGTCACCAAACAGTCGGAACAAGTGAGGTTTGGAGTGACAACTGCCTCTGTGGAGGAAGTCTAGACAAACATAAAAATGAGAAGCTTCTCTTCTTGCCCAGACTTGAAGGTACATGTCAAATTTCACTAAAATGACCTTTAATCTTACAACTCATCAGTCACGTTTTACTGCACTGATGAATTAACGTAGCGCACTGTTATGAAAAGGCATGCAAATTTGATCCTCCCCACCCCCAGTAAACCCAAGGCCAGTCTGAAATGTTTCCCTCCTCAGTTAAAGTAATTAATACCATTTCCATTTTGATAATGGCATCTTTTTACATGACCTTTTTTAGATTAAAAAGAAGTCCTTAGGCCTAGAGAAAATATTACTTTATAAATTGAATTGTAGAAAATATAATATTTGATTCATAGATTCCACAACTATGAGATCATTTTAAAGATTCCAACCCTTGACACTTTGCTGTTTCTTTTCTTTTCTTTTTTTTTTTTTTAATTGGTCTATCTAGACAAGCCTACACTATGTTCATAGTGTAGTTAAATACCGTGCATTGACTCCTGACATTATGCTGTTATTACCTTAAAATGGAAACATTCATTTAAAGTATATAAGTGGTGTACTTTTAAAGAACCTTTCTGTGGTTTTCCAAAAGCATTCCAAAGAGGTTACTTACGTTGCTTTGAAACTGGTTTGAGTTATGGGAAGGCCATAGCCTCAGACCAGCAGCTGAGACAGCAAAGGAGATGAAAGTTTCTAGCTGGAGATCCAAGGGGAAACACAGCTGCTACAGCTGGCCTGCTCAGATCTCAGTGCTTCGTACAATGATCGGGAAGGCGATAATGCTGTGTCTCGGCTTGAAAAGTGCATTAACAAAAACAATCCTTATACAGGACAGGAAAATTGATTAATCAAATCTAGGCTCCAGGCTGAAAAATGAAATGATTAAAGAAAAAAAAAAAAAAGGGAAGGGGAAATCCTCTTAGATTCTTAGAGAGATCCACTCTTGAGACATTATCTTGACTAAAAGACAGCATACCCAGGATGGAATATAACTTCTTAAGAAACCAAGTTTACCTTGGACAGGTACTTCTAAAGAGTTTCAAACTACAATAATAGAAAATTGGAGTTTGGCAAATGTGTACCTTCCAAAATAGGTGCCAGGAATGTCTCAGGCTATACTTTGTTTCCTTTTAATAGCTCTGCTGCAGAACACGTGTGCGAAGCTGGTAGCTTGTCAAGAAGAACTGTGCCAACATGGGGAGAACCTGGAGCTGCTCCTCACAGTAGTTGTCTCAGGAGGACAAACTTGACCACAGAGCTGTCAGGGAAGCTATGGCAACGTATCTGGATAGGGCGCTTTTCCAAATTAATCACAGATACCAGAAATATGGAAGATACCTCTTCTCATGTTAATAACACCTTCCTCCCAAGGACTTCAAAGTTCTCAACAGCTATTATCTTATTAAACTTAACAACCTGGTTAGGCAGGTAAGAGTAGTAGTATTATCCCTATCACTACACTGATTTTAAAGATAAGGGCCCTGGCTTGGTAAGGGCATGAAATTTCTCTAAGGCCACACACTAACTTAAAGAGGAAAATAAAACTAGGCACGCTTATCTTGGTTTAGAAATTCTTCACTGGTCATTAGCAGTGGATTCTGCTTTCAAGTAAAAGGAAAAGTTAAGATAATCAAATACATTATGTTTTATACATATAATTAGTGTGTGTGTGTGTGTGTGTGTGTGTGTGTGTAACAACAGTACATTTGGGGGAAAAGACAACCTGACAAAATATTATAAAAATTATCAGACAATTAAGCAGGCTTCTGATTTTTTTTTCATTTAAATTTGTCAAAAAGCAACATAAAACCAAGCTGTGCATTTTGAATACTAAGCTCTATTAGTTTTCTGCAAATGAACTATAGGACCATGGAGGACATAAGAGATATTACCTGATTTTATGTTTTCTCAATAACCAAAGAAATATGTTAGTTTTAACAGAACTATTGCCTGTTTTAAAGGAAAAAGAGAGATCTATTGACTTTATTTCTTCATCCTACCTATAAAAATACACAAGTTTAAAGATATATATCTATATCTATATCTATCTATATATCTATATCTATATATATATCTCATAACATCAATAGGAAATATTTCCATTTAATCAACCATTCATTCAGCTAAATGTGTTCTAGGTCCTGAGGATAAAGCAGTGAACAGAGGAGATGGAGTCCTTGCCCTCATGGGGGTAAGCGTTAAGGAGAAAAACGAAGGCAGGGTTGGGGTTTTAGAGAGTACAGGCTGGGTGGGGTGCAGGCTGCTCTGCTACACAGATAATCAGGAAAGTCCTATCTTCCTGACTTTTGTGCAGAACAGACTAAAACGAAGTGTGAGAGCAAACCAAGGGGCATCTGGGCATAGAACTGTTTAAGTAGGAGTCCTGAGAGCCTGCAGAGAAGTGAGCCTAGTGAGAAAAACAAGGTCAGAGAGAGACCAAGGGAGGGAGGATGATAGAGAAAATGCCAGGGTGAAGTCCTTGTGGATACCTTGGCTTTAACACCAAGTGAATGAAAATATCTAAGAGTTCAGAGCAGAACATGAAGGAACTTCCCTTCTAAAGGTAAAAGATTTATACAATCTGAGGAGACCCCCAAGCGTATGTGCTTTATATGTTAAATGATTCACTCTGGCTGCTTTGAGAAAAAAATCAGAGTGTGGGAACTGTGCAGAACTGGAAGCAGGACCCCACCTAGGTGGTTGCCACAGTGATGCGGGGACAGACCACAGTGGCGCAGTCTGCCCTGGTGGTGGCATGAAAACCTAGACACATGTGGAAGGTGCAGACAACAGGATTTGCTGATGAACTGGATGAGGCATATGAAACGAAGAGAGAAGTCAAGGATGACTTTATGGCACTTAACTTCAGCAATTAGAAGGTGGGAGCTCTATTTACTGAGCTGGGAAGGCTGGGGGTGGAAGTCTTTTAGGTGTTTGCTTTGGACAAAGTAAGCTTGAGTGTCTTTTAGATCTTCTAGTAGAGGTTGAGTCAGCAGTTCAGGGGAGTGCACTGGAGCAGTGCTTTACAATTACAGAGCTTTAAGAGATCTTAACAAACTGCCTTCACTAACTTGTAAGAATGTACAGGCATTGTTCTCATAAACACATGTTTGTTAAAAGCCTTGGTAGAAACCAAGGTCGCCTACATCCCAGTTTATCTCTTACTTCATTATATTCTGTTATATTGTAACTATATGTGAACAAGGACCATCGGCCCTCTGTGGCACCCACTGCCTTGCCCCTGGTGCTGGGCCTGGACACAGGGGCCTGGACGCAGGGATGTGCACCGTGCTCTGCCCAACTCGGCTGGAGTCTGCAGGGGCAGAAGCTGGCCACGTGCTGAAACAGCCAAGCCTTCAGACAAACCCATCAGGTACTATGCCATGGAAGAGATCCAGAAGCACAATCACAGCAAGGGAACCTGGCTGATCCTGCACCACAGGTGTACGATTTGACCAAATTTTTGGAGGAGCATCCTGGTGGGGAAAATGTCTTACGGAAACAAGCTAGAGGCAGTGCTACTGAAAACTTTGAGGACATAGGGCTCTATAGATGCTAGAGAACTGTTCAGAACATGTATCATTGCAGAACTGCATCCAGATGACATTAATGATAACCAAGCCTTTGGAAACTCTTATTACTACCATTGACTCTAATCCCAGCTGGTAGACCAACTGAGCAATCCCAGCCATCTCAGCATTGGCCATGGCCCTGATGTAGCTAGCACCTCTACACATGGAAGACTAAACACATCCTCAGAAGCCAACAAAGGAAAAGACTTCTTTGGATCAGGTGAAAGAAGCTAGTGTTAACTGTTTTGATGGACAGAAATCTTCACCTGAAAAGTAATTTTAACACACCTGTTTCCCTCTCCTCTTGCGTTAGAAACAAAAGAAACCAAAAAGAACTGTTCTGTTCTCTCTATTCTTGAACTTTTGCAGTGTACCTTTTTATTTATCACTTTATTTCAATGTTCCATGGCTACATAATTTACTTACCGTAGGCATGATCCCTTAAAAATATATCTGGCTTTTCAAGTATTAATGAAAATATCAATAACAGTAATAATAATAAAGGATCTTTAAGGAAGGACTTAGTTTCCTAATCTTTGACTAAGTGGCAGTGAATTTATTTAACTCTCGTTTGAGAGTGCTCAAAGCAAAAGTTAGTATCTTCTTGATGGTTTGGAGTTATGCGAATACTAACAAATACAGAGAGTAGAAAAGAAATATTTCCAAGTATTGCTTATGTGTAATTTTAAAAATAATTTAAGCCCTGGCCAGTGTGGCTCAGTTGGTTGGAGCATCGCCCTGTACCCGAAAGGTTGCAGGTTTGATTCCTGGTCAGAGCACATATCTAGGGTGCAGGATCCCAGGTCCAGGCACAGTCTGGACACGTAGGATACCAAGTGCAGGCACCAATCCCTGGTCACAGGGTACATTAGGAAGGTAACCGATAGACGCTTTTCTTTCACAATGTTTCTTCCTCTGCCTTCCTCTCGCTCTAAAAGCAATGAAGAAAAATGTCTTCACATGAGGATAAAATTTTTTTTAATTAAAGAAATAATTTAAATCTCTCATAAAATCTTCCTTTTCTAGACACTATCAGTATGCTTTCCAGAATCAGGTACATAAGACATAAGAATAAAAGGATTCAAGAGGAGGTTCAAAGCATCCTTCTATGAGTAACAGCTAAACTTTGTTGTTTAATTCCTGGCTCACAAACACCTTTAAGACAAACGAGGCTTAAATATCTTTAAGTAGGCCCTTCATGTTCTTGTTTTCAATCACTCTCATTTATCACAATTCACAAGCAGATAATCACACACACTCACACACACACAATTTAATTTCCCTTCTGCATAGCACTGGGCATTGACTTTGGCTTAAAAATTTTATTTTCAAACATGGGTTAATAAGCTTTATTTTAGAGTATGATAATATCTTATTAAATAAAAGAGAAGTATCAATATCAACCTATGTTTTAAAATGTACTAGTAAATTTTAATGTTAAATGTGAAACTAGATAACAAGTTTAATGAGAAAATAATAAAGCAGTCAGACTCATGATGATGGCTATACAGCAAGCTAAAAATAACAAAATAACAGCTCATTCTTTCTCGACTTCTTCTCCTGCACAGTAATGCAAGTCCTAGGGAGAACACTAAAGCAAAGATATGATACAGAATAAAATATTTCCTGGATTTCAGGGAACAAAAGAATATCCAGAAGTCCTGGAGAAGGACAATGAGAACAAGAAGAGTGCAGGTGGGGAGCAAACAGCAAGCAAAGAAGACCCAGCACTGAATTCAGGCAGCAGAGCACCAAGGTCCACGCGGAGGTGCTGCTCTGGGATCGGGCTCTGCCCACTGCAGTAAATTATATGTTATTTCCTCTACACAGTTCTTTTTTTTTTTTTTTTTTTTTTGGCTCAGCTTATTGTTCTACACAGACTATTAGATAGAGAGCACAATTGCAAAAGATTCTAGAAGATAAATATAGAATGTTCCTGTCCCTGGAAAATCCATTTCTGGTCTAGAAAACATCTCCCTGAGGGGGTAACACATTTTGTTGTTTTTTTTTTTTTACCTTTTACTCTTTCATATACATCTTGCAAATTATTTTAAACATATCAAAATTATGTTTTAAAAATACATGTCTGTTACCTTAATTATGCATATCATCAAGAAAATCTAACTGCTGTTTGCTCTAGAAATAAAAGAATAAGGATTGGCATCCAGGTGAGCCAGGAACCTTACAAGGGCTCGCTTTCCTTTTCACAGAGCAGTTGTGGAGACTAAATACTATACTCAATGCAGCCACACTCAGCACAGCCCCTGGCATACAGACATCACTGAATACATGTGGGCTTTTTATTTTTAATATATATTTATCTATAAAATAGATAAGTTATAAGAATTTAGCTGGAAAGGACAACTGAAAGCACTTGAGAATATGGAAATCAGTTTTACAAAATGTACCTCAGTAGTATAAACCACTATTGATTAACCCTCAAAAGTGTAATATATGAAAACAACAAGTTAATAGAATTACTTAAAAATAAAACAGCAAAAAACATAGATAATTTTTTTTAAAGTACAGCAGGCTTTTTGAGATTTTTTTTGGCTCCCATTTAACACACAATAATGTACACTATCAACCAACATATTGGTATTTTTATTCAAAAATACAAAAAAAATTAGTGATTTTTTAGCATAACATACTATATATATATTGTAAGTCAACACATATAGGGTGCTCATGCCAGTTATGAATAAATTTATGAATATAATCTCTCCATATATGATAAATTTAAATAATACATTAAACAATGTGTACGGCTTCCCAGAAATTTAAACCATGTTTTAATTTAGAATTAGTTCCTAGGAAATGAAATATAACTTCTAGTATGCATTCATTTTTAATGGTTTCTATCAATCCCTAGCCATTTAAGGATCTCATTTAGCATTATAGGATATTTATAATTAAGCAAAGCAATTTAATAGGTGTTAAGTAGAAGTACAAAGATGATTTGTGGGAAGGAGTCCTTTAAACCCCTAAATATATCTGATGCCAACTAAGTGAGAATCTTTATAATTATAATATTTCTCTCCAGTATGATGTCAATTCTACTTCCTGTAGTATAACTCTTATTAAATAATACTTTCAGTGACAAAACTCTTTTACAGGAGACCAGCAATTCAGATAACATTAAGGAGTCATGAATCAAATGTTAAGGGAAAAATGTGGTTGTGTTCTGATTTTATTCCTCCTTATTGTAATTTTTTATTAAAAATACAAATGCTTGCCCATCGTGCAATTCTTTGTCCTCAGTATTCCACGCCTCGTTATTTTTAGGAATGAGAAGGGAAGTGTCTATAAATGAGACAAGGGAGTTGGGTAGAGATCAAAACACTAACGGCTATAGATAACAGGCTAAGGAACTTAGATTTTACCAAGAAGGCAATAAGGACCCTTAGAAAGATTTTCAGAAAGGAAATGAGGAGGTCAGGCTTGCATATCCAATATATTTTTATAATGGCAATGTGGAAAACAGTTTCAAAGGGATGGAGAAGACAAGCAGAGGTACCAGTTAAGAAAAGCCAAGTGGTGATGATAGATTGTGAGGTATTGGGTCAATAGATTCTATTTACAGTGGCCACTGAATGGGAAAAGGATGGTTAACAGAAAGGAAAGAAACAGGGGACATTAAAAATTACGTGGGCCAACTGTGTTTGTTGAGACAAGAAAAAGAGAAAAGGAACAGATTTGAAGAAACAATAAATTCAGTTTCAGAACAACTGTTTGAGGTGGTGGTAAAATGTTCAAGTGAAGATGATCTCAATAGTAAGCATTTGGCAGGTATGAATCTGCATTTTAGAGAGTGTTCTGGGACCCATCAGTTATGTGAGCAGTTGGAAGAGCTGTGGGGAGGGAAGCAGAATGGAAGGGAAGGAGCAGAGGGGAAAAGACAGAGCAAAGGAATGTAAAGGAAGGCGAGGAGGTAAGTTAAGCAAAAGTGACACACAAAGGAGACAAGGAAAATAGGGAGCATCACATGCACACATGGTATGTGTCTAAAACTGTGTGGACATACATATGTATACATAATCCTTTTATGTTACATATAAATATAGTATATGTATCATTGTCATGGTTAATTTTATATATCAACTTTGCTAGGCAAGGGTACATAGTTGTTTGGTAAAACAACAATCTAAATGTTACCATAGGTATTTTTAGATGGGGTTACCATTTAAATTAGTCCACTTTAAGGAAAGCAGAATACCCTCTATAATGGGGATGGGCTTCATCCAATCAGTGGAGGAACTTAAGAGAAAAGCTGAGATTCCCAACCTCCATGCCCACACATACAGAGCAAAAAGGAATTCTGCTTCCAGACTGCCTTTGGACTCAAGACTAAAATATCAATGCATCTCTTGGCCTCCAGCCTCTGGGCCTATCTTGCAGATTTTCAGATTTGCCAGCTACCACAACTGTGTTAACCATTTCCTCAGAATGAATATTTCTCAACAATACTCTAATGTTTATATATAATTATATATAGGGGTGTGTGTGTATCTGTTTGTTATATGTGTATACACACACATAAATATCCTATTATTTCTGTTTCTCCAGAGAAGCTTCACTAATCACTTCATTAATATAACTACTTCAGAAAAATATTTATGTGTTAAAAAATACATAAGCCAGATTAGAAGAGTGGCTCCCTATATGGGACAGAACTATAGAGAAATTCCACTTTCTTCTTTATCCATTTCTGCATTCTGTGATTCTATTAAAAAAGCATATACTAGTTTTACTTTTAAAATGATAAATAAGCAACAAACTCTCTCACCTAAAAATAAGAATTTGAAATTTACTTCATGACTCCAAATAAATCTTCTATTGGCAACTATTAAAATTTTTTCAAGATCATATACACGTTGAAAATTGTATACAATTTTAATATAGAGACTTGTTTAATAAAAATATAATGAAGATTATAGGTGCTTTTCACACATATCAACTAACTTTTATAGTTGGCTAAAATATAAAACATTTAAAAATGCCTTTGCCAAATGAGAGGGATATATCCCAGGGCACCAAAACTTATTCATACTCTAATAAAATGATATAACATATCTAAAAAAGAAGATTTTAAGGAAAAAGTATGGAAACTGATCAGCAAAAGAACAGACACAAAGAAGGCCATAAAACAAGATTGCTTGGGATTAACCATCTAAACATTTTCCATTGGCATCACTGCCAATACACAAAACTATGATTTACCTCGTCCTGGGAACACACAGAGCACCAGTTAGGTTTACTAATTCTGATGCCACCAAACATTTGAATCATATCTTGATCATTTATTCTGATTTCATGCTCACCCAGCAGCACCCCAAAGGAAATATGTCTTGGAAATATGACCACAGAGAGAATATTTGGTGTTTGAAGGAAATAATTGTTCAAGTTAACATTCAGGTTTATGTACTACTAAGTTTTGACTAATGTGAGTCTACCCTTGCAGGGCTAACAAACCACGTTTCTGAGCCCGGAAGGTTGGGTCAAACCTGAGCAACCATAAATTCAGCAAGGCAAATTTGCTAATGCCACCATGTGAGAATCACCTGGGTAGCCACTTTGCCTTAAACGAGTGGCATGCCTCTGCATTGCCAGGCAATGTTTTTTTATTAATGTTGTACACCATAATTATTCAAATAATTTTATGGTACATGAAGGTTAAAATGGCTTACATAACCTCATTCAACTATGCTTTACATATTACATCTTTAAACTTTCTCTCAAGCTTCATGCAATATTACTGCTGCAACTAACATTATTACTTTAAACTTAACTTTAAAACTAGGTCACAGACAAGACTACCAGAAGGAATATGAACAAAGAGCTACTGCAAAAGAAACTCGAAGTATTACAACTGCTCACTTACTCAACATTAAATGGTGAGAACTTAGTTGAGTCTTCTTTTTCTCTTTCAATATTAAGGGAAATGAAACTAGGAAACTTCATCCAGATCAAAAATTACTTTTATATGTTTTTATTATTCTAAGGAGGAAACATATTTAAAAATTAAAGTATAGTTAGTCCCAAGGGAATATTAAGAAATGATTCACTACCAGAATCTTTTTTTTTTCCACCATGGGTAGCAAATTACATTCCAAGAGGAAGATCTATTTTTCTAAGTGATTTACATAATGTTGTAATTCCTCCATGGTTTTGACCATTAGAAATGGGCTTTGAACAGGAAATCTGGATTGCTATTTCCAGGACTTATTGTAAATATTTTATATGGAAAACAAAAACTTTACCTAAACTTGAAAAGTATATTTAACCAACAGTAAATATCATACCTTAGCAAGAGGCCAAGAACAAACACATAAACAAAGTGCATAAACATGTCACCAGAAGAATAGAGAAGCCCTCTAAAGCTGAATAACTTTCCTGCGCTTATTACAGGGATGTCATCTTGGGAGATAAAATATAGTATCATAAATCTAAAGGTCACTGAATTTTTCAAGGTAATCCAAACATTGTAAGGACATGTAATTAATCCTCCCAACAGTTAGTGTACACCCTATCACTGCAAGAGCCCAGCCACATTTCATCGGGTCTGTATCTACGCCTGCTCTCTGACCTTTAGGTAGAGTCCTACTTAATAAAAGTAAACTAAATTATCCAATCTCCTTTGATATATTGTATGTTTAGTGCACACTGAAAAAAGTAGCATCTTACTAGTTTTTAAAAGTTGCATTTCATACAATTAAGTGAAAAATCTACATTTGATCAGAATATATTTTACATTTTGGATCATTAGTGGAATCTGTAGAGCAGATATTTAAAAATTATCCCATAGTTTTCTCTAGTTCTAGAAAGTCATTCATAAATTCAAACTTTAATTTTTTTTTAAATTCCCACCTGAAATTATGCTTTTGACTTTTTCAAACAATGATTACAGCATTAACGAAAGGCTAATTACATTTATTTTTTTATTTATTTTTATTTTCATTGTTGATCTTGTACAGTTTTCTGTCTTTTATTCTCACCCGAACCCGCCACCCCAGCCCTCCCCACCTCCCTCCCATTTCCACCCCCCCCCCATAGTTTTTGTCCATGTGTCCTTTATACTTGTTCCTGTAAATCCTTCCCCTTTTCCCCTGAAATTCCCTCCCCTCCCCCCTCTGGTGACTTTCAGCCTGTTCTCAATTTCCATGTCTTTGGTTATATTATGCTTGTTTGTTTGTTTTGTTGATTAGGTTCCTGTTAAAGGTGAGATCATATGGTATTTATCTTTCACTGCCTGGCTTACTTCGCTTAGCATGAGGCTAATTACATTTAAAAGTGAGATTTTTAAACAACTTTATTCATGCCTATATCCCTTTCTAAAAGCTCACCAGTCAGAGCTCAGGTGATAAATATTATCTATGACATTTATTCACAAATTATTCATAGTTTTAAAATCTGTTTTTGAAGGCCTCAAATTGCTGGTGTAATCTTTAGGTAATACTGACTTCTGGTCAAGATGGTGACATAGGTAAACACAGTTCATTTACCTCTTCACACAACCACATAAAGATTACAACTAAAATACAGAACAACCATCACTCAGAACTGTCAGAAATCGAGTTGAATGGAAGTCTGACAACTATGGAATTAAAGAAACCACATCTTCCACACTGGTAGGAGGGACACAGACATGGAACAAGCTGGTCCCACATCCAATTTTTATGGTGGATAAAAATTCAGGAGGGGTATCTCAGGAGAGAGGATTCCCAGCTCCCCACCAGGGCCCCCAGCCCAGGGTTCCAGTGTCAGGAAGATAACTCCCCTAACATCTGGCTGCAAAAAACAGTGGGGATTGAGTTGGTGGAAGAAACCTCTGACGCCCCAAGCAGTTCCTCTTAAGCCACATGCATACTCACCTAATCAGACCTACTTCCTCTGAGCTCCAACAGCAGGGTAACAGCTTGAAAAACACCAGTAGCATACAGGGAAAGACTGAACTGTCTGGCCTCAAGGTGAGCACAGGCCATTGTCCCTTTTTTGAACTCTCCACCCACAGGGCAATCAAGCTGGTTCCATATCTGAGAATCTATCAACTTGGCTAGCATGGTTTGCCTCACCCTGGAGATCCCCAGAGACTCTGCCCCACCCAACTCACAGACCTACCCAAGCTGCTTTTCCACACCAAAGGCTGTTTTTGCCTCATGCTTTACAACTTCCTAAATCCTCTCAAATAGGCAACAGCTGGCTTCAGTGAGCTCCAGGCTTGGCACCAGTAGCAGCCAGCCTAGATTCTCAGCTTGGCTTCACCTGGGAATCTCCAAGCCCAGCACAAATAGCAGCCATCTCAGATTGCTTTACAGCTCAGGCAAGGGGACCCAAAGCAAAACACGGGTGGAGACTGACCTTGGCCTACACCACCGAGGAAACCCCAGAGCCTGTGTACCCAGTGGACAGCTACAGGCCATGTCAGAGAGCCACCACCCTGCCTCTGCACAGCTGATCCTCCATGAAGGGCAGACAGTGGTGGTCAGTGGTCACAGCCAGTCCTTGTAACTGATTGGCCTGAGTATATCATTCCCATTGACCTGCCCAAAACAACCAACGCTCAACTAAAAGAGGAGGGTATACTCAGCCCACACAAAGGAAACATATTGAGTAACCAACATGTGTGATAGCGAAAACTGTGCGATTGGACCCTACAGGACACCACCTACATTAGGCCACACTACCAAGACACAGAATCAAAGCAGCTCTACCTAATACATAGAAACAAACACAGGGAGGCTGCCAAAACAAGGAGATAAAGAATCATGGAACAAATGAAAGAACAGATCAAAGCACCAGAAAAAGAGCTAAATGAAATGGAGATAAACAATCTACTAGATGCAGAGTTCAAAACACTGGTTATAAGGATGCCCGAGGAACTTAGTGTGGACCTCAGTGGCATAAAAAAGATCCAGTCAGAAATGAAGGATACACTATTAAGAACAAATTACAGGGAAACAACAATAAAGTGGGTGAAGCCAAGAATCAATTCAATGATTTGGAACATAAGGAAGCAAAAAACAACAACAACAAAACAATCAGAACAACAAAAAGAAAGAATCCCCCCAAAATAAGGATAGTATAAGCAGCCTCTGGGACAACTTCAAGAGGTCCAACATTTGCATCATAGGGGTGCCAGAATGAGAAGAGAAAAGAAAATTGGAAATCTATTTGAAAAATTGATGAAATAAAACTTCCCTAATTTGCAGGAAATAGACATGCAAGTCCAGGAAGCGCAGACTCCAAACAAGACGGATGCAAAGAGGCACACTTCAAGACATATCACAATTAAAATGCCAAAGGTTAAAAATAAAGAGAGAAATTTAAAAGCAAGAGAAAAGAAGTTAATTAACAACCAGGGGTTAGTTAACAAGTACCCATAAGACCATCAGCTGATTTCTCAAAAAGAACTTTGCAGGCTAGAAGGAATTGACAATATTGAGAGTCATGAAAAGCAGGGACCTGTAGCCAAGATTGCTCTACCCAGCAAAGCTATCCTTTAGAATTGAAGAGAAGATAAAGTGCTTCTCAGACAAGAAAAAAACTCAAGGAGTTCATTATCACCAAACCATTGTTATAGGAAATGTTAAAGGGACTCATTTAAGATAAAGAAGAAGATTAAAACTATGAACAATAAAATGGCAATTAATGCATATCTATCAACAATTGAATCTAAAAATCAAACTAAGCAAACAAGAAGAACAGAGACTGAATCACGGATACAGAGTGTGTTTTGATGGTTGTCAGATGGAACAGAGGTGTGGGAGAATGGGGGAAGAGGTGAGGGGATTAAGAGGTACAAAGAGGTAGTCACAGAATAGCCATGGGGATGTAAAGTACAGTAAAGGAATGGCGAAGCCTAACAACTTATACACATGACCTATGGAGATGAAAAATGGTGTGAGGAGTGTTTGAGGGAATGAGGGGTGCCGGTGGAGGGGAGCTAAGGCGGGGGGAGGAAGTCAGGACAACGGTAAAAGCATAATCTGTAAAATTTTTAAAAAGAGAATTAAAATTAAAAAAAAAAATCTTTAGATAACAAATTTGCAGAAACGAACGTGACAAGTACTGAGAGTGTACACATAAAGATGATTGTGGGCTCATAGGCAAGCTTCATGTTTTTATCTGTTGGATATGGGTGCATATGATATAAGAAAATGTTGTCTGTAACTGTAGTAGATTACTCAGCAGATTTAAAGAACTTAACATTTTGAAAATTTAAGTTGACACTTAACTATAAACGGGTAAATTAAGAGTTAAACAGCCATGAATTCCTGAGCACGGGCCTGATGTTTTAAAATGTGCCCTAGTCTTACAATAGCCCCTAAGAAGTCAGCTCTAGATATTCCCATGTGAGGTATGAGAAAACAGTCTTGAAGGGGTTAAGGCTGTGCTTTTCGAAGTCTCTGGACCATAACCCTCAACGTCATTTGGGAACATATTAGAAATGCGAAACCTCAGACCCATCCTAGACCTGCTGAACCAGGAAGGGGGAGATGTGGTCCGCAATCTGTTTCTTTTCTAGGCCTTTACATGATGCTGTATACTAACATTTAGAACAACGTAGGAGCTAAGGGAACTTGCATAAGGTTGCCCATCTAGTAATCAGTGATACTAAGGGGGAACTCCCAGCTAGGCCTGCACCTTTTAAGGCCCAAGTTATATGGCAGTTCCTTATATATGGCCTTCGGGTAAAAGCAACCCGTTTTGTTTCAAGTCCACATTTCTTTCTAAACTGGATTACATTAAATAGACTATACTGAACAAAATGGAACCTTTGATGTTACCGAATCTTGCAGTGCCTCAAGGTCAGCATTCTGACAAATGTTCAACTGTCATGTAAAGCACAGGAAGCATTCCTGATATATTGTCAAGATGTGAAATTGAAATATCCGATTCTTCTAGCTCCTAGCTGTTAGTCTGGCCAGACTAACTCTCCATCCTACCTTTCTCAGTCTAAAAGAGGTCTTCCTTAAGGGGGACTAGTGACCTTTTTTAGGATGGACATTCTGATAAGGACAGGGTCATTTAAAGTTGGAAGCAAGGAGAACTAGGGACATTCATTACTTTACAGGACACACAACAGGATGCCAGTAGCAACCATATAGGTAGGCCCCACACCTCTAAAACAGTTCTCTTGTTCACCACTTCAGCCACGCCAGACCCTCCTTCACCAGGATTTAAAGAAGACCTCTGATGAACTATGCCATTACCTACGCTGCTGCCACAGATCACCCCTGACAATGTGAGCGACTGGTGCTAGTCCGAGTCCCAGTAGCCACAAATCCCCAGAAGGCAGGAACCTGGAAACAGCATGGGTGAATGTCCAAAGCACTTAGATTAAAGGAATTCAAAGGTATGGCCAACTCTAAAAGTAAGATTTTCTACAACTTAGTAGTGAAGAGCACATCAAAGATCAATAATTATGACCTTGGGACATATTCTGGGAAGTGCTTTTAATAATCCCGAACTTTTCCTTTCTTTCAACATGCATAAGCCACTCACTCACTCATTCAACAACATCTGTTGAAGTTCTGTTCTGTGCCAATGTGGGGTTCTCGGTGGGTTGCAGGGAGGCAGGGAGAATAGTGACAGACCCCTGAAATAGTGCAAGAGTAAAGTAACTCATGTCAGGATGGTCCCAGGAGAGATGGAGAGCAATGTTAGATGGAGTTGGGGGTGTATCTGGAAGTACAGTCTTGCTGATGGATTAAATGTAGGGATGGAGAGTTGGGGGTGTAGGTTTCAAAAGCAGCACTAGTAGTGGTGATGCGAGATCTAATACAGGACCAAGAAAATATAAGAAAATATTATTGTAGTAGGGTGGTCAGTGAACTAAAAGGCCAAGATGTAAAATGGGATTATCGGAATGCTGTATCTTCAAGATGGTGACAAACATCAGATTAGAAAGAAAAGCAATAAATAAAGGATTAACATTACGACTGCATAAAGGAGAGGAATTAGGTGGTGTCAGTACACAATAGCAGTGAGGAAGGGGATTGGGAGGTAGTGTCTGCTTCAACAAACCTCAATAAATCAGAGGTTTTGAAAAAGGAGAAAAAGGAAATAATACATGTTACCTCATGATGTGTTTTGAGTGAAAAAAATGTAGAGAACCACTGCTTCAAGCACATGATGATGCCCCTAGTTATTCTGGTCTAACTGTGGTTGCAAACTTTCTCCTTGGTTCAAAGGAAACATGGATTTCTTTCTGCCTAAAGGATCTTTACCTGGAAACTAAGAGAGATGAACAAAACAAAATAATAATAGTAATAAAGGCATAGACATGAATAAGTGAAAGAAGAAAGATTCTTCCATGTAAGTAACTTTAAGCACAGACTGAATTGGCTGAAAGCAAGACCAAACAGCCAGCTCGGATTAATTTCCCCCCACCCGGATCCCATGGCTTCAGTTAAACTCAACGTCAGGTAAATTTTTTTTTTTTTTAAATATATTTTATTGATTATGCTATTACAGTTGTCCCATTTCTCCCCCATCATTCCCCTCCACCCCCCCACCCTCTCCCACCCACATTCCCCCCTTCAGTTCATGTCCACGTGTCATAAGTTCTTTAGCTTCTACATTTCCCATACTATTCTTGCCCTCCCCCTGTCTATTTTTTTCCCATTATCTATGCTACTCATTCTCTGTACCTTTTCCCCCTCTCTCCTCCTCCCACGCCCCTGTTGCTAACCCTCCATATGATCTCCATTTCTGTGGTTCTGTTCCTGTTCTAGCTGTTTGCTTAGTTTGCTTTTGTTTTAGGTGTGGTTCTTGATAGCTATGAGTTTGTTGTCTTTTCATTGTCATAGTTTTATCTTCTTTTTCTTAGATAAGTCCCTTTAACATTTCATATAATAGGGGCTTGGTGATGATGAACTCCTTGAACTTGACCTTATCTGAGAAGCACTTTAGCTTCCCTTCCATTCTAAATGACAGCTTTGCTGGATAGAGCAATTTTGGATGTAGGTCCCTGCTTTTCAAGATTTCAAATATTTCTTTCCAGCCCCTTCTTGCCTGTAAGGTCTCTTTTGAGAAATCAGCTGACAGTCTGATGGGAACTCCCTTGTAGGTGACTGTCCCCTTATCCCTTGCTGCTTCTAGAATTCTCTGCTTCATTTTAATCTTGGCTAATGTAATTACGATGTGCCTTGGTGTGTTCCTCCTTGGGTCCAACTTCTTTGGGACTCTCTGAGCTTCCTGGACGTCCTGGTAGTCTATTTCCTTTGCCAGATTGGGGAAGTTCTCCTTTATTATTTGTTCAAATAAGTTTTCCACTCGTTGCTGTTCTTCTTCCCCTTCTGGGACCCCTATAATTCGGATGTTGGGATGTTTAAAGATGTCCTGGAGGTTCCTAAGCCTCTCCTCATTTTTTTGAATTCTTGTTTCTTCCTCGTCTTCTGTTTGGTTGTTAGTTTCTTCCTTCTGGTCCACTCCATTGATTTGAGTCCCAGTTTTCCTTCCATCTCTATCAGTTCCCCATGCATCTTCCTTCATTTCACGGATTGTAGCCTGCATTTTTTCATCTAGTTTGTGAGCAAAATCAACCAATTCTGTGAGCATTTTGATGACCAGTGCTTTGAACTGTGCATCTGACAGGTTGGCTATCTCTTCACTGCTTAGAGGAATTGGCTCTGGGGCTTTTATTTGTTTTCCGGTTTGAGCCATTTTTGGTGGGGTTTTTTGTTGTTGTTGTTGTTTTGGTTTTAGTCTGGTCGCGGCTATTACGTAGTGAGGGGTGGAGCCTCGGGCGCTCCCCAGTGCGGGGCAGCCCAGTCGCTGGGTTGTGACGTTGTATGTGGGGGTGGGGCCTGAGAGGGAGCAATGGCGCCTGCTCCGCTCTCTCCTGGACTCCGGCCCTTTCCGCTGCTTCCCCTTCACCTGGATTATCTGCACACGTGCGCGTGCTGTTACGTAGTGAAGAGTGGAGCCTCTGGCGCTCCCCAGTGTGGGGCAGCCCAGTCGCTGGGTTGTGACGCTGTATGTGGGGGCGGGGTCTGAGAGGGAACAATGGCGCCTGCTCCGCTCTCTCCTGGATTCAGTCCCTTCCGCCACTTCCCCTCCGCCTGGACCGTCTGTGCGCTCGAATGTGAGACCACCTGGTCAGTCAGCCAGGTGCCTTGTGTGGCCTCACTGGGTCTGCACAGTTGCCCCCCTGTGCCCGGGGTCCACCAGCTGCCGCCTGTGGGCCTGAGGACCGCCAGCCACCGCCCGTGCACCTGGGAACTGCGAGCCGCTGCTACTTGCGTTCCTGGGTCCGCACCTCCACTTTTTCCTACCGCGACTCCGCCCCTCTTACCGGTCTGGATGAATGGTTGTTGGACTTCCGTACAGTTCAGTTTTCTCTAAGTTCTGGTTGTTTTCTTGTTTCTAAATATTTGTTGTCCTTAATTTTGGTTGTGAGAGGAGGCACAGTGTGTCCGCCTACGCCTCCATCTTGGCCGGAAGTCAACGTCAGGTAAATTTTAGAGGTGCCAGGACTTTGCAGGCACCGGCCCTCAAGGTGGTCTCTGGCTGTCTTCTGCTGCTCAAAGGTCCCCTCACTCCAGCACAGGCTTCTCTTCCCGGAGGAAGACTTTCCCAGTTGCCCCAAACTCCTCCTCCAGTTTGTTCCCCTCCCCAGACTGAGGTATAATTGACAAGTAAAAAGTGTACAATAATTTAAAGTATGCAGCATAATTATTTGATATATGTATAAATCGTGAAAGGATTTCCCCCATCTAGGTAATGAACACATCCATCATCTCCTATATTTGCGTGGGATTTTGTGGTGAACATTTAGTTCTCTTAGCAAATATCAATTATACAATACAGTGTTATCACCTGTAGTAACCACATTTTACATCAGATTCTCAGACTTTATTCACTGGAGGGAACAGAGAGGTTGGTAAAAAGGAAAAAAAGTTTTCTCCATTAGTTTTGAAGCCATCAGGGTGGAAATATCCCAGGTGGTTGCACCTGAACTGACTTTACCAATTAAATTCCTGCTACCTCTCCTCATGTGTGGATTACATCTAGTCCCACTAAGGAGTCTGGGGGTCTCTTTTTCTTCAGGTTTTCACCAAATGACCTTATCCATTCTTCTGCCCCAGCTATGGTATCGATGCTGATAAATTTCCAATAGATATCTCTGGCCCGACTCTACCAATTTCCTACTCAAATTGCATGAGAATATTAAGTGTACAAAATCCAAACTCCTTATCTTCACACTCAGAAACTCTGTTATGCTTCATATCTCCCCCTTTATCTTTGAATAAGGACATCCCGTTCCCTCAGTTTCCAAGGCTAGAAAGTATCATTTCTGGACTAAACATTTACCTTCACTCTCTCAGTCAGTCAATCACCCTGAAAGAGTGATGAAACTGCAAAATTTCTGGCATTTCCGCTACTACCACTTCCCTGCCTCCTGAATCCCGCTCCATGCAACAGCCTGCCAACAGGTCCACTGATACATCCTTGCCCACGGGGCTTTCATTTTCTAACACATGACTTCTAGTCTATTACAGACTGTGGTTTAAAAGTCTCGATGACTCTTATGAGAGAATAAAGTTCTAATTTCTTACTGCAGTTACACAAAGTCCCATTTTCATAACAAATCACCATGAATCCTAGGCTACTACCGCACCCTGCTTACAGCATCTTTGCTTTTTTGACTTGTCATCTGTAAGACCAAAAAAAAAAAAAAAGCCTTCCCCTAACTCATCTTTCAGGATACACTTTAAAAGCCACTGCTTCAAAAAAGCGTTCCTTGATCTTTTTTCTCTCCATGAAAAACTGCAATTCCCTTTGTGTCCCAAATACTTTTTTTGTAGCTCTCTTGAGCCCCTTATATCTAAGTATGAGTATAAAGACTTCATTTTCCAACTAGACTCTCTGTTCCTTAGACATCCCGGGATATTTAATATAGGTTGCTGGACAAGTGAAAGGGGAGAACAGGAAAAGGTTCCCTGGGGCTTTACCATTTTAGATTATTTGGATTTAGAATAACCCAAGTGTGGTGGACACAGCAGCTCTCCAAAGATATCCATGACTAATTCCTAAAATCTGTAAATATATCACCTTGCATGGCAAAGGGGACATCACAGATACAACTCAGGCTATCCATCTTAAGAAGGGGAAAGTATACAGTAGTTCTCCCTTATCTGTGGGGGATACATTCCAAGACCCCCAGTAAATGCCTGAAACTGCAGACAGTACTCAATCCTATATGTACTGTGTTTTATATTTGAGGCAGAGTAAAAGGTTAGCAACTAATAATAAAGTAGAAAGATTACAACAATACACTGTCATAAAAGTATTTTTTCTCATCTCAAAGTACCTTATTGTACTGCAATCACCCCTTATGATGAAGATGTGAGGTGATACAATGCCTACAGGAGGAGATGAAGTGAGGTGGATGCCCTAGGCACTGTGAGGGAGCCACAGGCTACTACTGACCTAACAATAAGTACTCCTTTATCACAAGCACTGTGATATCACAAAAGCTCATCTGATAGCCTACAGGGCTACCAAGTGACTAATGGGCAGGGAGACCCCAGAGCATGAATCTACGGGACAAAGGAATGATTCACAGCCAGGGCAAGAAGGAACAAGACAGCTCAAGATTTTGTCACAACTGAGAATGGTGCACAATTTAAAACTTAGGAATTGTTTATTTCTGGATTTTACATTTAATATTTTCAGACCACAGATGACCATGGATAACTGAAATCTTGAAAAGGGAAACTGTGGACAAGGGGGGACCACCGCACTTGATTATCCAGGTGGGCCAAATCTAACCAAAGGAGCACTTAAAAGCAGAGAAGGTTATCTGACTGGCATTACAGAAATGCATCAGAAGTCAGCGAGGCTCTAGCATGAAAGGATCTCAGGCAGCTCCTGGTGGACAGGGCCACCAGGAAAGCAGAGGAATAAAGGTAACCTCTAAGAGCCAAGACTGGCTTCTGACTCAAAGGAGCAAAATAACATGGACCTCATTCCCTCCACCACAGCCACAAGGATCTGAACTTGGCCAACAACCTGAATGAGATGGGAAGGGAATTCTTGAGAACATCAGTAAGGAACGGAGCACTAACCACACCTTCATTCCAGTTCATAGAACTCCAAGTAAAGGATCTGGCTGAGTCCACTCAGACTTCTGACCTGCATAACAGCAAAATAAGTCTGTGTTGTTTGCGGCTTCATTTGTGGTTATGTCAAGGTAGCAACAGGAAACAAATTTAACAAATTTAAGGTGGCAGTTTTTGCCTAGGATCTGAGAGTGTCTGAGACTATCTATGTGATTAATCTTTGAAAAGTCACTTACTTTATACATGGAAAACCTAAGTAAATTTAAGTGAAGATATTTTTTAAACAGCTTTTTTCCTACTTTGAACATACTTGAGAGATATGATATAAACCTCTCGGCAATCATCAAAGGATGGTGTTTGGTGGATGATGTTTATGTTTATACTTGAGTTTGTAGGAAATCCTGTCCTCTTGGCATTCTAATACACCCCTTTTCCTAAACTCCTTTTAATCCTCCTCTAGACCAGCTAGTTAATAAACTGACTTGGAAATATCAAGGATCAGCCTTGTACTCGAAAGATACTGCCTTCATGAAACTTACGCTAATCTTCTGAAAACAGGGTATTAAACTGCCTCTAAAAGATCCAGGTTTCCGAAGAAACAAATAGCCATGTTTATACCAGGTTAATATCAACAAAATCAACATAGTAATTATGGAAAGTATGTACTGAATGTTTACGCTGAACCAGGCAATGTCCCACGTGGCGTATCTCAATTCTTTCCAAGAACCTATAGGATAGTCTCTGTAATTCTTTGTTGTTCAGATGAGGAAAATGAGGGCAAAGGAGTAAACTCCAGTAACTTGCCCCGTGTCTCACACCTAGTAAATGGTACAGATTATAACTGCCTAATCTCCCAACATGTGATGACCCATTTGGAACTGTAACAGCATCTAACATCCACTGAAACCCTTCCATATTTTATAAAGACCATACTTGTATTTTTTACTACAGACCTTTAGATTTTATAGGAATAAATGCAAGAAGCAGCAGCCTATCGGGAAATATGCAAACTATGGATGAAGAGACAGCGTGAATGCAAAACTGGAGCCGGAGGCGAGGCAGCAGGAGAGGTGGTTGCAGAGGGACTGCCAACGGCAGCCGGGGGTCATTCGCTGGTAGGCAGTGTGAGCACAAGGGAGTATCAGGGATCTGAAGGAGGTAGTCTCCGTACTACTGAGCCAATATTTCCTCCCAGTTACTGCAGGAGTAAGGCCAAAAATTACACTTGTTTTATAGTTTCTTCATTTCAGGGGATTCTTTGAATATGAAATTTCATATGTTTGGTTTCAATTCACTGTGTTTTTTCACTTAAATTTCAGCTGCTTTCAGTTAGCAGGCTAGGGAAATATGCCAAAATATACCCAAATGCAGTCATCATTGTACTGCATGCTATGTCTGGTCCAACTACTGGGAGTTGAAAGAATGAGGGATGGGAGAGTCTCTTGACCATCAAAACCACTTTGGCAAGTGGTAGGTAGACAAATGTCTCATCTGGGATAGGATGAAAGAATCCATGGCACATTGATTCAGCTGAGAATAACATGACTTTTTATGTTCTGTAATTAAAATTTATTGTATGACAACCTGTTGATGCTAGAGTGCTAAGAGATCACTGCCATCATAATAGTATAAGGTCCTTCAGAGTCCGTGCTGCATCCTGTGTTCCTCACATACTTCACAAATTCACTGACTCTCTCTTTTCCATCTCATTAGGAACATAATTAGACTTACTACTTCTTCATCAGAATATGGTACCTGTTATCTTCCAAACTACACTAAGCTTTCTTATTTATCCCACTCCTAAACACAAGGAGTTATTTATCCCACTCCAAACAACTGGCTACAGGGCTTAAAAGGAAATGCCGTTTACCTTTTCCTGAACCCTCTTCTCTGCTTTGGATGATCAGTTTGCTAGCTCCTGGCCAAAAGAAATAAGCCTGGCATCCACATTATTTATTAAAATGAAAACAAATTAATTGTAGTATAAGCAACGTAATTTGAAGAAATTCAGATCTAAATCCATAGGGCACATCCCCTGGGAGATCTATACATAAAGACCCTCTACTTCAGTAATTTTAATAAAATTTTAAGCAAGATTATTTACATGCAAATATATCTTTAGAAACAAAGGTAATGGGGAAGATATTAGTTTTTACATAACAATGCTTAATGCTTAAAAATTGAATAATTTCATAACTACTAAATCAATTATACTGAAGCTAAATTAACCTCAAAATTCATCTTCAATATTAGTTTAAGTAAGTAGATGTATTTTGAATACAAAGGACCAAGTTAGGGTCTAATAGTTTAGCAAAAAAATCTCAAAATTCTCATTTTAACTTTTAAAAACATATATAGAAAATAACTCTTCTTTTGTAGACTTAAAAAAATTAGCTCTCAAATTCAACCCTGTAAGTAAATAAGAAAAAAAGATTTTCTTAAGGGGAGAACAAAAAAAAATAAGAGACATAAAAATAAACTTCACTAACACATGATGTTTAACTATAACACCTTTTTTATTATAAATGGTAAAATAATATCTAGGTATTGTTTTCTCTTTCATCTGATTATTTGAACAATTTTGTAATAGATTACAATATCTGCATTATAACTGACATCCAATTTTTTGCATTACTGTTAATTCATTTTAGACTCTATTATCTGAGCTCTGAGCTGTACCAGTGAAGTTACAACACTAGTGTTTTTGCATGGCTTGTGGGAAACTGTTTATCAGAATGTGTGTCTGCACATTTTACTTATTAATTTGAACTGGATTAATCAAGCACAGTTTCCTTTGTGCAGTACTTAGGGGAAAACAAAAAAATTGGAACAAAATGTACCAACACTGAAAAATAACGAATTACCATAAATGCCATAGTAACACTTCTAAGATGAAAATGCTACACTGTTGCAATTTTTATCACAACTAGCAGGTACACTGTAATACCAAAATGGCAAAAAAATTTTCTCGTCCCTATATTCTTTTCTCCCCAAGGTTAAAAAACCTGATATTCCATTTTTAATCTAAAAAGGTCACATGCAAACTTAACTGCTTAATGAATTATCTTTTTACTGGACATATCACGTATCATCTCGTATAATACAGAATTACGAATTCCTCTACATTTCTGACATA
Source organism: Glossophaga mutica (assembly GCA_039655065.1). Lineage (NCBI taxonomy): Eukaryota > Metazoa > Chordata > Mammalia > Chiroptera > Phyllostomidae > Glossophaga > Glossophaga mutica. The sequence continues at coordinate 157,760,044 of CM077304.1, read as the reverse complement.
AGTATCTGAATACTTTTCATGTCAGGGAGAATGTCTTAAGCTTATACTCTTTATTAGTATCTAAAACAGTGCTCTGTACAGAGAAGACATTCTAAAAATATGTACCAAATTTATGTGTTCCAAAGTTACATAAGCTGTAATTGATATTTTCACAAGAATGGAAGTCACAATAGTAAATGTTTGGTTGAATTTCATTATGGTTTTAGACACAGCAGTTACTATGGTTACATCATGCCATGTATTAAATCTTGATGGCTATAAGCAAGTAATACCAGTTATTACCCAGAACAATTCTGTTTTCTCAGGAAGACCTCAATTTTTCTCAATGATTTTAAATAGAGAAAATCTATATTTACTAGTTTGTTAGATCTCTAAAATGACTCCCACACTACAGAATTGGAGCATCTGTGAAAAAATCTGCTTCTGTGTGATACTCCTCCTGCTTAACAGTTTCTATGGAACCTCACGACTTTCCCCATCACATGCTAACTGCACTCATTATATCTAAGCTGATGCTGTTGGCTCCACTGGTCATTTATCCATGTCAGCATTTTACATTCAACAGAAAACCCAAATATTTCCTCTTTGTCCCCATTAGGATGTTTTCCTAAATTTCCCGTCTCATTTGAGACTAAGTATAACAAAAGTTGTTATAAAAAAGAATCATTTAATATGCTTCAGAAATAAAATAACTGTGGGTTAATTTCACCACAAATGTATAGCCTTCTCACTGGACAATAAGGTATGTGAGTTAAATGTTTTGTGCAAACGTATAATCTTAGAGTTGCATTTCCTAGGTTCAAGGCAAACTTTCCTAGGTTCAAGGCAAACTTTCCAATGCAAATTTATTCTGAGGGTCACAGAATTATAGTTCTGCAATAGAGACTATTTTAAGGGTAAGATTTCTAGGAAATGGCTCTGTAGTGAAAAATAGAAACTCAGCATTAATTCTGATTATTAAAGGAAATTACCAAAACACGCCAAATTCGATTTACTTGTCCGATAGGAAAAATGACAAGATTCCTTGGTCGACAAACCAACATTCCAATATAAAATATATTTAGCTTTGCATTCAAATGTAGAACATGATTTTCAAATAGAAAATGTAGATATAGGCCATTCCATATATATTTATATCCATTTTTGTATGTATCTCAGGGAGCTTCAACTGAATTCACCTGCAATAAAAATACTTCTTCAAAATGCCATTTTATGTTCACCAAACTGTCACAAAAGGTTACACATTTTGGAGACTAACTGCATTTCAACTGTATCTTCCTTGCATAATTTTATATAAATATTATTTGTATGTTCATTAAAATTATAATTCTTATAATTATATTTAGAAACAGGGAAAGAGGACAGAAAAGTTTCATAAAATTATTAATAATACAAACATTTGCCAAAAAAATTTATTGAAAATTTTAGAAAAATATTTTGCTAATAACAGGATCTGTATGTGTGAAAAGGAGAAAAGATGCACAGAGGGCAGTGCAGTCACAGGTGTCCCTTTGACCACCTCTCCCCAAAGAGAGATGTTCTGCCTAAAAGTAGGAGAGAAAGACGGGGACTTCCAAATCTTAAAATCCACAAGGAGAGCTGTTTTGGCTCTGTTTACCCAATTTGTGGAGTATGGAACCTAGCTTTATACCCTCGCTCCACCATGCTATTTCCCTGGACACATGCATATTTTCTTAAATAAAGAAACCAACCTTATACAGACCTAGAAACAGAAACATACTTTGTAATAATGCACTATAGAGGTATAAGCTCACATAGCAATCCACGTGACTAAAAAGACATTTGAAAATCTGAGAACTCTTCTTACTGTTTATTGACTATTCATCTGCATAGTTCTTGTTTTACACTGGTGAACACACTCTTTAACTTCCATAGTTTTAAAATGGAGGTGTATAATGACATCAGGCTTTGTTTATACTACATTTACATCTTTGGAATAGTGGGATGATAGAAAAGAAACAGATATATAGTCTATAATACTGTACCATAAAAGAATTCTACTGTACCAAACTGCGACACAACGCAGTATCGATACACACAGGAGGGTTTTATGTTCTGCAGACGGATCCTCTGCGTGTCACTGACCACCACCAAGAATGAGATCAAAATGAGAAGACAAAATGGCTCACTGTTTTTAAAGTTCCTACTTGAAATATTTGGTCTATGATTAATTTTGACAAATTGGGACATTATTTCCACTGAAGTTTCTGTTTATCCTAACGATTCAGTAACTCATTAAGAAAACTCTTTTGCTCTCAACTTGGATATTTCAAGGGATGGTTCCTCTACCACAAACCAAAGCAATCAGTTCCATTCCCATGCATTCTTTCTTTTCTTCAGATTTTTGTTCCATGAAGCTACCTTGTCAGGAAACTGGAAAATTGCCTTCTTCATTTATATTACCTTAGATGTGTTTGTAGTCTCATGATTATATCTCTCTTCATTCCCATGGGGTAGGAGCAAAATGCTAGCAGTCTAAAAATACAGGAAATTGAAATTTTGTCACCTGCAGAGGACGAAGAAAGTGATTTTTTCCTTCAATGTTAAGAAAGGATCTCTTGTGCATGAAAGAAAATTACCTTCCCTTCAGTAAGACACATCTGGAAATATTCTTAACTATAGTCTTGCAGAATGACTGAGAAAGCTGATACCAATGTTTTTGTAATTTATTACAAGAATGCAGCAGAGTCTTTATGGGATGTTTTCTTTTACTCAGCTATTTGCTTGGAATCATGATGCAACTGATAGCCAGAAACAGAAATTTTTCTTCACTGAAGGGCATTTTGCTGCGGAAATTTACACGCTACATCAAAATAGAGCTGAAACCAATAACTCCATGGGTTCTTCAGACTTTCAGAAATGCCTTCTAGCTTGTTTTAAAAGTCAAATAAATCGACTACAGGTTTTCTTCAAGTGGCCCACAATAGAACCCTTATCTTGTTATTCATCAAATCTTCAACAGAAGATTTTCTGCCATCTACTAAGATCTTATGCTCTGCAGGCAGAAAATGAGACTACAGCAATTTGCCTTAGAATTGAGACTAATAGCAGAAGCTCTCTGTCTATTCTTGTCTTAAAGGCTTGTTAGACTCCCGAAGGGAAGCAAAGTTTCCCTGCTGATAGAGTTGCAGCATATCAAAAATGAATTGTGTGTTCAAAGAAAGATGATTTTGTTCAATGAGACATTTATTACTCTCTAGCTCAGGCAACAGCATTTCTGGCTAATTACCCAATTACCACTATATAAGGTATGCGGAGAGAATTGAGGACACAAGGAAAGGAAACATGGGGAGGCACCAAGACCTGATAAAGACAGCATTTCTATTTCTGTAATGCTCCAGAAGAACCAGAGCACAGAGGAGAAAAAGATTACAACATGCACTGCCACATACTCAGTTAATAAGATTATTACCAAATTTTATGGAGATGTGACTGCAAACCTGGGAAATCTTAAAGACAAAAAAGAATAAAACAATCTAGGTCTGGGCTAGAATTGAGAGAAAAAAGCAAGTACTCCAAATTTGACAATATCATCCAACACAATGCCTAAATAGAAACTGGAGTAAATTTAATGTGTGGGTTAGAATATTATTATCTTTCTTGATACAGTGGCATTTCTTAGATACACAGAACAATTACCACTCTCCCCAACAAAATGGTCTACTACTAGAAATCTTAACACTTTAATTCAAAACTTAAGGCATTATCCAAAGGTAACAACAAAACTAAAATTGCTTTTGTTAAAATCCTCACACTAAAATTCAGGATAAAGTAAACATAGGAAAATTGAGCCTTATATAACACTGAAGCAGGAAGGGAATTATGCACTCAAGCACAAGATAAAAAGGGAAAAAATACACTTGGTACATCACAGCTGTCTTCCATTACATATAATTATCCATTCTCAGCCTGAGCTAGAGAACAAAAGCTTAGAAAGAACAATGGGTATGTAGATGTCAAAAGGTAAAACCTCTCTTCAACTATGTAGCCTTTTCTTTCTTTCTTTCTTTCTTTTTTTTTAAAGAAGTTTTGGTAGAAGAACAACCTATTTTTGTATTAGAAACTTTATCTGCAAGCTTTAGTAAAATGATGTTATAAATATTGATCAAGAATGAATTTTAGCTATCAAACAGTAAATTATAAAAGTATTTCTCTTTTAGAGTAAACTAATAAAAATTTCATTTAAGGTCAACATGATTTATATAAAAAGTTAAAAATCAACTATAAAAAGTATCATAGTTTCTTAAAAAGAAACTTTTCTGTTGTAACAACTCAATGATATTGAAATGTAACTATTTTATTCAAATGAAATAATCTTTTTAACGTAATTACTTCAATAGTTTTGGAGCTGTCTCTTTCATTGTTCGACTTATCCCAGTAATTCAACTTATATGTACTATATTTAGGGTTGAATCTCTCCATTTAAATCAACATTTTGTGTTAATAAAGATTTCAAGAATTTACATTAGCTTTCCACCCACAGTGAATAGCTTTCCACAAGAAAAGTTGGTGTTTCACATCTGCTACAGTTAAATAATGTAATGAGGAGGAACTTCATTATATAGGTCACTAACAGTTCGTCATCCTTTAAAAGATTCTAATGCTTTCCATAGCTATTTATAATGAGATGATACAATGGCAACTAAAAACTAAACAAAAAGAAAACTGTAAAATATGGATTACGAATTTAAAGCAAAGAATAACTTTATTTTTTAAAGGCTATCTGGTTATAAATTGCATTCACAGTTTATTTTTCAACTGCACCAACACTGGGCCCCTCAGCTTCTGTTGGGGTTTGTTCACTTGATTTGCCTTACAGGGGCTGGGCCAACTTCATCTACTTGCTTGCAAGTGACAGAAAACTGTAACGAAAACAAAGGTGGATGACATTAGGGATTCTTCTGTTCTATGACACCTTCAAGTTCCCAGACTCTCATTTTAGTTGTACATAGAAGTGCATTTGTTGCGTTCCTCCCTTGTGACAGAAAAGATGGCTCCTGTAGATCAGGCCTCTCGTCCCTGTGCAATGATGTCTCCAGAAAGAAGTGGTCAGGAGGAACAGGCTGTCCTCTGTACTGTCTTACAGGGAAGAAATGATTCTTACACCACAGTGTCCTCAAAAGGACAGAGATAGGAGCAATAAAATGGCCTTCTCTTCAAGAAATGTTTCCTTGAGCCCAGAGCAAAGTATTTTTTCAAACCTCTGGAGGCAGGGCCATGGTGCTCCTCACTGGCAGGAGGAAAGGTGCTGCCAGAATTGGCTGAGCCTGTCAGGACAAACTCTTGGACTTGGTAGGTGGCTTCGTAAGTAACACCAAGATACTGTGAGTTAGAAAAATGACTGGACAGAGAAAAAGCCAGAAGGGTGACAAGTGTCTACCAACCTTGGGACCTGGGCTTCCCCTTACTAGTTATATGACCTTGAGGAAGTTTCCTTTCCTTTCTAAACCTGTTTCCTCAACTGTAAAATTGGAATAAAAATAATAGCACAAAGGTTAAGTGGCATAATATGTACAAAGCACTAGATGTGATTCCAGGAATATAGAAAGCACTCAGTAAATGTCATTTCTTGTTAGCTGCTGTGGTGCTATTAAAAAATGAAATACAGAATTGCCTCTGTGAAGAAAAGTTGCCTTTCCTTGTTTTCTTCTGAAAGGGGAAAAAAGACATACAGTGATGCCCTTGTGAGTGTGAATGTTCGGTGAGGGGTCAAGGGCAGTGTGTGAAAGTGAGTTCATAAAGCCTGTTTTAGTTTTGTAACACCGGATTTGATTGCAACCTCTGGGCGTTAATGATTAGGAAGACGTGTTTTTCTTGTGAGTCAGTTTCATCTTTGTGAAACAATTTGAAACATACCGGGATTTGGGTTTTAATCTTCTCTTATAATTTATTAAATTATTTTTTAAGAACCAAAAGGAGCTTTTGTCTCAACTCTAATTTCAAAAGACATCACTTGATTTCACTAAAGTATGTTTTTTTTTCCAATCACAGTACTCCTTACTTCAACAGTTACATGTAATTTACCATGCATTTGATTTTGTAAAAGTTGGTACTTTAGACTAGTTTTCCCCTTTGTATCAGTACCCCTTTGTATTATTTTTTTCTAATTTCATCTTTTTAATGTGTGAAAAGAAAGCAAGTAAGTTTGTGATTCTATTCTTTCATAGAGCTAAATACTAGGAAAGACATTCTTCGTGTTACAAGCTTTCACACACAAAAAAAGAATTTATAGTGCTAAGTTTTAGATTTTAAAAAAGTAACTGAGTACTTAAAAATTTGAGTCTGTATGGATCTGTTTAAGAATTCCCATATCCATATACCTGAAAGTGAGTGAATCCATCTGTTGCAATAACATAATGCTCCTGGTGGTCAATTGCATTAAAAACAGAGTTAAGTGAAAGAAAACCATCTCCTTTTGCTTTTAATCCATGACCTCTCCATTTTGGACACAAGAGCTCTTCTTTGTCACTTGCTATGTTATCAACAATATGAGACTTAAGACTGAGTCTAGGTCTCTCCAGACCATTTTTATTGCAACTATTTTATTAGATTGAGCATAAGTTGCCTATCATTTTGTTGTTTTATGAGACGTGTGACTACAGATACTTTAGCCTGTGGAATTTTCTGACTTTTAATAACCATTTCTCTGACTCCTTGTCCTGGCTAACCCCTTCAAGCCCCTTCCTCTCCCCCACCCCCCCAAACCTAACTGATGTTACAGTCACAGTAAGTAGAACCACTCCAGGGAGACACAGGCAACCTTCCCAGAAGCGCCTGTGTGCTTTGATAAGGAAGTGACTCCAAACTATGCTGAATTTGGGGGAAGGCACAATGTCTGGTTTGATAAATCTTGTCTGGACTTTCCAACTCTGCTCTTGTTTCAACTTCCTCTGTTGCAATCTGAATCTATTCTGGAATCCTAGAGGACTGCAAAAGGACAAAAGAAAATTCTTTTATTGTCATAAGGTGTATGACCTTCTGTTTGATGTTTGACAGTTGAAAAGGATTAGTTTCTTTCCTAACAATCAGCAACAGCCTTTGAGACACCAACATTATATTAAATAAAAACACGAAAGGACAAATCTGCTTGTTAGAAACCAGAAATTAAATGCATTTGAGGTGGATATGGGGGAGTGTCTGGGCAGGCTACTTTCCAGGTCACACAGCACTCACACTATCGGTGAGCTCCCCAGACAGAGCAAGGCATCTGTCCTTCCCAGAGTTTTATTTGATTCAATAGCTCAAATATAAGAATTTCAGAAATTCTCAGGGTAATTACACAAATACTGTTTTTCACTTCAGAAACTCTTCTGTGACAAAAAAAGAAATTAAAATCTGAAGTACTGAAGAATGTTTGGAGAGAATGTGTCATTATATGATTTACAAATTTTAATCCAGGATTCATTTTAAAATTATGGAAAATAGTATTGAACATGTTTATATTTTCCAACTCAGGAGAAATAAATCATTTTTTTGTTGAAGAGCAAGAAAACAACTAGATTGGATAAGACTGACCTAATAATGTTCTCCTCTTCACTTATTTTATGACATAAGTATTAAAAATACTAATATCCTATTATATTTACTTAAAATCTTTTTTCTCCAAAAAACAATCTAAGGGAGAAATATTGAAAACTCCCTCAATTTATTGAAGAACTATACTTAATTCCCTAATTTGGTCATCCTCTCTCTATTTCCTCCCCTCCCCACCTTGTTTTGGCTCTCCAAAGGAACTCAGGTAGCTCTGTCATCGGAAAGGGGATTTATTGTGCTACTGTACTTAGATCTCCCTCTGGAGATATCCAATTTTGCCCTATCTCTTCCTTCCAAAGGAAAATAGATGAGCTGGCTAAACTGTTAGATCTTACTTCTGGATTCTCCACAGACTTCTGTCTATGAACTGAAACCCTAGCTGAAACAACATCAAAGACATTAATTCCAATTTTTTCCAAGAGTGACAGTTTATACCAGTGTTTTATTACTTGTCACATACATGGAACTAGGGAAATTTCTTTTTACACATGAGTGAATTAAAAATAGGATATCGAATTGGGAAATATTGTTACAAAACAGGTATTTCTAATATTTGAGTCCTGTAAAGGGTCCAACATAAACTCAGCTAAAAGAATATTTCTTCAAAAATCTAAACTTACTATCATATATATTCCTGAGAGAGGATTGGGAAATTTTTATAAATTCTCTGCAGTGAAGAACAGAAAATTCAAAGGGTTAATATACTTTTTGTGTGTTCATTTGTTTTCAGGTGACCTTGTATACCTCACGCTGGATATGTTGTATTTCAGTCACCTCACTGAATGCATACATCCACACTGTGACTAATATAGACATCTTTATTTCAGTTTTACATTAAGAAGAAGCTAAGCTGTTGGAAATCAAATAACTTATCCAAAGTACTACAGGTTGCATCAAATCCAATTTGTCTATCTCTGTAACAATATTCCATTATACCATATGTGCCTCTGGAAACGTAGAAAGGAACTATTCTCTAAGATATGTAACTTCCATTACTAACTTTACAGTACTAGCAGTAGGTGCAATCTGTAGGGGCTAAAAGTATGGGCAAAGAAATCTTTACAAAACCTATGCCATATATTTTCAAGTATCCAGTATTTCCTGGCTTGTTTCTGCTTTATTAGTAATTCTATGAGAAAGCCTGAAAACCACTTAATTAGAAAAACTGAAGTATAGAGTTTCATAATATAAGAAATTAAACTAAGAAATTAATTTTACTGTCAGTATAAAACATTCTAAGTGATTTTATCATGATAAATAAAAATTTCAGCTAAAACAACTAAAATGTCATCTCAAATTATTTTTACTTTAAAAACATGAAATATTTTACTGTTACTTATGTCAAACTAAATATGTCTATTCTACTGAAATGTACTTTAGATCCAAAACAATCTACACTGACCTGCTTTACTTCAGAATGAACAAATTATTCACTCTAGTAACAGATTAGACCTTCAACATATATTTTTAGAATAGTAATTTAGAATGAATGAGGTGTGTAGAACCACACAGAGTGCTAAAACAAAGTATAGTATCAGCAACCACCAGAAAATTTATGGGAAAACAAGGACACAAAAGATCTTGGAAAGGACAATTTTCATTTTAAAGTTTTAAAATCAGAATTAGTTGAATTTTTAATTGGCAGACAAATGATCTCGGCAACAACTTCAGAGTTATCACAAAGTAATTCACTGAAATAATATATGGACCAGGATTTATTAGAAAGAGAAAAGAATAATCACAAGGAATCAGTAGGTTTATTCTAAAGAAGCCATACCACCTTCCAGGTTGTCTGGACTGGTGATTCTGGAAAAATGTGATAGACACCAAATGATTTATTTTTATAAAAAATACTAGAGCAGAAAATAAGTAAACTTGAAAGCAAATGCAAACTAAACACAATTAAAATAAAGTGAAGAAATAAACCTTAAACGCACTAGGAATTTAAAGTCATAAAAATGACATATAACGGTAAGTCTGATAACAATAAAATCTAGTGATCTCACTTCACTGATTACTAACAGTTAAAGCTAGCATAGAAAAATAACAAAATGTATGCACTCATAATACTTATGGAAACATTTTCAAAATGTCTATAGTCCAAAAGAAACTAAAGAAAGAGGAATGTTACCAATTGAGAGACTATCCAAATTCAGACCAAATATTCTGGATGTCTCCAGACATCAGAGCATTCAGGCAATTTATAATAGTTTTAGGAAGACAAAATGTTACAGAGAGAAACATAAAAATCTGTCTGAAATGGAGATTAAAAGAGGAATCAAAGTGCAAAATATCAAGCCCTTTATCTGTGAAATGTTAGGAACTAACTCAGAGTACAGGAGCTATTAATAAATGCTTCACATATATAATCTTTGCAATTTAAACCCTTCTTTAGTGGCAGATTTTGTTACCAGAAGTCAATCACCATTCACCAAAACAACAATATCTTAACATACTAAATACAGACCAGAGCACAGTTAATGGAGATTTAACAATACAAAATCAATACTGCTATACAAGACTTATTTCCACTGTAAGTACAATAAAGTGACTAGATAGCACAAAGTGCCAGAATGAAAAGCAAAAGTTAGTCAAAACTGAGTAATCAATAAAAGATGATAGTCTAAAAAGCAGAGTACGTATATAAAAAAAGCAGAGTGCATATTTTAAAAAGCAGAGTACATATATAAAAAACAGAGGAAAGAATTTATTGTAGGGAATTTTAAGGCCTCTGAGAATACATCTAACAAGAACAAGAAATACTGATGTAGAACTAAAGTTTCCACATGAAAGAGAATATAGTAGACTATAAACTCAATAAAAACAGCACTATTCATTGAAAGAATTCATTGTTATAAAATACTAATGAGCATGAGAACATCACTAAAATAAACCTAAGTAAAAGAAAAATTAAATAGCACATTAGCTTAGGCTAAACTGTAAAATAAAATACATAAAAAATAAAATAAATAAAATAAGATAAAATAAAATACAATAAAATAAAATAGGTGTATTTCATTAAGAGCTTAAAAATAATTATAGTATATATAAAAACAGTTCTAACCTTGAAACAATTTAAAGTAAAATGAGAATTTTGCACACTTAATTTCAATATCCCTCAAACAATTCCTAAACATTTTCTGTAAACAATGTTAAAAGTTGTCTTTGAAAACAGTGTAAAGCTATCTGCTTTTCATTCAAACAATGGAATATTATACAACCTTTAAAAACAAGGAACCTCCACTATGTGTTATATTTTTAAAAAGTAAGGTGAAAGAGTATATAAGAAGGCAAAATTTGTACAAAAGTTATCTGAACTTTTTGAATTTTGTACCAGATTGAAAATTTGCATCTATTCAAAATGTAACAGGTATTAAATGATGACCTCCAAACTGGGCATATGGCCTGTTATCTGCACAGGCTTCTGTCTTTTGACAGACTCTTGAATCACATACATGTTGAATACATATCCTCATACCACTTTATTAACTTTCACTAAAGATTTCTTTTGGCTCAGGGCCATTGTTCTCAATGAAAAATGTCATCATTTCTGCAATGTTTTTGTTCAAAACACCAAGAAGCCAGCAATACTTTAATGCTAAATAATCCAAGCCTAGTCACAATCCAAGGAATTTACTCCCAAACCCATCTTTCAGACCAGGATTCAAATACAAGTCTCAGCAAAACTTTAATGTCTTAATGCTATAGACATTGGAAGATACAAATAAGCAGTAAAATGGGTAATTTTGGATTATTGCACAGTAGATGCCTGTATTTTAAATTACTTTGGAAATAATCAAATCAGAATATAATGGACAAATCACATTCTTAATGATAAAATGGTATTTTACAGGGTCCAGAGGTAATATGTGCTTGAGTGTGATTGGCGGGATAATAACATGGGTGTGATAATTTACAGTTTTAATTTGAACATTTCACCTAAAATGTCATATGGTGTGCTTGAGTATGATATTCTTATGTTACAGAATTACATGCTTATGATTTTGTAATAAAAGAATCTGTAATAAAAAGGAAGCGTTATTTGTGCAGGACCCTGTATTTAAGTTAAAGAGAATATGTGAAGCCAAATTTTATGTATGTATGTACCTATCTACATATTTATTTTCAACATCCTGAAGAATGCAATAGAAAATTCACATAGTATCCTATAAACCAAATGTCGAATTTTACCTTTTATTATCCAGGTAAAAATACCTGCCTTCCTACATAGTACACAGATAACAAACGATAAAAAATATTACAATTATAACACGAAATTTTAAAGCTCATCATCGGCCATTTCTTGGTAGAAAAATGGGTCACTGTATTTGCATCAAAAGATTGTTGCTCCTATTTGAAATTGGTCATGATCTTGCCCTTACAGTTGTTTATTCTTCCTTTAATTCCCTGGGCTCTATTATCCTTCTGCCAAAATCATTTTAAACTACACTAAATAGCATGTGTAACAAATTTTCTCTGTTACATTAAGTTGGACTTAATAAAAATTATTAACAAACTACAGAATTATAGGCAAGACAGAAGACTTCTGAGAAAAATTCTAATTTTCTCCACCAAAGTATCCCAACATTTTAAATGCATACACTTGATCTGTATTGGCACATGTGTGAGAGGGAGTGTGTGTATGTGTCTACACATATATCATGTCTACAAGCTGGCTGAGTAAAAAAGTATCATCTATTTATATAAATTTCATATATCTTTCTACCCATGGTCTGACCTATAGGAGGTTAAGCAAATATAAGCAAAACTCAAGTAGCATTTTTTTCATCTTATAAAAATTCATGAACATCATTACCACATGCTTTCATTCATTAAAAAAAAAAGCTAAATACCATCTGTGCACGATAGTCTAATTAGGGGATTAGAAACACAGGCACTTTTCTGGCTCACATGTCGAGCACATGCCCCCTTGACCATTTCGGAGAAGAAAATAAAAATGAACAATAAAAATGTTGTCAAAAGCATCCTGTTGGATTCAGCACTGGCTCCTTGAGTTAACTAACTCCACAGAGTTTAGCTGTCCGGTGCTCCCTCTGGAAACTGACTCTTCTTTCCCCTGATGTGCATGCTGCCCCAGCACAAGTCTTTGGTATGACCTCACATCCCATAAATCAGGTTTTACTTTCAAACAACATTTTACGGAAAATGTATTTACAATCTGCAAAATACTGTAGAAACCAAGTTTTGTGGGTTTGGTAGCCACAATAGAAAAATCAAATAATACTAAACTGGTCCAAAAGAAAAGAAATGATTGATTATCATTACTTGAAAGTATATAAAATATACAAAATTACCTATACGATATTTATGATAGGACTTATAACACCTATTCAAGTTTCATGTAAATTTTAGGGTCTATGAATTACAGAAGTGCAATTGATAATATGAGTGAAAATGGAGAAGTAAAGACACAGCTAGGCCTCATCTTTTCCCTTATTCTAAACTGTAGTGAAACTATTGCAATTTTAAACTCTAGAGATCATGTAATCTAATTCAAGGTAAATCCTACCAGTCCTACCAACTAGGAGCAGAAGACTGAATCCAACACAGCTATTTAAAAGGTGTCAACAATTAAATACGTTCTGTAAAAAAAAAATGTTATTTTAAAATCAGAATAAAATATACACTTTGTAGATTAAAAAGGTTTTCATCTTGGAAAATGCAGGTGATGATAAGCACAAACCCATTATCACTTATGAAAAGGGTACCTTTATGTTCTCTCCTACATGGTGGTGGCAGTAGTAGTAGTAGTAGTAATAGTAATAATAATAAGAATACAGTAATAATCAAAGACTAATTGGAAAAATAAGTAAATCAGTGAAGCTACCTATATTGTGACAAATATAAAAAATTTTATCTTAAAATAAAATTCAGTATTACAAAAAATTAAATGGCACCACCACCAGGTCATTGCTCTTTCAATCATCTAGCACGTTAAAACCCAATTTCCATGTATCTTTCTATTCCAACCATAGTGCTCCATAACAGGAGTGACCAGTCTGCCAAAGAGCAGCTATTTCTGTCTTGGTTTCATAAGATGGATCCATGTCCAGCTGGAAATAAGTTCAAGTATTTTCAGCCCAAACCAGCTATATAACTAGGACTATTCAAGTAAAATTAGGTCTGTACAGATTCTCCACAGTGAGATCCACAAAGAGAAAAAGCCCTGATTTAAATATAGCTTATGAAATCTGGAATTACATGCCTTTCTTTCAGTGGTCAGACTCCGCTAGTTATTGACTAGTGTATTCTCTTTGGATTCTGGAGGCCATTTCTTATGAATATTGGCTGCCGCAACAATTTCATATTGTCAACAGATGCTGGGACACTGCTTATTCAGCTCAGGAGTAGTTGCCAGTGGAGGCTCATAGCTTCAGGCTGAAGCAAATTAATCCCAGCAGAGATGAGTTTTATTTGTTTCTCTAATAGTGGTAAGAAATATTGATGAGACGATTCTGAGCTGTGCTAAGGGCAAGAGAATGCTGGGGATCCCACCAGCTCCTTTTAGCACCTCCAGGTTGGTGGAGATGTATGGTAGGGAGCCCCTTCCCACCTTCATCACCCGGAGGCCATTCATCCCGTAGACTCAATCTTTTCACAACAAACGTATCCTGCAGCCCTTTGTTCTCCCTATATTTACAGTGGAAGGAATTAGCCTCACGTATGGATGTATTTACACCTGGAACTCAAAATTTCTCAAGAAAATAATATAAATGCCACTAAAATTGTAAACAGCAAAACCTAAATGCATTTTTCTTTCATTGTCTTAAGTTGCAAAGTAAGATTATTTTTAAACACTCAGCATTTCATGTAAGTACTCTGCTTTCCTGAATTTAACTATGGTGAGCTAATTTTCTAACAGGAAACACTATATTTTTCAGTCTGCTCTTAGACTTATCATTGCAAATTCTTCCTCACCAGGAAAAAACTGGGAGATTTTACTAACAACTGCATCAGGGTCATGGCTGAATACAGCAAACACTCATAATGAAGGTATAGGCAAGGGTGGAAAGAGAAATCTTTCCACTTGTTTCACTACAAATTCCTTTTAAATTAGCTTATGATCATCCAATAAGAAGAGTACAGTTATTCACTTTTTAAAAATAAGAGTTACCAATGCAATACATTTTAATGGGCATAATATTAATAGAGCTAATGGAAATAAAATCACAAACAGAGATTATGGATTTGAATTCTTCCATTATTGTTAGATGAATAGGAAACAGTAAATTTAGGAGTATATTTGATGTCATTACATTTTTAATGTCTATGTACATTTCAGGCTTGCTCCTCCATCTCTTTAAAAATAATAGTATGTAAAAAATGAATTTTAGACATTTCTTATTCTTGATTTTACCATTCCCAAGGCCTAAATATTATCATTTATATTTAAAACTGCTATAGAAATGACTACGTTTGGAGAAAGTGAGTGCTACGATAGCGGTCAATTGAGAATAGTATGAGCGCTAAGTTTTATACACAGTTTCTTGATTTACAAAGATAAGCATGGAGAAACTGATATGTGAAAAAGGTCCCTGCAAAAGCAAAAGCAGCAAATAATTGTTGACTGGAACAATGGAAGCTGAATTACATATTCAACTGTAAAAACAAAGACCATGCGAACTCCCGCATGTTCAAAACCCCACCATGGCCTGTCATCCCTTATGTTTCTTTGCTCTTCTTCCAGACCTCACCCTTTATCACTTCCCAACATGACAAGCTGTTTTGAGCTGACATTTCCAGCACACAGCCATCATGGTGAAGTATCTTCCAAATGTTTCTTCTCCAGTGCATCTTTCTCACACACACTCCCTTCTTTCAATCATTCCCAACATCTACCGCTCAACTGCCAATTTATGTCCTATCCCACATTTCTTTTTCTCCCTTGGTATCCCTTTAGCTATCACCTTAATTCATCGAGTTAATTTATTCATTTATCTTTGCCAAAAATGTGGAGAAACTATTTCTCAGTCTCTCTGCTCTACGAGGTAACCCACCTGTTTACCACACCCTTTTCTCTCCTTCTCCTGTTCTTCTCCACAGCAAAAGCATTCAAATAAGTCAGTGCTTTCAGTTCCAACATATTTTACCTTAGACATTTGTGCTGTTTTGTTTTCTACCTTGTACTTATTTTAAAAAAACTGTACCTAGGAGGTATGATGGACTTCAATATATCAGGAACATGATATTGGCCATGATTTCCAGGTGCTCCCGTAGAGCAACAATCACTGCTGTGATTAGCACTGTGTACCTTAAGCCTAAAAGAGTGAAATGATTATAATTTTCTGTCCTATTCTACTGTATTGTTGATTTGTTATTAGGTACAAGTTTAATTACAGTATAGACTTTTGGGGGTTTACTCAAGAATCCAGCCACCACTCTCTCCCATCTAGTGCCCTAACTTCCACAGAGTCACAGCTCCCAAATTTGAAAAAGACTTTGGAGAATGAAACTTTTTTTTTAATTTTATGAAGGAGGAGCCAGAAGCCCACAGAGTAAACTAGTTGGGCCGACATTTCACAGCAAAGTTTGGACACAGAGATGGCACTGCCTGTGGAAAGTCAAAGAGCCTGATCTCATCTCCTGATTTAGGACTACAGGCGGATGCAGTGAGAAGAATGAAGATAGAAAAGAAGGCAAGGTTTAGATCATGAAGGATCCTTCCTCTGTAAGGCTGGCACAAAGAGACTACTCAACACATATTTTATTAATGAACCCTTACGTGTCAAGCAAAGGAACATAATTTTTTTACATGCGTGATGGGGGATCACTGTAGGATTGTAACGGAGGGAATGGTGATGACAGGCCTATATTTTAGAAATTTGTTGTGATGAGCAAAGCGGTGGAAGACAGATTTCTATAAAATGGCACTAAAAGCAAGAAGGCCAGCTAGAAAATGCACTAGTCCTAAATTGAGAGAATGACAGGAGGAAAAGTAAGAAATATATTGTGTTTGCGTGTGCATGTGTGTGTTTCTCTTCTAAAGGTTCCCATTGTGGAATTCAAGTCACTTCCCTGCACGAGGGCTGCATCTTTGGGTGCTGACACTCTCACCTGATCTGTGAAATGCAAGTGAGGTAATCTTCATAAAGTTCAAATAATGTTATAAAGATGTTTGAGCATTCTCAAAAATGTTTCTCTTAAAATAAAAATTTTCCAAATTCCATTGGTCAAGGTGAGAAATTTTCATTTACATGAAACAAAATGATGAAATAATTATATTGATAAAGTTACAATAATAGTGACAACAGTACTTGACACATCAGGAATATGTACTT
Organism: Glossophaga mutica; assembly: GCA_039655065.1. Classification (NCBI taxonomy): domain Eukaryota; kingdom Metazoa; phylum Chordata; class Mammalia; order Chiroptera; family Phyllostomidae; genus Glossophaga; species Glossophaga mutica. The sequence continues at coordinate 157,743,191 of CM077304.1, read as the reverse complement.
ATGTACTAGCAATATTTTAAATGTTTTGCATGTATTAACTCATTTAATCATCACAACTTTATGAGGCAGGTACTATTATTACCTCATTTTATAGATTAGTAAAATGAGAGATGGAGAGGTTTACTCACATGTACAATATTAAACACCTACGAAGAAGTGGAGACTGAATTTGAACTTTGTTGTTCTTGCTGTAGATACTACACTTTACACTTTAGAAAAATAATGATTGCACAACTTTGCTCCTTTTACAAGTTAGTAAAAGGGTGTGTTCAAGGCCACACTACTGACAACCAGAGTGTGTGTATGTGTTTATGTTTATTTATATTTTAAGTAATTCAATATTCTTTAAAAATAATAGTATCTGAATATAAACAAGTTTATATTTTAATGAAATTTCTTTCAATATTTGGTATACAAAGTTTTCCCTGGTTTTGTTACAAAAACTCAAATAGCTCAAATATGTAATCAATTATGCTTTTTCCACTATGACTTAACCGTTACTAGTCAGAATTATAGAAATTTAGCATATATATTTTAGAAAGAAAAGAGAGAAATAATAAACTAGTTGATTATAATAATAATAATACTTATAGTTTAAGGGTTTTTCATTTTTATTGTTGACAGTATTACAGATTTTTCTCCCCTTTACCCACCTCCACCCAGACCCCAACCCCCTTCCCTTTGGCCATCACCACACTGGTGTCTGTGCCTATGGGTTATTCGTATGTGTTATTTGGCTAATGCCCTTACCTTCCTTCATCCAGTGTCCCCTCTCCCCCTCCCCTTTGACATCTATCAGTCCATTCTCTGTATCTATAAATTTGTTTCTATTTTTGTTTGTTTGTTTATTCTGTTCATTAGATTCCACATATAGGTGAAATAATATGGTATTCATATTTCTCTGACTCTTATTTCATTTAACATAATAATATACAGGTCCATCCATGCTGTCACAAAAGGTTAAGATTTCCTTCTTTTTTTTATGGACACATGGTATTCCATTGTGTAAATATATCACAGATTTTTTATCCATTAATCTACTGATGGACACTTCAGCTATTTCCAGACCTTGGATATTGTAAATAATGCTGCTGGTACATAGGAATGCATATATTCTTTCAAATTGGTGTTTTAGGATTCTTGGGATAAATTCCCAGAGTGGGATCACTGGGTCAAAAGGCATTTTTTGTAACTCATGTTCATATGAGTTGTCACTCATGTTGTCAATAAATTAAATCATTTTTCATCCATAAAAACCCATACTGTGATACATGCAAACTATATTTATTATCAGACTGAATAAAGAGAATAGCCTGCAAAATAAATAATTACTCCTGCATATACTCATACTGGGGTGGAATAGCCTGCATTAAATAAATAATTATTCCTGCATATACTCATACTGGGGTGAACAAACCCACATACTGTAGGTTTACAGTTGTATGTGAAACATAGTTTATACATGCATTATTATTTATTAATTATGATATTATTTACTTGTATTTCAACTATAAAACTACTTTTGCCCACCACTATATATATATAAATCTCAAAAAGGCAATTAGTATATAGGGAAACATACACAAAATAATACATATTACATGATTCCATTCATGTAAATATAAAATACCATCAAAATTAATATATCAAATATGTGATAATAGAAGTCAACATAGTGGCATTGTGGGAAAGAAGGGGAAGAGCAATGACTGAGGAGCTCCATGGAGATTCTGAGTTACGAATAAAGTCCTATCATTAATATCCATAGGGATTACAGGGGATGGCCTAATTTTTATAATTTATCAGTTAAATTCCTACAATGTGTGTAATTTTCTATATGCATATTTTTAATTAAATTTGTATTTTATAAAACCATCATTATTAACTTGGTAAGAATTTTCACCATGTTATTGGATCACTATATGATTTCTAATATTAAAAGAAAAATAATGTGAATGTGATAATATTACAAGATCTCATAGCATAAGGGATTGGTAAGAGACAAGAAAATAGAGTGTACTGTGATGACAATGGGTTAGTCAGCATAAGAATGATGTGAATTCTGGAGTTAACCAGACCTCAGCTCAAAAGTTTGTTCCATCACTTCTTAGTTTAGAACTTACCTGTAAAAATGTATTTTTGAAAGGAAGGATTAAGTGAAATTCATTACTGGACTTCAGTCAACATTAGTTCTCTGGCTGCTATAACGCTTTAGAAAGTTACATGCAAACAAGCACAAAGAGGTGATTAACCTAAGCTCTAAGGATAGAGAACAGTTAAAAAATTTAAGACTTCTCCGAAAAAACAACTGAATAGGAACTTGAAGCATGAGCTGAACTTAACCACATTACAGGGAATAGCACACATTTCAGAAAAATAAAAGCATATGCTAAATATAAAGCTATTAACATTCAGGAATACTTGGTAACTCTTTGTGGGCTTGTATGGAGGAGAGGGGTGGAGAATTGCAAAAGGAGAAGCAGGACAGGTATGTTTAAACCAGATTGCAAAAACCTTGGATGGTAATACAGGAGTATGTTTTGCTTGGTTTAGCTTTATCCCATAATTATGTGGTAGAACATAAATATCAGACTCACCTGGTACCCTAGGATGGGAAAAACCTCAGTTCAAACCTCCCTTCCAAATCCTTGGAGGTTCAAATAAAACCTCCTCACACTTTATGCCAAATGACCAAATGCTGCTTCTACAACTGTGCTTTCTGTTTCACGTTGCATTACCAACTATGAAACTGAGACTCTTCCCAGATTTTCACATGACCAGCGTCAACAAAAAAATCCTTTCCAGAATGCAGTTGTGACTTTAGTCCTCTTGTTGAAAGAGTGGGGAGATCGATCATGAGGCAACTGACTACACTGCACAAATGCATACAACTTCAAGTTTAACATTAGCTATTTTATTTCATAAAAAAGCCACATGACAATGGGAATTTGAGGCCAGAAGATTTCTTTCCTGTTCATCCTTTTAAAAATGCAATTTGACCAATTAAATATCTTTAACAAAATAAACCATCAAAACATTGTTTTTCTGAATAGCATTATATTTGATTAATCAAAATGTCCCACTCATGAGATTACAGTAAAGAGAATTTTAATGTTAATAATTTATTACTAGGAAGTCATTGGTTTACAAAATTGGAATTTTTATGGGTGTGAAGGTTTCCATCATTTATTTTGATCATCATGGGAAATTTAACAATGGTAGATACTACAACATAAACAGCAACTGCTAGCTTTTTGTGGTAATAGACCTGAAGTATCCAATGATAATATTCTTAAACCAAGTCCTATTTTAAATATTTCTTTTCTTGCTCCAATATAACACACCACTTTTATAATGTCATTCTAGCTAAAATTAAGTAACCATTTCGACCCTAAAATGAACAGTGTCAGCAAACAACAAGATTATGGAAGTCCTTTCTCCACCTCAAAACAATAGATCTTTACATTTTATAAAGCCCTCTGGGTTGCTTTCTAGTCTTGACTTCAAAGAGATATATAAGCTTAGATCAATTTTGCAGTGGCATTCAGCATGATGAGAAATGAGCCTGGCTCTGTTTCAGGTCATGGAGAACCAACCTCCAAAAACGCTAAAAACGACACAAGTTTTAGAAAAATTCCCTTTAGTGGCACCATAAAATAGCTAGCTATTACATTAAGATTGATTTAATACCCATAAGTCATTTGAAAAAATAACCGTTTGCCCCTGGTTTGATGTTTCTTGCGTGTTATACTAGATATAACCAGAATGTAAACAATGGGCCCTTAAATAGTACAACACTGCAATCATCTTTTATGACAACATGATGCATTCTCTACATACAAAGATAACCTCTCTCAAAGACAATGTTTGAGTTTCTATCTATAGATAACAGACAGCCAGTTTCTATGGAAAAGATCGGACACTGATGCTGAGATTTCAAAAGTTAAGCTATTAGCAATCCTTTAGAAGTGATCATAAATGAATTCAATACGAAAATAAAATGCCAAACCTTCTAGCAGTAAGTGTTTTTGCTTTCCCTGTTCTATATTTACATTAAGCACTTTTTCAAAATGTGCCAGTTTGTGTTTATTTCATAAATTTCAAAAAGAATTAAAGATGAGCCAGGACAGCACATTTTTTTTCACATATGCTGGAGCAGCATATGAAGGGAACGCTAGAGGCTAGAGCATTCTTGCTCTCCCAGTTGAATTATATTTCCAAGTTTACTATACTCAGAACCCTAAAATTAAACTAAATCTACCAATTTGACTTCTTTAGAGAGCCATGACTAGGAAGAAAGTGCACATCTGCATGAGGCTACACACACAAACATGATTCTAATTGGGGTGGACACAGTCTTCTAGTGATTGATGCCCACATGATGTTTCTTCCTAGTAAGACAGAAATGTTAGAAGTCAGCAATTCGGCGGGAGCAGAGACTGCCATGTATATTGCCAGATGGGCAGCTTGACAATCTGGGGTTTTGATTCCTGCTAGGGAACTGTATTTTCATAAGTAGCATAAGCCTCCTTTGGATTAAAGGAACTAGAAAATAATTCCAAGGAAAAAAAGATGAATAAGGAAAGTCCTTTAGTAAAAAAGGATACATTGAGAAATGTGCAAAGCATAAAAAGTAAAATACAGTATCTACAAAAGACCAGATTGAAAGAAATAAGATTTTAAATAAAAATACAATTTCCAAATTAATGATACTAAAGCATTAATCCTTGTTCTTGTGCTTCCTTCTGTCTGTCTGGCTCCCCAGTACTGTCAGGTTTTACTCAAATGTCACCCTCTCGGCGATCTGTCCTGTAACTCTTCTGAGCTAAACGAAACTCTCTACCACTCCCAATGCATTCCCTAAATCCCATTCAATCATATTTTTCTCCATAGCACCAACACCACCTAATATACCATATATTTTACTTACTACCTTAAGGTTTCTCTCTGTCACCAGAATATAAGATCTGTAAGAACAGAAAGGTTTTCAGTTTTGTTCACTGCTCTATAGCCAGGAGTCACAAAACTTTTTGAACAGACTAGGTATTTCATAACCATTTATATTAATAAATCAAGAATTCCAATTAGTGAAATTAGTACACTGGGGAAGAGCAGCAGAATAATTAATGTTGTCCATTAAAACATATTCTGACCCTATTTTTCAACTTTGTTTATTTTATGATTTTTAATCCTCACCTAAGGATACATTTATTGGTTTTAGAGAGAGAGTGAAACATTGATGTGAGAGAAACATCAATCAGTTGCCTCCGTATATGCTCCAATCGGGGATTGAACCTTCAACCTAGGTATATGCCTTGCCCAGGAATTGAACCTGCAACCTTTTTGGCATAAGGGGCAACGCTCCAACCAAAGGCTCTAAGTCCTGAGCCACCCAGCCAGGACTTGGCTTTATTTTTAATTATCAGGATACTTAAATGTTGATTACATTTATGTTAAATACTTTTAGTGCATTGTAAATACGAAGCTTCATTTCATAGGTCTTTTTTGTTCCTTTTTATGTGGAATGATATTTTCCAGCCTGAGAAAAAAAGTCTTATACTATTAGACAAAGTCAGTAGTGTACAAGTTGAGACAATTATAAAAAAAAAATGAGTCAGGTCCTGGCCAGATAGCTCAGTTGGTTAAGCTTCATCCCAATATGCCAAGGTTTTCCAGTTCTATCCTAGTCAGGTTCCATACAAGAATTAAGCAATGAATGTATAAACAAATGTAACAACAAATCGATGTTTCGCCCTTCCTCTGTGTGTAAAACTCAGTAAATATTTTTTTAAATGAGTCAAAGATACGTAATTATAAGTTGCAGTTTCAGTACTGAGCAGGTTAAATTAAACTAACTCACCCACAGAAAACTACTATACACTCTGGACAAAATATAAAAAATCTTTATAGGATCTGGAGAGTAACTAAAAACACGCAACTAGAGGATCCGACTCTGAGAGAAAGGAACTGCCCCGGGGATTCATGTGGGAGGATGCGCATTAATACTGCCTTTCTCCTGAAAGCACTCTTCACGCCATGTACACAGTTTTATTGGCCTGAAATGTAAGAGATGGAGCTTAGAACTGCTGGAGTGGTTCGAAATCAAAGAAGAAAAAAATCCCAGAAATGAAAGAGTCACATACGAAGGATCTCCAAAATCAGCATGTAATCTCCTCTCAAACACTGTTGTGGCATGTGCAGTGGAGATGCCAGAAGTCTCAATGGGAAGTATCAGCTAGAAGGCCAAAAGAGCTGAGACGAACATGGGGTGGTGAAGTTAAAGTCATGCCAATTTATAAGGGCCACATTTTATGAATAAAACCAATAAAGCATAAGGGCTTCATCTCAAACTGAATGTAAAACCAAAAGAGATCCACACTAAAAAGTAAAACCAAACTACCACAAATTTTAAGGTGTCAGGATATAATTTAATTAACTGCTGGGAGAAACATTAAATACATTTCTGGAAAAGATTAATAGAAGGCAGAGTCTCTCCAATGTCTAATTCAAAATGTCTAGCATACTATCGAAATTTCTAGACATGTGTGTAACTAACATAGAGAAATGTTCTGAGGAAGAAAGAAAAAATCTATAGAAACTGACCTCAACATATATCCAATACTGAACTAGCAGACAAGAGCTTTAAAGCAGCTAATGAAAATAAGTACAATCACTTAATGAAAAAGATGGTCATAATAATCATACAGATGGAGATATTCAGCAGACAAGTGGAAAATATGGAAGAGAATCAAAATAAAACTCTAGAACTAACAAGAAATTAAAATATGAAATAAAATTCAGGGCATGTGCTTAACAGCACATTGGAGATCAATCACAAGGGAAGGGTTAGTGAAGCTAAAAATTGGCCTTGAGCTGCAATTGAGGAACAGAAAGAAAAGTGATTGAAGTAAAATGCTCACAGCCTCATGGACAGGTGAGACAATACAGAAAGGTCTAATACGCATGTAAATAAACATAGCCAGAGAAATATTCTATGGGAAAACAGCAAAACTTTCCTGAACTAGAAAAAATATATAAACTTGAATCTCCTAGACACTTTACAATCCTGAGCATGATAAATAAAAGGAAAGTCACACCTGAACATACCAAACTTCTAAAATATTTAAAGAGGAAGCCTTGAAAGACAAGAGGGGAAAAAAGTAGACATAAATTATATCCAATTTCTCCTCAAAAATCAATAAAAACCAGGAGTCACTGAGATTGTTAAAGTCAAAACAAAAGCCATTTACAAACTCCACAGAATTCTATATCCAGGGAATATAACCTCTAAAAATAAAGATGAAATGGCCATACATAGATAAAGGCTCACAGAATTTACTGCCAAGAGAACTGCACCACAGAAATGCCAAATGAACTTCTTAGGCTGAAGAAACATAACACCAGATGGAATCCTTAAACTACAAAGAAATAAAAAGCAGTAGAAATAGTAGATATGTGGATACAACTAAAGATAATTTTTCTGTCCCTTAATTTCTTTTTAAAAACTAATTCTGAAGGCAAAATTTCTAATATACAACATGATGAGTTTACAACATCAATATAAAGTATAAGACAACACTACACAAAGTATGGTGTAGGTAAAAAAGCTGATGCAAAATTCCTACATTTTGCTTGAAGTAGTACAATACTGATGCAGGAGGACAATTAAATAATTTAAGTATGCATATATATATATATACCTAGCATAATGTTCTTAAAAATAATAGTAGTATAATTAAAAATACAATTTAAAGCCAATAGAGTAATTAAAATGGAATACTAATGCATAGTTGATACAGAATTATGATCAACCCAGAGGAGAGGAAAGAAGGCATAGGAGAGAAGGCAAAGTAATTTGGGAAAAGGAGAATCTGAATGACAAGTTAATAGACCCAAATCCAACCATATCGATAATTATATGTAAACTAAAAATCTGATTTAATAGATACAAATAATATAGTTATTATATTAGTAATATTAGATTAAAATTTAAAAAGCAAGACTACCCAGCTTCAAGGAGTACACTACAATTTTAAATATTCATGTACATAAGAAGTACATGAATGGAAAAAAGATATACAATTCAAATAATAAGTAGAATAAAGTTGGTCTGCTTGTATTACTACAAGACACTGTAGAACTCAGGATAAAAGAATTGAAAAATAGAGGGACATTTCACAATGTTAAAATTCAATAACAATCTTAATTTGTATGTACCTAGTAAAAAGGTGAACAATACATTAAAATTATCAGAAGCAAGTAGAGAAATAAACTGACCTACAATTATAGTTGCAGATTTTTACATTCTCTCTAATACCTGATAGCAAAACTTCGTATTGCTAAGATGTCCATTCTGCACCATGTAATCTACAGATGTACTATCATCCTAACAAAAATCCAAACAGGCTTTTTTTCTTTTGCAGGGATTAACAAAAGTTATTCTTTTTTTGAAAATGTAAAGAACTTAGTATAGACATAATTAAAAAACAAAATGACAAATAATTTTATGATTTTAACATAATAATAACATAGTAATCAAGAGAGTTTGGTATATTTTTTAGTGTAACCAACAACAAATAGATTAATGGAACAGAAGAGGAAGTCTAGAGTTAGATCCATATACATACAATCAATTGCTTTCTGCAAAAGAGTGAAAGCAATTAATTTGGGACAGGAAAGTCTCTTCAACAAAACAAGCTGGACCTACAAAATAAACAGATGAAAATAAACTTTGCCTCCTACTTCACACTACATAAAAATCAATTTGATATATGAATACATCATTGACTAAAACATAAAAGCTAAAACAATAAACCTTCTGGAAGAAAACAAGCAATATATTCATGACCACAGTGTAGGCAGATTTTTTTTACAATAAAAAGGCATAAACACTTTTTAAAATAAATATATTGGACTTCATCAAATCAAAACCTTCTGCTCATTCAAACATTCTACCCATCAATTATAAAAAGACAAACAGGCACCCTAAATGGCCAAAAGACTTGGACAGATGAAACACAATATAAGACATATGAATGGCCAACAAGCACACGAAAAGAAGCTCAGTATCATGAGGCATCAGTGAAACACAAATTAAACTAGAGTGGCAACATCAGAAAGATGATGGCAGTTAAGACTGTGAGGATGTAGAGCAGTTAGGTCACTCTTACATTGCTGATGGGAGTATAAAATGATACAATTAATTCAGAAACTGTCCAGCTGTCTTTTATAACATTAAACATATACGTATCATACAACCTGGTAATTCCACTCCAAACTATTTGCCCAAAGAAATGAAAACATATGTGCATAAAAATGCTTGCACAATAATGTTTCTAGCAGCAGATTCATAATAGCCCCATACTGGAAACAATCCAACTGTCCATTAGGAGGAGAATGGATAAACAAATTGTGATATATTAATACAATAGAATTCCACTCAGTAATAAAAATAATGAACTACCAATGTGTGTAAACCTGCAGATGAATTTTACAAACATGGGAAGTAAAAAAAGCCACACCAAAAGAGGACATACTGAATAATTCCACTTACCTGAAGGTAAAGAACAGGAAAAACTAATGCGTTGTGATAAATATCTAAAGAACATGATAGAGTATAACTGGAAAAGGGAATGAAGAAACTTTTAGAATGATGAACATGTTCTGTATCTTGATGAAACTTAAAGTAACCTTCATTAACAGACATTCATTAATACATTCATCAATATTCACCAGGTTGGACACTTACATCTATGCATTTCACGGTATGTAAAATTTACCTTGATAAAAAAGATATGATTATTTCAGTTTGATATTTATTTCAAAATTAACTTTTAAAATGTAAACCTTATGAAACACATTACCAAACAATTACTGAGATATTAGCTAATTTGAAAGAGCAAACAAAAATATGAGATCTGTGATATTCTAGAATTTGAACAGACATTACAACCACCACTGAAGTATTCCTATAATTTTTAGCTTTTGTGTTCACAAGAAGACACGTTAAGAAGTTAACCTCTGACCCTAAAATGATCCTTTCAGTCTTTGTAACTGAAGGGAACAGAGTTCTTAAGATTCAGCAGTTTTCTGTAATATTAAAGAATTCTTCCTCATCATTGTAGGTGAGGGTTTTTTTAACCAAAAATATCAAGTATATGGCATATGAGGGAAATAATATCATGAAAAACAGGTGTTATCACTGCATTTTTATTTTTGACATATAAGAAGCTGTATATATTTAATATATATAAATTGATAGGTTTGAAGATAAATATATAACCATAAACCAATACCACAATCTATGCCATAAATATGTTCATTACCTACAAACTATCACTGTTTTTTAAAGTGACACAAGTATATTTAACCAACAGTGTACGTTCTTCCTTCTTGTTATAATGATATTTATATGATAGCGTAATATAGAATGTTTCCCAGCTCCTTCTATAATTCTTGCTAAAGCAGTTCTTAATGATAAGCTCTTAATTAGAATAATTAGAAGTGATATGAAACTTAAGTTTAAGATCCAAAATTACTAAAACTTATAGAAAAGAAAATCTCAACAATCACCAATAATTATAATTTAAATTTTCAACATGATGTCAATTTTAAGTATAAAACTAAATGATTATTACAATTTCTACTTCTTCTCAAGATTTATAAAAGTCAGTTGTTCAGCAGCAGCACAGGATATTTACTCTATGTGCAGAAATATTATTGTAGAAATAAGGTTAGAGTCTATTTAGATTTAATACAAATCCATGCACTGTGAAGCTAACAGCATTTCTGAGTCACAAAGATGATAAAGACATGAGGAGAAGGGTTTACTTTCGTTTAAAAATATATGAACACTGCACTTCTATCAAAGGTTATAGTATACCATCTGAGCCACTTCCAGGCTTAAATTGTTGTATCTTTCTTCCATACATGAGAATAAAATGAGTGTATCACAAAATACGCTGGAAACTTGATAATAATATTTGGTAGGTTGTTGGAACCATGGAAAGATTTATTATTTGGGGGAATAAGTGTACAAGATTAAACAAAGAATAATATAGCACAATATGTTATCATTTGAAATTATTTTGGTTTTTAAATTGCATGGAGTACATCTATGATAATTAAGGCCTATTAAAGTGAAAAGTGGAGAATGTAAAGCAATACATATCAGATAATTTCTAATAAGGGATCAGGATAGTGGTGCTTCAGTGAAATTAATTGTTTTGTTGCTCTGCACTTACACTCAAAGATCTGGATAACCCAGGAAGGAGCTATTCTAAGGAGAGACTTCTCATGAGGAAAAGTGATCAGAGTTCCTTATCGAAAGTCAATACGGTTGAGTGGTACTAGCAACTTGAAAACACAAACAGAACGTGAGGGCATACAGCACTGTCTTTTCATCACACTCTGTCCCCGACAAGCAGTAGAATGACTGGAACATAGAGGTCAATAAATACTGGTGAATAAAAAGAGCAAATGAAATTATGGCGAAAATTTGAGACAGGATAAAAAAATCAGTTCATTACTGATTCTTATGGAGGTTGACCTCTCCAGATAAATGTTACAAATCATGCCTTGATAAAGAAAAAGGAGTATCTTGGTTATTTAGGTTGAGATGGAGTAATGGTTAGAGTGCGGATCTGGAAGAAAAGGCAGATGGAGTGTGGGAAGAGTGCCCTGGCACTGGCCAGATAAGCAGCAAGGGCAACCTATGTGTTCTGTCTGAGCCTCACCCAAAATGGGGGTATGCTGCATTGTATTATGTGGAATAATTGTAGGAATCTATGCAAAGTGTTCAGCACAGTTAGTAGTAATAGCTCAAGAACTGTTTATTATCATTATCATCATCATTGCTATTATTATTAGTACCAAACTGAACTACTAAAACCTCTCACTTTAAGTCAATTTAAGTAGCTGCAATATTTTCAGTGGGTGGATCAAAGGAAAAAGTGCTTAGCTCCTGATTTTGAACAGTTAGGATGCCTTAATTTTTATGTCTACATGGACCATTTATTTTAGGCCATTCCTAGTTATACATCTGAGTTGCCTTATACCCCTTTATATATAAAGGGATGTAAAATCATCTACCTAGTCATAGGAATTCCCTCCCCACTTCACTTTCAGAAGGGAAGTTTACTCTCAGTCCTTTACTCCATCAGATCTACTACTATTGTCCTTTGTTTTTCCCTCATTAGCTGCCTGCATTTCATAAAAAGAACGCCCCGTTCTGACATGAGCAAAGAATGCCGGCCCCACATATCCCTTCCCTTGTCCCACTCATGCCCACTGACACTCACACGCATTAGCACAGCTTCTGGGAGATGTGTTCTTAACATCTCAAGTTATAATTCTGATGGCATTTCTCACAGAATCTGTGCTAGGGCTCACTAGAAGTCTGTCTGTTAATATTAACCCCATGCTTCACGAATAAATACTATTTATAAATTATAAGTAATTTCCTGGTGTAGGTTAAAGCACTAACCACTGTTAGTTTTAAAGAGAAAATAATTTCAATGTTTAAAACAATGTATTGCAGTTTGACAACAAGTGCTGGCGAAGATGTGGAGGAAAAGGGAATCCTAGTGCACTGTTGGTGGGAATGCAGACTGGTACAGCCACTGTGGAAAACAGTACAGAATTTCCTCAGAAAATTAAAAATGGAACTGCTTTAGGACCCAGTGATTCCACGACTGGGAATATAACCTAAGAATCTCGAATAGCCAATTCAAAAAACTTATGCGCCCTTATGTTCATAGAAGCATTATTTACAATAGTCAAGTGCTGGAAGCAGCCCAAGTGCCCATCAGTAGATGAGTGGATTAAAAAATTGTGGTACATTTACACAATGGAATACTACACAGCAGAAAGAATAAGGAAGCCCTACCTTTTGCAATAGCATGGATGGAACTGGGGTCTATTATGCTAAGTGAAATAAGCCAAAAGAACAAATACATAAGACCTCACAACTGGAATCTAATGAACAAAATAAACTAATGAGAAAAGCAGAATCAGAAACATGGAAACATGAAACAGACAGAAAGCTGTAGGAGGGGAGGAGTGAGATGGGGAATGGTGGAAAGAAGGGGAAGGGATTAGTCAAAGAACAGGTATGAATGACTCATGCACATGGACAACAACAGAAAGGGGTCTGATTGTAGGCGAGAGGGGCAGGATGGGTGGATGGGGGGATTGAGACAACTGTAATAGAACAATAAAAACATAAATAAAATTTAAAAATAAAACAATGTATTACAGTTTGAGAATAAATCTCTCCTTAATGGATAAAGAATTAACTATTTTTTCCTATTTCATAGAAGCAAAATCTTTCAACATTACAAAAAATGACTTCCCCAAAAATATTATTTTATAACAGATTTTCCTCTTGTATGTGGTGCTAGAAACTTTTCTCTTGAAAAAGAGAAACAGATCATGAATTGGTATACAAAAGATCACAAAAGAGCTTCAGGTCTTTTCTTCGCTCACCAATTTCTAACTTTGGTATACTTGCTTTCCTTTCCTTTCCTATTCATAAAAAAGGGAAACTAGATCTTCCAAAGAAAACTTCTATTAAGATTTCTGGAATACTCATAGATAAGGATTTGACAGAAATGTTGCATCTTTTCAACACTCAGCTGAATCTCCAATTCTTTGTCTTTAAAAATGTAGAATTTGGCCCTGGCTGATGTGGCTCATTGGTTGAGTGCCAGCCTGTGATTCAAAGAATTGCTGGTTTGATTCCCAGTCTAGGGCACACGCCTGGGTTATAGGCCAGGTCCCCAATAGGGTACATGTGAGAGGCAACCACACATTTATGTGTCTCTCCCTCTTTCTCCTTCCCTTCCCTGTCTAAAAAAAAGTAAATATTTTAAAATAAAATATTTTAAAAAGTAGAGTTTATTTACCTAAAAAATCCAAAGGTTAAATTAAAGGAATATATGATTCTAAAAGCACAAAAAGGAACCTACATCAGTTTTTCCCTCAGCCAACACTTCATCCACTTTCAAAGATAATCTGACAACAAACAGTGAAAGCTATGAAAAATAAGTAAAAATTATAATTAATGTGCCATCGTTATTACTATTATGCATATACTGACTTAATTTTTAAAATTTTAAACAAATAAAAAATGCTCAATGAGTTACATTCTAAAAATAAAAATACCAAAAATACTAAATCCTCTTCAATGTTTACTTAATATTTGTTCACTCTTCTGATAAATTATAAAATTATTTAGACATTAAATAAAGAATAAACTGAGTCCTATTTTGCAATCAAATTTTGTGGTATTTTTAACTGTTGATAGATATTCAGTATTTATGTACAACTATTAAAATAAAAAATGGGTTTCCTAGCACACCAGTAAAAAGAAGAAAGAGGCAATAAAGAGAAAAGATAAATCTATTACCAGTTTTTTTTTTTGTTTGTTTGAAAAATACCTGTCAACTACTAGAAGAACAACAGTTAGGTTAAAGAAAAAAGACAAATCCAGCAGAAGCAAATTATCTCTGAAATCCACTAAAATTTCCAAAATAAGAAGCCTTGCTATTCTGACTATTGTGGCTGCCGTATGTGCCTGCAGGAATCCCCAAAGACAAGAATGGAGTCTTTCAAAACCTCTGATTACACCCCAGTTTTAGGCCCACCTCAGGCAGCCTGAAGGTTCTGTTAATCAATTAGCTGAGGTCTGTGCTAAGCCAGAAAGAGAGCACTGTAAGAAGAGAGGCTGGAGCACATGGAACAAAGCTATCTATTGCAGTGATGAGCTTTTCTTGTGCATATGCACACAGGCCATTGTTCCTTTCTTAAAGAATCACATTAATCAATGTTCAGAGACCGCACCTCCAAAATAGAGAGCTGGCTGTTCATCAGTGATTTATTACAGAACCCAACATGCATTTGACATGAAACAAGTTGGTAGTTTGGAAGCTGCCACAGGAGGGGGCAGGGCAGGTTTGGAGTGCGAGGGGTGCTAATGCAGACAGACACACATCAATTTTAGCAGTCAGAAAAATACTGCTGCTGACAATTAGAGTTACGGACATCCCTGCTTGCTTGAAGGTCAAATGTATTATTTTGATCAGCAGAATTAGGGAAATACTGAGACTCTAAACTTGAAAGGTAAGAAAAGAAAAGGAGAGAGACAGAGAAAGAAAAGAAATCCAAGGTGGGGAAGGTTGTAATCAATGAAAGAGGACTTCCTTGTTTTCCAGAACGGTTGAAGCTTTTAAAATGAATTCTTGTTCATAAAACATATTTTTAAATTCTTTCATTGGAAAGAAAACCATTATCTATCCACTGCTTCTTTATAGGTGAAACATTATAAAATCCAATATAAAATAAAATATAAATTTCAAAATAAGGTATGCTGCACTAATTGAATATTCTCTTGTTTAACTGAATGACCAGAAATGACCAAATCAGTTAGAAAGGAACAGTTTTCTTGGGGGAAATCATACGTGCTTTGGCAGGGTTTGGCATTATCATCACAAATGTTCATCAAGGAAATTTTACTTGAGCAGAAAACAATGGTTGTATGGCAGGGGTTGTTTCAATCAAGATATAATCTTTTGAACCAAAAGCCAGTTTTTAGAATAACAGTCACAGATTTTAAGACAAAAGCCTATATACAACATTTAATATGTTTTAGATGACTTAACTTGGCAACAGGAGTAAATTTTTCTGAATTGGGACCCTCCTAGAAAATAAGGATCATACTTTTGTCATATACTTAGAAGCAATCCTCAAAATTTCAAAGATGGGAAGAAAGAACATTTAATTAATGCTGTTAGATAAAAGTAATTATTCATCACCATTCACGTATCTTCAACTGCTCAAGACATCAAAACCTTCAGAGACTTAAGACTATAAGAAACAGCTGCTTTTGGCCAATTATGTTCTGGGCTGCCAAGATTCATAATACTCAAACAGTTCTTTTTCCCTATTAAAACGGGAAATTATTCAAATAGGTATGTTGACTGTACCAGGAATTTTAACTGGACTTAAAATAAAAGAATCTACCCAAAGAGGATTATATTTTCCTTTCTTTGCTTTAGCTTCCTCAACTGTAAAATGTGATAATAGTATTAAATGACAGGGTTGTTCTACTAAGTGCTCAATAACTGTTACCATTTGTTTAAATTTTTAAATATTTGTAACGTTATTTTCAATTACAGTTTGCATTCAATATTGTTTTTCATTGATCAATGTAGTAATTTCATCAAGGATTTATAAATTCTTTCCCAGTGAAGTTATTACATCTGTCCATCTTGTATTCATACAGAAATAACAGTAGGGAGAGGGGCCTGGGAGAGGAATGCCTGGGGATTCAATTCTTGCGAGGCGCATCAGCAATCCCAGCCACAAGCCCATCTGCCTACACAACAGTACCCTTAATTGACAACTGAATGGAGTCAGAACTGCAAAGGTAAGAGATTCACTCTTATTAGTTGTGTGTGCAGACAAGGATGCAGGTACCTGTACGTACATACTCTCACACATGAGGTTCTGCGATCTATAATCCATAGATATATATATTTCTGTTAGAAAACAATTTGGTGTAGTTGTGAAAGTGACCCGTATCTCACCCTTCTCATCCTATACCTTGAGGGTCTAGACTAGTGGTTTTTAAACCTGGTTGAACAATGGAATCACCTGGGATCTTTTACAAATCCCAAGCCCAAGTCACCCCTCAACTCAATTCATAATCTCTGAAGAGGAACACAAGCATCCATATTTTTAGAAGTCTTTTCAGGTGATGGATTATAGGGTACAGATAAATCTGGGAACTATAAAAGTATCAAAAGAAATTTTCAAGCAGGTAGCCTAGGAATAGCCCCTTTGTGTATCTTTGTGTATCTCAAGCATTTAGCATAGTTGTTTTGTTAATTTTGTTCATCGGCTCACTTTAAAGAATGCAAAAAAAAGTTCAATTAAAATCTTAAATTAATATCATTTGAGTGAGAACATGTGTGATACACTTAGGTTAATATGAAAGCACCTGGATAGCCAAGAACACAATTTATTTTTTATTATAAAATGCTATAATATTTATTTAAAGTTGATATGTATTAAAAATCTGTAAAATGAATCAACATTTATAATATGTTTTTCAATAAAACTGCTAACTCAATTCATCTAAGAAATAAGAAGAAAACATTATGGCCACTGTTAAAATTTTAAAAGTGCTGTATCACTAATAGATCCTCATTCTCGAGTGGAAACAAAAAGGGTGATATGACAAGGAGGTGTTCAGATTTTTGACTTGGATATACCAAATGCCTGTTAATTTACACCTTATACAGTAAATGGGAGAACTCCAATTGTAGTTAATAAACAAAACTATAGATAAATTTTAATGAAATTTTTAATAAATGGCATTCCTGTCAGCTTTCAGTTACTTTGTAAACAGAAGGAGGAAACCAAAGGTTGAAATGGGCACAATCCAGGTAATTGGCAGAGAGAGTAGGCAGAGTGTAACACGTCCAACAACATTCAGGCTCTATCCACGATCCAGCACATTCGTTCTTTTCTCTCACTTTCATTTGATTCATTCCCAATGCTCCATGCCAGGACTAGTATTCCTATGTTCACCAAATTCTAGAGTCATTAACTGGCTCAGTTTTAAAATGTTAAATATTCTTTGATCTATACTGATCATAGAATTATCACAGTACTCTCTTTTTTTATTAAAAGATAAAGCAATCAGAGGCTGAGAGATAACTTAAATAGGTGAATGCATTTTCTGAAGATGGAAATCCAAGCTCCTGTAAAAATGTCATGATATGTGACTTCATATACCTGGTAACCATTAAAATTGTATCTTCCATTACAAAAAAAAAAAAAAAACCCTATTATGACCCTAACTAACTTATAAAAGTGATTATTATTTTATGGTAATATGTTTTAAAATTATAGTAAATAGTTATTTCTGTGCTCTTCAATATTCAGTGGGTGGATGCATGGCTATACCACACTACAGGTGGTGAGTGGACTTGAGTTCTAGTTCACATACTCCTGTTCTGTGTGAGACAGTGTCTAGGAACTGGGAAAACTGAGGCTGTTTACTCTCTAAACATAAAATTTTCAAACACTGCTATGAACAAAAAAAGAAATGATTTAAAAGTAAATATTTTATATTCAAAAGCTGATATTACACATTATGCTTTCATTTAGATAGTAAAAGAAATGCAAATGCAGCATGCATTTACAGATTTTTAATCACTATTTCTCTTTTTATTTGCCTATTTTTTTTGAAACAGTGATTGTTTCCTTAAAAAACACATCACCCAGAAAGGCATACATCCTGTAGAATAAAGGCAACCTCTCAGAATTTGACAATATGATAGGTTAGCAGTTGGAATTTAAATAAGGATAGAATGTTGATAATTATGAATTATATTATGAAATGAAATTGCTTTCAACAGAATCACTTTTGCTTTAGGACTTCTTGTCCACACACAGTCCAGAGCAGTGCAGTTGGTCTCCCGGTACCAGGCAGGAAAGCCTTTGGGACTCTGGATGTGTGAGGCTATTATTTCTGCGCTTTGGCAGTAAGAAATATGATCTGTGCCCCAGGAAAAACGCTGAAACCAGAAGACACAGTAATTTAAGGCTCAACCACAAGAAAACAGAAAGTTCAGTTACACGTAATTGCACTTCTCGAAGACAGAATCAATACCAACATATTAACAAGTAGTTGTTATATTAATATTTAATTTAGTTTGCCAATGAAGTTCTTTATGAATATAAATTTCACAATTTCTTTTATTTTTAATGTCCATGTAAACAGAATATAAACAAGAAAATCACTGCTAAATATTAATTCTCAAAAATATATGCATAAAAGCATGGATCTTAAATTATTATTGAACATTCAAAATATTTTGATAGACCTAACACTATAAGCTTTTAAAGTTCCTAAACTGTATATATGATATAAGAACTTGCATGATGTTCTTCATGAAAATGTTGGCTGCCAAATTACCTAAAAATTTTCTATTAAAAATGCACTGGTATGTAAAATTAAATTCTGTTGAACATTTTTAAAGATTTCCTGGATTTTTTACACAAAATGGCATTTTCACAAATATCAGTTTCTATTCCTTTCATTTTTACCTACATACGTGCCTTAAAAATGAGTGTTATCCAAATGAATGCTTAAGTATGCAGATGTTCGCCCATGATTTTTGACTGCTGAAAATATTCCAAAGTGATTTTTTATATTTCTTTAAAAACAGAAAAATATTATTTGAATTAGAGAGCATCTCAACTGATTTTTAACATAAAATAAAAATGTTATATATTTTTCCAAAATAAATGTCATGTTCTATACAAAGAACACAAATTGGAAGCAAATAGTTTTATAGTATAAATCTGACAGAAGTTACAAAAAAGTAAAAGATAAAGACAGAAAATAAAATCAAACCCTGTTATTCATCTCATCTGTCTCTTTCCCATTATCCATCCATGGAGACATTAACTGCCTCACTACAGAGAGAGGAATTGCTTGTTCATTTATTGTGAGAATCTTTTTCTGGTAAGTGGCAATTTGCATCCTCATGAGCAATGTACGGCAATGGCTCATCTGGTCCAATGCAGTATGCAATTTTGCACACAATGTCATGCTGACCTGAAGTAACTAGGATATATGGCTTCCACAGGAAATATAATGGGTAAGGGGAATATCCACATTCACATCTTCCAGGCCACAATTTCATTATGCCGTGACAATCAAGAGCACAGCAGATGCCACACCTGCAAATATTAGGAAGTTAATTAACCAATAAAATATCATCAGGGACTTCCATGCAACTAACAAAAATAATAACAAAGTTCACTCAGATTACAGACTGTAAAAGTTACATAGAACTCTTCAACATTTACAAAGAAAAAGATTTAATAATGCATGGGAGTATATCCTGAAGAAATTTTTCTTTAAAATAAAGTAAATATAGAGAAGCAATGTAAAATATTAAAACCTACTACTAATTATAGATAATTTCTCATATCCAGTAGGGATTTTTAAAATAATGCCAGTTACTTTAAACCACTCTTTTAAATTGTCAAAAAGCTTTTAAAATTATTTTTTACTAAAATGAGGGAAATTTGATTACAATGGGAGTAATGTATCTTTCTCTAACAGCAATAATTTAAACCTGTGAAAAGCGAGGACTGACAGACATAAATTGGCTCCTGTCTTTTGATATTTAGAAGATGCATTAGCTCTCTTTTCTTGACAGAATATAGTATTCCATAGGTAGATAAGACCCCATCAAATGCCTCACTAATAACTTTCGTGATTGCCCATCTTTCTATTGCAAGTGGCCACTTTCCAGTTGTTCTCTTTCTGTCATTTAGTGCTGGAGAGAGGAAAAACTGTTTTGATGAAATGTAAGTGTCCTTTATAGTTCTCTGCAGAAAATTACAGTTTATTTCTCGTACTGGTCCCCAGGTCCATCTCATATTCTTTTTTTTTTTTTTTTCTTTTTTTTTTTTTTTTTTTTTATGGAAATTTTATTTTATTTTATTTTATTTTTATCAGTATTTTTTAATTGTTGATATTGTACAGTTTTCTGTCTTTTACCCCGCCCCAGCCCACCACCCCAGCCCTCCCCACCTTCCTCCCATTTCCACCCCCCCATAGTTTTTGTCCATGAGTCCTTTATACTTGTTGCTCTAAACCGTTCCCCTTTTCCCCTGAAATTCCCTCCCCTCCCACTCTGGACACTGTCAGACTGTTCTCAAATTCAGTGTCTTTGTTTATATTATGCTTGTTTGTTTGTTTTGTTGATTAGCTTCCTGTTAAAGGTGAGATCATATGGTATTTGTCTTTCATTGCCTGGCTTATTTCGCTTAGCATGATACTCTCCAATTCCTTCCATGCTGTCGCAAAGGGTAGGAGCTCCTTCTTTCTTTCTGCTGCATAGAATTCCATTGTGTAAATGTACCACAGTTTTTTGATCCATTCATTAACTGATGGGCACCTAGGTTGCTTCCAGCACTTGGCTATTGTAAATTGTGCTGCTATGAACATAGGGGTGCATAGAATCTCATATTCTAAAATCCTTAATAAACACAAACTCAAAAAAAGTAACAGAATTCAGGCAACCACTTAATCCCACCAATCCATGACCATTTGATATTTTAAAATATTTAATGATTTTCAAAGCTACTGAAAGGGCAAAATATCTTCTACACTCTGTAAAATAAATATTTTTAATCTTATAAGAAGCCATAAATAATTAAGTGAACTAAAATGTATACCAATGTTTTTAAATATGTGGTAAAGCAGAGGTATATTTAAACATGCAAATCATGTTTGAAATAAAAGAATAATTTTAAGCTCTATTTTAGGTCAAAGACTTTTCTCATGTACACTACTATCTCCATAGAATAAAGCCCTTTCTAATTTGCAAAGATTAGAGATTTTGTGCAACTAAACTGATTAATTTTGCCTATCCTCTGCTGGCTTTATTACACGAGTATAACATTTTATGTAACGAAATTTTAATTTTGTATTTTCTTAAGAAGGCAAATTAATACAAAATTTTTCTTAAATGGAAAAAGTTAAAACATTTATTTATTGTTAAAGACACATTTTCTCGTATTGTCCTAAAATTGCAAGCTTTACAGTTTTATTCTGCCAGTAGTTGATTTTCCTTTACTTCTAAGTCATTATGGCCAAATTGAAAAAGCTTTTGAAATTTGCTTGTTTATATATACAGGGTTCAAAAACTACTCTCATAAGGGAGAGGTAGTCATAACTTAATGGGGCAAACAAGAACACAATTCTCTTCCAATATACACAAATAAATAAAAACCATAAATATAATTAATGTTTGCCACTTTTTATTAATATAATCCTTGATAAGGTACATTCTTTTGAATCCTCTTTTATACCTTCAAATGCCATGCACACCATAAATATTATGGTTTTTCAACTTGGCCATCTGAAAGTGTTAGCGACTAACAATTAAATACTTTCTCCACACTTAGTCTAATTTACTTTTGGAAGCTTTGTCCTGCAACACACCCATTCGAAACACCTGCTTCCCAGCTTAACTTCAAAGGCATATTTCATATGAAAGCATCTGAGAGGAGGAGGAAAAAATGACACCACACATGTTTTACTCTCCATTAAAAAAGTATAAAATAAGCAAATTTAGATTCCATTTCTTTAAAAAATAAGGCAATTTAAAAAGTTAATAAATATGTCTTGCAAAGAGGACTTTTAAAATTGTTGACTGTCTTCTTTGGTACGTTCTTTTTTTTAAATTAAATTTATTACTATGACAAAATTATATAGGTTTCAAGCATACATTTCTGTGATCAGTATCCTGCTTTGTGTACCCACCATCAGAAGTCAAACCCATCTTCTGGCACCATATATTTAGCCCCCTTTATCCCACCACCCCCCAGTCCCTTCCCTCTGGTAACAACCATACTATTGTCTGTGTCTATGAGTTCAGTTTCATATCCCACATACGAGTGAAACCATGTGGTTCTAAGTTTTCCGTGACTTATTTTACTTAGCATAATATTCTCAAGGTCCATCCATTTTGTCGCAAATGGCAGTATTTCATCTTTTCTTATGGCTTAGAAATATTCCATAGTATATATGTACCACATCTTCTTTATCTAGTACTCTACTCAAGACCATTTTGGTTGTCTCTATGCCTTGGCCACTGTGAATAATACTGCCACAATGAATACAGGGGTGCATATAAAGTTTTGGGGTAGATACCCAGGAGGAGGATTGCTGGGTCATATGGTAACTCTATTCTTAACTTTCTGAGGAAGATCCATACTGTTTTCCATAGTGTCTCTAACGGTCTACATTCCCACCAGCAGCGAATGAGGGTTCCCTTTTCTCTACAACCTCTCTAGCACTTGTTATTACTTGTATTGTAGATTATAGCTATTCTAACAGGTGTGAGGTGGAAGCTCATTGTAGTTTTGATTTGCTTTTCCCTAACACCTAGTGAAGTTAAGCATCTATTCATGTATCTGCTGACAGTTTGTATGTCTTCTTGGGAAAAGTGTCTCTTCGGATTATCTGCTCTTTTTTTAATTGCATTGTTTGTTTGGTGTTGAGTTGTATTTCTTGTCATATCTAACACACAGCCCATTGTCATAGATGTGTGTTTTTGGCTCTTTTGTCAAAAAAGTATTTGACCATATACGCGTGATTTTCTTTCTGGGCTGTCAATTCTGTTCCACTGGTCTGTATGTTTGGTCTTCTGCCAATACCATGCTGTTTTGATTATCATAGCTCTGTAGTATACTTTGAAGTCAGGTAATGTGATGCCTTCAGTTTTGTTCTTTTTTTCTCAGGATTGCTTTGGCTATGTAGAGTCTTTTGTGGTTCTATAGAGATCTGAATATTGTATGTTTTATTTCCTTTAAAAGTAACAGTCTGACAGTGACCGGAGGGGAGAGGGGAGGGAATTTCAGGGGAAAAGGGGAATGGTTTAGAGCAACAAGTATAAAGGACACATGGACAAAAACTATGGGGGGTGGAAATGGGAGGGAGGTGGGGAGGGCTGGGGTGGTGGGCTGGGGGGGAGTAAAAGACAGAAAACTGTACAATATCAACAATTAAAAAAATACTAAAAAAAACCACACACATGCAAAAAAATAAAAAAATAAAAGTAACATTGGGATTTTGATGGAGATTGAAATAAACCTGTATATTGCTTTGGATAATTTGGCAATTAACTATGTTAATTCTTCAAATCCATGAGCATGAGTAACTTTCCATTGCATTGTGTCCTTCACATTCTTTGCTAAGTTTATTCCTAAGTATTTCATTCTTTTGGTTGCAATTGCAAAATAATTTTTTCATTTACTTTTCTGAAGTTTCATTGCTAGTATACAGGAAAGCAGTGGATTTTTGTACATCAATTTGTTACCCTGAAACTTTACTGTATTTGTTTATTGTTTCTAATACATCTTTGATGGAGACTTTAAAGTTTTCTACAGAAAGATTCATGTCATCTGCAAAAAGGTAACACTTTTATTTCTTTATTCTCAATTTGGATGCTTTTTTCCTGTCTGACTGGGACTTCCAGAACTATGTTGAATAAGAGTGGTGAGAGTGGGCATCCTGTCTTGCTCCTAATTTTAGAGGAAAAGCGTTCCATTTTTCACCAGTGAGTATGATATTGGCTGAGGGTCTGTCATATATGGCCTTTATTATGTTAAGGTATTTTCCTTCCATACCAATTTTATTGAGTGTTTTAATCATAAATGAATGTTGTATCTTATCGAATGCATTTTCTGCCTGTATTGATAAGATCATATGATGTTTACCCTTTGCTTGGTTAATGTGGTATATTTCATTGATTGACTTGCATATGTGGCACCACCCTTGTGCCCCTAGAATGAGCCCTACCTGATCGTGATGTATTGTTTTTTAAAGTATTGTTGTATTCGACTGGCTAGTATTCTGTTTAAAATTTTTGCATCTGTATTCATTAAAAATATTGGTCTGTAGTTTCCTTTTCATGTGTTATCCTTGCCAGGCCTGGTATCAGGATTTTTGTTGGCCTCAAAAAATGTGTTAGGAAATATTGCCTCTTCAGTTTTTTGGAAGAGTTTGAGAAGGATAGGTAGTAGATCATCTCTGAATGTTTGGTAGACTTTACTAGTAAAGACACCTGGTACTGGGCTTTTCTTTTTGGGAGGTTTTTGATGTTTTGTTTTGTTTTGTTTTTCAATTTCCTTAGTGTTGCTCAGTCTATTTAAAATTTCCAATTCATAAGTCAGTCTAGGCAGATTATATGAGGATTGTCCAGAAAATATCCAGTCATGTGCTATGAAGAAGAGAGACATTTACTGAAGAAGATGCAAGTTACAAGAACTATTGTACATAGGACAATGATGCCTCAGTCACCTTCAAAGTCGGCACCTTGGGACCTCATATAGTTCTCCCAACTGCTATCAGCTGTGCCATGGTATTTCCTGAATC
The DNA here is from genome assembly GCA_039655065.1 of Glossophaga mutica. Classification (NCBI taxonomy): domain Eukaryota; kingdom Metazoa; phylum Chordata; class Mammalia; order Chiroptera; family Phyllostomidae; genus Glossophaga; species Glossophaga mutica. Next base: position 157,718,221 of record CM077304.1, on the reverse strand, counting down.
TTACTGATGGCCTGAAATGTCTTCCCTTTCAAAGGTGATTTTAGTTTTGGGAAAAGCCAGAAGTCACAGGGCACCGAATGTGGGTTTTAGGGGGGCTGAGTCACCTGAGTGATTTGATGTTTCACCAAAACACTCTGCACAAAACGTGATGCATGAGCAGGTGCATTGCTGTAATGAAGCTGCCAATCACCAGCTATCCGTAGCTGCAGCCTTCTGAAGCATCCAAATAATTTCCATGGAGGAATGTTCAGGCTTCACACAAAATGTGATGCACATTCGTTGCTCGACTCAGTCATTTTGAATGTGAAAGCCAAACAGTACATGTGCTCACTCAACAGCATCTACCACCCTCACCCCAACTAGTACAGTGAAGTCGTCATTGTTTAAGCAGGTCATTCCAGTCCACTTTTCTGGGCTGCCAGGTTACATCGATGTCGCACAAACCATTCTCATTATATTAACCATGGCTGGATTTTTTCAGGACAGACCTTGCATATCTCTAGGAACTCTCTATTTCTTCTAGGTTATTGAATTTGGTGGCACACAGTCTTTTGTAATATTCTAGTATGGTCATTTTTATATCTGTGTTGTCTGTGGTAACTTCTTTCACTTTTTTATTTTGTTTATGTGAGTTTTTTCCTCTTTCCCCCCTTGGTGAGTTTGCCAATTTTATTAATCTTTTTAAAGAACCAAAATTAATACAACAGAGAGCAATGTTGTATTAATTTTGTATAGTCTTTTTGTTCTGTATTTAATTCAATTCTGGTCTTATTTTTATTATTTCCTCTCTTGCACTGACTTTGGTTTGCTTTTGTCTGCTGGCTTTGGTTTGCTTTTGTTCTTCTTTCTCTAGTTCTTTAATATGTAATGTTAGGTTGTTTACTTGGGATTTCACTTGTTTCTTGAGATAGGTCTATAATGATAAAAACTTCCCTCTTATTACTACTTTTGCTGCATCCCAGAAGTCTTAATATGTAGTGTTGCCATTCTCATTTATGTCTATGTATCTTTTCATCTCACCTTGTATTTCTTCCTTGAACTGGTCATTTTTTAGTAGTATGCTGTTTAATCTCCACATATTTGTGGGTTTCTTAACCTCCTCTTTTGCAGTTGATTTCTAATTTCAAAGCATTGTGGTCAAAGAACATGCTTGGTATAATTTCAATCTTCTTGAATTTTTTGAGGCTCATTCTGAGTCTCAACATATGCTCTATCTTTGAGAAGGTTCCCTGTGTGCTGGAGAAGAATGTATAATCTGATGTTCTGGGATGAAAGCCTGTGTAAACATCAATTATGTCCAGACTTAGATTCAGGGTTGTTTTTTTTTTTTAATTGTTATTCTATTACAGTTGTCCCAATTTCCCCCATTGTTCTCTCCTGCCCCACTGACCCCTCGCTCCCACAGTCAATCCCCATCCTATTGTCCATGTCCATGGGTCATCTACACTTATTCCTAGATTAGGCCCTTCCCCTTCTTCCCCTTTTATATTAGGCCCATCCCCCCTCCCCTCTGGTTGCTGTCAGTCTGTTCCTTTTTTCCATGTCTCTGGTTCAATTCTGTTCATTTGTTTGTTTTGTTCATTAGGTTCTTCTTAAAGGTGAAATGATATGGCATTTTTCTGTCACCGCCTGGCTTATTTCACTTAGCATAATGCTCTCCAGTTCCATCCATGCTGTCGTGAAGGGCAGGAGCTCCTTCTTTCTTTCTGCTAGGTAGTATTTCATTGTGTAAATGTACCACAGTTTTTTGATCCACTCATTTACTGATGGGCACTTAGGCTGTTTCCAGTACTTAGCTATTGTAAATAATGCTTACAATATTATTGTAAATAATACTGTAAAAACATAGGGGTGCATTGGTTCTTTTGAATTGGTGTTTCAGGATTCTTATGGTATAATCCCAGCAGTGGAATCACTGGGTCAAAAGGCAGTTCTGTTTTTAGTTTTCTGAGGATTCCATACTGTTTTCCACAGTGGCTACACTGCCTGCATTCCCACCAACAATATCAATGACATATTTCACAGATTTAGAAAAAATATTTCAAAAATTTATATGGAACCAAAAAAACATCCCCGAATAACCTCAAAACCTTGAGAAAGAAGAACAAAATAGGAAGGATCACAATACCTGATGCCATTACAAGGCCACCATAATCAAAACAGTCTGGTACTGGCATAAGAACAGACACATAGATCAATTCAACAGAACAGAGAGCCCAGCAATAAACCCATGTCTCTATGGTCAATTAATATTTGACAAAGGGGGCAGGAGCAGAAAATGCAGTAAAAATAGCATCTTCAACAAATGGTGTTGGGAGATCTGGACAGCTACATGCAAAAAAATGAAACCAGACTACCAACTTACACCATATACCAGAATAAATGTAAAATGGATAAAAGACTTAAGCCATGACACCATAAAAGTCCTAGAGGGAAACATAGGCAGTAAATTTTCAGATATCTCATGCAGCAATATTTTCACTAATATGTCCACTAGGGCATGAGAAATAAGGGAAAGAATAAGCAAATGAGACTACATCAAATTAAAAAGTTTCTGCATGGTTAAAGAAAACATCAACAAAATGAAAAGAGAACCAACCATATGGGAAAACATTTTTGCTAACAATACCTTGGACAAAGGTTTGATCTCCAAAATATAGGAGGAACTCACACGGCTCTACACCAGGAAGACAAACAATCCAATTAAAAAATGGGCAAAGGACCTGAACAGACACTTCTCCAAGGAAGACATACAGAGGGCCCATGGACATACAAAATGATGCTCAGCATCACTAGCCATCAGAGAGATGCAAATTAAAACCACAATGAATTACCACTTCATACTGGTCAAAATGGCCATCATAAACAAATCAACAAACAAATGCTGGCAAGGATGTGGAGAATATATTTAAAGATCACTGAAGCAATATTTTTTAAAAGTTTAAAAGATGTCTTCCAAGGGGACTTTTAAAGGCTGATTATTTTAAAAACATGATAATTACAAAAATTAAATAGAGTAAGTCACACTACCTGGGTTCAAATTCAGGCTCTCCCATTTATCAAGTAGGTATTTAACCAAACATTCTGGGAGGTACTTTCCCCATTTATGAAACAGGAGGGGCTGACACAGAGTACTCAGTAAATATTAGGTAATGTGCATGTAATTATATTTGTTAGATGACTGTAGTTATTATTATTCATGAGTTGTATATATAGTGCACACATATACATGTTATGTGTGCTTGTCAGTTTAGTAGGTTTAAATTCATTTTATAAAAATATGTAAGCACTTATATTAATTAAATAGCAATAATGAATTGAACATATAAACCATCTGATGAATTTCTACAATCTCTAACACTAATTTGTTGTAAATATTCACCACCACTAGTGCATCGGGCAGCTTACTACACTGGTACCAAATTTTATTCTCTCCAGGCTCTTAAGACTATCCCTGGCAAAGTTGTAATTGAGGTTGTTGTTTTTTTTTTTAAAGTCCCCAAACATCAGTATCTAATTCTTTACCCAAACTATATTTAGTACATCCACTAGGAATTACGACTGATAAGCTCTCAAAGTAATGCAAAATAATATGCTCTTAGTAAATGTTGGAGAAAGTTAAAAATAACCATCATCCAATAGAACTTGTGTATGTACAGATTCACACAAACGCAGACCCAGAGACCCATATGCACCTATACATGTTGTTGCTTTCCTCTATTAGAATTCAGCAAAACAATAGACCACAACAATTAATAGAGGAATTTATGTTATGTAAATATGATTATCTTTATTAAATAATTTATTCTCTCAATTATGGAACTAAAAAACATGACCCCCTAATATACCAGTACCTGTGTCTCAAGTTTGCTTTCAACAGACCCAAACCCATTATTTTTGACTAAGGAATCACAGACTGTGGTACTAATAATGAAGTCATTTTTACAAGTGGCTTATTTCTACATAATTCCCTAAGTTGCTTCTGCCATATTTAGAAGTAATTTAACTGTAGGATGGTGCATAAAGAATACAAGTTTCTGTTTAAACAAAAAAAAATTTTTGAGAAATTAAACTTGTCATTAATTGTGAATTGCCTTGACTTCAGTACATCTTCCTAAGGTACCTTTAAGAGGTTACTATTATTTCTCCTGAAAATGTCTAGGCATCCACGACATGAATGTTTTGGTTTCTACCTTCATACCCCATACCTTTGGAATCCAAAGCAGCATTGGGATATTTAAACTCTAAGAAGAGGAAGAGAGGGTGGAAGACGTAGATAGAAAGAGAGGAAGAGGGAGAAGGAGGTATCTCTCAAACATTAAAACCTTGCTGTTGCTAGCAAATACTAAACAAAATATCAGCTGAGTATAGTTGGGGGAGGAGGGAGATACTTATATATAATAAATGGAACACACACTATGAAAAATGTACTTTAAATGTGGCTTAATATTTACAATAAATCTTTAAGAGACTATTACTCGTTTTTTAGATAAAGGGATGGAACCTTGGTGAACTAAGGTAACCTGCCAATACTCACATCACACAGTCAGTAAGTGTTGGAGACAGGATCTGGACTTCACTATGTTTGGCCGACTTCAAAGCCAGAGCTTTTTGTGCTATGATAGATTGCCTTCTACAGCTAAAGGCATGATTGCCAAGATGAGGTTTGATGGTAGAACCATTTCATCATACAAGTCAACATAATTCTAATCAAATTGCAAGAACTATATTTATTAATGCAAAGGAGAGGGTTTGCTTTGTTTTTTTTTTCCTCTTGTTTCTCTGTTTTGTTTTACGTGTATGTATTATTTATGTATCACTAACAAGAACAATCTTATTCCTGAATTCTGATGTTCTCCCTGCCATATTAGGTTTGCTCTGACAATCATTATAAACAGACCAGCTGTCCAACATCTCCCATAAAATAGTTCCTAATTCACACGGAATCGTTTGCCCTAAACTCCTCTCTTCTGTCTTCTTTAAAAAGCATATGTCACAGTTGCATTTCAACTAGGCTCAAGGAGTGCCTCATCTGTGAGCCATCTCACTGGACAACTAACATTTTGAAGTGCACACAAAGCGGGACCACTAGTGCCTTACTGTTAATTAAAACCATTCTGACAGCCACTGACTTGGCCTTTATGATGCAGCTTCTCTCCATGTTTGCAGAGTTGAGTCAACACATCTGCACCTGTAGGCTGGCTCACAATGGATCAAATGTGAAAACTGAAGTGATCCTTGAAAAACGTGAGGTCTGGACTCCTTGTTCCTAAGATAAGCAATTCTCCTGGACGAAATGTATATATGTCCATTTGGAACATTACTATTACTGCTAACAAAGGAATATTAGACATTTTAACAGCTTAAAGCAGCTCTTCTCAAACCGTTTGGTGTCAGGAGGCTTTTGCAATTCTAAAAATACTAAGTACTCCAAAGTGCTTTTTACTTATGGGAAATGTATCCATTGATATAATTATTTTAGAAATTAAAGTGGAGAAAAAGTTTAAATATTTCTTGACTTATTTTAAAATAAAAAACAACACAATCACATGTCAATGTAAATACCAATTTTATTTAAAAATTGTATTTTCCAAACAAATCAATTTAGTGAGAAAAATAGCATTGTTTTATATTTTTGCAGATTTTTTTAAATGCCTGGTCTAATGAGTAGTCAGCTGGATTCTTCTCTCTATTCTGCATTCAGTCTGTTGCAATATATTACCTTATGAAAAATATGAAGAAAATTCAGCCTCACAAAGGCACCTAGTTTGGAATGGGAGGAGTATTTTAATACTTAATAGCCTTTTCAGGTGGCTATGAATATTCTTCTTTCATACTACACCAACACTCAACATGTGATACTTCCTTAAAGGATAGTGGCAATGTGGGATCTAAAACCACATAAATGAACTTTCTGTAATGTTATGTTAAAATCCATCATTTTATACGAAACGTTGAATGGATGTCTTACCTGTGCATGACTCTGACCTTGTAGATTACCTGATCAGTCCTCTGGGAATCACTCATGTAAAAACCTCTGAAAAAAGTATGAATGAATGAATCTAGCCAGTCATGAAAGAAGATGCAGTGGCTATACAAGAACTTTATAGAAGGGTTCAAGAACACGGCTAGCTCACACTGGCATTGTATGTTCAGCATTATAAACTAGAAAAGAAGCCTGTCCTGGAGGTGCAGCCTTGCAAATAAAGTTCAGAATGTCAAGTCAGTTGGGCTATGACATCCATTTGCTCCCTTGGCCAGATGGACCTTTTGCAGTAAACAAACTACGTAACTATACATGGCAGTCCTGACTACATTGACATAAAAGGAATGAAAATTTATAGATTTAGAAAAAATAAAGAAAAAATGTTCACTGTAAGCCATAACAGTCTGATAGAATTCATGCTACATTCGAACTGGTGCTCCTTCACTTCTGGAGTATATTCATGACAAATCTGACAGTTAAAAGTTTATGGTCAGTAGAAATAATATCGGGTCCCAGCCCCCAAATTAAAGAGTGCTTTAATTTCATAGCATGTATTATCAGTAGTAAAAGTAGGTAACAAAAACATTAAAATGAGGAAATCTAATTTTTAAATCTTAATATTAAGAACTTTTAAAAAAGAAGTGATCGGCCCTGTCTGCTGTGGTCCAATGGATTGAGCACCAGCCTGTGAACCAAAGGGTCACTGGTTCAATTCCCAGTCAGGGAACGTGCCTGGGCTACAGGCCAGGCCCCCAGTAGGAGGTGCACGAGAGGCAACCAGAGATTGATGTTTCCCTTTCTTTCTCCCTGCCTTCCCCTATCTCTAAAAATAAGTCACATCTTTAAAAAAGAAGAGATTAATTCCTTCAGTTGAAAGAAATAACAATAAAAATTTTTAAGCATTTTTACTTTGTTTCATAAAGAAGTTGCATGCTACTCAAAGTGACAATAAAAACATAATGAAACAAGAAATTCTGAAATAGTAAAATGTATAAAAACTGAAATAGTTTAAAATTTTATTTCTATAAAATTTGATGAGATAACTAATTTTAGCTGGTTTTCATCAACTAAAGAGTATATCAACCCTGGCTGGTGTGCCTTAGTTCGTTGGAGCATCGTCCTGTAATCAAAGAGTTGTGGCTCAATTCGTAGGCAGAGTACATACCTAAGTTGTAGGTCTGATCCCTGCTCTGGGGGCCTACAATCCCTGGGCTGAGTGAGTATGAAGGAACTAAGCAATGCTTCTCTCTCATGTCAGTGTTTCCCTCCCTCCCTCCCTCTCTCAAAAGCAATGAAAAAAATGTCTTTGGGTAAGGAATATCTATCTATCTATCTATCTATCTATCTATCTATCTATCTATACATATAGACACACACACATATATACACACACGTAATCACTCCATGTATATATCAGTGAAGAAAGATATTTATAACTAAATTAGTATTCAGTGAAAATAAGATTCCATCACTTGCTCTTTTAATTATTACACCACATTATAACCATTATCAAACTCAATTCATTTGTATACAGTTATAACATAAATCTGAATTTACCAACATAACCTACCATCAAAAAGCTAGCTATTTCCTACTATATCTGGTGACCAGATGGCACGATTCCAAAATGAAGGTAACTGCTAAACATCAATGTCTTGTAGAGACTTGTGCTATGTAGTAAATATGCAATTTTGCAAAATACAGGATTTATAAGTGATGACTAATATGTACTGGAGATTACCATAATTCTGAGCAACCATTTAAACTGAATATATTAAAAGCTGGTTATGAGTACAGAAATTATGGTATTTGGTTCTAACTGTGGTTCTTTTCCCTTTGCCTTTTCTGAGCTCGTTATGATCAAATGCTATATGGATTTCTCCGCCTTTTAGAAAGACGGACACTATTGCAATCCTTGAACCTTAGCTTTCTACTATACCAAGCTGCTATTCACATTGGAAAACTGTACTGTAGCTGTGCTAAGGGCAGTTTTTATCCATGGGTAAAAGGCATACAGGAACTGTATTGAACATTAGATGAAACTGCACTTCTTCTAACAGTTTGGTCAGCCTTAACACAAGTACAATAAAAATGCAAAATGCATTCCATTACCCACTTAAAAAAGTCAATTTTAGATTTTTACTGAAAATGATCACTGAAAACAATTAAAATAAGTCAAAAATATGAGTATGAAACTTAAAACAACATAAAGATTCCCTTTAATTACACAAAGTATTAAAGTTACAGGTATACAGGTGGTAAGGCAGAAAGGAAATCTAATTATGATCCAGGATTCTCCTAATAATGGTGATTTATGAAGTGCCACATTTGAAGGCAGGTGAACAGTATTTAGTATGAGTATCTCTGTTCATCTAAAGTTACTAATGCCCTGTGAGAGTCTAGCTTCAGTCAGCCCAGATTATTAAAACTATAAAATGCATTCTTTAAATAGAAAACTACAATGCACATTAAACTTTGAAATTAGAAAATTAGAATGAAAGTGGTAATATATGTATATATAATCATTTTGATTGAACAAAAATAATTTACATTTCATGTTGGATAGAAGTAATTATTGACTTGGTTCAGAAAGGAAAATATAGCCAATGCGAGTCCTGTACTGTTTAAAGATGAGTCTTGGGCAAGACTTTCAGACACAAAGGTTAGTCCTCTAGAGAGTAACAGACAGATATATTAAACCCAATAATGTGTTTTAAGAACAACAAACACCTTTTCTCTAATTATAGGCTCACCACGAAACCTTGTAAGTTGATTTCCTGTCATCAAAAGAATTTATTTGCCATTTTGCATATTCTAGTCTCCTAATAAATCCAATAAAACATCAAACTAAAAATCACTAAATTGTTATTCTCATTTCTCTTTTTTTTGAAAGAAGGTATTCACTTGATATTTACACATCAATGATACATCAAGAAGAGGAGAGCAATTCTAAGAGAAAAACGTAAAAAAAATTATATTTTAGACCACCGGTATATTTTGGTAAATAGTTAATTTCAATATCATGCATTATGTAATTAAAATGATGTATAATTTTAATAACTATAAGTATTTATTGCTGGTTAAGCATTAGGTATCCTAAATTGATCCTAATACTTTCAACTATTAAAAAAAGATGTTATAATAAAGGAATAAAATGATTTAATCCTGAAACTCTCCCAATTTTAATTAAGTTAAAGTTAGATACCAATAGTGGCATTTTATAAAGACATTAAAAAAATATGGGTATCAAAATACTCCTGAGCCTTAATAATATACTACTTACTAATAAAGAACTTCTTTATTTTGAATGACAGAATAATTAAATTTTCACCTCAAATGAATGCCCCCGATAAATAAGGGAATCAATGTACTATGTGATTCAGCAATTCCATTTCTTTGTACTTATCTGAAAAAAAAAAAGAAAAAAGAAAACCCTAACTTAAAAAGATAGATGCAACCCCCATGTTCATTGAAGCACTATTAATAATAGCCAAATACAAAAACAACCTCAGTGTCCACTGAGGGATAAATGGATAAAGGAAAAAGACATACACATATATAAGTATATATATATAAAATATATATGCATGTATTATATGCAATATAATGGGATATTATTCAGCCATAGAAAAGAAATATATTCTGCTGTTTGCAACAATATGAATGAATCTTTAGGGCATTTATGCTAAGAGAAATTAGACAAAGAAAGGCAAATATGATCTCACTAATATGTGAACTAATATAACATTGTATGTCAATTATACTTTAAATAAATCAGTGGTGTGTGGATATTTATTAAGGAACCCACATCACCTTAGAGAATAGTGTTTGTTAAACTACTGAAATTTCAAGCCACTTTATACATTTCAAAGGTGTGACACATTTATCTTTCACATATATAACATGCAAATATCTGAGAGGTGTTTGTATGTGTGTATGTGTGTGTTTTAAGTTTCTACTCAGTAAAACATGGCTTTAAATCTTACCTACGTTCACCTAAGGATTGAAAATTTTGTAGTTCATTCCAAAGAAGAATGTTTTACTCTTTCCAAGCGCACTAATATTAAAACTGATTCAACTCCTGGAAGGGATTAAGGATAATATAAAATGTTATCAGGTAGTTCATAAAAGAGTCAATGATTGTAGAGTCAAACACTGGGAAAATTTTGACAAAATTCCAGTGTGAATACAGAGGATTAGAACTAGAGAAATGGGAAGAAGAGAGAAATGGCAAGTTAGAGGAAAGACAACGGTTTCCATAGAAGCAGTTCCAAAGCAACCAAGCAAATGTCTCTACAATGGTATGCCCATATGTTGGGGCAACTACTGTAGGTATTCATCTGGGTCATTTACCCAGTATATTAGATATTATATTTTTGAAATGTGCAATTAATTGAAATATGCTGAAAGCAATGGATTTTATTTCTTTTTTCTTTTATTTAGTGGGGTGATATTAGTTAATAAAATTATATAGGTTTCAGGTATACAAGTCTACTGTATCATCTGTATATTATATTGTGTGTTTACCATCCCAAGTCAAGCCTCCTTCCATCACCATTTCTCCCCTCTTTACCCTCTTCTACTTCCCCCATACCCTCTTCCCTCTGGCCATCACCATACTGCTGTCTGTGTCCATAAATCTTTCTTTATTTCTTTGCTTAATCCCTTCACCCTTCTCACCCTGCCCCCAATCCTCTTCCCTCTGACAGCTGCCAGTGTGCTGTTCTCTGTATCCATGGGTCCGTCTCCACGTTGTTAGTTTATTTTGTTTATAAGCTTCCACATACAAGGAAATTCATATGGTACTTGCCTTTCTCTGACTTTTTTTTATATATACAGTAGAGCAGGGGTGTCAAACTCATTTTCACTGGGGGCCACATCAGTCTCACAGTTGCCTTCAAAGGGCCAAATGTAATTTTGGGACTGTATAAATGTAACTACTCCTTAACAGTAAAGTGAGAGCTTGGCGCTGAAGCCCAGTAGAAACAATGTGGAGGGCTGGATTCAGCCCCTGGGCCTTGTGTTTGCCACCTTGTGTTGCAGTAGAGGTTGTCAAGGTATAATCTCTGAACTGGCTGCTTCAGCAACACCTGAGAATTTGTTAGGAATGCAAACATCAGGCTCAATCTCAGACCTGCTAAATTAGAAGATCTGGAGATGGGGGGCCAAACAACATAGGTTCATCAAATCATTCTGGTGATTCTGATACAAACAAAAGTTTTGGAACTGCTGCTGTTCTAGACTTTTAAGAAAACCAAGCTGGTGGGCAATTACACCCTCAAGAGAAAGTTAGGTCAAAGACATCATGTAATTTGTCACTGCACTAAATATTGCCAGCTATTCCAAAAACAGGTAAGTAAAAGGACAAGTTTACAATTAGTAAACACGGAAACACGCAGACATGAAAGAACTTAAGAGAAGTAATGGATAATTAAACCCATACTTACAGAAGCTCTGAAAGCCAATCTATGGCAAATAATTGTCTATTTCACATCTGTAGTTTTAAAGCCTACATTTTTTTTTTACAAAAAGTCTACAATTTTTTACAAAATTGATGTATAGGAGCGCAAGGCAGGGAATTTTCTAAATTGAATTAAGTGATTAAATAAAAGTCAGAGCATTCACCTATTGATAAACAAGAATTTAATGCATGAGCTGCACTCCCAGCTGATTCCCACAGTAACTCTGTGAATTCACATTACTGGTACCTCCTTTGCTAACAGGGACTGTATTAGGGATATTGACTGCAATAGTTGGACAGGGAGATGGAAATAATGTCCAGTGTGCTGTTGAAAATTGCTGATTCTGATCTTACTAAAATGAGTAAGAATGTCATGCACTACCAACTTGACCTTTAATCTGAACTTGCCTTTGGGGAATTTTTAGATGGACTAAATCAATTGATATGGCCACTGCAATTGAATGCCCTGTCAAAATTTTTACAATATCTGAAGGGGATAATTTGAATCTGAAATGGTCTGTAAGCTCCATGGAAAACTATAGTTTTCAATGTACCAAAAAGTCAACACATTTGATTTCTTTTTATACTGTTTATATGAAGCAAACAATAAAGTTAAGCAATTTCCAAGCAGATTCTGAGAGACTTTGCTATTGTATATCTGATGAGTCATCATATAAGAAATGAAAAATAATTTGAGATAAATGAATTCAAAAACATAATTTAACAAACATAACTTGGTGGTGTAAGCTAATCATTTACCCTAATAACTTCAAAATTTTGGATAATATACAACACAGGAAAGAGAGTTCTCTTACCTAGTTCAAAAAAAAAATTTAATAGGACACCATAGTTACAGAAAACATGTATTTTACATTTTAAAAATAATCTGAAGCTAATTTATTCCAATAAAAGTCATTTTTTAATGCCTGGCCCATGAGGTGTTTTTTGGGGGTGGTGGGATTTTTCTTTTGTACTGAACAGAAAAATAGAATAGTTTTTAAACATCAATGTATGTTTTAAATTATACCAATAAGCACCATATCAGCTGTGAGGTGAGACTACATTCAAAAAGTCTGCTTCGGCTTACGGAAAATAGCAGCTGTCTCCACTCTGTGAAGATGGATTACCACCTGTCCCGTTATCTTCCATACACAATACAAGGCACGTTGGCCATTTTAACCAGGATAACTGTACCCATATGTTCTTTAATTCTGGTCTGCATGCTGCCTATCGTTAAATATTCGTAATGGGTCATTGTAAACAGGAGATTAGTATGGAAGACAGTGTTTAAGCAGAGTCTAAGCCTCTGTTTTATGAAACCTCCTTCCTTGTTCTCAAAACCCTGCAGAGCTACAATATTCATGATAATATCATCAATTTTAGCTAACTAGTAAAACATCCAAGTGTAAACAGAAAACAGTGAGGCTTTTGTTTCTTTAAAGGCACAATAAGTTCAGACTACATGTCACAATAAATTAAATCTTAGGTTGTCAAAAATGCATTAACCTTTAAAATGAGAGCATACATAATTTGCTAGCAATAATTTTGCTAGAAAATATCTCCTTTTCCTATCACTTACAAAAAGCACTACTGAATGTACTTGACAAAAAACAGTATACAAAAAGAATCAAAGATTTTTAAATCTGATAGCTGAAGTAAATATTTTTATTTAGAAAATAAAATGTGTATTTAATATTATATCAGTTCCTTTATTAAGACTTTAACCAACAAATGGGACTAAATAGATAAAGGTGCCTTTATGCTATGGAATAAATAGAGTGTAGTACAATGTACTTTAATATCACATGCATGTACTTATGTATTTGGCCAGCCAAACACATAACCAGTAGTATGTGAAATACAGACAATCAGATCTTGAGTTCTGTTTCAGTGAGTGCAGGGAGAACTCAGCTACTTAGAAATCGAACACAAAGTTGTGGTTCTGTTGTGATTACATTATGTGCTGCAGCCAGCTAAACAATGGGCCAAACGAGAGGTCAGCAGCAGCTAGTTTGCCCAGTGTTCACTATTTAAAACCTGAAGTCAATGTGATTTATTACAAAATACTGCCTAGTAACCTAAAACAATGCCAAAATAACTCATAAAAAGAGTAAAAACTGCATTTACAGTCCCATTGCTTCACCTCGGATTAACTAGAAAAAAAATAATTTAAAATACAATCTCTCCATTATAAATAGAAAATCTAGTTCTCTTAGAGGAAAAAATGGACTGATAGTTGCAGATGTATGTATCTTACATTGTTGAGTTTCAATTTATACTAGTCAAACATCTTATTTCTTTCCAACTTGTGAAATGTTAGAATTCCTGATTAAACTCTGAAATAAAAAGAAAAGAGAGAAGCAAGTAGAGATTAAAGGAACACATTACAAAAGCTTTCTTGATTTACAAAACTTTTCTTAAAGGAAAGCACAAAGCCATTGTAATGGTTAAAGACAGAGCCCTTTTATACGTGCAGATGGGAAGTACTTCTAGAGAGGGTCATATTTCCTTAAAGACCAAGAAAATTTAACTGCCCCTGGCCTAGAGTTTTGTGGTGAGAACAATTCATTCATTGAGCACTAAGAGTCAGTAATCAAATTATGAGGACAAGGGTGTGATTTTCATCTTATCTGAGTACAAGTGATGACCAATTCAAAAGAAACAAATGGTGGTAAGAAAATGGAATCTCCCACATGGCTAGGATTTTTAAATGTGTGGTCCCTTATTTATTCACTTTGGCCCCTTATTTAGTCACTTTTTAAATTTCATTTTGTCTAAATCAATTGTTATATAATAAGCCAGAATCATACACTGTGTGACAATTTCTAACAATTTTATTATATATTTTTAAATATTTTCAAAAAATCACAAATAATAAAACAAAGTTGCATCAAAATTTGAGAAAATATATTAAGCAGAGAAATTCACCAAACATCCCAGAATACAAGAAAATGTATGAAATTTAACAGTAGCAGTAACATCCTTTTCTTCCTTTAAATACTACTTCACTCAATGCACATAATGAGATTTGTTGAAAAGTTTAATGTTAGAATGCCATTAGGAACCAGATGGAGAAGCTGTGCATATTTAATACACACTTACCTTATGTGCAACTGACACACCATTTGTCACAGGTCCCCACCCAGTGTAACTGTTCCCTGACACTATCCCGATTCTCAATGAATGTTCAGAAGGATCAATAATATGAATCAATGTCTTCATTAGATGCAACTTGTTTTGGTTTTGCACACTAGCCTTCGACATAGGTGCTATGATTTATAATATGGCATTTAATTTTACCAATTTAAACTTAACTAAAACCTTAGGTAAAAGTGAACTTTTTAGATAAGATGCACTTAAAATACGGCAATATTTGTGAGAAATACCAATCAATCATATATATTATATGAAAGCACTTTCTGTTAAAGCATCAGCACAGAAGTTACAAAGAAGCCTATTCTCTTTTTTCATTGTATTTACTGGATGTTTGGTTGAGACAACAAGACAAACAAAACCACTGACAAAATGAGAGGAGATAAAGGATATAGAAAATAGAGGTCCCACCCATCACACATTATAAAAAAAGGCAACACTACCATCTCCTCTCACAAGGTCAAAATTAGCCTTTGCACTTTGGCCCGCCGGAAGCAAGACATTCAAAACTATGGAATAGAAGTGGTTTAAATTCAGACTTACTCAAGATTATAAAGGTATCAAATAATAAGAAACACCTAGAATTTTCTCAAAGATAATCCCCACTTCTAAAAATATCTTAAAATTTGGGAAATATAAAGAAAAGTTAGCACTGGGTATTTCTCATTTGATTTTAAGCTGCTTCTAGCAAAGACTCAAAAAAGATTTTCATATTCAATTTCTATTTAAAATTAACTTCATAATCCTCCATGCTTATTTCTAAACAAAATCACAATGAAAAATGTAGGTCAGATTAATATAGGTTTTGATCTAGTATAACGTATTTCCAGTACTTCTATAAATAACTGACTACTATTTCTTCGCACCCCTCTATGTATTTTATTTATAACAGTGTAAAAATATTTTTATAGTATTCACTTATTGGACCTGAGGTTTAATTACTAAAGTGAATAGAGATTATATCCAAAATGTTTTTAAATTTTGCCTATTTAAAAACCATAATTTGTGCAAAAATCAAATTAAAGTACATAAGGTCATTCTTTTTTCCAAAGCTTTATTTTGTCAGAACAAGAAGATTCCACTATTAACCTTAGAAGATGTAATATACCTCAAGTAGAAGAATGACTTAAGCATTAAGCATTAGCAAACCAGTTAAAAAGTCAGAAATCAAACATTTTTACCCTAAGTTCTGAGGCTGTATCACTAAATATTTGTATCCCATGTAATAATGGTTAATCTCAGTATAGTTACAATTTCTCATATAAATATCTAATTTTAAAATAAATTTGAAATACACTGTACCAACAAGGATGTCACCACTTAGAAAATTAAGTATTTATAAAATAAGAAAAGAGTAAGCTAAATTACATAGTTAGGCTATTTATTTTTGCTTTGATATCCTATTAAATATAAATGTAATTTGTTGAGGGTCATAAATGATTTTGTATCTAGAACTATGACTAATTTTATAAAATCTGAATTTGCATCATCATTCCTAAGCTGCAATAAAGAAAAAAAAAAAAGAAGAAGGCATATTTAAGGAAAGACAAACTCCAGCCTCATGAAGTCCTTAGTCATCCTTTAGACAGACCTTGGCATAAACTCAGATCATGTCCCAGTAAGATAAATAATTTCTCTGGGGACATATCATTCACTCGGCTTTGAAGGATTTATCTTAGAGAGATTCATGTGGTCTATTAACAATTCTAATTCAAAGAATTCAAACTAGAAAGCAAGCAAAAAGGAAACAACTGTTTTTTTTTTCTTTAAACCCTGACCCTCAGCTTCCATTCAGAAAATATCTTCCCTCTTTTTATCCTTTCCTATGTGAGTTCCAATTTAGAACAGAAGCAACTAAAGATAGAGCCAAAACAGTTATGCGATTCTTATATTTCTTTAAGTACATAGCCAGTGCTGTGCCATCCATAGCCTTTCAGTACACATTAATTGATGTTGAATAAAACTTGATAAGTTAAATATTACATATGATGTTTTGAGCAACAAAGCCTGGTGGCACTAGATTTGTAATCAACTATTAAATTAATACATATATGAGAAAAACCTTTTATGGAAAATTTATAAAATAATTCTAATTCATTTTCCTGTGACATAAGGTTAAAACATGTTTATGACATTTACAACTATAAATGGAAAATAAATCAGGGTGAACCCCCCATTTTACAAAGAGAAAGAAATATGTAAATATTTTGGAATACCAACAGTCCATAACAGAAGCAGAGTATTAAATGTGATGAGAGAAATGTGTTAAAACCAACCATAATAAAAGAGCCACTTATAAAAGCTATTAACCAGAAAAGGTTCTAACATGAAAAAAAAAAGGTGACTTTTGTTCAATTTAAATAACTAAACTTAGTATAAACTTTAGAGAACTATTTGATGCTTTTGCTAATTAAAGGTGAATCATTCTCCTCTATTTGGCAAATCTATAGTTTTGTTTCACATTAATTTACAGCAGCAATCTTTCCTAACTCAGTATTTGCTTACTCTTCAGGGTATAAAAGAATCACCAGGTAGTCAGTGGTAGGGCAGCCAAAAGAAATAAAACATTGCCTCTATTAGATTCTGGCTTTCTTTCTTGACCTTTCCAAATTCACTCTGGTACATCGATTGTTATCAGTCTTTTCAACTCCCTTCCAAGGTGCCAGAAAGCATACCTGCGAAGTTGAGGACAATGCATCCACCCTCTTTCGTACTTTTAGGAAACCTCATGCAGAAAGGAATGCTTATGGATACCAACAGCCTACCACTGTAAGACCTTCTGATCTGAAAATATGAGGCATCTGGCAACTGTTCTAATGTGGGTGTGTTTACCTAATTCTCTACCACATGTTTCTGCAACCAATTTAATGCTCATCTCTTGCAGTTCTTTTGGAAACAAAGAAGCATCGCCACACTGACATGATTTTTCATATGTTTAGAAATACTTTACCAATTTTAGTTAAAAGGTTAATGATATACTGACAACATGATATCTCTAAACCTTCCATATCCAAGTGAATTATGACTACTGCCCTCAGAAATATATGTCATTCAATACTATCAATTTGTGTTGGATGACCTGAGCCTCAAACAGCCCGAGCGCTCAAAAATGGATCTTCAGCAGATACCCTGAACAGGGGAGTTCAGTCATCTTCCAGGTCAGACAGTGCAAGGCTCAACTGAAATACTGGGACATTCACATCACTGACACTTACTAGTCAGAGATACATAACTCTCATTTTTAAGTTGAAGAATTAAGTGATCACATCAACAACATAAAAACAACAAGATCAAGTGTAAATGAAGTAGATCCAAAGCAGATGGCCCTAACAGAAAGGTGAACATGTCACGAGAACAACCTCATCGATACGAGAGAAAGGGAAACTTATGTTCACCTTGTAAGCCAACTGAAGCTTTGCTGCTTCCCAGCTATTTTACCTAGTGAATTGCCTCGTCGATATTTAGGCTTTAAAAGATGACTTATGCCATGTCAGAAGGTCCCAGTTATGGATCTCTCCAGGACATACTTTATGTTTTCTAAGGGGTCATATTAGAAATGTTTTCTTTACTCAAAGCCACTGTCTTTATATAACAGAGTAAGTTCAGGAAGGTTAAGCTAATATAGGTTAATTTTCTTAGGCATTCTTAGATGACAATAAAGGCAATAAAAGGAAAAACAGCCACCTATCAATCAACTCCTTCTTTAGCTCATCCCAAATTTTACTGAAGATGTTGATTCTTGAGAATTTTAATCCTGTTCTGGCTTGATTTGTCCATAATGCATAGCTATCAAAGCCCAAGCTGAATCCTAAATGTAAATGTATATGGTCTCAAAGCAACTGACAGTGGCAGGATGAAAATGTAGGACTTGCACGTGTGAAGTGGAACTACATGCAAAGTAATATTAACATTTTACAAGTTCCTGTCTGACTGACTGCAGGTTAGGAAAACAAATAGAAAACGTGAAAATTGTATAATTTAGAACTTATTGACTTCCATATTAACTGTTATTTTTTTACCAAAAGAAGTAAAATATATCATGCTTTGGCATTATTTTGTGAGACGGTAATCGGCTAGTGTACAAAATGAATTTTTCTTAAGTTTCATTTTTATGATTAAGAATCGCTCATGTTTAAGGGGGCCTCATTAAATGTGAGAAGCAAAATAACATAGGGATTATGAACATGAGCAAAATGATTTAAACTACCTGAAAGGGAGGATAATAATACTTATTTAACTGAGATTTTGTAACATTTAGAAAATTAATAAATGTAAACCAATGTCTGGCACATAGTAAACACTCAGAGGTATTGGTTATTATCACAATTAACATAGATAGCCCTTCACCTCAACTTCATCCTCAACTTTAAAAAACTTAGCTTGTATTCTATAATAAAGTTTTACTAAGGGTTAATTTATTCCACTGCATTAAATAGAAATAAACTAATTATGCTAGCTTGGATATTAAAATCCAATATTCTTCCTTTGGGTCTGATAAGAATTTCAGTGGTGGTGCTCCATATACAAATACAATTTCCATAGCTAAGTACTCTCTTTATGGTGCTTAAAAAGATTCCAAACAGCCAGGAATGAACTTAAGCAGTTTAATTAGCCACTTATGTCAGATATATGAACAGTTTTTGTAAACACTAAGTGCGATATGGGTTATTTTTGAAAGATTCTCTGTAGTACAATAAACACCTCAAATAGAATGTCTCTGAAATCATGATTCTGTTCTCAAATAAGTCTACCTCTTAAAAACTCAGAATTTTAGTAAGGTAACAATTATAAAAAGAAAAGGTTTATAGGTGGCAGAATACAAACGGGTATGTTTCCATACAGTATTTTTCACAGTTTATTGCCACAAAAACACACTTTAGGACAGGAAACAAAATCTGGCATAAACAGTTAAATTTCTCAAATAACTATTACATAAAGGGAAAACAGAGCATATTTTAAAGAACTAAAAAAAAAGCTATAGCCATCGAATGAATGAATTATATAAAAGACTACCTAGGTTTCTATGGGATGAAGGGCATGTAAAGCCAGTCAACAGACTAAATGCTGTGAGAATACAATCTAAAACTAAGGCTAACGTGTCCTTCAAATATAAAGACCAAACTATATAATCCCTTTTGGGAATCCCCCATCAAGTAGAAATGTCTGGGAAAATCATGGAGGCATGTACCTTCCAGAAGCAGGCTTCCTCCTTGCCACAAGTGATCATGACCTACACCCACCAGTTTGTGACAGACTAACCATGCAAAAAAAAAAAAAAAAAAAAAAGACCCACTGAAAAATATTAGCAAAAATACACAAATTATTAATTTTATTTTTTAAAGATTTTATTTATTTATTTTTAGACAGAGGGGAAAGGAAGGAGAGAGGAAGAGAAATATCAATGTGTGGTTGCCTCTCGTGTGCCCCCTACTGGGGACCTGGCCTGCAACCCAGGCATGTGCCCTGACTAAGAATTGAACCAGCGACACTTTGGTTCACAGGCCGCGCTCAATCCACTGAGCTACACCAGCCAGGGACAAATTATTAATTTTAAAGAAAAGATCACAGAAAAACATAAGAGAAAGATCATAAACATGGCCATGAACTGATTAAATGTAAAGATCTCTCCCTCTCTTTCCTTTCTCTCTTCTCTCTCTACTTGTTTATTTTTATAGAACCACTACCTGATTCTGAGATACTAAGATATCATTGATTACTTAATAAATATAACCACCTCTTATCTGTACAGTGCCTATCCCTGACATTGCCAAATTACTTTCCAATAGTTACCAATTATGTAATTATTATATAAGATGGCAAACAGCATTGCCTGTGTGCAGATAAGAAAATGAAGACACAGAGGTTAAGAGGCACTAACAGGTAAGTTGGAAAGGCCTAATAATCCCAAGTGTTAAACTTATAGTACATTCATTCACCAAATATTTTGGTGACTTTTTTGGTACCAGGCACTGTTCTAAATCAGCAGTGATCAAGAGTGGCAGAGGCCTTGTCCTTTTGGAGCTGATACTGCAGGAGGGGCAATCAATGGGTAACTGTATATCCTCGTTCAACAGATCTCAGCCCTGTTTTGCTTTTGTTTGTTGACCGGGTTGGTTTGATTGTTTGCAAGTCATATACTTTCACAATGGGAAAGAACTTAGATTCCTCCTCATGGGGGGCCATATATAGATTTGTAGGTTACCATTGGGCAGATTCCAAATAACAAGCTGAATTAGAGAACAAGCTTTGAGAGTGTATAACTCTAAAGTAGCCACCTCTTTTGTATAAAATCTGAAGCCTATTAAGGCTTAAATGATAATAGGACTGGGAAGAAGACAGTGCCCCTTATTCCAGAAGTAGTTACTCCTCTCTCACTCATCAACTCTAGATTCTTTGACCCTTCACCTACATGAACATCACTAGCTCAACAGCTTTCATCATGAATTGATTCTGCAGTTTCTGAGACACCTGAATGAAGAGATGGAAACAGTCCCTTGCTATAGGGACTTAACCTGTGAAATTAATGACCTATGATATCAAATTGGCAAATATTTCATTTAAAACAGTCATATGTTCTATATGCAACATTACAGAAATATTACCTGAACTCCTCAAGAGAGGGGAGTATTTCAAAATTTAAACAATGCTATTAGTAAGCCAAAGTAGAAATTATATGTATACATACACACACATATACATACATGTACACACACTATAAGATATTATTTGATGGATCTGAAGAAATGGTGCTTTTGAATAATAAAATACTGATTATGAAGACATGTACACTTAAATTTTCTTATACACACTTAGTATCCTAAAATGTAAGTTACATTTAAATATGAATCTATAAAGTAATTTCAAATTAAATATTAATGAAAGGCACAATTATACCGAACTAATTTCATGCATTGCCATTTTAAAGAGTAAAGGCAAACTGAAGTATAAATTATAAGAAAAAAATAATCCATAATAACTTTGAGCTAATTATCACAGTAATTGTAGCATTTCACAGTAAGGTGGAGGGAGGGAATTTCTTTTGTTCATATGTTCCCTATCCAAAATTCCATAAATAAATCATGTTTCAACCCTGTTTTCAAAAATCTAAAGAAACTTTGAATCAACACTCTTTAAAACATTAAAAAAACCCTTTTGAATTATAACTGAATACATACAGAACGATGAAATATTTCCAAAATTTACACGGGGGGGGGGGGCACTAACTGTTGTAGTTGATTGAAAGGATTATCATCAGCACAACTAAGTCAAACAAAAGAGTGGTTATAACAGCAAGGACTATCCTAGTGACTGAATTTTACATCTTACTTCAAGCAAAAAAAAAAAAAAAGAAAGAAAGAAAGAATGCTCTAACATATTGAAATACTTAAGATTTTAAGTATTTACATGTTTATTCTATATTTATATAAAAATATTTTTAAACATACATACTGAAATTTTACAACAAATTTTCATATCTCATTAATTGTTAGGTTTAACATTGTAAGAGAAAAGCAGGAATTCTAAATTTTTTGGAAGGATTCTATGTGGTCATATCTTTGATTTGTGCTCCAGCAATGTGTGTTAGATTATTAAAAGAAACACTGAGACATCAGTTTACACCACGTATTTAATATAATTGCTAAAGAAAAGTTTGTTCCATTTAGGTTATCTAACAAAGTAGGGGAAAAGTGATGCTTATTCCTATGATGTATATCCATACATATTTCTTTTTGAATATTCATGCATAGTATCTGCTTTTTAGCATAAATTCTAAAAAATTTAATTTTATTTAAGGTGTATTAAATTTTGTAATGTGAGCTAATGATCAGGATGTGTTTTAAAATAAATTAATATTGTACTTGAAGCTCTTTTCAGAAAAATTATCCGAGATGTGCATAGATTTCATTTCTTATTAGAACTGTTTTATAGAGAAAAAATTATTTGTTTCTAAACAGGAGACAAATGAGGAATAAAGCAGATCAGGCAGAAAATTATCAATACTTTGTGTAATCTCTCATTTTAACTGGAGAAACAAAATACTAAATTGTGCAACAGCAACCAATATAACGAAAAACTTTTTTCTTCATTGTTGTTGGTGGGAGGGGATTGTTTTTACTAACAGAGATCCAGTAATAAACACATCTTTGTGACTTGTACTAGGTACCACAAGTTACACAACCATGTTTAGATTTAAGTGGGAAATACTGACAAGTAAACTAATTACAGTATAGGCATTATATACTATGATGAATATAAGGTGATGTGGGTAAGGTTACCCTGGACTCGTGATTGGGGGAGGGGTGAAATATACAGAAAAGGAGGCCTGTAGGTAGTGATGGCTCTGCTGAGCTCTGAAATAAGACAGACTTTCCAGCTCAGTGGGGCAGGGGTAGAGAGCATGAGTTCTAGGCCAGAGTGCCAGACTCACACAGATTCTTACAAGTCATTTTAAAGAGTTTAGAGTTTAAAAGGGGCGCCTGAGAATCTCTGAGTGAGCAATCAAGAGAGACAGATCACATTTTACTTGTAAAGAA
This sequence comes from Glossophaga mutica, assembly GCA_039655065.1. Classification (NCBI taxonomy): domain Eukaryota; kingdom Metazoa; phylum Chordata; class Mammalia; order Chiroptera; family Phyllostomidae; genus Glossophaga; species Glossophaga mutica. Next base: position 157,695,087 of record CM077304.1, on the reverse strand, counting down.
GTATCACAGTTATCTAGGTAAGAAATAATGGTGATAATAATGAGAAGAATAGCAAGGGTGTTAGAGATAAGTGGAAAATTCTAAAGCTATTCGGGGGGGAGGGGGGAATCAGCAAGACCTGCAAGAAAAAAAAATCAGCAAGACCTGATGACCAACTGATGTGAAGAGATGAAAAGAGGAGCAAAGTATCAATCTCAGATTTCTGGTCTTCAGGGCTAGATGGATGGTGGTATCATTGTCCTAGTTAGGAAATAATAGAGAAAAGGCAGGGCTGGAAAAGAAGGTAAGTCTCATTGTGCACATTTGAGCTAGAGGTCTTACAAATGGAGCTGAGTGTAGAAGTCTAGACTCGAGATAAGAGAACAGGGAGCAAATTGGGACAATACTGGTAACTGAATACAGAAAAGTAGGTAGGCCACAGAGCAAACAGAGAACAAATCCTCAGGAACTTGAGCATTTCACCTATAGGCTAAGAAAGGCTCAGTCAGATAATTAAGAAGAAAATCAAACATATATGTAGTTGATTTTACTACCTGCCTATGAAATATCCATTCTCTGTTCTTCCTTTCAAGAAAACACCAATTTTTGTTTAGAGGAAACATGGACCAGTTAAAAACACCTCTCTCCAAGAACATTTGAAACAAAGAGTGACCAGGTAACTTAGTACTAACCACTGAGTTGTAATAGAATTCTACTGGGTGGGACATCCAAGATATTTATAGGTTTCCTGATTTAAAAAAAAAAAAGAATGCTGACTTAGTATATTCCTCCTTCTAGTACAGTACAAAAAGGAGATGCTGAGAGCTGCAGTAATTACCTTGCAACCCCAGGGAGGAAAGCCACATACTAAGGTTGGCAGAGCAGAAAATAGAAGGGAGCTGGATTCTTAATGGCTTCTTAGAGCTACCATACTTTTGTTGTATAGCCTTCATCCAGAAACATATTTAAGCTTATTTGGTTAAATTGACTGACTCTGGTTACATGCAGAAGGATGCATGCTGACCTAGCTGGGTGGGATGACATCCTGAGAAAGAGAATATTTCACAAAGAAGGCCAACTGTAACAAATACTTGCAAGAGATAAATTATATCCATTATAAAAACCAAAGTTCGGAAAGCTAAGTTCAAGGCTGTTAAAAGTAACAGGATATTAATGAGGCAAAAGTGTAAAGCCACATGCAGTGCTAAGCACCTCTTTGCAATGTTAGGAAAGCACCATATTTGACTTTCCTATGTTTGGAATATGAATGGATTAAACTGAATACCTGCTATAGCCTTCAAGATACTGATGTAAGAGAAGAAAACTTCCCTGGAAGAAAAAATGAAAATAGAATAATATATTATATTCTGACTTTTATGTTCTTAAAACAAAGGCACCACACACCTGAACCTGACGTAGGTACTTCTGAAATTGTATGTCCACTCATTCATACAAAATATTAATATTTATCCAAAATGTTTCCTGAGGAAACCAATTTTTTCTGAAAAAATGTTTGGCAGTTTATATAAGTATGGGAATCACAATAAATTATATCCCCTACTCATGTTTCATATTATTCATTATTTAACATCAATATAAAGTTTGTATGTAGAAGTATTTCTAAATTACTTTTAATAGGTCATAGAACCAATTTAGTTTTATATATATGTATATGTGATATATATATGTATATGTGATATATATATATATATCTCACACATATATCTTCACCTGAGGACATGCTTATTGATTTTAGAGAAAGGGGGAGAGAGAGGGAAAAAGAAAGGGAGAGGGAGGGGGGAGAGAGCGAGAGAGAGACATCGATGTGAGACGAAACATGGATCGGCCATCTCTCGTACACACCCCAACAGGGAACCAAACCTGCAACCCTGGCATGTGCTCTGACATGGAATCAAACCCAGGATGTTTTGGTTTATAGGATGACACCCAACCAACTGAGCCACACCAGCCAGAACCACTGCACCGTATTTTAAGAAGGTCCATAATGAAATATTTAAATGTGAGCCATGTCAATAACAATAGCTCTATAAAACCTCACACATATATCTGTTATGAAAGAGATGCCATGTACTAATATATGGAGAATACCTGTCATTTCACAAATATTTATGTGGATTTTAAATCCAATTGTGTATGAGAAGATGACTGACTCTGGGAACTGAAAGCTCATTCTAAATGTAACCATATATGGCATTAGTTTGTCAGCTTTCACCTTATTGAAAAGAAGAGATACATTCTTCAGGACCATAAAAATTGAAGGAGGAAATCTAATAATAGGCCTAGCATAGTAAATAGCATGATACAACAGCTACCATTTACAGAGTGCTTTGTCAGCCAGACACTGTTCTAAGCACTTTATGCAGATGCACATCAATTTATCAAACCCTCTCCAAACCTCTATAAGGGGAATAGAATTAATATCCCTATTTTACAGGTGAGGGAACTGAGGCATATAGAAGTTAAGTAAATTCACCAAGGTCATAGAGCTATGCTAATGAAAATTTATTAAATTTGTTGGGAACAAAATTTGTTTTAACTTAATGACTGAATTGTTTGTAACTAACTATGTAGAGTTTCTACAATGTACTCTACTGCCATGGTACAGGTTTAATAGAACCCAATAATAATTTTTTAAAAAAAAGAAACCATTACATTAAAACAACATAAACCCTTCTTGGAGTAGGTCATTAAAAACAGATTGTTATTCACCTGGGATTGATGATTAAAATTTTGAGAGAGGCTTGAAGAATTATAACCAACATAGTCCAGGGGGGAAAAAATTCATGGAAAAACATACAGAGACCTAAATGGTAATCACTTTTTAAAAAGAGAAAGAAGGAAAGAAAGGAGAAAATGCTAAGGAACTGACTTTATTGCCAACCAATGTTAGAGTCTGACCACAGAATTGAGGTTCTTCAAGTTTTTAGTTTTGGTGATTTGGGCAAAAGATGATAACAGCAGAAGGAAGGCAACAGTCAGCATGTTCTCAATCCACTGGACACCGAAATATTTCTCCAGTCCTGTGGAATTTTGTATCATTGCTACTTTTTTCCTGACATAGTCCCAAAGGAAAATACACTATAATAATATTTTCCAAGAATTCCCTAAAGCAAGATTCAACAAGGTTGCAACCTGTCCCACACTTCCACTTTAGAACAAAGAAAAGTTACTTGGGTAAGCTCTGACAAGTGCTGAGTTATACGAGCAAAATGTTCTCAATGTCCTTGTATGAGTCAAACAGACTCACACCCATTTTCTGGTGTCTGAGATAAGAATTTGATTAAAGGTAACTTAATGTTACTCAATCTAGAAAAAGTACAGTATTATCTAGTAAAGAGATACAGGCTGATGGAGATGAAGCGATTGTGACTGACAGAATCTAAATCCTTTAGGGAGGGAGCATCTTTCCTATTTTCTTTTTAACTTTCTGGCTTTTTGTTCCAAAGTTTTACTCCTTGACTCAGTGAATAAGACTGAAAATGTCCCCATTAGACATGCTAAATAATTTGGTCATAAACTTTTATTTCTCTTGACAAGTGTAAAATGTCATACAGGCTATTAAAATTACAATTTAGACTCTGGTTAAATATGACACAACTTAAAATGCTACTAAAGCTACAATTTCCACCTCAGATACTAGGAGACTGAGGTGAGAAGCTGTTTTATTTATATTCAGAAACCCAAATTAGACATCAGATATACTTGATTAAATTAGGCCCCACGTAATGATCTTCAAAAATAAGCTGCTATAAAAAACAGCTTTTTCTTATCATTTAGCATGTAAAATGAAAGAAAGACTTACACTGTAGCATACGGTTTAAGTAAATTCAAGTTATAACTCTGTGTTAACATGTGCTGATGCATATGAGGGACAGTGATGATGGAGGCTACATAATCTTTTGCTCTGAAACTCTTTTAACGCAACAAATGTTCTTCAGATAATTTAAACTAAAAGTCAAAGAAACAGATTAAATGACTTCCAAATGACCCTTCCTGCACAGTTTAATTTCTATTAATAAAACCTAGTTTTTCTACAGTTTTCATTATAGAAAACATAAAGTAAAAGTATTTAGCATTTCACTTTTGGGTTATGTTAAGTAAATACAGCCTTCCACAAATTTATTTCAAAACACCTAAGATGATTTCATGTATTACTTTCTTTGATGAACACTGGTATGGAAATTAATAAAGGTTTAACACATACTAGCAGTAAACATTCCTCTATAGGAAACATTTTCTTTTTCCTTCTCCATCTAGGAAAATGTATTTCTCTGCTCTTCGAAAGTGAATCCCTAACATCGCAGTACGCCCTCACCCCCCTGCACCCACACAGTGCTCACAAGCTCACTCTCCACCCCCCAACCTCTCTCTCTTCATTTCTGTCCCTGACTTGCTGTTTCTACCAGTCTCTGTCATGTCCCTCCCCATTCTCTCCTGCCCCACCCCTCACTGTTTTAAAAACCCATGACAATTCACCTAAAAGTCATGTTTTATATGCTTCTCTTTAAAAAAAAAATGAAAAACAAAAAAGAGAAATCAACCACACTGGGCTCACATTCCCAAAAGGTACGTTCGACTCTAAGGAAGGATTAGGGGTCCATCAGCACCAGTTTGGAACAATGGGCACCTGTGCTTCTCAAACCTGAATTTTATATGAGTCACTCTGGAACATTATTAAAATACAGATTCTGATTCAATCTGTCTGGAGTACAGCCCAACATTCGGCATCTCTCATTTGCTTCCAGGTTATCCCCCCAGTCCAGTGCTGCAGGTCCATGGTCATATTTTAGGAGAAGCCTCTATTTGCTGCCTGTGGTAGAACCAATCCTTCCCACACCTGAGTGTGCCTCCCCCGAAGCGCTAGATACGACATGATCATCCACTTGGGTTTCTTCTCGTTTATCCCCCTATCTCATCTAGTTATTTGAGCATCTAGATTTCCAGTTTTTACATCCTATTTTAACTACCTTTTTATTTAAAAATTTATTTCATCAGACACAGACCAAATCAATGGTTGCAATGAGAAATTTAAAACATTACATGCTGTCATTTTCCTTTGTTTCTCATCAAATTTACTTCATTAAATATAAATCTACTGAATAGAACAACAGCTTTAACTATACAGATTACTGGCAAAGGATAAGAATGCAGATAATTCTACTTAATACTTATTTTGTGTAATTCTTTTTTTCCCTATCCTGAAAAAAAAAAGTAAAGATGGTTAGGTCCTGTGTTGTGTATGTAAAATTTCTCTAGGGGGCTTCAGAAAACCACTTAAGGTACTGTCAACACCGTTTCCTTATCAGTCAGGAAGTTTAAACCTCTTCTTCTCCTATCAGATAGTCATTTTTGTCCATGTTACTGGGGGTGAGGATGGCGATTCCTACTCTTACAGAGCTATTTCTACACTTTCATAACCTAAAAGGAACTCACTTGGATTTGTGTACTGCCAGAAGTAAGCTAAATTTCCTGAATAAGGTTATTCTCAGAAGAGATATTTATATATCCCAGAACCTTGGTGGGGGGAGAGGGGTACCTCCCAGGAAAGTAGTGTCCACTGACTACGTTCTAAGTACTGTGCTTTTGACTGAGTGAGATCATGTGAACAGCTTGATTTTACAAAGTGACTGTGTAGGAAATGAATGAAAGGTGGGTTAGACTGTTCCTTGAAGTGGCATTATGATGTTCATTGCACATGGAATAAAAGACCCCCAAGTTACATGTTAGGTCATTTCATTTGTAAATTGCCAGGTTTAATGATGCTAGGCACTTGTGTCACAGAATGGTTGCAGAGGTGACCCTCAAGCTGTCAGGACTGACCAGTGGAACAGGAAGAGAAGCACATTCAGGACTGAAGGAACAGAGAAAAGTACAATTTCTTGGGACTGTTATGAGCTGGAATATTCCGAACTACTGTTAACCATTCAAAGTTAACATAATTTAATGCAAACTGTCAGCTCCACCTGCATGGGCATAAACTTGACCTTGACTTTACCATCACCAATAACTGCATCTCTTGCAAAATCTTAACTTCTATTTCATCCTCCAAAATTAAGCCAATCTCTAAACCTATCTAATCCTCGTTTTTCTCTTCACGTCTTTTACTACCACTTGCTTCAAACCAGTTTTGTCCCTTACCTGAAATGCTGCCATAGCTTCCTAATTGGTTTTCCCCAATCTTTCTGCAACTCACTCTTTACACATGTAGTACTAAAATACCACATTAGTGACATCTTAAAATGTAAATCAGATCATATCATCTCCTCTATGGCCTAAAATTCTTCTGTGGCTCTCACTGCACTACAGTCAAACATCATTAACCTGGTTATAGGCCCCTGAATGATCTAGCCCCTACCTATCTCTCTATTTTCCTTACTCATATTAATCATTTTTCATTTTCTTACAAGTCTATTATTTTCTGATGGTCTTTTAGATGTAATGTTTTGACTAAAATGCTTTTTATTTTGCTCTGGACCTTGGTAATACTCAAACATATTTCAGCTCTGAGCTTGACCGCAATCCTTCATGGCACTTGTCACAATTTCTAAGCATAAAGTCCCTGTATGTAAATTGTTGTTTAGTGGGGATTGTAATATCATACCAATACCCATTGTACTTTAAGTTTCATGAAGGCAGAAATTATCTTTTTGGTTCACAACTGAATAGTAGGAACTAAGCAGAATGACTAGAAAGAATTATTTAGGGAAAACCACCAAATTTTTTGGATAAACTGTATCTTGGTATTCTCCATTATTTTATTTAATGTTTGGCATTTTAAAAATGACATTTTTAGGATTGAGCGCGGGCCTGCGAACCAGAGGATCGCGGTTCGATTCCCAGTCAGGGCACATGCCTGGGTTGCGGGCCAGTTCCCAGCAGGGGACACACAAGAGGCAACCGTACATTGATATTTCTCTCCCTCTCCCTCTCCCCTACCCCTCTAAAGACAAAAAAAAAAAAAAAAAAAAAAAAAGACATTTTTATTGCCCATACTGTGTAACAAAGAGACAGAATAACTTTTGTGCCCCCAGACCTTCAATAGTGTTATACTCTAACTTGACACAAAAAAGTTGCAATTGATCATTAATGACAGCTTAAGTTAATTTATACTGTATTAATTAAAAATTAAAATTAACTATACTAAGAAGTTTTAGGTATGTTCGACTAAACAAACTTACCACTGAAGCAAAACTTTTAAAGCAAATACAGCCCTGGCTGGTGTAGCTCAGTGGATTGAGCGCGGGCCTGCGAACCGAAGGATCGCGGTTCGATTCCCAGTCAGGGCACATGCCTGGGTTGCCAGGCCAGTTCCCGGCAGGGGACATACAAGAGGCAACCGCACATTGATGTTTCTCTCCCTCTCTCCTTCCCTTCCCCTCTAAAAGATAAATAAATAAAATCTAAAAGGAAAAAAAAAAAAAGTACTTAAAAAAAAAAAACATTCCTAAAGCAAATACAAATGATTCTCAACTTACTCTGTGTATGTGGGAAAGACTTCTAGCATTTAACCATAGCAAATTAAAAGGATTAAAAGGGGTGATATGATAAGATTTAAGAGATAACTAGATTCACCTTGTTATTTTATTATTTTTTAAAGGAAGTAGTGTTGATATGAGGAGACACTGCCAAGAATTTCCTGTAGATTATTAGTGAATTGATTTTCTGTATGCCTGCAGCAACTTTATATCTAAGCATCAAGTAGTGTTGAAATAGTCACCTTAGTAATTTCAGCATGCATGAACACCATCTATTTTTTGAGAAAATAAAAAGAGTGGCTCGTGAGACTGGTAATGGCATATATAACCTTTAATCCCAAGGTTACTGAATTGAATCTGGTTCAGAATCTCTATCTAGCACTATTAAGCAGACAGAAAGAGTTTTGTAGCATCTAACCTAGACAGCACAATTTTTCTCTTTAGTTGTTATGCCATAGCTATGTGTTCCAATACATCTGGTGTCTTTTTTGGCTGTCTAAGAAAAATGGTTCCATTTTAATGGAACATTAAAATGGTTTTCCTTACCTTAGAGAAAATATAGGAATGTTAGGATATCTAGAAGGATATCAACCAAAATTGCAACAGCAGTTAGTTCTGGGTAATGAAGTCACAAAAGCATGTATGCATTTAAAGGTATGTTATAGTGAACACATATTAGTTCTATAATCAAAAGTAAAATTTTAAAAGTTACTTAAAATAATCTCTAAGCTTATTAGTCATCTCCCTTAACCTGTGATAGGAAGTAAGGAAAAGAAATTGTATAATGTGTCCCTAACTTTAAAATCTTTCCACAAATTTGCTAATGATTAATACATAACAGTTACGTGAACACATATCTTGAGCCTATAATTTAATTGCTTCACTAAGAGTAGTTTTAAAATAGAATATATCATGTTAGTTTTCATGAGTGAACAGTGCATTCTCTGACACAGCCATCCCCTCTACCACCAACATCCAAATGGTCAGCAAACTTTGTCCTTTTCTGCTAAAATACCCACTGAAACTCAAAGCTCTTTATGCCCATCATCACTACCACCTCTTACATGCATTACGGAATATGGGTTTTTGCTTTCATATTCATATTAAATACTCCTTGGAAAGACAGAACAAAAATTTGAAAAGAACCTTTATGTGTTTTCAAAAGAAAAGACAGGTATCTTCTCTATTAATGGGGCAGCCAAAGGATCCTGCTCTTTACCAACAAATACAGAATTAATGCCACATTTACTTGAAGATATAATATCTACACTTGACTTATTATAACACAATTGAAATCTGGTATTTGGATGCAACAAGTGGTCAGATGGACTTACTACTTACACCATTGTGATTTCATGATTTTCCCCTGATTCTCTGACTTTGAAGATGATAAAGTAACTATAAACTCAATAAAAAAGCCAAAAATAATTGTTCTAAAAGCAGTGCTATGGCCGGAATGTTTGTGTACCACCCCCGTGCCCAAAAATTCATATATTGAAGCCTTAATACCCATTGTGATAATATTTAGAGGTGGGGACTGTGGGAGGTGATTAGAGTTAAGTGAGTTCAGGGAGGTAAAGCCACCCTGATTGGATTGGTTCCCTCATGCAGGAAATAAAGGATCAGAGCCCTCTCCCCACCACAGGGGAAACCAGAACACTCTCACCATCACTGACCATACTAGCGGCCTGATCTCTGCTTTCCCATTCATCGGAACTGTGAGAAATAAATGCTTGTTGTTTAAGCCACCCAGAATATGTTACTCCTATTATGGCAACCCAAACTGACTAAGCAAGCAGCAGCAAAAGAATATATTCTGACTGATAGTAAAAGCTCAAGTTTTTAATGAACATGATCATGTCATGGAACTTAGCAAAACTGCTTCTTTACTTAAGTAAATAAATATATAAATTTCAGAAGAAAAACTGATTATTCCAACTGTAAAAGTTATTGAAATTATTTTTATTTGTTCTTTAAACAAAAATGATTTTAATTAATACTATTAGCATGTCCAATGTTAGAAATAAGGATCCAAAGGTCAATTTCTGATACCACTGATTTCTGTTCAAGATGGAATTTAAGATATTCAACACATGCTTTACTAAGCTGAAATTAATTTAAGAAAATGTTACTGAAACATTTTATTCAAATTTTAGTGCATTAACACACATATCTTCAACTTCATAAATGAAGTCAAAACTGACTCTATTTTTGAAGTAAGGAGCATCTGATCCCATCTATATAAATAATTCTAGTGTCTAACCATACTGGAGCTAAACAGAAAGAAGCAGTGAAAACAACAGCATCAACAATTAGATTTATGAATTTTGAAACAAAGAGTTAATGCATTTTAGAATATAAGTGTACAAGAAAGAAAAGATATTGTATAATCATGAAATTACATGAGCCTTTAAAATTCTCCCTGTAAATATGAAAACAAAAATAAGATATATAAAAAGGTTTTAGAATCTAGTCAATGCACTCGAAATGGCAATTTTTTTAAAGATAAGACTAAGTAAGTATAGGAAACAAACAATATTTTAGAAATGCAATATAAAAGGTTCTATTTCAAAGATAAAAAGTCTATCAGGGAACAATGTGTGTGTGTGTGTGTGTGTGTGTGTGCATACGTACATATGCAAGCAATCAGTCAATCAATATTTTATAATATAATGGCATATTCTATTTCCACATGCTTATTTGAACAATTTCATCTCCAGGAGTAATCCTTCCTTTCATCTCCCATGGTCCAGATTTTGAAAAGATATTCTACTGTACCTAGGTACAATATATGACTACTTAGCATACATGGTCAGTTCACTTTCCCATTTCCCCCAAATGAGGAAAACTGGATAATTCAAATTCAAAGTCACTTTAAGGAGCAGCAGCTTCAGTGTTAATAACAACAAAAGATCATAAGGTATTGTAAGTCGTGGGAAAATAGTTCTTCAAAATACAAACACTCACCTCAAAGTCAATACTACTAAAAAGCACTCCAGTAATAAAATGTGGTGTAACCTAATCTTTGATTAATTGGAAAAATAATTTTTTTTCAGGAAAGATAGTTCTTCTGTGATTTTGCTGCTAAGACAGCCTGCAGATGTCTGCCTAGTCTGAAGGGAATTTCCCTTCCTCAGGAGAAAACAGCTTCAATAGGAAACAAACAGCCATATGCTGACTGTGTACTGCTGGGCAGATGACGTAGAGACCCATGGTTTACAATGGAAAGCATGAGGGTCAAGGTTCAGATTAATTTTCCTTAAAATCCAATGCAATTTTACTCAAGATCAAATTACTTATTAAATATAAGTTGTATGAAAGAACAGGGTCTGGTATAAAATGGAGTTTGAAATTTTATAATCGGCAATTTCAGGTACAGGAGAATAGATCCATAAATATTTTCCTCCAAGTTAGTAGACTCTCAAATAAAGCTAATACAAAACAAAAAAAATACTACTTGTAAGACCATTTTAAAAGCTGGGTTTCAAACTGAATTAAATAGTGAGTTTTCATAAATCTTAGAAGTAGCAGTATCTTCCATTCTTTCTAACTTAATGCCCCCACCAAACATATCAATCTGGGTTTGCAAAGAAAAATAATACATACAAAACAAATTTTAAAATGGGCCTATGATTAGGAATTATTTTCTTTTATAGATATAATCCTCTAAAAATTCCATGTAGAAGCTTTAGGTACAAGGATTACTATATTATTTCTTAGCATTCTAATTTTCAGACTTTACAGTTGGGTGGATACTTTTGACTGGATCAAAATTAAGTTTGCAAGAGCAAGGGTGACAGCCTCACCACCGTGCAAGGCTTGGCACAGGGAGGCTGGCCAGTGCCTGTACCCTGTGTCTGACCTGGTCGTGATTAGGATTTAAACAAAAGCTAAAGGTCTTAAAAATGACCAATAAATACAACTCTTTCGGAGCATTATTTCAATTTAAGTAAATATTAAAAATATAATACAAGAATATTATTATTTCTAACAGAAATAAAGGTTTTAAATGGCATTCCACATCTTTTTTTTTTTTCCCCCAGTGTTTAAGAGATTGACAATTGTTAGGAACCAAGCAATTCAGTTGTTGTTACAGCTGTAAAACTTGGTTTAAAAGCAAGTAAAACAGAGATACATGTTTTTAAAAGAACTGCCTGCAACTGTGCTGTGAAACCTGTGTCGCCTCAAGACACTTTCGTTGATGCTATTACTTTGGGCTACAGCTTCACTGAGAAGCTGATGCAATCTTTGCCTTCCTGGGTCTGAGCCTTTGGGAAGAAGAACAGTTCTCATTGAACTTCTGATACCTAAACTAAAGGATTTAAAAAAAAAAGTAGTAACATTCTCCAAGAAAAAAACAAAACTACAATAGTAGTTTATACATTTAACCTATATCAAATATGACCCTTGTTTCCCTGCCCCCTCCCACATCGGTTATTTATGTGTATTACAAAATGCTTGGATTTGAGGACACAAACGCACTTAAAAACGGTGAACAAACAGCAACCACAGTTTAAAATGAATAACTAAAATACATGTGAATTCGATTTCTATACATCTACTTGTATTGTGCTGAAACATGAATTTACTAAATAATAGCTTCCAAAATTTTTTAAACAAACAAATCCCATTTTAACTGCAAAGTACTTATTTTTCAATATAAATTGTGTCCAAACAATACAATGTACCCAAATAAAAACATGTTCTTAATTATTACAATTAAATCAATATAAAAATTATTGGAAGTTAAACACTACTCAAACATTTTTCAAGGTTTTAAATAATTATGTTATCGCTAACAAGGATCCTTATTATCAAACTCTTTGTATTAATATCAAACTATATTAAATACATAATATACATATATTTCTCCCTTTTCTGTATATGAATTATTGCTGAATATTATCTTACGAGTATTTTTTTAAATACTTTAAAGCACTTTTAATAAATTTTATTCAATAAATTATAATATTATTTTTTCTCTGGAGCTTAAAAACATTTGGGAGACATAATGAGGTATATCATTAAAATGTGTGAATTATGCATTATTAAGAGACTACACATTTGAATATCTTACTGGTAAAAGTTATATAACGATCTTTGCCTACTCTCAATTCCATGAAGGTATATTTGATGACTTAGACTGGAACAGCTTTTTCCATAATGAACTCTCAAGGCAATAGAGCATCTAGCTTAGAAAGAGAACTGGAAACTTAAGAGTGTTTTTTAAAATGTTGACACAAAAGCCAGATTAGAAAAGAAAGCCCTCTAAATCCCAGTGCATTAAGGCTGTCTTGATCATCTGAGGAGAAACTAAAGATTTTTTAAAAAGGAAGATCTAGAGGGAAAGCATTTAGCCCATCTATTAAAGTCTATAAGCATTTCTGTTTTAATTCTGACAACAATAAGGATACAGAGTAAAGTAGAAAACAGTGCAGAAATGTGAGATAACCTTTGATATTTCTGTTGGTACATACTTCATTTATAAGGAATTATAATTCTGAAGAATAAACAATCCCTCTGTTCTTCCCTCCTGATCTTCAGTTCATTACCTACCTAAAAAAGGAGATGGCCTAGGTTATCTACATCATCGTCCTTGATTCTCTGAATTTTCTGTCAAATGCTAATTTAAATATGTCTCTACATGAAATAATTAATCTTAAATATCAATGTCTCAAGAGTAAAAAAGATGCTCATCTCATAACTCTGAAAGATGACTTCATCAAAACATAGTGAATGTCCTTTTACAAGTTGCATCTTTGAACTTCTTTTGCTTGCTCTACATTTAAAGTTGGCTTAAGAAATGAAAACAGCTTTCTGTTGAGATTATAGATTTTACACATGCACTGATTTAGTTCTAAGACCTGAACTAAGAATCAAGGCAATATCAGAAAATACAATAATGTCGTCATCAAATAACGTGAATGGAGAAACATAAACATGGGTTTCAAGTAAACGTTTTTGAAAATGTGAATGGCTACTTCTGACCGTTTTAAATGATTAATTTTTTTATTCTCTTCAAATTTTGTTCTTTTTATCAGAAATCGTTAGCAGTCTGTTCCAGTTTAAGTACTGCTACACAGCTCTGTGAATGGGATCAAATCATCGAAATGTTCAGGGGCTGATTTCACATAATAAAACAACTGAGTTAAAGTGATCTGCCTCTAAATTCCTTTCTATTTGTATAATTTTACAAATATCTGTGATTCTGTATACTTAAGTTCTAGTTGAATGTTGGAGACATTGTTAGAGATTATGAAAACTGATTATATAATTAAAACCTTGAACACAATAATAATAAAGTATCATCATATAAATATGTCATTATGGACAGTTTCCCATATAATCATATATAAGCTTAAAATAAATTAGACCTAAATTTCATTTGTCTCTCCAATCCCTATCCATTCTCAGTTTCTGTCACATACTCTGTGTTGCGTGTGTGTGTGTGTGTGTGTGTGTACATACATACATATATATACACAGTGGGATTATTTCAAAAGAATGAAACTTTCTTACTACCTCTTACATGTTTATTTAAAATAAGAAAGCCCAAGACTTATTCAAATATAATACACATCTAAACTCTAGAAATAACAATATAATCATTAGTGAACAAGTCTTTCTTGTGGTAATTTCAGGTGAGCTGCTTTTGGTATCTATACACAGAAGCTGAACCACTTAAGGATTAAGAGTGCACTATGGTAGCCAAGAGAATAAAGTATGAGGCATATACAGACACACCTATGGATATAGCTTACCGGAGGTATAATCTATCTCTAAGATTAGAGACAATTTAAAACCATATATTTCAATGCCAGTTGAAAGGATTTCTCCTAATGAAGACAAATGAAAAATACCCCACACTATTCTTTAACAGAAACACGCTATATTCGATATATTTAAAAGCAACAGTGGAGGGGGGAAATCAATTTTAGTGGAAATGGTTGACAGAAAACAGCTCCAAATTAAACAAAAGTAAAATATCTCAACAACTATGTATAAATCCTAATTAAGCTTGAATAACTAGCTAGAATGAGAAATACAGAAAATTCAAACAAAGAGTGAATTGTATTCGCATTCAAAGCTAGAGATTTTCCTCAAGTAAAGCCTGTGATAGAGGTTTGACTTTTTATTGCCGTTATCAAAGCAAATGACCCCATTCTGCCACCCCTCCCCCAGAAACACAGAAAGCCGATTTTACTTACTAGCTACCTCCAGCGATGCGTTGTGGCTCACAGCCTCTCCGAGGTAATTCCTTGCTACACAGATGTAAACCCCTTCATCCGGCCTACTTTTTCGTCCATGTACTATTCGTAAGAAAAATAAAGATCCACTTGGCAGCAACATTCGGTGTGAGCGAGGGTCATCTTTGTCTGTCTCCACTCTCTCCCCTCCTTTGTACCATTCAATGGTGGGTGTGGGGCGGCCCTCAGCTTTACAGTTCAATGTTGCAGGTTCTCCTTTTGAAACAATGAGATCGGAAGGGTGTTCAACAATTCGAGGTGGAAAATCTTCCTGACGAAGACGGGAGCCTGCAGAAGAATTGAGAAAGTAGCTTCATATTATCTCTTGAAAACAATAAAAGTGTTATTTCAGAAGACTAGGCATTATCGCTGATCTTTAAACACTGCATAGTACAGACCCACTCTTCCAATTCTCTTCCCTAACTAACCCTTCTGGTGTCCACCTTGACTACACCTTCCCATTCCTGAATCCTTTTGACCCTCCACTTACAAAGTGCTGTAGCTTAAACTTTGCCTGTACAAATCCTGCCTGGTTTTCAAATCTGCTGTCCATAAATCCTTCGGAACCCATCACCCTGTCTGTTTGCACCATGTATGTGCTTATTTTTGCAGAGGAATTTGTTAAGAGAATTGTCAAGTATTACAAAAATTGGCATGACTTCCTGGAATTTCCTTTTTAACCAACACCAATCAGCACTTTCACAAAACATATACTATATGCTAATGAACATTTATATTCAAACATGTGCTGAAACTTTTCTTTATAGAAACTATTATATCTTTCTAAGTAATATAATAAAACTTTGTTAGTTTTTAGTAATAAATTAAGTTCATTACTCTCCAATAATTATGTTGATATTTTAACAGACTTCAAAGATATGTGAAATCACTGAGTTTAAAAAATTAGTTAAATAACACCTGGCTGGTGTAGCTCAGTGGATTGAGCGCGGGCCTGCGAACCGAAGGATCGCGGTTCGATTCCCAGTCAGGGCACATGCCTGGGTTGCCAGGCCAGTTCCCGGCAGGGGACATACAAGAGGCAACCGCACATTGATGTTTCTCTCCCTCTCTCCTTCCCTTCCTCTCTAAATATAAATAAATAAATAAAATCTAAAAGGAAAAAAAAAAGTACTTAAAAAAAAAATCTTTAAAAAAAAAAAATTAGTTAAATAAATATTAAATGAAAAAGAATATTGGGTGAGGGGCCACGGTTCAGGGGTGTCCAACCCGCGGCCCATGGGCCACATGAGGCCCAGGATGGCTATGGATGTGACCCAACACAAAATCATAAATTTACTTAAAACATTATGAGATTTTTGTGTGTACGATTACATGTCACAATGTATTTAATGTGTGACCCAAGACAAGTCATCTTTTTCCAGTGCAGCCCAAAGATGCCAGAAGGCTGGACACCCAGGCATCTAGAGCTTATGTATTACACAATAAATAAAGTTCTGACAGTAAGTGTCATTAAAATATTTTGTGCCTGTACCTTATTTTCCCAATGAGATTATAATCTCTAAAACAGATGAGATTCATATGCTTAGTACTCCTCCTACCATGGATAGATTTAATATGTAAACTTCTTACAGATTTCTCAAATTCAAAAGCCCAAGGCTTAATTTCATTGTGCTCCAAGCCTTGTTCTCATATAGTGTTCCAATCTCAACGAATAACAAAAAGTAAAAACCAGTCTTCCTTGACACCACCCTTTCTGTCCTCTTGTACTCCCCCAAATTTCTCAAATCAATCTACTCATCTCCGTCTCTACAGCCAGCTACCATCCCAGATCAAACTTCTACCAATCCCCACCAGCATTTAGGAAAGCTCTTAAATAGCTAAACTTCAATGTAGCAGATGAAGGTTTTGAAATGCAAATATAATCTGGGTCCTCCCCTATTTCAATGGCTCTGAAAACAAATGCATTGCTCTCAAGATAAAGTCCTTAAGAAGATCTACAAGAGCCAGAATGTTCATTCCCCTCTCTAGCTGTCCAGACTTCATCCTCCATTCCTTTCTCTGCTTTCCTCACCCCAGCCTTCTGTTAGCTCCGCAAATATTTTGAGTTTCTGCTTTCCACAGGCCTGTGCCTGCCATAGAGTCTGAGCCCAAAATGATCTTTCCCTAGTTTACATACACCCTTTTTTCAAATCTCTGTTCTCCCTGAACTTTACAGCAAAAATTAAGTGCTTTTAAAATAAAACTATATAACTACCTTGGTAAAAATGATCAGAATTACAACGTAAATTTATTTGTTTGATGCCTGGAACACTGCCTTTTCCATCTCTGTGAGGCTGGGGGTCCATCCACATCTACTCACAGATGTGAGTCCTCTCTTACACTTGGCAGAGTGCTGAGCCTACTACAGGTATCAGTCAATATGTGTTGACTGAACAAAAAATGAATGAATTGTTGACAGGAAAGACCAGTTTGAGTGGAATGATCTTAGGCTTAATAACCATGCACTTTACAAAGAGACTTTAAAAGATTTAATTTTTTAACAGTGTGTATAACCAATATGCATACTATTTGACCTTTACTAGACTATAAGTTCTACATGGAGCTTATTTATCTCTCTAATTTTTAACTACTGCAATTAACATTTTTCTTAATGAAATCAATAAATGAACGATAAAACTAAAAGATCTATTATTTGCTTGTATCTACCATGAAACAACTACCGTTATATACACAGGGTCCAGCACAAATAACATTCCTTTTTATTACAAAATCTTTCATTACAAAATTATAAGCATGTAATTCTGTAACAATATCACACTCAAGCACACCATATGACATTTTAGGTGAAATGTTCAAATTAAAACTATAAATTATCACACCCATATTATTACCCTACCAATCACACTCAAGCAGACATTACTTCTGCCAAACTCTGTGTGTATATGATTAATAGTTTTATAGCCTAAAATATTGAGAAATAACTTTAGTTTAGTGCATAGCATATAGCATATTATAAACTCTTTAAATAAAGCCAAGCTCTAAAAGAAGAGAAAATAAACCAGCAACATGAGAAAAAAATAACATAGAAATGCATACTCTCTCACAAAAGGCTATAAAGTCAAATTAAATTTAAATTGGATTTTAGATTATTCAACTACAAGTACTGTAAAACCTAACAAAGTAAGGCATTATAATATAGTACTGGCCTCTGCTTTGGCTGTAATTATGAAAAGTGGATGCTAATCGGAATTAACTGTGGAGGTAATATATATTTAATTAAAGCAAACTGTATTTTAAATTCTAAAAGTGCACTTTAGATAGAAAAAAGGGTGCATAGGTTGCTGTGAGAACACAAAGAAAGACTACCTGAGCAAGGCAGAGAAGTTATCTTGAAACACGAAACTTGAATCTTGCAAAAAGAGGAAGAAAAGAAAGGAGATGATTTCACTCAGAGGTAAGGTGATGAAAGAATATGGTACACTTACTTGCAGGATCTGCAGGTAGGTTAGGGTGGCCTGAATGTAAGGTTGATGTCAGAGATTAGAAAGTATGTGCCTGAAGAAGTAACTAGAAGAGATAATGTGATGGGATTTGTGCATCAAGCCAAAGTTCAGAATCCTAACAGAAGGCAATGAGAACATTTAAGTATTTTAAGCAAAGGATCACATGATCAAGTTTGATTTTAAAGAGCTCACTATTGGTAGTGTGAAACTTGTACTGTAGCAGAAGGTATGCTAGGAAGGGCTAAACAAGGACACTTTTGCACTCTTCAAGCAATGAATTCTGAAATTTGCACATGGATATTGACAGAGGAGAAAATAGAGAGAAGCATCTAGAGATACTTAGTTACAATATTAACAGGACCTATGCACTGGCAATGTGGGGGGAAAATGGACAGAAGGGAGAAGCAGAGGGCAGGGAGATCCCTAGTTTGTGACCTGAGCAATGGGTGAAGGGCAGTCCCAGTGAAGGAAGACAATAAAAGTATGGGGTTTGGTAAAAGAAGAACAAGAGACAATTTACCCAATATGAAACATGAAGAGTTTGAAGTAGTGCTAGAATATTCAAATAGGGAGAACAAGCTGTCGACTGAATATCCAAATTTGACCTCAGAAAAGAAATCGCAGCTGAATCAAGCTGGAGACTGAAACCATGGAGAAGAATAAAGCCATCTAGGGGACTGTAGAGAGAACAGCCAGTTACAGAATCTGGAGATCCCCCTGCCGGCTCCACTCAGGGGCAGCGAAGGGCAGCATTGCACCTAACCTACAGCTCCAAACAGCAGGACCACAGCCAGAATGACTTTGGGGAATTAAGTCAGGCCCACAGTTTTCACCAGGGTTTTCGTAACTCAACGTTCAGTGGAAGAGTTTCAGCAATACAAAAAGCTTTCTATTCTAATAAGGGCCACCTTTTCCAAAACGCTCTTTGGAATATTCTTTTCCTCAGATTGTTAACAGGTATTTCTAAAAAGAAGAGTTGCAGCAATCAAGGTCTACTTCGTCTTGCTAATACACCTAATGATCAGCCAAAAGGTAAAATATACAATGGTTCTCAAATTTGTTTGGCTATTTAACTCTTTTTATAGGACATCCCCACTGACCTTTTTTTCTAAGGAATACACTTCAAAAAAATACAACTTATTACCATATATAATAATCTGAAGAGAATGGATAGTGATAGCAAAGGAAAAAAATGAGTTACTTAACTGTGGAGCCAATACCTTTGCAAATCATAACAAAAATTTAGAAACTACACACTTCTCATAAGGCATAACCTTCAGGAAAGAAACTTTCCAATTCCAAAGTGATATGTATAATGAGTGACTGATCAATCTCAATCATAAAATAATAAATGGCAATCATCACTATAAAATTATAATAATTTTTTCTTTATTATAAGTCTAGGCAGGAAAATGGAAAAATAACATATTAATTATCCATCGCCTCCTTTTCACAACACCATCTTTATGGGGTGGGTGTTGTTATATCTGGCATCCGCAGGGTGGGAGTCTGGGGACTGAGACTCTGTCATTGTTCAGCACGAAGGTAAAAGTGCTAGATTCAGTCCTAGGGAAGTTCAAAACCCTTGCTTTTTCCAGGTATTCCACAAATACTGCTAGGATTAATTCATTAAAATTCACAGAGAAACGTGCTTTGTCCATTCCTGTTTCCAAAACTGGAAGTGTTCATTCTGATTACTTATTTTTAAAATGCAGACAACAAAGAGCAAGAAGCAATCCTAGTGACAACTGCTGTTCCTTTCCCACCAATTCGTGGAACTTCTATCCTCCCGGAACTCAGCTGATTTCACAGTCAATTAATTCAGTAAAGACCTTCATGACAAATAAATGGGGATGGAAAGTCTCCCTATATTGGGTCATCTTCTCTAAATATAACCTTTCATTTTTTAGTAAATATCCTTATATTATCAGTTTATAATATTCGGAGAACTTCAATTCCTACATACTGTGTGCATAATTAAAATTCCGTATCACTGGTTCCCCAAATTTTTCCACCAACACTCTTTAATGGAAAAGTAATGAAACTTCTATCAATAACCATGACTTACTTGCTCAAAGGAGGGCTCTGAGGGAGTTACACCAAGACCCAATAGGGAAGAGCATCCATGAATCTCAGAAGAGGGCAGAGGAAAGACCCTTTGTGATCCATCGCAGCCTTCCTCCCTAGAAGAGGTGTGCACCTCCACTCTCACAAACCTCTCTAAGATATTATTGACTCATTATTTATAAAAAGCATTCTCCCTCCAATCATAAATGCTGAGTTCCTATAAGCCACCCTATAACCACCATTCTGATTATGCTAATTTGGGTATTTTTTAATGCAATAAAATATAAGGTTTATATTATGCTTGGCAAAACCAACTTCCAGCGTTCAACTACATTCTGCATAGGAGCCTTAAGAGAGGGGGGACAGATGGAGCGAGGTTTTACAAGAACTAGGATCATACTGTCAGCTACCCTTGGCAAGACTCCTGGTAGAGTCTTGGGAACGAACATAACAGGACTGACTTCAGACAAGGCCAGCACCAGGGAAAGGTGCATGGCAGGGTTCCTTCAACAACTGCCCGCTGGAAGATAAAATATAAACGCAAGTGACTGAAATATCTAAATATTTACACAACCACAGCTGGAAAAAGATATACACATAAGTGCTAAGTATTTCAAAGAAATATATCACAGTCACATTAGATTTATGATGAGGAAATCAAGCTCCTAGTTGGATGTAAATGGTTCCTCCCTTTTCAGACATCACATTTACAGAAACACAAGCAAGTAACCATATAAGAGACTGATCATGTTAACATTCTGCTGAGGCAGGTAAAACACACACACATATAAAAATTTATTTTTCTTTCATATATATGATTTTATTCTTTTTTTCTAGCATGGCAGTAATATTTATCTCAGGGTTTTGTTTATTCATGTTTTCAAGTCCATTTCTTCACAGCAGATTGAGTGAAACAGTGTTTATTTTATTAACAAAGTCTTGTTTTGGTACAAATTTCTTTTTCGTATTCTTTGGCAGGTAATATTAGAAAACCTAAAATGATTAAAAGGTCCATTTATATCATATATAAAAGATCTTGCTGAACAAAAATGCTTATGAAATTGCTAGAAGCAGAGGAGAAACAATTTCAGTGAGTAGCTGACAGATGCACAATGAATATTAATAGACAACCTGGTGACATCTGTCCAAGATAGGGGCAGGGGTATGTGTATTTGCCTTGACAACATATCTATACTTGTAAAAGAATACCTATGTTCTCAAAAGAGTCCTGCCTCTTAACCTTTTTATTTAAGCCCCATTTACATTTTAAGGAGTAGACAGCCTCCAATTATTAACATAAATCCTATTGTGGGCACCAATCCTATAATTTTCCTGTCAGAATTCCATCCTATAAGGAGATATTGGTTAAAAATAAGAAGACAGCACCCATTAATTACTCACTGTGTAGAGAATAGACTTAAATATCCTCTACTGAGTTATACACATTTCCCCAATGCTCACACTTCCTATTGGAATAGGTATAAAAACAGACCATAGACTACAGACAAACTAGGGAGTTTCACCTGAAATTATATGAAGAAAAGAAATACAAGTGAAACAGAACGCATTAAGATAACTACATGATTAATGAATGACTCATCCAACTTTCCTTAGGTACTATATGTAATCCTAATTTATTTTATCATAATTCTACCCTATAGATTGAATGGGGGAATGTTTTTGCCAAAATTTGGAACAATTTTAATAATTAACTGAGTGCCACAGGCGGTATGTTATCGCCTAAAATGGCTATCAAAATAGACCAAACAGAATTCTAGAAGTGAATCCCGGGCATCGTGTCATATTCCTATAGAATTTAATACACGTGGTATTCCCAGAAATATGAAGAAGACTGACAGTAACAGAAGGTAAATTTATAAACAATATCGCTTGCACTCTTCCACCATTTTTAATAATTTCAAATCTAAGTAGAAGATACTTCTGTCATGAGACCCAAACACTGCAGAAGCTACTAAGGGCATTAACTGCAGGAGCTGCCTTCGCCTACTCAAATCAGGCAGGGCTTCATTCTGAGCTATAAAGAAAGGGACTGGAGGGTTGAAGTTGGTTAGCTCAGTTCATACTTTCTATTTGCACTTTAGTAAAATGTCCAATTAACATGCAAATAGGAGTATTTTTACTGTCTGTGAACTGCCAAACAAAAATATTTATATATCTTAAACTACATCTTCTCTCATTATCCTATCCATTGGAATATATATGTGTGTGTATATGTATACATATATATGCATATGTCTATATATATATGCCTATAATGTATTAAGATTTATGCTAAGTATTGACAGCACAAAGAAATATGAAATCAAATCTTTGAACTTAATAGCCTGCAATTTACCATAAGAGACAAAAATATTAACAAGGATAATATTGAAAAATAAGAATGATACAAAGATAGGCAGTAGTAGGAGAAACTGATTTCCAGAAGGAAGAAATAATGAAGACCAGAAAAACATGAACTAATGTAGTATTTTGTGGGGAAAGTTTATTAAACCTAGAGAAGGAATTCCATCTGCCCGGGTTCAAATCTAGGCTCTACTACTTGTTAGCTGTGTGAACTTGGGATTCCTCACCTATAAAGTGAGTGTAAAAATAATATCTCTACTTTATAGGTTAGTATAATCTTTCATACACATAAAATAATATTATATGTCTCATGGCTGGAACCATTAATGCAGGATATGTAAGTTGTTTGATCTTATGACTCTTCTCCCAAACTTTCCTGGAATTACATTAGAATTCTTATTATTTATGGAGAAATGGATTACTTTTTTCCAAAAATTTATTTAAAAAGTTGCAAATTGAGCCAGTTTCTAGTTTTAGTTAAGAATTCAACTTAAAATAATTCCTCATTGGCACAGCAAAACATCTTTCATAATACATGAAAAACAAAACAAAACTAGAGCACTTAGTCCAGCTAAGTTATTGTGATTAAGAATCATTGGAGGTTGACTCTCTAAAGCCATCTATAAGAAAGTATCTCTGGCCCTGACTAGTGCGGCTCATTGGGTTGAGCATCATCCCACAAACCAAGAAGTGAGCGGTTCAATTCGCAGTCTGGGCACATGCCTGGGTTGTGGACCAGGTTCCTGGTTAGGGGTGTGTGAGAGGCAACCAATCAATGTTTCTCTTGCACATCAATGTTTCTTTCCCACTTTCTCTCTCCCTTCCCTTCTAAAAATAAATAAATAAAATAGTTTAAAATATATATCTCTGTTGTGGAAAATATTACATACAGAGAGAGCCACTGACTAAATGTGTGACTTTCAAAATTTAAAAGACAAATGCTTTTTAAATATTCCTAAGAGAATAGTATTGTTGTTTTTTTCCCCTTTCATTGTAAATTAAAAAAATCTTAGGGTGATCAGAATATAGATGAAGTTTGTAATTGTGCAGAATGATATTTCGAGTCAACTCTCTATAAATACACCAAGGTTATCAAAATTCACAAATAACACTTTATTTACTAATGCTTATCTTAAAATACAAAAAATATTCAGGTCTGATAATATAATAGATTATTTCAGGTGTTAGAGCCCTTTTCAAAAGACAAAGGATTTTAGACAATATGTTGTACTGTGAAAAAGTTATTTGGGTGGTCCTGTGAATTTTTTTATTGCTATGGAAATATAGCTCGTCCTAACACTGGATTTTAAACATATTAAGACAAATGACATGCTATTGCAATTAATGTTAACCTACACTTCATTTCTTTTATATGTAATATGGAAATAACAGATGGTTATACATTTGTGCCAACTAGAACCCCAATACAGAGAACATGAGCAGACTTCTTTATTGAAATGGAAATACTCAATAATACTCCTGTTAATTGTATAAAATAAACCTTGCTTGCCAAACTTCCTTTGTCCTGAATTTAAATTTTTGAAAGAAAATGTTCATTCTAAAATTAATCTTACTTTTTATTTCAAATATGTATTTAAGCTAATTCCTTCTCTAAAGAGTTACATTAGATTTTCATAGACTGTGCATTGTAGATATAATTAACTGAATCAATAACCTAAAATCAGTTAAATTACTAAAAATAAAGCTTTCAACTTTACTTCTTGAATTAGGTAGTCATACTTGAGCCATATTTAAATCTATGAATAGGTGTCTACAAGATGGAGTATGGAATGGCAATTTTAAGAGTAATTGTCTAAGTACAGTTACACTTTAAAAAAAAAACAATATACCTAAAACAGCCTTTTAAAGGATTACTGAGAAATCCCTACAGGAATGCAGTCAACTTCACTGATTTTTTAAACCCAGTCAGTACTTCTGACATGAACAAGAATGTTTAAAGAAACTCATTTACTCCTTAGTAAATGGTCATCTTTTCCTCCCTTGTATCTTCCCCATTTCTCTCTCATTTTATCCCTCATCAATTCTCCCAGATTCTAAAGGGTATCATAACAAAGGATGCTGAGACAGATTCTTATCCCATTACATACAAGATGAGATTTTCAGGGAATTCCAAATATTAACTTACAATCTACCCAGTGATTTTTATTTTCTGAACAGGTATGCAAACAATTCATCAGTCCAAACAAGGCTATGTGTAATAGATCCAAAAGAGGGAATCTACCATACACGAAACTTTAACGTAAACAAGTTTTGATGCAAAGAACTCCAAAAAGTTATCCTAATTCTAAAACATGTTTTTCCTTTATTGTGCTCTGATTACCGATATCTCTTTCTTTTCTTATGAAGGTAAGTTTGGACTTTTTCTTTTGGAAAAAAGGCAAGGTATCTCTTTTTCCTGCGAAATTTTTTTAATTGTAGTAATGTGATGCCTGTATGAATTTATCATTTTTAATGCAACTTTAAAAAGAAAATATAATACTTTTAGTCATTATTTTGACGGTAGCTTAATTTTGAAGGGAAAGGGCAGCAGTATCACTTTTGTTTAGAAAGCATTTATAATACTAAAATACTTCTGTTTAGTCATTAAATAGTTAGACCAGAACTGTAATATTTCTACATCTCCAGCACCTACAACAGCACCTAGCCCACATCAGGTACTCAATAAACATGTTAAACGAATGATCGGACAATGGGAAAAGAAAATGAAGGGAGATCCCACATGTATTTATAAGCTATTTAAAACAAACATCCATGCCTGGAGGCAATTCAAGAGAATGTAACAGCAATCCTTACTTCTTCTGGGAAGCAGACATCCAGTAGCTCTGAAGCCATAGCCCCTATAAAGCTATTTTGATATACAAAACTCTTGGTCCATTCCAAGTAGGAAACTCTGTTTAGAAATCATTCTAAGGACAATAAAACCTATATACATTCTCCTGTGTGTTGAAAATACAAGGACTAATAGTGGTATAGTATATACAATTCTAGCAGAAGAGGTAGGCTGAGAAAAAAAGAAGCAAAGAGAGAAAAAGACCTAGAAAAATGATCCAAAATGTAACTTAAAAGTGTTGCTTTCTTAGGAACCATTGAAAATGCATAGTTTTTGTTTCATTCTAATTTTCTCTAGTTTCTAGGTATTTGTTCCATGACATTCTAGTATTATTTTCATAATAAAATATTTTATTTTAGAAGTATAAAAGATAATGAAATTATTTTTTCAATACAGGACTTTCATTGTATCTCTGAAATATCACACACAAGTCTGAGGAATCATCCTGCATCTTGCTGTTTCTGTAACTGGGCAACTTGGATCTTACTCATCAGCCTGCTGAACTGTTCCTTTCTCAGAAACATAAACACCATCCAAAATTTTTCTGACATCCCTGTTTTTCACTGTTGTGGCTAGTTAAATCAAAACAGCTGAATTGATACAAGTTCAATGTCATTTCCTTCAAGAACTAACTCATCTTTCTCAGCCTGAAATACTAAACAATCAACTCCTGAACTCATTCAAACCCAAACCCAAGAAATTCCTGATTTCACAAGAAAATTATTCTCCTGAATAACAACACTGACAGAGAAGTGGGCATGCACAGGACACATCTTTTAACGGAGGTCCAGTGTTACAGCTTTGATCATATTTGGTATATGACTGCTGTTAGTGCGAGTGGTAGCCAGTTCCTTTCTCTTTCCTACCATTTGTCAACCCAGAGCCTCTTCTTTTCTGTCCAGTGAGACTGAGTTCCATGTTGACATGATTGAAGTCCCTCCACAGGGCACCTCTGGGGCCCCTCATTATAGCTGTGCATCCCTTCAGAGTGATGTCGACATTTTCTGGAATACCATCAGTCCGATTGCTGAGAATGATCTCCATCATCCCAGTAGATGCGGCAAAGCGAGCCCAACACAAATTTTTGAACAATATGGAAAAGACAAAATCCTACTTTTGCTAACTCTTTAGCATTCATTTATTCACTCAACTAAAATGTACTACGTACTCAAACTGCACCTGACCTGTCCCTGTTGCAGGTGATACACGAGTACAAAAAAACAAATCAAAAATCAAATCAACAGTCTGTAGTACCTATCTCTCTTTCACTTTCTCATTTTTTAGTTTTTAAAATTTATCGTTAGATGCACAGTTAATGTGAATGATACACAAGCAACACTGAGTGCACTTAAACAATGTGTATGTAGTTATGTACCTCTTAGTCAACATTCAACTTTTTTTGTGGGTATTCATAAATAACCAGCAAATGAATCTAAAAGAATCATGTATGCAAAACTTCATGCAGCAGAGCTAGAATTAGTGGATGCTAATGTACTGCATGCAACATAGACGGAGCAGAAGCAAACATCTTCTAACAAAATAAGTTTTCCTGGACAGCTGGAAAACCTGTATGAGATTAAATGAACAGAGGGCACAAAAAGCTTCTTCTCCTCAGGAAACAAATAGACCTAATTATTTCACTTATTTTCAATAATATTACAAGGTAATTTCTGGTCTATGTTGCCCAGGGAAAAAAATTTTAACCTTACATTATTTTTCACTTCACATTTGAGGAATTCTGAGACCTTCTATTAATAACAGATTAAGCCCAAAATACATTATCAAAATATACTTGCATTTTTCAAACTCAGCCTATGATAACTCGTAGAATATCTCAACATAACAGGTATTTCTCTAGCTTTCTGCTAATAGTGAAACTGAGATGGAGAAAATAAATGTAAGATTTTTTTGTTTTATTAATTTTAGAACTATAAATAATATGGTCATTTAAAAAGTAAGAGTAATTTACTTCTGGTCAACGGGGGTGTGTAGGTTAAAATGTTCACCTCCTCACGCAACCACAGAGAGATTTACAACTAAACCTCAAAACAACTCCCAGAAAATCAAACTGTATGGAAGTCCAACAACTAAAGATTTAAAGAAGCCACATTCATTCCCACAGGTAGGAGGGGCACAGTCACAGAGACAGGCTGAGAGGCAGAGAGGTGAGGAGTCGCAGAGTTGTGTAGAGGCAGTGGTGGAAGCATAACAGGCAGTCCCACATTCACACGGGGTGGATAAAAATCCGGAGGGCTGGATTGAGCACGGGTCTGCGAACCAAAGGATCGCAGTTCGAT
This sequence comes from Glossophaga mutica, assembly GCA_039655065.1. Taxonomy (NCBI): domain Eukaryota; kingdom Metazoa; phylum Chordata; class Mammalia; order Chiroptera; family Phyllostomidae; genus Glossophaga; species Glossophaga mutica. The sequence goes on along the minus strand of CM077304.1, from coordinate 157,667,322 downwards.
TCCCAGTGAGAGCGCATTCCTGGGTTGCAGGCCAGTTCCCAGCAGGGGGTGCACAAGAGGCAACCATACATTGATATTTCTCACCCTCTCTCTTTCCCTTCCCCTCTAAAGATAAATAAAATATTTAAAAAATAAATAAATTTATTTTTTAAAAAATCTGGAGGGATACCTTGGGAGCGAGTGATTCCACCCCTAGGCCAGACTGCACGCCCAGGTTTCCAATGCCAGGAGGATAAGTCCCCATAACTTCTGGCTGCAGAAACCAGTGGGAGTTGCGGTAACAGAAGAAACTGCCAGATTTTCAGAAGACTCCGCTTAAAGGGCCTGTACAACCTTAGAACATACACAAACCAACCCACTCTGGGATTCACCACCAGGGTAACAGCTGGAAGGGTGCCAGTCACATACAGGGAGTGGAGGACGTGACTGGAAACAGGGCGAGATCCAGGTAAACCTCCAGAAGCCAGGAAGCAGCACTGTCCCCTCTCCAAGCCCTCTGGAGCCACAAGGCTATGAAGCAAGTTGCCGCACCCTGACAGTAACCTAAGGCTCTGCCCCATGCAATTTACAGGTGCCTTTTCTGCAATAGGCCACACTACTAAGGCAGGGAGTCTAAGCAGCTCTGCCTAATACACAGAAACAAACACAGGGAGGCTGCCAAATTGAGGAGACAAAGAAATATGGCCCAAATGGAAAAAAAAAACCCAAACCCCAGAAGAGGAACTGAACCAAACAGAGACAGCCAACCTATCAGATGCAGAGTTCAAAACACTGGCGATCAGGATGCTCAGAGAACTCCTTGAATGTGGCAAAAACATAAAGAAATAAAGGTTACACTAAGTGAAATAAAGAAAAATCTTCAGGGAAATAACAGTGAGGGGAGGAAGCTGTGATTCAAATCAATGATTTGGAACACAAGAAAGGAAGAAATAAACATTCAACCAGAACAGAAGGAAGAAACAAGAATTCAAAAAAATGAGGATAGTGTAAGAAATTTCTAGGACATTTCCAAACATGTCAACACCTGAATCATGCAGATGACAGAAGGAGAAAAGGAAAAGCAGGAAATCAAAAACTTATTTAAAAAAATAATGAAAGAAAATTTCCCTAATTTGGAAAAGGAAATATACATATAAGTTCAGGAAGCACAGAGAGTTCCAAACAAGATGAACTCAAAAAGAACCACACCAAGACACATCATAATTAAAACGACAAAGGTTAAAATTAGAGAATCTTAAAAGCAGCAAGAAAATAGGAGAGATTTACCTACAAAGGAGTTCCAATAAGACTATCAGCTAATTTCCCAAAAGAAACTTTACAGGCTAGAAGGGACTGGCAAGAAGCACTCAAAGTGATGAAAAGCAAGGAATTGCAACACAGATTACTCAATCCAGCAAAGCTATCATTTAAAATGGAAGGGCAGATAAAGCGCTTCCCAGACAAGGAAGAGATAAAGAAATTCATCATCACCAAGCCATTACTAAAGGAAACGTTAAAGAGGCTTATTTATTAAAAAGAAGACCAAAACTATAAACATTAAAAGGGCAGCAAATTCACAACTATTAACAACCAAATCTAAAAAAAACAAACTGAGCAACCAACCAGGTCAGAACAGAATCATAGGTATGGAGATCATCTGAAGGGTTACCAGCTGGGAGGTGGGAGGGGAAGAATGGGGAAAAAGATGCAGGGATTAGAAGTATAATTAGTAGGTACAAAATAGACAAGAGGGTACTAAGAATAGTATAGGAAATGGAGAAGCCAAAGAACTTACATGCATGACCCACGGGCATGAACTAAGCGGGGAATACTGGAGGGAAGAGGGTACCAGGTGGAAGATGGCAAAGAGGGAAAAATTTGGACAACTGTATTAGGAAAATCAATAAAATGTATCTAAAAATAAAAAGAGTAATTTTCTTTTGAAATAAGCATTTTATTTATTACATGTTCACATAAAACTGCATGTAGATATTTTTCAGAGGCAAATATAGGCTCATCACAATGGTCTCCTAAAATATAAGGCATAGGCATGTCAAAACAGAAATAACAACATGTTAAGTAATATAAACTTTCAAAAAATTTTAATCATAAACATAAACAAAAGTACTGTGTCTCAATGGGTAATCCTTCTTTATACCTTTATGAGTATTTCCTAATTTTTAAGTATTCTTTATTTTATTTATTTTTCTACTTTAGAAAAATCAGGGGTGAGGTTAAAAGTGTAAATAAGTAGTCATCGACCTAATCGGTCATTCTTTTTGGGTATAAGGACCTATAACTGGTACTTTACAGGTACACAATGTGGTTTTATTGAACATTAAAGTTTGAAAGTCGCTGAATTTACTGTGATAGATATTCAGTAGCCTTTAAATGTCAAATAGAGCAATAGTTAAAATATGTTTATGCTTCAGCTCATTAGCTGTATTAATTCTCACAATCCTCAAAATGTTCTGAGGTAGGCACTGTTCTTATCCATAATTTGTAGCTGAAGAAACTGAGGCACAGTAATTAACTCACTAGTCCAAGATTTCACAGGTACCTAGTGATTGACAGAGATCCCGGTCCCTACAGCCTGTTCCAGAATTTAATTCACCATTAAATCATGCTATAAAACAGTACAACTCACTGAGAATTTACCTTGTCTGAGAATAAACTTTACAGACCAGAGTTTTTCTTTATAACTCTCAAATTAATGTAAGAAAAACTAGAAATAATACTTTGGTTCTACATGGCAGGTGCAAGGAGAGAAAGTAATGGATTCATATCAGAATATGCAGGCTTTTTTCCTGGGCCCATCATTTTCTACCTCTCCATCCTTGGTTACTGGGTCAGTTTCCTCATCCATAAAATGAGGTTAATATAGCATGTTAAAGCTGGAATAAGAACAGATAAATTTGTCAACCCTCACATTTTGCGAACAAAGGAAACTAATCAACATTTTGAAAATACTTGATTAAAGTTGACAACAAAATTCCCCTGTAGCCAGAGCCAGGACTCTTTTCTGAATCCCATAAACATGAGGTTAGGAGTAAAATCTGTTGTAAAAGACGAAAGAAGAGGTGTCCTTAGCCTGGTCAGGGTGTGCTTCAAAGTGTCTGTGAATTCTTCAAAGTGAATGCAAATTTCTCTGAACATGCATGGAGATTTAAAAACGACTTAGTCTTAAAAGAGGTTCTAACCTCACAAGAAATATAAGGATACTTAGCTTTGCTTTTTCAGATGAATTTTTAAAAGCTGAAAGGGGTAAATACTGCACGAATATCTCCCAAATAATACACAGAGATATCTGTACAATACATATCATACATGTACAGTGGCCTATAATATTGCACAGTGTCTCTCAAATAATTCATATGAAGCTGAGAATTGAAGCTGTGAACTCCAAAGCCTGCCTCCCTTTCTTGACGTTGCCATGCAACACTGCTCCTCTGCCTTCTCATTTTCAATCCTTCCTACCTACTCTTCACTTGATGCTGGACAGCACAGGCTGAGCGAAGTAATACCTATTACTATTATTCCTTCACCCAAGCAGGAAGTTTAAGTTATTTTCTGTTAAGAAGTATTTTAACAAACACCAATATTATTAAGAAAGGGAACAACAGTGGCTGGCACTAAGTAATAAGCATTTGGTATATAATGGCCATTTACTAGGAATGTGATACCTTTCATATATAATTGCCTCGTAATGTCAGTGAACTAACCCTATCCTTCAAATACATACAATCCAGCTGTTTAGGACTTATAAAGGTTAGAGTTTTCAAACTGAGAGGGGCTTACATATGTTGAAAAGTTGAGTCCAAGAAGTATGTGAATATACATAAATGCCAAAGGAGAAATAAGAACTGAAAGACAAGTGCAGTGGGCAAACTGGATTCTCAGAGAAGAGATTTTGGTGGGCGATGGAGAGCTGGATATGATTGTGGTTGGTCAGAGGTTCTTTGTCCCTGAAATTATTGAGAACTTTATGTTTACAAACATACTTGCATTTTTATAGGGAGAACATTCATCCATAGAAATGGCCATCAGATTCTTGAAGATGGGCATTAATGCAAAAAAACTTTTAAGTAAATAACATAGCCCTGACCAGGTAGCTCAGTTGGTTAGAGCAGCATCCCACACACCAAAAGGTTGTGGATTCAATCCTCAGTCAGGGCACATACCTAGGTTTTGGGTTCCATCCCCACTTGGGATACACATGGGTGGCAACCGATCGATGTTCGATCGATGTTTCTCTCTCACATCAATGTTTCACTCTCTCTTTTCTCTCTTCCTTCCTATCTGTCTAAAATCAATAAACATATCCTTGGGTGAGGATTTAAAAAATGGATAAATGTACAAACAAACAAACAACAACACAATGGGTGGTTCAGTTTCCAAGAGTTACCATAAGAAAGCAACAAAAAAGCAGGGTAGCTCTAAGGACTGACATTTGGTGTCTCAGAGTTCTGGAGGCTAGAGGTCCAAGACTAAGTCGTTAGGGTTGGCTTCTTCTGAGGACTGTGAGGGAGGATCTCTTCTATGCCTCTTTCCTAGCTCCTGGTGGTTCAGTGGAAGTTCCCTTGTTGCTGCTGCCATCTCACACCCCAAACTGCCTTTACCTTCACTTGGCATTTGCCCCATGTCTCTTTTTGCTTCTATGCCCAAATTTCCCCTTTTTATAAGGATACAGTCATTTTTACCGTAATGAGATCACCTTAACTTGCTTGTCCCCAAAGACCCTATCTCCAAATAACGTCACATTTATAGGTACTGGGAGTTAAGGCTTTGGGAACTTTTTGTGGGACACGATTTAACCCATAACCATTTAAAAAAAAAAAAAAAAAAGCTGAGATGAAAGGAAGAGATGTTTCTGATGGGGTAATGAGGAAGGGGACAGATAATGAATGATGTGGCACCAAGGAGCCCAGCATGATTTGTAGGAAGGCTTCAGCCTCAGACTAGTGGAAAATAGGCATTTAAATACTGCGTTAGCCAAACTCAAGAAATCTCAACTTGTTCAAGAAAGGCTTTTGGAGTCTAGCCCATCAACAACAAATAAGTTCTTAGAAGCTTTTGTAGAGTAAATTAAACGGAAGACGTTGTTTAGGAGTCCACAGGGCTAGGCGGGATGAGAGTGATAGGAGGAGACCCAGAGATGGAAGAGAAAAATCACCCCCTAATACAGGTGTGAGGCAACATAAGTAATGAAAAGGAAAAAGAAATAAAAACTCAAGAAGTATTTTGAAGTAAGAAGTCATGTAACTCGGTCCAACAACTCTAAGGTTCGGGACCAAGAGACAAGAAAGGCAACCTGGGGTTGCTATTGTTTAAAACTGCTGTTTAAGTTTGTGGGGGGGGGGGGGAAGCCAACACTATAAACTAGTTTTTACATACATTAAATGACTTATTTAGAAACCAACTTGAATGTCAATAGATAATATTTAAAAATAGTGTAAGGTTTCTTTCCACCCCATTCCCAAGAAGTTTTTCCTATTTTAAGAATTGTATGTTTCAGCCCTGGCTGGTGTGGCTCAGTGGATTGAGCACCGGCCTCCAAATCAAAGGGTTGCTGGTTTGATTCCCAGTCAGGGCACATGCCTGGGTTGCAGGCCAGGTCCCCAGTGGGGGTCCCACAAGAGGCAACCACGCACTGTTTCTCTCCCTCTCTCCCTCTCTTCCCTTCTGTCTAAAAATAAATAAATAAAATCTTTTTTTAAGAAGAATTGTATGTTTCAAATTATAATACATAATTACACTATGTTTTCCTAAGATAATTTCACTTGATACTTTATAGATTACATGCAATATATTCAGAAAATATATTGCTACCAAACTAACATAGTTGCATTTAAAATCTAATGATAAATTCCATGCCATTTTATATAGAAATTCTTGATAAAGGATACAAACTTCCAGTTATAAAATAAGTCACTGGGATGTAAGGTAGTTAATAATACTGTATTGCTTATTTGAAAGTTGCTGAGAAAGTAGATCTTTAAAATTCTCATGGTAAAAAAATATTTTGTAACTCTATAGGGTGACAGATGTTATCTAGACTTATTGTGTTGATCCTTATGCAATATCTACAAACACTGAATCATTATGTTATACCTCTGAAACTAAAAAAAAAGAAATTCTTTTGATGGTACAGACAATAAGCTGATGTCATGCAGCAATCAATATAAGGACAAATCCTGAAGGTTTTATAGACCACTTTGATTCACTTTTGCAAATCAATTTTAAACCTGTTTTATAAAGTGATAAAATACTGAGGCCACACCTACTTCTTTGAGAACAGTAAGAAATGTTCTTCAGGGGAAATTTTTAGTGGGAAAATCCCATGGATATAAAAGAGTTTTTCGAAGGTTACCATTCCATGTACAAATCGAAGCAATCTAAGTAATTTCTTTTTAAGCATGTTTACTCTTGTCAAATGAACAAAAGAATATGCATGCAATCTTTTTAATTTAATTAGAATTATGTTTTAATATGAAAGCTACTTTTATAAAGAAAATGTCTGCTCCTATTTAAAGAAAGTGATATTTAATAAGGACAAATTTTTAAAAATGACCCCCAATACCATAAATATGATACTATAATGAAGCCAAATCTCATTCTTAAATTGTAACACAGTGTATTCCAGGAGAACTTTCTGCAATAATTATTAAAATATGCTACATACACTCTCAGATACAGTTACCACTAGCCACATGAAGTTTTTGAGTATTTAAAACTCAACTCTTACTCATTTTATTTTCATTAGTTTTCTTTAAATAGTCACATGCAACGGGTGGCTACAGGCCTAAACTATTGTCACATGAAAAGAAATGCAAAAAAGGAAAATTAAACCTTTACAAATGGCTTTTAAAACACTGGTACACATCACAGTGAAAAAATCACAGGTCTTTACTACTAGGGAACATCGAGGTGAGTACCTTGTAAAAATTCAGAAGTCAGGGACCCTACTTTTGACCTACCAGACCAAGTCTTCTAAAAAAAAAAAAAGAAAAAAAAAAAAAAAACACTGTTCAACAAGTACCAGAAGTGTTTCAAATATGCAGTAAAGTCTGAGACCACCTGTTCAATTCTGTTTCCATTACAAATTTCAGTCATCATTTTTCCCTAACAGGAAATATGAATTTGTACCATTGACTATTGAGATTTAATAATAAAACACATTGCTTCAATACAAATAACACTGGCACCTCTTAACCAATTTTTTAGAGCACCAACTCTACAGAAATGACTAGAGAATAAAGTATTCACATTCTAAAATATCACTAAGCATCAACTAATTTACCTGGACAAATTCTGCACTTCGTCAAATCTGTCTCTTGGTAGGTACTATAGTGAATGAATTATTTGCCTTGATTATTAATTACATGCCTTATTAATTATACTTTATTAATAATTATTGATTATTAATTAATAATTATCCATTATTTTTATCCCACAGCTTTAAGTTCATAAATAAAACTTGTTATGTAAATTTATGCAGTGTCATTCTCTGATTCCCAATTTCCTCATCTGTAAAAAGACATAAATTCGGAATGAAAACTCCTACCTCATGAGACTGTTAAGGCCTAATGTAAGGTGCCTAGCAGAGTGTCTGCCACGTAGGTGTTAATTGCTAGGTATCCAGTTCGCTTCCTCTTCCAACTGTGTTTTGTGGGTTTTTTTTTTTTTTTTCATTTTAATTCACTTATCTATCAACATTTCTGATAGCTGCCCCAAACCACTTAATTACCAATTCCAGTTTTAGGGCTACCAGAAACCCTACAGTACTGCCCTCCTTTGACAGGAGAGTTTTAGGACATCTAACTCCTTACCCAGCCGTCCTTGTAAGGCTGTTCTGCTATGACCCTGTCACACTTGCTCACCTTCTCATCCTTGAAGCTGGGTTATTATTTGATTACTCAGAGCTATGCCTAGTTCCCATAACTGAAACTTTGCTTCCCTCCTCATGACTCTACATTTAGGTTTTCTCTAATACCCAACCCTCCCTCTTTCATTCCGTCCAACAAAGAAAGAAAATTAGGCAATGAAGACACCCCTCATTTCGACAGGACTTGAAGTATAAGTGCCCTCAATCTAAAAAAAAAGCAATAATAACCTTCTTTTTCTTTTTTCTTTCTGGTGATACATAGCTCCATGGATGGTTCCATATCCTAGTATATTTTCATTTTAAAACATTACTCCCTAACATCAATTTGAAAAATTTCTAAAAACCAAAAAAAAAAAAAAAAAAAACCCTAAATCTAAAAAGAAGCGGTTCAACATTATGTAAAATAATTTCATCATCTTATAAGAAAATATGATAACTCTTTCTGCATTAGGGTAAAATTAAATGCTATCCAAAAAAAGAAAAATTTTTATTTTTCTCAAACAAACTATGATTTATGATTACACACAAAATTCTTCTGATTTTACCTGCTTTTAGCCCCAAAGGTGACCATATCACACACGTGCGAGTCATTTTGGGAGTACAATGACAACAAATAAATTTTCTTACTTCAGTCTAAGAAACTGTGGGTGGAGGGAAATAAGTATTTCATATTAAATACAATCTATTTTTAAAGTTCTATTATAAAAATATCAAAAGATTTTCTGAAAGTTTTAGTGTTTTTAATCAAGCCACATGATTTCATCTGAGGACAAACTACTTTGATATGACAACCTCGTAAGGACCTCACAGAACACCAGCCAGACGACCCTCAGGTGAAAGTTTCAGGAGTCATAAAGTGGAAAGCATAATGTTTTGTGGTAACTGAAAAATACATTTTAAGTAAAATATGCATTTTTAAAATGACAAACTCTTTGACCTTTTAAAATAGTCATTGTGTTAGCATGAAGAAACTAAATAGTCAGGTTTGGCCAAACTTTAGTTTTATTTCTCTTTTTAAGAGCTTTCTCTTTTTTAGGTCTATTCAACATCAAGTTTTCATATTATGTGAGGTGCAATGCATTTTTCTTGTCTGACATAAAAGTTTCATTCACATGACATACCATAAATTTTAGATTACATTTTATTACTGGATAAGGCAGCAATTTTCAACCAGTGTGCTGCAAGAATTTTTAAAACATGCAATACCTGTTTAGTCAGGGGCACGGACCTCTTTTCCCTTGGATTGTCTAATAAAAAACAAATGACAACAGCCAACACTAAAATAGCTATCTGATCTGGTATAAATGAATCAAAATTATACCTATTTTTTGTCATGTCAGCAAAAATAATAATAGTTTTTGGTGTCCCATAGAAAATTAGTAATTGGTTTATGTGTGCCATGAGATGAAAAGGTTGAAAAATCACTGGGTTAGGGTAAATACAATGAATTTTATGATAGGCATAACTAGGTGTCAGGGCGTTATGTATTTTATCTTAATGAATATCCCTGACATCCCTATGTTTAAATATTTACAGATGAAGAACGGCAGGTTCAGGATGGTTAAATACCTTGTCTGAGGTCTAATTTTCCATAAATTACTTGAACCTGTCTGACCCCAGAATAAGTTAAAATTATCTGAATTTTGTAAAGCCGATCTACAGATAGGTGGTTCCCAAAACCTTATCTGCACCAAGCACTACTCTATAAACTAAATAACTACTGTTAGGCTCACAAATTACTTCCTGAAATATAAGAAGATAGTTGTAATAGATAAAATATAAATTTTTCTTTAAAACATTACTGAATTCTTGGTAGCTTTTTTCTCCCAACTCAAATGCTACTAAAATGATAACTATTATCATTACAGAAGCTCAAATGTTAAAATGAGATTTCAACATTCATAAAGGACAGCAGAGAATGCTGTAGAGCAGTGGTCCCCAACCCCAGGGCCACACACGGGCGACAAGCAAAGTTCGCCTGAGCTACGCCTCCTCCCTCTCCTACTCCCCATCCACAGACCAGGGAGTGAGGCTCACCTGAGTGCCACCTCCTGTTCCATCCCACCCCCTCCCCCACCCCCGTCCTTGTCTCTCACAAAACTGTCCACGGTACCAAAAAGGCTGGGACGCATTGCTGTAGAACATAGCATTACAAGTCTACAAAGTCCCCAAGAAGCTATTAGTTGTATTGCTAATTGCTGGGCACACAATGTTGGAAATATGACAGTGCAGTTAGGTTGGCTACACATATTTTATGCGAACACTAGATCAGTGTATTCGAAAATGCCTATAATAGTAGTAGCATCAAATAAGTCTTGGATGAGCTCCCCGTCCTGGGCCTTCTCCGTCAGCCCCACCGGTGGGAAGCACACCACCATTTCAGTGTGCACATTCAGGGGTGTACCAGCTCTACAGAAACAGCAGCCCACTCGATGTGTCTGGCAACATCGCATGTGCAGAGTTTAAGCCCTCACATTTTCTAAAGTTTGTCTTTAAAAAAAACCCAAAGCCAAACATATGAAAAGGATTATTTTGTATAAAAATCACATGAACACAAATTTAATTTTCCATTGCACATAAAATTAAAAATAAACAAGAACTGATGTATTTATGTTTGCAGACAGAGCTAAATTACTATTATTAAACATTGCTAAAAACTCATGCAGTTTTGAGTGAAACACATTTCATACAAAAACAAGAAGATAGCTAAATATGTTTTTATTGGAAACTGTTAAATTTTAAAATGCAATTTTTTTGATACATAGGGGAAAAGGAATGCCCTATAAATGGTTATAAAATTGGTTTATATTTTAGAGCTTATTTTATTCCTCAAAATGGAGATACAGAGAGGATCCAAAGAGTAAGTGAAGGTAAAGGAGAGGAGAAATAGAAAACTATACACTAACTACCTCAACAAAATGTTCTTTTCTCTTTTTATACTCACTTAGAATATGATAAATATTAATACTTGAATGAACAAAGTTCAAGCATCGGTGGCTTTGAGGACTTGGTAATAATGTCTGCTTCACAGATTAAATAATTTAGGAAAAATTACTAAAACAATGCCTCAAACATAACATATACCTATGTGATGCTGGTTCTCTTCTGCTTTCCTTCTTTGATGTTGACTAAACAGACCAAAGGATTTCCTGGTTAAAATAATACCGCACTATGTGATGATGTGGCAGCTCTTTCATCATTAAGGCCCAACCTTCAAAACCTCAACCTACAGCCACCCCTCTAATCTTTGGGCTACATAAAAGTAAAATTCCTTTAGATTTTTAAAGAACTCAAAGCATAATTGTTGCCTAAATATCACTTCCCTAAAATCTGAAAACACAGTAGATTAAGAAATCCAGATGACTTGTACAGGGATTGAATATTAAAATTATCTACAGCATAAAATAACCACAATGACAGAATGATCAAGTAATTATTACAATACCCAAGAAAACCTTTGCAAAGGCAATAATCAAGTTGTCTTCAGGAAATATCATAATTCATCTCATCTAATCCACAATGGATTAATGCTTTCATCATTCCCAGTTTACCTAGAACAATAGAGTCAAGTGACTCACTCAAGTTATTTAATCAGTTAGTAATTGAGTTAGCATCTGAATCTAGGTCATTCGATTGCAAGCTCTTCTAACCATACATGATGCCTGCGGGTGTTCAATGCCGGTATAGATTGCAGAAATATATCACTATAGTCTCAGAATCAGCAACAAGAAAAGTAAGAGGAAAAGCAGTCCTTTGATTTGGTGCAGAGCAGGATCCCCTGGGAAGTTAGTTATGAAAAAAAAAAAATGTTCAAGACTCAGCTCAGAGATTCTGGTCTGGTAGGTGTGAGGACTGGTTCAGGCAGCAAAGCTTGAGAACCGCCAGTTTGTGACATTAAAAAAGTAACACAGAACTAGTAGTGCACAGAGAAAGAGGTACCAATGCATGCAAATGGGTCAGCCCTACACCCCTGAAATGTGCAGTTAAAGAGGCCCTAAGACAGCAGCAATCCTGATGTTCCTCTAAACCGCCCAACACAAATGAAGTAAAAACCTACGGATACAATGGACAAATAGCAGAGTTTCTCTGACAATAAACTGGGTTAAATAGACAAAAATCAAATACTCCGTGCTAACATTTTAAATCCTTTAAAATATCTAAAGACTCTTATAAGTATTCATAGCAACAGGACAAAGACATTGGTCATATATATTAGTTCCCATACAGTGGACTATAGTCCAAAGTATAATTTTTAGAATTCCGTTCACTTCTTCCATCAACAAAGTCTTAGCTTGAATATTTTCCAAGTTGTATTGAAAGTATAACTTTGAGGGTCTACTGCATAAACAGGACAGCTCCTTCAACGTTTGTCCTTTGAAAACCAGGTCAACATAACATAGCATAATTGTAACATCATCTCTTTCATGAATACATGGGATGGAAAGGCATGTTGACCTTGAAATAGCTTTAAAACTTTCCATTTTGAGAATTTTATGATGTAATTATTGTGGTAATGATTCTGTTATTAAAAATAAACAACATACATGGCTCTAGTCAAGGCTATACCAACTAGAATTATAAACTCACTAACACGTAAAGGAATACGATACTGAGTGGCATTCCTCATTTCGTTCATGATTCAGTATCTTTCCCTGATTTTTTTAAAGATTTATTTTCAGAAAGAGGGGAAGGGAAGGAGAATGAAAGGGAGAAAAATATCAATGTGCAGTTGCCTCTTGCACACCACCAACTGGGAGCCTGACCTGGCCAACAACCCAGGCATGTGCCCTGAACAGGACCCGAACCAGCGATTCCCTCAGTTCGCAGGCCTACACTCAATCCAAAGCCACACCAGCCAGGGTTCTTTCACTGATTATTAAAATCATTCATTCTCTCCAATTGTTAAGTAATAGACAGAACTTTTCTTCTCCTACATATTAATTGTCCATGGCAGCAATTTTTTATAAACATGGGGGAATCCTTGGCCAGCATGTTTATCCTCCACCCTTCAGGTAATAGGCTCCATTCCTAGACCACAGTGGTGAGCACAGGCTGGTGACACTAACTACTGGTCCGGAGATGTACATATGACTAACATGGGACAATCAGAATCCTTCCCTGGGATCTGCCTACCAAGAGCTGACAGCAAAAAGCAATTAGATTGTTAGCTGCTAAAGTCCATGTTTGCTCTTACATGCAAGAGATTCGCCTGTAAAGTAGAAGAATGAAACGGCCACACACAAGAGGAAGGCAAGGAGAGGAAATGACAATATACTAATGTCATTTAGCTATTTGTTCCATTTGTCCCTTAAGTCTGATCCCACAAATGCATTTTCTAAGACTTGAGCATGTGAGCTGATGAATCAATCTTCCTTCTGTTATTGAACGGGTTTCTTTCACTTTCAACCAAATAGACCTAATCTACCAATTTCCCCATAATAAATCAAGTGTTTTCTCCTCTGGATTGTGTCACTATGAAAACCTTGCCAGGAATTTTATATTATCACCTAGAAACTTCCCTAAATGCCAACAAGTTTCTACTTACCTCCTCTTCTTCCACAAGGCCTTGCCAGGCCAGTAAAATCCATACCCTCTTTATTTTCAAAAAATACTGTGATACATCATCTTGTCATCTGTAACTAATATTCAAATTGTTTATTATTATTGAACTTTAATATGTATATACATTTTTTCTCTAAGTTACTAACAGCTTAAGATGAAAGCTGTTGGCAGTAAGAATGGCCCCAGGTTGTTAGATAGGTGGCGTCAGACCAGATCTAGGTTCAGCAATCTGGGGACTTGAGTTCTGACCAAGAGAGAATTCACAGCCAAGACTCAAACTATGAGAAAGTGCATGTATAAAGTCACAGAGGTAAGAGTGCGCTGTAGAAGTAATGGGCTTAGAAACAAGTTAACGGAAACCAAAGAAGGGCCCTTGGAGCTTAGAAGGCAGAAAGAGAAAGGTAATGGTAAGGCACCTGGGGGAAAGAAGGGGAGGGGAAAGGCACGGGCCTAGATATACTTGATGTGAGTCAGAACCTCACTGTCCTGTATAAGGGCTATTCTCCAGCCCTGTTGCTCACTTCCTCTCTACGAGTCTCTAAACCACATGACTAGCAGCATGCCAGGAAAGACAAGATAAGGGATGATCCAAACTGCAAGACCAGCAGTATGAAATGTCACGGGGTCTAAACTGCATGACCAGTGATATGCTAGGGGAGGAAAGGTCAACCTGGGGCTTTCTGCCCTGGTGAACTCCGTTACCTGATTCATCTTCCTTGCTCTGCTCATGTCTATTTACCTACCACAGAAGCTATCTTAAACTTGCTTGTAACCATCATATGGTTTTGTATACTTCTGAGCATACATGTAAAATATCAGAGGTTAACATGAAGTGCAATTAAATATATGTTCTTTTAAAAATTTTCACAGGAGTGTTTAATATCTGTTATATTTTTCTCCTGAAATAGATAATCAACATTGTGCTACTTAGGTCTAAGAGAAACTTATAAGACTGAATAGATGAGCTATATAGAAACTGTAACTATAAGCATTCACCAAATCAAAAGCGTATTTCTTAAAACAAAATACTCTTGCTGGAATATTTTGGAATTGGGATGTCTAAAAAACACTGAACCATTTAGAGAATATTTTGTATAAAACAAGTTTTACATCAATTCTTTCTTTCAAACATTATTAGGTGTCTTAAATTCATGCCATGGGTCAACTTAAAACAGAACATTAAATGAATGTTTGAACAATAAAAAAGAAAGAAGGCACTGAAACACTGAAAGAAAGGGAAATTCCAATCTGATTCACAACTTTAGACTTAGGAAATTAAAAAAAAAAAAAAAGATTTCTTTCCTGCTGGAATGTGTTTCTATTGAAAACTGAACCAAAAGTCATGGTAGCGGCTGTGGATTCTTTAGACAGATGGTGTCAACAGACCAGTCGATTAGTCAGCTTGGCAATGGAAGGAGGATAGATAGTTTTACAAAATGCCACCAAACACAACATATAAAAAATAGAAAGAGGCCTGAATTTGTACTCTGATACTTGATCCTGGTTACTGCATGGTTTGTAAAATAGGCTACTCTTGTCACCAGCAGTTTAAAGTTTCCTCATTAGATTTTCATAGAAATGGTTCTCAGAACACAAAAGCCAAATCCCAAAAGGGACAGCTGGGTTTAACAGGTGAAGAGATCACATCTAATGGTTTTCCTACTGGAGCCTCACTGCAGATTTTCTTTCTGATTTTTACCTAATATACACCAACAATATGTAGTCCTATTTTTTAAGGTACATCAGTTAAGAATTTATTTAGAAACTAAGATAAACAAATATTGTATGCAAAATAAAAGTCCCTAATGCAAATACAACAATTTATTCTTCTATTGCTCAAGGTAAATTTTACATTAGATTATAGTTCATCAAATTAAAATTCGTTTTCAATAATTCTTTGCCAAGAGCCTAAGATCCTGTCTACTAATGCCACCAAATTAAATCAGATCCAGAAAGTTCAATTCGATTAGTAATTTTCCCTGGTGAGTATGGGGGGCCTTCTAATACGAATTAGAATGCTCATGAACATGGCAATGAGACGGGGACATGGGCCTTCTGGGAAATGGGCTGGTGTGAGAATCAAGGAAGCTGGTACTGCTTCTAAAAAGTGAGCTGTCTAGGTCAAGTCTCTTGAACTCAGCTCACCTCTCCATTTTTATATTCCAGATAAATATACTGTAGTAAATTATATTTAAATTAAATCTTTTCCAGGCTAGCTATGATAATAAAAGCCAATTAAATATTGATATTTGGGTTTCTTCTGAGTGTATCATAATCAAAAAATTTAAAGATGATCTCACATTTTCACGGCACTGACAACATATAAGGGGAATTTCATCAGGTAAAAAGTAAATTTTGCATCAAATTTATGTGATTTCATAAAGATAAAACCAGCATTCTTTCCTGTCTACTCCAGAGAGACTGTTGAGGGCACAATGGATAAAGAAAATGAGATTTGGACTTTGGAATCTCAGTTCTGCCCTTTACCTCCTTAGGTCAATTCGGGCCATCTGTTTCTTTAAAAAATGTATTAAGAGGACTTCATAAAATATAATGTAAAAAAGACTTGGTACTATAGTCTTACCCAAAAATAAGTCTGTAATCTAAAGTTTCCTTTAAAAGCTAAAGGGTGTATTCTTAGCCATCAAAATTGGGCTAAAGGAAAAAATGGAATTGCTGAATGCGTGATTATGTGAACATAAAAATAAACTTGTCAACCTCTTCCATAGCCCAAGGTATTCAGCAACAAACATAAGAGGAAACTGAAAAGTCCCAGCATTTAAGTGGTGAACATAATTATGTTTCTATATCCATGTGACATCTCAGATCATTACTCCCTAACGTTCAACTGGAACGCTAAAAATTCTTTACCTGCTTTAGGGCAGCATACAGACCTTTGTCGAACGAATACTTAAAATGCGTTACATAAAAATATACAGGCCAGCCTAATATTATTCTTTTGCCTTGCGTTGTTATTTTGTAGTTTAAATTTTTTTTAATTTATTTAAAGGTTTTATTTATTTATTTTTAGACAGGGGGAAGGGAGGAGAAAAGACAGGGAGAGAAACATCAATGCAAGAGAGAAACATCAATCAGTGGCCTCTTGCACATCCCAACCAGGAACCAAACCCACAACTCAGGTAAGTGCCCCGACGAGGGACGGAACCTCGAACTGGTGACCTTCGCTTCCTGGGACAACACCCAACCAACTGAGCCACACTAGTTAGGGCTATTTTGTAGTTTTCTAATCTCAAATTTAATCAGAATTGGTTCCTCACACTAGGATATGATTTGGATTAAGTACTAAAGAGTAGAAAAGACTCAATGTAATACACACATTGCAACTGCTCCAGCAAGGTTATTGGGCATCAAAATCAAAAGCAGAGGGTTAAGGCAGAGTACTTTAGAAATGACACTGGTAGCAGAATAATGGATCTCTACTCCATACTATGCAATTTGAACTCACTGTTGCCCTGAACCCGAAAGTGAAGAAATGAAGGGTCACCTGAAGATAAAAGGAAAAGAAAGAGCCACACAGTCATGCAGTTTCATTAGGATTATAATGTCCACGCAATCTGGAATCTGACCTTGGGCTACCTCCACTCCTCCTGAGCATCCCTCGTGTCCACATGAGCAGGAGCCTGTGGACATAACCCTGACTGATGGATCCCTCAGGATTCCAGTGTTCTATCTACCAAAATTGACATGCAGCTTACTTTTCTTTAACAGGGCTTCCTGCTTAAGGCATGTGACAGTAAAATTCCTACGTTCGTCTTGCCCCCAAATCCCTCACCAACTATAACCAAACTCTTGGTCCTTTTCTGTCTCTCCTCTTCATACCAGCATTTGCCCAATTTTAGTTATACCACTGCTAACTCTATATTTTCAGTTAAATAAATTTCATCTAACTGAATCTATTGATACATATTTTACCTTCTATACAGTTATGTTTTAAAAGTCTTCCTTCACTTAATATAGCCAACTAAAAATCTACTTTGCATTGGAAGAGAATTAAGAATGAGTTCAGCAATCAAAGCACACGGGTTAACCCTGTATATAAGAGAATGAGGACAACATTAATTTTCTCCAAAATTTTCTTCTTGGCCACAATAAGTGGCTTCATTGTATATTTTGTGAATTATAGAAAATCAAAGACACAGCCCAATTACATTTTAACTATGAAAATATGAATATTTCTTAATACCTATGTCTTTTTTCCTAAATGTCTTTATGCAATTGGAAAGAAACAATTCAACTAGAGCTTTAAGACAAAGGAATTCATATGAAACTACTCCTTTTCTCTTCTAAAGTGGCTGTGGCCATTTAAGCTTAATATTCCCAACTGTCTATAGGATAAATTCCAAACCACTTAGCCTGTCAGTTAAAACTTCCACAACCTGACCTCAATCTACCTTTTTTTAAACCACAATTCCCACAATGCCCCTCAGATCTAGAAAAATCCGATTACTCAAACATACTTTACTCTTTATTCACACACTTCCGTCTTCCTAAAATTCCCCTTTTCTTTTCCACACCCTCCACTCTTTCTTCTTTGACATATATCATTAATTTCAAGTACTGCACCTGCTTCAGCATGACCGAACTTCTCCTTGCAAAGTTTTTAATCATTTTTCTTTGCCCTTTAAAATAATAAATTGTATATGTTTTTTAAACTATATTTCTCACTCAAACTACAATGCAAACTCCTTGAGGGCAGGGACAGTAATTTTTATATTTCCTTGTTCTAACCAGAGCATCTAGCAGAGGACCAAATTCAAGCGGTCAACCAATAGTGAAAAAAAATTCCTAAACAAACTGAAGAGAATTGTAAGTAAAAGAAACTAACCATAAGAAAATAAAACTCTTTGATATATTTAGAAACACATACCACAATATTGGCATCATACATGGAGGTCTATATCCTAGTAATTAATATATACATGTAATGCTGCTAAAACTGGTGATTAAGATCACTTAAAACCTTACTGAAAACGCAGCTAGTACCTCTAGGCTAAGAGAAAGCACTTACATTGCAGGTATGCCTGATTTCATTGTGTTTTGCTTTATTGCACTTAGTAGATACTGCATTTCTTTACAACCCTCCACCAGCAAAAGGATTATAACTGGCTGAGACTCAGACACTGGTTAGCTTTTTTAGCAATAAAATATTTTTTAATTAAGATATGTAGATTACTTTTTAGATGTAATGCTATTGTACACTTAATATACTATAGTATGGTGTAAAGATAACTTTTATATGCACTGGAAAACCAAAATGTTGTGTGACCCAGTTTATTGTGATTATCATGTTATTGTAGTGGTCTGGGACCCAATCAGCAATATGTCTGAGATATGTTCACATATAATTTTTAAATATCTATATTGTAAGCTGTTGCAATATATGGAAATAAATAAGAAAATTATAAAATCCATCTAAACTAGAAAGACAGAATGTTTTACTAATTATTTTTAAGTATTAACAATACATTAGACATAAACTGCATGTAATACAAACCCCACATAGGCATTTCCAGAATTTTAAATCACTCTTGCTGGCCTTTCCTGCACATAAGAGTCTCAATCTAGTTCTACAGATTTTAAAAAAGTATCAATCTCACCAGTTGAATCTAATATTTTGATTTTAGATATGCATATCTATGTATAAAAGACATATCTACAGATAGAAAACCAATACAAATATATACTTCCATCTAGTGGCCACTTCAATCAACCAAGGAAGAGGGTAAAGGAATGGATAAGTGAAGTCTGTATGAAACTCCCAATCTCACCTCGGCCAAATAATCCCAACCCTTCTCTCTTACAGACCAAAGTTTCTACACTAAATGGCTTCAGTTTTCACTTCTTCCATACACTGCTGCCTCATATTTATTTGAAATGTTGAGAAATAAGAACAAAAGCACTTCTGATAATGATGGCAACAACCAGTTTGAGATCCCTTATTAAATACCAGGTACCACCCATGGCATTACATATACAGTGGTAGGCAGTTAGACACACATGAACAGAGCAAGGAGAATGAGCCAGGTCCAGAAGGTTACCAGGGCAGAAAGTCCCGGATGCTTAGCAACAGACAAAACGGGGAAAACAAGGACCTCGCCCCCATGATGAACTTTCCTCCCCTAGCATATCACTAGTCATACAGTTTAAACCCACTGACCTTCCGGATTGCTGATCATGTAGATCAGACCCTCACCTGACCTCCCGTAACACTGGTCATTCAGTTTGGACCCTCCTCTGACCTTTCCTCCCCTAGCATGTTGCTAGCCATGTGGTTTTAGACCCCCTTAGAGGAGAAACAAGGGGCAAGAGAATAGCCCCATCTGACTCCCACACAAGCCTTTGCATGACCCCTTAAGCACTGGGCCTTCTGGACAATGAAGTTCTGACTGGTATAAAATAATCTTAAGAACAATGCCTCAGGTCTGTTGACCAAGGAGGTAAGGGTTTTGGTCAAACTAGAGATAACATCTAGGCTTCAGTTTTGTTTCAGCTCCAGACCCGGAAAAGCCGCAAAATCAGATGGAGAGATGACACAGCTGATATCAGGACCAGATGCATTGACTAATGAGCCCCTGCCCTGACACTGACCAATCAGTAGAGACCATGACCTTTAAAGGACACACCTGGAAAGCTGATGAATATTCTATTGAGACCCTCCCCCGAGAACCTCCCCTAAAATTCCCTACTTTTACAAAACAGATAAAACTCCTCAAGATAAAAGAAACTGGTGTGGGCCACTTCTGGAACACACCCACACCTTTCTTTCCCCTTTCTCAGGGTGTGTCTCTGTTCCCTCCTCTTAAATTCTAAAGGTCCCAGCAAAACTTGCAACCAGGGGAGCAGCAGGCAGCAGCAGCTCATCGCAGGCTAACCCCCTGAACCTGTCTCCAAGGCCCCCTTTTTCTCTAACTTTCCAGGGGGCTAACAGCAGCTCTGCCTTAGCTCACTTCTGTCACTGCAACTTTGGCTTCTCAGTGAGTCCACGCCACCCTGCTTTGCCCACTTCTTTCTTAAGTCATTTCTAGAGAGCCAAAGGTGAGCACCTCCCAGACTCTCCCCTATTGCTTCTTCTGCCCTAAGTCCTTTCTTTGTTTCACTGTTCCCAGCTTTAATAAACGTACTCTCAAAATCACCTGGACTCCTTGTGGAATCATTCTTGCACAAGGACAAAAACCCACACACTACAGGTCGGCCTGAGGCAGACCTGTTCTAGGCCTGGACAGTTTTCCAGTAACAAGAGTATGCCACACCTAACAATGACTATAAAATAGATTGTTTTATCCTCATCGTAAAGGCAGAGAAACTGAAACTCAAAGATATGAACTGCCCTTAATGCTCCATGTTAACGAGCAGCAAAGGGATTCCCACCCAGGTCTAGTTCTGTTGGTTCCAGAGCCTGTGCTCTTTCCATAATATTCTGCATGACTACAAGGAAGAATGTAAGACAGAAGGAAAGAGTTTATGATCCCCAAATATTGTGTTTCTACCTCAACACTTCAAGTCTGACTGTACTTAAGCAGAAAGAGTTAATTTTAAAGTTCTGCAGAATGTGTTCCCATCCACTGCCCTTCCAGCAGAGGTCAAATGCAGTTTGAATCTGTTCTCTAACTGTTTACAGACTCCTTTATCAACATTAGGACTCTTCAAGTTCTGACATCTCTCTTCAGGCCAGAAGTATTTATTTAATCAACAAGTACAGCTTGAGGAACATCAGGCTCTTATTCATGGTTAAGTAATTAAAAACTGAAAACACATCATCAAGTGCCTAATATATGCAAGCATTAATTGGTTCAACCAGCGAATGTTTCCCCAGACTGCGTTTGTTTCCTATAGAAAGGTTCTTCGTTCCTACCCATGCCTCCTGGCTTTTGGGGTTTGCTAATTAGTGCTTTCCTAATCCCATTCAGAAAACTGGAGCAAGTTTTTGCCATTCCCCTTCCATAAATGGGTGGTCACTGCGATTAGGTCAAGCCAGCTCAGCGTACAATAGCATCCTTAATCAGCCAATGTGAAATAAAAATGAGGCAAAAACCCTGGCTTTTATCTCACACTGTCTTTGGAGCTAATTAAAATGCACAGGCTCTTCCTCCCTTTACAACCCTGCTGTTCTATACACTAATAAGCCAACAAAAGGTGCTGAAAGCAATGGGCTGAATAATTGCTGAAATTTACAGTTTCTTAAAGGCAACTGTTAAAAGATTTTCTCTCCCTAGCAATGTAGATCACATTCTGATAAAGCATCACTAAGGAAGAACTCCTCTCACACTCACGTTAAGCATCACAGGGATCTGAGGAGGATTAAGATCCTATAAATTGATGACTGTGGTTTCACTTATTTGGCTTCAACCCACTTTACTAACCAAAGAGTTAAAGCAAACCATGTTCTTTGACTGAAATCTGCCCCCAGTGTACCCTGGGCCTCTGCTGTTTTAAAAGGCTATGAAAGCCCATGGGCATAATAAGCAAAAAAGATGGGAAGGGAGGTGGGGTAAGACAGGATACAGGCAAAACGGAAGGAAATGAACACTCCCCTCCCACAACACCACATACACCCAAGTCGTCCACTTGGGCTCATACTCTTCCTAGTCATTTTACCCACCAAAAATAAATCCCTAAATTAATAATCAACCCTAATAAATCTAGCTTCTAAAACAGAGTAAGCTTTTGATCTTACTGTTTCCCTGCCTCAGGGTATTTCCTTTATATTTATTAAAATGCACCTCGAACATGTTATAAGTAAAACAATAATTTCCTACACTTTAATACATGCATAAGCATATAATTTAAGGAAGCATGTGCCAAGGAATAGCACATGTTCCAAACACATATACCAAACTACATTCACATTATAATTATATTTAAAAATCAATACATTAAGTAAGAAGAATTCAACATGTTCAAAGGGGCATTCTAGCCCAAAACAGTAATTACAAGAAAGTGACCTGCCTCTCTCAGATTAGGCAGGAGGTAAGATGTCTGGACAGAGGGTGAAGACTGCAACCACCACCCCCTGTCCCGCCACACACACACACAGCCTCCCCAAAAATACAGATACAAAGAACTTGCATATTTGCATCTACCCTTGGCACACTGTCACAACACCATAACGATGTGAAACTTCAGGAGACACCAACAAATGGTTTGAGGCTACACACACACACGCACGAACTCTAAACGCTCTCAAAATATAGATATATAAGGATAATTAATAAAGCCTTATTTTCTAATAGAGGAATGTTCTCTATGTCTTTACCACATGTTTTTGCATGTACAAGCACTGTTTCTCTAAAATAGAGAACACTCTATCATTTAAAATAAACAAACACCATAACAATTGCTACTAGTTTCATAGTACAGCAAAAGGGCTGAAAGCTATGCAGTAAAAAGCTGTCCTCGTTTTTCCCCTCTGCTTAGTTATATGTAATTCTATAACCACCTTAAGTCCAGGAATGTGTTAAATGTAGAAGCTAAAGAACTTATGACACAAGGACATGAACTAAAAGGGGGGGAATGTGGGTGGGAAGGGGTGTGCAGGGTGGAGGGAATGATGGGGGAGAAATGGGACAACTGTAATAGCATAGTCAATAAAATATATTAAAAAAGAATTAGACTACTGGTAAATAGTTTTATATTGGCCCATTAAGAAAAATAATATTAAATAAATATAATATATAATTGGGAGCAATTAGTGAGTTTAAAAAATATATTACTTTAAACTATAAACCACCACTAACATCTAAACTATCATTACCTTCTAAATCAGCAAAGATAATAATGACACATATAAAACATAGCATATGTTTTGTATGTATTGACTCATTTAATCCTTTTAGTCACCATGTGAAAGAGATATCATTGTTTTATCCACTGTAGATATGAGAAAGCTTATAAACCCAAAGAGTTTTAGAAATTCAAGTTTCCCAAGCTCATATAGCTAGTAATTAGGCATTGAGTTTGTGCACTTAATCATTATACTATTCTATATAATTAAATAAATTGCAGTATATTATAGTTCATTTTACTCCATATAATAGCAATGGTTTCACCTTTGTCAAAAGTTCGAGACTATGATAAGCGCCTCGCACAAATTATCTCATTTAACTCTCTCAACAATCAGGAGGGAGATTTCATTACCACCTCCCTCTTAAGTGACTGCTGAGAGATGCCCCGCCTCCACCTCAGAAAACTCACTAAGCGATGGCATTGTGATGAGGGCATTTACGCTTACATTTAATGCTGAGCTTTTTTCTTTTAATTGGGGTAAAAACACTTAACATAAAATTTACCATCTTAACCATTTTTACATTTCAGTAGTGTATACAGATTTTTCTGAAACAGATATCCAGAATGTTTTTATCTTGCAAGAGGGAAACTCTATATCCACTGAACAACTCCTCTTTTCTCCTACCCCCTAGAACAGTCAAAATCTAAAAATTTTTGCACCATTATAAACAACAAAAAACAAATATACTCCTAACATACAAATGACACCGAATAAATTTTTTTCTTAAAAATATCATATCTCAAAACTATGAAAATAGCCAAGATGCTGATTTGAAAGCATTTACATAGTAAGAGTTTGGCATTTCTATCAAGTTCCAAGTGTGAGCTCAATAATTTCATTTCATAGTGTTGACATTTCAGGCAGGAATACAGTTGAGGTCGCTGGAAAGAATTTACTATGTTAATCTCATTTATTAGAATTAAATGACTGATAAATGGTAATTTCGAATTAAAAAGTAGCAACTAAAGAACAAATTTCCACCCCTTTCTTTTCACCTCATCCCCTCATATACACAACCTCAGGCCAGTTTCCTAAAGGAAACAAAGAACCAATTTTAAATTACCACTTACACTTTCTTTCCCCCTTAGTGGCTTAAATGCAAGTACAAAGAATCCTGAAGACATTTACAGCATTTGTTTCTCAGTCCCAGAGATCAAGACAGTTGATACTAAAGCTACCTAAAGAAACATTTTTTATTCAAGTCTCCACAAGATTCAAATACTCAAACTCAGTGTAATAAAAAAGCAGATAGTCTATCAGAACTCATAATGTAGTCTCTTTTTCAGTAAGTGAATCAGACTTGGCGTTGTAGAGAATAACACAGGAAATCACCAAAATTTAAGCAACAAAACCCACAAATCATTAAAATAAAGGAACATACAGTCTTCATGAAGCAAAAGAAGGAGGTAAAAACCAATCTGAACTATAAATGTAATTATTTGAATACTAAAATAATTGATAAGCTGACGCAGGGCTGGGTAAATTGGAAGGCAGTTAAAGTAGGGTTAAGGGTGCTGTAAGACGAAGCAGTCTACTGAAAGTGAGAAAGGCAAGTTTTTAAGAAGAAAATTTTAAGGGTAATTGGCTCAAGTTGGTACAAGCAACTTGTAAGCTAGAGGTGGCAAATTCAAGGTGAAAGACATAAATAAGCACGGAGTTAAGAGAATCCACGCATGTTACCCATGCACAACAACAAAGAGTAGTAACGACCACAGTAATAGAAATAAACTGAATATCGAAGTTTTGTGTCAGGCACTGCACTATGCTTCATTAATATTTCATTTTACTTTTCCACTGACCTCATGTGTGAACTGTGATGATGATGATGACAGTGATGACTTTACAGGTCAAAGAGGCACTAGAGCTGGGTATCAGGGACGTGAGCTGAAGCACCCTGACTCCAGAGCCAGGGCTATTTACCGGTATTTTATGCTGATGCAGGAGATTAGAAAAATCTGGAGTCACTGCGCAGCTGGACTTCCCCAAACCACAGCTGAAGTGATTCAGAATGTAAATGAAAAAAAGGGGGAGGTGGCAGGCAGAGGGAAGCATAAACATCAGGTTCACAATAAAATGTGAGAAGTGTAAAGACAAAAGATAAGTAATAATCATATCAGAAAAGACTACAAATGTATAAACAGCATAAAAGCCTTTTAGTGCCTTCCAGTATCATCTTTTTTATTTTTCATTTTTTGGACATGTAGTTGACATACAACATTGTGTAAATGTAAGGCAATACACCATGTGTTGCTTTGATACATTGTATTGCACTATGATTACCATAGCTACCACCAATATCATGTCACATAATTATTCCTTTTTTATGCTGACAACACTTAAGACATACTCTCTTAGCAGTGTTGAAATCTGTAATACAGTACTGGTGACTAGAATCCCTATGCTGTGCATTCAACCTCCAGAACTACTAGTTGCATGTTTGTACAGCTAAGAAATAGCTCCCCAATTCCCGCGCCCCTGCTAATAACCATTCTACTCACTGTTTCTAAGACTCTGGCTTTCTAATTTTTTTTATTGATTTTAGAGAAAGGTGGGGGAGACAAACACTGATTTATTGTTCCACTTATTTAAGCATTCACTGTTTTCTTCTTGTATGTGCCCTGACCAGAGATGGAACCCATAACCTTGGATTCCTGGGATGATGCTCTAACCAACTAAGCTACCTGGCTAGGATTTTTCTTTAATTTTTTAATAAGAGTCTGGCTTTTTAACATTCCACATAGAAGTGATATCACATTATATGTGGGTTCCTCATTCTTTAAGTGTCTTTCCATGTGTGTTCAGGTCTCAGAACTCCTCGATGAGTGAGCATGATACAGGCCTGTCTCTCTTCCATCCCAGCACCAGGGTTAGTTTCCCCCTGGACCCTGTTCTCAGTGGAGAAAGGATGAGGACCCACGGGTCATTCAGGCCAGCTGGCTAACAGATTAGACTACCCAGATAACTACACCAATCTTGGTCCAAGCAAGTGGAAGTATTAGGATCGATGATAATGTTTTAGAGGTGTGAAGGTTGAATGGGGAAGATAAATAATTTTATCTTATACCAGGGTTTCTGAAGCTGCCACAAACGGACATTTTGAGCAGGACTATTCTTTGCTGTGAGTTGTGGCCCTGTGTACTGCAGGATGTCCAGCCTCTCTGCTCACTAGATGTTGGTATCCAGCTGGACTAACCCAAATTGCCAAGTGCCCAAGACAACATCTTAGACATATTTAAAGTTTTTTGTCTTGTTTATTTTATTGTTATTATAAGTTATTATTTTTATGGAGTATTCAAGAGAAGATCTGCAGACAGTAACAAAGGTGAGATTTCAAACAAAGTCCAGGAAATCTGTGCTGCTGAAAATGTTTGGAAATTCTGCCTATTCAAATATCAGCTCCCATAGTCAAGATTCAAGTTATAGGAGGGTGCAAACTACTACAACTATGAAAAGAAGGAGGGGCAGCAGAGAGCCCAGAACTAAACACTGACTTGGTAACTATATAAAGATAATGGTCATGCAAAAGACATCAGCAAGGAAAGTTGTTGAAAGAAAAGAACAAGGCTTATGGCATGCCCTCTTCTCCAAAGCCATAAGGAGCCTGAGAAGAGATGGTAATCAGAGACAGAGTTCACAGAGAGGTCCAGGAAAACAAGAACCCAGAGAATGCTGCTGCTTGGAGCCAAAAGGGGACTGTCTTAGCAAAAGGGAGACAAGGAGCATTTCAAGCCATCACCTCACCATTTGGTGCCCCTGAGCCGTCCTTAATTACCATCAGGATATGAAAGAGTTAATGCCTATTCTAACATGCTTGGATTGCTAGCAATTACTGTCCAATGTAGGTTACACTCCATGGCAGCATTCAGTGAAAAAAGAAAGAATAAAACCCAGTCCTTCCGAGTTGTGGGTGCTAACCAGCCAACCATGCTGGCCAAATCCTGCCTCTCAGATCTCTTTGTAATATATACCATTCACCCAGGCAGAAGTCTTCAATGACAGCTATTCATGTGTCCCAAGCTGATCAAGTACAGGCAACAGCGATGGTTCAACAGTACTTTCCTTTACTGAACAGACAGAAAATGTTTCCCAACCATCATCAGTCTGGTACACAAGCTCTACTGCTTCTTTTAGACTTTTAATGGAGTGTCCTTCAAATGGCACATCAGAGAAAGCATTTCATCTGAAGAACAGGTATAGAAGGCCACTTGTTGTTCAGCTGCAACCCTGGCCTTTTGGAATATATGCAGGCCTGGTTCTGAAAAAACGGGGAATAGGAGGGGGGAGGAGAAAGCTTTCCCCTTCATTCTAAACACCCCTTTAGGCTCCTTTGAGTCAAAACCGCTAATTATGCCAGGCAGCTGAATGATGAGTAGTGGTTTTGTGATCCCAACTATTGTTCAGAAGGGCTGAGATCACCAATGCATTTTCCTAGGTATAGAGAATTTGAAGGGAAAAGTCTGAGTACTTATTATCTCTTTGTTTTCTTAAACAGTGCCTATTTACAAACTTTTCACTACTGAGTAAAAACATTTACTGGCAATAAAACACAGCAGTGCTTCAGAAGGTTAACCTCTTTCCCCGAAACATGACAAAGTGCTCTGACTGGGAAGAAAAAGGCTGCTTGCTTTCTTGTTTTCTTGCCACAAACACAGAGTAAGGATATAGCTATACTGAAAAATTAAGCCACTGCACCCTACCTTTAAAAATCCCCAATAAGCTAAATAAAAACAACACATCATAACGGAGTGGGGAGAGGAAACTCTTACCGCTCACAAAATTATACTGGCAATAAGATACAGGGCATAAGAATGAAGAAAAGATAACAGCTGGGTGATACATCCTGCAGCCTCTCAGGTGAACTAGTGATCCTCCCTTGGGGTGGATGTTTGTTTTCTACAAAGCGGGTGTGATCCCGTTACAACATTCACAGTTTTAAAACACTGTAATTTTCTTGGGCCTTGCCTTCATAAAAATCTGTAAGGCAAGACTCATGCTCTAAAGATGTTATACATTTTAAGTCACTAAATGCCTAGAACAGAAACCAAAGATGAAGCATAAATAATTGATAAACAAGATAAGTGAACTCACACTTGTCTACACACCCTGTAGGGTCTCTTCAGAACATTTGATGAGTAAACAGATGTCTTTTTTTAGCATCTAGGATACTAAAATAAATCTTGGGGAAAAAGTTGTGATCACACACAGAAGTAGCTGTCCAAATGTTATTTCCTCTCAAGAGTGAAATTTTAAATCTTGCTGCCCATGTATTTTCCTCATACAGTTATAATTTATTTCTAAGTTTCCTTTTAGTCAGTGTTTTCGCATCAGTTAGACGACATTTTATAAGGAAAATATGTTCACAAGACCCCTCTATCTAGTCCAGTCTTGGGGAGCGCTCATTTCAAGCGGCCAAAACTGAGGAAGAGTGACGCCTGCTCTAAGTCCCACCGTGTCACTCCCAAGTCTCACATCTTTGTGGTCTGATATTTTCCTCACTGGGCACACCAGATTACTAGCACCATTGACAGAAACCTTTTATCCCCACCTGCTGGAAGCATGAAATATAACTGGGTCCAAGATAATTATTGACATATTTCAGGAAGAAAAAATATTTGCACGAATTAGACTTAAAATCACCCCTTTTAAATTATATTCGTTGGTAGATTATTTCTGTCACTAAACTGATTCACAACCATAAAACCCTTTGTTTGGGGATTGTTTCAAGGTTTATTCTTCTTGTCTAGTTTTTTTAAAATTTTAAAGTTGGCCATTCCGTTTCATCAAAATTGTCAAGGAATTATTTTACAAACAAAATGATGGAAACTGTTAATAGTTGTGCAATGATCAAATTATGGTCCTTAGGAAAGACTCTGGTATGGAAAGATCATCTATCACATATTTTGAGTTATGAGGAATGTAATATCTACTCTTTTTATATACAAAGGAAAATGATACTGAGATAGAAGCTTTAAAGTAAGACATTAAGTATTTTTAACAAGGAAAAACAACTTTCTCTCAGGGGAAAACCCTCTTTTTTAGGATATAACACCGAGATTTGGCTGCCTCAGAGGTACAGAAACAGAAAGCAGCTGCCTGGCTTCACTTTCTGTTGTAGAAATTAACAGTCACTGTTGATTATTCACTAACTTTCTAAGAAAATAAAAATCTATACATCTTCTAAAAATGTACTGCCATTTTAGATTAAGTATAATTGGATGTAAGAAATAATGTAGCAGAAATCTAAAACTACGATGGAGGCCAAAATAAAAATTAGTGCATAATGGGTATAAAAAACAAGTATCTGCCTTATGGTTACACACTTTTATACCTTGATGGTGTTTAATGAGAGCAATAATCACTGGAGAAAAAAGAAACGAAAGGAGAAATTATCAGCCAACATTGGATCGTTCCTTTTAAACTAAACACTTTTTCAGAAAGAGAATTTCCTAAGAAAAGATTTAATATCCTAGAATTATTTTCCTAATGCACTAAATTTTTTGCCCTTTAATCCTCTTTCAGTCATTGTTGATTAGCAGTGTGCCATTTTGTTCATACTGAATGCTTGAAAATATACCCCCCAAAAAAACATATTTCAGAATTTTATAAATTGGGTATTTTCTCCAACATTTAAACAGGACAAAGGTAGAGGGCCCCACACGCAGGCATACATTTTAATGAACTTGAGTCAATTTCCTGACAAAGATGTCTGTTTGCTTCTTTAGCTAATTTCATATAAAAGAGAAAATGAGTCATCGCAATATCACTAATATGTAACTAATAACAAAGCAGTGGGACTGCATTTATATTTTCAATATACCGGTATACTTACTGAATGACTATTATCTACCAGGGCTGTATATGACACAGTAGAAATCATTAACAACAAAGGTAAACATCTCCCTTTCCTTTCCAAATTTACATTTCTAGGGAACCAATAGGTCTGTATATTCTTTCTCAAACCTCACCATCAGTTCTGTCCTTTAATTGAAAAGGACTTTATTAAATATCAATACACAAGTTTTTACGTAAAACTAAAGAAATTATACATCAGGTCATTCACAGTAACTAGCATTCCACAGAATTTCATACATATTAGTTGAATGAATGAAAGAACAAAAAGATAAATTAATGCTGAATTTAACAATTTATAAATTAATCTCTCTGATTAAGCTTAATAAAATAAAATGGTAAATATAAAATGTTGCACATACAGTTAAAAGACACTTTGAAGTACTTTTGCAATAGGAATCAGTTTGTGCTTGTTCCATTTAGGTGTCTAATAAATCACTGTGGAAATATTAGCATTGTATTACAGCCAACTGTGTTATTATTACAAGTAATAACCTACATTTAAAATCTAAATATGCATTATATTATATATAGTATAAGCAAGTGATTGAAATGGCAGACTAGGTACACACAATTGCCTCCATTCCTTAAGAAGCCACTGACATAAAAACATGACAGTTCTGAGGTGGGACCCTGGCCGTGTTGCTCAGCTGGTTGCAGCATCGTCCTGTAAACTTGGCTGTGGGTTCGATCCTGGCTGGGCACCTATGGGAGGCAACTGATTGATGTTTCTCTCATATCCATGTCGGTCTGTCTGTCTGTCTGTCTTTCTCTCTCTCTCAAAATCAATAAACATGCCCTGGCTGGAGTGGCTCAGTGGGATGTGTGCCAGCCTGTGAACCAAAAGGTCACTGGTTCGATTCTCAGTCAGGGTACAAGCCTGGGTTACAGGCCAGGTCCCCAGTTGGGGGCAGGCAAGGGGGCAATCAATAGATGTTTCTCTTGCATGCTTATGTTCTTTC
Organism: Glossophaga mutica; assembly: GCA_039655065.1. Classification (NCBI taxonomy): domain Eukaryota; kingdom Metazoa; phylum Chordata; class Mammalia; order Chiroptera; family Phyllostomidae; genus Glossophaga; species Glossophaga mutica. Next base: position 157,636,280 of record CM077304.1, on the reverse strand, counting down.
CTTCTCTTTCTCCCTCCCTTCTCCTCACTCTAAAAAAGTAAATAAATCACTGTAAAAAATAAATCAATACACATATACTTGGGTAAAGATTAAAACAAACGAATAGATAGATGGATAAATAAATAAATAATTCTGAGATGGGTTAGAAGGATGGGTGTCAAACTTGAACATGAGCTATTAATAAATTTCTGAAAGAGAGTAGGCATGTGTCAGGAATTAAATAGAATTAAAGCTCAGAATCTGCCTTGAGGAGGCTCTGAAAATGTAGAAGTCTGCTGAGGCAGCCCTAGGAAACCAAGACCCAGCCAGCAGGTAGTGTGTAAGGTAGGTGTGAAAAGGGAACTGGATAGAGAGATGAACTGGATAGAGAGGTCTCTGTAAGGGCAGCCCTTTCACTTTCGCCCTCCCCATGCAGGCATAATCGGGCAGAGGCAGCTGACATTTACCTCCAGCCACAACAGCTGCCCCATAAATAGTGGAAGTCAACAACCTGCCAGGTGAAACCTGCCCTAATCCTCAGTGAGTGATCCTAGAGTCTGAAAGCAGGCTCCTAGCTGCTGCACCTAAAGCAAAGTCTCACTTTTGTTTACCTTCACAGAACTGCTAATGACAGTTCCCAGTGAGAAGAATCAGTTGAAGCTCAGAGGACTTTTAACTATACCAGTACAGTCCCTTTTTCTACAGGAAGAATTACCAGACATATGAGAAAAGCTGCAGAATGAAATGACAAGGCCAATTTCTTTAAAATGAAAAATCGACCCCAGAAGAAATGAATATAAGTCAAGCATCATTAATAAATTTAAAAAACTGGAGGACAGAAAATAAAAATAACTCTTCTTTCTGAATAAACTTAGAAATATTCAGAAAGTTATTAGATCTTCAAAACAAGAAAAGAATGCTACGAAAGCAGGGTAATCCGAAAACAACAGACTGTGCGTGGAGATTAAAAATATGACTAAAATTTAAATTACGGCTAAAATCGCCCTGGCCAGCGGGGTTCAGTTGGTTGGAGCACTGTCCCACAGACCAGAGGGCTGCAGATTCAATCCCTGGTCAGGGCACATGCCTAGGTTGTGGGTTCCATGCCTGCTAGTGTTTTGTACAGGACCCAACTGATCTGTGTTTCTCTCTTGAATCAATGTGTCTCTCCCTCTCTCTCCCCCTCCCCTCCCCACCCTATAAAATATCAATAAGCATGTCCTTAGGTAAAGATAAAAAATAAATTACAGCTAAAATTTAAAAATAACAACTGTTCAGCAGACTTACAGAGAAAGCAGTCAAGATTGGAACTGAGGAGGACCAAAATTTCGCCAGCCCAAAATATGTCTTTGGGGATTTTAAGGTGGTTATTTAGAAGCAAAATACTTAAAATGAACCTTTAACCCACCCACCTTACCTGCCCTAAAGGAATTCAGGAAGGGAATCCTAGCATATTCATCTTAGCACACACGAATTAAATGTGGCAGACACCAAAAAATCTAGCAAAACCTGTTTGTTGAACTTTCTTCTGTGTCCAAGTGTTTCTGGGTGGCCCAGCAAGAATTTGTTTACCATATGTTTGCTCTTTCTGTTTATCTGTATATTGCCTACTTTCCCTTTGAAATTCCAGACCCAGGCCTCCGTCTCCTTTGTCCCAAATGGCAAAAAAAACCCCAAGTGCCCAACGCATCTTTAGGTCTAGTATCTTTTGGCACCCCCAAATGTACATCCGTAATAAATTCTGGATATTTTTCTCCTGTTAATTGGATTATTAGCCAGGCCAGAAGAACATAGAAGGTGGGAGGAAAATTATTTTTTGAGTCCCCCAGAACACAATAACAGAATGCTCTCAGAGGGCACTTTCTACTAAGGGGTTTAAGTTATAATACATTTATTTGACAAAGAATGTAGTTGGCATACTCCTTCCTAATGGCCCTTACATTAGTCACATGTCCACCTCTCACCAAACTGTCTCAGGCGACAGGGATCTGAATCCTGGATCCAGGTGCCTAAGCCAACCTCCACACGTCACTTCCCTGACATGTTTATTGTCCAAATAAGGTATTTTTCTGAAGTTGGCTCAATCAGACTGCAGAACTTGTATCATTAAACTTCAGGTGAAGTTCCTCCCCTACTGCTGAAATTAAATAAGGCTCCACAACTACCACCAGCAGCCACTTTGCCTCAACTGGAGGAGGCAGTGCTAAGCTGAAGAGGACAATGGGATGGCAGAGTGGAGGCTGGGAGGACGCAGGCTGATGCCATCTCTGAGTGGCTTATGTCCCCCAGAGTTCTACTCGTGTTATATAATAAATGCACTTATTGCTCAAAGCAATGGGAATCAAGGTTTGTTGTAACTTCCCAGCCAAAGCTGTACAACTTCAAGGTCACTACTTAAGTGGAATACAAATACCCGTAGAATTGTGCCCTGTGTCAACCCTGCCTAGAATGTTAAAGTCAAGACCAGGGTAGGCTCAAGAGACTCATGCAATCTCAATCAAGGTCTTTAAAAAATAGGATCACAAATTGGTCTTAAGCTAGAAGACATTCAAGAAGTTCAAGCATCTCTGCGTATATTCTGTGTTTCCAAAGCAACAAAAATCCTTGTTCAGGGAAAGCTCTTAAATAGATCAGATTCTTTATTTTACCAGAAACTGAAGCAGCAGTGAGGACCAAAGAGCGTGCCAAAACTGGTGCTAGAGATGAGAGTGCGTATGTCCAGCTTATCACAGAGTGGCCGCAAAGCTGGACATTACTTTATCTAAGTGACTTTCTCAATTCTCTTATAGAACCCAACGAACTGTACAGTACCGATGTCATCAGGAAATCATCTCTGACCACAGGGAGATGAAATTCAAGCCAAAATTAAAGTAAATTAATTTACCAAATTAAAGTAAAATTACTTCATGTTCTTAAATCAGGCATGTTCCTCAACAATGTGAGTGTATAAAAGGATTAATTTTAAGAAGATGCTCACAAGTGCATGTACAAGTGCACACGCACAATCTTCAATTTAACAAGCATCTGTAAATCCTGAGTAAATTTTATCTTGAGACTTTTCTTCTCCCTGGTAAGTTGTAAGTTCCTTGAGTTTCAGTCAACTTTAGACAGTAACAAAAGGTCTAAAAATCTTTACTCGCATTTTTATTAAAGTTGAGGAAAAAGTATAATATACTTCTGTATGCAATTGAACCCAGTCAAATCAGTTCTTAGACTCATTAGGGCATGAAGCTGTTGACACAAGGCTAAGTGCAAAGCCTTGACCTTTGCATGTCCACCATGACCTCAGGGATGAGACCTACACATCTCACCCCAACCTTTACAACTTGAATGATGTCACATCAGGCTGCTGTTTATTAAAGGATCAGTTAGCCCAAATGAAAGCTATTTACTTTGCCTGTTATTGTTAATTACTCTCAGTTTTTATTCCAGGGCCGCCATCAAATCTATTCCACTTCTGTTAAAACAAAATGTACCCTAAATTCTTCAAAGTTTACAGCTAAAATCTGTTAAGCCAAAATGTTTTTAAGTTAAAAGAGTGTTAAATATTACGGGAGAAAAGTGGCCATCTTATTAGACATCAGGGCTTTTTAAATGCTTAGAATATTAAATTAGAGTTTCCAGTAATTAACTTCCACAGAGCAGCCTCAAAACATCTCATCATTTAAGTGAAACTGGTCTGCGTAAGCATCAGACATCATTTGCCCTCTGCCCTTAAGATGGATGTTGATCTAAATACAGCTTTAAAGGGAAGCTTTAGCCTTCTCATTCCATTCTTGAGTCATAATAAGCAACCTTTCCTCCTCAAACTCCATTCTTTACTGAAATCTAGTCTCCACGGTTTGAATCCAACCAGTGAAAAGGAAAAGGCTATATCAAATTACCCAAAGTACTTACTCAAAGGAGAGAAATGGAAGCATTTGGGGGAGTTGGAGCTATTAAAAACAGTCAGTGGAGAGAAAAAGGCAATTTTCCCCTCTAAGAGTGTGCGAGGGTATTTTATTGTGCTAAATTGCCTTCTTGATGTAAAAGATAGTAAATCTGTTGATACCATTTGTTAGGGTAGTCTTATCTCAACAAAGGGCATGCATTCAGGGTCTAAAGTTTCTGAATCTCAGCAATGTTAAACAAGACTTTAAAATGAACTTGCAATTTGAAATACGGAGTAAATGGGTTCACACAGCACGGATTTTATTGTAGACCAACCCAATTTTCACATTTTCCTCTCTGTAACAAGCAAGTCATTTGTTCTCTACACCCTAATGAAAAGAAAACAAGAGTTTCTTTGTTTGTGTACATTAACTCAATGCTGTGAAAGTCATTCAGTCAAGCTTCACTATACTTTCACCTTTAAACCTTAACCTGACTTGTAACAATATTTGTAGCCTCTAAAATTACACTGGTTGAACCCAGACGGAGTTAATCACCCTTCACTGTCTCAGTGAAAAGTATAATGACCTACCATTTAATGTGAAACCATTAAAATGCTAGAAGGGGCAAGAATTCGCATTGCGTGTTTATAAATACCTTACAGACATGAATCCATACATTCAAGCCACCAGGGCGCTTTTCATATGGCACTCGTTTAGAGAACCAGATGGAAAATAATGACCGCTGTACACTCAGAGCCAGAAGTGTCTATGCCGCTGTCCTATGTAGCGCACCTCATACTTTCAATACTGACTTCAATTAATTCTAACAAGTTCCATCTGTAACTGAACAAAGAAAACCCAAATCAAAGCGGGTAACTAATGACCATCTTTCCTCTCCCTAACTACTGTTGCTTCCCAACACAGGGCAAATCCATTACCAAGATCATTCATTTCTACCTGCAAGGTATGCTCCAATCCTTCCATTAGAATAGCTCTGCAGCACAGGCCAGGGGGCCGTTCTCATTGCCCTTGGGCCTCTGCTCCAGGACTGGTCTGTCACGTCAGCATGCATCATGCAGCTGAAAAGGTGCAACACACACCCTAGGCCACTTCTCTCCATCTCCCTGGCACATCTCCCGTCAAGCCATCATCAACCCCGCCTGTAGCATCCTCCTAATTGTTCCTCCGCTTCCATCTTGCCTCTGTAATCCATTCTAATCCATAGAATCTTTTGTTTTAAATCAGCTCATGGTACTCTTGTGCTTAATACCACCTAAATTCACTTGAAATAAAAAATTCCCTACAAGTCCCCTCAAGTCTCTAAATTACGGTAAAAAAAATGACATGTACTTAATTAACAGGGTAACACAGGTTGGGCAACAGGACCCGGACATATACAATATGCGTGGAGAATACCAGCAAACCAGGGTGCAGGGAGGCTGCCAAAAGGGGTAGCCTCAACCCAGTTCCAAGTGACAGCTGCCAAATGCAAGGCAGAATCTGAATTTATCAGACCATTTAGGCTTTTTTGTTTTAATTTTTTATTAAATTTGTTGGCATGACAATGGTTGATAGGATCATATAGGTTTCAAGTGACAGTTCTATGATACAAGATCCTATATATTGCACTGTGTGCCCACCACCCAAAATCAAACCATCTTCTGTTACCACATATTAGGCCCCCTGCCCCACCCCCCACCAGCCCCCTGCCCCTTTCCTCTGGCAACCACCCTATTGCTGTCTGTACACATGAGTTTCACTTTTATATCCCACATGAGTGAAATCATATGGTTCTTAGCTTTTTCTGACTGACTTATTTCATAGACCATTTAGTTTTGAGAGAAACTAGATCTCCGAATTTTTATGTGAAACTTCGATTTTCAAATGTTGCGTAAAATTTTTAAAACAATGTGAAATAAACCATAAACCTCTGCCAATTGGCACAGAAGGCGTTGGGTGATGGCATTTTACAACTATCTCCCCTCTATCACCATACTTAGGTAAACTGTCCCTTCCATTTCTCTAATTCACCAAGCTCTTCCTTACCTCAAAACCTTAGCAGGTACTTTCCCCGTGGTTTTTTGCATTCATTCTTATCCCTTAGATTTCAGTTCAAATGCCTCCTCTTCGAACCTTTCCCTGACTATTCTACAGAATGTATATGCCCCCAAGACACTACCACATCTCTACTTGATTTTTCTTAAAGTGCATCATCTTCACAAAGAGGATTTGACCAGTTCGCAATGGTAAATTTAATGTGCAAACAATGGCTTTCTTAATGTGGTAATAAAACCCACTTCCAATGAAAATCAATGCAGAATATGCTGAACTGAGCCAGTAAGACACACACATACACTCAGCTCTCAAGATCCAATACTTCATAAAACCATATTAACAGGCTGACTGGTTATTGTTTGTTTGTTAAATATCTACAACATTTTTTGAAAGAATAGAGAAAATACTGTTTGTGTGCACTTGTACATACACACAAATGCACATATACACATTTATAAGTATACATGCATGTGTATATATGTATGATTTCCATAGAAATGGGTTAATGTGCAAGTAGAAATTAAGGTACCTCAATGTAATTCTACCAGATGGACCCTTTTGATGAGTATCTTCACGGAGATGTAAGACTATGGTTATCAACTAGAGGCGTTTCCCCCCCGTAGAGGCTTGGCAAGGTCTGGAGACATTTTTGCCTGTCTCAACTCAGAGGATGCTATTGGCATCTAATCATACAGGCCAAGGAGGCTGCTAAACATTCTATAAAGACACAGGGCAGCCTCCACAAGAAAGAATAATCTGACCCAAAATAGCATTAGTGCCAAGCTGAAGAAACCCTGATGCAGGGTTTTCTCTTCCCCTCACTCCAACTTTGCCAAAAAAGTAACAGCCAACCCACAGTTTGTTTTAGGGAAGGTAGGGGATAATTTTAAATTTGTTCCTCAACATCAGTGTAACTTTTTAAAATATTGATTGTTTCCTCTGACTGCAAGCATGTAAGTTCCATATAGACCCAGGATGAAATCTCTGCTGTTGTTTTGCTTTTTATTTCCACCTCGTACAGTGGCTAGTCCTTTCAAAGCCTGTAATAAGTGAATAAATAAAACTAGTAGCATTGACTTATTATTTTATGCTTCACATTGACTATGTCTCTAAATGTTCACCCAAATAAATGAAGCACTCGGGCTGAATCACAAGACACTGCATTGGGTCCTAGGCATACAGAGATTAGGAAGAAATTCTCCTTGCCCTCAAATTATTCAAAAATCTAACAACAGAAACAGATAAACAAAAAGCCCAACACAATAAAATTCATGTATTCTTATAGTAAAGGCATGCACAGACTACTACAGCAGCACATAGGAGGGCAAATGCACCTGGAACTGACAAATTGGGAGATGGAATAAAGGGGGTGGTATGAGTCCAAAATGTCCTTCTAGACAGGATGCCTGACCTGCCTTAGATGTGCTGAGTACTATTTCAGCAGAGGAACAGGAGGAAGAAACCGCACTTTGAAAGATGAGTCTTGAGAATTTGTAAAGAGCAAGTAGTGTAGCATTGCTGGGGAAAGTGGGTGGCTTCTTTGAAAATGAGGGGAGGAACACACTTTAGGGCCCCAATAGGTGGACATGATTAATGTCTGTCTCAGTATATACTGGGCCAGACCTCTTGGTTTCCTTCCCACTCTGAGATTCTGTAGGCCTACAACTTCTTCATTCAATTACCTCATCACAGGCCTGCCCTTAAACATCTTTCTTTATAACCTGCTTTCATCTCACTTGTTTCCAGGAAGTCTTTCTGAACCTACATAACATGATTATGAATTAACACTTTAATTACAAAATGACAAAAGCCTATAATTCCAAAGCGCCAAACCTACCCAAGGTCATACTTCAGTGCTCATGCAACCTGGGGTTCTTGAGACTGGGGCCTCTGTCTGAATCGTTTCTATGTTTTTAGTGTTTATCCCAGATAATGTTATATAGTGATTACTCAGCAAATATCTGTGGAAATAAATTGTAATTTGAATCTACTCCAGACCCATGATTTTTTCTAGATCAACAGTGCACACTAAAATTGCAATGTACTCATCAAACATTAAACTTGTTCAAAATTGAGGTAAATTCAGCTGAAACAGACTCAAAAATAACCATTTCCTTTACTTTTCCCTTCTTTTCTAATACATTCCTCTAACATTATGTACAGCCTCACACTGTCATCTAAACAGCAATAACAACAAAACAGGCAAAAAGAACTTCTTCTATTTCAGGTTTTGCTCTCTATTTCCCTCTTTACCCTCAAGCATCTCATTGAAGAAACTTTTCTTACCAACAATATTTTTTCTTCCAAAGCTGTATCTCTAAATTAAATAATCCTCTTCAAGATGTAATTTTTTTAGCATTTCAGGAATAGCATTTTCAGGCATTCTAGAATGATCAGCTGGACAACCCTCTGACACCATCAACTCAACCTACCAAAGTGCCAGTCCCAGAGTTTCCTCCTTTCCTCTCTATGTATCAGTCCTCCCTTATGATGACAGACCCTGCTCCCAGGGGCTCATCCCAGAGCCAGGGGACATCCTGCTGTTTTGCATATAATCTATTAATTCTACCTACTCATTCTAACATCTAAAAACTTTGACCTTTCCCCCTTTTCTTTTCATTTCCATCTCTACTTCTATTTATTTATCTTTTTCCCTTTATTATTTTAATTGTCTTCTAAGTCTTCCCATTGCCTGCAGTATCCTGCCCATTAAATGCACCTTCCATGACAATGGTAGAAAGATCTTTCTAACCCAACCGAGTAAGCAGGTTCTTCCCTACCTAAAAAGTTTTCATGGTTTTCCTTTGCCAAGCAATGAAATTCTGTTTACTTAGTATAAAATAAGATAACCTTCATATTATGACCACAGGTTTATCGTCATAGGCACCTGATATGTAAGAAATTCCCAAGTATTTCTATTTCTCCAGAATCCTATTACGATGTTTCCTTCTCTTTGCCTATTCATAGATGTTTTCTGTTTAGGCTGATGGACAAACAAGCAGAAGGAAGGATATTCTTCAATACTTAGTTCAATTATTCTTTAAACATTCCCTGATCAGAGTAGAAAATTCATTTTTCTTTCTTCCACTTCTATTACCATATATGTATTTTCATCATATTCTAATTGTCCAGCAATCTTCCTCAGTGACTGCACCACATGAACATGGGGTGTAGGGCCCGTAACTACGTGTGTCTTCACATCACCAAGGCCTGGAGGTCTCCCACTTGTAGCAGGTACCCCGTCCAAGTTATTTGGAATGGTAAATAAATACACTGAAGAATAAAAGAAAACTGCACTATTTTATCCCCATTTATTTATGAATAAGTTTGGGTTTGTCTTGAGTTTCAGTAAGGAGCCAACCAATTTAAAACATTTTTTAAATAATTTGAGGGTTTTGAGTTCCCCAGATGTTTCTCTACAACCTCACATACAGAGCTCATCAGAGTAGAGTCCTCAAAGAAATTATTAAACATTCAAATCTCTCTCCTGAGCAATATTCCAGGCAAACCCAAACACTGTGAGTTCATTACTATTACACTGTGGAAAAAATAATTAACAGGAAGGATTGTTAAAATATCAGATAACCTAGCCTTGTTTATCCTTTATTTCTGGATTTTTTTTTCATTAGATACACTTTTATTTTTTTCATGTTCCTTTTGTCCATTTAACAAATATTACTGAGCACCTACTATGTGCTAAGTGTGTGGCAACTATCTGGGGTACTTAGTTCTATAAAACAGACATGGGCCATTCCTCACAGAGATGTGAAAATATTACCATTGGTATTTAGCTAATTATTAATATAGGAAATGGGAGTAAAGGGAATTAGACATTGAGCTTAATAAACCGGGGAGCATGAGCCTGTTTGCTTCACCAGGAATCTACAGCGTCCCACCCCAGGGAATTACAGCATTGATCTGACAAGGGGATTAACACGCCTCTCTTCCCCACCCCCATACCAGATGGCTGGGGCTGCAGGAGGAATTACTGGCCTGAAGAGGCTTATCAGTATAACTAGGAGGTGGACCTATCAAAAGCCCACAAAAACTTATAAAGTTCACTGGCCAATTTGAAAAAAAGTTTTCAAAGCTCAAGCTAATACTGGGTTGGCCAAAAGTTGGTCTAGTTTTTTCTGTATGATGGCTCTATTCAGCCGTCCTGAACTTCATTTGAAACAATTTTGTTAGATTGTATTGTGACAGCTGTCCTACCAACATACATTTAAAAACACTTATCAAAATTGGTAAATTTTTTGTGCAGCCATTTTAATATGGAAGATGAGAGAAAATATGTAACATTTTTGGTGTATTATGCTTTATTATTTCAAGAAAGGTAAAAATGCAGTTGAAATGCAAAAATTTATTTGTGCAGTGTATAAAGAAGGTCCTGTGACTGATCAAATATTTCAAAAGTAGGTTTTGAAGTTTCTTGGTACTATCAATATTTTGCCCAAATAATTCTTTGCTACTGGGCTGTCTTACGCATTGGAAGATGTTCAGCAGCACCGCTGGTCTCTACCCACTAGAAGCCAATAGCAGGATATAGCCGACATACTCAGAATACCCAAATCAATAAAGTTATTGGTGAAAATGAAAAAAAAGTGTCATTTTACAGAAAAACCTAAACAGACTTTTTGGCCACCCAAATATAAGCCTAGGGAAACAGGAGCTCTCAAAGAAGTGCGCATGTGTTCTCTCTCTCTCTCTCTCTCCCTCTCTCTCTCTCCACACACACACACACACACACACACACACACACACACACACACACACACACTTGCCCCATGCATCTGCATATTCACTCTTCAGAGCCAAGTGGCCTTAGCAGCCACAGGGCCAATGGCATCACAGACTCCACGCTCAGGCTCCCGGAGGGAGCCTGAATATGCTGCAGAGGAAACACGCTCAGAAAGCCGGGGGTTAGACTGGACAGGACTGTAATATGGAGTATAAACTCTGGGTGGCAGCTTTCATTCTAGCCTGACTAAAGACAAGACCGGACCTTTTCCAGGGCGAGACTGACAGAGATGGGACATTGGTAAGCCAGGAGAGGAACCCCCTGATTTTACACCATCAATATAGTTTACCATGGAAACCCATCCTCCCATGCAGGTCTCAGAAAATTCTTTACCTCCAGACACCTCAAGGAACTCCACTGCCACCAACAACAGAACTATTGTAAATATAAGAATTTAAATAATCATGGAAATGAATGAATACTGAAGCTGAGAGGATGCTTTGATTAAGAGTACACAGTGCCTGTAAGAGCATCTGTGAGTAAGGAAGGTGAAGAAGCCTTCCTGAAAAAGCAACCAGGAGCATGGGTCAGGCAAGCAGCAGTGCCAAACATACTGAAATTATACATAAGTAGCAACGTAAAAGAGGATGTGCCACAGGAAGCCATGAGTAGCACCAGAAAACACTGTTCCTTTGGCCATGAAACTAGAGTCTCCAATTCTCCGAGCCTTCTTCAAAGTTGTACTGATATCAGATTTACTAATTAGTACTTAATTAGCATTAGTACCAATACTGTAATATTCTGCTGCTTTCCTGAAAAATGTATTCATATGAAGAGATAAAATAAAGTAGTATCTATAAGATACATGTGTGGTAAGGTTTGGAAGTAAAAGCTGTATAATAAATTTGAGCTATTGTGAAACTAAAATGATGTCTTTATTGAATAATCTAAAAAGTACTGTATTTACAATTTGTGTTAGCAATAGACAATTGTATCTACTCTTATTAAACATTCAACTATATACACTAGGTCTGAGCACAACTTAGCACTGGTTTGAACACTGAACATTTCCATGTCACCTTTTTGGACTGCAAATTTATACTTATTTAATATTTTTACGATGAAAACAATGCCTTTTTTCCCCATTTTATCTCAAAACTCTTCGACGGTGATATTACAAGTATCCCCAATTTACAGATGTGACAATTAAGGCTTTAGAAAAACATGAGTAATATGATTGAGTTCACACAGTTCACAAGCATAACTATATTTTCTTATTTTTTGTATTCTTGATGCTGCGACATCTGGAGCCTTGCTGATGAAGAGACTGCTTCTCCCAGGGCTGGCCAATTCCTAGAGGTCGGAAACATTCACCCAAGAACACAGTGTTTAAGTACAAACCAAGCAATCCCACGTGCATACACTGGCTGCCCACCTCTATCTGGCTCTGACATTCCAGGAGGCAATATTTCTCTGCCCTAATAACTCCACGTTCTGGACAACTATGGATGATCCCCAAAGCCCACACCTCACCGAAATTATCGAAACTATCCTTCCCTAAACCTGTGCAGCTTTCACACCTTGCCTTATGTACTCCTTCCCATAAAAACTACAAGATAGGCTTTGCCCAAGCTTTCCCTCCCTTTTTCTGCCTCCCAACAGACCTGCAGCCTCCCCTGGAACCTCCTACGTGGCCCTGCATGACATCCTGGGCCCACTGTTTTCCCAGTCTGTGAGTTGCAACTTCCTCCTTCTCGTCATCTTACCACGCCTGATTAAAACAAACCCTGGGGACATTTTAAAACAGCTAGTGATGGTGCCAAGGTTAGAGAGCACAGACAGACACAAAGCATGTGATCCACAATTATTTATTAAATGAATGAACTACTTTAAGGGTTGAAATCTTACCCACCATACTATTTTATAAATGACACTGAATTTCCCAAAGTCAATGATTCATCTAAAACTCCAGTTCTATGTCAGTGACTCACCTATGTCATCAACTCATCTAAAACTCCAGTTCTTGTACCACAGTATTCATGCTATAATTTGATTTTTGACTTCTTGAAAGAATGACTTAAATACTACAAGGGGAACTAGATACAGTATTTCTGGATTTGAGGACCACAGTTAAACATCTGAAGTTTGTAACCAGGGCCTCTCTACCTCCCCTTGGAACTTTCTCTCCCACTTTGGTTCCCATTGTTACTCCAGGATCCAAAATAGTCTCATTCTTCTCCATCCCTGATACTTCCCAATATCTATCCTCACCCCCAATCCAAATGAAAATTTCCATACTCAAACGCTAAAAGGTGAACTACAAGTAAAAGAGGGTCTATAATCTAATTAAAATAATTCACAGTAAATTGCAAATCTCTTAACCCTCTTAGGGACATTAACTTTTTTTTTTTAATTGAAGGGGAAAGCAAGCAACCTGATATAGCTCTAATTGTTGGCATTTTTGTACAGAATAAACAATAATAAATTTTGCTTTGTTGACTAGAAATGGTTATCACATCGACATGGCAATCTGCCCAGAAATCTGACTCCAACCTGTCAAATCAACCCTGAATTTTTTCTTAACAACACTCACACTTCTGATTTGGTTTTCTTTCATTTGTTTGTTTGTTTGTTTTAATCTCCAGTAACAGGTCTTAAAGTTTGGAGTCTCTGTGGGGATAATGTTTATGTTTAGGGTTGGTACATCAAGGCCTATACCAAGCAACTAGCATAAAAAACAGTTTCTTTTTCCAAAATCTTGATAAAGACTACCAATCAGCAAAACAGTGATAAAAAGTAACATAACAAGTCACAAGTTAAATAGACACTAAACATACCAAACATGTTTTAAGCAATTTACATATATTCTGACTTCCACAGCAACCCTATGAGGTTTGTACCAAAATTATTTCCATTTTACTGATAAGGAAACAGGAAACTGAGATAACCTACTTCCGTGATGTGGATGGTTATCAGTGAGGTCAGATTTCAAACCAAGGTGTTTTAGCTCTGAAACCCATTCCCTTACAATCACTACACTCTTCTACAGCAGATTTTCAACCTTTCTCATCTCATGGCACACATAAACTAATCACTAAAATTCTGCACCACAACAAAAATTATGATTTTTGCCAATCTGACAAAAATTGCTATGATTTTGATTTATTCACACCAGACGGCTATTGTTGTGTTGGCTATTTCATTTTTTTATTTGACAATCAAAGAGAAAAGATGTCAGTGCCCCTGACCAAATAGCAAGGTACTGCATGTTTTAAAAATTCCTGGGGCACACTGGTTGAAAATCACTCCTCTACTGAAAGACATACTGCCTAGAAAAATCTCATAGATAAATAACCCAGCTCACTATCTCTTTCTTAGATTCAAAACTTCAGAATCTAAATTCTAGAAGTGATCCAAATACCACCTGTCTCATTCCTGCACTGTACAGATGAAGAAACTAACTCACGCATGGCATGGTGAAAAGCTATTGTACATACATAGTGGAAGTTTCAAAGTCAGAAGCAACCACCATGTCTGAATCCAAGTCATTTTTTCCTCTCATTTTACTCCAGTCAGTCCACAGAAAAATCAAGGGTAGACATTCAAAGTCTTACCTAATCCATTTTGCAGGATCTAGTAAATTAAAAAAACTACTGAGCACACCCATTCATAAATTAATTCCAAATTTGGTGCTTTACAACAATTTCTACAAGTTGTTTATTCCAAGGCTTTTGTTTAAAAAAAGAAAAAAAAAAAAAGAGACAGGATGAAGGTTTATGATATATTTAGCAATTCTGTTTTTTTTCTTTCCAGTTTTCATTTGTTTCTAAAACAAAAAATTTTTATCCAAGTATAAGAGGAAGAAGTGCTAATCCTTTATATAACTCCCATCAAAGCAAAATAAAGAAATTCATATACTAAATCACTTACTCATTCACAAATGAGCAATGTGCTGATTGCAAAGTCTGAAAGGAGACTTAGGTAAGTAAATGCAACGCAGCATGATTGTGGGCAAGGCCACAGTTTCGTACACACAGTGCTAAAGAAACACATAAGAAGTATATCAGTTCTACAGTAGGTGGCTGGAAGGCAAAGCTAAAGTTTTCTGGAGGAGGAGATACCTGTATTGCTTCATCAGGCTAAACAGGAATTGGGATGAAAAGCAGGGAAGGAAAAAAGAGAGAAATAAATGGGGCTAGACAAAGGATTCCCAAACAAAAGTAGCATACAGTAAAATGTAGAACATTTGGTAGCATTTAGGAAAGCCAGAGTGTTAAGAGGTATATCTGAAATCATAGGCAGGGAACCTTAATTAGGCAGTTATGCAATATAACCAAATCAATAATACCAATACATCCAAACACAAACTACTTGATAATAAGAAAATAAATCAGACATAATGTCTCTATGGTTCAAAAAGAACAACGAATCTTTACATGGAAGGAAAAAGGGAGAAGAAACAGACTTATTGTCCCACAGACAATAAATACCAACAAGACATAATAAGCACATAAGTTAATATTTCCTCATTACATTCTCTGAAAGGCTGCAGTTATCCACTACAGAAATAATTTTCAAAATAAACATGGAAATCATGCTGTTCTTTCAAAGGATGAAGAATCCATTACTATTGCCAAGCTATTTTGTCTGAACATCGGATAATGCTCATCTTTAAACATGCCTCCTATGGACAATGAAATGTTGGTGATGGTTTCCAGCTTCAAATGAAAAAGCTCTCCTTGCTCAGGGCATATTACTGTTTCTGACCTCTTCCCGTGCCCACGCCTTGACCTTCTTCCACACAGATTTTATTCCCTGCCTCGTGCCTGTGAGCATCTCATATTATCCATGAGCTGTGGCTCCAGAATTTAGCATGAGGAGGGCTGCCACTGATAGATGTCTAACCTGAGTAATGCTCCTAATGATCCCCAAAGGGACTCTGCCATATTCTTCCAGTAGGATGAGTCGTTCAAAGACAAAAAGAAATTCTGTGCCCTTTATAGTGAAAAATAACGAACAGACATTTCTACACATACATATGTTTTACTCTGATTTAGCAAAAAATGCCCAGTTTTGTTTATTTTAAGAGAGTTAACAAAAGTTTCTTGATATATATACTTTGTAGTATATCTTGAACACCTGAGTAAATTATACCATTTCTATGTTGCTTAAAGAAATCCTCCAAATGTTATTTTAGAAACATTTATGAATTATGCACAAGGTTTCCTCACAGGAATACTAGATTTGCTCTTGAAAACTGTGCATAAATCAATACTTTGTAAATTAAATAATATTTTTCACTGACAAATTATTTCAGAGATGCTTTATTTTCATTTCTGGTTAATATTCAATTGTCAGTGATTACTGACCCTTTAGATTAAGCTTCTCCCTTGAT
The DNA here is from genome assembly GCA_039655065.1 of Glossophaga mutica. Taxonomy (NCBI): domain Eukaryota; kingdom Metazoa; phylum Chordata; class Mammalia; order Chiroptera; family Phyllostomidae; genus Glossophaga; species Glossophaga mutica. Next base: position 157,620,241 of record CM077304.1, on the reverse strand, counting down.
CATATTTGTCAAATAGCTAATGATCTATAAACAAATAATAAAACAAATAAGGGAGACAGAATTTTACATAAGATCCTGCAATACATAAATTCTTGCAGAAGGTAAAGGCTTCTTTGCAATTCAAACACAGCCCCACTTTTCTTAATTTATATATCTTCAGATTTCCTTAATGTATTTTCTCAGCCAGTAATTTATCTGCAGCTCAGTGGTGTGCCTCTTAATAGCAATCAGTAAACCTTTAGACTGTCTTTGTTGATCATTTCTCTTCTTATTCAAGAATATATTTATTTATTCAGTTCATCAGGGACTCTTAGCTCATCAAAGGGCATGTGGTTTTGTTTTCTTTGTTTGTTAGCTTTAGGCAAAAGAATCAACATAAACAGTCAAATGATCAGTTTTTGCCTGGCTCAACAAATACAATTTGTGAAATGTAAATAGCTCCCAATAAAAGCAGAGCTTTTGGTTAAATAAATAAGCCATTATCCTACTGTATTATTACTAGTTAAATACAGTAGATGGCCAACCATCAGAAAAGTAAGAGCTTCTAAAATGCTAAAGATACAGGGAGTGAGGAGATACTGATGTATTTAGAGTAGGAATAGGCAGCAACAGATAGGTCGGTCCTACATGGCATGGATAGTGTAACACTGCACCCAAAAAATAGTGGCCTGTGGGCCACATCTGGTATGATGCCTTATTAGTGTTATTATTATTTTAGATTCAATTGTCCTATGTATCAGTTGGAAGATTTTACTTAAAAATACGGACTATGCCTTCTTTGAAAACTCAGAAAGTCAGTCTACACTGGGCCCACATTTCTCCATGGCAACACTCACCCAGCCATGCCTTAGAACTATCCCAGACCCTTCCTTACACAAGCCCCATGTAGGCATCTGGATTCAACCATTATAAAATACTACCAGAGAAGAAAAACAGAATCTCACAAATTCTATTTTCTTTATTTTCCCTGCCAAGAATTATGATTGTAAGGTATCCTAAGATGGTTCAATGGGAAATTAAGGTGGAAAGATAAGCATGCTAATACATTTTAAATCTGATCCAGAATAGCATTACATTCCAGAATACCGAGAGAACTTTAAAATGAGGCTTATTAAGAAGACTAAGAACAAATTAAAAGTTATCTACCTTTTTAATTTAAAAAGAAAGTAAATTTCTCAAACTTCATGTTACACTTTAGGGTACAGACAAAATAAATATTAAAAACAATAACAACAGAACAACATAACCAAAGAAAATGACTCTTTATAATATGAGGAAACCTGGAAGAAAATGGGGATCAAGTGTCTGGAGAATGGATGGTTTAGAAAGAACGTAATGACTGGTTTCAAATATTGAAACAATCTCACGTAGAAACTACACTAGGTTTACCATGGCAGCTTTGGAATATAAAATCCAAGGTCTATAGGACAGAAAATAGTTGATTCTCCACTTAATGAGAATAAATTTTATAAAAACTGTAAATGGAATTTTCTATACTATGAAATGGATCCTATTCTCGAAAACAGTGAAGGAAGGATAAAGACTACTTGTTCCGGGTCCTTAGAGAGGGGGTGGCAGCACAGATGATGTTCATGTTCTAAGGTACTGTCCAAATGATTCTCTGACAGGGTAAGATCAAAACAGTAGTCCCATTTTTTCAAAAGTTTGCTTTATGCTACTTCACTTTTACTAAAGAATTATATTAGCATCTGTTTTCGCTAGTCAAAACAAATTTGAAGAGAATTTTCTCTTTTACAAAGAAAGCCAAAAAAACAGAACTAGCACTGAGCATTTGTTTTACAGCAAGCTACTCCTAAAGCATCACGCACTCCGAGCATCAGGTGTGATCCCGCCAAGCTCTTCCCTGGGAACTACACTCAGCACCTCAGACACAAGCCACCATACTGTGAACTGAGTCTGTGGGCATCTGTGCTGTATCTCCTTTTATTTTGTGCATCCACCAATGTCACCCCAATACATTTAATTTTTTTAAAAAATTACTTTGTGCATCTGTTAGCCAAGATCTGTCCTGAGGTAACTGCTCTTCCCTTTACGCCATCTCAGCTTACGAAAGGTTTCACAGGAACTCTATTTTTGGATAATAGAGGAAAACTGGTAATACACATAGTATTATACCTAAGCCCATTTATTTGTATACTGCTATCTACATCTTCAGAGAAAATACCCCAAAGTCTCAACCTCTTAAAAATTAGGTCATCACATTTACACTTATTTTACGAACTTTTCTCCATTTGGTGGAAGCTTTTTATGATCTAACAGAGGAATGCACAGCAGTCACGCATACCACTAGTAAATTAACCTACATGGCAATCAACCATTTACCATGAATTCCTTCAGTACAAAGAATAAGCTTTGTACAAATATTTGTTGCCTTGGAAAACTGATTAAATGAAAAAAAAATGAATGAGTGCAATTATTAAATGTCTTCTAAAATATAACAATGTTGTAAGTGAAAATCTATAGTATAACCAGCTATAAAACCTACCTCTTCAAATAGATTGTATCAGTTTTTCAAATCACCACTCCTGGATGCATCTGTCAAATACTTCCCCTTGCCCAACAGGATACTTGCCATTCTTTCCCTCAGCACTTTTTGGGAAGGAACCTATTCATTCTAGGTAGATGTCCCTGAGAAAGTAAATCACCTTGATCTATCAGTTCCCAAAATGCTATGCTCACTTCTCCCATCATATCAAAACATCTTTCATTCATGTAGTAGCAACAATTCTCTAATGTGATTCAACATTCATTTTCGGGTCCATATGTACACAGCCTGTATCTTGTATGAAAAACTCTTACGCATTATCAGGTATGTCTGAAACACTCTTTAAAGAGTCTAACAACAAAAAAAGTTGACAGCTTATTAATAATAATTTTAATTGTTATCAAGGTTGATAGTAGATAATTTACTGGCAATAAACTTATTAAGATCCACTAATATTAAACAAATAGCATTATCAAGCACAAATGAATGGTAAAATGCATAGAAGTAAATTTATTGTGAAGTATATTTTAAGACAAAGAGTAAAAGCCTTAAGGCTAAGACCCCAGGTCTCATATAAAGGAGGGTTTTTGATATGATACCATTTTCATTAGTGGTACAGAGTAAGGAACTGGGAAAAGCTTCAGTCTTCTGCTGAGCCTTATGTAAAGTCACAAACCTATAGAAATACAGATGAGAATATATATATACCTTCCATCTATACATTTGAACATAATGTTGAAAGACCACTGAGTTAAGCTCAGAAACCTACACCTAAGAAATTATAAAACAATCTTATCAGACGTATAGTTAAAAGAGTAAGAAAAGCAAAAGAATAACAAATTAAAAACTAACTACATTACTTCTGAACGGGTGCGATTACAGCACTTTTTTTGATAGCTATTACAGTCTCGGGCAGGTTTCAATCACAGGGATCATGTTAACCAATTCCGCATTCTTTGCTTTCTATAAAACTTGTCATCTGAGAAGAATACACCTTTAAAGAAATAGTAACCACGGATTCTAACCAGGCTGCTGCTTAATAAAATTATCTACAGCACCTTATCACTAAGTAAACCATTTATTTTCAAATTCAAAAATCAAAAATTGAACACCAGTTTCTTAGGGAAGTTAGATCCAGTCATACTATGTTCTTTAAGGGAATTTCTATTCACTTACACAGTTGAGCTATCACAAAATTTACTTGGGTCTTACTATCTCACTTTTACTCCACAACCTAACAGCACTGAATTCCACTAAACCATATTATGAGGCTGGACTTACATTTCTGTGTTTTATGATGTATAACATCAGAGTGTACTTTTTTATTGTGGGTTACCATGTGACACGCAAAAGAGAGGAACAGATCATCAGATACACCAGAAAAGTATAACAACTACAAAGGAACTGAAACAGCCTGGCAGCATATGCTACTTCCCTCACAAAAAAGCATCTTAGCCTTGCTATCTATACATTTTATACTGTTTTATCCACAATCATTTTCCTTCTTTTAAAGATTTTATTTATTTATTTATTTATTTATTTATTTATTTATTTATTTATAGAGGGGAAGAGAGGGTGAAAGAGAAGGAAACATCAATGTATGGTTGCCTCTCACGCACTCCCTACTGGGGACCTGGCCTGCAACCCAGGCATGTGCCCTGACTGGGAATTGAACTGGAGACCCTTTGGTTCACACCCTGCACTCAACCTACTGAGCTACACAGCCAGGACAATCGTTTTCTTTTAAGGAAACAGTGGAATGTATCTGTATATGGTGAAGAGCAAAATTGTGGGATCAGATAGCCTGTTTTCAAATCCTCACTCTACCCAACTAGCTAACTGACTCTAGGCAAGTATTGTAACTTTTCTGGAACTAACTTTCTAGGTTGATAAACAAGGGTAATAGCAATGCATACATTTCTAATGTGGTATTAGATAGGGCATGTTAGCACTTTGCTAGATAGATAGTAAACATGTTCAAAATTTTAGGCTTTATAATTACTATTGTTAGAGATAGTGATTCATAGTCCTTCAGGTTCAGTGGGATTGGACTTATATTGTATCAATTCATCATGTAACTCATCACTTGGTTTTTCCTCACTCATCACATTAAAATATATATGTTAAATATTATGTGTATAATTTATATTATTCACATTATATATAATATATTTAATACATATATTTATAACCATGTGTTTAAAAGTATTATGTTAAACATGTCAAATATAAAGATAACTTTGAATATAAGGTTCTAGGAAATGAAGAACTCCTGGGACTAAATGACCATTAATAGGAAAAGAAGACCAAATAACACTATGAATTTTGTTTCCTCTCTGACCACACTGAATCTAAATAAAAGATGCCCTTATGCTGCTTCTATTCTACCCTGACTCATCAAAATTAATGGCAACTATCTGGTAAGTAAATGTCCGTCCTCTCTGCATAGTACCCAAGCAAAGGCTCTGCCTCTGTCTTATTCTCATTGTGCATGTTTAGATTTTAACAATATATTACTAAGTTCATTAATTTAAGCAAGTTCTAGTTCCAAACTTAATACCAGCTTGCTAAGACTTTCACCTCTTCAAAAATGACAGACAAAAACAGATGAGTTATCTTTCACAGCCTGTACAAGCCAGTTTACTTTCCAAGGACAACTTGTTAATTGAATAGTCTGCAGACACTGCAATTACTTCCTAAGCCAGGCAACTAAAGTCGTTTAAAGCTACCCAGAGGTGTATAGTTAACACCTACAAATGTGCTTTAACTCACTTTGTTGTATATATGAGCAAGCATCATTTTAGTGAAGTTTCAGAGTAATAAAGTCAGCCTTTTAAAATCTAGGCCAAGTAAACAAAATAAGCTTTAGATCTATGAAACTAAAAAGTGCAGACTTATATTTCCTGTATATAGGAAGAGAATTGCAGGCAGACACTATTAGCCAAACTAAAAGTTAGTTCATCATTAATGGTAGAAAATAAAATCACATGTTAAAACAGAAAATATAGCCCTGGCCAGGTAGTTCAGTTGTGGGTTCAAACCCTGGTCAGGGTACATAAAAGAATTAACCAATGAATGCATAGATAAATGGAACAACAAATTAATGTTTCTTACTCTCTCAAATCAATAAATTTTTTAATTTAGTTAAAAAACAGAAAATATGATAGTATGCAGGTTATTCAAGTTTAGAGATCAAATTATGAGTCTTAATTTCTCATTAGCACCGTATGATGGCAAATGATCTTGGAACAGACATGTTGTGGCTTGATTCACTTTTTCTTTGGCTCCATTTTCCTTTCAAACTCTACCAGGAATTCCGAAGGACATAAAAGGGCCTCAGTCATGCTAGTGGAGAGAAACTAAAATTGGGTTTTTATTTCCCCTTTCCTAACTTCCAGGAATGAGCTTACCAAGTTGAAGTTTTTTCCATAATGGTGCATAAATTATGACCATATAGATCATGCTAAAAAAGATTTCATGGTCATATAAACACCTGTTATGTTCACTGAAATGTTAAGTTAAAGCAAGAGAAAACATACACCTGAAATGATTTTTGAAGTACTAAGTGACTGCATGTAACATTTTTTTATTCTTGTTTACTCTATTTCCTCACATTAAAAGGAGAATCTCCCTGGCAGTGGGGATACCACCTGGGTCTCTATTCTCAAGCAGAACTTCTTCCAAATAATTTTGGGGGGAAGTTCCAAGGATTCCCTGCTCCCTCCATGGCTGATTGTGGACAAGCTGTCCCCTGGTTCTCAGGTCATGTACAGATGAGCTGAACATAGACATAGGTGGCCCACACTTTGAACTTGGTACTTTCTGAAATCCAATCAAGAGCATTTGCGAAAGAGTAACCATGAGCTGCTACTGCTGGAAGTGCTTTAAAAATAGGTTTTTTAGTAAAGACTAACATGATCTAAAAAACTGAGCACCAAAATATCCTGTATTATTAGGACTGGAAGCCTATTACTCCCTATATGCTGCATACAAATCAATCACTTCACATAGAACCACACTGCTCTGTTGACATTTGCTTATATCCACTGATGGTGCTTTCACTGCTCATTTAAGTGTCAAACTGGGTGACAGGCACTAAGCCTATGGACTATTAACACCGAACTTGTGATCCAAGAATGTTTTCTACAGTTGTTTACCTTCTATACACTCTCTCCTAAATAATAAAATAAACTAATTAAATAAACAGATATTCTTTTTCGTTTCTCTAAACCACAGACAGCTGGGAAGGCCACAGAGGCATTTCTCTCCTCCAAAGGAGTCAGAAAGATATGCGCAGTCACGCAGTTCAAAATATTGCTTTATGTGTGGAACAACATTGTTATAAGATGTTTGGAAGCCAAGTAAAATCACAGAAGTAAGGGGATTTGTAGCAGCCTATTTTGGCTGAAGGAAAATGAGACAGCTCTCCCATGAAGCAAGCAACATGACACCTTCCAGTATGAGAAATAGCCTTTGGATGTTAAAAAAAAAAAAAAAGAGAGAGAGAGAGCCAGAGGAAAAGGCAAAGAAGTGGAGATCAAAGCTATGTCCCTGTACACTACAGATAATCTTTTTTCTTCCTCTTCTTCTACAGCAAGACTGAAGGGAAGGGCTGAAGGTGGTGGGAGAAGGGGAATAGGAAACCACGCTAATCCAGAATTGTAAAGAAAGGAGCTGGCCTTTTGATCTCCACAGGATGGCAACTTTATTGGCTATGCCTAAGCAGTTTCCAACCAGCTGATCAACCAGGTATTAACACTCAACCCTTCCATGATCAGTAACCATGAAGTGAGTCATCTGTGAACATCAGTCAAGCAGAAGGCTCATCTGCCACTAAATGACCGCTAGCCCCTGTCCAACCCAGAGGGGGAAGTGCAACCCGAGGGGAAACAATCGTCTCTCCCTGACGAGTACCAGTTATTTGCTTTGGAACTCAGAGCAAAATCTTTGCTCAAGTGTGTAAGAATGAGAATGGCATTCATTTTCCAAAATACAACTTGGAATCTCTGCACATCTGCATCACTGTTTTGACTTCTGTTCAGTCTCTGCTTTTAAAAGCATGCCAGAAAATGCAGATGTAGTAAAGTCTGAATATGAATAGGGTGGATGTAATGAATTAATTGTCTTGCCCGGTGATCTGAAAATTTACAGACCAGTTACTTCATGGCGATCTGAAAATTTACAGACCAGTTACTTCATGGCAGGAAGAGGAATGCCTCCCTTTCAAATTCTTACGTGTTCAAACCATAGTCTTATTTAGGTAGTGTTTTTAGACAAGTTTAAAAATTTTTAAAAATTAGTGAACCATAAGCTTTCTTATTTGAATTCTTTGTTTTTCTCTTAAAACTAGGAAAGTGCACGGTAGTTAAGTTTTAGAATCAGCTTGGTTCGAATCTGTGCTCATCCACACCTCTAATTCTCCATGAATAGTTTCCACAACCATAAAACAAGGAGAAGGTAATATTTTACCAATAACAGCACCCATGTCACAGGGTTTTTATAAACATTAAATGAGATAATGGTGAGTGTTCAATAAATGATAGCCATATCTTCATAGTAATAGTAGTAGGAGTCATCAAAAAGTTTACTATAGTTCAACACAACTCAAAATCCATCTCATTATTTTTATTATTTCCTTCTCTTATTTTTATTAGTCTGCTCTAAGGAAAAGTGTTATGATATAGAAGATAACTACTTAGTTTTTACTCCTCTAAAAAATGAAGTAGTCAATATCCTAAAGTCTTATTAAGCGTAGCTTTAAAACGCTATTCTACGGCCCTAGCTAAGTGGCTCAGTTGGTTGGATCGGTGCTCCCATAAACCAAAAGGTTGCTGGTGTCAATTCTTGATTCTCAGTCAGGGCACATACCTAGGTTACAGGTTTGATACTGGGTTGGGGAGGTGGCAACCAATTGATGTTTATCTCTCTCTCTCTCCCCCACTCTTCCTCTTTCACTCAAATCAATAAACATATCCTTGGGTAAGGATTAAAAAAAAAAAACTATTCTACTCTTCTGAGTTTATTAAAGATTTAAACATTTCAAAATGCTTTGTTTTCAAAAATGCAAAATGTCTACATAAAATAGTTGTTAAATACAGAGCATATATATTGACATCAAATTTTCAGAAATGCATTTTTTCAGAGATGCTTTTCAAGCTGTGTGCAGTCAGAGGGTACACTTGGATTTTGGCTGCTCTACTTCCACTCCACCTCTTCCAATGTTTAAAATCCAGCTAAATCCAGGACCTATTTCTACTACACTTCTCCAGACTTCTGCTTCTGGTGTCACCCTTTCTTATTACCAAATTCCTTAAATTTATTCTGTAGGTGACCACAGGTCTAACTTTAAATTGAAATAACAAGTTTGATTTCCTTGTATTTTCCTATAAGAAATCAAGTTTGCAAGGCAGTTATAGTTTTATTTTAAGAATCAAGCATTTTTAAAGGAGCTAGAAATTAGCATAAGCATCACCTTAACATCTCTGGTTAACACAGAGGATGACACGTGAAGACTCAACTATTTATGATCTCCATTGATAAACTGTTATTGTTTCTTCCCAATTTTATTCCGGATGCCCAGCATTGCAAATTATAGATATCTACTCGATGTACACTATATAAACAAAAAACTATTGTTGCAGGTTTGAGATTTATCATTCTGCACCCCTTTAATCCACACAAGAATATTTCAAAGACTAAGGAAAAATTTCAGGTAAACTTTCTGTTCTAAAACATTATAATCATAAATATCTTATGTGTCAGAGGGCCCACTACCAAGAAATAAGTATATTTTCAATGATGTCATAGTATTCAGGCAACTATATTTAAAAGCCAGAAAGTTTATAAAGAAACTAATAAGAACTTATTAGAATTACCAAAGAATCTTGCCACAGAGGTAGAGAGGAAGGAGAGAGGAAGAAAGTGGGAAAGTAAAAAAGACCAGACCCTATAGATAAGTGGCTCCCATTGAGAAACTTTTCTTAAAAAATGTTTCTCTTCAAAAGACAAAGAAAAATGAAAAAGGGAAGAAGGAAAGTGAGACAAAAGAAGGAAAAAAGATACATGAATGAACTTCCACTTTATTCGAAATTCAGATCTCACCCTAAATTTGAATTGAAATTCAATCACTTTTTCACTTAGAAGCTAGTTTGAGCAACTGGAGTTGAGAAGAGGGAGTCTATGAAGGAATCCCTACCTGAGAGAAAACGCAGATTTTTTTTCAGTGCTGCCCACTGTGCTCCCTTCACCAGAAGTCTACCTATCCATAGAAAAGAACTCAGATACACAGACTCACTGAAGAAATTCATCTTAAAAATGAATTTCTAAAGAAATACCCATTTTTTTCTTCAAGATTTTAGTTTCCTAGAATAAAACATTAGATATTATAGCATTAGGTTACTAAATAAAAGGCTACACAAAGCAAACACATACTCTTAAACACGGTGTTTGATGTCAAGCATTACATCAACACATCAAAATGAAGTTTATAATATGTTTGAAGAAGACTGCAGGACTTTGTGAAGTTGGCAGCCATGTTAAAAAGAAAAAGAAAGAAAGAAAAAATAACTGACAACCAATAGATGCTTTTACAGGTTAAATCTTGTTGAAGGTACCTTACCCCCAGTGCACTTTGATTTATGTAAGCTCACCACATTTCTCTTAAATACGCTCCATTAACAAGTGATAGACTGTGATCTTATGCTGGAGGCTATACATGAAACACAGTCTGTCAAGAACTTCATTCATTCCCTGACCAGGTGTCTTGAGCACACCCAACTCTACTTATCCAAGTTCTGTGAAGTTTTATTCAAGTCAATAGTGTAGCTTTAGGATAGCACGCTGCCATGAAGTCATCACAGCAGCCCAGTAATTTGGCTCCTCAAGTTCAGAGTCACAGCACAAGTGAAAGTCATCAGAAGAATGATTAAGAGCTTCAGGTTAAATATGAGAGAGCACTTCACAATGACACTTCTGACCTGAAACCTGGCCAAAGAGGAAGATAAGCACACCTACAGGAAAAATGTAGGTTTATTCAAAATCATCAGTGGCTTACCTGGAGCATTAAATTAGAAAAACAAAGCCAGAAATCAGTTTAGGTCTAAAATTTAAATAACAAATCTCAAGATACCAACTGCCAATCAAATTACTAAATCTGAAAGGGCGGTAAACCTCCACCTCCCCCGCCCCCCAGATATCTCCAAGTGAAGACAGAAAGCGCACAGTAAAGCAACCAGCTCTCAGTGATACCCTCCCAATTAGTGTGACCCTATCTTTAATCTACAGCCATGATAAAATGTCCCAACACATACAAACTCAGCTCAAACAGTGACTAATGACCATTAATCCCCCTATCTTCAGTAATCTGCCCCTCCAGTCATTTATCACACTGACACTTCACTTTACACACGTGAATAAACTTTAACAGAGAAGGTGAATCAACAAAAATCTCAAAGGTATCTGAAGCTGTAAATTAAACTAGGGGGAGACGCAGTAAAGAGGAACAAATAGAGGGATCAGATCTTAATGTTTCTGATTTGCACCCATGGTCAGGCGTGGGGAGGTTGGGAAGCTATTCAATCACTCGGATCTGCAAATGAAGAAAAAAGGACATTAGAGAAAGGAGAAGCTGGAGGTAAGAAGAGGTGGCCTCAAGAGTTAGGTAAATCTATGGATCCATCCACTGACACACAGATCAGACATTCACAGCTGGAAATTCAGTTTTCTGTTTTCCTCAAAGGAATAACAATTGAATGAATTTCTTATCTGGTTTCTTCGCAAATGTTCTTCTTAACCAGGGAGCATATTTCCTGAGCTGAAATCATTTTAAAGGTTTATTTGCTATCATTTACCTGTTGTACATTTTTTTTCATATTTCATTATGATATAAAATCCTTGGTCAAAATCTAACCAAAGCCATAAGCCACAAAATGCTCAAACCCCCCTTATAAAACTTTTTCATAATCATGCAAATTGAGTGACTTTAACCTATGGGCCTTGATGCAACTTGAAGCTCAGTATTCCACTATAAAAAAATTCCCTGAGGTGCAGTGTGTGTGTGTGTGTGTGTGTGTGTGTGTGTGTTAAAGCCTGAAATTGGATCCTTGATTGAAACCAGAATCTACCAAAAGAAAGAAAAGTTGGGTCGTGGCTCTGTTCACCCGTAGTAAAAGTTTCTTGGGGAGTGTAAAAAAAAAAAAAAAAAAACTATTTGTAAGTGTAGATAGAGTGTATACTTCTATGTCAGAAGGATCCCACTGCAGCATCCTTCCAACACTTCATCTGGAGAGTTTCATGCTATTTAATTAATCCCCCAAATCCTAAATTCAACCTTCTGTTTTCCCTTGCCAATGAAAATTCCCAGGCAACTAACTGTTCCCTTTCAGATACTTACAAACTCCTGTTTTCCTTCTAAACCCAGCCAGGCAGAGTAGCTAGTTTATATCCGACCGTAAGAAGGAGTTATTTCCTGAAGTTTCTACAGAATCGAATTTAATTACAGACTTTGGTTACATAAAACAACTACTAATAACCCCTTGTGCTCGGAAGAGGAGGGGCGAATTGGAGGACCAGGTTCAGGAATCCAGGCGGGTGTCTGGGCCACAAGATCCCCGGGCGCACACCTCCCTCCCCAAAGGAAGCAGCCCAGGGATGAAACTCATCCCGGGGGCCCTTTGCTCACCACCGACCGCTGCCTCCGCTCCGACCTACGTTTGCCAAGAGTGATCTGGGCGTGCCCTGAACTTGGCAAAAGGCCGAGGACAGCGATCAGGATTGGGGCGGTCTTGGGGGATAGGGAGAAAAGGACGACCCAAAGTACGAACTAGAAACCATTTGGCTTGAAACTCCTGCAGTGACCGAGCCCCTCCGACCTTAGAAGGGAGAGGTCGACAAAATGCAGTTCGGGATTTGATTTGAGAAGTGGAGAAGGGACGGATGCAGGGTGAAGAAAGAAGACGGGAGGTTACCTGAACAGAGACATATTAATCCAAAGAGGTAAAAGTGTGCAGGCTCCGCGATCATTGTCCTCGGGTGGATCCTGCATACAGTCTCATGCCAAGAGGGTGTAGAAGTGGGGTCCCCAAATTTATGAATCCACACCACACACACTACACACAAAGGCTTAATATAAGCAACGTGGGTCAATCCGCCAGGAGTTTTCAGGGTAAATTACTTGTAGACCTTTCCGGACGCTTGTCAGTATCTCAGCGCACTTTGAAGGCTAAGAATCCCAAGATTTGCCTTCTTTGGTTCCAGGGTTTCCGAGGAAGCTTAGCCACTTCCAGGGACCATCCAAAGCAAACAACAAAGAGCCGAAGCAGAAGAGCAGTTGTGCGGTTTCCTGCCTCCACCGTCTTTCGGAGCCTCCCGGCGAGCGCGCCCACACTGTGCGCCTAGCGCCGCGGCGAGGGCAGCCGCGGAGGCAGCAAAGTTGGGGTGTGAGAACGAATCGGAGAAGGCCAAAAAGTGCTTCTCGGTCTCCAGGAGAGCCCAGTCAACAGCTGGCAACTCGCGGCGAAGGCAGGCTAGGCAGGGGCGGCAGCTCAGGAGGACGGGCAAGGGGTGCCGGGGGTGTGCCTGGGTGACTCCGCGCGCTGGGAGCGAACGAGGGGGCGGTGCGGCGACAGCGGCTGCTTGGGCGGGCCCTTGTTCCCATCACTTGGGTGATACAGAGGGCACTAGAGACAGCAGCAGCAGGTCCGTGGACACACGCATTCCTCCCCCGCGCCTCCAGTCCAGCGCGATGCTCACCATAGCCCCCAGCCCCTCGCCCGTAGGGGCACGCGTCCAAGGAACCTTGGACGCTTCTAGGCTAGGACGCTGTAGTGCAAACTTTCTGAGGGTGGCTTCCCGAAGCCTGTCTTGTGGAAGTTGCAGGCACCCAGCTCCCGAACCTCCCCGGGGTGGCGGAGAGGGGCGAAGAGGATGCTGCTGCGGGTGAGAGGTACAGCCTCCGCGGCACACCCGAGATCCGACGGGTTCAGCCGCGTCTGAAGTTTCTGCTCTCACGCTGCCTCTGCGCCGGCTCGATTGCTTGTGGGTTTTCCCCACCGTCCCCGCGGCTCCCAGTTTCCTCCCTCTCCTCCCCAACCCGGGAATACTTAAAGGGGCCGCGCGGTAGTTTCCATGATTCACTCTACCCTGTCTAGCAAGTTCTGGTCATTAATATTTCCATACACACTCCAGAGATGCCCGACTGCGCCCTCAGGTGAGAATCAAACTGCTCAGGATTCAGAAACGCAAGCGAATGGGAACTTGCCTTGTTTCTTTCGCCACCCCTAGCTCCCCTGCACCTTTCTCCAAATGGAACCTCCCAGCCAAAGACTTCAAAAATCCTCCTGGTCCAGCTTAACCTCTTCTTTACCGTTTCCAGGAGTTGGAATAAACTCTCAAATAACTCTACCCTTGCTCACTCTTCTCCATTCCCATTTTTTAAAATCAAATTTAGGCAAACAAGCCTAGGAGAGGAGGTTGAGAGCTGATTATCTAGAACAGTGATTTCTAACCAGTGTGCCACAAGAAATTTTAAAACATGCAATACCTGACTATTTAGTCAGGGGCACTGACCTCTTTTCTTTTAGATTGCAAATTAAAAAATTGACAACAACCAATACAACAGCAGCAAAATTATACCTATTTTTTTGTCAGATGGGCAAAAAATATAATATACTTTTTGGTGTGCCACAGAATTTTAGTAATTACTTTATGCGTGCCATGAGATGAAAAAGGTTGAAAATACCTGATCTAGACTATATCTACATAATAAATAGGCACTATTATTACAATAATCACTTTCTTTTAAATTGTAGTTGTTGAAGTTCATGTTGATGGCTAATTCCAAGGCACATGGTGGGCTAAAGGGTCTTTTTCTTTTGTCTCACTAGAGAGCCTTTCCTTCAACTTCAGTGACTAAGTGTTGTTAACATTAAAATGTTAACAATGCTGAATTAACATTAGAATGTTAACAATGGGGGATTAATTAAGAGAGGCAAATGCAAAAAGCATCCTTGACTACCCCAGAATTCAGCATTTCAAAACTGAAGGGGCTTTGACACCCTATCACCGGCCCTGAAATCCCAACCTACCAGTTATTAGCTCTGTTACTGTGCCAAATCTTAGTTTTCTCTTCTGAGAAATAGGGATTCTTGAAACATTAACAAGTATGAACAAATCATACCGAAAGCAAAACAAACCTAGCACATCTGATGGGCATTCTTGCATGCATTCATTTTACTTTCCTGCTATTAAATAAGACACTATGTAAAACACCTGAGATACAGTGTGTACAATAAATACCAAATATTGGTATTTAGAACTATTCTACTTTCCAATAAATTATCTACATAGTTATGTACAATAGCTTCAAAAGAATGATGTGGTTTCTGTAGGTTATACCAGAACCTGCTTACACTGGTTGTCTGGAGAGGAAAGATTCATGATAGATAGCAAGGTGGGGGTGGATTTGCTCTTTTTTATATACTGTTATACTTTATTTTTTTAATTTAACACATGCATTACTTAACAAAAGACAATTTTCAAAGCATATTGTACATTCATTTGGTTGCTGCTGGCACAACTAATGACTTTGGAACAGAATTTTGGAGGAAAAAAAAATCTGGTTAACAACACCTATCTCTGAAAGTGAAGGATAGTTTAATCCTGAGAAAGCTGACTGAAAATTCAGTAAACATGCTAGAGATAAGATATCAAAGACTCCAACCATAATCTTTCCAGCAATAGAAAATAAGAATGTGTAGTAAATGCTGAAAAACATCCATTGATTTGGTCTTTGTGAAAGGGTATTTAGTGAGAAACATGGACCGGTGTATCTTTTTTTGTTGGGATAAAATGTGCTTTTAAGATAAGCTTACCTAGTAGTACAAAATAAAGGAGCTAAAGCATGGTACTTGAGAGAGAGAAAATCCTTCAAATACTTATATCATCTAAGTGCACTTAAAATAAAGATTTTGAACTTTCACTTAGTAGCAGATGTATATTTTAAAATACGAAGTAGAATATCTGGAAAGATCCCTATTACATTGTATTCCAAAGAGGACGTATCTCCTGGTCTGAGAAGTTTGTGAAGCTTTCTCAAGATCTCCAACTCATATATGCTGATCCTTTCTTCTTCCCCTACCTCATTCGAAGTACTTTCCTTGTCAATTAGATCAGTAAAGGCGGCATCTGAAGACATTTGTGTTCAGAAGGTATCAGGGATCTATATTAAGTAAAACTCAATGTACCTGAAAACTCGTAACTCACTCTTACCCATGCAAACAACCATTTAATAAATATCATCTGTTTTCAATAAATAGTAAAGGGCTCTGTAGGGGCAAGATGCAAACAGAAACCCATTCACCAGGCCCTCGGAGCTCATACTATAAGAAGCTACACAAGTTCCAAAATGGAACCTGTCTGAAGAAGTAACAACAAAGTATAGTTGGGTTTAAATGATAGTTCAGTACATTCCTGGATGTGGATACACTGTAGCAACTTTTCCGTTTTTCCTACTGAACATTAAATTACTTAGGAAAGTATGTGAAATGCTCAATGTGTCTGTATGAGCACGTGTGCAAGTGTGAGTGTGTACACGTGGGCAAGGCACCTACGCACTCCAGGTCTTCAGGCATGCACAGTAGAACTCTGACTTATTCCAGACTGGTGGGTTGGGAGACAAAGAGCAAGGTGAGGAGAAAATGACTTAGTTTGCCCTCGGATACCCTATTCTGATCACTATGCTATGAACAAGTCATCATTGGATTCTAAGTTTCATTTAGGGGATCCTGATGTCATTTGGAGCTGATGAAATTCAGGATCCCTAAAATGTCTCCTTGAGAATTTTCAGGAAACCTGAAAATAATACACGATAGTAGTCCTGTGAATAGGGGCTTCTCTGAATGTCAAACTCCTGAACCAGCAATGATCTCGTGGGTGCGTTTGATCTGATTTTATCTTTCATGGGGTTAGTTACAGGAACTCAGGAAATAACAAAATTCCCAGAGTCTCTTCAGGGATTCCAGATATCACTTAACCAGACCAGAAGGAACAGAGTGGAGTTCCTAAGGAAACTACAAACCAGAACATTTCTCTCTCTTTCCCTCTTAGGAATGAGCCCTAGACTCAGAGGGAGCCTGGGATAAAGCCCAAAATTCCAGGCAATCTGCGGAGAAGCAGCATGACACACAGAGCACACAGAAGGCTGTGCTGCGTTCTTCAACACAGCATCCCTCAGGGTGCAACAGCTAGCTTAGCAATTTTTACATGAAATTGCTGAATAATCTGTGGCATTTTTGGTTTCTAAGTTAATGAACTAGGTGGGATATAGGAACATTTTAATATTTGAATATTTTTTCTAAGTTTGGATCACAAGAAAAGGCATTTCAGAAAGTAATCTAGAGTAACCCTAATGAAAGGAAAATAAACTCTCATCAGCTGGAACATCTATTGTGTTTCCAAAAGTTGTGTCACTTTACAAGATATTACTCAGTCTATGCCATGCTGATACTGTAGTAATATCACTAAATCTCTACGCTTAATAATCAAGATTTTCGGTTTTCCTTACTAAACTTTATATGGTAGTTACCTGGGGAAACACTAATTTTGGTTCACATGAGCAATACAGTATCATTGACACTAGCAGCCATATGTGACAGCAGCAAGTCGCACGTATGGCAGGGTATAGATTTGCACATGTAATAGGAG
This sequence comes from Glossophaga mutica, assembly GCA_039655065.1. Classification (NCBI taxonomy): domain Eukaryota; kingdom Metazoa; phylum Chordata; class Mammalia; order Chiroptera; family Phyllostomidae; genus Glossophaga; species Glossophaga mutica. Next base: position 157,603,035 of record CM077304.1, on the reverse strand, counting down.
TTTAAGGAAGAAGGAACTAATTTAGGGTTAGAGCGGTAAAATAGAAATGAAAGCAAAGAATGCTAAGTAGGATTTTCAAATATGTGTAACTTTATTCCTATTCATGAAAGAGAATAAAGTTTGCCCTGGCGCTTTCTTTGAAATGTACCTAAGACCCATTTTAATAGCACGGCTGTTGTTTGTTTCCTTCTCTGCCTTTTAGAATGGGTAATTGTGTGCCTCAAACCAGGAACCAGAGAGACAGGACATTTGTCTTCGCTTACTGAAGATATAAGGTGCTGTCGCCTAAGCCCATGTTTTTAATGCAGGAAAGGATGGGATAGAATCCCGTTGAGCTCACCTAATCATGTGCTCCATTCTCACGAGCAGTCTCTAAGGTTCATTAAACAATATGAACTATGATACACTCAAGATTGTTGTGGAATTACTGTGACTCTGCTTGTTTTTTTTAGTATTTCAGCATCTTGGGGACATTGCAGATGTTCTAAAACTAGCTGCCAGATTGCAAAGACCTTCTGACAGAGCCTGGCTTCTTAAGCATTAGTAACAAGAGTCTCACTAGAATTTACTCCTTTAAAGTTACCAGGGTTTGGGGAGATAAAGGAAAGGACACCAGAAAGTAGCAGTGATTGAAGGCGCTGTTTTGGACCCTTCACAAAGATCTGATCTAACTCACCATGATCCTGTGAAGGGGTACTGTTTTCTAAATTTAGAGATGAGGTTAAGAGAATACATTGTATCACAAAGTTTAGATGTCCGGAAGCCATGGATCTTATATTTGAATGCAGTTTGTTTGGAAACAAAGCACAAGGGGGATGGGGAGGGAAAAGCTCCAAGGTAGGATAGGCTTGGGATAAATTGGATTCAACACATTAAAGGATTTTCCAAAGACCTTAACATGCAAATGGGCATTGTCAGTCCCCAGGGGAAGATTATTTTGAGAAATCCTATCTCTTTGGTCAACATAGAGTATTTTATATCATGCTACTGCTACAGTAATATCTCCAATCATCCACACCTGAAGATGAAGATCTTCAGCTTTCCCTGACTAAACTCCATATGGTACATCTTTGGGAGATAATTTATTGTCTTGAACTAATTAATGTTGTATTTTTTACTAAGAAAGACTGTAAACTGAATTGACTACGTTTCTGGCTTTTCTTCATAGAATAGCTAGAGGGATCCTGTTGAAACATAAGTCAGACCATGTCTATCCTCTACTCACAACCTCTAAGAGTTTCCCATCTTTCTTAGAGCAAGAACTACTCTTTCCAGAAGTCAGCAAGGCCACAGATAAGCTGGTCTTTGTTCACATCCTTTCCAATAGCATCTCCTCTTTCATTACCTGCCTTTGCTCACATTGCTTCAACACAACGACCTGTATGCTGTTCCTAGAATATTATCAGGTGGCCTCAGAGATTTTGTACTTTCTCAGGTTGTAATATTTCCCTCCTTACAGCTGCAAACCTACTCTCTTTCTTCTCTCAAGTTTTAGTAAAATCAAACCTCACAGACTTGTTTTCTCACCACCCACTTAAAAATTGCATCCTTACATAATATTTCCCATATCCCTTTCGTGATTTGTTATTGTTTTTTTCCCAAATCACTTATGCATCTAAGGTATTATTAACTATTTTTTAAATTTCTTTTATTGACTTCCCCCATTTCTTTTAAAATGTTGTGTAAATCAGGGATCCTTGAGTTTTTATTCATTCTTATATTCACAGCATCCAAAACAGTGTCTGGTATGGAGTAGGCATTCAAATGTTTATTGAACAAATGAAAAAACTGAATCATTTCACTGTCTGTTAATATATCTATTGTTAAAATGTCTCTTTAATGAGCCCTGGCTAGTGTGGCTCAGTGGATTGATTGCCGGCATGCAAAGCAAAGGGTCACTGGTTCAATTCTCAGTCAGGGCCCATGCCTGGGTTGTGGGCCAGGTTCCCAGTAGGCAGTGTGCAAGAGGCAACCACACATTGATGTTTCTCTCCCTCTATCCCAGATTTTATTTATTAAAAATAAATAAAATAAGTTTATTTATTTCTATAGTTCTAAAGCATATTTTCTGCAATTATAGTTCCATCATTTTATCTACTTCAACTAACAGAGAACTAATAGTCAATATCATGCATGGACTTTAATAATTTGAAAGCCATGTTTCTGACTAAATGAGCACATGCTTATTTGGGTCCAGTTATTTGAGAGCAAAGAGGTAGGAATCTAAGTTTAAAGTACATAGAGTTCAAACTAGAAGCAATCTTCAAGATGAACTTTTCATAAGTGAGAAACCTGAAGTCTAAACACACTGACTTTCCCCAGGACACTCCTTTTGTTGGTTTCACTCAAAACTAGACTGTAGTCCTCTAAATTCCTAGAGATTTCTTTCTGCTAAAGCAGGTTAATCACTAATTCTTGGTCAAGATTATCTACCTTTAAAATACTTTCAACATTAGACATGGTGCAGTATAACACATTATACTATTATGATATTATGTGGTGAGTTTTACATATTTCTAACTTCAGTAATATAAGAACCTTGTTTTTTTTCCTATTTCCGGTTCTTAATAGAATAAATAACAACAACTAGCATTTACATAGCCTTATATGCTAGAGGTATATTGTTCTAAGTATTTTATATATTCTAACTCTTTTAAATCTAACTCAGAAACACATTATGAGACCAGTTATTCTATTATTCCATTTTTTACATGAGGAGATGGAGGACATTCAGTTACTATGAGGCTGAACACGGATTTGAACCTTGACTATGTGGATCTGACCCCTACATCAGACTGCAAGGTACAAATTAGAGTTGTGGATTAAAGCAATGTCCTTCTTACAGATTCGGTTCCAGCTAGAGAAACCTACTAATGCGTAAGGTTTGTTTTGTCATTTAAAGCTCTTCTATCTTGGGAGTAAGGATAAGAAAACGACTGCATCTGTAGTTTTTCTTCCATATGGAATTTAGGTGTTTAAAACTTTTTTACTTTATGTCCAAAATATTCAAAGGGATTTTATGTTTCTCTTAACGCTGATGAGAAGGCATGGAAAAGAACATAGTGCAAGCATGTTCAGACATTCAAAATACACTGGAAAACATAAAGATGTATGTGTGTATATATTTAATCCCACCATAGAATTTTGCTGTCTTTTGGTTTCTTCCTCTAGTTATATCTGGAACCAAGCATATACTATCCTATTTGTAAATTAAAGTTGTCTTAAATTGAGATCATATTTAACATCTGTACATCTGAACGACATACTCTATAGGCTTATAATTTGAACACAAACTATTTTATAATTTACATTATGGTTAATACTACAGATGTGTTTTTACAAAACTGTTTAATGTTTTTGGTTTTTAATCGCTTTTTAAAAACCCTTTCAAGAAATATTTAGAGGATTGAGAAATGTATGTTGGTATTTATGCCTAATTTTGTATATTTATTATGTTTAGTCCCACCTGCTGCCTCCTCATTTACTCTGAATAATATTGTATGCAGGTCTTAACAGTTATTTTAATCAGTTTGTAAAAAGTAGTATGTTAATTTGAAAAACATTTTGAAATTCTATGGGAGTTTCCTATTTAGAGATTATTTGCTAGGTCGGTAAATAAAGAAAGTAGACCTAAATATTTATTGTTTTGCTAACTTCAGTGAATGAATATTCAACTTTATCATAAATGATAAGGATAGTAACATTACTAATAAATAATTTATTAAATTAAAATATTATATATCATATTGAACACATTTATTTTATAGCCTATTAATGTATTTCTCCCTCTGCCTTATGGAAAAATGACTTCAACATTTGAAAAGCTCAGTTGGGGCTTTGGGGTTTAATAGCTTCCCGGTGTGGTTGAAGGAGGACTCTAAATATGGAGGCGCTCATTCTTGCAGATAACTACTGAGTCCATATCAACAACTGTCACTGAGAAACAAACTGCTGTTGAAAATTGACACGGCAAACATACTGTCTTAACAAGGATAATTATATATTTTCCCAAGAGTTTAATCACTTCCTCTTTAGTATCCTGGCCACATTCCAAAAGAAGTCATCCAGTCCAGTCTTTTAGCTAAAAGTCTTTGCTGATTTGATCTAATCTCATCTTCTCAATTTCCTATCACTATACACTACTTTAAAGCTGCTTTATTACACCTCGGAGGTAGTATTTCACTGGTACAGCATGGATCTTGTTGCATTTACGTGTCATATGAGTGTCTTTGAAACAAAACAGATGTTTGCTGAAGCCAGTAAAACGACCTTACCAATAAAAATACATAGAAATTATTCTATTTATCCAAAGATATCTAAACATTACTTTTTATTTATAATGTTTGAATTACAAAGTAAAAATTGTTTTATAAATTTAACACATTAATGTTTCACCACAATTATTCTTAGGATACATCCTAAAAGCAACATGGTTTATATCACTATATTCAGAAGCTAATTGGTTCTAATGAAATTTTACTTTTTTCTTCAAAATATAAGAATGGTATATTTTTAGAAAATTTGGAAAATACAAAACTAAAAAAATACAGAAAATTACAGTAATTTGCGCATTTATAACATGCTATCAGCACATTATTGTATATCCTTTTCTTCTTTTTTTTTCTCTCAGCTGTGTATCCATGACCTTTCTTCTTACGGCACAGAACAACACTCTGAAAACTGCTGCATAGCTTACATTTTCACTCAACAATATGTTATAAAATATTTTCCATGTCTTAATATTCTTAACAGCATCATTGAAGAGTGAACTAGAATGTCATCACTTGATTGTACTAACATATATATGATCTCTGCTTGTTAAGTATTTGTTATTTCCAATTGCCACTAAGTTGCACAGTCTGATTTTATAAAAATCATATTAGTATATCGTCTTGCCATTAATTTTTGGAAAAAACTTATTTTAATCACAGATTTTCTATTGAAACAATAAAATATCCCACAATTTAAGTTACTAGATTGTTTGGAGTTGCTATGAAGATTATTTGTTCAAAAGATCTTAGAACCAACATATGCAAAAGTTAAAATTCACAGACAACAATGAAGACCTATTAGATCATTTTTAACACCTAAAAGTTTCACTTTTGTTTTCAATGGGGTTATTATTTGTTTGTTCAAGGGGAGGGCCTGTCTTTTGTTTTTATTACAATTGATTAATCAATGAGAATGTTTGTATTTCACAAGTATGTTAGAATGTCACAAGTCTTTTATTTCACACCCAAAAGCAAACACTTTTCTTTTGGTAAAGGCAATAAATCAGGATACAAGGCTTTTCCTAAAGAATTACCTTTGGAAAAAAGTATAAACTTAAGCACAGTTCATTTTTTTGCTAATTGCTCTTTTCAGCTTGGAGCATATATTGTTTGGCATTTGGTTGTCATGATTATTGACAGTGACTGCAATGAACCATACATGAATACACTAGTGTAAGTAGGAATCATTCTAGATATATTATGGACATCCTGGTTTATCCAAATAATATTTTGGTTAACATCACCTATTTCTTTCTCTTCCTCTAAATTCCACATGTGGCTTATTGTGCAATAAGAATTTGAAAAAATTAATTATCGTCCCGTTCTTGGTGACATGTGAACAATAAAGTTAGAAAATTTACAGAAACAGAATCAATTCTTGTTCTTTTACACATTATTTTTATTTATTTATTTTTTTTAGAGAGGGGGGAAGAGAGGGGAGAAAGATCTATGTGTGAGAGATATCAACCAGTTGCCTCTTGAAGAGTGCCCGACTAGGGACCTAGCCCACAACCCAGGCATGTTCCCTGACTGGGAATCAAACTGGCGACCTTTTGGTTCATTGGTTGGCATTCAATCCACTGAGCCAGGACAAGCACATCAATTCTTGTATTAGATGCTTGCAGAAGTGTCCAACCCATGGCCCAAGATGGCTATGAAAGCGGTCCAACACAAAATCATGAATTTACTTAAAACCTTTATCTTGCTCATCAGTTTTCATTAGTGTTTATGTATTTAATGTGTGGAAGCCCAAGATAACCCTCTTTCCTCCAGTGCGGCCCAAAGATGCCACAGGGTTGGCCATCCCTGCTTAGAGACTGAATTCATAATATTTCTTGAGGCTAGTAATTTTATCATTTTAAAAACATTAGATCTTTATTCTGGAAAATCCATCTGTTTCAAATCATTGTAAATTTTTGGTAATTCTGTTCCATTCACAGAGAAATGTACAGAACACATGACAAAGTCTAATTAATGAACAAATTATCCACTACAATCAATTTTTTCTGATCTGGTCACTTTAATGTTGCACAAAAACACAAGAAATCATTTAAAAGGTGATAATGAATATAGAGATATTTCTTTAGACGTGTTTGTACATCCTAGGACATCATTAAATGCATTTTCCATATGGAAACGATGCTATTAAAGGACAAGAACGCAGACTGAAAATTTTGCCTTTAGCCCAGACTTCCTCTGGGTAACTCCTACTCATACTTTAAATCTGAAAAGAGTCTTTCAGGAAAGTCTTCCCAGATCTGCCATTTCCCACCTTTCCCAATAGTATCTGTGAAATGTTCTCAGAGAAACTTCCACTATTTCTCCATAGCACTGATCACAAATAATTGCTGTGAAAATATATCTTTTAAGCTGGCCTCTTCTATAAGTCTAGTAAACTCAGTGGTGATAATGACCTCTGACTTGTTCCCGTTTGTCAATTTTAGCTCTTATCAAAGTCCATGATTTTTATCAAAGAACATGATTTTGTGTGATTTATCAAAGAACATGATTTTGTGTGATTTGGTGTTTATAATTCTGTTGAGTGTACTACATTTTAAGAGATATTTAGCTAGACTAGGTAGAGGGATAAGAAGAAAGTCTGTACACATGTAACTGGACATTGATGCCTTTTGCATTTAACACAACCATCCAATTCCTAAAGGGCATTGTTTGAAGGTTTGCTCAATATCAGGATTCTCATCCTGGGGTCATTTCATCCTCTCCCCCAACCCAGAGTACATTTGGTAATGTCCATACTCATCTGTAGTTGTCCCAACTTGGGGGCGGTGGCGGGGAGAAGAGCTATGGCATCTAGTGTGTAAAGGCAAGGGGGTTCTGTAAACATTTTATATTACACAGGAAGTCCCCCACCCCCATAAAGAATGATCTGGTGAGTATGTCAATAGTGTCAAGATTGAGAAACTGTAGCTTAACGTTAAAACATTTTGAGGTACTTTTTTTTTTTTTGAAGATTACATAAGCTAGCTGGGAAGTCCAGGGATATTTTCCCTGGCATTATGGTAGTGGTATGTATTGAATAAATTAACTTTCTAAAACCTAGTGAGGAGTAACAGAAAAACCCTTTGAACCAATTTAACCTTGAGGGAAATATTACTGTGTATTTAAATTTGACTTTTTAAATAAGGCTCTTCACATTGGAAGTTATATAAATAATTTGCAGTCTTTGAGAAGTAGATTTCATTAGTCCAACATAAAATTAGTTTAAAATTAGTTTGAAATAATATAATAAATTGAGCTTAAAACATGAAGCTTAGCATAAGTACTGGGAAACCATTTATTTAAAAACCATAAAGAAGGTAGAGACGTTCTTTTAACTCAAAGTTAATTCTTTTTCTATTCTGCCATTACGACTTGGGTAAAATCATCTTCTGATAAAAACCTTTTTTTTTTTTTTTTAACAAATACTGGGTATTTATAGTCTTTGAAATTCTCTTAAAAGACTGGATAACATTTTCCATTAGGATATTTCTTAGTTCATGCATATTCTTGGACTAATTTTGAACTATCAATTCACAAGTTATAATAAATAATCAAAAACATCATTAAAAATGTAAAGTACACATACATATTCATATTTTGGCAAAAGTGAAGTTGATAGTAGGTCTCTTTATATTTTCTTTCTGTATCTTTTTCTATGAAGGAAAATAACTTCTCTATGAAATGTTTCCATTGGTTGAGGGTGTTTAGTATACAATGCTCTATTGCCCTCTGCTGGCTAGAAAATGATAAATAAAAACTTCCCAATCTACTCTGTTACTGGGGTTCTAAGAAAACTAAACATGGAAAATAAAGATACAAAAGTCATAAAGCAATATATTAGATTAATGGAAAATAAAAAGTGAATTTCTAAAACATTCTTATCATATTCCAAAAACTTCCTAAATTTCTCAATTTTAAATTAGTTTTTGTATTGTCTGTATAATTTGATTATTTTATAGAACCTTATACACTCTCATTAGTTCAAGAAAATACCTGTTATTTCCAAGTGAAAATTGAAAAGCTCATAGTTGTGTAATCATTCCTGGGATTTGCCAACAAGATATATACAATGTTCTATTTGTTGGTGCATATGTGGAACATTTTAATAATGATATTATGATATTTGTAGTATGAGTTTATCTTTTTAAAATAAATATTTTTATCAAGTTAAAATATTCTCAGAATATTTTTAGTAAAAGTGTAAATAAAAGCTGGATATTACTAATTAAACAGGTGGTTTATTTTGAGCATTTAATTCTCTTTTAACACATCATTTATATGCTAGTCACATCTCACTGAGAAAAAACTAATATTGGTGTATAATGGTGCATAATTTCTTTAATAAAAATAACAGTGATAAAGCCCCAAGGAACATAAAATGCATACACTGATGAATTTACCTGGTTCCAGTTTAGCACTGCACTCTGGTTTAATGCCTGATTACATTTACTTCTAAAACACTTCTAAAGACTAACCTCAGCATCCATGGCAGAAGATGCAGACTTTATCATTAAGGGGGGTTTACTGGTTTTTAAAAAAACATAATTGGGTTAAGAGTTTAAAACAAAGCTGTCACTGGTGGTTCAGAATTGTGGCTAGTATTTAGAATCTGGGATTTATTTTATATTTTCAGTAGTTTCAGCTACAGTATAAATTGAAATAATCTGGTTTTCATTTCTGTGAGTATACCACTTTGGAGCATTTGTAAAACTTGGGTCATGGTTCTTTGAAACAGACTTTATTCCATGAGCTTTGCTTTCCCATTTGATCTTCAGAACCAGCATCTATTTTGAAACAGGAGGATAATTTTCTCCCATGGCCCCCTTGCCAAAACAACTGTCAATACTTCCAAAATTTTCTGGAGCAAATGGTGTTTTATAACGAAGTACTTCTGTTTTAAAATGTATTCGTATCTCCTACTTTCCAACCATCTATCTTCAGGGCAATCTGTAAGTAAGTTGATGTCTTTGGTCCTCCATAAACTGAGAGGAAAAAAAATCAGTCTTAAAAAGATATAATTGTAACAATAAGATGGAAACTAAGTTTTTTACTTTCCAACTCACAAGTGATTTAAAAAGATACACCTTATAGTTTTTCACCTTTAATTCTCATGAAAACACTAGAAATATCTTTTTTTAAACAATTTCCATCTTAAGACTCAGGAACATAGGAAAATGAGCTTCAGAGAAAGGTGACTTGTCCAAATTCACACAGCAGAGAGGGTAGATCAAAAGCCATGCCTGCCTAACTCCAGTTTCCTGGTCTTTCTACAACACCTCACAGGCTCTAAGAGGGAAACAAATCTGGGAATCCATTTGTATCAGTGTCTTAAAATGACCAGGCCCTTTGATCCAGTAATTCCAGCTCTTAGAAGCTAAGGAGAGCCTTGGCTGGTGTGACTCAGTAGACTGAGCGCTGGCCTGCAACCAAAGGTTGGCCAGTTAGGGTCTGGGTCAGGGCACACACCTAGGTTAGGGGCCAGGGCCCCAGCTGGGGGCCTCTGAGAGGCAACCATTGATGATTCCCTATCTTTCTCCCTCCCTTCTCCTCTCTCTAAAAAGTAAATAAATAAAATCTTTTTTGAAAAAATAAGCTAAGGAGATATTCCATATATAGTAAAAGATGTTGTGATGGCATTAATTAAACTAATGCAGTAATACAGGAAGAAAAGATAAATTGTAGTAAAAAATAATGGATAAAGAGGTAAACCATGGGATACCATAGTTTCAATAGAATATTAGAGTCATTAAAATAACTGTTATGAATTACTTGAAAAGTTATGAGTTGCTAAGGATATAATTGGCAAACAAAATTTTATAAATGATGCAATTAAACTGGTAAAGACAGGTTTATAAGTACTGACAAAGAAAGGTGTCCTGTAAGTTTTCGAGTGAAGAAAGTTAGTTATGAAATAATAATACATATTCTATGATAATACATTTTGAAAGATAATTATATGGCCTAGCATATGTAAAAACATTTCTGTAATATATATCAACCTGTTAGTGATCTAGGGGATAAAACAGTAAGGGAATTTTAATGCATATATTTTATACCATTTAAATTTTGTAACATGTATGACTTGTAGACTTATAAATAGAATAAGATATACTACTTTCAGTATGATAATAGCTACTGAAATACACCAAAATAAGAATAGTTAATATTTTACAATGAGGAATAGAAATTTATTTTTGTAATCTAAAATGTTTTCAGTATGTTTATATTTGTTTTACTAAAAATATATAAGCATTATGAGATAATTAAAGCTGCTTCCAATTCTTAAATGTCTTCTTCCTATTTCTCTATCATGGATACTTATGAAAAACGTTGTTTTACTTTGCTGTTCTTAAAGTAGTCAGTAAATTCTCCTAACAAATCACAGCCTCAGGTTTATAAATTACTCTTATAAAACTAACTTACTAAATTTCTCTGGAAATGTTAAAATTATAAGCCAGCCTAAGGAGAGCCCTGACTGGCACGGCTCAGTGGGTTGGGCGTCATCCCACAAACCCAAAGGTTGCCGGTTCGACTCTGGTCAGGACACATGCCTGGGTATTGGGTTTGGTTCCCAGTTGAGGCATGTACTAGAGACAATCGATCGATTTTTCTCTCTCACATCAGTGTTTGTCTCTCTCTTTCTCTCCCCCCTTTCCCTCTGTCTGTAAATAAATAAATAAATCCCACAAAATTAACTAATCTCTTAAAAAAAGAATAAAAAGGAGAAAAATATTTCTGTAGTACTCTATTAATTTATAGTTTATACATTTCCATATGCAATAACCTGAAATTTAGCTTTTCTTAAACAACTTAAGTAATGCAAATGAAACTGTCATGGTCATCGATGCATTTAACTAAGGAATTTCATAGTTTTCAAGCATTTCAAACCTTTAGAGATAGTTTGACTTACAATTAATAAAAATCAAGGAACTTGTATAAAGGACCCATGGACAAAGACAGTAGGGGAGAGGATTAAATCTGGGAAGTGGGGATGGGTGGGGCAGGGGATAGTAATGGGTGAAAAATGGGGATAACCGTAATTGAATAACAGTAAAAATTTTTAAAAAATGCTTTGATCCAAAACTATAAAAAATAAAATAAAAAATATTTTTTCAAAATTATCTTTTATGTATTTTCTAAACATCCTCTTTAGAATTAATGAAGTAATATCTTATTTTCTTTGTAATACCAGCATATTATAATTTGTAACCAATTTTGACTTGGGTATCAAATTAATCTAAATTAATAGAAATTTCCTGTAATAACTGGAACAAGTTAATCTCTTCATGTTTCTGAAATAACTTCTAAATGTTTATGAAAAATTAAAAGTGTTATTTTATCTTTTTCTCTCTTTCTTTTTCTTCATTATAAGCATATAGATAAATAATCGCTAATATAATAAATATGTTTTGACTTTTATTTGGGTAAATATTATCTTGAATAAAAAATTATGGATGTCAATTTATTCATTTTTTCCCCATTTCACTTGACATCCATTTCTTCTGGCTCTCTATAGCAAAAACAACTATGAGCTTGCTTTAATTTCAATGTAATGTCAACAGGGTTATACTGCCTTTTGTGTGTAAACATCTTTTAAATATCATGCCTAAACATACATCGTTTTTAAAGGAATCTTTATGTGTATGAATAAAATGAACATATTTTCTTTAGTTCTCAGTTCCTACAGTGACTGGTCTTGTGCAAAGTAAAAGAAAAACAACTTTCAATAACTTAAAAACAGTATGACTAAAATATTAATCAGAGAGTGATGTCAGTGTGTTATTAAAGAATGCAAATAACAAAATTATCAGTTTCCTTTATTATCCTTTCTGAAAAAAAAAAATGACATTGACTGGGAGTTTTATAATGGCCCCAAGGAAAGGAGGCCTCTGCGTGCCTCAAATCTGATATTTTAAGTTGAAGTCAGCTGTTAAGAATTACTGAATTATCCAGAGCAGAATCTTGGGTATGGCTCATATTACAGTATGTTGGGTATGAAAATTTGGACACAAAAGGGGTGAAAACTTTCAGTGATTAAAAAGGCCTGTGGGATAGACTGTTTAGATTCCAGAGCAGCACATCAAGAGGAATGTTGTAGATTCTTGAGTTCTCACAGCAAATAGTGACTCTAAATCAATAAAATGTTTCTTTAAAAAACATTAAAATGGCTATAAAGAATATATAAGATTTATCTCATTTCCTAAGGGAATAGAAATTAAATTTGATGAGAGAAAATACATAACAAAGTTAAAAAACTGACTGCACCTAAACTTCAATCAGGCTGTAAACAAGGTGGATATAGTTGGCTCTTTCACTTATTTTTCTCCTTTAATATATTTTGGAACATTTATTAATGCTTTCAGAATTAATTTAATTAACCTTTATTGTGTCTTCTAAATATTTTAGGTATTCTGTGGGGTGGGCACTGGGCTGCTTCCAAATCTTGACTATTGTAAATAATGCTGCAGTAAACACAGGGGTTGCATATATTCTTTTGATTCAGCATTTTGGGTTCCTTCTGATATATTCCCAAAAGCGGAATAGGTGGATCACAAGGCAGATACATTTTTAATTTTCTGTGGTAACTCCATACTGCTTTCCACAGTGGCTGCACCAGTCTGCATTCCCACCACCAGTTCATGAGGGTTCCCCTTTCTCCCCATCCTTGCCAACACTTGTTTGTTGATTTATTGATGGTAGATGTTAGCCATTCTGACAGTTGTGAGTTGATACCTTATTGTGGTTTTAATTTTCATTTTTCTGATGATTAATGATGGGAATCTAATGAACAAAATAAGCAAACAAACAAAACAGAAACAGACACATGGGTAGCTGTTAGAGAAGAGGGAAGTTGGGGAGCTGGGTGAAAAAGATAGAGGGATTAAGCCCCCCTCCCCCCAAAAAGAAACCTCATAGATGAGGACAACAGCATGGTGATTACCAAAGGGAAAGGGGGGTGGGGAGGTAGAAGAGAATATAGGGAAGATAAATGATGATGGAAGGAGACTGGACTTGGAGTGGTGAACAAACAATTCAATATACAGATGATGTGTTGTAGAGTTGTACACCTGAAACCTATATAATTTCATTAACTAATGTTACCCCAATATTTCAATTAAAGCATAACCCTTGAATCAGTATTATAAATTAATTCCATTGTTCACTCAAACAAAATATTCTTCTTCATGTCAGAAATAATAAATATTCACACAATTTGTTATAGAATTTACATATTGTGAAGAGTTTTTACATTTACCAAATTGCTGTCAGATATAGGCTGTTTATAATGTGTGTAAAAGTGTGAGGATGAGGGTAGCATGTATGCATTTAACTCAAAGAGAAAATAAATCTCTGCAGTAAAACCTTCATTAATTTTGGTAAAGGATATCATAAGTGTTTGTGAAGATATTAAAAGTAAATTGGAAATATATATTTTTATGTTATTCCCTGTTCAATTTAGTTTTTAGTTGAGCTAGTTGACTGTGAATAGGAACTAAGCATTTTTATAATTTTTTTGATAGTTAACTGTTCCTTTAATGTTTTATTTCTCATCAGATAAATAGTTCTTTTAAACACAGTTCTTCAGAGAAATAAAAGTAGTTATAAGTTCAATTAACTCTCTATTGTCCCTTCAGTATGATCTAAGAATGATTTTTTTAAAAAAGTTAAGTCAACTAAGATTTAAGCTTCTCTGAATGCAGAAAGTGCTTTATGAAAGTGATTTCTTAGACTTCATAGTGCCCAACAATTTTATAGCTATTTGTAACAAAATAATTGAAGGCAGCAAAGTTACACATTGCAATCTAAATCAAAGCATGGAAAACCTAAAATTAAGTTTAGTAGAGACTCATCTCTATCATACAATTATTTTTTTAACATATTTTGTATTTTAATTGTTGATCTTGTACAGTTTTCTGTCTTTTACTCCCACTCCAGCCCACCACCCCAGCCCTCCCCACTATCATACAATTATTTATGCAACAGAATTAAAAGAGTATCTTTGGTATATGCTTCAGTTTACTGAATTTCTCAGGGAACCTTTAAACCTACATGTGGCCTTCTTTATACCATATAACCTTGTGATGGTGGTGCCTTGCCCACAGCTATTGCAGAATAATGAGATGTTTTCTTCCCCCAGTGCTTTGGTCTAAATTTTGAACCTTGCAGATGTTCAACCCTCTGATCCTTGCACTGTCATCTTTCTACACCGTACTCAGTGGAAATTAGGAAGAGTAGCTGTAGAAATGAAGAAGACACACCCCTGCTTTACAGCAACAAATGTCTAAGATAACTTTTCAGTATTTTCCCACTCAAAAGATAAAATCAACTTTTACTTGTACATTTTCTTTTTTAAAATTAAATTAAATTTACTTATTTTTAGAGAGAGGATAAGGGAGAGAGAAAGAGAGGGAGAGAAACATCAAAGTGTGTTTGCCTTTCACGTGCCCCCTACTAGGGACCTGGCCTGCAACCTGGGCATGTGCCCTGACTGGGAATCAAACCAGCAACCCTGTGGTTCACGCAAGTCAGCACTCAATCCACTGAGCCACACCAGCCAGGGCTACTTGTACACTTTCTGATTTTGATTTTCTTTCCTTTATCTCATGTCACTACAGTAAACTGAATACCTATTTGGACTTTAAGATTCAGTAAAGAGTCATCTACAAATTATTAAAACTCGAAGCCAAGCTCAATTAAAAAAAACACACACAAAACATTCCGTGTAAAATGTCATCACATCTGCTATTTAAAAAAATATTTTATTTATTTATTTTTTAGATAGCGGAAGAAGGGAAGGAGAAAGAGAGGTAGGGAAACATTGATGTGTAAGAGAAATACGTATGGGTTGCCTCTTGACACCCTATAAATGGGCATCTGGCCTGCAACCCAGGCATGTGCAGTGGCCAGGAATCTAACTGGTGACCTTTTGGTTTAAAGGCCAGGGCTCAATCCACTGAGCTCAATCTACAGAGCCAAACCAGCCAGGGACACACCTGCTATTAAAAATTCTATTCTAATGACTCTCTTAACATGACACATGATCATACGTCAAATCCCACATCTTACTCTCAAGTTCAGCCTGTAGCACTTTCTGCGGCCAAGTAGAAAGGCTCACAAGCAAACATTCAGAGCAAGAGTAAAAATTGCTGCAGCCTCTAGGCCCTGAATAGATGCAGAGAGCAGCCCCCACACAGAAGCTGTTCTTGTCTCTCCATGCATAGCAAAAGCGTCCCTCCATTAGTGGAGTTATCAAATGTAGAAAGACAACTATGAGAGCAGCAAGTTTGCTGCGTGGGAAGCATCTACAGTGGGGAAGAAAAATGATTAAAGACTTTGTTACACACTGGCCCACAAATGATGTGCAGAAACAGTTTTGACTTGATGTCCTGTACATTTTGGTAAGGTTAGGGCAGAAAAAATTTTAAAGAAAATTATCTTTATCTATTTCAAAAACAATAGAGATAATTGTTCCACTTAGAATAGCAATGTAGATATCTTCTTCCTGTCTTTTAATTTTTTTTTTTTTCTTTTTGGAATCCAATTCTCTACAGTTTCCTGGAGAAAGCATCTAACTCTAAAAAAAGCCTCTGTATTTTTCCTGTGAAATTCAGCTTTGGACCTGAATGTTACATAATTTTAGAATTGAACTGTAAGCCTGTATCATCTGTGGGTTAGGGAGTATTGTACTGCCTCCCAGGGAGGAAAAACTGGGCAATAGACACAGCTGTGGCTTTAGATTGAGATGGATATGGGTTTAAAATTCTGGCCATCTACTTAAGGACTATGTGGCTATAGGTGCTTTTCTTTACTTCACTTTCCATTATTTCATCTGTAAAATGAGGATAATAGTAGCTTCTTTTCAGGATTGCTGTGAGCATGAAATTAGATACTCAATACATAGAAAATATCTGCTTATATAGTAACCATCATTATTTTTATTGGGTTGGGCAAAAACTCTGTTTAGGTTTTTCCGTAAAATAAAAGACACATTTTCATTTTCACCAATAATTTCATTGATTTGGATATTTTGAATATGTTGGCTATCTCCCACTATTGGCTTCTAGTGGGTAGAGGCCAGGGGTACTGCTAAACATCTTCTAATGCATAAGACAGCCCCACAACAAAGAATCATTTGGGCAAAATGTCAATAGTTCCAAGAAACTTTGCAAAACACTTTAGACATGTTTGATCAGTCACAGCACTTTCTCCATACACTGCATAAATCCTTTGTTTTTATTGTGTTTCAGTTGCATTTTTACCTGTCTTGACATAATAAAGTATAACACACAGAAATGCTGCATATCTTCTTCCAGATTCAATATTAAAATGGCTACACAAAATCCACCAAGTTTGATAATTTTAAAAAAATACATGCTTGCCCTGGCTGGTGTAGCTCAGTGGATTGAGCGCGGGCCTGCAAACCAGAGGATCGCGGTTTGATTCCCAGTCATGGCACATGCCTGGGTTGCAGGCCAGTTCCCGGCAGGGGACACACGAGAGGCAACCATACATTGATGTTTCTCTCCCTCTCCCTCTCCCCTACCCTTCCCCTCTAAAGATAAATAAATAAATTCTTTAAAAAAAATACATGCTGATGGGACAGTTGTCACAATACAACCTAACAAGCTTGTTTTGAGTGAACTTAAAGTCAACTAAGCACTACTAGAGCCATTATACAGAAAAAAAACTAAATGAACTTTTTGGTCAACCCAGTATATGGTTGTTTTTATGGCCTATGGATACTTTTAGACTGTTACTATAACGAGTTGTAATCAGCCGCAGACAATAAGCATTTCTTTCTGATTTAGACTCACAAAGGACGTGCATTTAGAAGCGCACTTCCTGAGTACTCCAAGAAGTACTAAGAATGGCAACTAAAATACGACAAGGGGTCTGGATTCTTCTCAATCTCTCTCTGTAATATTCAGCACGTCTTACATCTCATGGCGTCTCCATTACTGGGAGATGTACTTCACACCAATAGCGTGCAGATCAAATGAGGTAAAATGGGTATGTCAAAATGGGTTTTGGTAAGGTTTGATATTTTAAAAAATGTTAAATCATTAATTTTCCAGCTATTCATACAATTTCATGAGTCTAATATCACAAAAATGCTAAATCATCATTGGCCTACGAGTCACATTGATACCATTTCAATAAATGCAAGATATCACCTATAAGAGCTAATAACCTTGAAAACTAAATGAATATTTCACTGCAAAGGATGAAAGTGCTCATATAAATAGATAAAACCAAACATCTATTTCTTTATGTCCAAACCCAAAACACAATAATCATTTTATTTATTTCTTTTCCAGCATAAATACAGCAATTCTTTGACTATTACTCATATCACATAGCTTTCCATTGTTTTCCCTCTTGGTATAATATGAATTTAATGCTTCTTGATTGTTGTGTCACTCTACATCCCTTGATATAAACACAGAACACCCTAAAATTATACTAGATTTTAGTTTGTATTTTGTCATTGCAATGGTTAACTGCAATTCCTAGCTGCTGATTGCATGCATCAGAGGCATCTTTCTCAACATAAAGCATTCAATTATGTGATACTTCCTTTTAAACTTCGATATCTCTCTAATTGCTTACAAGAAACATTCCAGACACTTTACAATAGCCCGAAAGTCTCCTCACAGTCCAGCTCACTCCTTGACCTTTTCCCTCTTCTGGCTTTCTCATGTGGCTTGACAGAACTATCTCATAAACTGAATCTCTCATACACCACCCACCCCACCCCATCCTGGGGACATGTCTTTTCTCACAGCTTTTTACTCAGTTTCCTGTCGAGCACTGAACACCAACTTAGATGTCACTTCCTCCATCACCATCCTCGTAACTCTAGAGAATGGTTCTGCTCGGGGAAGTCAGGATTTTATATAGTCCTTTTCCCTTTATCCATTCATTTACCTAGCATTATTTTTTATTTCTATATTTCCTTATCCCTGTTTTTGGTTGTTACTTGTGTGTCTTTTTTATTTTATTTTATTTTATTTTATTTTATTTTATTTTATTTTATTTTATTTTATTTTTGTAAACTGAAGCTTTTAATCACCTAGATAATGTCTTGTTCATCTTTATGTCTCTCAAATTTGGAGATTTCTTCCACCTCAACTCAGAGACATAAATATGTTTGAGCTATTGTCTATCTCATAATTGAAAAAGCAACCTCTGAAAGTAATTATTAGCTTTAAGTCATATAAACACTCATTTTTAACATATCCCATGGGCTGCTTTTCACTTATCTGTGCATTGTAAATGGATATATTTTTGAATGATTTTTTTCTCATACTTTTAATGCCAATGCAGTCTAAGAGTAAAAAACACAAGTAAAAACCAGAATTTAGCTAGAAGCTAGAATAAAAAACATGCAGAATCAACCAATTACATGAGAATGCCAATCAGAATGCTGTTTCTAAATGCTTTTATGAACTTCTTCTACCAGATGCCCATGTTAAAGCACAGCTTGGCTAAATTCTGCAAGGACAGATCTGTCTTTTCCACAAGGAGAGGCTTTGGATGGGTTCATATGGTTGTCCCACATGGGCAGCCTTTAACGTTTTACTTTCTGTGAACAGGAGGTTAGAGTGCTCTCAACCTGCTTGTGGTCTCTGAGCAAATGCTACACATTCCACTACCCTCTGACTGGGATGGGGAGTGGGACATTCCATCATGACCCAAGTTTCAGCCATATAGTCACGGTCATCATGGTGGTAGAAGTGAAGAAAGGTCTCGTGTTGCTTTTCTTTATTCGCATCTGTGACTCAAGGAGTAAACAGTTCTACAAGATGGAACTGTAGCATGGGCATTGCCCCCGCTCTGGCTTGTTTAGCCACAGTCTAGGCAGGCAACATTCACAGAACTGAGATCTTGAAATACTTTGGACTTAACTTTATGCTGTTTCCCAAATTCAAAAGAGAGTGGTAGCTACCACTTATTAAGTACTTCGATTATGCACACACCAGACACACACATACACACATGCCCAGCCATATATGTAAACACAGGTGCATTTATTCATTTGTTCATTTGTTTATTCAACAATATTTTGAACAGCTAAGCTATGCCATGTAATAGTATATACTCATATATATATATATCACATATCAATTTGATACTTATAGTATTCTAACATATTTTTATCCTTTTAAAGATGAAAAACTGAGACTAAGGAAACAGAGGTGCAAAAAGGTAAATACTTTGAGTCTAGTCACACAACTAAGTAATAGCAAAGGTTGCTTTTAAACCCATGTATGCTGTGAAAATTCTTACTTTTTATAATTCCTGAGGTCTTTGAATGGAAATAATAATTTACTTTTGCAATTTCTAAAAGAACAAGTCAAATATAATAGGATGACAAGGGCACTGAATCTAACAATGGATTACATCCAGTTTCTAAAAAGTAATTCTGCAATGAGTTTAAGGCATGCGTTTTCTTTTATCAGTTGAGTTACTGGATAAGAACTTTTTATGTGTGAAAAATGAGTAGTTTATCATTGAATCTCTAGGGAAATATGCATTAAGATAATAACTTATCTCTATCGTGTGATTTAAATGATAGATACTTCCCCAAATGAACAAATCAGCTCATATTTTAGATGTACCATGAGACTGCTACTGAAATAAATTCTATAATGAAATCTGAATTTATAATAATTGCTTTCTGAAGTTTCTTTTTATTGCTAAATCTATATTTTTCTCCCTACTGGGTTTTCCTATTCTCTTAATGCACAAATTTAGACAATAAAGCTGTATTGTATTAAACCTTTAATTTTCGCTCCATAATAGAAAAGCTGCCAGATGTAATTGTTATACTTCTTTTTTTAGATTCTGTCATTTGTTGAGATCCAAAAAACTATGCTAATATAAAACTTTCCACAAATAAAATAAACAGAATTTGTTAATGCTCAAGAAGACTATCAATAAGAAATACTGCATGTAACATATCAAATGTTTCTAAGAGATCTATACTTGGAAGTTTTAGAATATTCATTCTAATGGATTACAAAAACATATCACATAAAATAAAAGAAGGATAATAATAAGCTGATTTAACATGAATTCCATTTCTCCAGTAGTTTGAAGCTTTATGTGTTTAGAGTTTGCTGTTCTCAGGAACAGAAGTCATATGTGGATCTTAACTATTTTTAATTTTTAAAAATTTTTCTTTGGAAAATGATCCATCTGTTTCTTGAAACAATCCTTTGCAAAGCCAAGGAGGTCACTTCAGTTCAAACCCCATATCTAAGTTGGTTTAAGCTTAGGGTAACCTAAACAGTGTGTCAAATTGGACTACTAGATATATGAAATGACATCATATAATTTTTTTTCAAAACTCTTCTCAGGTTCTGCATTCCTTGTGAAGAAGTGGTTTGAATGGTAAGATCTGGGAAGAAAAACCTATTGGAATGCAAAAGTGCATTTAACATTTGTTTATATTTCCACATCATTATGTTAGATTTAAGCTGTCAAACTAAGTTGATAACAAATGTTAAGTATAGAAATGTATATAGCAACCAGCCTACTGCCAAATCAGGCAACAAAGAACTCTTGTGAGGGGGTTACAAATTCCAAAGTTAAATGCAAGGTAATATTTTCAGGGCAGGGTTTGCTTTTTAACTCTAGTGGAATGACTTCTATAAATGGCTTGCTCTTGCACAGCAGAGCAGAGTGCATACATTTTGCAGTGGAGTTCTACACAATGATTCACCTAAAAAAAACAGCTCTACAAATGAGATTATTGTAGGGCTGGATTGAAAATTACCTTGAAAAAATAATACTTGGGATAAAGCATGGATTTTTAAAAAGTGCTTAACTTTCTATGGTTTCATGTGGAGAAAGTTATTTGCATCTTTGCTCTCAGTTGCTCATCAAATTAATTCAAATGAAAGATCTATGTGAAGCTATCTTATTTCTAGTTCATTAGGAGAATATTTCTACCATTTACTTTAATAGCCAACAAAAACAATTACCTTTATTAAAGAATATATTATATGACCAATATTTTAAAGGATACAAATATATGTTTGGTTCTTCCACACAAACATTTATAATTTGGACTCAGAGATAATTCATAAACTAATAATGCAAAAATATAATAATAGATAAATGTTACGAAAAGTCAGTGAGATATTTGATTGGAAGGTCTTATATTATTATCATCTGGTGTCAATACTTATACATGGCAGTTAGCATGTAGTTTGGAGAAGGGAGGAAGTGTATAATAAGTGGGATAGAGTTTTTTAAAACCTCACATAAAGGTTTTTTATTACTATTGATTTTAGAGAGAGAGAGGAAGGGGGAGGGGGGAGAGAGAGATCGATATGAGAGAGACATATCAATTGGTTGCCTCCCATTTGTGCCCCAACAAAGAACTAAACCTGCAACTTAGACATATGCCCTGACTGGAATTAAGCACACAAACTTTTGGTGCACAGGATTACACTCCAACCAACTGAGCAACCCAGCCTGAGCAGGATCAATTTTTAATCCCAGAAATTATTTGCTGACTGACAGAGGAAATATAAGTGTCAGTTTCCTTTCATGCAAATTGATGATAACAACAGTTGTATGTGTTAAATGCTGTTGAGTTAGCTTCTAAGAATGAGTGATGTACACAATGTTCTGTCCTCAACAGCCTGCTCAGCTCTTGTAGACTCATGTCTATGTAGTCAGACTTATGTAGTCAGTTCATCTCATGCTGGGTCTTCCTCTTTTCTTGCCGCTTTTAGCACTTAATCAACACAATAAAGAAAATTATATGTATATATTACAAGCCTTTTGAAACATAAATAATTGCTACTTTCCACTACCTTACAACTATTTCCGCATGTCACATTAGGCTCTCAGTAAATAATATTTCTTTGAATAAGAAGTACCATGGAAAAAATGTGATTTGAGTCCGTGAAATGAAGGATATTACAAGATGAAAAACAAACAACAAAAAAACAAGTGGTTTTTTAAAGGTTGGGGACACTACATAGCAACCCAGAAAGGATAAAAATGAAAATAATTTTTGGATTTTTCTTAACTTCCATCATTATAATGATGAAAAAAGTGAGAGATATTAACTTTTAGCACAAATAGTAGTAGTTAATAACTGGATATTTAAGTTTTTCCAGAAAAAAAGAATGAAAGTGAAAATAGGGGCTTAGTGATCTGTTGCCATTAAGTTCATTACACAACCATATACAAAAATTTTCAGTTTAACCTTCATTGCTTGCAGTAGATTTAGCAATTATAAACATGGATGACATATATTAGATGTGAAATGCAATGAAAATAACACTATATAAATGACTAAATATAGATAATATTTGAAAATTGCTTATTTGCTTCCTAATTTGCAGCTCTTATTTGTCAAGAAAAATATAAATTTGTGAGGGGATAGAAGGTGCTATATAAATATATAAACAAAGCAACAATTTTATATAAGAGTGAGTACTTGATCCTTATAAACTATTCTTTGTGGTAAGGCTAATATTTGTCAAACTTCTCAATAATTCTTTATAAATATGGTAGGAAAAACAGTTTTCTTTAGTATGAAGGTTCTTAACACAAAAGTCCCCTGAATTTCGATGAGGAAAAAAGATTATCTTTATTTTCAGTAACCACTAACTAAAAGTTGATATTTGTTCAGTCATGGATGTTTATAATATAGTAGGTCATCTCCAAGATGGCTCTAGGGGATTTCTGCCTCCTGATATTTATGGCTGTGTCAATTCTCCCCTTCATTATAGGCTGGATCTAGTGACTTGTTTCTAACAAACAGAAGAGAGTAAAAGCAAAATTAACGGGATGCTACTTTTGAGATTAGGCTTCAGAAACACTGTGGCTTCCATCTTGAGTGTCATCTCTTGCTCTCTCACTTGTGTGCTCTGAGGGAAGCCAGCTGCCATGTTGGGAATTGCTCTATGAGAAGCTCTGTTAACAAGGACTACTAAGGTACTGATGATGTCTCCTGCCAACAGTCAGTGAGGCCTTAGGCTTGCTAATAGCCCCATAAAAGAGCCTGCCAAAATATCTGCCCTCAGTCAAGTCTTGAAATGATTTCACCCCAGTCAACACCTTGAGTGCAGCTTTGTGAGAGATCCTGAGACAGAGGCACTTAACTAAGTTGTACCCAATTTACGACTCTGAGAAACTGCAAGATAATAAATGCTTGTTATTTAAACTTCAAGGATATCTTTTAAAATTCAGAGATAGTTAACTAATACACATTTTGGTACCTGGTAGCAGGGAGTCATCCTTTCAGGTACTTAAAAATGTGGGTGCAGCCTTGGAGCTAGGCAGTGGCTGGAGGCCAGAGAATGTCAAGGAGCATGATAGAGAACACCTCCATCACCTTTCACAGACTGTAGAATTCTCAACTGTGAGGATGCTGCTGCTGAGGGCTCATGAGGAGGTGGGAAACATGTGATTGAAAACTGGACAAAGGAAGAATCTTTGTTATCTACTAGCAGAATAAAAACAACGCTAAAATGTGCTTAATAAATTGAGTAATCTTGGTAAAGAGATTTCCAAATAAAGTGTTGAAAGCACTATTTTTTTTCTTGCTGTTTATAACATATATCTGAAAGGAAGTAGATACATTGTAGGAAAACTATTTTTAAAAAAGTGTCTGGCCCTGGCCAGTATGGCTCAATTGGTTGGAGCGTCATTCCGAAACCAAAGGGTCACGGACCTGGTCTGGTCAGGGCACGTACCTAGGCTGCGGGTTTGACCCTTTGTCAGGGTAAGCGGGAGAGGCAACTGATCAATGTTGTTGTTTCTCTCCCTCTCTCTCCTTCTCTTCCCCTCTCTTTAAAATCAATAAGCCTTTCCTTGGGTGAGGTTAAAAAATGAAAATAAAATAAAAGAGGAACTTTCAGTAAAGATGGAAGCATAGGTATACATGCTTCAGCTCCTTCTGCAACCACAAAAAGAATTACAACTAAATCTCAAAATAAATAACACCCAGAACCGTCAGAAAATCAAACTGTATAGAATTCTGACAATCAAGAATTTAAAGAAGCCACATTCATCCAGACAGGTAGGAAGGGTAGAGATGTGGAGATGGTGTGGAGAGATGAGGAAACTTGGTATGGATGGGAGAGGCAGTGGAGGCTGGATGGACTTGGGTGGTGCCATAGTCACATGCAGTGGATAAAAGTCAGTGGGGATACCTTGGGAGTGATTGATCTCAGCCTCAGACCTAACCATATAGCCCTGGGTTCCAGTGCTAGGAAGATAAAACCCCATAACTTCTGGCTGTAAAAAACCAGTGGATTGTTGGGGTAGCAGTGGAAGAAATGGTCAGATTTTCAGGAATGTCTGCTTAAAGGGCCTGCACAGTCTTAAAGCATACATAAACCTACCTACTCAGGGATTCAACACCATAGCAATAGCTGGAAGGGTGCCAGTCGCATACAATGAGTGGGTGAAGTGACTAGAAATGGAGCAAGTGCCGGGCAAACCCTCAGAAGCCAAGCAGCAGGACAGTCCACTCTCTGAGCACTCCCTCTACAGAGAGGCACACAGTGGTGAAGCGGGTTGTCCCACCCTGGCAATAACCTAAGGCTCCACCCCACACAATTTACAGGAGCCTTATAGGGAATCAAAACAGCTCTACCTAATACATGGAAACAAACACAGAGAGGCTGCCAGGTTATGGAGACAATTAATATGGCCCCAAAGAAAGTACAGAATAAGACCCCAGAAAAAGAACTAAATGAAATAGAGATAGCCAACCTATTGGATGCAGAGTTCTAAACACTGGTGATCAGGATGTTCAACGAACTCATTGAGTATGGCAACAAAATAAAAAAAGACCCAGTAAGAAAGGAAGGTTACAGTAAGTGAAATAAAGAAAAATCTTCAGGGAACCAACAGTGAAGGGAAGAAAGCCAGGATTCAAATCAACGACTTGGAATAGAAGGAAGAAATAAACATTCAACCAGCACAGAAAGTAGAAACAAGAATTAAAAAAAAAAATAAGGATAGTATAAGAAGACTCTGGGACATCTCCAAACATGCCAACATTCAAATCATAAGGATGCCAGAAGGAGAAAAGGAAGAGCAAGAAATTGAAAACTTATTTGAAGGGGAAAAGGGGAAGGATTTACAGGAACAAGTATAAAGGACACATGGACAAAAACTATGGCGGGGGGGTGGGAATGGGAGGGAGGTGGGGAGGGTTGGGGTGGTGGGTTCGGGTGAGAATAAAAGACAGAAAACTGTACAAGATCAACAATGAAAATAAAATTTATAAAAAAATAAAAAAATAAAATAAAACATACAAAACAAAACAAAACAAAAAAAAAAAAAAGAAAAGAAAACTTATTTGAGAAAATAATGAAAGAAAATTTCCCTAATTTGGGAAAGGAAATAGACATACAAATCTAGGAAGCACAGAGAGTCCCAAACAAGTTGGACCCAAAGAGGACCACACTGAGACACATCATAATTAAAATGCCAAAAGTTAAAGATAAAGAGAGAATCTTAAAAGCAGCAAGAGAAAAGCAGAGAGTTACCTACAAAGGAGTTCCCATAAGACTATTAGCTGATTTCTCAAAAGAAACTTTATAGATAAGAAGGGACTGGCATGAAGTATTCAAAATGGTGACAAGCAAGGACCTACAACCTAGATTACTCTATCCAGCAAAGCTATCATTTAGAATGGAAGGGCAGATAAAGTGCTTCCCAGACAAGGTAAAGCTAAAGGAGTTCATCATCACCAAGCAATTATTACATGAAATGTTAAAAGGACTTATTGAAGAAAAAGAAGATCAAAACTATGAACGTTAAAATGGCAGTAAATTCACAACAATCAACAGCTGAATCTAAAAAAAAAAAAATAATAAATGAACTAAGCAAACAACCAGGACAGGAACAAAATCATAGGTGTGGAGATTATTTGGAGAGTTATCAGCTGGGAGGGGGCAGGGGGGTAATGGGGGAAAAGGTACAGGGAATAAGGAGCATATTGATAGGTACAAAATAGACAGGGAAAGGTTAAAAATAGTATGGGAAATGGAGAAGCCAAAGAACTTATATGCATGATCCATGGACATGAACTAAAGGGAAGGTCGCCAGAGGAAAGGGGAGTACCAAGCAGAAAACTTAGGACAACTGTAATAACGTAATAAAATGTACTTTAAAAAAATAAAATTAAATTACAAAGTGCTGGTACTTTAAAAAATTCTCAGCCTCTCAAGATGACAAATGATGTGAAAATTAAGAAATGGCTACTGAGTAAAGATCAGATCCAGGGCACCGCTAGGAAAATGTGGTTGAGGGATGAATCCTATAGTTATATTTTAAAAATAAAACCATTCATTCTCTTCAATACTGCCTCTGACACCTGGGTCTTTCCTGGATATATAGTTACCTTGTAACCTCCTCAAGTCGTGATTTTCCTTGGTTTTCCCTTCCATACTCTTGGTACTGTTTTGCCTAATGTTAGGCAGGTATCATCACACTTCTAGTTTACTTATTCTCCCAATTAAACCTCTCACTTTGATTATCAGAACTTCAAACTATACTGTTTAGCATGCTATCCTATGATAATTATCTACTGATCTCTGCTTAATCATCTTCTTGCTTAAAAAAATTTCATATCTGATTTATCTCAACTATTCATTCACAAGATTAGACCTTGTCGTTCCCAAATACTGCAACTTCCATGTAACTTTTGTGTATGTGATTCCTTATCTCACCACCTTCTCATATCCCCACTTTCCTTCCATCACTTACCCTAATGTTTCCTTGACCCCATATGGAATTCCAATCTGTTACCCCTGCCTCCCAAATATGTTTTTGTTATTCTTGTTTCAACTCAGGAACTTCCTCCCTTTTCCATTTCATGTTTCTGCACTATAATAATTTCCCTGCAAATTTCTCATCCCCTTCCACATCACCTATTCCCTCTGGTAAGAATGAACTTCTGGTTAAATCTTACTCTCTGTCTTCTGCCAACCAGTCAGATACCTGCTGCACAGAGATAATTTACTGATGGCCCCACCTGTTGTAATTTTTATATATATCACTAAATTTGCAACAAGGACAAAATTTCCACAAGCTGCTCTCAGTCAATGCTGAGGAGAGTGGCAAAACTAATGCAGCATTTCTCTGATGGATGAGTTTCATCCTAGCCAAAACAATGAACTGCACTGCAGTCTGGGAACCTTCTTATCCCATGGGGCTTGTTTCCCTCATTCATTCACAGGAACTGACCAGCATCATTGTTCGAAGACTCCCACCACACCTTCTAGTACCCTTCTCATTTTCCTCCAAGAAGTATTTCCTCCAACTATTCTCTTCTGTATCTAATCTTGTCTTGGTATTTTAGTCTCAACGGACTCTAAACTAACACAGCTGGCACCCAAGCAGTTTAGTGGGGCTAGAGAAATGTACACAATCATGCCGATTGTCCTTATTTTAAACTCATGACCACTAACTTTACATGGCTTGTTTCTGCTTCCATATGACCAAACTGTACATTTCTCTCTCTTCATCCCTCACAATCTCTTCCCTTCATTTCCATAGTGAAGATGCCTTGATTTTTACTTCATTATGATAACAGATGCAACTAAAATAAAGCTTTTACAGATATCTACCAACACTCTGTCATATGTCATATACTCTGCTTTCCACCCTGGTGGTCTGTGAATTCTCTACGGTCCTGGCCAAGGACACGCCCTCCACTTGTCCTCTACACTAGTGGTCACAAAACATTTTCCCTAAAGGGCCAGACAGTAAACACTTTAGACATTGTCGGCCATGTGTACTCTATTGCAACTACTCAACTCTACCATTGAACCATGCAAACAGCTATAGGAAGTACATAAATATATGGGCACAGGTGTGTTCTAATAAAACTTTATTTACAAAAGCAAATGGTGAGCTGGGTTTGGCCCATGAGCTGTAATTTGCTAATCCCTACTCTAAACCCTTACCCTGATCTTTAATCCCATTCCCTCTTTCTCTAGTCAAGAATTTAGCTTCCAGCAAAATTTTCTCTCTCTCTCTCTCCTTCCCTGTCTCAATCCATCCCTCCCACCCTCTTTCTCATTCCTTCTCTCTCTCCCTCTGTTTCCTTCTCTCTATCTTTATTCATCATTTAAAGAAATAAACTGCATCATTCTCATCAGAATGCAGACTATAATTCCTTCACCTTAAAATGATAATGCTCTATTGTTGCCACACCTCGAATGAGTCCTTCATTTTTCTTTTCCTATTTTCTAAAGTCACCTCTCATTTGTTCCCCACTAAACTTTAGCTTTCACTGTTCTATCAAATTGGTCTACTTCAGTTTACCAATGGCCTTCCTTTGCTAAGCCCAATGGTAAATTTTAGTCCTCATTTTCCTTGGTCTTTGACACAGCTGATCAATTTCTCCTCCTTGAAACACTTTTTTTGCTTTGTTTCCAAGATACTCAATGGTGTTCCAGGTCCAGCTTGCAACAACTCTGGAAAGCTGAGTGTCAAATACTCAGGAAATTTGAATGAGCCAGTTATTAAACCATTTGTACCATGAAGTCATGCATAACTAGAATTTGTATTAGATGGAAATTGGCAATTTAAAAAAAAAAAATCAAGCCTTTTTAAAAATCTGATTTGTCAGTCCCAGAAACCTTCCTGTCTGTATACACTGCCTTTCCAAGCACACTCTGAATTCCCTTGTACTATCCTGAGCATTCCTCTCAGTCTCATACACCCTTTTCTACTCATGTTTCAGATTGTTAATTATCGTAGATCTCCATGGTTTTAATTACATTGGATAAATCTCTCTAAATTTGTTTTTGTCCTTCACCTTGTTAGACTTTATTCTCTAGACAAACAGCCAGAGTGATCCATTTAAAAAATAAATCGAAATATGCAACTTCTCTGAACAAAACCCTAATGGGTTACTCATTCAAAGTAAAAACCAAATTTCTTACAACATATCAAGTTCCAGATACATCTCATATTTTCATCTCCTCATACTCTAACACTCAGGTGTTCACTCCACTTCACAAACACTGGCCTATGTGTTTCCTCAGGTACATAAGGCATTCTGCCACCTTAGAAGTAGAAGCCTGAAGAAAGTGAGGGGAGTTAAAAATATATGACAGCTAGAAGGAACTGAAAGAATAGAAGTTCTAAGTATTAGGAAAGAGACACTATCAGAGCTTTCTATGGTCATGTGGAGCTATTGTGAGATTGGGAAACTTGAGAAACTCCAAATGAACAGCTGCTTTCCTCCATGGGACATTAGCTGAATCCCATGGACCGTACTTGCTATTTACTAAATTAGTGAGCTGGTATGAAAGCTTCTAAAAGATAGAATTAAAGTAAAAACTAGTATAGAATAAAAACAAGAGTGAATAAATAAACATGAGAATGCCTTAAGAGATGTAGAAGAAAAAGCAGCTATGTATGTATAATATGGGGCAGAGTGAAAAATATTTATGGAATATTATAATTCTGTCATTCCCTGTGTCCTTGACAACCAAGATACTCAGTATGGAATAAAGAAGGCACAGCTGCAATATAGAAGAGAATGAGCAAAAACTCTGGGTTTCCCTTGTTCTGCCATTGCAAAGGCCTAGAAATAATAACAAATTGATGAGCACCCCTAGACCCAAGCTCTTGCCTTGAAATTCCTTTCCCCATAAAAGCATGTGAGGGCTTCTTGGAAAAAGGCTAATTCAAGATTTAGGGCAGGGAATATGCAAAATGATTCTGGAATATATCAGTATACTAGATGTAAGGAAGTTATCAAAAATCACCAGGGTAATGTCAAAAGGTTTTAGGAATCATTTGGAGATTATATTGGCTAAAACTGAGACAATTTACTTTTCAGTAAGGGTCCAATTTATAGTGGATTTACACTCCTCAAATATGTTTAAATTTATTAATTCATAATTATAATTTTATTTAAAAAGTATAGTTGGTCATGCTCTGAGAATGACTGAGTCAAATAATTTTCATAAAAACCAACTAGATAAAAGGAAAGAATCTAGTATTTATCCTATTTTCTGTATGAACCATACCACTTGACAGTCAAATAATATATGATGAGAAGTCTCTCTTTTAAAAATGATTCTAGCCAGTAAGTTCAAATTCTAAATCTACTTTTAATATTATTATTTTGGTACTTCTAAGGAATTAATGTACAT
Organism: Glossophaga mutica; assembly: GCA_039655065.1. Taxonomy (NCBI): domain Eukaryota; kingdom Metazoa; phylum Chordata; class Mammalia; order Chiroptera; family Phyllostomidae; genus Glossophaga; species Glossophaga mutica. The sequence goes on along the minus strand of CM077304.1, from coordinate 157,572,605 downwards.
AGGCAGTTAATATTAATAAAAAATGAAAAGCAGATATTATGTGTCTTCTTTTTATAAAACCCTAGTTACTGAATGGATATAATCTGAGTTCAATCAATACACTGGGTTTAGCTGCCAATTTACAGAAAATAAAGAGTTCTGGGGAACACATAGAACTATACATGGAACAGTCTGCAGGTGAGGTGTCTTGGGTTCCTCACTAGATAACTGTGACAAAGTAAACAGATGGGAGGGAAACCCACATATTATTTGATCCCTAAAAGACACATTGTGCTAAAAATAATGACACAAGGCTAAAGTGTTTAAAGATGCATACTTGCACCTTGGCTGGTATGGCTTAGTTGGTTGGGCATCATCCCACAAAGTGAAAGATCATCGGTTCGATTCCTGGGCAGGGCACATGCCTGGGTTATGGGTTCTGTCCTGGTCATGGTATGCAGGAGAGGAAACTGGTCTATGTTTCTCTCTCACATCAGTGTTTCTCTCCCTCTCTTTCTCCCTCCTTTCTCTTCTCTCTCTCTAAAAAAATGCATAGTTGTGTGATAAAATCATGAAGAAAAACAGCAAAGATTATCATAAAAACCAAAACAGTGAGTTATTTTGGGCTGGAATTCACACATGGGAGGACTTCTAAGGTTATAGGCAACGTGCTAATTCTTGGCATGGGTTACATGATGTTCTACTTTAATTATTCACTAAACTATGCATTTGCTTGCTTTGGTTTGTGTATTGGCATTTTATTCTACAAAAACAGGCTAAAGTGGTATTCTGTTATTTTTAATCAAGTTGCTGAAAAACAATTAGAGAACTTGTGATGAGAACTTTTATCACCATGATATTAAAAATCCAATGTGGCCATAAGCACAATTGCCAAAATATTTCTTCATAATATAAAAAAATGTTTCTCAGTGTAAACTGTAATGTCAAGTCTGATTTTATCAGTAAAAAATGCAAGCAGGAGGTTCCCACTTACTATCCTTTTTCTTTTTGTTCTTTTTACCATAATAATCTCATGGAACACACTTGCATCTCAGAGATCACATCTGAAGAATTATCATTTAAGAAGATATAAGGCAGAGACAATATTTTAGAGGAAGCCCACACATACCTCGAAGACCTGTAATCATTCTCAGTGGATAACTGATTATTAGGCTGAAATATGTTTAGAGGTGCAGCTTTGCTCCAAAGTTGGGTAAATGAAGGTGGAATGGAAGCAAGATAAAGAACAGCAGAGGGTTTGTAACAACTATAAAGCCTTTATGATTTCTTTAATATTTCCAGGAAGCACATAAAAGATTTCAAGAACTGACTAGATACTATAAAAGAAATAATTGTCTTCCTTACTGTGAATTACAATTCTTTCATATGTGAAAGAAAAATTTGGAGGACACCCAAGGTAGGAAAATAAAATTATTTTTAATTTCAAATGCTCTGTGACACTATGCTGTTTTTTCAAGTATAAAGATATGTCTCATGGTCTTCAGGAGTCAGCAAAATATATAATACTTGTATAAGAAAATGTTGATTATTCTGTTGCAAATGGTTCCCTTAATGACTTAAATTCTTTATAGAAACTGTATTAAGAAAATAAAACTCAGTCACCAGAGTAACATAAGATTACTTTTCTATTCAGTGAATTTCCCACAGGGAAATTTTAAATCTTATAACTTAATAATGCTTCTAAAGAGATATTCTTTATGAAATTTGTTTCAGAATTATTGCATGCAGTGGTGAATTTTGTACTAAATTGGAAGACAGAAGACACAGGGTAAAATTCTAATTCTGCCAATTATAAATTATGTGACTTTAGGTAACTGATTTAACCTGACTGAATCTCAGATCACTTCCTACAAAATAAAAGGGTTGAATTACAAATCCTAAGGTCCTATCCAACATCAGTATTCTCAACTTAATCAATACTGATTTATTTTTAATTTGTTTTGGGATGAAATAAATTCTGTAAACACTGATGAGAAAGAGTTACAATGACTGTATAATTATCTATTGCTGTGTAACATGGTATCCTAAAACTTAGAAGCTTAATAAAACAAACATTTATTATCTTACATGATCTCTGAGGGTCAGGAATCTGGAAGTGGTTTAGTCTAGTGGTTCTGTTAGGGTCTCTCAGGAAGCAGCAGTCAAGATGTTGGCTGGTGCTGGACAATCAATTCCTTCTAAGTTCACTTACTGGGTTGTGGGCACCCTTTGATTCCTCACTAGCTGTTGACCAAAGGCTATGGCTCCTTTTCTCATAAGCCTCTCTCTACAACTGCTCACATCATGGCAGCCAGCTTCCCCCAGAGTGAGTGATCCAAGACAGAGAAAATGTGTGTGTGGGAAATGGTACCCAAGATTGAACATACAGTCATTCTATGCTTGTATATGAAGTGACATACCACCACTTCTCTTGTGTGCTATTGACTATATGGGCCGTCCAGGATGCAGTGTGTAAAGCTGTGAATAATACAATGTGTTGATCACTGTAGGGATCCCGGAGGCTGGGTACCAAGGTGCCTACACTAAATATGTGAAAGCCCAGCTATCTCTCCTCCCACCCTGCATCTGCCCAGTTAGACAAGCCTCTCATACCGTGAGTGATATAGGTGTTATGAACATGACTAAACTGTTGATATAAGAAATTTATTTATTTTAAAAAGTATCTTACCTTCTTTTTCTCAGCTTTACCTGTAAAGTTGTGAAATGTGGTTATCCAATGTTCCTCATTTTCTCTCGTATAAAGCTCATTTCACTAAAACTTTCTATTCTCTCCTCATAAAGTGCCCCCCCCCAGAGAGTTTATTTCTGGCAGTGGTTTAATTTTCTGAGTTGTCTTAAATCTATTCCTTCCTCCTTAATTATGCCTCTTCAATTAATCTTTCCTGATGTCACCTTTCCATTTGCTCTCTCCCCTTGGGTTATTTCCATGATACTTTATTTATCTTACAGGTCTCTAGAATTCACTTCTAAACTTCCAGTAAGAATAGTTTACAAGTTTTAAAAACCCTTTAAACTTTTGCAACCTAATGTTCACAATCATTGTTCTGAAATAGCCAACCACCCTATTTACTTGATCTAATGACTATTCAATCTTCTTCAACTTTTGAAATATTCAACATTGCCAGCTTCACTTTTCTTCTTAAAACTTCCTTTGTCTTCCTATTATCATATATTCTTTCTTCCCTTCACCCTAAAATGTTAATATCCATTAGGTTCTTCACTCTTAAATTCCTTTATTTCCCAGTTCTTTCATCTCATAAATGTCATCTCAATATGATTAAGACAAATGATGACTTGTGACCCTTTTCAGATAGTAAAAATCTGTTCAATGTACTTACTAAAGAATATCTTTATCTTAGCTTACAATATCCAAAGTTCAACACAAATTCAAAATATACTCATACCTCCATTTAGCACATGCAGAGATGGTTTTTCTCCTGTTAATATTTCCATTCCTTGACTTATACAAACTCGAGATCTTAAAGTGTCTATCTACCTCTATAGCTATCTATCTTTCTATCTCTGTATCATCCATCTATATTTCTCCCTGCAGCCTGTTTAATTTTGCTGTGTAACATTTAACATTTTCACGTGATTGAATACATCTCATCCTATTCTTTCTCAGCCCTCCTATTCTCTACGAAACATTCGGGACCTTCCCTCCATGGTCTTCAACTCCTTTCTTTCCATCCTTCTTGGAGTGTTTGCTATTTACAACCTTTTAATCTTAGATTAAGACCAAAATTCTTGATAGTATCAACATAATCAAAATCTAACTTCCGGCCAAGATGGAGGCGTAGGCGGACACACTGTGCCTCCTCTCACAACCAAAATTAAGGACAACAAATATTTAGAAACAAGAAAACAACCAGAACTTATAGAGAACTGAACTGTACGGAAGTCCAACAACCATTCATCCAGACCGGTAAGAGGGGCGGAGTCGCGGCAGGAGAAAGTGGAGGTGCGGACCCAGGAACGCAAGCAGCAGCGGCTGGCAGTTCCCAGGTGCACAGGCAGCGGCTGGCGGTCCCCGGGCCTACAGGCAGCAGCTGGCGGACCCCGGGCACTGGGGGGCAACTGTGCAGACCCAGTGAGGCCGCACAAGGCGGCTGGCTGACTGACCAGGTGGTCTCACATTCGAGCGCGCAGACGGTCCAGGCGGAGGGGAAGTGGCAGAGGGGACTGAATCCAGGAGAGAGCGGAGCAGGCGCCATTGCTCCCTCTCAGGCCCCACCCCCACCTATAGCGTCACAACCCAGCGACTGAGCTGCCCCACACCGGGGAGCGCCAGAGGCTCCACTCTTCACTACGTAACAGCACGCGCGTGTGTGCAGATAATCCAGGTGAAGGGGAAGCGGCGGAAAGGGCCAGAGTCCGGGAGAGAGCGGAGCAGGCGCCATTGCTCCTTCTCAGACCCCGCCCCCACCTACAGCGTCACAACCCAGCGACTGGGCTGCCCCGCCCTGAGGAACACCTAAGGCTCCACCCCCTCACTACGTAATAGCCGCGACCAGACTAAAACCAAAACAACAACAACAACAAAAAAAACACCAAAAATGGCTCAAACCGGAAAACAAATAAAATCCCCAGAGCCAATTCCTCTAAGCAGTGAAGAGATAGCCAACCTATCAGATGCATAGTTCAAAGCACTGGTCATCAAAATGCTCACAGAATTGGTTGATTTTGCTCACAAACTAGATGAAAAAATGCAGGCTACAATCCGTGAAATGAAGGAAGATGCATGGGGAACTGATAGAGATGGAAGGAAAACTGGGACTCAAATCAATGGAGTGGACCAGAAGGAAGAAACTAACAACCAAACAGAAGACGAGGAAGAAACAAGAATTCAAAAAAATGAGGAGAGGCTTAGGAACCTCCGGGACATCTTTAAACGTCCCAACATCCGAATTATAGGGGTCCCAGAAGGGGAAGAAGAAGAGCAACGAGTGGAAAACTTATTTGAACAAATAATAAAGGAGAACTTCCCCAACCTGGCAAAGGAAATAGACTACCAGGACGTCCAGGAAGCTCAGAGAGTCCCAAAGAAGTTGGACCCAAGGAGGAACACACCAAGGCACATTGTAATTACATTAGCCAAGATTAAAATGAAGGAGAGAATTCTAGAAGCAGCAAGGGATAAGGGGACAGTCACCTACAAGGGAGTTCCCATCAGACTGGCAGCTGATTTCTCAAAAGAGACCTTACAGGCAAGAAGGGGCTGGAAAGAAATATTTGAAATCTTGAAAAGCAGGGACCTACATCCAAGATTGCTCTATCCAGCAAAGCTGTCATTTAGAATGGAAGGGAAGATAAAGTGCTTCTCAGATAAGGTCAAGTTGAAGGAGTTCATCATCACCAAGCCCTTATTATATGAAATGTTAAAGGGACTTATCTAAGAAAAAGAAGATAAAACTATGACAGTGAAAAGACAACAAACTCATAGCTATCAAGAACCACACCTAAAACAAAAGCAAACTAAGCAAACAACTAGAACAGGAACAGAACCACAGAAATGGAGATCATATGGAGGGTTAGCAACAGGGGCGTGGGAGGAGGAGAGAGGGGGAAAAGGTACAGAGAATGAGTAGCATAGATAATGGGAAAAAAATAGACAGGGGGAGGGCAAGAATAGTATGGGAAATGTAGAAGCTAGAAAACTTATGACCCATGGACATGAACTGAAGGGGGGAATGTGGGTGGGAGAGGGTGGGTAGGGTGGAGGGGAATGATGGGGGAGAAATGGGACAACTGTAATAGCATAATCAATAAAATATATTAAAAAAAAATCTATTCTATTCACTACTTAAATTTTATCCCAAGCCACTCTTTTCTAAGAGAGGGAGTAAGGGGTTACAAAACGGACTCTGAATCCAGACCATATCTGGATTTAAATATTATTCTGCAAATTAACACTGACTTTGCATGAGTCTCCTAACCTTTCTGTGCCTTGGTTTTGTAGTAGGTAAACAGTATCTGATAATGCTGATGGGTACTTAGAGAATAAATTAGTATATTGGAGCATCTCCAGGGAAATAATAACTGCAATATTTGTTATTACTCTTAGAACATATATGCTTGCAATGTATATTTTATATTCTTTTTGTTTCTTTTTTCTCCATTCCTTCTTGATATTTTACTAAATTCATCACATTTTACCATCTCCAATCTTTTTCCTCAAATAATTTTGAAGTTACTCATGCTAATACCATTTATTTATTGGTTATCTTGTTTCTATTCAGTTGACTACTTTTTAAAGATGCCTATTTCATTTAATATAGTCTTAGGACACTAACACTTCTAATCTCCTTTTTAAAAAGAAAAAGATTTTGAATTTTCTTACCCTGATCACCACTCATTTTCCATATTACTATTACCAAGTACATTAGCATTTCTCTGCTTTTACCACCCCAAATAAGTTGTGGTTGTTATCGTTACTCTGAGATACTTGTTTGGATACATCAATATTTACCTACTTTATTTCTTACAATTAATTCCTTCTTGCAGTTTAGTCCTTACATTTTCTTCTAAGTACAGATTATCTTTTTGTGTTATTTCTTTCTCACAAATGACTAAGTGGTAAACTTTGTCTTGCCTAAAAACTGTATTTATCCTATACTTACTGCTAAACAATAGTTTTCTTGGGGTAAAGAATTTTAGGTTTATGGTTTATTTGTTTTTCAGTTAGCATGTCAATATTATTTTCACTATTTTCAATATCTTATTGCAAATAAGATATTAAAAGAATTTAATTGCCAGCCATATATAGAAAATATGTCAGTTCCTCATGGTTAATCTGTCTTATATTGAGGGGAGGAAGCAATATGTACGTTTTTTTTTTTGTTTTTGTTTTTTTTTTTTTTTTTTCTTTTTGCTTGTTCATGCCAATCCATGGTCTGCTTGCTTGGTTTTATTTTTCTTTGTTTTCTCTAGGATTTAGCATCTTATTCTGAGAACCCTTCTGCTTTTTAACTTTAGAAAATTCTCAGCCACCATCTTTTTAAAATCACTTTTCAGACATCTCTTTCAGCTATTTTATTCATGTGTCTTATATTCTCATTCTAACCTTAATGCCTTCTAATTTCTCACTGTGTATCTTTGAACTCTAGTTTTTGTGCAATAAGCTGGGAAAAGAATTAGAATTTCTCTTTTCAGTTATCTCTACTCTTCTGTTTAGTACAATCACAAAGTTTTTATTTTAATTGTTATATTCATCACAAGTAAGAGTTTGATTTGGTTGTTTTTAAAATCTACTTATTCACATTTCACTCTCTCCTTTATTACTTTGGTTTCATTCTTTAATTTTTATACATCTATAAAGTTTCTGCACATCTTTCTGGTAATCTCACTTTTTAATGTCTATGATAATTTCAGATGAAGTTACAGTGTCCAGGTTGTTTCCTTAACTCTGTTACTAGAGATGCTCTGACTTCTGTGACTTCAGAATCTCTGTAATGTGTTCCATTTCATTTTTTGATATTTACTTTTTAAATGGTGACTTATTTTTGATGGGTTTCCCACATATTCTTAATTATGGGAGCTTCCTTACTGAGTTTTTAATATATATATTTCATGGATTTTATGGTAATTTCTAGACTCGTTATTTGTGCCCTGTGTAAGGTAAATTTGTTATCTCTATAACACACACATTTTTTCTCACGACTGTTTACTTCCCTGCTGTATTCTCAACAGCACAGATGCTAATGCATAGTACATAACTTTTGGTAAATATTTTTTTCACGAAAGGATGCACGGCTGTTCCATGATTCCTTAAATAAATAAAGTGCTGCAGCAGTGCCTGAACAACCTTCTCCTCTAAAAAAAAAAAGTCCTGTATTTTGCAATCTCATGTCTTACTCAAGATGTTCATTCACTTCATCTTGGCAAACGAAAATCTCATCTTCTACGAGTTCTTTCCAATGACGTATACTTCATGAAGACTTTGTTATATTTACATATGCAAGCTTTCAAATAAAATAAATATTTATTAATATAAATTTCCTTCACGAATGTATTGATTTTTCATTTTCACATACTCAGAACTATAAACTAACCTTTTTGTGTTCCTCCCAAATTCATATGTTGGAATGGTAAGCCCCACTGTGATGATGTCAGAAGGTGGGGTCTTTTTGAGGTAATTAGATTATGAGGACAGAGCCCTTACAAATAGGATTACAGGCTTTATAAATGCTAACTGAAGAGGAAAACCAACTGATGACACAGGGAAAAGATGGCTGTTTTGGAACCAAAACTAGCCCTCAATGACACTGAATCAGTTATTGTCTTGATGTTAGACTTCCCAGACTCTAGAACAATGAGAAATAAATTCATTGTTTAAAAACTACCCAGTCTAAAAGAAAAAAGATTTAAAATAAAACTTCAAAACTATTTTGAGTACTCCGTAAGTAAATATTAAATATTCTAAAAAAGAAAAACATGGACCTTAATTTTGAAAATTGTTATTAACATCATATCAGTTATAAATGTAATATTGTTACCACAAAATATACTGTAACCAAAATGTGTAAAAGTTTATTAAATTAGTTAATATAATAAAAGCTTTTAAAAACACAAAAAACAACAAAAACAAAAAACAAACAAAAAAACTACCCAGTCTACAGTCTGCTGTTACGGCAACCTGGATGGGCTAAGATATTAAGATTTCAATATTCTCTGCTCTCTGCACTTCACTAGAACTTTTGGGACATCCTTAGGCAAAAGTCTCTTGCCATGACCCTAGGATGCGCTTATCTTAGATATGTCATGGAAACTCTTGTGCAGCAATTCAACTTGTTAACCAAGGGAAGATGTAAGCCAATATATATGTTCATTTCACACTCATAATGAAAAAAATAGCAACTTGTTATCAACATTTAAAGACAAATACATTAGAAATAGTAATAGGTATTGTTTGGGGCATGTGCATGTGAAAAAAATCAAATAATATGGCAAGAATTCTTCCTTTTGACTGTTGGTTAAAGCTGAATTGCAGCTGCACTGTTTAGATAGTGTAAATTTGCCAGTTTTAGACTTTTTATTTAGCTTTGTTAATTTCACTCAGTTATATTTTTGCTTGGCTCCTGTAAATATTTAAAATTTGGGGGTTTGGTTGCGAAGCATTGGTAATAGCTCAGTGTTGTCAAGTAGTATTGGCTTGAGACACAGGATAAAATTTTTATGAACAGATATTTATTTGAAATCAATTCATTAGAAGTAAGAGAATTAATAAACATTAAGTTATATATAAAATAATCTATATTTATCTGAATTATCCTAACCTTTAATTGTTTCTATTTTTCTCCTGTGAAAATATGCAGTTATTATTATAGAAACATGGTTATACACATACATTCAAATTAACTATAGTGCAAGATTTGCCGAAATATGCTGTGGATATTACTAGATGACTTTGTTAACTCAGTAAAACCTATGTACTACAACCAAAATTGATGGATTCATAAAGAAAGCTGAGACTTGTGATGACAACTGAATGATTATTAACTGATTCAATTACTGCACAGTTTATTAAAACCTGACAAAACAACCTAGAAATGTTGCTGTAGTAGTCATCTGAATAATGGAATTAGGAAAATTTGGCAGCGATATAACATTTAGATTATAAGCAAGTAGTCTGATTACTAGTTTTGTTTGCTCTAAGGAAAGAAGAACCCAATTAGTTTTAGGGTAAATTTAAACTTATTAATGCTTACATTCATAATATCTGCTGTTTAATTAAAAGCAATGCTATATAAACTAAAGTATAAGACTTTATAAAATGATACACATTATTTTTCTTAGTGTTCCATTTCCTAGTTGGAGGAAGCTATAATGCTGACAAGAGACTGGATCACAAAAGTGTTGCTGAGGTTCAGAACTGCGGGAGAGCTCTAAATGGATGTATGAGCCATCAAGAATAATAACAAATGAAATCTTAAAATCCCAGTCTCCGAACCTCTATAGATACATTTTTTCAATTATCTGGAGACGTCTTCCTTAGGACAGTGACACAGGGGGTCCTTCATCTACCATGCGAACTTTGATACAGGATGATATTATAGACACTCCTGAAAGAACATAATCAACATTCAGGCGGAACATAGATTTAAAAAATATATATGATCTCATGCTACCACTCTCTGGAGAGCTCTATAGAAGGGAGAACAAAGCGTACAGTGCTTAGCATTCAAAAACATAGTTCGCTTTATGTATTCTAACCCTGTCAGAGCACATTTGTTCCTTTAATGCTTTGCAAAGAAAGATCATCCCCAAATGATAGAAAGACAGTGAATATGACAATATGTTTGCTCCCTGGTCAGATCACCATTATGCTCAACAAGGCTCTGCTGCGGGTGCCATTTTGCCATCAAGCTCTTTCTTTTCTGCAGAAGGTACTTCTTAGGGATAAGGGAGCAGTAAACATCAGGGTAAGGGGAGTATTTCTCTTCCCTGAAATAGATCAAAATGTTGTGTGAAAATGCTTCCACACAGTAACCTGTAGATATGCTTATTTGCTAATTCCTCTTCAAATAAATCTCACTGTTTTGAATGGATTGTTTCCTTTTAATATTATAGAATAGAAAGTAAAAAAATATACAGAGCTATATTTCTTCAGATCTTTATCAGGTTTGGAAATAATAAAAAACTCCCACAACTCTCTGTTTCCTTTCATCATACTTCGAACAACTTCCAAATCAAATACCTTCGAGTACAGGCAGCTTTCTCTTGCTTCACCCAATTACCATCTTTATTTTATTTCAAACTATCTTGGTTCTAAGCACTGATATTGATAACTAAAAAATACATCCAATCAGAGAAGGTAGTTCTGTGTATATAAATGCTTTTTTAAAAGATTTTATTTTTATAGAGAGGAAGGGAAGGTGAAAGAGGGAGAAAAACATCAATCAGTTAGCTCTCATATGCCCTCAACAGGGAACCTGGCCCCCAACCCACTGAGCCGAACCAGCCAGGGCCATAAACACTTCTTTAAATGAAGAGAGTTTAGCAAGTTAAGCTTCATTTATGAAGTTCAAAACATATATTGTTTTATTTTTAGTTGACATAAAAGTAAAAATGTAATTTTGCTGTTCATTCATTACCTACTAAATACTGCAAAAACCTACAAGTCCACATGAAAATAAAATTGTCTTCTAATATACAAATATAAGAAAATCAATAATTAAAAATCATTTTTAAAATATTTTATTTATTTTTAGAGAAGGGAAGGGAGGGAGAGAGGGAGAGAAACATCAATGTGTGGTTACCTCTCACATGTCCCCCTACTGGGAACCTGGCCCACAAGCAACCCAGGCATGTGCTCTGACTGGGAATTGAACTGGCAACCCTTTGATTTGCAGGTTGGCACTCAATCCACTGAGCCACACGAGCCAGGGTGAAAAATTCATTTTCATTTTATTTAGTGCATTGTGTTAAAAGTAAAAAGTGCATATGATTAAATAGAACAGTTGAGAACTTTCTCCTTCAAACATCAGGTTGACGATGTTAACATAGAAGAACTATTTGCATAAATTTTATAACATTTTAAAATTTCACTGGTAACCAAAGAAGAAGTTACCCTGGATTGTCATGATTCTTCATCATGGGTTTTATTTATTTGGATTTTAATAAGGTACCCTGTCAACTTTACATTTGTAATATTGCCATATTTGAAGTCATCATGCCATGTCAAATATTAATGCAACAATAACTTACTATGGTGAAGACGTGAACTAAAAGTGTAGTGAGGATTCACTAGTATGAGCTAACCTTCAGAGTACTGACATCAGCATGTATCTAGCTCCATGTACAAGTTTGAATTGGAAAGAAAACGAACATTATAATTCTATGAGTATGGGTCTTTCCTCATCCTTTTAATCAATTTTCCCATAGTAAAGGGAGGAGTCAAGGAAAAATGTTTACATATAAAAGAGTAATAAAACATATGCTTTTAACCTATATCAATGTACTTATAATTACTCAAAGAGGAATGGCTGAGGAGTCTTCTGCTGGCGTAGCTGATAGTGGTATTGAGAGCAGGCTGGTAATCAGGGATCCTGTCCTAGTTAACATGAGTTTGTAGCCGCCCAGAGAAACAGAAATGCTGGTGCACCAGGTAGGAGTGGAGGGGACGTCCTGGGATAAAGAGAGTCTGCATCTAAAGGACCTTTCAGATAAACCTGAAAAATAGTGTAAGAGTCTATAAAGAGTTTTGAAAGTATTCTAAAGCTGTGTGGAAATACACTAATTAGTCTCTTTAATTCCATGTTTTCACCACTCGCTGAAGTATTTGCAGCAAGGACTATTACGTTCCACTGATTATCTTACAATACAGTAACGAACTCATAATGATAGAAATGGAAGGGGTATTACTAGAAATGTTTGTTGTGATATTTGCATCCAAGGAGAGGCAGCACAGTACAGGCTAAGACCTGCTGCCTCTCACTAGCTATGTGGACTTGAGTAAGTGATACAACTCCTTGTGCTTCAGCTCCACCTTTGTAAAAATTGGATGACACCTCTCTGATTGGGTCATTATAAGGAATAAGTCATTTTATACATATAAAATACTTAGAATTATGGGTGAACAGTATATGTATGTAAGGAAAACAAAGAAATAAAGGCAGGGTCATATATATGCATATATAATTTATATGCAAATATGTACAATTTATTTGATTATTTGTTATTTTACTTATTTCTATTATTTTACATATAATTTAGCAAGCTACCATTAAATGCAAACTGTTTTACTCATGACAGGAAAAAAGACTTTAAACTAATATGAAAATTAATTTTTCCACATGAATATAAAATCTAGCAGTATATTAGTTGTCCTCACTAATTAAATCAGAATGGGGAAAGTCAACTTTTAGTGAAAATAGTGTAAACTGGCAAATTCCACTTCTAAAAGAGTAATGACATCATGGAACATCTGAAACAGTGTGTGATACTTAATTTCATATTCTTTCATCAGTTGAGTCAAGGGATTTATTAAAAGAGTAGAAGACTGTACATATAGCATCTAGTAGAGGAACTTTCACTACTATATGCTGCACTAGGTGGAAAAATGACTTTCAGTTCTAGGAAGGATGAATTTGTTAAATATATGAAAGATCAAGCAATTAGGACTTTTCAAACTAGAATAGGCTGCAATTACGAGACAGTGATGCCTTTGTTATAAGAGGCATTCACACAAAGTGTGGAGTACTTTTAGTAGATAATATTGTAGAGGGAAATTTTTATATATAGTCCTAGATTAGATGATTTTTAAAGTTCTTCCTAAGCCAGGTTTCTAAAGGTTGTATGAAGATAGAAAAATAATTATCAAAATAAAATTAAAAGGTAGAGGTTATGATATATAGCATTTACTAAGATAATCACAAAGAAGGGATTAAAATGGAGGAAATTTGAGTTTTCTGACTTTCTGTCATACATCAACATATTTGATCTAAACAGATGAACTTTAAATGCATATGGCTAGTTAGCATGTTAATTTTTTAATTAAAAATGTTAATTAATCGTGAGCAGGATTGAAGTATCCAGTGGCTATGGAACCATCACGAACTGTTCTTGGATACGAGTGGAATGGTTTGGTGTCTATGGGTGGTGCTCTGTGGTATCTACAGCATGCAAAGTCCTTTAAATATAGTTAAAATATACAGTAGGCATTTTTTGCCAATCTGTACATTCTAAGTACTTCAGCTCTTAAGTTTCAAAATCTTATTACTTTTAATCTTTATTGTATTTTTTACATTACTTTTTAGTTTCCTTATACCTCCTCCCCCCAGCAACCACCACACAGCTGTCCTTGTCCATGAGTCCCTTTTCTTTTGTGCTCAGTCCCTTCACCCCCTGACCTCCACCTCCCCACTAGCTGTCATCCTGCTCTCTATCTGTTCATTAGATTGCACGTATGAGTGAAATCATATTAAGTTTAGATGATTAAGAACAAAAACTAGAATTGCCTATGGATTTTACACATCCCAAACAAAAGAGGGCAATGGGATGTCCCAACATGTACTACTACTGCCCCGGGACTCCAAGGCATAATAGTCCCTACAGTCAATATTACATGGTACATTAAGAAATGTGGAACACTCAAAAGTAGGAGCAAAAATGCCCTGGTAAATGTCATAAAAAAATAAATAATAGTGCATGCTTGTAAAACTAGTATTAGTTTATAAACCTTTCCAATACATCATCACATTTTATCCTAAGAGCAACCCTGGGTGGTGAACAGAGGTAAATAATTATTTTATAGCATGGAAACTAGAATAATAAAAGTAGCTCTTACAAATATGTGGATCTTATTCATACTTTTAAAAAATTGCAGTTTCTGTCAAAAGTATATATTAACCCTGATCAGTGTGGTTCAGTTGGTTGGATGTTGTTCCCCAAAGCAAAAGGTCACCGATTTGATTTCTGGTCAGGGCACATGCTTGGGTTGTGGGGGCAAATGATCAACAATTTTATCTTACAACTTTCTTTCTCTCTCTCTCTTCCTCCCTTCCCCCTTGTCTAAAAATAAATGAACACAATATATTTTTAAAAAGGTATATATAATATACATATTACACATGGTCATCTCTATTTTAAATCCTAGAACTCAGAAATATAAAAAAATAAAATTAATTATCTGAAACAGACTACACAGACATACAAGTCACTGAATTTTATATAAGAATCATTCATTTTGGAAAGATAATTTTCTAAGGAAGTGATGCTTGCAGACTCTAATCTAACTTATAAGGCTGTTCCAAAGTTTTCAATGGATAAATTTAAGATGATTACAAGTCAAAAGAGGTAGACTGAGACACCACTATACTTTCAATTTAGATTAAATAAGCATTCCATATACAATAGGGGAAATGGAGAATAATGCTCATCAGCAAGTCTCTATGGGAGTTGCATATTTTTAATGAAATACATTTAATATCTACTTATAGTTTTGTGATCTGGTGTAAAATTAAACACCAAAAACTTTAACCTGATTTTATATGAAGCAACTAATGGCAGACAAAAATAAAACCCATAGTGCCTAAGTTAATCTCAATGTCATTTTGCAAAAACGTTCATATCAATAAGGTGGCAGTATATTTTTCAAGATACTTCAAGAGTATTTCAAAATACTTTCAAGAGTATTTATCCTGTTTAAAACATGGCCAAAACTGTAAGTTGGAGTCACTTCCTTTAATTCAATGATCACAAGGTAAGTTTCATAATGTCCAGATAAACACATTATGGAAAAAAACTACTCAGGAACAAGGCCTGATTATGATTATTTTCAATGATGTAGTTGCTGTGTAAAAAGTATACACACACATATGAGAGGGACCCCCCCAAAATGGAATTTATTTATAAAAAATTGCATGTTTATTCTTACATGTATAAACTTCAGTAAGTCACCTTCAAGTCACATGTGATGCAATACACCTATCAAGACTTTTTTCCACTGCTCAGAACAGTTTTTTAACTCATAGGTTTTGATGCCTTTTAGTGCTTCTGTTGGTCTTTGTTTCACCTTTTCCACATGGGCAAAATGTTTCCTTTCAAGAATATTTTTCATCCAGGGAAACAAAATAGTCACTCAGGTTGAGACTGGGTGAATAGGGAGGGTGGGGCATAGGGGTGATGCCGTTTTTGGTCAAAAACTGCTGAACACTCAGTGTGCAGGAGTGCTCATAAGTCACCTGACATGAAATAGGCAAACACATTGAAAAGGTCTTCAAAATATTCACTGATGCTAAACGCAGCCTCTCACAACAATGCCAGATACAGATGGGCTTCTAGAACACTCACCTAGTGTGGGAAGTCTATACCACAAGGGGCCCCACACTCCAGTTGATAACTGTTTTTTGGGGGTCCCCTCTCATACATGTGTATATATGTATATGTGCATATATGTAAAATAGAAAAATTAGAACATGAACATAAGCAAGATGATAATGTCAGTAATATGCTTACAAAAGTATTATAGATTTGACATTAAGTCAATGCTTAAAATGGAAAATAAGTTAGTAATCGTGAATGTGTTTCACAATTATTACTAAAACTATCATGTAAGAAACTATTCATAAGAAAAAATTATTTTCAAGAAGACTTTAATTTATATTTAGCTTTTAATTTCTTAGTATTAACTTTTGATTAGGTTATGCTACCATTTTTATTGTATTATAGTGAGGATTTGAGAGCCAGCTCCTCAAGTTTTTCAGGAAAATATGTGTGAATAGTCATTTACACGATAAAGCATTTTGTTGCAGGTACCTGAAGTTTAAACATTCTAACATATATGCCACAAAATCTAAAAAGATTCACATTATACTATTTCAACTAAAAAAATTAGAATAATTCTCAGTTGCTAATGTGGTTTCTCAAAATTTAAAATCCTGCCTTAAATTTTATGCATTTAAACTAAAATTTAAAGACTAAGCACAAAATATATAGAGATGGACAATAGATATGAAAAACAACATTTGCATAAAGTATTATTGTTATTAATGCCTATTAAAACATGTGTGATCCTTCAAGGAAATGAGTAAGTGCTATGTAAATGTTAGCAAAGGTCATGGCTATGCTGACTCATGGAGCTTTCATGTTTTTAAGGTGGTATATTGCTTCAGATGAAAAATTCTCTGACCTAAATAAGTCGAGTTTTTATCCCTGTTGGTTAGAGCAATTAAAGATGTATGCTTATTTAAATATTGCACTTTTCTTAACCTTTTCTAGAATATTGGCCATGGACCTGCAGTGTATCCTGGGATGTATGTTAGCGTGGGCTTTCTGATAGGGCAAATGCAATTGACAGCCATGGTTCAGTGTACGTATCCAAATCTCAGACTAGAAGAAATGTACTTCATCTTACGTGAACATATTTTAAAACCAGGACAACTACAGATTTTCACAATAAAAAATCAACTTATAGAGTCCCAGAAATCTTACCAAAAACCCATGCACCTTTTGTATTTAGGTAAACACACATTATTACTCTGTACACATTTGTCCTGACAGGATCTTTTTGCTTTTGTTTTCCTTAATTTGTATTCTTGTGACAAATCAGGTTGCTAAAGATATTGGTGTAGACTTCGGCAGCCCTCACCCTCCATGCTAAGGTGATGCCATGGCATTAATACAATAGGTCCATCATTTGGTGGGCATCATGTCTTTTAAAAAAAATTCCCACACTCAGATGGCTGTCAATGGTGGTGCCAGTGAACCGTTATGCAAAGCCCCCCGAACACTTTGTAAAATGGAATCTCTGAGCACAATAGGAAAGTTCAGTGCTGGAAAGAGATAGTGTACTGAATACACAATGCCCAGCTTTGTCTGATTGGGGCTCCTGTTAAGGAGAAGGCTACATAATCTCCCCATTTGCCCTGGGGATTCTAACTGTTTTAATGTGTCCTTTTTGAAAGTCTGTGAACTGTAGAATATATGCTGGTAACAACTTTCTTTGGGGCTTTCCTCGGAAAAGCCCAAAGCTGCCAACACAAGAAAACTGACACAGTGGTGCTAACAAACACAAAGGAGACCTTTCGCTGTTTGTGCAAACCTCCTGGCTAAAGTTTCATGTCATGCCTTGAAGAAGGATCTGATTCTTTGGCTTGTTTCAGGAATCTAGCTTTTGTGACAGTGTGGAAAGGACAGTTTCTTCATGGCCTTAGGAAAGAATGGGAAAATTAGATGTAACATTAAGAAAATGTGTGATACATAAAATACGATAAAGAATAAAATATATAAGAATATTAACAACAATGACATTTAATACTATATTAACAACTGTGTATGTTTATCAGTTATGCAAATTAAGGCCCATTTTAAGACCTATTAATATTTTCTTAAGCAGAAAGTGTTGGTGAAATTGGAATTTTATTTTTCTATTATTATTCAACATTATATGTATACAGATAAACATTCAGTGGAAAACTAACTTCAATGTGACTTTTTCAAATTCAAAGGTAATCATTTTGCAATAGAGAAATATATCAAATCAACACTAAACTTTATAATGTTATATGTCAATTATATCTGAAATCTGAGAAAGCACAGGTATTTAAGTAACTATATTTAAAACATTACCTCTCCTTTTTTATTATGATTTATCTCATTCAAGAATTAATTGCCTAAGACATTAAAAAAACTCTACAGCTAGGACACCTAATTGTTCTAACCATTCAAACAACATTTCTATTTGGAACTTGACTAAATTTAAATGAGCCAGTCTACCAATACACTGGAATTTTGCCAGAAAAGTCACATATTGTCTGTGGGAGATCTTTTTCTACTTATGCATTTATAATACTCATTAAAGTTTATGCAAATTGTATGTTCAAATGTGTGCAAAGTAGAAACCTAAAGAGTGAAGAGTGCAAAGTAGAAACCTAAAGAGTGAAGAAGTATTTTTTGCAATCATAGCACCTAATGAATTTTGTAATATTGGATGAATTATAAATTCACTATATATGATAATCACCAAATTCATGAAGATGGGTTTTCTTAAAATGAAGAGAGTAAATTATTTTACAGTCTTGGGTTAATGAAATGAGATGAAACATGTGAAGAAATGTCCATGGTGAATAAAAGAAAAGGGTCCTGAGCCTCATAGTGTTATTCTAAACCCCAGCCCCAGCTCATCCAGGGTAGAAATTCCTGTTGTCTAGCCCAAAGGATGTTACTCTCAGATCCCTCCTCAACACTTTCTCACCTCCATCTCTCTTTGCCACAGCGTACTGATTTGTGTGGTCTGGAGAGAGGTGTGCTGACTCTATTTCAGCTCTCTGGGAAGTAAATCTCCCTTATCTCATGTAGGTATTATTCTACTATCATACAGTAGACTTCTAATGAGGCTTTCAGAAATGTTTTGTATGCAAATTGGGGAAATGTCTCTAGCTTACTTTGGTTTACAAAAAAGTGTTTATCTGTGAATAGTGACTGGAAAAGAATTTGAAATGGATGTGTAAAAAAAACAGAAGGATTTAAGATATTTGGTGTCTAGGCAGAAAGCAGAATTGTCACAAGGTAAAGGATATGTTTTTATGTTTTTAATTGCGGTAGTTTGTGAAGATATTGCAAGTAATCTGTTTTTCTGTATCTATATATATCTATATCTATCATTTGATTAATGGTGGCTTCTACATTTATGTATCTACAGACTTGTATTTTCTTTTATTTAGAAGATTTGCAAAGAAATGTTTAGGAAGCAGTTTATATATGAAAAGATAACAATCTGGAATCAAATAAAAATAAACATTTAATCACATTGTTTAGCACCATCCACAAACCAGCCAATTTCATTCTTCACGATCATTGTATCTCCTCTGTGAGGTAAGTATCCCATTTCATTCTTAATGAAAAAAAAATTTCTCATTGGGAAATGGTAGGAACTGTAGCAACATCCAATTTAACTTCCATGTTCTAATTTATTCCACACCAGTCAGTCAGTGAAAAAGCAAACTACTATATGGGAAAAGAAAAGAGTTTAACTGTGCAACTGAAATACCTTATAATTTTCAGATATTAATTCTATGAGAAAGGAAAATTCTCTCAAGGTTTTTATCTGGAGTGACAGGTATCTTTGGAGGGAATCCACTACACGAAGATTTTCATGAAGGGAATTTCAACTTGTGTCCATAGCCAAATACTAGGGATTAGTTTTATGTTTCAGAAGAGCAATCTGCTGCCATGATCATTCCTCACCTTATTTTAATCTCTACATTAGCATAGGGAAGTCCAGTGTTTTTCACCTTGGACGCCTGAGCTTTAAAACACGATTAATTTAATTGCCTTAGCTGACTCCAGAAGTAAAACCTAGGAATTCTAACATTTCTGGATCACTATGAGGTGGCCTAGTTCATTGTCTGAAAGCAAAGACAGTGGCTGGATTCAAATTCTGACTTTACCATACATTAGTTGGGTGACCATGGGCAAATCATTTAATCTTTGTTTCACTTTCCTCATCTGTAAAATGAGAAAAAGAAATTTGGTTATTATGAATGTTTACATTAGCTCACATTTAGTGAGTGCTATGTGCCAGAAATTTTTCTAAATTCTTTCTATGTATTCTTACAACAAATTTATGAAAGAGGTTCTATTATAGTTTAGTTATATTACAAAATTTGTCCAAAGTTATACAATTATTATGTTGTGGAACTGAGGTTTGATCCCAGGAACTTGGATTGCAGATTCCATGCTCTTAACGACTAAATCAGATTCTACATGAGACATATGAACCAAGGTCCGAGGATGGTGTCTAGTAGATAACAGAACTAACTCAGTGAGTTGCTGAGATTCTGAATAGAAAGGTATGAAACCTGCAATCCTGCTGGAATGAGAGAGGGGGCAGACAGATTTCTTATTTTCTCATAAAAGAAGCAGGCAATACTGAACACTATAAAATTAGAAATTAATTTAAATTTAATTAAAATTATGCCTTTAATATAATAAATAATAATTTATTTCCAGCCAATGTCAGTAGAATTATTTATAATCTTTACTTAGAAATATCTTTTTTCAGTTATACTTTTTTTTTGCATGGACACAGGAGACACTGTTTTAGAAACATACCCAGATTTTCCAAGAATATAGTATTAATGAAAGCATAAAGACTAGTAATTTAATAAAATCTCCCAAATTCAACAACCTACTAGTTGTATATTTAATCAAAATAAGCACTTAAATCATTGATATAATGTAATTCAAATGCTTAGAATTAAACTATCATTTCTTTATTTGTCTAATTTTTGGTGATTATAAACATTTCTATTTAAGGTATTTACCCTGATACAATCTTTGTAAGGTATCTTACTTAATCCACAAAAAATTTAGAGATACTAATAAGCATAATTGGAACATGATCAGTCATTCTAATTTAATTTATGTTGTTTGGGCAGAGTTAAATTTTAGCCTCATGTGGCTTTATGAAAGAGACCAGATCTAAGATTCATTTTAAAGGACTCATGGGAAAATTTTGGCAGTATGAAAATGAAAAATTATCTTTTTCTGGCAAGATTTTACAAGTTGCATCAAAGTTAGAGGACAGAGAAGAGTTCTCCTTGCAATGTGACTGTAATACATGAGAGGGTGATGAATTTTGAGAATGCTGCTAGAGACTGGAGACTTTGTGCAAATAGCATGAAACTACTGAATAGCACATTTTTCTTCATTCAAATGATGATGTGAATTGTTTTTAGTGACTAATAAGTAGCAAAATATAACAATTGAAAGAAGACAAGAGAAAGTGTGTTAAAGCAAATGCTAAGAAAGTATATATAAAGATAAAAATTCATACCAGTGTAGTTCAGTAGTAGTAGATAATTTTGTTACTATAAAAATCAGCAAATTAATTAATGGTGAATGTAGTGTATCATCTCTATAACCAAGGCCATGTCTTATATTTTAGCTAATGTAATGAAAAATAAAACTTTCATAACATCTATATTCATTAATTAATATACTCATTATACAAACAACTGGTAAAATTGTATTATCACCCAGCTAACGTTTGAGGCAATACAATACCTCTGTAGCTCTTTCAGTAGCTCACAATTAGGTAACAAACAAATGGATTTACTCTTGTCTAACTTATGTGAAATTATATCCAGCTCCAAAGGACAATGATTTTTATATCCAGGGAAGTCCTTCAAAGCAATCTAGTACCAAAGAATCAAAGGTAGTAATACTAAAGTGCACAGCCAGATTGGGTGGTGACCACCGGGCACTTCTGTAGGGTAAAATTTTTTTCAACTCAAAGTCCTCTTAGTAGTTTCTTTCACTGCATGCCACTAAGAAAAATAAATTCCCCCAGAAAGCATTAAATTGTCTAAAAGAAAGTTAATTTGTCTCTGGATTCTAGTAGTGAAATTTAATGGCACTATTTCCTGAATTTTTCAAATAGTATGTGATGTGTCTGTTAAGATTTTTAAATAGGGCTCTTGTTGTCTCTTCTCAGGCTAATAGGAGCTCCTATTGCAAAGTTAAATGATTCTCAAAACACTACACACACACACACACACACACACACTACAGAGAGAGAGTAGGAAAAAATATTATTAAACCAATTTTAGGTGAAAGGCAAGAACCCAAATAGACTGATAAAAGACAAACACTAAGTCTAATAATATATCAGTGATTATGGTTTACTCTTTCAACATAATGGATAAACTTGAAATGTGTTAAAGTGGACTTGTCAAGTTGGGGTTTGATAATAGCTCTATTCAGAGTATTAACCTTTTTAATAATTACTTATAAAATGTAGAACAACATATAAAGACATAATACTGTATATTTAGAAACTCACATTTTCTTTTAAAAGTTTAACATTTACATCATGAATGTGAAATTATAATAGCATCAACTGATTGTTATTAGAGTGCATATTTTACATTTCTGCTATACTGTAAGAAAATAGGTAAGCTGATCTTCCACAAAAAGCTTCAAAAATTTTCTGGGTATATTACATCATCTATAAGAATGCTTCACAAAAGAGGCTGCTGATGGAAATAACTGCTCCTTACACAGCTTTCTACGCAAACTACAGGGTTTCCACTAGAGGGCGATCAATAGGAAATGCAATGACATTTTCTCATATACCAGTGAAAAATAAGAGGTAGAAACCTAATTTCCATGGACTAAGGCTTTCCCCCTTACTTACTCATATATGTCTTTAAGTGGAACAAAGTTATCTTTTAGTTTTATACTCATATATATCAAAATATATTTAGGAATGGGTTCTTCATTAGGCAGCCATTAACAGTGTTTTTTAAATCACGAACAGTAAAGAGTCTTTTCCATGAGATCTGTTCTTTCTCTCTACTTTTCATAGAAACATTTTGGGAACTAGTGTTCAAACATATTCCCTATAGATTTTTAAGAATTTTAAAAGTAATGTAAATAATTCACTGAACTTATCCAACATTTTGATGTCAACCTTTAATAATCCCTGTAGCTGCTAATAACATTATTCGATGTTATAAAAATAATCATATTTAATTATTATGTATTGATTTTCATTGTGTAGTTAATCATTTTTAGGACCAGAGGAGTTGATGTATATTAAAGCATAGATAAAATTTCAAACATTTGTCTCTGTCAGCGATCAGTCAGAGAAACAATTCTTATAAAAACTGAAAAATGAATACTGGTTTAAAACAAAACAGTAGAAAGATTTTCTTTAATTTTAAGCATAAGACTCTCATTTTAGAAATTACAATATTTTCATATCAATCTAAAATCCATTGACTTAATACAAATAGTACTGTTGGTTCCTTTTGGTTACTTTAAAATTGTTAAACATTTTTAGTTATATAGAGGTATGTTTCCAAACCTTTAATGATGTGATTATTAAAGTATAATTACCCTAACCTGTTCTTTCTCTCAAAATAAGTGGCATTAATTACTTGAGCATACTCGTCTTCTTTCCCTCCGTTTCTCCTTTCCTTCCTTCCTGCGTTCCTGTCTTCCTTTCCCGTTCCTGCCCTCCTTTCTTTCTATAAGGGAGAAAGACCCCGACTCTTTTCTGTAATTATCAAGTGAAAGTGTATGCTAAAATAAGCTGTTGATTTTTCAAATTTGAATGACGAATTAAAAAATAGGTGTAAATTAAGGGAAACTTTTAGAGAAAACTGTACCTCTTGTTAAAGAGAAAAAAGTGTAATACAGAGAGTTCGAGTAACCCAACTCATGTTAACCCACCCCCAAGAGTATTGATAACTGTGTCAACTGTTGAAATACTGCTGAAACGCTTCTTTTTAGAGACTTATTAGTTAAACGGGCATTTCTGTGATTTCTTAGTACCCAGTATATCTCCATTTGCATATGTTTAAAACTTATTTACTGTGACTGTTTGTGGGAGTTCAGTGATTCTGGAGAGGAAAAAGGTTCTATCTGTTGCCTTCTGTCATGGCAAACAATAGCATTACAATACTAAACTCTACCAGTGTTCACGACTGTTGTGTTCAATTTCACACTAAATTTGGTTTCTTTCTCATGGGGCAAGACTTTAATTCTCCTGGTTATTTGATATGGGCAAGCATTCTGTCGTTATAATATCTGCTACGTGATCCATGTATAACAAAATGATTTTTAAATTGATTTAGAATTATTCATTGTAAATATCCACTATCTTGTTAAATTGGGTGGGATTGATTTTTCTCATAAAAATTATATTGAGTTTAAGCTACTGTCTTAAGACCTCACTGGGTTGTAAATTTGGTCAAAGAAAATATCAGAATGTAGAATAACTTAGACCTTTTTAATCTAATAAGCCATGTGGAAATTAAATTGCAGTTTTCTGAGTTCACATTTTTCAAAATATACAAATTTTTACAGATGTTGTGAAAATAGTACAAGTTTAAATGGTATATCTTGGATTATTATATTTAATTATTTTTTGAACAAACACAGTGAGTACGTTATAAAGAAAGTCACAGGACAGGAAAGGCACATGCCTTTAAACTCCAATTAACTTGATTTACTTAACAACAGAGGATCTTTCTTTTGTTATCAGCAGAACCCTTAATATTCTGAACAAGGTTAGTAATGTTTAGTGGATGGAAATTTCATCTTCATTCCTTTGTGGAGAAAGATTATTTGCCTTATTATTAAAAATAAATGATTGTTAATAAAAACTAATCACTTTGTAAGCTTCTCATTTTTAGGAATGCTTGTAATAGCAAACCGATATCTTGACTCCCTCTGATTAATGTATGTGTGTTTGTGTTTGCAAAGACTTATTCTACTTAATAAACTTAAGGTGAACAAAAGTGAGAAGTTAAGTGAGTAGCAAGGTTATCTTAAAAAAATTAGAGGAAAAGATTTAATATATAATTGGACATGAACATTTATTTTCCAAAATAAAGTTGTAGTAAAATACTTGTTCTTTATTTTATAGTTGATTTTTTAATATGTTCAGTTTCTTTTGTATAAGGTGAACTGTATTAATATCCAATTAGCAAAAGAGAAAGCATAGGGTAGAGTTTATAGTTATGAGTACATGAAACAGAGTTTACTCTTGTGTTATTATTTGTTAATATTTGTCTTATTTTCTATGTGAACAACTGTAGACCTACTTTTGTTCCACCCAGTATATCCAGATAATAAAATTTAAACCTCATCTAAATTCACTTTAACATTTTAAACCCACAAATTGTTATTTAAAAAACATTCCCATTGCTTAGTCATATAGAAAGTTCAATCAATAGAGAAAAGTATACAACATAAAGTTATTACTGAAAATTCTTAAACCCAATAATCACTACATTATCTTTTATCTGTCTAAAAATGACACTTTCCATGTCAATGAATAAAAATATACGCCATCCTTACTAATCTATATACTGATATGCCATTATTTATTCAATTGTATCCTGACACATGGAAACTCAGTTTGCAGCTTCTTACTATTATAAACAGTATTTCACTGAAATACTGTTTTTAAAGAATTTTTTAAAGAAATTCTAGAAATAAAATTTGTTGAATTAAAGGGAGCAAACATTTAAAACCTTAGTAAGCATTACCAGTCTATTCATTTACAAAATGTCTCTAAGTTATATTCTAATAGCCCCCACATAGTTAACAAGATTCATGCTTGAAATCATCATAGTATTTGTCAATCTAGAAAATAAATGTATTCATTACTCTTTTTACTTACATTTCTTTGGTTGGAAATGAGGGTAAGTATATTAGCATGTGGTTATCAGATGTTATTTCTTTTTTGTGTGTGAATTTTCTGTTTTAATCTTCAGTCGACTTTTCTGTTGACATTGTACATCCTTTTACTCATCAATTTATAAGAATTTTGTGCATATTAGAAAAAAATTTTTTGCTAGATATCTTGCAGTTATCCCTTTTCAACACATTTTTTGATAATTCAAGCCACTTAATGTTTTTCTTTATTGTTTTTGGTTAACATATCACAATTAGGAAGATATATGTATATATCCTAATATTTAAAAAAGAGATTACCTTATATATTCTTCTACTTTTACACTGTTATAGATATTTACTTATTATGTGTGTGTGTGTAAAGAGTAAGATTATTGTATAGGTTAGAAGTTAAAAAATATAGGCTTTGGATTTTTACATACCTTAGTTCAAATCTTGGTTATGCCACTTGTTATGTCTATGATTTTGAGCTTAAACTCTCAGTTCCTCTATTTTTTAACGGTAAAATAGAGCTGATGATTATAATATCTAATTCATAGGATTGTTGAGGAGGCTGAATAAAGCATAGTGATGGGCCCACTGTAAACTCTCAATAAAAGAAGCATCTGGTTATTATTAGTAGTGTTCCTAGCCAGGAATCTAATGGAAAGGCTTTTTCTCATTGATTCATAATGTTCAGTTTAGCATATACAAAAGTGTCACCTGTAAATTATTTTATTTCTGGATTCCTACTGGTTTTATCTTTCTATTATAATAAGAATAGTACATGGTTTTAATAACTATAATTTTATGTTAAATTTAGATTTCTGAAAGATTAAGTCAGTAAATATATGTTTAGTGAGTGATTCCTATGTACCAGACAGTACTCAAGATCTGGGAAGTAGGCAAGTAAACAGAACAGATAATAGTTCCTACCTTTATGAAGTTCAATTTTAATAGGGGGGAAAAAAACAAATAAAATATATAGTGTTATACAGTAATAAAGAATATAAGAAATAAAGTAGGAAATTAGTTGAACTATATCTCACTTAGAAGATGGCATTTTACCTGGCTGGTGTAGCTCAGTGGATTGAGTGTGGGCTTGTGAACCAAAAAGTCACTGGTTTTGATTCTCAGTCAGGGCCTATACCATACCTGGGTTGTGGGCCAGGTCCCCAGTAGGGGGCACACGAGAGGCAACCACACATTGATGTTTCTCTCTCTTCCTCCCTTCCCCTCGTTCTAAAAATAAATAAATAAAATATTTTTTAAAAAAGAAGAAGATGGCATTTCAGCCAAGTCCTGACAAACTTGGAGGAACAAACCATGTGAATTTGTAGGAAGAGAATTCTGAGCAAAGGGACCTGTGGGTGCTGAATTTCTCAGGTGGGAGTGTTTTCAGAGTGTTTGAGATGCAAGGATGGTACGATATTCATAAATTAATAAATGTAATACATTACATAAACAAAAAGAAAGGCAAAAATCACATGATCATATCAATAGATGGGGAAAAAGTATTTGATGATTTTGATTCTCAGTCAGCACCCATTTATGATAAAAACACTCAGCGAAGTGGGAGTACGGGCAGCATACCTAAACATAATAAGGCCAGATATGAGAAACCTACAGCCAATATCATACTCAATGGACAAAAACTAAAATCTTTTCCCCTAAGATCAAGAACAAGATAAGGGTGTCAGCTTTCACCATTTCTGTTCAACATAGTATTGAAAGTTCTAGCCACAGCAATCGGACAAGAAGAAATAAAAGGCATACCAATTGGAAAGGAGGAAATAAAACTGTCATTTTTTGCAGATGGCATGATAGTATACATAGAAAACCCTATAGGGTCCACCAAAAAACTATGTGACCTAATAAGTGAATTTGACAAAACAATGGGATATAAAGTCAGAAATTGAAGTCATTTTTGTACACCAACAATGAAAAATCAGAAACAGACTATAGGAAAAAAAAAAATCCCATTTACTGTAGCAACAAGAAAAATAAAGTACCTAGGAAGAAACTTAACCAAGGAGGTAAAAGACCTGTACTCAGAAAACTACAGGATGCTAAAGAAATAAATTAAGGAAAACATAAATAAATGGAAGAATATACCAAGTGCACGGATGGTATAGACTGCTACCCAAAGCAGTCTATAGATTCAATGCAATCCCCATTAAAATACCAATGACACATTAAACAGATATAGAACAAATATTTCAAAAATTTATATGGAATAGGTACTACTATAATGGACACATGGACAAAACCAAGGGGGAGGGTGGAAGCAAGGGAGGGAGGTGAGTTTGGCTGGGGTGGGGAGAAAATGCAGACAACTGTAATTGAACAACAATAAAGTAATTAAAAAATTTTATACGGAACCATAAATGACCCTGAATAGCCTCAGCAATTTTGAGAAAGAAGAACAAAGTAGGAGGGATCATAATACCTGATACCAAACTGTATTACAGGGCCACTGTAGTCAAAAGAACCTGGAATTGGCATAAGAACACACACATAGATCAATGGAACAGAATAGAGAGCCCAGAAATAAACCCATGTCTCTATGGTTAATTAATATTTTACAAAGGGGAAAGAAGCATAAAATGGAGTAAAAGTAGCCTCTTCAACAAATGGTGTTGGGAGAACTGGAATGGTACATGAAAAAAAAAAAAGAAACTTAACTACCAACTTACAACATATACCAAAATAATCTCAAGATGGGTAAAAGACTAAAATATAAAATATAAGTATAAATGTAAACATAAAAGTCCTAGAGGAAGACATAGGCAGGAAAATTTCAGATAACCCATGTAGCAATATTGTTGCCAACATATCTCCTGGGGCAAGGGACATAAAGAAAAAAATAAACAAATAGGGTTATATCAAATTAAAAAAGCTTTTTCACAGCTAGAGAAAACATCATTAAAATAAAAAGGGAACTGTATGGGAAAACATATTTGCCAATGATACCTCAGACAAGTGTTTGATCTCCAAAATATATAAAGAACTCATGCAACTGTACTTGAACAACAATAAAAAATGTGAAAAAAAAAGAACTCATACAACTCAACACTAGGAAGACAAACAATCCAATTAAAAAATGGATAAAAGAGCTGAACAGACACTTTTCCAAGGAGGACATACAAAGGGCCCAGAGACATATGAAAGGATGTTCAATATCACTAGCTATCAGCCATACAAATTAAAACCACAGTGAGATACCACTTTATACTGGTCAGAATGGCCATCATTAACAAATCAACAAACAACAAGTGCTGGCAAAGATGTGGAGAAAAGGAAACCCTAGTGTACTATTTCTTGGAATGCAGACTG
Source organism: Glossophaga mutica (assembly GCA_039655065.1). Classification (NCBI taxonomy): domain Eukaryota; kingdom Metazoa; phylum Chordata; class Mammalia; order Chiroptera; family Phyllostomidae; genus Glossophaga; species Glossophaga mutica. The sequence continues at coordinate 157,543,640 of CM077304.1, read as the reverse complement.
GTGCAGCCACTGTAAAAAACAGTATGGAATTTCCTCCAAAAACTAAAAATGGAACTGCTTTTTGATCCAGTGACCCCACTGCTGGGATTATATCCTAAGAATCCTGAAACACCAATTCAAAAGAACCTATGCGCCTCGATGTCCATAGTAGCATTTTTTACAATAGCCAAATGATAGAAATAGCCTAAGTGCCAAAATAAAAACTATGGTACATATACACAATGGAATACTCTGCAGCAGAAAGAAAGCATGGATGGAACTGGAGAACATTATGGAAAGTGAAATTAGCCAGGCATTAAAAGACAAATGCCATAAGACCTCATCTATAAGATGAATCTAATGAACAAAACAAACAAATGACTAAGATAGAACCAGAGACATGGAAATAAGGAACAAACTGACAGTGACCAGAGGGGAGCAGAGAGGGAGATAAGGGGGGAAAGAAAGGAATGGTTTTAGTCGAGGGAAATGTGTAAAAAAAACCAACCCTATGGACATTGACAACAGGGTGGGGATTGAGTGTGGGGGTGGTGAGGCAGGGCAGAGTTATGGGGGAACAGTAGTGACAACTGTAATTGAACAACCATAAAAAATTAAAAATGAAATTGCCTTATGACCCAGAGAGTCCACTTCTGGGTATATATCTGAAGAACACCAAAACACTCATTCAAAATAATACATGTACCCATATGTTCGCTGCAGCATTATTTACAATAGCCAAGATATGGAAGCAACCTAAGCACCCATCAGTAGATAAGTAGATAAAAAAGCCATGGTACATTTACACAACAGTATGTAATGTGGCTGTAAAAAAGACAGAATTCTTACCATTTGCAACGGCATGGATGGACCTAGAAGGAATTATGCTCAGTGAAATAAGTCAGTCAGGTAAAGACAAATACCGTATGACTTCAATTACATGTGGAATCTGAAGAACATAATGAACAAACAAGCAAAATTAAAACAGACTTATAGATACAAAGAGCAAACTGGTGGTTGCCAGATGGGAGGGGATTTGGGGAATTGGGTGAAAGAGGTGAAGACACTAAAAAGCACAAATTGGTAATTACAAAATAGTCAAGACAATGTAAATAAAGCTTTGGAAATATAGTTAATAACATTGCAATAACTACATATGGCGCCAGGTGGGTATTGGACATATCAAGGGAAACACTATGTAAAATTTATTCTAGTCTAACCACTGGGCTGTATACCTGAAATGGATATCAAACCAATTTGAAAGCAAAAAAATTATTTTTAAAAAGACTTTATTTATTTATTTTTAGAGAGAAGGGGAGAGAAGGAGAAAAAAGGGAGGGAAACATTGATGTGTGAGAAAAACCTTAATTGACTGCCTCCTGCATGTGCCCCAACTGGGGTCCCACCCATAACCCAGGCATGTGTCCAGACTGGTAATTGAACTGGTGACCTATTGCTTTGTGGGATAATGCTCAACCAACTGATCCATGCTGGTCAGGGCATTAAAAAATTCTTGATTAAAAAATAAATTTAAAGAATTTCTCTTAGCAATATTTTTTTTTCTGATATATCTCCTGAGCACCAGAAAGGATGGCTTATTCTTTAATGAGAAGTAAACACTCAGAAGAGCAGCTTTGTTGGGGATAGAAACTCAAAGTGTATGTGTTTTTAAAAACTGGAAATCTAATTCTAAGAAGCCTTTTAGACATCGAAGAGGAGATGGTATGTAGGTAGTGGAATATACTGAACTATGTTTAAAAGGTGGGATCTGGATATATATATAAAATTTGGAACTGTGAAATAAGCATATTATTTAAGAAATCTGCCATTGTTTCTTTTGTTATTTGAATATATAAATTTCATTTCTGAAGTAATACAGCATTTTACAAATATCTCATGTTATGAATTTTGATTCAACTTCATTTTAAACTTTTCCTATCTTCAATTCTTTCTATTTAAAAGCTCTTAATATTAATGGTATCCCAAAATTACACAGCATTTGCTTTATTTCAGGGATAGATAAGTTGAGAAAGTTATGAAAACAATTTTTAGAAAACTAGTATTATTTGGATGTGGGAGGTAGTAATAAAGAGGCAGAAAGCAATGATCATATCCAGCATAATCAGAATCCGTAGTGAATTACTTTTTAATATGCTGTTCTAAAATATGGAAGAATAATTTTGCCAAAATCATGATAATCAGTAATTATTTTTATTTTCTTGATTCGTGTTTAGATATAAAAAACTAAATGATTAGAACTAATTAACTTTAAATTAAAGATGTGAAATCAAATTGAGTAAAATATTTCACATATAAACTAAAATGTAGACTTCACAATTTATTGTCTTTTGCTGTTTTTTAAAACCATCACTGGGGTGGTGGGCTGGGGGCCGGGTAAAAGACAGAAAACTGTACAATATCAACAATTAAAAAAACACCGATTAAAAAATAAATAAAATAAATAAATAAATAAAAATAAAGATCTCATCCACATCTGAAAAAAAAATAAATAAAAGAATGATTTTGGCTGTGAAAAATATAAAAATAAAAATATGAAAGCAAAAAAAACAAAAACAAAAAAACCCCATCACCTGAAGGTATGTTTATTGATTTTTAGAGAGAGAGGAAGGGAAAGAGAGAGAGATAGAAACATCGATGTGAGAGAGAAACATTGGTCATTGCCTCTTGGACCCACAACCAAGGTATGTGCCCTGATCAGAACCAAACCTGCAAACTTTTGGTTTGATTCTGGTCAGGGATGATGATACAATCAACTGAACCAACTGGCCAGGGCTCTCTTTTGCTGTTTTAAATTTCAAACAGATACACACACGTGCACCCACACACTATACCAATAGGTCATATAGAATGGGAATTGAAGTGACTCAAGCTCTGTTTCTTTGCATTTACACGCAATACACTACCAATGGTTATTCTAAATCTATGTTTAATGAGAGAATATGTGAAGCCACAGAACTCAGAGACACAATCCACATCCAAAGAGAGCTCAAGTGATTCTGAAACTCAAGAATTTACTCTCCAATGGAATGTGTGTGACTTAGTCCACATGTGACAGTGATTGGCTGAATAACTTGGCAATTCTCTGAACTAATTTTCATAAAAACACACTGCTTATTTAATACAGGTAATAAATATGGGATGATTCAAAGATTTATTAAAAGTTGAGAGTAAGTACAACTATGTATAGCTTACACCAAGAAAACACTCTAAAGGAACAATATTTTATCACTGACATTGTTTAGAACTGATAATACATGGAATTTTAAAAAAGCTAAGTTTAAATCAGTTTCATCATTCTTTTAAATTTTTCTACATACAACATCTTCCCTTATTTCCTGCCCATAGAACAGATATTTCTACTACTGTGCCCTCAGTAAGCCACTCTCAAGTATGATAGCCGTAGTTTTGTTTGGGTAATTGTCTTGCTGACACTGCCACCAAATAAAATATAGAATACAAAAATTGAAACAGTTCATAGAATCTACATTTTTAGTAAGATTCCCAGATGAACCCTGTGCACAGTGAAGGTTTGAGACTCTCTGGATTTAAGTGTAGAAAGAAAACAAGAAAGCAGAGGAGAAATTATCAGAGAAACTTGAGAAGAGCTAGAGGAATCCTAGAGGAGAAAATCACACTTTCCTCTCCCATGGAAAGTTGGCTTGACCATCTGATTGGCTTTGGCCAATAAATGTAAATGGAAGTGAGATGGGTGACCTCTGGACAACAGCTTTAAAGGCAGAATGCATCTCAATAAATTCTTTTTCCTCTGCCATAATGACTGGCATTGCAACACAGAGAGAGAGGTTGCTCCATCAGCCTGGGTCCTGAAATGAGATGATATAGAGAAGAACCAACCTAACGTAAGTGAGAGATAAACAACTCTGCTATAAACTACAGAGATTTGGGAGTTGTTTGCTACTGCAGCATATCCCAACATTTTCTGAAATAAATGTGTTACTTTGAAAAGAATGAAGAAAAAACATCATACGCAGAATAAAGTTTAAATAAGGTAAAGAAGATGGATGAATGTCTAATGAATTTGTCAGTGAGAAGGACAATAGTACCTTAGCAAGAGCTGTTTCAGTCGAGTGGTGGGAGTATAAGTCAGAAAGATTAATTATCCTGCAAATCATCAGTACTCTACGGCATTCTTTGATACATAAGCAGAAAATGTCCTCCAGGCCTTATCTTGAATTATCAAGCTACATCTTTCAGTGAAAATTAAAAAATAAGGATATTGCTGAAAGCATTACTTTAAGTGCTCAAGGACAAACAATCCATTTTTATTTTTATCAATTTTATAAAAAATACTTAGCTTTAAGTAGTAATGTTTCTTAAAGAAATGTTTACCTAAAAATTTATTAAACTGTGAATCTTACTTTGGGGAGGGAGGCAGGGGATAGATTCCAGACTTAGCAAATATAAAGAAATGAGTATAGTCAAGGGGTTTCCAAATGAATCTTTAGGGATGGGGTACTGTAGATTAGCATACTTCATTTACTCATTCATTTGGTCAGCAAGTATGAAGTATCTACCATAAAAGAGTTATTCTGTGACACACCTTGTGGTATTCAATGAGGAATGATCATATGTACTCCCTGTACCTTCACAGGCCTTGTGGCCAAGTGACTTCCATGAAAAATTGACCTGAACATTCTGAAGTTCAAAATGTAAAATTTCAATGTCTCCTGTTTTATAAATGTAGTGATACTTTAAAAATATATGTGTAAATAGTTTGATACTCCTTCCTTCAAGAGGTTGTGCTTTATATTGTTTCCATTAAGAATGAGCTAGACTAGTGACATATTGATTACAAATAGAATACAGAGGAAGTCATGGTATGTGACTTAAGAGACTAGGGGTTTAAAAGACATTGTGACTTCCTTCTTGTTCTGTCTTGGATCCCTCACTAAACTAAAACTAGTTGCCTTGTTGTGAAGATACTTGTGACCGCTTAGAAAGTTCCATGTGGCCAGGAATTGAGGCCTCTAGCCAATCACCACATGAGTAAGTCATCTTGGAGAACAAGCCTTCAGCTTCATCCTGTCAAGCTTTCAGGTGACTGAAGCCACCACTGACACATGAAACCCTGAGCCAGAACCATCCTAGTAAGTTCTCCTATATACCCAGCCATTGGAAAGTGTGTCAGGTAGTGTATGTTTTTTTTTTTTTTTTTTTTTTAAGCAGTTGAGTTTGGGGGTGATTTGTTGTAGAGCAATGGGCTGGTAATACACTTATTTACTAATGTGATGTATACTAGGAGTTTTCTCTTTCCTGTACACATAGCATTATTACAAACATAATTCAATTAATTCCCTACGCTTTCAAAGATTTTCACATAACATATAAACATTATTTTTGGCTTTGTGTGCTCTCCAAAGTAAAGACTCATTTTAAAAGAATTTGCACTTTAATTAAACCCTAAAATAAAGAATTTACTATTTATTTAAGCCAACAAAGTGGCTTCAAAACTTATTCTAAGTGCTTCAAATAATATTTTTTTTAGGGAAAGCCATCCCGCTTAAACTGAGAAATGCTATTTTAGTAAAATGATATGTTTTTTGTTTTTAGAATCTTGTTGATTGAAAAAATATAATTAAAACATTGGCAATGTAATAGAAAATGTATGTAAATTTGTGCTTTCAGGAAGAAATTAGCTGGAGAGGTATGTCTAATACTGATTATGTGCATTTATAATTACATTCACTTAGTATGTCTGTAGTGAGAATACTTTGGTTTTACAACTAGAAAAAACTGGATTTGAATCTAGATAACCTGTCATGTTTTGTGTACCAGGTGAGGTGTTAGATCCCTTCCCTTTTATACTCATCTCTTTTAAGTTTTCATACAAGCCTGGAAAAATTACATGGACCACATGTAAATATCTGCCCTACTCATATTCTAAGAGTGACTTTACTAAGAAACCTAAATAGACGTCTATTGATGCCTCGAGAAGGTTGTAGCCACTGCAACAGCAGGCAACTTGCTATGCACATTATCCTAGGATGTGGAGAGTTGATTAAGTTCACCTGATTTTCAAAAGGTTAAATATCAACACACAGAAAGGACCTTCCCAGCTATGTAAGTGCTGTTCGTAACATCCTAAGATTTTATGAAGATGTGTAATGATTGGCCCCTCTTTTTCAATGAACAGAGGAAAGACAAGCAAAGGGTGAGCAGGCAGAAACTTGGGTCTTTAGAGAAAATATTCTTTTTCTAATGTATTATATTAAAAAAATAACATACATATTTGTATACAAAATTTATAATATATTGGATAGAAATATATATATATACACAAATATATGGTTTTATTTAATGAAGGTTTTCATGGCTAAAAAGAGTATCGAAACCATCATCTATATTACATGGCTATTTAGGGTTCTCTGTAGCATTTGCCTTAAAGTGATGAAGTGCGTATTGATTTTATTTTATTTTTTTAAATATATTTTATTGATTATGCTATTACAGTTGTCCCGTTTCTCCCCCATCATTCCCCCCACCCTGCAAACCCTCTCCCACCCACATTCCCCCCTTTAGTTCATGTCCTTGTGTCATAAGTTCTTTAGCTTCTACATTTCCCATACTATTCTTGCCCTCCCCCTGTCTATTTTCTACCCACTATCTATGCTACTCATTCTCTGTACCTTCCCCCCCCCACACACCCCTGTTGCTAACCCTCCATATGATCTCCATTTCTGTGGTTCTGTTCCTATTCTAGCTGTTTGCTTAGTTTGCTTTTGTTTTAGGTGTGGTTTTTAATAGCTGTGAGTTTGCTGTCTTTTCATTGTCATATTTTTGATCTTCTTTTTCTTAGATAAGTCCCTTTAACATGTCATATAATAAGAGCTTGGTGATGATGAACTCCTTGAACTTGACCTTATCTGAGAAGCGCTTTATCTGTCCATCCATTCTAAATGATAGCTTTGCTGAAAAGAGCAATTTTGGATGTAGGTCCCTGCTTTTCAAGATTTCAAATATTTCTTTCCAGCCCCTTCTTTCCTGTAAGGTCTCTTTTGAGAAATCAGCTGACAGTCTGATGGGAACTCCTTTGTAGGTGACTGTCCCCTTATTCCTTGCTGCTTCTAGAATTCTCTGCTTCATTTTAATCTTGGCTAATGTAATTACAATGTGCTTTGATGTGTTCCTCCTTGGGCCCAACTTCTTTGGGACTCTCTGAGCTTCCTGGACATCCTGGTAGTCTATTTCCTTTGCCATATTGGGGAAGTTCTCCTTTATTATTTGTTCAAATAAGTTTTCTACTTGTTGCTCTTCTTCCCCTTCTGGGACCCCTATAATTCGGATGTTGGGACGTTTAACGATGTCTCGGAAGTTCCTAAGCCTCTCCTCATTTTTTTGAATTCTTGTTTCTTCCTCGTTTTCTGTTTGGTTGTTAGTTTCTTCCTTCTGGTCCACTCCATTGATTTGAGTCCTAGTTTTCCTTCCATCTCTATCAGTTCCCCATGCATCTTCCTTCATTTCACGTATTGTAGCCTTCATTTTCTCATCTAATTTATGAGCAAAATCAACCAATTCTGTGAGCATTTTGATGACCAGTGCTTTGAACTGTGCATCTGATAGGTTCGCTATCTCTTCGTTGCTTAGAGGAATTGACTCTGGAGTCTTCATTTTTTCTCCAGTTTGAGCCATTTTTGGTGGGGTTTTTTGTTTTGTTTTGTTTTGGTTTTAGTCTGGTCGCAGCTATTACATATGAGGGGTGGAGCCTTAGGTGTTCCCCAGTGCGGGGCAGCCCAGTCGCTGGGTTGTGATGCTGTATGTGGGGGTGGGGTCTGAGAGGGAACAATGGCGCCTGCTCCGCTCTCTCCTGGACTCAGTCCCTTCCGCCACTTCCCCTCTGCCTGGACCGTCTGCGTGCGCGAATGTGGGACCCCCTGGTCAGCCAGCCGCCTTGTGCATCCTTACTGGGTCTGCACAGTTGCCCCCCTGTGCCCAGGGTCTGCCAGCTGCCGCCTGGGTGCCCGAGGACTGCCAGCCACCGCCCGTGCACCTGGGAACTGCAAGCCGCTGCTACTTGCGTTCCTAGGTCCGCACCTCCACTTTTTCCTACCGCCCCTCTTACCAGTCTGGATGAATGGTTGTTGGACTTTTGTACAGTTCAATTTGCTAGACTTTTGTACAGTTCAATTTGCTATAAGTTCTGGTTGTTTTCTTGTTTCTAAATATTTGTTGTCCTTAATTTTGGTTTCGAGAAGAGACACAGTGTGTCCGCCTACGCCTCCATCTTGGCTGGAAGTCCGCATATTGGTTTTAAAAAGTGCTATGTATGTAAGACTTTCATGATTAGACCATTACCTCCAAAATAAGATCAGCTGTCATAGCCTGTGGAAGGCTTTTAACATGCCCTGAGAAAACAGCTTGTTTAAAAGTATGACCTTGGCTTAGAAAATAAGCAAAACAAAAATAATTTACTGAATTGAAAAGGATTCCCTGAAATGGCAAAATACACTGAAGTAGTCTTATGGCTGGCCTTTTGCTCATGCTTTATTGAATGTCTAATTGCTCAGTTCAGTGACCATGACCACAACATCTGATTTCTGACATCTCCCTAGAAGTATTCTTAGTACGTTCTGTGTGAATAAACTTAAATGACCATGTGTAGGCTCATGAGTGGATTGGAATCGAGTCCTTTTCAGATCCTTACTCAGTAAATCTCTGAGCTAGTTGCTACCAACGTTCCCTCTGTTTCCACTGCCATTCTCAAGTTTGGTTTATAGTTTCAGTGGAAAAGAAGAGATTGTCTTTGAAGACACTACATCATCCAGTGCTTCGATCTATGACTTCTTATCAGGGATCACAATCCAGGCAATCTTAAGGCTTTGGGGAATGGTAAACACTGACTCTCCTTAAAAGAGTGTTGGACAGTCTTATTAAAAAGATTTTATTCAGATAATCTGGAAAACATCAAGAGCCAGAATGAGAAAAAACACCTTCTGCAGGAAAAAGAGATGATGTGTGTTTGACATTGTAGGGTGTAAAGGACTTAGCTGGGAAGAGCAATTAATTGCAAGAATGGAAGAAGGCATGGGATTCATATTGCTTTGTTCTCTTATCTCTTTTCAAAATATAACTTAGATATAGACATATTCCATTTGATTTTCAAAAATGAAGGTTAATTTCCCATTATTAGCTTTTGAAAATTGACCTTAATAAATCTTACCTTAAAAAGCTGAAATAAGGATGTAATAGACAATAATAAGAATATAAACACAACCAACATTCAAAGGATGGTATAAGATAGAGATATGGACTTCCAACCAAGATGGAGGCATAGTTGGACACACTGTGCCTCCTCTCACAACCAAAATTAAGGACAACAAAAATTTAGAACAACAACAAAAAAAAAAACCCAACCGGAATAGATAGAAAATTGAATTGTTTGGAAGTCCGAGGACAACTATTCACCCAGACCGGTAAGAGGGGAGGAGTCAGCAGCTGGTGGAGAGGGATCGTGGTAGGAAAAAGCAGTGGCTAGTGGTCCCAGACATGCAGGTGGTGGTTGGCACACCCCAGGCGCACAGGCGCCGCTTACCAGGCACGGGGAGGCAATGAGCAGACGCAGCGAGGCGCACAAGGTGGCTGACTGTGGACACATATTTGTGCACAGATAAAGCAGGCGAAAATGAGCAGCAAGACAGACTGCACAACCCAGGGCCCCAGTGCTGGGAAATAAAGCCTAAAAGCACCAAGGGGACTGAAATCCGAGAGAGAGCAGAGCAAGCGCCATTGTTCCCTCTTTGACCCTGCCCCCACATACAGCATCACAACTCTGCAACTGGGTTGCCTTGCCCTGGTGAACACCTAAGGCTCCACCCCTCATATGTAACAGGTGTGACCAGACCCCCACCCCTAAAAAAGAGAAAAAAAAATGGCTCAAACAAAAGAACAAATCAAATCCCCAGAGTCAATACTTTTAAGCAACTAAGAGATAGCCAACCTATCAGATGCACAGTTCAAAGCTTTGGTGATCAGGATGCTCACGGAATTGGTTGATTTTGGTCGCAAATTAGATGAACAAATGAAGGCTACAATAAGTGAAATGAAGGAAAATGTACAGGGAACCAATAGTGATGGGAAGAAAACTGGGACTCAAATCAACGGTGTGCACCAGAAGGAAGAAATAAACAACCAAACAGAAAACGAGGAAGAAATAAAAATTCAAAAAAAATGAGGAGAGACTTAGGAACCTCCAGGACATCTTTAAACGTCCCAACATCCGAATTATAAGGGTACCAGAAGGGGAAGAAGAAGAGCAACAAGTGGAAAACTTATTTGAACAAATAATAAAGGAGAACTTCCCCAATCTGGCAAAGGAAATAGACTACCAGGAAGTCCACGAAGCTCAGAGAATCCCAAAGAAGTTGGACCCAAGGAGGAACACACCAAGGCACATCATAATTACATTAGCCAAGATTCAAATGAAGGAGAGAATTCTAGAAGCAGCAAGGGATAAGGGGACAGTCACCTACAAAGGAGTTCCCATCAGACTGTCAGCTGATTTCTCCAAAGAGGCCTTACAGGCAAGAAGGGGCTGGAAAAAAGTATTCCAAGTCATGAAAGGCAAGGACCTACACCCAAGATTGCTCTATCCAGCAAAGCTTTCATTAGAATGGAAGGACAGGTAAAGTGCTTCTCAGATAAGGTCAAGTTGAAGGAGTTCATCATCAAGCCCTTATTATATGAAATGTTAAAGGGACTTATCTAAGAAAAAGAAGATAAAAAATATAATAGTAAAAAGACAGCAAACTCACAGCTATTAACAACCACACCTAAAACAAAAGCAAACTAAGCAAAGAACTAGAACAGGAACAGAACCACAGAAATGGAGATCATATGGAGGGTTAGCAACAGGGGAGTGGGAGGAGGAGAGAGGGGGAAATGGTACAGAGAATAAGTAGCACAGACGGTAGGTAGAAAATAGAGGGAGGGCAGGAATAGTGTGGGAAATGTAGAAGCTAAAGAACTTATGACACATGGACATGAACTAAAGTGGGGAATGTGGGTGGGAGAGGGTGTACATGGTGGAGGGGAATGAAGGGGGAGAATGGGACAACTGTAATAACATAATCAATAAAATATATTTTAAAAAGATTAATAAATAGTTTTAAATGAAAAAAGATAGAAATATGTTGTCAGAGTTTACATAAGGGAAGACTTACAAACATGTACACAGTCTCATAAGGATTTTTAAAAGTGAGGCAAATTTCAAGTAGGTAATTTCTAAATTACTCATTTATTTTTAGAGAGAAATATGTCATTTATAAATTTCTGAGTAGAAAATCTGGATTCTTCATGGTTTTCCAGTTTTAAAAGATTCCTGATTCATAAAATGAAACTAGAGTACTAGTTTTTTCACTGAGAAGTAAAAGCATGCCTTGTTTCAAGTAATGTAACTCATGTGTTCATTAAAAACAAAATAAGAAAATGCTCAACGAATAGCTTTGAAATAATTGTGTGACATATGGTGCTTTGTTTGTAGAAAACTAACCTATTTCCACTTGTAATTTTAGTTTTGTATAATTAAATCGACTGTCAAGTCAGTTTAAAACTACTGCCTAGAGATAAAAGACCAGTGTGTTAATCCACTAGTGTATGTATTGTATACAAATTAAGAGATCAATGATGTTTCAGCATTTTGTAAAAAAGCATTGCCTGAAACCTGTGATAAAAAGCCCTATTAAACAAGAATGCACCTTTGTATCTACTCCTAATTCATATTTAGGCATTTTCTTTCTCATAGCATTCTATATCCTCAACAGTGTATTGTGTTGTTATATAACCAGTTTTAGGAAGATAAATTACCAAAATTCAGATTTCTCTTGATTACAATCACTTGGTACAACAATGGATAGTTCTAATCTACTTGAGACTATTGTAATAAAATGTTTTTGCTGTTGTCATACAGGAATTCCTAAAAAAGCACGATAAATTAACTTGTGCATTATCCAGAGAACAGAGGCCAGTTGTCTTCCCCTCAGTATACTTGAAGAGTTAGGAACTACAGAGAGGTGAGGACAATAGTTAGAAAAAAAAAATGGGTAGAAGCCTGAGAACTAAAAAAAATGGCTCTTCATTCTCATATTCTTTTGTGACAACACAGATGAGATTTATGGGCTGAGGAATGACCCATATGTCAACTCACTTTCTAATCTTATAGGCTCCTACAATTGTGGACAGAGCAATAAGTAAATTCTTTACTTCTTGTTGTCCTTCTGTTGAGCTGGGGTTCTTGATGTGGCTTTATTAGAGATAGAAATCCCTGAATAGAATTTTAATAACCAAACAGTACTATTATATTCTAAGAAAAAATTCATGAGCAATACTTCCAACACTGGGTTCTCATTGCATTGTCTCATTGTGACCATACTGATGACATGATATATTAGGCATGCTGAAAAAGAACCATGATATTGACATATGGGAGGAATATTCTCAGGGGCTGTCTGTCTCAGTGCAGATTATTTACCCTTAAAGCAAAACACACATGGTCCAGGCCTATGCCTGTTAAGCATTTACTGAATCTAGATGACAAAGGTTACACCCAGTGGGAATAAATTTCTAAACTATGTAGCATGACTATATATAAGAAACAGATGAGATATTTTGTGTAGCCTTAAAACAGACTACACAGTGTTCCATATAGTTGTGAATATACACACAGGAAACCAGAAAAATAGTACATTTGAAAGAATAACTTTCTTTTCAGGTCAAGCAGAGTCTTTTGGATTCCTTTTTAATTAATGAATGATTCTTTTTCACATTTATTTCTCTTTGTTTTATACTTTTTTTCACATAGTCACTGTCCAAAATGGCAACCACAGATGGACACAGATATAACAAAAGGTCTGGTCTGAAAATGTTCTGCCTCCGTGGAAGCTCCCTAATAATCACTGTGGAATATCCCCATGATAAGAGACATGAAATATATCACATTTTCCCTATGTTGATGATTGTATTTCACAGAAAAATAATGGATATATTTTATTTTAATATGTGGCTAATTTTCCTGTTTATATGACAGAACCTAAACACAAACACAACTCTAGTTTTCACTATAGTTATCCCAACTGAATTTTTAAAAGATTATTTGACATTTCCATTAAAAACACTCTTGTTCCATAAATACTAAGGTATATTTTCTGCCTCCAATTTTTTTATTCTTCTCAAGGTACACTTGTGCTTTTTTTACTTTATATTCAATGAGATAATAAAGCACTTAGTACCAAGCACTGTATTTATTTGCCGGGCACACTAAAAAAGGATAAGACCTAGCTTTACCCTAGAGGTTCAGCGGTTTAGAAAATGGAAAGAAGACAAATAGATGAAGTAATGGTTTTGTGACCAATATTACAAACAAGAAGTACCAAAGTACAATGTTATGAACAAGAAGTACCTAAGATCATCTTTTGAAGCAAGTCAGAGAAAGTGTCAGATGAGGCGATATCAATAGACTTTCAGGGAAAGGTCATGCTAGGTAAGAATCCAGAAGTAGAAATGGGACAAAGTTCTAAAGAGGTATAATTGAGTTTCTGCCTTTGGTGTCTTGCTTGGAAAAAACTAATAACTTCAGATTTGTATACATCACCACAGTATTAACTACTTTTTAAGAAGGTGAATATGTTTTTATTATTAACAAATAAGAATGAATACTTTTTAGAATTAGAGATTATGATCATAATTTATACAATGAAAGATTGTGATTTAATGGAAATAATACTTGAGTAGCAGATGGCAGACTGGAGTTTGCCATATTTGTTTGTTTATCTATATCAATTAGGGCATTCATCCCACTGAAACTCAGTTACTAGCCTCATATCCAAAGCAGTTCTTGAAGATCTTTTAAATTGGGTATCATCTATTCTCAAAGGAGAAATAACTCAGTTGCATGTATGCTTTTTAAAAAATCCTCACCTGAGGAAATGTTTTTTGATTTTTTAGAGACAGAGGAATGGAGTAAGAGAGAGTGGGAGAGAAACATGAAGTGAGAAAGTTGATCGGTTGCCTCCTGGAAGTCACTGACAGGGGATGGAACACCTAACCTAGGTACGTGCCCGGACTGGGAACTGAGCCTGCAACATTTTGTCGTAAGGAATGACGCTCCAATCAACTGAGCTGCCTTGCCAGAGTGGCATGTATTCTTTAATCTACATGCAGAGGGCAGGAAAAGAGTTAGAAAGAGATACATAAATTTGGTGGCAGGTAGATTAGACCCTATACTAGATTCTGTGCTGCTCAAGTGCTGCTTGAAGTACAGGTGAGGGAGAAAAGTATCATAAATTTAAAAGTCTTCTTAAAATTTTATTTTATTGATTATGCTATTAGAATTGTCCCCAATTTTCCCCCTTTGTCCCCATCTACCCAGTGCCTCTCCCTCAGGTAATTCCTACAGTGTTCATAATTTCCACTATGTTCATGGATCGTTACATATGTTCTTCAGCTACTGCATTTCCTATGCTGTACTTTACATCCTCATGACCATTCCGTAACTACCAATTTGCCCTCCTCAATCCTTTCACCCCTTTTGCCCATCCTCCTGACTCCTCTCCCATCTGGCAACCGTCAAAATGTTCTCTGTATCTGTGATTCTGTTTCTGTGATGCTTATTTGTTTATTTTTGTTTTTTAGATTCAATTGTTGATAGGTATGTATTTGTTGTCATTTTATAGTTCATTCTTTTTATCGTCTTATTAAAGAATTCCCTTTAATCTTTCATATAATGCTGGTTTGGTGGTGGAAAAAGAATCTTGAACATGGAAACAACATAAGTGTCCATTAATGGACACTATGAAATAAAAGATGAATGAAAAAACATATGTAATATGTACACACACACACACACAGAGGGATATTATTCAGCCACAAAAAGGAGGATATCCAACTATTTTCAACAACATGGATACATATTGATAATATTATACCAAGTAAAATAAATTAGGAACAAAATACAAATATCATATGCTTTCACTTCTTTGTCGAATATAAAAACAAAAACAAAAACCCTCATAAAACCAAATCAGATTTGTGTTTATCAAGATGGGAGGTATGGGGAGTGGAATTGGATTAATTTGGACAAAGGTATAAACATCCAGCTGTAAGATAAGTACTAGGGATGTAATATGCAACATAATTATAGTTAACACTGCTATATGATATATGTTGAAGCTATTAAGAGTATAAATCCCAAGAATTCTCATCATTTTAAAAATCAACATGAGATGACGAATGTTAACTAAACTTGTGGTAATCTTTCATACTATATGTAAGTAAAATAATTATGCTGTATATCTTTAAACTTATGTAGTGCTGTGTGTCAATTATATTCCAATAAAACTGAGAGAAAAAAGAAATACACAATTAAAGAAATTTTTTAAAGAAGTCTTAAAGGGAAAAATGAATGTGTGGCCAAGACGAAATTTAAGTTTGGCTTGTTTCAGTACTGAGAAATAGGCACCTACAGTGAAGGGAATAGAACATTTTCATAATGCCATCACATACATTTTGGCACCATCATTATTTTTAGTCTAAAGTTGATGGGAAAAAATTAACATTTATTGAATGTATATTAACTACTAAGCACTATAATGAATACTTTTCAAAATAAGCTTTCAGGTAACTTTTTACACATTTTTGAGATAATTATTTTTCCTTTTCCTAGGGAAGTTGGGAAATTTCCCCAGTGCTCTCCATTGGCAGTGTAATCAATTGAAATGAAACTGTGTCTCACCCAAATCTTATTCTTTTTTCCCCTAAACCACCTTTCTATTTTTTCCTCACTAATTTCATCAGGATAAAAGAAGAGTGAATAGCTTAGGAAGCTGAATTTAAGGAATGTAATAGCTGGCCCAGATGTGTGTATGTGTGTTCAGTATGTGTGTATGTGTAAGGGCACGAGGAACAATAAAAAATTGCAAACAATGAATTAACCTCCTTCCAAGGATCCATAGTGTGAATTCACATGAACCTATCTAAATCAAACCTGACTTTTGCTCAGTAAGCGGAAATAATTTATGTTAAACAATACATAAGAAGAGTTTACTAAGTCCTCAA
Source organism: Glossophaga mutica (assembly GCA_039655065.1). Lineage (NCBI taxonomy): Eukaryota > Metazoa > Chordata > Mammalia > Chiroptera > Phyllostomidae > Glossophaga > Glossophaga mutica. The sequence continues at coordinate 157,527,575 of CM077304.1, read as the reverse complement.
ACATGTATTTGAAACCATGTTCTGGGGATTGTGGGATTTTGTGGTCACCTGATCCTTATGCATTATAGGAAGGTTTGTAATAGAGATATTTCCTAGATTTAAGCAGAAGGTCACTTTGAAGGGAATACTTCTAGATAAGACTGTTGTTTGAACTCTTAATTAGCAGATGGGTCCCTTTGAAAAGAAGCTTGAGGCACCACTGTTTTGTTCTTTAATGCAAGAGAGATTTCTTCCAGGATAATCTATAATTTACAGGATTTTGAAAACTGGTTGGATAAACTGAAGGTTTAGCACCTATGGCAAAGAAGGGGGGTGGTCCCTTTTTTGTAATCAGGCACCATGCCAATCTAGCAGATGGTCTGAGGTATATATTGAAGGTGCTTGTGTATTATGCAGATAGAGAGGCTTCCAAGGGTAATGGAAGAAACAGCTTTACCATGATTGGAGACAGAAACCCATTTAAAACACAGACATAACTACTCTGGCACCTGAAAATGCTTTGGAGAATTGGGATCAATACAGCACACAAGAAAAAGGGCTAATGACATTCATGAGTTAAAAGACAAATTTGGAGGCCGAGCCATGTTGGAGAACAAATGTAGCAACAAATGGACTCTGCCAAATCCCAAGGGTAGATAGTGCAAACTCTATTAGCATTTCATAATTTTGTACCCATGTCATTATGAGCCACTGCAAACAAAATTTTTAATTTGTAAAAATGAAGCTGTATTATGATAATTTGAGGAAGTAACTGAACAAAAGCAAGATTAGCTTTTACTGAATTAATAATGAATCTGCCACCTGCCTAGAGGTTGTCTGTCTGCCCAGAATATCTGAGTTCCTCATTGTTTTTGCCCTGAAGCTGGCTTGCTCTGCTTAAAGCTCTGATCCTTCCAGATATTCTTCAGAATTTTACTCTTGGCAGCTCTCTGCTAATCTGAGAACCAGAGAATCTAAAAGGAGAGAAATAGCTTCAGTGTGTGTGTATTTTAAAGTGGATATCGGTAACTAGTGTAACATCTAGAAAGGTAAATGTTCCTACAACATTGTCTTGGCTGTAAAAACAAAAAATAATTAAGGAAACCAATTTAGCAGAATTTCTGGATAACATTCATTTGCTTGAATCTAAGCATTTTAGGAAAGTGCAGATAGTGTGCTACATTTAAGTTTAAAAGCAAGATCAGACAAAATGTCAATAAATGCAAATGAGTTTGTAAAACAAGTTTCATGTGAACGAATATATTGCACAGCTAACAGAGCTCGTGATTAATCAAAGCTGATTTCATTATACTCTGGGGAACATAGAGCTTGGACCTACGAAACTTCAACATCATTATTGAATCTTTTCAGTGGTAATGATGATCAGTACTTGTTTGAGCATTATACATATATATGTATATATGTGTGTGTGTATATATAGATATACATACAGCAACTGCCTATAAAAGTATATATAAAATAGATATTATAGCAATAATTACACACTAGGAATTTATACATTTCATATGATAGTGTAAATGTCAATTAAAATAGATAACCATCTTTACATGCAAAGCATGACAATATTATAGCATAATTTTCTTTCAATTTTTTTAATGTTTTAGACCACCTTTATTTTTTCTTTTTTTTTTAATAGATTTTTTTTTATTTATTTATCTTTAGAGGGGAAGGGTAGGAGAGAGGGAGAGGGAGAGAAATATCACTGTATGGTTGCCTCTTGTGTGTCCCATGCTGGGAACTGGCCTGCAACCCAGGCATGTGCCCTGACTGGGAATCGAACCGCGATGCTCTGGTTCGCAGGCCCGCGCTCAATCCACTGAGCTACACCAGCCAGGGCCCAACTTTATTTTTTCAATGGAAATTCATTGAGGTGACATTGTTTAATAAGAGGACATAGGTTTCAGGTATATACAATTTTACAGTACGTATTAGGTTGTGTGTTCCACCTAAGTCAAGTCTCCTCCTATCACCATTTATCCCCCTTTACTCTCTTCTACCTGCCCCCACCCCCTTCCTTCTGGCAATCACCATACTGTTGTCTGTGTACGTCAGTCTTTCTTTTTGATCTTTGCTTAATCTTTCACCCTTCTCACCCAGCCCCCAACTTCTTTTGGAGAAGTGTCCATTCAGATATTTTGCCCACTTTTTTATTGGGTTGTTTTGTTGTTGTTGCGGAGTTTTGTAAGTTCTTTATGACCTTTGGATATTAAGCCCTTGTCAGGTGTTTTGATGAATATGTTCTCCCATTCAGTGGGTGGTCCTTTCATTTTGTTGATGGTTTCCTTTGCTTTGGAAAAACTGTTCAGTTAGATGTAATCCTATTCATTTATTTTTTTCTTTTGTTTCCCTTGCCCAAGATACTATATCAGAAAAACATGTTGTTACAAGAAATATCTGAGATTTTACTGCTTATGTTTTCTTCTAATTTTTTTAATGGTTTCAAGTCTAACATTTAAGTCTCTAATCCATTTTGCATTTATTCTTGTGTATGGTGTAAGAAGGTGGTCTAGTTTCAATTTTTCTTGTATGAATCCGTTCAGTTTTCCCAACATAATTTACGGAATAGTCTATCTTTAGCCCATTGTATGTTTTGCCTCTATTTTCACATATTAATTGGCTACACAGTCATGGGGTAATTTCTGGGCTCTCTATTCTGTTTCATCGATCTCTCTGTCTGTTTTTATGCCAGTACTATGGTGTTTTGGTTACTATAGATTTTTAGTAAAGTTTGATACCTGGTAGCATGAATGAAGAACAAAGTTTCATTTTGAGAATGAAGAACAAAGTTGCAGTGACAGTTCAGCATCTTTTGTGATTCCATATAATTTTTTTTGAAATATTTGTTTCAGTTTTGTGAAATATGCCATTGGCATCTTAACAGGAATTGCATTGAATCTATAGGTTGCTTTGGGTAGTATGGATATTTTAATGATGTTAATTCTTTCTATTAATGAATATAGTATGTGCTTCCACTTATTTGTATCTTCTTCAATTTCTTTCTTCAGTGTCTTATAATTTTTCGAGCACAGGTCTTTTACATCCTTGGTTAAATTTATTTCTAGGATTTTTTGAAGCAATTGTAAGTGATATTATTTCCTCAGTTTTCCTTTCTGAGAGTTCATTATTGATATATAAAAATGCAACTGATTTCTTGATACTTATTTTGTATCCTGCTACTTTACTGAATTCATTTATCAGTTTTAATACATTTTTGGTGGATTCTTTAGGGTTGTCTATATACAGCATAACGTCATCTTCAAATAAGGACAGTTTTACTTTTTTCTTTCCAATTTCATTTTTTAAAATCTTACCAATTTTCAGCTAAGAGAATGTATTTTACCTAAAAGTCTGCAAATACAAGATTGGGACTTCTGTAAGTATCATACCTATCTTATGTGACCACGGCTGAAACCATCAGCAGGAAGATTCCAGAGTTCAAGATTCAATCATAAACATAGAATCAAGGTGATTAAACATTACAGATTAAAGTTGCAAAACACATAGACAAAGCAAAGACGTTATTTATCCCTTCTAGGAAGTAATCACTAGATATCTTAAACACTCTGTTTGTGCATTTATATGAATCACTTGTAATTAGATACTTCTAAAATTAAAAGATGAGTTAATGAAAATATGGCATTTACAAATATGTGGCAATGGTTGGTTGACAAAAATAATAAAATATAAACAAAGAGTTGGCAGGTCTCCAACAATTTTTTTCGGCTTCACTTTGATATAGCTCTGCTATCCTTAGGACTTGTTACTGAACACATTTCACTAACACAAATGTGTATGTGCAAAGAGACAAGCACATAAAAGTTATTTGTGCTATTTTGCACTTGATAAATTATTAAAAATTTTTCATTATTTATGATGAGTACTATTTTTAGGTTTTCTTTCAAGGAGCTTTTTATGATTCTTCTGATTAAGAATGATTAACTGTATCTTTTGTATGAAACACTAGCTATAACCCTAGTGGCCTGGGATAACATCTTACATGAATTTTATGATGAAACAACAGGGAAACTTGAAAGTAAATTATCAGAGAGGTTGTCCTCATGTGATTCCAAAACCAGAAGATAGATAGTGAAAAATGAAGTTAAACACATTACTTGATATGTAGTGAAAACAATGTGGTGAATTTGACTGAAAACCAAAAAATCTAATATATTAGTGCATGGTTTACATATACTAGTAGCAGCTTAGCAATGTTAAGCTTTCATGTTTAAGTTTACATATTTTATGAACATAAAAAAGAGAAAACTAAGACACAGATGAAAAAGAAATATGAATCAATGCTGAGAAACAGAAATTAGCTAGTAGTAAATTCATAAATAGAACTAAGACTCTGGCTTTAGGTCAATTTTTGCACTATTGACCGAGGCTTGGCTATTAGGAGACAGAGTTGCCACATACTTGGGAAATCAAGCACATTACTTGCAGTTGAAAGGCAGTAATTACTGTAATAAGTGAAGGCTGATCTTAATTTAAACAAATGGATGCTTTTTGTTGAGTAAGCAATTTAAAAGTGCGAATAGGCCTATGAATTTGCTAATGTTCTTCCATCTTTATACATTGACATTGATACACACCAAAAACACCCAGTGAATCAAAATGAATAGTCAGTATTTCTCTGAAGTGTATGAAATATCCAGAATTACTAAATATAAATTCTATCATCTTTATCACATATGAAGTCTCACAAAAATGTCACCTAAGAAGAATATATGTATATGTATATACACATACCCATATATAGGTATATGGGTATATAGGTATACATATATAGGTATATATGGGTATATATATATATACATACCCATTCTCTCTCTTTCTCTCTATCTACACACACACACACAAACATACACACACATATATACTGTATATACAAATTATATAATTAAAAATAATATTTAGTAATTGGGAGTATCAGTCTTTCTTTGATTTTGACTATCATTGAAGCAAAATATTTACACGATTTAACTAAGGCATTTTGCCTTAATTAAAGACAATGAAGAATATGAATAAATCTAATTGCATTTTAATTTAACAAATATTTCATTTGACCAGGAATTCACAATGGCTGCAAACCTAAGACCCTCATGTAAGAAGGAGGGAGACTGTGGCCTGAATGCTCTACCAAAGCAGAGGTTCTCAGCTCTGCTGGCTCATTGGAATCATTGAGTAGAGATTTGAAAACCGAAATGCCAGTGTTTGTACTTCCCCCTTGAGGGTTCTGGTTTATTAGCCTGGAGCAGGTCCTGGGTATGGAAGCCCAGGTCAAGAACCACTCATTAGAAAACAAGACTGAAACTCACTGTTGGTTTACCCTCACAATTTTGTGGAATTCTGGATTCTCTCATTGAGGAATTCAAACTCTTTCATTGTCATAGTATTCAACAGAAAATGTAATAGACAATGAAAATTGTATTTCAGCCAGTACTTGTCAAGTAGTAAAGTGAAATTAGTAGAAATGATTTTATAGGAAGGTAAGCTATTTTCAAAAATAATAAATAATGGCATATTAGTACTTGAAAATTTATGTTATGCAAATTGTTCTCCAATGATAAATTTAGTGTTTGTACTGGATATAATTAAAGTGAAACAAATATGTAATTGTAGTGTTATGTAGAATATCTGTTCCCTGACAAGGTCAGAGGCCTGGTTTAGCACTTTCTGATTATTTTATATTTTATTATTAATTCTATTGTTAACATTTATTGAATACTTATCATGCATCAGCCACTTGTTCAGGGATAAGCCTACATGATCATCTGTTAATTCTCACATAGTCATGTAAATTAGGTGCTATTAACATTATCCTGAGGCTTAGAGAGGTAACTTAGCTCAAAGTCACATTATGAGATTGTCTTAATTAATGTAGATACAATTCTTGCTCTTGGATGGAATGACTTCCGGAGATAATCGTGCCCTTGTCCTATCGTATTGGAATAAGTATATCTGTTTTTGTAGTATTGAACAGGTGCATAGATACTGAAGAGAGAGCTTAGAGGCAGGCCCATGCATATATTTCATAGATTGAAATATAATCTATGAAAAGTTGCTACCAATAGAGAAAGGTCATATGACTTTGGTAGGTTGTATGGAGAAAGAAGACTTATTATATGTTAAAAAATAAAACACCATGTAAAGAGTGGCCTAAATATGCATAAACTAAAATATGAAAGGCAAATCTTGTGAAGAGAAAAAAGTGTAGTAGACTATCTTTGTGTCTAATTCAAAAGCATAACCATAAGATAAACTAAGCCCTAGCTGGTGTGGCTCAGTGTACTGAGTGCCAGCCTACGAAGCAAAGGGTCTTTGGTTTGATTCCCAGTTAGGGCACATGCCTGGGTTGTAGGCCAGGTCCCCATTGGGTGCTCACAAGAGGCAAGCACAATTGATGTTTCTCTCCTCCTCTTCCTCTTCCCTTCCCCTCTGTCTAAAAATAAAGAAAATAAAATCTTTATATGAAATGGTAAAGAGACTTATCTAAGAAAAAGAAGATAAAAAATATGACAGTGAAAAGACAGCAAACTTACAGCTATTAAGAACCACACCTAAAACAAAAGCAAACTAAGCAAACAGCTAGAACAGGAACAGAACCACAGAAATGGAGATCATATGGAGGGTTAGCAACAGGGGAGTGGGAGGAGGAGAGAGGGGGAAAAGGTACAGAGAATAAGTAGCATAGATGGTGGGTAGAAAATAGACAGGGGGAGGGCAAGAGTAGTGTGGGAAATGTAGAAGCTAAAGAACTTATGACCCATGGACATGAACTAAAGGGGGGGAATGTGGGTGGGAGAGGGTGTGCAGGGTGGAGGGGAATGATGGGGGAGAAATGGGACAACTGTAATAGCATAATCAATAAAATATATTTAAAAATAAAAGTAAAAAAATAGACAGGGAGAGATAAAAAATGACATAGGAAACAGAGAACTCAAAGAACTTATATGTACAACCCATGGACATGAACTAAGGGTCGGGGAATGCTGGATGGTCGGGGGTACAGGGTGGAGGGGGGATAAAGGGGGGGGGAAATTGGGAAAACTGGAATAGCATAATCAATAAAAATACTTTTTTAAAAAAGATAAAATAAGATGGTATCATTTACATGAAAATGAAGGATTTCTGTTTAAGACACCATGGAGAAAGACAAGAGACAAATGACTAAAGGGAAAAGATATTTGAAATATGTAAATTCAACAAAGAACAAAAAATCAGCAGGAAAAAGTAATGATTATAAGAAAAAAAATGAGCACTATAGATATATAAAAGCAGTATACACACACACACACACACACACACACGATTCAGTTTATAGAAAAGGAATCCCCAAAACCGTTGCATACAAATCAATGCTGCAAGTCATTCGTAATGAGAAAAATAAAAATTAAGTGTTATAATGTGGTTATATACCTGATAGCTTGGCAAACTCATGAACTACTGTTAGGAATGCAGAGCACTGTAGCCATTCTGGAGAGAAATCTGGCAAGTCCAGTTTACCTCTAGGTGAAAAATCAGTAAGCATTCTTAGATCCAATTTGGATTTCACCTATTAATTTTACCTCATGAATTTTATACATACTGTGAGTAGTAATAGAGAAAGCATATTCTCCAAATTACATTAATATTGATATTGTTAGAATATTTATATTTATGCATTGTTTTGTCCAACTTGGAAATAAGAATTGTGGAAGAAAAATAAAAGGTCTCCATGTAATATGTATGTGAGGCAAAGGGCACACCCCAAAGTTGCACACCTTTAGTCTGAAAGATGTCAGCTCATCTCAGTAATGTTGGATGTGGCAATCAGTTGGCACCCATGAAGCTCCTGCTGTGCACATGGCTCTGGGATATGCAGATTTTATAGAGTATGTTGTCTCTACCAGTTCCCGAGGGTCTCTAGAAGTCTTAGTTTGGATTCTAATTCCAAATTGTCTTGTTCCTCTTAAATCTGAATTTCATATGTGAAAAGTCCTTGCATTTCCTAGAAAATCTAGTAAGTTTAATTACAGTAATAGGATTGCTATTTGTATAGTGAAATATGTTGTTCAAAATTAAAATACCTTTACTATTTGAAAAAATTTTGTTCTAACAGGGACTTCCGGCCAAGATGGAGGCGTAGGCGGACACACTATGCCTCCTCTAACAACCAAAATTAAGGACAACAAATATTTAGAAACAAGAAAACAACCAGAACTGATAGAAAATTGAACTGTACGGAAGTCCAACAACCATTCATCCAGACCGGTAAGGGGGCGGAGTCGAGGCAGGAGAAAGTGGAGTTGCGGACCTGGAATGCAAGCAGCAGCAGCTTGCAGTTCCCAGGTGCACAGGCGGCGGCTGGCGGTCCCCGGGCCCACAGGCAGCAGCTGGTGGACTCCGGGCACAGTGGGGCAACTGTGCAGACCCAGTGAGGACGCACAGGGTGACTGGCTGACCAGGTGGTCCCATATTCGAGTGCGCAGACAGTCCAGGCAGAGGGGAAGTGGTGGAAGGGACTGAATCCAGGAGAGCGGAGCAGGCGCCATTGTTCCTTCTCAGACCCAGCCCCCACATACAGCATCACAACCCAGCGACTGGGCTGCTCTACAATGGGGAGCGCCAGAGGCTCCATCTTCACTATGTAATAGCCGCGAGCAGACTAAAACCAAAACAAAACAAACAACAACAACAACAACAACAACAACAAACCCACCAAAAATGGCTCAAACCGGAAAACAAAAAAAAATCCCCAGAGCCAATTCCTCTAAGCAGTGAAGAGATAGCCAACCTATCAGATGCACAGTTCAAAGCACAGGTCATCAAAATGCTCACAGAATTGGTTGATTTTGCTCACAAATTAGATGAAAAAATGCAGGCTACAATACGTGAAATGAAGAAAGATGCATGGGGAACTGATAGAGATGGAAGGAAAACTGGGACTCAAATCAATGGAGTGGACCAGAAGGAAGAAACTAACAACCAAACAGAAAGCGAGGAAGAAACAAGAATTCAAAAAAATGAGGAGAGGCTTAGGAACCTCCAGGACATCGTTAAACGTCCCAACATCCGAATTATAAGGGTACCAGAAGGGGAAGAAGAAGAGCAACAAGTGGAAAACTTATTTTAACAAATAATAAAGGAGAACTTCCCCAATCTGGCAAAGGAAATAGACTGCCAGGATGTCCAGGAAGCTCAGAGAGTCCCAAAGAAGTTGGGCCCAAGGAGGAACACACCAAGGCACATCATCATTACATCAGCCAAGATTCAAATGAAGGAGAGAATTCTAGAAGCAGCAAGGGATAAGGGGAAAGTCACCTACAAAGGAGTTCCCATCAGACTGTCAGCTGATTTCTCAAAAGAGACCTTACAGGAAAGAAGGGGCTGGAAAGAAATATTTAAAATCTTGAAAAGCAGGGACCTACATCCAAAATTGCTCTTTTCAGCAAAGCTGTCATTTAGAATGGATGGACAGATAAAGTGCTTCTCAGATAAGGTCAAGTTGAAGGAGTTCATCATCACCAAGCCCTTGTTATATGAAATGTTAAAGGGACTTATCTAAGAAAAAGAAGATCAAAAATATGACAGTGAAAAGACAGCAAACTCACAGCTATTAAGAACCACACCTAAAACAAAAGCAAATTAAGCAAACAGCTAGAACAGGAACAGAACCACAGAAATGGAGATCATATGGAGGGTTAGCAACAGGGGCATGGGAGGAGGAGAGGGGGGAAAAGGTACAGAGAATGAGTAGCATAGATAGTGGGTAGAAAATAGACAGGGGCAGGGCAAGAATAGTATGGAAAATGTAGAAGCTAAAGAACTTATGACACATGGACATGAACTAAAGGGGGGAATGTGGGTGGGAGAGGGTGGGTAGGGTGGAGGGAAATGATGGGGGAGAAATGGGACAACTGTAATAGCATAATCAATAAAATATATTAAAAAAATTTTTGTTCTAACAATTGTTTCTTATTAAAAAAGCAAATATTCTACTTTAAAAGTATAAGGAACTTTCCATATGAATAAGATATTATTTTTGTTTGCTAATTAAAAGATTTACCATATTCAGTATTTATGAGCTCCCTCTGTGGTACATAATGCTATATATTTTTTATTAGAATCTACAAGTGCAGTTAATTTTTATTATTGTGATGTCATAGTTTTAGGGTTTTATTAAATTACCATCATTTTAAATGAACTTTAATTGCTTCTAATAGTTTTCCTTCAGTACAATAACATTTCCTGAGAAAACAAGACAAATAATTCTATTTTGATAATATTTAAAACTGGATTTCTGCTAGCATTTTACTCATGTACTATATGAATTTAAATAAACAATCAACTGTGTTAGTGCATTCATAATCTCAGAAATAAATTATTTTTTGCTAAGACCTAAACTGCTCACCAAGTGCTAAATCTCAAATCCTCATTCAACTTTAATTAGACTAATTCTGAGTAAATACTTGTGTAAATTACACAGTATGTTATTAACTTTTCCATGATTTTTAAAAAAGAAAAATAAGGCTACAAAGAGTAGGCATGGATTGAAAACAATATTTTAGTTAGAATATAATAGGTATGCACCAAAACATAAGAATGATAAATAGGAAGTACTTATTATCCTCAATTAATTATCTGAGTATCCAAAGTACTGTGGTTACAAAAGAAAATGCATGTTGTTATAACAGGAATCAGAAATACATTCACTAACAAAATCAGTACTTATAAATGTTTTCCCCTCAAATATACTGCTTCCCCACCACCCTCCACCTGCCTTTACCAACCACACCACTACTGAGTCTGCTTTTGTAGACTGCTCACAGCTAATCCAATATCTGAAGCAAACACAACACGTATCATTTGTAAGGTAAAATTGAAATCTTACCATAGATACAGGATCTCATAAAAGAAGAGAGTTCCATGAAAGTGTTATTGGAGAGCTGCTTATATTGCACAAAAACACATTGTCAGATGAGATTTTTCAGAGTTAGACCAGTTGAAGGTTGAGGATGAGAAAATCCATAAGTATGAAGAGATGGGTTCTATGCAACAAATATGATAATTTTGGTAAAATCAAATGTGAAATGATGGATCTCACATCCTTCATCATACCAAGTTTATCAGAGAAATTGTGTCAGATTTAATGCTTGATTTGTTATGTGAGTTAGAGGTGCAAATGTAAAATACATTTTATAAAACATAATATAAATTGTTTCTAAGTTGTCATTTATTTTTAAAAGTCCTAATTACTTTTTCAGTTTTAATAAAATTCTGCCCTTGCCCTTTTTTGTGTCTAAATTTTCTTGAAATGTACTTTGCTCATTATGTCTACAGGTGGAAAATGATAACTGCTTGCATATTAAAATGTTGGGTGTTGACGATTTTATTTTTACTTTGTGCTTTTATTTTCTAAATTACGTATATTGAAAGAACATTATTTAGGTAATTATTAGGATATCAATATCAGTAATTTTTAGAAATTGGTTGACATTCTTAAATAAATGAAACATTAATTTACATATTATAGGACTATGTGTAGTTTTATATATTATTTCTTTTTAAAATTATAATTTGGCTGAAATAAAGATTTAAAGCAATTTTAAATTCAAAGAATAAAACTTTCCTTTTAATTTGACAAAAGACAAATTGTCTTAATTGCAGTAGAATACAGGTGTCTGTGTAAAAGGCAAAGTAACTTATTCCTGATAAAACAATCATATAATTCCTTATTGAATATTTTATAATGTTAGATCAATACCAAAAATACACCCTAGACCTATATTTAATGTGTTTAACTAATCCCTAACATTTTGTTTTTAGTTGATATGGTTGATTGTGATAGTTGCTTACAAAGCAAATTTAAGTGAATATAGTATAAATGTTAAAAACAATAGTTGATTTTTATCAACTATTGTTTTTCTCTTTGGTGCATAGAAAATACTCAAAGATACATATATATAAATGTCTAATTTGTGTAAGGCAGTAGAAGTAATGGAAAGTTACAGTTACTTGTGTAAAAACATACAGTTCTGGCATAGAAAGATGACCTTATTTTATCTTTTCTTCAGCATTGTACTGTTCAATAAGTTACTTTTCTACACCAATATTAAAATCCTTAAATGTCCATTCAACTGTTTTTATAGATTTAATACAACCATTCTAATACTTCTATTTTAATTAAATTCTAGAGAAATTTATTACATTACAATAAATAGTAATCACAGAATTTGTTTTCAGAAGTTTCTCCTTATCCCATTTTACCTCAAATATAAAGACAAAAATTGATTATTGAGTAAAATTCTGTATTTCTCCTTATACAATTTTTCTTCTTGAAAACTACTATCATTAATGGAAACTTAAGAATGAAATAGATAAAAGATAAATAGGTTAAAACTAAATGTACAATACATGTACATTAAAAGCTGTGGTGAATAAGGGTGTACTGTCTTGGGTTAAAATACTATCTTGGTTAGATTAAAGTAAATAGTCCGACTGATTCTCTTCAGAACCTCTTCACTAATTTGGATATCTGTGGCAAACCCCTATTTCAGAAATGGAAATTTTGTTCTGTACCATTCTTTGTGAAAGGACTTCGTGTGTCTCCACTAGTTCTTTTTCGATTAAAAGCATCTAAACTGCATTAGAAAAAATATAATAAACAAACATATTTATGTATATTATTATTATGTGCTATATATGTTCCAAAGTATGAATTGAATGACATAGTATTTTATATAGCTCTTCATACTCTTCATGTTAAGGTACATCATAGTGCTGGTGGTGTGTGTGTGTGTGTGTGTGTGTGTGTGTGTGTGTGTTTTGAAACACAAAAAAACAGTTTCAGGCATTTGTTTCTAAATTAGATTTTTGAAAACTGAGGTCATGTCTAACGTGCATGGCCATTAAAATCCCAATCCATCAACAATATATTCTATAAGATTTAAGTCTTGGGCAGAAGTTCTTTTATTTACTTTTGGTTTTATTTTAACATAGCTATGTTGATTTGGGGTGCTTTCCCAAAATCCTACCATATATAATTCAAAAAATGCAGAGGCTAGCATAAAACATATAACAAGGTATGCTATATTATTTTATAAAACCAAATAGAACCATGGTAATTCTTAAAAATTAATATTAATTTCTTAAATCTCTTTAATCTCAAGTAATGAAATATTTTACACATGTAGAAAACTATACAAACATAATAGCCACTCATTTACACATCAGATAAACAATAATTAAAAATTTCCATGTTTGTGTTACATTCTCTTTTTAAATAGAAACAAACATTTCTAGGTATTTCCATAGCTCTGCACTTACCCTTTTTTCTATCCCTCACTTTCCCAGAGAAAACTAGCATCCTGAAGTGGATGTAAATTATTCCTATGTATATTTTCACATTTTTACTACATACGTATGGTTTGCTTATCTCATCTGTACAATTAAAGTGTTATACTTAAGAAATTGATATATCATTATTATTAGTTTTTAAATTTTTAATTAGAACCCACTGAATAGCAATAGTATTAAAACCGACCAGGCTACTGCCAAGGCTTAAATCTTTAAAATTGATTTTTGGGGGAATAAAAAGCCTTTATATAACAGTTATTATGAAATGTTCCATTTTTTTCATGACCTTTGTTTCCTACTTGTGTAATCCTTTATACAGAACTTCATTAGCCTGGGCCTGCAGAGAAGCACTAAAAGCTGTGTAAGTAACCACGGGTTAATTGGATAACTGTGGCAATTTGAAGGTTTATACATGCTGACTTTGCAACTATTAATAATACATGAGGCTTACTACAGATAACCCCTACCTTAGTATGGGAAGCAACTGAGAATACAGGCCGCATTCCCTGGATTTGATACTTGTGGGAAGTCAAAAAATTTGCTTTTCATCTGTCTATGACCCAGTCTGCTCATCTACAAAATGGAGATAACAAACCTGCCAAGTTGTTATGAGGATTATATGAAACAGTGTCGAGTAAACAGTGCTAAGTGCCCACCAGACATGTTATCACAGTGAATGTAAACTGTATACATTTTACACTTTCAGAAATAATAAAGTTATTAGCTCACTGACAGACTTGGAAGCCCAAAGGGTAAACAATTTTCATTTCCATGTTGCCCATTGATATTCCATTTCTTGATTAAGTGAGACAACAGCTTCTTTGATGAACTTCTTGAGCTGATTGATCCTAGGATTATATTTGGAGGCCTAGCTTCTCTTCTTCCAGTGATTTTATAAGCACCTCATTGCCTGTATTAAATCCCTTTCTTATTAAAATAGCTATAGACTTATTTCTGATTTCTTCAACTCCAAATTCCTCCAGATCCTTTACCAGGTTTTGAAAACAGAGGCACTCCATGCAGTAGACACTCGTCAGCCATAGGACCTCCGGGATGAGAATCCAGAATTTGCTAATTTGCTTGCTGGATTGAAAGTGAGTGAGACCTGAATAAAATTTGAAAAGGAGACCCTGGCTATTTGTAGTATAAAGTGACGAAACAGTGCCATGATGTATCACCTGTGGTCACCTATAATGGAGTGCCAATTGAGGAAAAGTTTGGTGGTCTGAACAGTTCCCGCAGTAGGTTATTATGACATTAATAAAGAACACTAGGACCACGTGGGTGGGCCGCCTGCCCCACATCATTTAGAGAATTGATATACCCAGCAGTTTACATTCTTGGCTGCAGGCACAATGAGGAGCACCGAGACCTCTTTCGACTTACAGCCTCAGGGCTATTGCAGTTGAACACATGACTCGACAGTGCTGGGTTGGGGCCTCTTATGTGAAAATTTAGAGCATTGACTGGGGAACGTGCAGGAACCTGGAAACTGGAATGGAATATGTGGATGGGTTCAGATCAACCTGAACTCTCCATCCCCCAAATTCCACTAATCTTCCTTTGCCAAAAGGTAGAGTTCTTTCTTCCCATCAGGTGAGGCTAGAACTGCCTCACTTGGAAAACTTGAGGAGTTATCTTGTTAAAGGACACCCATTTACCTCACCCACTCTTTCACTCCTAATCACCTCCAGAGCAAAGATCACAAATTCATATTCCAAAATGTCACAACTGCAATACCCAAACCAGCAAGACAAGGCTTAATAGATTTTGCTAATTTATATAAACAGAAACCTGGAGAGTATCTATGAGCTATGGCTCTAATGTGCTAGACCAGAAAAGAACAAAAGTGATTTAAAGTGGCTGCATTTACTGTGATTGGATTTAACAGAGTTTCTGGAATCTAAGCGCTAGTTTGAGCAGCTGGAAGTAAATGGTTCTAGCTGTGTGCTTGGTATTGACTAAAACAGACTCAAATTACATTTCAGTAAAGAAAGTTTAGATGCCAGAAATTCTCTGGCATAATGGAGAGGGAGGAATTCATGTGGCTCTCAAACGTTTGACATGGGAGTGGTACACAATCTATGTTCTTCAAGTGTAAAACAGTACAAAAAATATGGTGTCTCAATACTTTTTATATTGATTGCATATTGAAATATCTTGTCTATATCATTTTGAACAAAATATAATTTCAGAAATAATTTTACATATTTCTTTTTACTGTTTTTTAAAATATGGCTTCTAGAAAATTTGAAAGTAAACATGTGGCTTGCATTTGGGGCATACATTTCTATTTCTATTAGGCACTGATGACTTAGAGGAATTCAAAAGTTTGAGTGGATTTATCATTTGTGACACACTTAGTCATGCTCCAACTTTATCTCCTGAAAGGACTCAGAGGTCAGTCCTTTCAACAAGGCATTTGATAAGGCACTCAAAAGAGGAGCTCTGTCATCCTTAAACAGCAATTTAGTGTTTGTTCTCTGTAGGCTAGGAATGCAGTTAGAAAGAGCTGCAATTGTAATTAGCTGCTAATTTCAACACGAACAACAGAGTCATGGAAAAGCCAATAGTTTGCATGACCTCTCGTTAAAATAGCTAGACTTATTTCTGATTTCTTCAACTGCAACTTCTTTCAAAACCTTTATCAGGCTTTGGAAACAGAGGCACTCAGCCACAGGATGTCCTTGACTGCTGTTTGACCTACATTTTTCATTGATTTGTCCGCTTGTTGGGTATCTTTGGATAATGAAGGAAACACCACATTTGGAAGAGCTAGTTCTTCCTGTTTCCCAACTACCCATAATGCTATTTCTTTTGAGTGCGACTGTTAGCGAGAGAAGGCTGAGAGAAGGCTGCTCTACTTTATTAGCTTGCAATGCCAAGAAGCTCTATTGTTTGTGTCACATGACAGGAAAAATCTCGATTGTGCAACAATGGGACTTGGTATGGAGCTTCTGGCAAGTTCTGATAGAATCACAGCATAGATTAACTAGGGCTTCAGAAAAAAGCAAAGACCTCTTTGGGATAAAGCTAATCACCTTTTGAAGTTCTAGTTTCTATCTTGCAACTCTGATCTAGGAGCGATTGAACTTCTGATCAAGGGAAACTGAATTCCTCCCCAAATCATGCAACCATCATCAACTGGGAGATGCTTGACATAAAGTTGGGTCTGCTGAGCAGTATACCATCATCAGTGGAATTAACATGGGCAAAGTAATATAATATTAAACTTAAGCAAGCACTCAAAGCAGAAAAATGCTGCATGTGCAGGTAGCTCCTATTCATGAAGTATCTATTCCTGGTACATTGCCACCTCTCCCTCAGTATGTATATACATACGGTCACCTGGGGTGTTTCTTACAATTAGTCAACAGGGGAAAAACTAAATCTGATATACATTTGGTTTTCTGCATGATACATTCGTGTTGTTTGGAAGTGGACTTCTGCTCCATTATAGCCCATGCAAGAATCCCAAGAAGGGCAGTAGGGAAAATAATTCCTTATTGAGGGAAAAACTTTTAATGGTACAAGTGGTTGTCCATTTTATCTGGAAGGACAGATAGAGGTATGGACCTAGATTGATGCAGGGACACTAGCTAAAAGGTTGTATAAATTTTGGGGGTCTTAGAAGGGAAATTTTTTGGAGTATCCATAACAAAAAAAATCTGGGCAAGAGGGGTATGAGATGGACCCTTTGAAATGAATTCAGAATTGAGGATATCAGTGTCCTGATTGAACATTCACAAATAAATGTGTTACACAGAAGGATTTTAAGAAGCAGGTGGTAATGTTGACCTAGATGTCATTGTTCATCTCCCTCCACTCTCCCACAGTTTGTACAGTTAGCTCATGAATAATGTGTGCAGGTAGTAGGGAGGGAATTATTTATGGCTTAAAGATCTAGTGTTACTCTAAACAAAACTGAATGGCCACCAATATGCTAAGAGCCCAGATGACCCTTGGCACAGAATAGTGCTGAACCACTGATATGTCATAGCATTGGTCCATCCAGCCAACTTGGTGGTAGTCTAATTATATTGAACTTCTTTCTTCATGGGGGTGGGATAATTGATATGCCCTCACTATCAAACACTGCATAAAATGGTAACAATTTCCCTTGATATTAGATTTTCTTTTGCTTTAGTAACATTAATATAGCTCTAAATGCATGTCTTGGCTCAGCCTGACATGCCCAGCATATATGTGACTATATCAACCTAGTAAATATATATGTGAGGATAACACTTTAATCTTAAGGTTGGAAATATGATATCTTATTTTCAGAAAAATCAGGGGAAAGTCCTTGAGAAAACTAGAACTTGCTACAGCAGGAGAAACAGTAATACATGTACAAGAATGAAATCATGTCAGTAGTTAAAGAATAAACTAGGTGTTTACTAGATTTAACAACACCTATATCTGTAAATGCTGGGATATTTGGTCATATTCTAAACATGCATCTTTGTAACATCTTTAACGTCAAGAAGTGAATGAGAGCCATGACTTACATTTTAATCTAATTTTGATATGTGTATTACTATTAGTCTATCTGGTTTCATGATCTTTAGAACCTAACTTTGCTAAAATAAAATACCTGATGGATATTTAAACAGGGTAATAACTTAGTGTCATCCATGGATCTAACAAAGTATATCATGTCATAAAGTAAATAGAAGTGACTGGTTATTAAAAAAAACATGGAGAATGTTTGGCATAGAACCACAGAAGGGATCTGAAGCAGTGCAGGAATGAGACTATAGCTGTGGAATAAAAGTTGAGCGTCATGCTGTTGATAGGTACTGCTTAGAAGGCTTTGAGCACAGGGAAAGTCTTTCTGGGTTAGTAGGGACTCACCTGCAAAACCAGGCCTCTACAGACAAGGTGGAAGATATTTAAGTTAAAGTAATAACTGTCTTGCATAAATTGGTGGGAAAATGAAGATTCTCACTGAATTATCCAGATAATTAGGGAGTTGCTTTACAGAATCTGTTACAACACAAGGATTATTTATTTCTTAAAATTTCATTTATAAACTTTTAACCTGATTCTTTATATATAGGTGTTCTGTCTTAAGGATGTCAGCATACCTAAAGAATGCCTGCCTACTTTGTTTCTGAGTGTGTCTACTTATTTACGCACCTCTACGATTTGTTGTTTTTCAATACATTTTAAAAGTCAAAAGCATCCTTCAAAAATTCAAATCAAAAGTATTCTTGAAAAGTACTTTCTCCACTTGAACTTCTACTTGAAGAAAGCAAAATTAAATGTTATATCTCTATAAAAATCAAAGTTTTGCCTAATATAAGCTCAGATGCTGTGTTCTTTCTTCCCCTATTATGAAAAATCACAATATTTAGCTGCAGTTTTCCACATTAAAAATATTACCAAATTCTAAGTATAATAGTCAATGCCTTTGGGGAATAATTTAAATCTCCAAAGTATTTATGAAAAACTCTACAAATAAGATAGTGTTAATAATGTAAGGACAATACAAAATTAACTTAATTTTTTAAATAATCGAGATAAACTGCTTTAAACTATCCTTCACAGAATCCCATTGTTGAGGTCAACATTTTAATGCCCTAATCCAGTTGAAGCTTCCTTGTTCCATGTCCCTTAAACTTCAGGAAGACAGAGTTAGGCATGTCTTCACCCTATTGTCAATTATTACGAAAATGAAACTTTTCATTTTCTCTATTCAAGGAGAAACACTTTTGGAGTATTACACATACATTTAATCCATTATCCCACTCTTCTGTGGCATGTGCTCCCTTTCATATTTTCAGAGAATTGGTAGAATTGCCTAATAACTGAAGTCATTCAAAAGAAAAACAAATTTTACAACCTTAAAACTCTGATAAAAATGCACCTCTTTCTGTTAACTGTTGATGATGAACCCAATTGGTTAAATCAATATGAGGTTATGATTTTATTCCCAGTATATTAAGTTTTCACTTTAGAGGGTTTATTAATTTTCTACTAAGCACAGACTAATGCTGCACAAACCAGAAAAGAGGAAGTCAGTGAGGGGCCACCTGATATGGTGATCCAAAGAGGAGCCATGCATGATATTGATTCCAACAGAGTTTAGATCTTTTATACCTCTGTATACCTGGAGCAATACTTCCCCCGGAGTAGGCACTTGGTATGTAAATTTTAAGTAAATGAACAAATAATTATCCAGATACTTCATGGAGAGTAGAATAGATATATTCTATATACTTAAATTAGTGTGTTATTTTTCTAGAGCCAAATATAAAGTACTTAAAAATATATGTAACCACTGAAGTGTTAGTTTTATTTTGTGCTTCAGTTTTATGTTCCTATACTTTCTCATTTCCTAGAAATTCTGTGAAATATTTTAAGTTAAGAAATGCACTAAAAATGCAGAAGCGAGCCCTGACTGATGTGGCTCAGTGGGTTGGGTGTCGTCCCACAAACCTAAATGTTCCTGGTTCAATTCCGGGTCAGGGCACATGTCTGGGTTGTGTGCCAGGTCCCTGGTTGAGGACACGCTTCTCTTGCATGTTGATGTTTCTCTCCCGTTCTTTCTCCCTCCCTTCCCTTCTCTCTATAAATAAATTAAAAATAAATAATTAAATATTTAGAGAATGTAGAAGTGAAGGCTTGAAAATAGAAACTGTAATGACATTCATTAGCTCAACACACTAAAAGGTACAAGGTTTTGCCCTCTTTTACAAAAAAAATATTGTTTTTTAAAAGCACCAATCAAAAGCAAAAAATGCACTAGACATGAATTTAGGAAATGCAGTTCTATTTATTTTGACTGCCAAATATCTGTACTATCTTAGTTAAATCATTATAGCTTTAAGATTCTGGGTTTTGTCACCTGTAAATACATGAATTTTATGTGGTTTTCTAATACCATCTATCTATTAGGAACTGCAGATGAATAACAGAAAAAGCAGTTGCCTAACATAAAAAATTTCAATTTATGGAAGTTCTTTGGGCAACAGAGAATTTTTTAAGAGCTCAGAAATATAACATCTGATAAACAAATATAAAATTTTTTTAAAATCATTGGTAGATAGAAATTGGAAAATATAGGAGACTTAATGAATCAATTTAAGAGATCCTCTGACTAAAAACAATTCTAAAGAAGAACATAGAAAAGAGATGGTACATTATATTTAAAAAGTGACCAACAGATATGTAAAAAGATGCTCAACTTCACTAGCTATTAGGGAAATGCAAATCAAAACTACAAGGAGATACAACTTCACACCTGTTAGAATGGCTGCTGTCAAGAAAACAAGTGATAAGTGTTGGAGAGGCTGGAGAGAAAAAGGAACCCTCATTCATCACTGGTGGAAATGTAAACTGGTTCAGCCACCATGAAAACAGTATAGTGGTTCCTCAAAAAATTGAGAGTAGAGTTACCGTGTGACCTAGGAACCCCTCTTCTGGGTATCTATGCACAAAAAAAAAAAAAAAAAATGAAACCATTTATTTGCAAAGATATATGCACCCCTATTATTCATTGTAGCATTAATTACAATGGCCAAGACATGGAAAGTATGATTTGATAAAGGATTGGACAAAGAAGATGTGGTACATATATACAATGGAACACTACTCAGCCACAAGAAAAGACAAAAATAGTGCCATTTGTAACAACATGGATGGATCATGAGAACATCATGCTAAGTGAAAAAAGACAGAAAAAATCAAGAACCATATGATTTCATTCTTATGTGGGATATAAAACTAAAAACAACAAATAAACAGAGAAACAGACAAACAATAACTCAGACAACATCACTTAGATACCACGGTGTCATGGTCACGAGAGGGAAATGTGTGGGGAGGCAATAAAGGAGTAAAGAGGGTCAAATATACGATGATGGGAGATTTGACTTTGGGAATATAATGCATATACAAATGCTATGATACAATGCTATGATACAAGTGATGTATCATGGAACTACACACTTGAAACCTATATAATTTCATTAACCAAAGTCACCCCAATAAACTTAATTAAAAATAAAATTTTCCAAAATGGAAATAAATGATTCATCAATCTTAAATGTCTATCTTGTACCCAGAATAATGAAGGAAAACAGACAACAACCAAAGATGGACAACACACCACAAAGCACATCATAGTAACTCTGTTTCTGATGTTTTAAAAGTGGTATTATGAAGTGCTTTCTATAGATTGGGCTTCTCTTACCAAGAGAATAAACCAGGAAAAAGGAAACAATGAGATCTAGGAAACACAGGATCTAAAAGAGGTGATGGAAAAAAGTCCCAGGTCTGGAGAGAAACCATTAAGTTTGGGACATAAACATGAAGAGTTTAATGAGAGAGATGTATGTAATATTAGATATAATTAAGTATTTAGGATGTTAAAAATGCAATTAACTCCAGAAACTAAACACTCTTGTATAAAGAAGGAAATGCTATTGTACTACAGTGCTTGGCTCGGCAGTAGACTCACCTAGAAAAACTTGCTGAGTAATATCAATATAAACTCTGCCTGCTAGTTTCACTAAGAATGTGATGGTGAAAAAATGGAAAAAATATTTATTAGACAATGATTAAAACTGACAAATCAAGAACTATTTTTGTTGCATTTGATTTAAAAATATAAAAGAAATTACTAGAAGGAGCACCTAAAGAGAAAAAGGAAAAATAAGTTGTTTAAAGGAAATGGTTCAAGAAAAGGGAAGTGAAATAGGAAGCTTCTTGTTTTGGTTTAAAGCTTTTGGCCTATTTGATTTAAAAAAATATGCACATTAGTTATTGAGATAATAACAAATCTTGGGTGAGAATAGGCAGATATTTATAATTTTGGTGACTAGATCTGTGTAAAAGAAATATGGTTAACCTTTTTAATTTTTTAATTCGTGATCAAATGTAGGTTATAGTTACAATCCCATTAAAATTAAAAACTGTGAGCTTATAAAATGTATAATTAACTTTGAACTATTTTTCCTTTACAATGTTTGAAAAAGACATTAGGCACTGTCACCATTAATAATAGCACCTTCTGAGTGTGTTGTTATAAGTATTCAATGAGTTACTGCATGTAAACTGTTTGAAAAAACTGCATTGCATACATAACGTGTAACGAATGCTAGATATTAGTATCAATACATAATTTAAAAGTACACATGCCAGAGTCAAGTTTCTGTTTTAATTGTGAAGCTATTCAATTAAGAATGTAGAGTGACAGAAGAATCAATGTTGTTACCAATGAACGATTACCTGTTGAGATTTTAAAACATAAGGCAAACAAGGTTGGGGTTGCTATCTGTGTGTGCCTATGGACAAACATACGATTTTGTCCAGAATATTTGTTTTGTAAGAGTGCATATATTTTATTTCCTTTCAAACAAAATCACACTCAGACTACTTGGAGGTAGTATTGATGGCTTAAAGACTCCATGATCCTCATTTAAAATTACTCTGGGATTTCTAGATCAGATTTTTTACTTGAATTAACACTGATGTCACTGACAGATTTTTGTTCTGAAGATGTTTAAATTTGCTTTCAGCTTTTTTGCTAATATGCCATTGTATAAAAAGCTAACCCTTAAAACAGAACTATGAACATGGGACATGTTTTTTTTACAGAAATGGAGACTAAGGATATATTTAGACATAAAACATCAAATTTACAGACTCTTTTGGTACTCAGAAAAAGAAATAAAGCTAATTTATTTTACAATTGATAATTACTATTTTTTAAAAAGATTAAGAATGTTACTAAGTTATTATTAGCTCCCACTTATTTGCTGAATTTTAATATATCAACAGATTTCTCTTTAAATTTTGTGTTACTACATAAAGTGTGCATGGGTTATATATGCATTTCAGATATTTACATATTCTTAGATAAGTTACTTAATTTTTTCATATTTGTAAAATACAATATTCACTTTCGGAAGTAAATAAACAAGGTACCCTTTTCAGAAACTCTTTTCAAAAACATTGTTATTACATATTCACCCTCTTTGGGATGTGTGTCTGACCTCACAAAGGGCTGATTTAAAATCCCATCTTATTTGTTCTTGCAACAAAGACTATATACTGTGAACTAGTAAATGATCCCCAATATTTATGACACACTTGGTTAAACAGGAAATGGGCTTCTTCTCTAAATAATGCACAAGTCTACTTCAATAACACACCACAGTGCCACCTTAGAAATTGCTCTGCATACATTGATCAGTAGGAGAGGGATCAAAATGTTTGCAAACTTAACATGGCTTCATAGTATTATAGCTGGAGATAGTAAGAAGAAAGGAATCAAAATATGCTTCTACCCTCAACTCCAGAGTACGCTTCCCCCCCATTTTGAGCCTATCAATTAAATCACTTACTTAGTTTAGATAAGTAGCATTACGGTGTAAGAAGCAAGTACTATTAATAAGAGATTATCATTTGTTGGTTATATCATTAATAAACAATAAATTCATGTGTATGCTATGAACCGATTGATTCTAGTTTGATGTATCAATCTGAGAGTGATGGTCCCAAATGGTGTGAGTTTCAGAGCAGATGTTGTAGTGACAAATCAGCTTGCAATGAAAATTATACCCATTGGAGTGACCAAAAAAGAGAGCATTAGAGATGTGTGACTGTGAATTCTAGTGAACTGGTGACCTTCCTCTGGGATTGTGTCATGTTTCCTAAATTATGTTTTCCAGAATTATAGATTCCTTTAGGAAGCTTTACTTGTTTAGATCTATGTGAATATTAGGTGGAGAAAGAAAAGTATCACATGCCAGTTCAGTAAAATGAAGCAACATGTACTGAAAAATGTACACCCAGTATCTACCATTTGCACAGTTATTTTGAGATGGTGTGTAAAATATGATTATCTCCACTTCAGAGCTGATCGAGATCTTCCTTTATAATTTATAATTGTTATCAAGCAGAAAAAAAAACACAGTTTAAATTTTCTTATTACTTTCAATGGAGTTTTTAATGAGCAAAGAAATGGTCAATGTGCAAATGAAAGAGACACAAAAGGTATATTTAATTCATACAGTAAAAGAAAGGTTCCTGAATAATCAAGAATTTACTGAAACAAAATAGAATAAATTTCCTTAGGTACTACGGTTATAGTCCCAGGAAAAAGATTGTTCAGAAGATTGTTTTCTAGTAACTTTGCATTAAATGTGCTTCTTTAATTAGTTTCCTTGTAGAATATAAAGATAATTTTATCAGTTTATTACCTTGTCTTAATTCATCTAATGATGTGTTTAATAGCAGAAATATAACTACTAATTAACCTGAGGGAGAAAAATAAATAAGAATGAAAACATCAAAAATGGTACATTTAGTCTTAAACGTATTTTTTTAAGATCTCTTAATTCAATGCTCCAGCATGATTTATGTGTTGGGTATATGTAATTTTCAGGAAATCCATAAAAGACAAAGGGCAAATGCTATTAGTGTATCTAAACAATGAGGTTGTTTAGATTGTGTGAGCACTAGGAATAGAACTAGTATGCACTGGTGATGGAGGATACCCCGGAGAAAGAACACGACCTTGGATTCCTCCTTTCCCAAATATGAACTCCCTTGGTATTTACTGTATTAAGAAATGGCATTTACAACTCTGGTTCTAGCTAAGTTTCTGGAAAAGTATCACACCAACTTCTTCACCATCTCACCCTGAATGGGCTTTTAAAGACAGTTCTTAGATTGAAACATAGGAATATAATTAGAATTAGATATTTATAATACTAAAATAAATGTAATAAATGTTAACATTACTCATAAAGGTGTTATTAATTTTAGTACTTATTCCAAATATTTAAAAAACCAATTATATAGACTAGGGATAATATTGGAGAAACCTGCATCTATGAAGATAGTGAGAATGTTTCTAAAGTACTAGTTTATTCATTTATGCCAAAGCGAACTATTCTCTTTTTAACAGTCATCTGTAAGATATAGAAGAGTTCTCCATTATCTCATTTCAGTTACCCCAACACACACACACACACACACACACACACACACACACACAGCCCACAACCTGGAAAAGTTTGTAGAAAACTGTGCTAATAAGAACTAATGAAAAGAACATAATAAAGATCTGCTATTACTACAAGACCACTATCACATCATTGTTTAACAGGTTATGTGATGTATTTTTTTTTTTACTTTTATCTGAAGTTTTAGTCAAATTGTTTCTGAGTTAGATGTGTAACTTATGCAATTATATTTATAACTATACTTACAAATTCTGCATGAAACTTTTACATATTTATAGAGTAATCAGTTTCAGACATTCACAATATGAATTATTTCCAACACATCCAATTAGTT
The DNA here is from genome assembly GCA_039655065.1 of Glossophaga mutica. Classification (NCBI taxonomy): domain Eukaryota; kingdom Metazoa; phylum Chordata; class Mammalia; order Chiroptera; family Phyllostomidae; genus Glossophaga; species Glossophaga mutica. The sequence continues at coordinate 157,501,922 of CM077304.1, read as the reverse complement.
AATTTGCTAATTTCCTGCTGGTGTAAACATGTATCTATGTAAGAAGTAGCTTGTAGATGAGGTGACAATAGCCATGCAAACACATCCTGAGATAGAAGTTGGTAATTATGATTTGCATCACTCTTGTTAAGAGTTTTATTTTTTGTTGTTTATAAGATTATGAGCATAACTCCTCCATATGCAAACAACCCAATTATTTGCATGTAGTCTTTTATTTCTTTCAATACCAATTTACTCAAATATTAAATCTCTAAGAAAATATTATCCTTCTAAACATATATTCTATATCAAAGTTTCAGACTGATGAGCATTTGTTAATATGAAAAATAGACAACACAGATGTATGCAGTTTTCACATCAATTTCTTTTCCCCAAAATGTGTTCTTTAGCAAAATGAACTCCCAGTTAAAGAATGAAGTCTGGAAAACGAGGGCAAGAAGTTCTTCGGCTGTTAGCGGGAAGCAGGGATGATTAGATAATTTTACACAGGTGGTTGATGACTGATGGAGGTGGAGGCATTGTAGGAGGGATGGGCAGCTAGTATTTGGGAAAGAAACACTCTACCTGTATAGCCCAGCGAATTGTCATCGTTATCAGAGGTGGGGTTTGGCGTCCCGTTGTCGATCCCCTTCTCTAGGTCTTCAGGGTCTGTCGGAAACAACACCAGAGCTGCTGATGGGGTCACAGTAGTAACAGTAGTTGCCATTTCGAACACAGCATGTTCAGACACAAGTAAATCCACATGTGACAGAAACACACACAAGGACAGCACACAGCACACGTCCTCCTTGCCCCTCCTACGGCACACTAAGCTGTGCGAAGGTCTCAGCATCATGACTCACAGTCTCTACTTCTCCCTAATTTCCCTAATTCTCTGCTCTGCTTGCACCTTTGCTGCACTTCAAAGCTGGGGAAGGGCTCTGACTGCCCTCTGCGAGGCCGCCAGCCTGGAGTGAGGGAGCATATGGAAGAGGGAGAGGGCAGGGTGGCTGAATGCTAGCATTGCTAATTTTCCACCTTATTGTTAATCAAAGCTATTGACTGTGATCACTCCCCATCATCGCTTCATCTCCTGCCAATTACAGGCTCAAGGGACTGTACCTCAAATGGGTGGGGGAGGCTATGGGGAAAATAGGGTCTTGTCAAATAAGAGGGTGGATGATAAAATAAAATGTCATACTTTTTCTGAGCAACAGTGAAGACAGTGGTACAGCATCATACCTTTCAGAAGGCAACATTTGTCATCTTAAAGGATTGAGATACATTTACTGAAAAGCATGCATGAGTAAAATGACACTTTGCACATTCTGGCTTGAATATTTAAAAACATTCCAAGTGCTTGAGATTCTACATTGCAGTCATCCAGATAAATATTTTCGTCCACCTATCCTGATTTTTCTTGGGTAAAGAATTGCTTTTTCATGTTTTTCAAATTGCTCATTCATTTTCCTATGCAGAATTTTAGAGATAAGGCTGAGCATAGCGACACTTGAATTCCAATATCCAGAAGCTGAGCAGCAGTACAAATGTGTGTGTGTGTATATATGTATATGTGTGTGTGTGTGTGTGTGTGTGTGTGTGTGTGTGTGTGTAGAGAGAGAGAGAGAGAGAAGGAAGCCTGGCACACCACTGCTGATTTCACTTATGCTCCATCACTCTAGGCATCATATCTACCTGTGTTAGATAAATATGAGGACAGTCTCCAGCCCCACTGCTGATAAGCACAGACACAATAAAACCCACATGTACCTCCTAAATCGAATACTGTGGAGTCATAGGTCATTCAAGTTGTGATGTTCTGCAGGCTGCTTATCACCTTAAGCAGCATCTGCAGAGGATTCCTCAGTGAAGCAATGAAGAATCACAGCTGTTTGTTTACTCAAGTAAGAAAGTATGTGACTTACAAGGGAGGTAGCAAGTGCCCGCAGGTAATGCTCTTCAGAAACATCATGGGGGTCATTAGTTTTGTGTCCCTGCCAGTTTTTTTTTTTTTTTAGCTAAGTCAACACATTTTGCCTTAGACAAAGTTATTCAAATTGCTTTTAGAAATGATTTACAGCTGCTTTACTAATTTTTAGAGGATAAATGTCTAACATGAGTCTGCTTTGTGGGGTTTTTGTATGTAACATATTTCTTCACTCCATCTCCCTGCCTGCCCTCCTTCCCCGACCATGTGTCTGTCATATAATTAACCTGATGTGGCTAAAATGGAGAAGAAAAAAGTAAAACATTCAAATCTGTGCAGACCAAAGGGGGAAAGTGCTCATTATTGCCTTACTCATCCTTGCCTTGCCAGAGATAAATGTTGTCATTTTGTCCTTAAAATTGACTCTGAAAGTGGTACAAGAGAAAAATGCTCCACTTTCTACCCCTCCTGCCTGTTACCTTATTTGTATGCACACACTGTTTAGGTCAGACTTTTAATCACATCAATAAGAAAGAACGGGGAAATGGGCATTTCTGTGTATTTTGAGGCAGTATCAGCACCGCGTTCTGCCACAAACCCAGTAACCTTATTCATGCAGACTCACTGACGGAAAGTGCATGATGGAGGAAAATAAACGGAAGGTGCTGGTTCAAATATACCAAAGATCTTTGAAGGAGGCCTTTCCTGCTTAGCCACGATCTTTTTTTAAAAGCACACAGTATGTTTAGGGTTACCTTAATTTTAAACTATTTTTTCTTAGCAACAAATGTACCTCTTGAAGGGAAATATTACTTTTAATTTATGATGGAATGGTTTATTTAATATGGATGCACACATTTCTAATCACTCTTAAAAAACAATAAAAATCCATCCACATTCACAATATGAACTACATCAGTTTGTCTCTATGATGTCATAAGACTTTGTGATAAGGCTTGTGCCTGCTTTGTTACTGAACCCAGTAACAAACTGAGAATGAGCATATTATTACAAAAGCAATGGAGTTGAAAAAGGCAAGCTCACTGTCCTTTGAAATGAGATACCTAAATCTGTTTAAAGTAAATTTTTCAGCTATGTCTCACATCCTATGTCGTTCTAAATTTGCTTTCCTGTTTTTACCCATCAGCCTTCTGGCCCCTTCTTAGTCTCAGGAAAGGAATGGATAGACTTTGCCTTAATCAGTGAATCTTACCATATGTATACAGCACATTCAATGTATCTCTTAAAGCTTGGACCTACAGGAAACAAAAGGTCCTATTTTTACTAACTTCACTTATTTTTTTCTTCCCCCTCCTTCCTCTTAAAAATGATTATAACAGGAAATAGTCACTTGACTCTTTGCAAGTGAGCTGGAGGACCAATTCAAAGAGAGTCCAAAAGATATTTATTTAAAGTTTTCATCAAATAGTATTGATTATGAGAGCCATGGAATGGAGCATAATGAGGCAAGAGGTTATTCAGTGCTTATAATATGTGAAGGAGGTCTTCTTGTGTTTTGAGTCTAAACAGACTTGGCCAGCCTTGGGGGTCGCCCAGGTCTGAACTGGAGTAGGCGTGGCTGTAATGGATAAAAGCCACCATCCTATCTAGAAATGCACTGGCGCTAGGGATTCTGAATTCTATGTGCCTCTTGCCCCCTTTAGACTGTAAATTCCTGCGGGTCAGGTGCTCTGCTTCATGTTGGTACGTCCACCACCTTATACTGGGTCTACAGCATTGTACAGTCTTAAATGGATCGTTTTCCCTTTTCCTTTATGAAAATAAATACATTAATGACCAGTTGGTGACCAAAAATGCAGATTTCACATGACAGGTCTCAATATGAAACAATTTGAAAATACAATTGCATTTGTATTATAATCAGAAAAAATACTTGACATAAATTAACTCAAATGCTGTTGTACTCTCTGTATCCATATAAGCATAGAAAACATTCTTTTTCAATATAAAAATAAGTCTTTAATCATTAAATCATGAACATTCAGGTTTCCAAATATGTCAGCTGGACCCTCACAATGACCTTCCATCAGGCACGGAGAGTCCTCGGAATTAGTGGTTGTTTGGCTTTCGCTGCCTCTTAAGGCAACCAATTTCAATTTTATACTTGTCCTCTCTTTTATGTTAGTTTCTTTTTTTAAACAACAAAACTCTTCCTTAGGTTATAATTTGAATTCTAATCTGTTGGACTACACAGAACTGATATCTCATCTCTCAAAGCCTTTTCCCTCTCAACACTCTTTAAATGCTTGTGTTTCATAGGGCTTCAGACTTCTTCCTTCTCTTGTTCAGCCTGTAGATATCTTCTTTGAGGCTCCTGACTTCAACTATTTTAAATAAAATGATGCAACTTTCACATATCTTGGTTAGATGATCCAGCACCAACAACATCTCTTCACTGCTTATTCAACTTCATGTGCGAAGCATCCAACTCATCATTTTCTCTTCAACCTACTCTTTTTCTATAGTCCCTGTCTATGCTAAGAAAATCTTTGCCTTGTTATATTTTTAATATTTTTATAATTCAGTGAAATATTTCTATCTGGGGTTAAAGCTGAATTCTGGCCTATAGACTTACTGTTTATAATAGATGTTTCTACATGGCTTTTTTATTTTATTGTGCAGGGGGTTATATTCCAATATATATTGGCATATATATTTATATATATTACAATATATATATTCTTATATATATAAAATTTATATATGATATATCCTGGGCCATCTAATAATAATTTCATATAAGCAACTATGATAAAAATACAATTCTATAGTTTCTTTACAATGGAAATTATGTTGTTCAGCGAACTTTATCCTTAAATATAATAATTCAGGAGAGGTGATGGAACTTTCTTTAATGGTAACTTAAATGGTAAATTTCACATTTGTTAATCTGTATAACAATAAATTTACTGAGCTTTTTCTAACACCAATGTCAAAATATAGTGGAAATTTTGAATTAAAGGAATCCTTATATGACAACCCCTGAAAAAAATAATTCATTTAGACATGTATTATCAATGGATATTAAGTCTGTTAGGTAAAAAATAGTAGGCAACAGTATACTTTACAGGGCTAGAGTATCACCCCAGAATTTATTTCCTAACTGCAAAGGCAGAAATGTACTTTTATAAAGAATAGATCTGGCATTCACTACTTGCACTCAGTCATCACATGCAGTATCACCAATAGTGGGTAACTAAGAGGGGGGACAATTGTGTGATACAATATACGATATCACCTATGAAGCATTCAGACCAACATTGCTTCTCCTGGATTCAAACAAGATTTAATACCCAACCTAAGATCTACAGAAAAGCAATGTAACATTACAATACACATGCAGAATAGTTAAGGGGTAAATTACCTTTAAATTACTTGCAAATGGTCCAAAAAGTACATTGAGATAATTAAAGCAAATATGACATAATGTTAACAATAACTCAATCTATTATAAAAAAACATTTTAAAACGTTTAAAGGATGGTGGAGGAAGACTGATTAAATATCTAATATTACTTTTGTAGCATGAAGACTTATAGTCTACTACTCTTCAACTAATATATCTCTAAATGGTTCATCATACTATGGAGCCAATGTTACATTGTAGGAAATAAAGGCCTTAGAGGAAAAAAATGGTCATTTAAATTGCTTTCTTTGTTTATTTTTTAATTTGGTTTGGTTTAATTTGGTTTGGTTTTAATTTAAAGGTCAAAACATGAGTTTTTGTCTTTATTCTTCCTTTTTGTCATATGTAGTTACATAAATATATGTTAAAATAGTAAGTTCTTCCTTTTTTCCTAGGCAATGTGTCGAACTGGTTTCTTTATAGATTTGCATTATCACTGTGCAGAGCTTCGGCATTAATTGACATTTTGAAGATGACCATTAATAAAAGATTAGGGGAAAGCAAATGAATATAAACTACTATCAATATGAGAATTGTGTTCTACAAATTGGATCAATTCTCATTGATTCTTTCCTACTAATCAAGAGGAATGCAGGGAATGGGTACTTTAAATGGAGTACTTCGAACATTTAATTAGAAATCTAGACAATGAATTAAATATTAAGTACAAAAACTATGTTTGTGAACCTTTAAATTTGTGTCATAATTCTACAAGATCTAATTAAAGTTAAATTCAAACTTCTGCTTGAATCATGTTTGGTTAAAATAGTTGTGGCAGGTACATTATTATTTGTCTCATTTTTTAAATTGGCAAAAAGGGAAGAAATAAGAGTTACGTTAGGTAGATGAGAGAGAAAAAAGGAAAAAATAGTAGGTGTTTTTAGATAGCTACTTTACACAATATAGAGAATGAAACAGAAAAAAATTCACTTGCAATGAGGACTAAATAATTTTCCAGAAATTAACATGCTATAGAATGTTGAATATAATATGTATCAAGTTCTAAAACTGTGCTACAAAATATTAAATGAAATCTACTTTTCAAGCAGCAATATGGTGGCAGAAAACAATGTATTACAACCATCCCTAAGTTTGCTCTTGTAAGGAAAATCAAGGTTGCTTCTTCAGGTTTCTGTCACCAGTTAAAGAACCATGATTATAACGATTGACCAAATTAAAATAAAATGATAGAGCAGGTAATTGTAACTAATATGAGATGCCAGGATTGTATTAAATGAAAAAGTACATTTCATACAAAGATCTCAACATATATGACAGCACATTTTCTATTTTCTGGTTTAGGTGATTAGATAACTGAATGAATTAAATGCAAATAAAGAGAAGTAACAATTGTACTGATCATAATCACAACTAATATTTCTATAATGCTTTAGTTTATTTAACATAAAGTACACCACTTTGTCTATATGTACACGTACGCTTTTCTCATGCAGTTTTTATAGTTCTGTCATCATTGTAGTCATCACCACAGTCACGATCAGGACCCACGTCATCAATGTTCCATTTTGGAGATGCTGAAACAAAAGCTCGGAGAATTTCTTTGTCCTCTGTCATGAAACTAGTAAGTAGTGTATTTGGAATTTGATTCCAAATGATTTCTGTCTCCAAGGCACCTTATCTTTTCACTATACCTGATGGCTTCTCTTTAGTCATCAATCTAATTCTAGGAACTGGATGGAATTTCAATAGTATATAAGCAATGAGACACCAGGTAGTGATTCTTTTCCAGTCACTGAACAATAAGATTGGATAATTTCACAAATCTATTTCTTAGCTCCATTAAGCATATAACCAGGGCTTCCTCACTGTCCTCTTTTATAGATAAGATGAAAACAAAGTAGTTGATATGATAGTTGCTTATGTTTAAGCAAAAAATGCACAACAACATTTTATTAAAATAGTGGTTTATTATTAAAATAAGGCTTTACCCACATGTATTTAAATATGTAGATTTGGGGATTGAACTACTGCCTGAATAAAATCAAGATAAGTAATAATAAGGTGATAAATTCAGATTTTTTCTTGATAATTAATTTTTTTATTATTTTCAACAACAAAGATTTATTTTTGGCCTAAGCTTAAGGAGGCTTAAAAAACAGTCATGTTTTACACACCCTGATATGCTCAACCGTAGCACGGTGCTAAGAATAGAGTAGGTAATCAATACATTTTTGTTGGATGATTAGATGAAAGAAACACTGAAGCATAGTTTTGCTGGAATCAAGAGTTCAAATGAAGATAGCTTTTCTCAATAGATGGATATCAATTATTCCCTTATTAAGATTTTACTGTATATTTATCTCTATAAAAATCATAATCATTATAAATCTAAATCAAAACTATATTTTGGGAGATTACTATTGCTGATAGAATAATATCTTCCTCCCTCCCTCCCTTACTCCCCATGTAAATATATACTCTAGGAAATAGAATCTTGTTTGAGTTAAATCAGGACAGGGTTTAACTGTTGCCAGTTTCCCTTCTTGATGTCAAAAGGGATGATTTAAAAATACCCATGTATGACAAAATGGATATGAAGGAAAATGTAATAAATAGTGATCATTCTCAAAACTGAAAGAAGGTGTCATATGAATAAAATAAGAGGTATTTAAATATTGCAAGATAGGTGGACGGAATCTTGTTTCTATGAACTCTGTCTGATTTGAATAATTTTAGGTATAGATATATAGATATAAATATAGGAATATTCTTATTTGAACAAATGAAATGCATTTTTCTGAAAGGCTGCTTCCAAAACAAAAGCAATATAATACAAATTTGGAATACTTGGTTTGGAAATGCCACATTTTAATTTTGAATTTGCAAAAATGTTACCATTCTGAAAAAAAGGAACAACAGCTACATGAACATTCTTGAGTACAATTTTGTTTGACCTAATTTGGTGTATATCCAATTACATCAGTCTGGTGAAATCTGATTACATAATAGAGACCTAACACATATTTAAGCAAAAACACCTAAGAAAAACATGTATAAATATAACTGTTTTGTTCACATGAAATACACTACTGAATGTTAGGAAGGTAAATACCTTATTGGATAAGCCTGTGAATCAGAATATAAATGTCACAGAAGAAGCTTTTAATTCATTTAAATTCAACTTAATTTGACAAAACAAGATAAGGTGCCTTCTGTATGGAAATCTTTCTATTGATGGAGAAGTGGTTATAATTTTAAAACCATTTGTTTCCAGAATTCTTCTAGTGGAATCACTGACAAAGTGGAGCTCTTAAAGTAATTGGGAAAATTATGCTTTATTAAGACAATATGTTTTTTTTCCTTTGATATCTGAATGTTAGTTTCAAGAAAGACATAGAAGTTTTAGTGAAAATAGTAAGTGGTGACTCTTCCTTTATATAACTAGAAGCTAAGACAATTGTCCATTTGAATTCTGCACTTATTCAAAATGCTCACATCAAATCCTCAATAACATCTGATTTGACAGATAACCTTGGTTGTATGGAATTTAATCTGCAGAGATTTACTCCCTTGAACTTCATTTGTGAGAGTTAATTTCTGGTGCATTTTACTAGTGTTTTGGGCTCTCTCCGTCTGTTGAGTTTTTTTGTTATTCTCTCCACCCACTTTGCCCTGGTATTCAACAGCTTTTCTTTTATTGTGCTTAGCATCTGCTACTGTTCCACTCCCTTCCAGTCAAAGCATAAGGTAACTTCAACACGGGCTAATTAAATAATGCTCCAAGTTAGTTAACAGGTGGTGGTCCCAGCTGCCCTAGTTGTATGAACAGATACATCTGGCATTGTAAGAAACCAAAATGACACAATAGTAATACCTGAATGAATGGAGTACACTTTCCAGAGCATTAATTGGGGATCAGGAAGAAATAGGACCATTTCTTTTACAGAGTGAGAAATTTGGTTTCTGTGTGTGGTGATCACCATTGAGATTCTGAATAAAAATGCAGAAACCCTTATTTTTAACCTGTGCTCATTTCTCATCATAGAATATGCAAATTTATTACTGTTTCTCCCAAGTATGTTAACAGATTATGTATCTAATCAGTGCTGCAAGTTAATATGTTTAATGATATTCAAGAAAGATCCACATAATTTATTAAATTTAGTCAAAATATCAAATAATTTACTTAACATTTTGAAGTCACTACACCTAACTACATATTATTATTTAATTAGATAAACAATATAATAGTATTTAAGAGCCACTACATTGTCCAAGTTATTTTATCTTGTGTCTCATCCTTTTTCATTTATAAAATGTGAAATAATAATATCTATTTAATTGAAAGGTCATGAAGATAAAGGAGGCAAATATTTGTAAAGACCTTACTTTAGTCCTGTAAGGTGCACAGCACTAAAGGAATTAGGTAATAGGAAGCCAGAAGTTGTTAGCGATTATTATAATTAACCCACATTAGAATTTTAAAGGAAACTTTAATAATTCTTAATAAAAAATTCTATGTATTTTCCTCTTGAAATGAGGAAAGACATTCTTTTTCTACCTTAATGTGCCAATTTGGAGTTTATAGGAGAAAAATGAATAAGGAATCAGTTAAAATAGAAGAGAAAAATGGATTTTGAAATTTCACTTTTCTCTAGCCATGTTTCATCATGTCTTCCGCTGTATTTCTTCAAGCACACATTCACGTAGAATACCTCACTAAATCGTTCAGAAAGTATTTCCATGTAGACAGCATTTAATCCTCGTGGCAGACTCCTTGAACTGCAGATTTTAGTTTGCCTAATTGCCTGGTTGCTTTTTGCTGACAAGGATGAATTCCCTCAACTTTATTTCTTTAGGGGAAACAACACTTGATAGTGAATTTACAGATTTCTTTAGTCTTAAGAAAAACTTTTCTCCCCTTTGTCCAGTGCTGTTTCAACCTCTACCCCAGATCACGTGGGAACTGCCAGTTCCTTGGCCTGCCCCCGCCCCCAGGTGTTCTCTGAGACGCCTGCCATCCATCTGCAGCCTTTATGGGCATCTCTGAAGCTGCATTCACTCAACTGCTAAAGGGACAAATTTCCTCCATAATCTCTTCATTGTCTGCTTTTTCTAACCACAGTCACGGTTTTGTGCTCTTCATCCTAATTGTGCTTTTGATTATTGGGGTTATTTTATGCCTTGGCTTTCCCAAAGGTCACAGAGATTAGCTGTGTCCAATCCAGGGCCAGAGACAATGTACCCCCCATTCATCTCCCTCCATTGATTTCCCCTCAGTGTGAGAGTGGCGGTGGTGCTTCTGTCTTTTGTACTCTCATTTGATATTTTCCTTGCACCCCTCCCCCACGTCTCCTTAGAGGAAAGTTGTTTGTAGTGATGGTTGTAGCACAAGTGGTTTCACCGAGGCAAATCCAGGAAAAAAGCAGGGAAAGTACAGAAGTAGGGCACTGCTGATGAAATCCGTTTGCACTTGATTCTTCCCTCTGTTGTTTCCGTTCACTTAGCTCACAGCCATTCAACGCTTGCATTTCCTAACGTCAAACTGCGTTTTAAAATAGCAGGCCTTTTCCTTGCTATTTGTCAGTGTGTAATCAATTGTACACACATATTACACATATAATTACATATATACTATGGATCAAAATTATATATGCTATAGTAACATGTATAATGTGATTTTTCTCTGCTTTACTTTGCTGATTCTTATTTTTGTGTTTTTTATGTACCACCATTACAGTATTAGAATATTCTGATTTGCATTTGTGTTTTTAATGGAATCTCTGCCAGCTTTTATTCTCACAAGTACTTTTATAGTGAGGTGATATGTTTTACTTACTACTGTTGTTCCAAAAGAGACATTCTTATTGTAAATTAATGGAAATTTTTGAAACTTAAGACAATAAAAGTACTTATTTTTAAGGAATGTGCATATGTGTGTGCATGCAAAGGGAGTGAGGGGGTCCTGAACAATAAACACCCTGAAATAACCCTAAATTCCATGACATTAGGTTGTTTATAACATTATTCATATTCAAATGATAGTGGGGGCCTTTTATTATGTAAAAATATTTTCTAGGCACCAAAGTTCTTGGCTCATGGAGAAGTCCATTCATTACCAATGGTCAACAGTTTAAAACAGTAGGAGGCAGTCCTCACTAGATTTCCCTTCTTGTTGAAGCTCAAGTGACTAGTGATTTTCTAGTTGGTGGAACTATCTGCTTGGCCCCAAAGAAAGATGTCATGAATTATGATCTTGTTCATTGAATAATACAACCGCATAAGTTGAAAGGCTTTTCAGAAACTATACAGCATATTCCCATTCAAATTTGAAGATATCGGACCAATTTCTTCCCTCCTTCTGCAATCCCTGTTTTATAATTCATAATACAATTATTTATACATAATGAAATATGCTTATTGGTAGATTCAGTGGCTTTACAGTATTCCCCTAATATAACCTTTAAAGTTTCATTCTTAGAACTTTCCAGCAGCTTTTAGAGGGGAGACAGCCTAGTTGGCCAGCAAATACAAGACTTTTGTTTTTAGTGATGCAGCTTCTATTGGATACTTTTGGTCAGCACATGATGGAAAGCTTAATATAGAAACTAATAATCTTTTTATTGTGCTTTTCTGATCATTTTTAAATAGAAACCAGGTTTTAAAGGAACACATTTTCCTGCAAAATAGGAAAAGGAACTGAAGTATATGAAATAAAAATATGCTGAGTTTTACATATTGCCAGAATTATGGTAACTATGCACGAACACTTTAGGGAAATATTGTAGAGATTATAAATAAATACTTTAACTCTTGCTGATGGAGAAAATGAAAAATAGCTAGAGGAAAATCTCTAATATGTAACCTGCAACACTTGGCATTTGAAAGTGTCTTAAAGTGTCACTGTAAACCTTCAACCCATAATGAGGGGAGTCAGAAATGGCCCTAAGGTTAACAACTTAACAAGTGGAGGGCTAGTTTTACATCGGTAGTAAATTAATGTAGATAATGTAATGTCATTCACCTTTATGATGATATTTTTGGGGATAAGACTAAACTATTTATAAATATCAAAATTTGAGTTTGGAAATGTGTATTTCAGTGCTTAAATATGATTATAAATATTGGGTCAACCAAAAAGTTCATTTACTTTTTTCTGTAAGATGGCTGTAGTAGTGCTTGGTTGTCTTTAACTTCATTGGAAACAATTTTGTTAGCTTATATTGTGACAGCTGTCATATCAGTACACATTTAAAAAAACTTATCAAAATTGGTGAATTTTTGTGTAGTCATTTTAATATTGAAGGTGGGAGAAAATATGCAGCATCTTCAGCATATTTTGCTTTATTACTTCAAGAAAGGTAAAACCACAACTGAAATGCAAAATCTGTGCAGTGTATGGAGAAGGTGCCGTGACTGGTCAAATGTGTCAAAAGTCATTGGTGAAGTACCGTGCTGCAGATTTTTTGCTGGATGATGCTTCACAGTTGGGTAGGCCAGTTGAAGTCTACAGCAGTCAAATTGGGACATTAATTGAAACATGCTATCATGTGGGAGATAGCCAAGATACTCAAAATATCCAAATCAATAAAGTTATTGGTGAAAATAAAAAAAAATTGTCTTTTATTTTACAGAAGAAATTAAACAGATATTTTATCCAACCTACTATTACCTAATAGCTGGTAACCAAACTTGCCAGCAAATATAAATCTTCCTTCAATTATTAATTGCTTACTTACATACAATTTTGTAGGTTCAAGGGGGGAAATACTCTCTTTAATTGTATGCAATTCAGGCTAGGACAAGTAGTATAAAATATTACAGTGAATGAGAAAACATAAAAAATGAAAAATGTGCCAAAGTAGTTACACAATGTAGGCAATTGAATGACCAGTATAAAAATGATAACATCATACTGTATTTCACAGAGAATAAAGATATCAAACTTTCCATCAGTCACATGTGTACTAAATTTACTATGCCACTAAGAGTTATGTTATATACTCTTGCAAAAAAAAATTGTACTCAGAAGGCTAGTAAGTCATAACAGAAGCCATTGTGAATCCTGCTTTAAAAACCTGAAGCTCTACTCACTTTGCTGGGAGAGTCTGAGAAGCATGGAGACTCTAAACTCATGTTCATTAGATAAAATATTTTTAAATTAAACTTTTTATTTTGAGATACTTTGTATGTTCACATGCAGTTTTAAGAAATAATGTAGGAATATCTGCGGTACCTTTCACCTAGATATCCCCAGTGGTAACATCTTGGTTAACTGTAGTACAATGTCACAGACAGGTTGTTGACATTGATATGGGCAAGGTGGAAAGCAATTTTATAAACACAGGGGTCCTTCATGTTGCCCTTTTACAGCCAAACCCACTTGCCTCCTGCCTACCCACCTCCTTATCCATAATCTGTTCTCCATATCTGAAATTTTATCAATTTGAGAATGTTCTGTAAATGAAATCATGCAAGTATACAACTTTTCGAGAATGATTTTTTTCAATCAGCATAATTCTCTAAAGATTCATCCAGGTTGTCCTGTGTATCAAGAGCTTATGCCTTTTAATTACTGTGTGGTATTCCAGTGTGGCTCACCTACACTTAAACTACCAACCAGTTTATGTGTTGTTTTCCAGTTTTTGCCTATTCTGAATAAAGTTGTTATAAACATTAGTGTATGGGTTTTAGTATAAACATAATTTTCATATGTCAGGGATAAATGTCCAGGAGGAAAATTGCTGAGGTGTATGGTAATTGACACTCAATTTTTTTAACTTGCTTGCTAAATTTACTTCCAGTGTGGCTGCATAATCAGCCAATTACTTTTAAAAGGCGTGCATGAATTCACAAGAAAGATTTACCTTTCTGGCATGAGGATTAGACTGAACTCCTGCGAGTTCTTCCCTTTCCTCCCTCTGACTCCCATTCCTTCTCCTATTCTCCCTTCCAAGTCCCTCTCCTTCTCTTCCCTTCCCTTCCCTATAGGATTTTTTCCTCCCTCCCTCCCCGCCCCCCCGTCCTTCCTTCCTTCCTTCCTTCCCGTTTTCTTCTTTCCGTTCCTCCCTCCCTTTTCTCTCTTACTTTCTTTCTTCCTATCTGTATGGAAGTTCAGTAGAAGGAATGACTGTGTGTACCTAATCTGAGATCAAGTAAGATAAGTAATATTAGATCCTTTAAAAGCATTGAAACTGAGTTTTATAGGCTTTCAAACATTTAATGTTATCTTCGTATATTAAAAATATGCAATTGATATTAAGAACAAAGAAAATGCAGAATGATCTTTTTTGTTTCCTTTTGCTATTGATAGCAAAAAGCTATCAATATATATAGCCAAAAATAAATATCTTGAGTATAAAAAATCACAAGATAGAAATTTGTTATATTGTCACATGCATGGATAGCAGTTTTCTAACAGAAAAAAAATTGTACTTTGTAGGTTATTATGTCATTCGAAATAAAGCATATTTGGGAGCATATAATCCAACCAAAAGATTTACAATCTAAGCTAGTGTATAAGTATAGATAAAGGCTTGAACAAAACTACCTATATCAAATTGTGATTTCAAAAAAGCTTATTAATTTTGTACTTTAAAGATATTTTCACGTACTATAAAATAGTGTTTTTATATCAATTTACTAAAAATGATCAAGTTGGTTTGGTTTGTAATTGAGAAATTATAACAATCACTTGTCACTATTTTAAAAATCTATTGTTAAAAGTTATAGATAAGGTTATATTGACAGGGAGAATAACAATAATCTCAGGTAACTAACTATAAAAGCAAATATAAAAGCAACAGATAGTCTTGAAAAATAGTTAAAATCATTTATAATTTCAAACTTTTATACTGATGGAATCAACAGTTGAAAGAAGATTCCTGATTCCAGAAAAAAATCGTATGTAATTATTCTATTAATAAAACTATACTATCTTGCTTTTTTAACATGAAAAGTATAAAGGAATATAAAATTACTTATTATAATAAAGTTAGTTGTTTAAAATGAATCTATTCACCATATTTGAAAAATCTTGTTATAAGATTTTATAACAAACTTATGTTCATTAATGAATGGATTGTCAAGCCACCACAATAGAAGATGATGCAAGAAAAAAAAATGTTGCCCAACTGATCTGATCTATTTCTGAGAAGACTGAAAGAATATTGATGGGGGTCAGAGAGTGGATTGTCCTAAATTTAAACCCCAACCTTTTATTCTATAAACTCTGACAGCTTGGGAAATAAAGTTCAGGTCACACTGACATTATTTTCCTAAAAACGTCAGAAAATGAAATAAAACACAGAAAAATAAAATCACCTTCATAGTATTCTTGAATGAAGTGGATAATGACTGAGATAAAGATACACATATAATTCTCCTATCAATAACGCCAGTAGAGATCAGTTAATTGGTAAGAAATTGTATTTGGTATGCTGTGCTCAACGTCCTAAACCTTTAAGAATACTTCAAATGGATACATTTATACTAAAGATAAAGAATAAAAAGACTTGTTAAAGAAATTTGCTCAGAAATTTTCTAGACTATTTCTACTTATAAAATAATAAATATTCATTATAAATACCAATACAAGCCTGTGCTCAAAAATCAATCTTAAATGTAGAAAGGCAAGAATGTTACAGAGCTTGGAATTGTCTCCATCCTGTTTCTGAGATCCTTCTATCATCAGACACTTTTCAAGAGTAGCCTATCAATCGATATTTAATTTAGGGCATCAGGTTTGTTCTAAGAGGAATAAAAATGCACAAGAATAAAATACAGAAAACTTTAACTAAAAAAAATATTCCAGTAAAATAGAGCTCATTAATACTATAACTATATTGATTTCTTGTCATTTTTGTGAACATAATTGCACAAAAATTTATTATTTTACATTTGTAGAGCTCAATATAGAAGACATAAAAACACTGTGTAAATAAATATATACACATATGTATATGTAGGAATATGTGTGTATGTACACATATATGCATAGATATCCTGGACTTGTATGAAGATAACTTACCAGCAGAAAATACAAGGTTAATTTTTCATTGCCTTTCTTTATATTGCTATTCAGAGCTTTAATAGCTCAGAATTAAATATATGGTACTTCATAAAATTAGAATCAAAATTGAAAACACAAAAATATAAAGAATATTAAAAGAAATAAAGAAAATATTGGAAGAAATAGATCAAAATGCTCAGTAACAAGTGTTTTAAAAAGTTAATATACATCTTAGTGTATTCTGATTATTTAAAGAGAGAAAAAGGAATAAGAAGACCTTGAATTCAGAGAGAAGACAGATTATCTCTAGGTAAAAGGAAATGGTGAAATACTTTTCAATAATTGCTTTATTTGTATATCAACATAGTGTAATGAGTATTTCTAAAGTGTAGAAAGAAAATATAGGAATTAGTTTTGGAAGGAAATGCAAATAAATGTTCACGCATACACAAAAATAAAACAACATAAAAATGCCCCTGATTAAAATTATATGGTAGCATAGTGGGAATGTTTTGAATTTATTTTTCAAAGAGCAAGTAAGTATAACACTACACATTGGGTTTAAATTATCATTTTAGATGGGGTATCTTTATACCACCTGTCAGGTAGAAACTTAAATTGCAGGCAGATGACATAATACTTGGTACAGCTATGGTTTAAAAGATGATTTTTCTTTACCTTGAATACCTAGTATGTCTGCCTGAGAAAAATACTTTGCTAATCACAAAATTCAGAAAATACTTCCCATTTGGCAAAAATCAAAATGTATTGACTGTGAAAATGGCAATTTTTTCATTGAAAAAAAAAAGCATGAATAAACTAAGCAGTCAGTTTTCTTTTCTGTAAATGAATCACTTTCAAGAAATGAAAATGACTGTAGATAAGAGATCCAATATTATATTTAGGCTATGTTCATGAGGCAGCTTTATTCCACACACAGCTCTTTTCCAAGACTGAAATTAGTTGCTTAGAATTCGAGTTAAATAATCCCACACTTGAAATGCCTTTAGGAAATTGGGTGTTAGGGAGACCAGCGAGCACCATTCAATTAAGTGGTCCTTGAACAGAGAAAGTGCTGTCCTTTGAATGGGAGGAAAAAAGAGTTTGATCACATTTAAGCTAATCTATCATTTATCATACCCAGTGGGTGAGATAGTTAATGACTCTATTGATTCTTTTTGGTGCTTAGTTTTATATACAACATTTAACCAATGTGAAGCTGAATATGGGATTTGTTTTCCATTTGTTATTGATGCTCTTAAATTATCTTTATTTATCCCTATAGACATTGATTTCAAAAGGGAAAGGGCTTTAGGTAGTGTCACTTTCTTAACCTGTATTTAATTTTCAGATTTTCTTTGTTATATACCCTAGATATTTTTCCATGCTTGGATTTATCTTCAGAGTTCTATTTACTTCTAGTAGGAAGAGAAAAGAAAGCAGTGCAACTTTTCCAGCAATGTCTGTCACAGATGTTTCAGAAATAGCCTCTTTTCTTTGTTTCTCTTTCTTGTTTCTCATCTGCCTCTATTACCACCCCCTTGTCCATTTATGTAGGACATCACAATTTTTCTTTTATTCTTACCTCTTCTTTGAGGGTCATACAGGCCATTTCTAGAAAGCTATCTTTCTTTACAAAAAGACAAAGAAGTAAGTGGAAGCACAATAGACATGCAGAAGCTGCAAATGTAATCAGACAACACCACAAAGGTGAAGGGAATGCATAGTTATGATAAATGGTTGTTTAAAAATTAAAAGTGAAACAACACCAGCAATTAAATAAGTCTGGGAGCAGGGAACAGTCTAAAACCACGTGGCATGGGGAATAACAGAACAAAACAAATTAAGTTAGGCATATAAGAGAAGTAGATAAAGCTGGATTCTAAGTTAAGCTCGATGACCCACTTAAGCCAATATGAATAATTTCTATTTGTGAGTATTTATGTATATAGCTACCAGATTAGTAAATCTAAAGTAAGTTAGTTATTCCCTAAAGCTGTCTGAAATCACCATGGAATAAAATATGTGAAGAACCCAAACAATACCAGAAAAGTCAGTTCTCAATACCGAATCCCATTCTCAAGGAGCATTTACTGAAACATTGAATTCTTGAAATACAGTGTCTAATAGGAATGGCTGATTAGAGTTGATGGATAATGTTGGTACCATCAGCATTGAAGTCCAGACATGGCATAAGCATGACTTTAGAAAGAATTTGTTCAGAACAGCAAAATCAAAGATGCGTTTATACAATGGTATGTTGGGAGTCTCGTAAACTAGCTCCTAGAAAGCCAATGTTTCGCATCCGTTTCCAACTCCATATACATGTCAGTACCTCAAAATCCTCTGTGGTGGAACTATTTACACCATGAGAATCAGCAAACACTATAAGTCATGGCCTTTCCCTCAGAGAGCCAGTAGTTAACCATTTGCCAGCACACGATGGCCTTTGAATAATTATATCTCGTGTTTATTACAAGCTCTAGCCTTAAAGTACTCAGTGGGAATCCAAGCAAACCAGTTACCAATTTTCCTTATTCTCTAATATCCCACATGAGAGAAGCTCAAAGTACATCTTATTTTTTAAAGATTTTATTTATTTATTTTTTAGAGAGAGGGGAAGGGAAGGAGAAAGAGAGGGAGAGAAACATTAATGTGTGGTCACCTCTTGTGGGCCCCTACTGGGGACCTGGCCTGAAACCCAGGCATGTGCCCTGACTGGGAATCAAACCAGCGACCTTTCTGTTTGTAGGCAAGTGCTCATCACACTAAGCCACACAGGCGAGAGATCTTCCTTCTTTCAAAACTTTTTTTTTTAATCTTTGATTTTCTGTAGTTTGAACATAATATGCTTGTTATAGCGCGCATTTTTTCTTGGTATTTTCTGAGCTTCCTGGGTCTGTGGTTTGATGTCTAACATTAATAATTTTGAAGAAATTCTCAGCAATAATTGTTCCAAATGTTACTTCTATTTTTTTTTGTCTCCTCCTTCTGGTACTTCCATTATGTCTATATTACAACCTTTGAAGTTTTCCCACAAATCTTGGACATTCTGTTCTGCATTTTTAGTCACTTTTCTGTTTGTGTTCCAGTTTTGGAAGTTTATATTAACATATGCTGAAGCCTAGCGATTCTTTCTTGAACAATATTCAGTTCATGAGTCTATTGAAAGGCATTCTTCATTTCTGTTGCAACGTATTTGATCTCTACTAATTATTTTTATTTTTTTCAGTTTCCATCTTTTTGCTTACCTTATCCATCTGTTTTTGCATCTTTCTTGTTTATCTATTAGAGCCCTTAGCATATTAATTATAATTGTTTTAAGTTCCCAACCCAATAATTCCAGTATCCCTGCCATATCCAATTCTAATTTTGACACTTATTAAGTCTCTTCAGACTGTATTTTGCCTTTTAATATACCTTGTAATTTTTTGTTAAAACCAGGTTTGATGTACTTAGTGAAAGGAACTCTGGTAAATAAGGCATTAGTAATATGGTGATAAGGTGTTGGGGTAGAGCAAGCATTCTCTAGTCCAGTGATTAAGTCTCAGTCTTCTGGTGAACCTGTGCCCTGACTGTGAACTACCCTAGTGCTTCTCAGCTTTTCCTCTCCCCACCCTTTTGCTGTGGGATAGAATGTCCAGAGGGGGCTATAGTTGGGTATTTTCTTCCCTCAGTTAGTTTAGGCTCTGATAAAACACCAAGAAAATAGTCTTAGGTTAGATAGTTTTCCCTGTGGACAGGTCTTGTTAAGATAACAGAATACTCAGGCCCATTTCAAAATGGTCACCTTTCCTCTTCCCCTGAGGAAGCTCAAGGGCATATATCTCAGGTATTTACTATAGGAACCTGGTTGAGCTTCTGGAGGTTAATCTTATATTGTGAGGACTCCCTTATGACTGGGTCCCCCTGCAGTTTGTAACTCATATTTGTCCACACTGAGCATCCAGCAACTTGTCAATTACAGTTCAGGTTCACTTATCCTGTCACTGGTTCTCAAGGAGGAACCAGGGGGTTCCTCTCATGGATTTCCGACCCAGGAAGTTGTAATTCTCTGTGCCTGCCTGCCCCTCCAATTTGGGGGCAGCAGTTTGCCCTGTGACCTCTCTTTTCTGACAGATCTAAGAAGAGTATTGACTTTTTAAAAAATTTTGTTCAGGTTTTTACTTATTAGCATGAAGTGTTGACCTCTAAGCTTTTCACATACTGAACCAGAAACTTTAACTCTAAGCTTTTTTCTTTCAATGTGATAAACACCAATACTGAGTGTGAAGTAACACTTCACCCACATGCATATTTTGAGTTTTGCAGGCAAGCTTATTTGTATACTGTATTGTTTTCAGATATGTGTAATAAATTCCAATATTACTATTTCAATAACAAATTATGGTACCTAGGAAACACATAAAGGAGTGTTCTGTTATTAATATTTAATAAATAAAGCTTTTAAGTTATAAAAGTAGATATGTTTAGTTACAAGGATATTTTTAGAGCATTTAAACAATTCAAATATAGGTACTTGATACTTTAACATTAAAAAGTTTGTAAGAAAAAATGCAAAGTAAAAAGCAAATTCTAAACATTTGCATCATATCTAAAAAAAAAAAAAAAAACTGCTATAGATTCACATATAAATATTTGCCTAATTGGTCTCTCAAGCTTACTATGCCCCCAAAAGGAAATCTTGATTTCCATGCTCCACCACTAATGCAGGCATTCACGTCAAATCTTATTAAAGAATACCATCTTCTACTGTAATAGGGTGCAGCCAAGAGGGAACAGGGGCCCAAACAGGGATTTGTAATGGGGTCCAGAACTCAGTGTTCAGGAAATATTGGGAAAAAATATATATATATAGGATGTCCTCACCCCCACAAGTTTGAGCTGGGGTATGGGACATATGTTTTGCATAGCAACAGTTTTGCAGATAACCTCTAGAATGGTCATTTAACAAATCTATAACCTTTAACTGTTTTCATGGATATGTTAAACAACTGTGGCCATGCTTTGAGCCAGGGGGATGGGAATGACTTCAACCTGTGATGTAACTGGGAGGCAACTCCCCCTGGATAGAGAGCCTGTATAACAGCTTGAAGATGATTGGCTCCACACCACAGGACCACACCTGCCTGGACTTACCATGGCAGCCCAATAAAGCTGGAAAAGTATAGGAATGCTGGCAGCTGTGGCCAATTGTGGGGGGGGGGAATGGGAAATGGTGCAGCAGAGGAAGATTGGTGCTGGGATTTAAATCCATGTGGGGCAGCCATGCAGGGTCTTTTTGAGACCGCAGGGCTTGGGCAGAGAAGAATCATGGACTTCTATTTCTTTTTCTGAGATACGGTACCCAGAACTGGGCAGAGGGGGATGGAAGGATTGTGTGTTTGTGGGTATTCTAAAGGACTTTGAAATCTCAATGAAGACATTAAGTCACTACTCTTAAATTTGTATAACTCTTCAAATAAATAATCCCTTTCCTTTTCACCAATCTCTGGCATTGAGAGACATCTTTCCCTGGTGGTGGGCAAGACAAACCCTAGTACAGGGGTGGGGGATCCCCAGAGCATAAGAGTGGGTCCATTCGGTAATAGTGTATCACTCGCACCCCCCAGGCTGTTCTGTAACATTGCCTCATCTTACAAGCCAAAAACTTAAAGTCATTCTCAATTCCTCACCTCACTTTCTGATTTCTGCAGTTCAAACGTCCTTTCAATCAGCATGTGTTATTTGTGAATCTACTGCTTTGCATGACTACAGCCACCATCTTCCTCCAAGCACCTTCCTTGCCTCTGTCACCTGGACCACTGTGAATGCCTCCTAACAAGTCTCCCTGCTTCCATGCTGACTCCCCTGAATCTGTTCTCTGGACAGCAATCAGAGTGATTGGCCAAAAATAAAGATTAGACTTCTTTTTCTGTTTAAAACTGTTAATAACTTTTCTTTAAAATACAATGGGAATCCCTTAACATGGCCTGCAACATCCTTGGTATCTTTGAAACCACAGTTTGTGCAGGGCTTCCTTTTGTTCACATGGGCCTTTCTTCTCAAACAGTAGGCTAAGCTCATTCTTGCCTCTGCATGCAAAATCTTCTAGGTCTGGAACTCTCTATTCTTGTCTTTCATGTCTTTGATGAACTATCTCCAGATCAACTTAGTTCTCTGCTTTAATGCTGCTCACCACAAAGTCCTTCCCTATTTAATAATGATAGGCTTAGTCCACACTTTAGTCACATCTTTGTTTTTCTTTTAAAAAGCAATTTTTATTATCTAAAATTGCCTGGTATATTTATTTGAAAAAATATTTATGTTGTCTCACTCCATTGGAATATAGGTTTCATGAGAACAGGGCTTGTGTATCTCATCTTTTTTTTTTTTAATTACTAGCATCTAGAACAGTATTTAATACAGTGTTCACTAATGTGTTTAGTGAGATACAACTGTATTACTTGTGAAATGAATAAACAAATAGCACAGACAAGTAAATTTTAAAATGGAAATAGTATAGATGTTTATGCAAGATGAATTTTCATACAATAAAGTTTTCACTTTCCAGAGAACATAGATGGAATTAATGGAAAGAACTCCAAAGAGAAGATTCATGAAAAATTTTAATGGGACTATCACTGTATACATGTATAACTCCCAGGACTGATGTTTTTTAAGAAAATACATCTCACTTTAGGGACAAACTTAAAACTTATTTGAGAGTGATAGGGAAAATAAAATAAGAAAGGATTTATACCTGGCTGGTGTGGCTCAGTGGATTGAGCGCGGGTCTGCGAACCGAAAGATCGCGGTTCGATTCCCAGTCAGGGCACATGCCTGGGTTGCCAGGCCAGTTCCCGTCAGGGGACATACAAGAGGCAACCGCACATTGATGTTTCTCTCCCTCTCTCCTTCCCCTCCCCTCTAAAGATAAATAAATAAAATCTAAAAAAAAAAAAAAAAAAAAAAAATTAAAATTTAAAAAAAAAAAAAAAGAAAGGATTTATAGATACTTTCCTCAATATGATGATCTTCAGTGTTCAACAATTAAGCCTGAACAAAAATGATTAGGATATTTGACTATAAATTCTTAACTTATGAATAAGTTTTTGTTTATCTCTAGATATTATGTGCTCTTTTTCAGTATAGTGGGGTGGTTTAGAGAAGTTTGAGTCAGTCTGTTTCCTTAAAATACTAATTCTATCACTTAATAACTGTGCTATTTCTGGAAAGTTACTTATCCTCTCTGAGCCTCAGTTACCTCCTATGTATAAAAGGGATAATATTAACACCAAATTCATAGAAAGCGTGTACAGGTTAAATGCGTTTATATAGAACTTGAAATAAGTGTCATATAAATTTTAGTTTTTGTTTAGTACACAGGTTACATCTCCTTCTCCTGGGGTAGTGAGATCCTTGATATTCCATGACACCTACTGGCACTTATTTATAAAAATAATCTCTACTAAATTTAATGAGCCAGGAAAAAACAAACAAATGATAATTCTGAGGTGACAACAGAGGTGGCTGTGTTCCAAATAACTTCCTCAGGAAACCAGAGGTCAGTTTGCTGAGGCGAGCTGATGATGAATATATGAACTGTGATTTCCTCATCTTTTTCTAAGTGGTAACTATAGGCCTTAAAGACAAGGGTCTCTTTTAATGAGTAAAAAGGCATAAAAAGGTCATTTTTTCTTATACGATACTGTTAAAACACTGCTTTCTGAAAATGTCAGGATCTTACACACACTGAAGAAGCCTCTAGGACGCTGATCTTACTAATCAGGCAGTGGCTTGCAGTGGCCCCCATCCCCTCTCAGCGCCCTGTCCCCATGGCCAAGCTGGGGCATCGGCGGCAGGGAGCTGCTGAGGGTGAACAGCGGCACTCCAGCCTCAGCGTGGACACTTTCCTCCAGGGTGAGCACACAAAGAGTAGCTCACACTGAGGAAATACCTAATCATTCCTTAAATTACTGCAGAGAAAGGCAAGGAATACTTCACTTCTCCCACAATCATCTAAAAAGGGAAAGAGGAAAATCCCTGTATCCTGTCAGGCAATTTGAAGTACAGATTTCTTTTTTTAATTTATTTGTTTTATTTTATTTATTTTTAATATATTTAATTGATTATGCTATTACAGTTGTCCCATTTCCCCCCCTTTATTCCCCTCCACCCGGCACAGCCCCTCCCACCCACACTCTACCCCGCCCCCTCCCCCCCAATTAGTTCATGTCCATGGGCCAAACATGTACATTCTTTGGCTTCTACATTTTCTATACTATTCTTAACCTCCCCCTGTCTATTTTGTGCCTATAATTTATGCTTCTTATTCCCCGTACCTTTTCCTCCATTCTCCCCCCTTCACTTCCTCACTGATAACTTTCCATGCGATCTCTATTTCTGTGATTCTGTTCCTGTTTTAGATGTTTGCTTAATTTGGTTTTGCTTTGGAAGGGCAGATAAAGTGCTTCCCAGACAAGCTAAAGTTAAAGGAGGTCATCATCACCAAGTCCTTATTATATGAAATGTTAAAGGGACTATCTAAGAAAAAGAAGATAAAAAATATGAACAGTAAAATGACAACAAACTCACAACTCTCAACAACCAAATCTTAAAAAAAAAAAACCCAAAACAAAATGAAGTAGAGATTTCTCAAGCAAAACATACTCAATTTTTGTATTTCTATTTTTCTCTCTATTATCTCCTACTCTCCCCCACTTTTTATTGATCTGAAACATCATTCCTGAAGAAATTTTCTTAATCTGGATCTCAGTCTTTTTTTTTTTTTTTTTTTTTAGATTTTATTTATTTATTTTTAGAGAGAAGAAAAGGGAGGGAGAAAGAGGGGGAGTGAAACATCAATGTGTGGTTGCCTCTAGCACACCCCCTACTGGGGACCTGGCCTAAAACCCAGGCATGTGCCCTGACTGGGAACTGAACGGGTGATGCTTTGGTTTGCAGGTCCACACTCAATCCACTGAGCCATACTAGTCAGGGCATGGATCTCAGTCTTAAAAAAAAAATTATCAGCATACTTTTTAACATAGTGTATTTCTTTTCTTTTTTTAAATTTTTTTTTAAATTTTTATTTTGATTGTTGATCTTGTACAGTTTTCTGTCTTTTATTCTCACCCGAACCCACCACCCCAGCCCTTCCCTCCTCCCTCCCATTTCCACCCCCCATAGTTTTTGTCCATGTGTCCTTTATACTTGTTCCTGTAATTCCTTCCCCTGTATTTCTTTTTTGATGTAAATGTGTAACTTGGTTTACTTTCACTAACAGCCTGATGTTTTCTAGTTAAAATATTTAAAAAAATTGAATTTTGATATATTTTAGTCATTGTGTTAAGCAATATAGTGAATACAAACTTGAGTAAAACATAGTTTCAAACATTCAGGAACTCACAATGTCATGCTATTCTTGAAGGGCTAAGAATCTATCCAAGTGCTGAACACAATATAAACAAAAATAAAGTCAGAGCTTTAAGTTGCAGTAAGATAAAGAATACATGTAAGGTTTGACTCCATCATAGTAGGGTATAGGGCTACTATTACAGCTGGGTGTGTAGTGCCATGTACCAGGGACCGTGCCTACCACTTTCTCTGCATTATCTCATTTACTCCTCACAATAACCCTGAAAGGCAGGTCCAGATGTTACTGCTAGTTTATGAGTGAAGAAACAGAGGCTTTAGGAGATTAACAGACTATCAAGATTACTCAGCTGGAAAGAGGCAGAGTCCGAACTTGAACCAGAGCCCTGGGTCCTAACCAAATTCCAAATTGTCTTGCAAAAATGACCTTGAGTCAAATCTTTGTCATTTCCAACATGACTCCAACTCTCTTACCATAATCCTCCATTCACTTTGCTTCTACAAAGGTTTGACTTTATCATAGTAGGAAATAGGACTACTATTTCCTATTTAATAATCCTATTTCCTACTATGAGACCTACTAATAGGACTACTATTTTCCAAGAGTGGGGAAGCAAACTAAGAAAGGTAAAAAGGAAGGAAGAGAATGTGGAAGTATAGAGTGTGACAACAGAGAAAAGGGCTGATGTGGTGCAAGAATATATGTTTACTCTACTGCATTTCTACTTTAAAATGAAAAAGAGCACCGTGATTTGTAATTGAATGTTGAGGGAAGGAAAATAACACTACTTTAACCATCTTTGTCAAACAAAAAGAAAGGCATGTTTATGGTATCTGTATCATATAATAGCTATTCATTCATTCATTCATTCATTCATCTGTTCATTCATTTATGTGATGAACGTTAATTGGACTTCTCTTATAAACAAATTACTAAGAATAAAATTACAAAAAAAAAAAAAAGAAATGATGGTTTTTAGCATAATGCTGCTGAAAGTCAGATAGGAGGAATCAGACAAGAAACCCAAAAGGACACAAAAGAAGGTAAGTGCAAATTGTGCAGAAAACAAGACATTTACACAATTGTGTAGCAAGGAATGAATTTGGTGATGGGAAAGGGTTAGGAAATATTTTTTTTTCTGAGACAGTGATATTTAAGCTGAGATCTGCAGAAAGGGGAGACAGCAGAAGACACAGCATGTACAATGGCCCTGAGTTGGAAAAGCCTTGGATGTTTTCAAGGGTGTATAAGACAAAAACAAAACAGATGCTTATTTTAGAAAGTAAATAATAAGGGTCAAGTGGCAGGGGCTGATTATTTAGTTCTACATAGACATTTGAAAAAGTTTAGATTGCCTTTTAAGTGCACTGGAGAGTACAATCCAATAGGACACAATCCAATTTATGTTTTAAAATATTAACCTCTTTGTCACATGGAAGATAGATATTTGTGCTTTGGGCATGAGTGGATATTGGTAATGATGAGCATTTTGTAATCCCCATCTTACAGATTTGGATGGAAAGCAAAGTTTAGAAAAAAGAACAATTCAAGCTCAAGACATTCTCATAGTAGAAACAACCACATAGCCTCAACTAGTTAATGCTCAATCATTTTGCCCCGTCTTTATCAGGGAGCAGATGGTTGGGTCCCTATCAGTAAAACTTCACCAATATCTACAATAATATAAACAAATAATTTTATTCCATGTTAACTCTGAGTATGAGTTAGAGCAAGCCGGATGAAACATCTAACTATGTTTTATGCTCCTTAAAAATTAGAATTAAATATTTAAACAATCACTACACAGAGAAGTTAACTTATCAAGAATGTGCAGAGAATAAGTGGTAAAACTTTGATTTCAATTTTCGTTCCCTGAATCCAGAGTTCATATCAACCAAGATTAGAGAAGGATACCACTTTGTGGTGTTTAATTCATCAATCTAAAATTTCATAAAAGAAAACGTCAAAAGGATTTGACAACTAAAGAAAATTTAGTTCCTCCTCTAGAATTCTGCTTGTCTGCTTAACAGTAGTGTTTTATTTCTATAGCTCCTTATATGTTCATTTATTTAAATAAATTACATTAAATAATATATTTATAATTCATAAATAATATATTATACAAATATATTGAACTAAGTTTTAATTGATATATCACCATATTTTATCCTTAAAAATATTCTCTGTAGTATGCATGGAAATTGCTATTTGTCCATTTTTTCTTCCTTTGGAAGCACTCTCAGTGAGCCAGGGGATATATTGAAGGACATAATTAAATATCTACTTCTCAGAGAGGCTACCTCAATGTCCACTCTAAGTAGTATTCTCCACGCACTGGTATTTATTACCCTCTGAAATTATCTTGACTTTAACAATTTCTCTTTTAGTTTTACTAATTAAAATTTAAGGCCAACAACATGGGGGACTTTACCTGTCTTGTTCCCTAGCACCTCAAACTTGTTTCACACATAGTGCATTCAGAGTAAACATTTGCTGAATGACTGCTGCTTTAAAACATGTAATACTGATGTAAAATGGCAAACTTGGACTAGCATGAAATTCTTTAGAATCATGTTTAATGTTTATTTTATCACTCTCTGCCATCATCTCAGATCACAGTCTCTTGAGATCATGTAAGGGTATGAATAAATGACATGGCATTTTGCATTTCAAAAGCAATTTTCAGATAGATAATTTTTTATTTCAAATTGATCACAGTTACACATCCTGGCAACCAGAAGTTTGTTGTTTTTTCTTCTTTGTTTTTCCGGATTTCATTTCACATGAGGAAGATGAGGTCAGTCAACACAGTCACTTGAGAATGATCAAAGCATAAAGTATTGCATAAAACAACTCACATTTAACCTCTTTCGATGAATAAGTAAAGGAAAATTCATGAGTTTTCAAAATATTGTCCTTTGATGGAGATATCAGCCTCTTTCTGCTTTCAGCCTTAAGTCACATTTTCCATAGGCAGTTTTATTTTCTAAAACAACTGGTATTCTCATTGAATTTTATGAACAAAAACAGGTAATTTTAAAATAACATACTCTTCTTAATCCTGCAACTAGGCTGAGTAGCGTTCAGAAAATAAATTCCATTTTAGTTTTTCAAAAGAAAGCTTTTAAAAGTAAATTCCTTGAACATTTATGTTGGAGATGAACATTGCATTGCCTATAACAATGGATATTTACAATCAGCATCTTTAGCACAAAAGAATGTTAGAGGAGTAAAACAGCAATCACCTCCCATTTTTATTTTTTTCTCATTTTATGTGGTTGAATTCTGTGACAGCTGCTCCAAAGGATGAAAATCGACTGAAGTCCAGCTCTGCCTGGGTGTGCACATGAGTGCCTCTCAAAGGACACATTGCCTCCCACTGCCAATGATGCGTGTGGTTCACAAACAAAGATAAGGGACTTCATCTTAAATACCACGTAACACCCGGTCACTGTGTACAGTGTGCACAAGGCAGATTTTTAAAAACCCATTTTTTGCATTTTTTTTTGTTGCTTGCATAATCACAAGTTACAAAGAGAAGAAAACAGGACACCTTTTGTAGAAGGAGGGGTAAGCAGTCTGCATAACAGTTGATGCAGGTATGTGGGAGGTATTTGGGAGGAATGCAATTCCTGCATTGAATTGTATTTACTTTTCTGAGTTAAAACAACAAAAAAGTACATATTAAAACCCTAAAGTCAAGAATATTAATATCTACAAAGGAAAACTTTTCCCCAAAGATAAGAGTTTTTCTCTTTGTATAAAAGTACTTAATAAATCAAATATTTTCTTCAAATCCTGTAAGAATATACTTATCTGGGACTGACATTTTGTCTTTCCCAATTAATAGCAATGGTAGGGAAGGCCATGCTTTTCTCTAGTACAGCTGGGTGTGTAGTGCTATGTACCAGGGACTGTGCCTAGCATTTTTTCTGCATTATCTTACTCCTCACAATAACCTTGAAAGGCAGGTCCAGATGTTACTGCTAGTTTGTGAGTGAAGAAACAGAGGCTTTAGGAGATTAACAGACTATCAAGGTTACACAGCTGTAAAGAGGCGGAGTCAGAACTTGAACCAGAGCCCTAGGTCCTAACCAAATTCCAAACTGCCTTGCAAAAATGACCTTGAGTCAGGTCTTTGTCATTTCCAACCTGACTCCAACTCTTTTTACCATAATCCTCCATTTGCTTGGCTTCTACAGTTAACAAGTGCACAGCTAATAATTCACTTTCCATTTTACAATCCTGTTTCCAAAGTTAATTTTCAGTTTCTCAGCAAGGCCTGAAAGGATCTGGATCTTCTGCCTATAGCAACATTTCTAGATGGTCACTCCTAAGCTATCCCTGCTTACTAGTTTTCAGTGAACCACAGACAGCTTTGCCCATGCTAATCAGATTCCATTTCACATGACTTTCTTCGGGTCCCTGACAGAATTTCTTTCATCCTGCCTAGCTCTGCCTTCCTGCTTTTCCTAACCCCAAGAAGGACTTGATGTCTTCATAGCCAATCCAAAGTAGGCTATACCTACAGCTATTTGTAAATATCCATTGGCTGTAAAGCAAATTCTTCAACTACAGAAACCTCTTATTCTGTTACTCCTTTTATTTTTCATATTGCTTCCTAATAAGTGACCAATAAATGTTTATTGACTGTAGAAATAGAAATAGCATTCTATTTAAATATATAAAGATAAAGTATTTTTTGTACACTTTCACTTCAGTTAGTGCTGTTTAGCATTCTTCATCTGGCAGTAATTCAATTTGTTTATGGGGTAAATAATTTATTTATCAAATCAGAAAACATATTCCAATTGCCCCTTGAGCAATATTTAAGATGGGATAGTCTGAACAAAAGATATGATTGAAAAACAAGGGAAGCATATGAATAGAGAAGATATAATACAAAATTATACGTTAAAATTACTAATTTATTTCTATAGTTAAGTAGAAAAGTATAGTCAAATGCATAATTACATGTGACTTTCTTAAACATACAAGGGAACTAAACAATTGAGGTTGCTGAACAGTATACTGACTTGGATACATATAGATTCCTTTACTCTTGCTAAGCTTCTTACAATTATAAAGTTCTAACAGTACCACAATAATCTACTTAAGAACAGAAAGCATTATCTGGTTATGGAATCATTCAAAGAACATGCTTTAGACTTTGGTCTACACTGTTCATTCTCATGGGGAAATGCAGCAAACTGCCTGCAGAATCCGAAATATTCAGTTTCATCATCACCTTCTAAAACTGTGTATATTTTTATGTTCACACATGGGCCTGGTTTTTTACCTTTCTCTCTATTTTGTTGCTGCTTTTAAGTTAGAAATAGTCCTTTGAGAAAATATTTTTAGCTTTTTCCCTGTATTTTCTCTGCAATGACTTGGTGAACATATATAATTTTTCATGGTCTACCATCACTGACAGGCTGGCCCCAAGGCACAGAGTTCTGTGTAGCACATCATGGTTTATTGATGAGCAGTGGGAACTGAAGCAGAATAGTGGAAGCTGGCACACCAGTTACAGATCCTTGTTTTGAAACCAGTTGGGCATTCAGTAATGAGACCACGTGGTCTTGTTTGCAGGGCTCAGCTCAGGCCAGGGATCTGTCTAAGGCTGAATGGGAAGGGAAAACTCCAACAATTGTATAGTTCAAGTAGCTTGTGCCACCAGTAGTAAAAACCTAGCATTATTTCTTTACCATACTTTGAGTTATTAAAAAAAATGTTTCGGACGGAGCTAGAGTAAACTAGTTTCTTGACTAAGAATTATAAGTATATAATAAAATAAATATTAATCTATTTTGCCAGAATAATTTGTTTATAAAAGCAGTTCTACTTACTTGAAAATGTAATATATGCATATGGTAAAATTGTTGACAAATTAAACACTATATATGTAAATAATCTGGGTAACCACATGTATAATGACTATTGCTTGCAACTCCTTTAAGAAATATTCTATGTTCATTTACTTTTTATATCCAATAAGTAGAGATAAGCACATTTTCTAAATTTCACTTGTTTTACCCTTTAACAATACACTATGGATGCTAATCCCCCTCAGTCCACATAGATTAACTTCATTTATTTTCATAATGGTGACTTATATGGCTAGCACAGTTTATTTAACTGATCCTTATTTCTACTTATTAGACAATGCTAGAAAGAACAAGTTTGCACCTAAGTAGTTTTGCAAATATGTGGAGACTATTTGTAGCTTAATTACCAAAAAGTAAAGGCTAAGTAAAATATATGCCTTTTACGTGTCTACCATGATTTATGAAAGTATGTTATCCCAACAATCTTGATGATACCACTAAAGTTTTAGTCACATTGTAGTTGAAAAATGGTATCGTTGATTTTGTAATTTTGTCAATTATGAGTAAAATTGAGCACATTTCCATGTTTTCCTATAATCTGCCTATTTATGTAGTTTGCAAAATGTTCCCTGAATTTTTAGTCACTGATAAATTGATAAAAATATATCATATTGTTATAAAACATATAATAAATAGTATGTAACATGTATATTAGTATTTTCTATAATATATGCTACAATATTTTTCATTTTTTGCATTCTCTTAATGCTCTTTTATGTAGGTGTTGTTTATTTCTTGTAACACACCTTAGTAATTTCCTTTATTACTTTTGAGTTTTCTGTCTTTCTCAAAAATATAATTCCTACTCCAAGTTATCATCCTATTATATTTGTTCTGGATCTTTGATTGTGTTCATTGCTGTTGTTTATGTTCTGGTCCACCTGAAATGTGTTTTGTAATAAGGGGTCAATTAGGGTCAGCTTTTAATTTTTTTAAGAAATTAAAAACCTTGTCCCAGCACTATTTGATGTAAATTTTATGTTTCCCTATATTTCAAATGTCAGCTCTCTCTTGCATGAATCTGTTCATTCATGAACCAACTCCATTCTCTACTTTCACTGTGCTTCATATGTGGTTTTGCTGCCAATATTTATTTGCAAATACTAATTTCTTCTGGTATTCTCTCACATGAGGCTGGTATTTTTGGTTGTGAAGATTTTATAGAAAGTAGTCTCCACATTAAAAATTTTTATCCATTCATGTATTCAAAAATAGTTATTAAATATAGGTTATGTCCCATTCACTTATTTGGAATGAAGATAAAAACATCATTGCATGTCTAAATGGGAGTTGAAAATAAGGAGTAGTTTTGGAAAAATTATATCCCCCACATCATTCACTAAAATTGGTTATTTTAAAAGACAAAGTAGAGTATTGGCATATTTGATTTAGTAACGGAGGTTACAGTTTTATTCTCCAATATCTAACACAGCATAGCTACACAACCTTAATAAGCCATTTGTTCTGCATGAACCCTAAGTTACTGTTGAATAGAAAAAGTTCACAGTTTACCTCATGGGATTGTTGCCAGGGCCATATGTAATAATGTGAATTTAATTTCCAAAAGTTAAATTGCTACTAGAATTCTTTCAACTGTTCTTAGAATCAGTCTAAATTGTGTGGTCTATCCCATAACATTTAAAGCATCAGTAAGGGTCTTATGTGAGAATCATCAATTAGCTGTTACTGTCCAAGTTTAATTGCATTCTGGAGTCAAGGTGTCAAGGACCACTTTTAATTTAGCCAGTTACTTGAATAGCATAGGTATCTACTAGATATACTGGTCTAACTACAAATGTTTAAATTCAGACCTAACATTTAAAGGGAGCTTCCATTTAGTGACTGCAGCTGAAAGGGTAAAGTTGGATAAGTGACCAGGTCTACTAACAGTGTAATATTTACTATTGCACTGATTGCTAACTGGCAAATTGGCATTCCTTATATTCATTCCATGTGAAGCCCTCCAATGGACTTGAGAACATTCCTCCTAACTTGACAGTTTGTATTATCCACACTTTCTGTTTAGTATAATGATTCTCATGTTCCTCAGTCCAGGCATGGCCACTATATTCAGGTTTGGCCATCAGTTTTGCCCTTCCTGGCCATGGTGAGTAGTTCACAGATGGTAGGTCACCAATTGAAGCCCATAAATCATGATGAAGCTTTCACTGACTTCTCTGGAAAAGAAACTGTCTTGTTGCACTGGAATTGGAGTGGCAATAAGGCAGGGGTGTCAAACTCATTTTCACCAGGGGCCACATCAGCCTTGTGGCTGCCTTCAGAGGGCCAAGTGTAATTTGAGGATTGTATAAATGTAACTATTTCTTATCTAGGGGCAAGGAGCTCGGTGCTGCTGGATTGAGACAAGGTGCCCAGCAGATAAAACATGTGGTGGGCTGGATTCAGCCCGCTGGTCTTGTGTTTGCCACCTCCGGGCCTTGACATCCACTTGCATGCTATAAGGGGACAGATGTGTAGAGTACTGGCAGCTCTACAGTGTCTGAGGGAAAATACAGCACACAGAAGGATGTCAAGAGATCAGGAATAAACTATTCCTGAATTATTATCATTTTTTTTAGTCCAGAACCTAGTCCTTTGTGATGCTTTTTTTTTTTTTTTTTTTTTTTTTTTTAGCTTGGGGCAGTTTAGGCCATTTTTGGTTATAGAATTAGTCATTTTAGTTTTAGTAAATTCTGTGAAAAATTTAAGGTTACTGAGCAATACTGTACATTAAACCATGATAATCAGTATTTTTTCAAATTAATATATATATATATATATAACTTGCAGCACAAATATCAGACATTATATTTTTTAATAGTCTCTTAGTCAACATACAATTTATCAATGCCAATTTTACTTATTATGTGAGGCTTCAAAAATCCTCTGTTAAATAAACAATTTCCATTTTTTCAAAGATTTTCATTGAAAACCAATGATTACTAGCTCATAAATTTCTCATTAGTATGTACTAATGTCTTCATGTAAAACAGTTCAGAAATTCTCTGTTAACTAAGGGCCTATTGTATGTTCTGTAAACATTTCAGAAACTTGGTCAGGAGTAGTGTGTAAAAGGAATTGTTGATTGATCTATTATGTAATGCAAATAATTGCCCACATAAACTATTATTTTCAGAAACCTCATGTGATCATACGATCATCACAGTTTGGATCCACAAGATGTTCAGTGAGAAATACTAAAAGAAAGGTCACATAGAACAAACTTCAAACAGAAGGAAAAGGGAGAAAAGTTGATAATCCCAAGATCTCTATGCAGCTTCATGGTTTTAATTAATAGCTGTACAGTGAGCATGGGTCTCTCTCTCACACACGTACACGCGCATGCACACGTACACCTACTTGGTAACATCTAGTGCTACTCTGAGCTATTTTTACTGTACATCTCAAAGAATTTAAATGAAAATATTTATAAATTCATTTTGCTCATGAGATTATCTCCAAGTTCAATAATTATGGATTTTTATGGTAGATATGCTTTACTTTTAACCTAATTTGAATGATAAAAAGCCAAAGTAATTTTTGATAATCAAAATGGGAAAGTGGCATGAAACTATGATAAGGGGAAGCCAGCTGAGGAGCCGCGTACAAAACAATACCATGTATAATTGTTCCTTAATTATGTAAATTTAGCAAATGGCAGAAGGATGGCTGTATTTCTTGACCAAGGCTGCCTGCCAAGTCAACAAACTGGCATAAATGTAGAAGGAAGCCCACTCTAGGATCCTAACTGGTGAATCTTCTTTCACATTGCAAATATTTGTGTAGAAGAAAGAAATCTGTCAATTTTCCAAAACAAGTTAAATATACATTTTTGTTGTGAATGAATACATTCAATAGCATTATTAACAAAGTTTTCTTATACATGGTTAAAATTTTTAATCAAAGGTTTAAAGACACCAGAAAAAATACAAATAATAATTAGTATATACATTTGTATGGAGGAAAAATTTGCTGGATGGCTCTGTGTGAAAATAATGTTTACATATAAAAGGTTTTTGTAAGAAAAAAGTCATTGAAAAGGTAAATATGAGTTATCTTTTAATATATCAGTTAAAGAAATAAGCTACACAGAAATTATTGCCATGTTTCATTTTTATAGCATGAGTTTGTTATACATGTTTAAATTTTTAAACAAATAAGTACTTTAAAATTCAGGTATTCAGGTATTTGTATCGGGACTCTATAAGCCAGAGTTCACCTCCAGAAACATCGCTCTCTACTTGGCCTCCTGTACAATGGACTGAAGTTCTACATTGCTCCCAGACCTCCTGCTCCTCACTTAGCACAAATAGGTCCCTGCTGCCCGCAAGAGATAATGGAAAATAACTGTGTGGAATCCAAGAGTCCTATACCTTTAAAATGGTGGCTTTGTCCTCTGGTAAATGATATTTAGACATATTTTTCCAAAACATTCATTATGGAGATGACTTTAATGGAGGAAAATTAAATTTAATTGCATAATTTTCCCCTTTCCTTAAATTTATTTATTTTACTACTGTTGTGAATAAGAAAGTGAAGTGGCATGTCAGCCTCAAGCCAGGGAAACCCTTCTCTCAATGTGTCCTAGTGTGTTACAGGCACTATGGCCATTTCCTGCTGCTCGGACAGGAAAGTTTGAAAGGAGTTCCTGATCATTTGCCAGAGCTTTGGACTCTGTGCATGGTCCTGGTAAAAACGTATTTCAATAATTTAGAGAAAATTACTGAAGAGCTTGGAATAAATAGTGTACAAAAAGTTGCCGAGAACTGTAGAATAGGAGAAAAGAAGAATAAGAGACAAGAACGTGTGGGAGCAGTGGTTTAGAATCAGACTGAAAGGTAATTTAAGGTGAACATTGTAATAGAAAATATGGGTTGCGGGATGTCCTTTACAGATATGTTAACCCTAATCCTTATATGTTCTTGTAACATTCTCTACCTGAAATAACATTTTCAGAGGCTAAATGAAAGAAAATATATGTGTGTGTTTCTTTTATATGCATGTTATTACCCGTCACACACCAATTCAGTTTTCTGTCTGTCAGTTCTAAATCCCAGGATGTAGACAGCAGGTTCCATCCATGCAGAAAACTTCAGTCTGCTCCTCTGATAGCCTGTCTCACAGATTTCCGACCTGCCTAGTCGGCCCCATAGTCCTGCAAACCAATTCCCTGCAGCAAATCTCTTCATGTATATCTTTTCCTGGTTTTGTTTCTTTGATTGAACCCTGACTGATACAACTTCTAATGCCTCAGAGGAATGTGGGACTTGGTGGACATCATAGGGCCCGGTGAATTGCACACTTAATCTAGTTCCTATGGCCAAACATGCTTTTGTCAGAAATAAGTAAAAATTGGAGAATCTTCACACACTTGCCATGTAGCAAATTCTGGACAGCTGATTGTGATGGTGCTGCAGAGAATGAATGTTCAGTATTCATCACGTGCTTCCATTTGGAATTTTTACTCATGCTTCTATGATTTTAGTTCTAGTAAATGATATACATTATAGTCTCAACAATGATATAAAAAGTTTTCATGCAGTCTCCTCCTGGAATGTAAGTTATATGATGGAAGGTGTGTGTGTGTATGCACAAAATTACATGTTTTTACTCTTTAATCTTTTTCTCCTGTTTTCTTTTTTTAAATTGTATTTTTTAAATTATGCTATTACAGTTGTCCCATTTCTCCCCATCATTCCCTTCCACCCTGCACACCCCTTCCCACCCACATTCCCCCCTTTAGTTCATGTCCATGTGTCATAAGTTCTTTAGCTTCTACATTTCCCACACTATTCTTTCCCTCCCCCTGTCTATTTTCTACCCACTGTCTATGCTGCCTATTCTCTGTACCTTTTCCCCCTCTCTCCTCCTCCCACTCCCCTGTTGCTAACCATTCATGTGATCTCCATTTCTGTGGTTCTGTTCCTGTTCTAGCTGTTTGCTTAGTTTGCTTTTGTTTTAGGTGTGGTTGTTAATAACTGAGTGTGCTGTCTTTTTACTGTCATATTTTTATCTCCTTTTTCTTAGATAAGCCCCTTTAACATTCCATGTAATAAGGGCTTGGTGATGATGAACTCCTTGAACTTGACCTTATCTGAGAAGCACTTTATCTGTCCATCCATTCTAAATGACAGCTTTGCTGGGTAGAGCAATCTTGGGTGTAGGTCCTTGCCTTTCATGACTTGGAATACTTCTTTCCAGCCCCTTCTTGCCTGGAAGGTCTCTTTTGAGAAATCAGCTGACAGTCTAATGGGAACTCCTTTGTAGGTGACTGTCCCCTTATCCCTTGCTGCTTCTAGAATTCTCTCCTTCATTTGAATCTTGGCTGATGTAATGATGATGTGCCTTGGTGTGTTCCTCCTTGGGTCCAACTTCTTTGGAACTCTCTGAGCTTCCTGGACGTCCTGGTAGTCTATTTCCTTTGCCAGATTGGGGAAGTTCTCCTTTATTATTTGTTAAAATAAGTTTTCCACTTGTTGCTCTTCTTCTTCCCCTTCTGGTACCCTTATAATACAGATGTTGGGACGTTTAAAGATGCCCTGGAGGTTCCTAAGCCTCTCCTCATTTTTTTGAATTCTTGTTTCTTCCTCGCTTTCTGTTTGGTTGTTTATTTCTTCCTTCTGGTCCACTCCATTGATCTGAGTCCCAGTTTTCCTCCCATCTCTATTGGTTCCCCATGTGTCTTCCTTCATTTCACGTATTGTAGCCTGCATTTTTTCATCTAATTTGTGAGCAAAATCAACCAATTCTGTGAGCACCCTGATCACCAGAGTTTTGAGTTGTGTCTCTGATAGGTTGGCTATCTCTTGGTCGCTTAGATGAATTGGCTCTGGGGCTTTGATCTGGGGCTTTCCCATTTGAACCATTTTTTTGGGGGGGGAGGGGGTCTGGTCATGGCTGTTATGTAGTGAGGGGTGGAGCCTTAGGTGTTCCCCAGAGCGGGGCAGCCCAGTGGCTGGGTTGTGACGCTGTATGTGGGGGTGGAGTCTTGGTGTTTTTAGGTTTTATTTCCTAGCAGTGGAGCCCTTCATTGTGAATTCTGTCTTGTTCCCAGTTTTAGCCTGGATTATCTATGTGCAAATGTGGGACTGCCTGGTCAGCCAGCCGCCTTGCACCTGGGGTACCCCAGCAGATGCCTGCACCCACTGTCCGCCAACCTCTTCTTCCTCCTGCCGCGACTCTGCCCCTCTTACGAGTCTGGATGAATGGATGGATGGTTGTCAGACCTCCGTACAGTTCAATTTTCTCTCAGTTTGGATTGTTTTCTTGTTTCTAAATCCTTATTGTCCTTAATTTTGGTTGTGCGAGGAGGCACAGTGTGTCCACCTATGCCTCCATCTTGGCTGGAAGTCCTTTCTCCTGTTTTCTAAGTGATTGTGGCTTAAAGTATTCCCCTTGCCCTGCCCTTCAAGACAAAGTAGCATTTCATTAAATACCCTTTGAATAGTCTCATTTTTTTGTATTATGTGACTTATTAATAACAAAATAATTTTCCATCAAGAACTAAGAGTCAAAAAGTTATGTTTGGAGTTATCCTTTCTTCTCAATCCATCTCAAGCTGTGTGTAGTGGGTATGTGTAATAACATCACA
Organism: Glossophaga mutica; assembly: GCA_039655065.1. NCBI lineage: Eukaryota > Metazoa > Chordata > Mammalia > Chiroptera > Phyllostomidae > Glossophaga > Glossophaga mutica. The sequence goes on along the minus strand of CM077304.1, from coordinate 157,462,781 downwards.
AGAAACAGAAATCACTTTTAAAAAATTGAAGGAGATGGTGACCTAGGAGAAAAAGCATGTTTTCTATTGTGCCTTCAGTGTCTGAATCAGTAAATAATTGATAATTCTTGAGTGACTGACTCATTACATTACATGGAAGAGGGGATCTTCCAGGGACCTCTTTGACTTCTAAATTAATGCTACTGGCATTCCCTCTGCCTGTGATGATGTGCACATACCCATTTATCGCTAGTGTTAAGAACAAAGGCTGTCAAAATTTTAGATACTTTATTTCTAATAATTTTCTAACCATGTTTTCTAACAGGGGCAGTGAGTGCCAAATCATCCTTTCTGCAGGTCAAGTATTGCTGATTTTATTGACTCTCACATAGAATAAAGTTGTATTAGGTACAAAAATCTACAGCACAAAGGCATTTCCTAATCCATCCATAGTACCTAAGATCTTGTTGATAATTTTTTAAGTTAAAATTTTTATTTTTGTTTGTTTAGTCTTAACTACTTCTAGTTGCTCATGTTCATACTTTTCCAGAAAGTGAAAGATGGCAATTTATTCCTTAGCTGGAGCAACACATTGAATTTACCCCACTGCCTACTTCATTAAAATGCTTTGTATACATTCACATACTGTATCTTTGTCAAGAAATCAAGGACATTGTTTTGTTCTTCCTAATTCTTGTATCTTCACAACACCTATTATGACTGTTTTCATTTTGGGAAAACCTTCTTTGCATCAATTATGAAACTATACAGTAGCCTGCTAATAGGATGCTCTGCCTTCCATCTGTCCTGACTAGTAACACTAGTAACACTTCCCATCAACACTTTATCATTTTATTTCTTAAAAAAAGCAAAAGCAAAAACAAACAAACAAAAAACCCCTTCAAACGTTCACTGTTTTGCATCTCGTTCCAGATCTCACAGTGACCCCTAGTTTTCTACTAATACAACCTTAAAATTCAGATCAAACATTCAAGACCTTTAAGACACATGGGCTCCTAAGTCCAAATGCCAGTGTTTGAAGTTTGGTTTTGCTGTTTATTAGCCTTACGATTCAGGCAAGTTACTTAAATACATTGTGCTTTGCCTTTCTCATCTGTAACATGAAGACAGTAATAGTATCCACCTCAAGAGTGGTTAAGCAGAGTCACTGAGTTAACACATGAGAAGAACTGAGAACGGTGCCCATCAAACGGTAACTGCTGAGTAAAGTTTAGCTATCATCATCATGATTGGTATTATAATAATCATATATAACATATCACACGTTGGTCAAGCAAAACCTACTCTTTTGGGGAATGTGTTCTTTAATATAGACAGAGGCAATTTGCACAGCTAGGGACTTGGAAAACTTGGGCTTCCCAGATTCCCTCGTTAGCTTTGCTGGTATGGCCGTACCAGCCTTGTCTGTGGATCTGGTGAACGGAGTGGCCAGCAAAGAGCCAGCAGACTCAGTGTACTTCATCAGAGGAAACGTTCAGCTTCAATCATCACCCTAAATGAAACACTTGATGCTGAGTCATGACCTTTTGTTTTATATAATATAGCAAACACTGTTGCTTCTAGAGAGAGACCATTTCTATTCACAGAAATCTTGAAGTGGTTAAAGAAAAAAAGAAGATGGGAATGCTATGAAACTAAAACTAAAGGAACTTCTTTGTTTTCTAAAAATAACCTTCACTCCAAAAGAATAAAGGGCACATCCATTTCATTCCTCTTCCATTATTCAAGACCACTGCTCTGGCCAGTTCACTTTACTGTCTCCAAAACTCCTAGGTTCTGCCACTACGATTTTATTTATGTTGTTCTTCCTTTGTAGAAATATTTCTCTCTCTACTGTTTGGAGATCAATTTCAGTTTCTATGTGTCCAAAGCTTTTTGATATTTCTATCAAATATCAAACTCTCCATTCAGGAGCACTTTCCCATTTTCCTTCCTCCCTTTTTTTCTTTCTTTCTTCTATCTTTCACCAATATTGACTCAGTATCTCCTGTGTTTCAAACACTGTGCTAAGAGCTGAGAATACAGAAGTGGGTAAGAAAACAAAGGTTTTGGTCCTCCAGGGAAATTACATTAAGAAAAAATGTATTGGTATTACTCCAAGATGGAGGTATATGCAGATACACTTTGCCTTCTTGCACAACCAAAAGAACAACAAACAATTAAAATTAAAAAAGAAAAAAAAAAAACCACAGAACTGCCTGAAAATCTAGCTGCATGAAAGTCTGACAACCAAGGAGTTAAAGAAGAAACATTCATCCAGACTGGTAGGAGGGGCAGAGATGGGGAGCCAGGTGGAGAGGATGTGGCAAGGCATTGGCTGGCAGACAGGGTGGTCCCACATTCACATGCAGTTAAACTGGGAGAAACAACCAGGGAGTGAGACAGACCAACAGACCACACAACCCAGGGTCCCCGTATGAGGAAATAAAACCTCAAAACCCCTGACTGTAAAATCCTGTGGGAATAATAGCAATGGGAGAAACTCCCAGACTCACAGGAGAGTTCACTGGAGAAACCCACAGGGTCCTAGAATATACACAAAACCATCCACCCAGGAATCAGCACCAGAAGCATCTGATTTGGTTATGGGTAGTGGGTGAGGTGACTGAAAGCTGGCAGAGAGCTGGACAAGTGGTTTTGTTCCCTCTTGGGTGCTTCCCGCACATACAGCACCATAACCCAGCAAAGAGGGTTGCCCTGCCTGATGAATACCTAAGGCGCTGCACCTTACAATGTAACAGGTATGCTGAGACAAAGAAGTATGACCCAAATGAAATAACAGATCAAAACTCCAGAAAAACAACTAAGCAATGCAGAGATAGACAACTTGTCAGATGGAGAGTTCTGGTAATCAGGATGCTCACAGAAATAGTTGAGTATGGTCACAAAATAGATGATAAAGTGAAGGTTATACAAAGTGAAATAAAGAAAAATACACAGGAAATCAACAGTGAAGGGAAGGAAACCAGGACTCCAATCAACAATTTGGAGCAAAAGGAAGAAATAAAATTCAACCAGAACAGAATGAAGAAAGAATAATTAAAAAAAAAAAATATGAGGAGAGTCTTAGGAACCTCTGGACCAAATTTAAATGTTCCAAAATCCAAATCATAGGGGTGCTTGGAAGGAGAGGAGGAAGAGCAAGAAATAGAAAACTTATTTGAAAACATAATGAAGGAGAACTTCCCCAATCTGGCAAAGAAAATAGACTACCAGGAAGTCCAGGAAGCTCAGAGTCCTAAACAAGTTGAACCCAAGGAAGCACAAGCCAAGACACATCATAATTATACTACTCAAGATTAAAGATAAGGAGAGAATCTTAAAAGCAGCAAGATAAAAGGAGAGAGTTACCTACGAAGGAGTTCCCATAACACTGTAAGCTGATTTCTCAAAAGAAACCTTACAGACAAGCAGGGGCTGGAAAGAAGTATTCAAAGTCATGAAAGGCAGGGACCTACACCCAAGATTGCTCTACCCAGCAAAGCTGTCATTTAGAATGGAAGGGCAGATAAAGTGCTTCTCAGATAAGGTCAAGTTCAAGGAGTTCATTATCACCAAGCCCTTATTACATGAAATGTTAAAGGGGCTTAGCTAAGAAAAAGAAGTTGATCAAAACTATGAACAGTAAAGTGACAACAAACTCTCAGCTATGAACAATTGAACATAAAACAAAAACAACTAGAACAGGAACAGAAAAACAGAAATGGAGATCAAATGGAGGGTTATCAGTGGGGAGGGGGAGAGAGGGAGTAGGGGAAAAGGTACAGGGAATAAGAAGCATAAATGGTAGGTACAAAATAGACAGAGGGGGGTTACAGATAGTATGGGAAATGGAGAAGCCAAAGAACTTATATGTACAACCCATGGACATGAACTAAGAGGGGGAATGCTGGTGGGAGGGATGATGCAGGGTAGAGGAGAATAAATGGAGAAAAAAATGAAACAAATGTAATAGCTTAATGAATAAAACATACATAAAAATAAAAAATATATTGTTATCATTTGTGCAAATAATGAATCATAGGTGTTTGGGAAGTTTGCCAGGAGGTCATTTAAAAAGGGAGTTGTGATGGAAAATCTCGATGCAATAGTGACATTCAAAGCTGATACTCAAAGGATTACAATGAGTTAGTTAAGCAAAATGCTAGTGATGAAGAGGAAAGAGGACATTGGTAGCACTGAGAAGAATGATTTGAATATGGCAATAAGTGGAGAAGATCCCAAAATAAGGAGAATGGAGCTATTGAATAATTGAAATAAGGACCCTGTAGCTGCAGCCAAGGTAAGCAGCTGGAGAACAATATAATGTGTGTTTCAGTTATTAATTATTTGAATCACCTGAAGAGTACTTATGAGTGCCAAACATTTGGATTCAATACCTTGTTGTGTAATAGAAAATATTCATGTTAGTATATTATTATAATACATTCATATTATATATCTCCATTCTGTCCATTAAAAGATTCCATACAAGACTCTAAGGTGGAAACAGAGGGATTTGTCATTAATTTTTTTCATTGTTGTTTGCCTACAGACACTTTTAGACAGTAAGTACTTGTGAGAATACTCTAAAGGATTCTATTTTAATCCTATTCAGACTTTACTTTTTTTTTTGTTTGTTTGTTTGAGAAATGGACACACAGAGGTTTTTAATACTATGAAGGAAACATTTTTCAAATACAATTCAGATACCAGAATAATTACTTAAACTACTTGATTTTAATCAATGCAAAGATAGCCCTCTTCGTGACTAAAGATTCTAAGTGATTGAACCCTGGAGTAAAATCCTCTGGTGTAAGTATAATAAACAAATCATTTAGGGTCGGTAATTTTTGTAAGTACATAACTGTGTATTAATAACATAATCACATAAAAAGTGATTTAGCTCTGGCATTACCATTTTAGGACCAGAGAGAAAATTAGGAAGGAAGGGTGAGAAAGAAAACAACTTAAGTAAATTTTTCTCCTTCAATTTAAATTTCACAAGTTTTAGAAGTCTTCATGTGAAAAACCTAAGTAAAGATAGAATCCTAGATTTATTGATTATACAAAAATATGGATAAAGCCTACAAAACTGTAAAGTTTAGGAAAATTATATGAACATTTGAATATTAATATTCTTTATAGCCTTAATTTACATAAATTTTAAAGGAAAGGTTTAAAAATCCTAAATTTAATGCTCAGTGAAAGTGAGAGGGAGTGTGCATGATCTTTAATAGCAAAGGAAACAGTAAGTGCAAGTTCTGCACCTTCACTGTCTGCATATCCTAGAGCACAGATCTTTTGTGAAATGATTCTCACTAGATTGGAGTTCTGGTCCATTGTGCCAATCAAGACTAAGGGACAAATGGACCCTTCAAGCTTTCATCCTAGGGGTCTCATTTACCTACTAATCACTGATTAAATCATTACAGGCCTCCATTAATTAACACACCACTCATTTCTGTTAATGCATGAATGCTGTCAGAGGCCATGGTGTACTATTTAGTTTGTTATTTATCAGCAAATTTAAATGCGTTCCCATTTCAGTGAGCAATCAGAGGTCACTCTTTCATTCTTAAAATAATCCTATGAAAGTAAACACACTGACATCAACCCTTGTAATTTGCCAATTCGGCCTGTTACTCAGGTATCTAAAAATTGTGTTTGTTAATCTCTTGCCTTTGTACTAGGAAAAGATCTGAAATGTTCAGGCAGCTTTGTCCCTAAATTAACAATTACTATTCTCTTTGTATAGCAACCTAAATTTAACTTCTTTGTTTCTAAACTAAGGCAATGTAAATTTTTGATTTGCTGCCAATCTGTTTAGAGGGGGAAAAAGTTATATCACATGTTCTTTTGGACACAAATGTTATTACCAATGAATTTAATGAGTTATCTTTTATCTTTTAGGAATTTAAACACAAGCCTGCCAACAGAGTCAAAGAAGGCTAAAAGAAAAATAAATAGGAAGTATATAGAACTAACTTAATTTTTTAAAGAAAAACATGTTATTGATTTTAGAGAGACAGAGAAAGAGAAACATCAATTGGTTGCTTCCTATATGTGCCCTGACCAGAGACCAAACCAGTAACCTAACTACGTGCCCTGACCAGGAATCGAACTGCCAAACTTTCAGTGTACAGGACAGCACTCCAACCAGCTGAGGCACATTGGCCAGGGATTGATAGAACTGACTTTCAATCAACTTGATTTTCATGTTGAGCACTTGCATCAGTCTAAAATAATTTACTTTTGTACTTGTGTTCCTTCATTTTTAACAAGATAATCTACTATATACATGTATATATGCATATATAACTTTCATTCATAATTTTTTATGGTTATTTCATAGTTGTGTACTGGATCCAGATATTCTAGTTCACAAGAGCCAATTCATACATTTTCAGGAACTTTATGAGCCAGTTAACAAAACCCATTATTTAACAAATAACTACAAATTAAATTATATACTTATAATTAAATATGTTAAAAACAAAGCTGATTGATTCTGAAGAAAATTCACTTCTCCTAATTATTTTACTGCCTTTTCACTACAGTCATGACCTTCATGTTATTCACATGTACTAAATATGGTGCATAACTGTGTGCTACTGAGCATCTCTTCTCAACTTTATATTCAGTGTCGTTACATTAGTATCTTGAAACTGGACATGGTACAAATATCTATGCCATGGAAATTGGGAAAAAATATACACCAGGGCTTGACTTACTGTTTTGTTGATTTGTCTAGACTGAAGAAAGTGATGAAGAAAATGTTAATAATGCAGCTTAAATTTAAAAATGTGTTATATCAACAACCATTATATTTTAAATAGCACACACAGAAAAACAGAAAGTAGTTTTCCATTATTCAATACTCTATCAACTATTTCAGCCAAGAAGTCATTCACATCAGTGATGAACAAGTGAAGTTTGACATGGATCTTTATTGTTATACTGTCTTACTGGATAGCATAAATGAAGCTATTAATCAATAGTCATGTCAGAACCAGAAATGCAATCATAAGTTGCTTAGCATATAAAAGTTAGAGGAAATCAATAAAAATATTCTGAGAATTAGTTGAATATATGAAATCTAAAATAAAATGTATCATGTTATGACATACAAAATATGTGCTATACATCCTTATATCAGTAATATACTAACACGGACACACACACACACACACACGCACACCCCTTTCCTCTGGAGAGTCCATTACTAAAACACTGCAACAATATCGGTGTTTGTTATATATAATATATAACAAGGCAATGTATAAATTAACAGTGTGTGTGAAAGTAAAACAAAAGATCAGGCATAAAAATGAAGCCAAAAGTTATACTTGCAACTAGAACAAGAACAAAAATTACCAGATCTTACTAAGTTTCTGTGGATTGCTCAAATATCCTTACAGCCACTGAAAAACAAACCCAATGAATTACTAACTTGTAATGTTCATTAGATGAAAGAATATTGATCACTTTGGAGAAACAATTTCTTTATCCTACATGTATTTGTAGGGGCTTGGGTCAAATTCTGATAATTGCAGATTTTTATAAGTGACTACTAAAGTATCCAAACAAATAAACAAACAAAAGAAATAATCATTTTCTATCTCTAAAAGTAAGATACCTTTATTCTTTTAACTCAATCAGTTTACACTATTAACTAAAATGTCCTGATGCTCTGTGTATAACAGTCTCCTCAGAAGACAGCACCCCTGGAAAAGCGCCCTTCTTGGCTCCCTCCCCAATGCCACCCTAGGGACCTCCAGGCACATCCAACAGGGCGGAGTTGATTGCAAAGTTCTTGTTAGGTAGAGTCATCACAGACTGTCCTCATTTTTGTTAATTTGGAGCAGTCCTGGACTTGACACACTGTTGTATTTAAAAAAAGAAGATACAAAATGGATTGTTCCAAGTTATAAATGTATAGGCAGTTATTTTAATTTTTAAAAATCCTAAACTAAACCTTTCCAACTATCCTTCCCACTACATGAACTTTGTGTGTAGTGTTACTCATTACACAGAAATGCTCACCATTTCTAGAATATATTCTTGAATTTTCTTTTGCTGATGTCAGTTATTCTTTCAACCCAAATGAAACACTTTTCTACCCCTATCTAAGATTGCAGAATTTCTGTTTACCCTTCAAGATTCAGGCCTAAACGATAACTTTTGATCCTCCCTAGAGTTAATAGCCTTTTCTTTGTTCCTAAAAGATGCTTTTTGTGTATCTATCTTTAAGCATTTTGTTAAACTTTGTAGTTCAGCTGTTTTCATATCTGCCTCGGAAAACTGAAGGCTGTTTGAGGTGAGGTCTGTGTCTTTGCAATGAACAAAGGGCAGAAGAGATCTTTGTGGATCAGGCACCGCGCTCACAAATGAATGCAACTGCGTATCGATGTGCAGTGGTTAGTGAAGACATTCACTATCTTGTAACTATTATTAATTTTATTTCACAACTTATAATTAAGAATCTACTATAATGGCATGAAGAGCAACACGTGTGTTCATTTTCCTCAGAATGATAAAAAATAGAAAATACACTTGCTAAGAAAACCAGAATTTTAAAACGCTTCTTTCCCAGCTTAAGATGAAACATTTTTCCATAAAAAGTTTAAACTGCTTACTTTTAAAGGCTATAATTTCAGGTAAAAGCTAGATATTAATAATCAGATTATTAAAACCATAGTAGAAAGAGCTATGTTTTATACATTAAAGAAGAGGAAATACAAGGAAATAAAACAAGTGTTATTTATATTTCTTCATTTAACCTTATAGAGTTTATCATTAATTACCAATAATATTTTTGATTTTTACAGAGAAAACATGTTTCAAGTAGTACTAATGTGCCATTAGCTGGGCACATTATTTTTGGCTTCTCTATCATTCCAATGGAAACTCCAATGGGTTGGGGCATCTTCATTTTTAAAATACAAAATAGAATGAGTAGGATAATAGTTAATGGTTTTTATACCCACCTTTTACTTTATCAATCTAAGATTTCACTGTAGCAATTCTGAATCAGTTATTGAATTATATAAACCATATTTATGTAATAAGCTTGGATTAAATTACCAACCTTATCTATATTATTGTTCTTCTTTCTAAATAATGGAAACTTTCAACTTTTTCTGAGCTACATTGCTCACACACATAAGCTAACAGTGCTTAAAATGCTTAATTACTACAGTTCATATTTAAATACTCAGAAATTAATTACCTATAGTAAACACAGTAGAAATTGTGTTTATGACTTTCTTCTAGGCGTCTGCAGATATTCTGCTAAGACTAATTCTTCATATCTAACCATGAAATAAGAATCATTTCCAGCCACAATGATTAACATAGGTAATTAATTGATAATCTTATGAACATTAATGGCATATGATTCTTACTCCTCTCTTATTTGCCCCTGAAAACCACAGAAAAAAGGATACAATGCTAAATGTGCATTGTATAAATTATATCACTCCACTTAGAAGTTGAAAATTATAATCTTATAAAATAATAAACAAAGGGATGCCTGGCAATGTTCTGGTGATCTTTGTTTCCCTCCCTGTATCTTCATACTCAACCCCTTGAAGGCTGGGTTAATCCACTGACTATACTGGTTTGGGGTCATTCTGGTTTATATCTAAGGAACAGAATAAATGGAACTGAGCCAGATCTCTAAGCCCAAGGGACATCTAGCTGCCTAAAGACTTCCAGGCTGTGGGTTGTCAAGGAAGTTCCTGAAGTTTGAGGATTTGTTCAAATAACACACTTTTGCAAAGCACACATATTTTTTGCCTTAATGTTCTGTAATGTATATTTATATCACTCCATATGTCCAAAGATGAAGCCACGGAATACGTCTTTTCTCTGCTTAAGCCCACGATCTAAAAACAAAGTTATCTATTTTGGTAAACTTTCTAAATAATATTGAGAAATAGAAAATAAGTGTGTGATGTTTAGGCAACAAAACCATTCACAGTGGTAATCTCCTCCAATTTTTTAAAATAATTTTTTGTTTTAAACCTATTTAACCAGTAATTTCTTCTTCCCTATTCAGAAAGTTACAATATATTTTCCATAATATAATTTATAATCTTGTTATTAATAAATATAAACTTCAAATTCTGTAAAACATATTAGTTTATAGTGCCACTTATTACTTATCCACTTAGTTAACACATATTTAAGTGTCTCTGGGCTTCACAGAGTCAGAGAAAATTACCTATATCCTTGGGGAAAGTATCGGTTTTATATTATTATTATTATTTACTCTTTTTAATGATGCAAAGATGTATACTGCAAGACACATAATTAAAATAAGTTTTATATTATTAGGGGATAATTTGGAAAAGTTTGAATTGGATACTTTACAGGATTTTAATTAAAAATAATTAGTTCTAAAAAATTTCAGTTTTGCAAAAAATTTTCCATTTTCCTACACTCTTCAAGTCATTCCTATCATTTCTAAATGGGGCATTGGACATAAAGGACTTAGATTCTTCTTTCAATCCATCAGAATAATACACCGAAGTCACAATGAAAGGAAATATGCAAGGCTGTGTCCACTAAATTGTATACTTTTCTAAGGTCAGATACACATTTTACCCATTCACCACTAGCATTTTGGAACCAGAATTCTTCATGATTTGCTGACAAGTGTATGGTCTCAAAGGAACACTCCTCCAGTACAGACCAGTCTCCTTTCTAATAGCCTTCTCCTCTTTACAAGGTCAAGGGACTAGTGTATACAGGATGGGTGGGCCCTCTACTCCATTTTCCCCTGACACCCTCCACTCCTGTCACTCAAGTTCCATGCCTCTCCCACTTTAGAAGGCCACAGATAATGGTCTCCTCACATTGACTAAACTGGGCCTTGGTTCAAACCCTTGCTCGTCTGGTTTTCTACAAAGTGTGTATGGCTTCTGCTGCCAGAGGTTTCCTCTGAACTACTTACTCTCTTATAATCTTCATAATATGATGCTTATTTTTAAGATTACTACATTTAAACATGATTCTCTTTTGTTTTAGTGTATCACTTATAATGTAAGAAATGATATCTCTAATAACTTTTTAGAAAGAATATTCTTTTTAAAAAAGTGTTAAGTAAAATACATTTGTCTTACTGTATACAATGTCATGGGGCTAATCAGACACCCTCGTTTAGCTCCACGGGTAAGGGATATTTTCAAGTAGAAAAATAAATTATTACTAACATGAGAAAGGAAATTTACCTCAATTTTCAGCAGTTTGAGTTTGGTTACCTATCCATCTGTATATCTATTTTTTAAAGACAAATATTGGCTGGTAAAAGATGTGTGCTCAATAAAACCACACACATTCCATTTATTCCTTGTTTAAGAGTTTCCATTTATCTATTAGGATATGATTATAAGGACTGAAACTAATTTACAAGAGTAATATTTTCAGAGGATCTGAAGTGTATTTGAAAAATAGCAGTAAATCAAGAAATTATTGGTGATATAAGAATTTATTCTAAAGAAGCACTGTCAAGAAATTAATTGTTATGTTTCTACAAATTCCCTCAATGTGCATAAACATCTACATAATGAAATAAGAATTAATACCCAGAGCTCTCTTTTTTCTCATTTTAATAACATGCCCATTTTAGGGGGAAAACTGGTGAAAGATGTGGCTTTTGAGTGAAAAAGAGGGGGGAGAACCCCATCGTGTCACAGATGGCTGTCAGAAGAGAACGAAGCATGAGTCTGCTGAGGGAGTCAAACATGAGTGTGAAATCAGAACAGAAAGGCATGGAGCAGAAGGCAACATTTCAAAAGGCATTTGGCTCCAAGTGGCATTGTGAGGGTTAATTTACTGCCAGGAGCTGCTGGGCCTTTCATTCTCCACAGACACACAATAGACAGATCCCCAAAGTGCCCATCATAATCACAGATGCTGGGGGATTAATGCTAAGATGAAAGCTTCATGAATATTAAAAATATCAAAACTGCTAATGATGTAGCAGAGTTTGCAATAACTAATTCAATCTCAAAACCTAAGAGTATGGCACGCAGGCAAGAGAAAGACACTGCCTTTTAAAAACTGATTAAAACCTAGTCAATTTGTAGCAGAAAAGGGCTTATGCATATTAGGACCTGAATTGGCTGCCAAACTTTACAAATTGCACAGACTAATTACCATAATTAAGCCTTGGATTGAAGAAGAAAATTCCATTTATCTCAGGCTGACTCAGTAGAACTTCAACAAAGAAAGCACTGGCATCAGATGGGCTATTCCCTCAAATGGTATTTCAAAGCTCACTAAAAATCAACAAACAAACAAAAGAGACCTCATCGTCTTAAAAGCAAGAATAGTACCACTCAGGATAAAATGAAATTGGAGAATTGTTCAATACTATAAAAGATAATTTAAGTAAATTTTGAGTTTACTATGTATGCAAAGTTCTAATTTTTCAAAAATGTAAATTTTTTAGCTTAAAAAATCTGATTTATAAGATATTTATGTGTAGAATTAATACTTTCTTAATTTGAATTTTACTTTTATTGAGATAGAATTGACATATTAATTTAAGTTGTACAATATAATTCGATATGTGTATATATTATGAAGTGATCAACAAAGTAAGTCAGTATCTGTTATCACACATAAGTTATGTTTTGTTCTTCTTTGTAATGAGAACTTTTAAGGTGTACTCTCTTTGCCACTTTCAATAGACAATTAACAATGTGCACTATGTTGTATATCTTCTCTCTTCATTGTTATGGATATCAATATTGAGAGAACATCAGTTTAGACCATATTACAGTTTGTTTATGCTTTGGCTTCCTTAGATCACTTGAAAAAAGTCATGCCAGCAAGTATAATGGTTACTTCCATGTGTTGCCCAGCCTAAAGTCAGTTAATCAGCAAATCAGAGCATTTCAGAAAAATGCAATGGTGAAAGTTGATGTTATCTTTATGGGAATAAAGTTTCCATTTTTATGAATATTTTTGAAGCTAATTTTTGACACTAAATAAAGTATCCAGAACAGTTACATCTTATTATGGAAAACATTATGAGCAAACTTTTAAAATTGGTGTTGACCATTTGGTTTATACTTTAAAATGAAATGATCTTGAATTAGAGTAAAGCATTTATTTGTACTTTTAGTTTATAACAATGGCTTATACAGCTTTCTAACCTGCTGCACTTCAATTTTATTGGTTTTCCTGTGGAAATGCTTTTTTGGTGTGCTTTGTCTTATATTTCAATAATTTTTAAAAATTCTAGTAACCAAAGTTTTAACTTGCCTCCTTTTATCCAAATAGTGTACTTTAATTTTGATTTTCCTACTGCCTCCCATCTTGCCTTCCATTAATCTATTCTTCAGAGTGATTTAGGTACAAATACAATCATGCTGCTTAACTTCTTAATTATTGGCTTTCTGAATAAAGCCCGATTCCTTAGCCCAGCATCCAAAGTCATTACAACTGGCCACTCTCACCTCCCAATCTTCATTTCTTGTTAATCTTCCTCCCTTTTCTCCTTCCTGCCTCCTTCCTTCCTCAATTCTTCCCTCCCTTCCTCCCTCTGTTCTCTCTCTCTTTCTTTCTACTTATAATTTTTTAACACCTATGTTTTAAACACTGAAATACTCAATGAGGATAAATATCAAACAAAAGAAATATGACTCTTTACCTTATTGAAGATTACAATTTAATCTATGAAAAATAAATTTAAAAAACTTTCTCTTTCTTTGTCCCCTCTAACCACCACTGCCCAGCACAGGTGTACACATATGTAGTTTACCACTTCCCAACTGCAAGTAGAGAGGTATATAGTGTAGTAGTTATGAGCATAGACTCTGGATCTTTGTTTAAATGCTATCACCACCACTTAGTAAGTGTGAATTTGGGCAAGTTTCCACCATACATATATACCATATTTCAAAGGGTTGTTGTGAGGATTGCATAAATAAAAACAGTCTGGCACACCATAAATGTAGCTATTATTATTACTATAGTCAGCATAATAGAGGAAGATAATTACAATGGCCTGTGATTGGTGGGGGATCCAACTCAGTTGTAGGAGTGAACAGAGGCTTCTCTGAGGAAGTAAGTGTGGAGCTGATTTCTGAAGAATGTACAGGCGACGGGGTGGGTGCCTGTGAGTCTAAGTGTTTTTCATTTAGAAAGAGCTTTTTGGTGGAGACTCCGTGGGGTCCAGCAGCCCAAGGCCTAGCAGCCTGAGAGAAAACTAGTGACCCTGTAGCAAGAGGAACATATGATAAATGAGACAGCCTCTTTCATTTATATTTGTGGCAGTGCTGTAGTATTTTGTTCTTCCTGAATTTCCTAGACTTTAGTATCCCCCGGTCCTTTGTCTATCACATTATTTCTCAATGTTCACTTGTTCTTGAGAACGTATGTAGCGATTGCTTTGGGAAGTCTCCCGGACCCGGATCCTCCTGGACCCTACTCTCCGAGTACCCCTCCCCTCCCTGTGCTGCATCAGATGCTTCCCCTCGGTGTAAACCCACTGGAGCCTCCATCACTCAGAATTACACTCATGTGCATCTGGGTGGGAAGCCACCTGACCACAGAGTTTCGCCTTGTTTTCTTTGGATTAATACTGGCCTGACATTGAGTGGGCCTCGTACACACCATGTATCAAGGTGTAAAGATCTGACAAGCGAGTAAAGATCTAAAATATATACTTTCAGAGCATACCCTCAATGTCAAGACTGCACAGTCTAAATAGCAATTTGAGATTACGTGCCCTAACATTCAGGGTGGGTTGGAGTTGCACTGAAAATCACTTATTCTGTGAGAGCGGAGAGGGGAGGGAATTTCAGGGGAAAAGGGGAACGGTTTAGAGCAACAAGTATAAAGGACACATGGACAAAAACTATGGGGGGTGGAAATGGGAGCGAGGTGGGGAGGGCTGGGGGGGAGTAAAAGACAGAAAACTTTACAATATTAACAATTAAAAAATACTGATTAAAAATAATTTAAAAAATTAAAAAAAAAAGAAAATCACTTATTCTGTGAAGTGAAGGATTTCCTGTATATAGTGTTAATTCTCATTATAAGCATGTATGCCAATTCTTTTATTTTTAAAACAAAAGACAGTTGGAAATCCCATTATGGATTTAAAAAAATAAGGGATAAGAGACATTTAAGAGAGATTTAATATTTATCTTAAATTTAAAGTAAATATAAAACCTCATCAGATTTAAATTTTATCTCTGCAAGCACTTATAATATAATAATATAGATTTAATTAAAAATTTAGGAGAACTAATTATATTCATTTTTAAAGATACCTTTATTGACAATAAAAGTTAATTACACATTTTGTTCCTAAATGCTAAGGCATGTTAATTGTTTTGTCTACATTTATTTTTACCTTCTTCTTCCACCAGGTCTTAAAATTACTTGTCACAGTTGCTATTCATTACTAATATCATATGACTCTAAAAGCAGGTGTAGTAATGAATTTAGTAACTCAGAAATTGCTCTTCAGTTTCTATAAGGGGATAATTGCTCTTCAGTTTCTATAGCACTGCCCTTCCTTCCACTTTCTCCCCATTCATTTTTGCTGTCTAGGGCCAAGTGCCTTTGGCATGGCTAGAGATTCACAGCTGATCATCACTGACTGACTGCCAAATCCCAGAGATCAGAAAGGCGCTTTCCCCTCTTATCATCTGTCATGTCACCTAAGTACAGAGGGCTGTGGCAAAAAAAAAAAAAAAAAAAAATCCTGTTAGTTATTGTACCCTATAAATCCAAATGGAATGTTCACAATCTCCTCAATAGTGCTTCATGTTACTGAGGAAAAAATATGGTGTGTAACACATAATTATTTAGACCTTCCTTTATCAGCTCTGGGGCACAGGTGTGTGTGTGCATGTGTGTGCCCACATATGACTTGGTGAGGAAGAGGGTAGGAGATGAGGCAGAAAACATAAGTTAGGATTAGGGGAGTAAAAGAGGCAAAGTAGATATAAGGAGAAGCAGCCATTCTCAACAGGTTTTAGTGAAAAATGTAAGCCCTAAAGAGAAAAATCTCTGAAATGATGACTTTCCCATCCTCACAAGGATGTGGCATAACTAGTACCAATTCAGACACAGGAGAGAGGAGCCTTAGGGCTTGGTGAACACTGGTTCACAAAGACCGAACTGTGAAGACAATGAAGCTGAAGCTTAGTGTCTCTCACTTGCATAGGATCTCCCCTGGCAAGGGGCTCTAGCAGTACCCTCACACGGTCATGTGCTAAAGCGTGATTTTTAATTTTAATCCATCAAGGCACATTCTGTTTTATTATTTTTTATTTCCTTTTCATAAGTAAAGTTCTAAAGATTTTATAATCTTTATGTTAAAAAAAAACAATTGAGTGCGGGCCTACGAACCAGAGGATCGAGGTTCGATTCCCAGTCAGGGCACATGCCTGGGTTGCAGGCCAGTTCCCAGCAGGGGACACATGAGAGGCAACCATACATTGATGTTTCTCTCCCTCTCCCTCTCTCCTACCCTTCCCCTCTAAAGATAAATAAATAAATTCTTAAAAAAAAACAAAAAAAAACAAAAAAACAGAGCCATCATGGAAACAGGTGAAATAGAATATTTTAGACAGAAGTTTGGTGCTCCCTCTGGAGCAAGTGAAGGTGGGAACTCTGGCAGGAAAGGTATGGACCTGCAGGCTGAGGGCAATCTTATTTGCAGAGAGGGAGATTGTCAGAAATGGCTCAGTGGACTTGAGGAAATGCCAGTGAGGAATGGCAACTATATTTGGCTAGGGACATAGAGTAAGAATGACAAATTCTGGTAGGAGTCCAAATGGGTAGGGAAATCTAGAAATGGATGAGCCTCCTTGTTCAGCAACTTCCTCCAGCTATAGTGGGTAGTGATGGAGGAAAAAGAAAGAGAAGAGCTGGATTGCTGCTTGATTGTTCTGAGCTGCTGAGTTAAGGCTGGGTAGAATGAGAAGGGACTTTCTTAAGGTGATATAGCTCGTTAGGGATGGAGCCGGCACTGGGTCCTATTTCACTCCCTGAGCAATCCAGGAACTGAAAACAACACTTAGATAAATGGATGGTGGGGATTACTTGCAAATATGAGATTATTCCAGGTTTTAGAGATTCAACATTAGAAAACTTCCTGAATTTCTGTTGTCAATGAAGTAAACACAATAGAAATTCCCCTGAGTGATTAAGTCATGATTTAAGAACAAGGAAGGCTTATTTTCCCTCTCTGATTTCCTTTCTGATAAAAAAAATATGTCTTTAAAAAAATTACAGTTGATGCAGACAACTGTAATTGAACAATAATAAAGTAATAAAATTACAGTTCACATACAATATTACATTTATTTCAAGTGTACAATGGTGCCATTAGACATTTCTATAACTTATGAAGTAATTATCCAGATAAATCTAGTACCCATCTGCACCATGCATAATTACTCAAATACAAGGAATGGCAGAAATAACGCCTGCTTGAGTGTGCTTGGTAGGGTCATAATATGAGTGTAATAACTTATAGTTTTAATTTGAACATTTCACCTAAAATGTCATATGATGTGCTTGAGTGTGAGATTGTTATGTTATAGCATTAAATGCTTCTGATTTTGTAATAAAAGATTTTGTAATAAAAAGGGGAGTCATTTATGCAAGACCCTGTATTATTGACTACGTTCTCTATGCTGTACTTTACGTCACCATGACAATTGTGTAACTATCAATTTCTACTTCTCAATCCCCTGAACTTTTTCATTCACTGCCACCACCATTTGCAACTTGCTACCATCTAAATGTTTTCTGCATCTGTAAGTCTGTTTCTGTTCTGCTTGTGTATTTTGTTTTATAGATTCCACATGTAAGTGAAATCATCTGGCACTTGTCTTTCTCTGTATGCCTTAGTTCACTCAGCACAATATACTGTATGTCCATCTATGTTGTTGCAGAAGGCAAGATTTCATTCTTTGTTAAGGTTGAATGATATTTCATTATACAGAGTGTGGTAAATGTAGATTTCCAGTTGTTCATACAGAAAGCAATACAATAACTAATAAATAGTAATACAAGAATAAGCTCTGGCCCTGGCTGGCGTAGCTCAGTGGATTGAGCGCGGGCTTCGAACCAAAGGGTCGCAGGTTCAATTCCCAGTCAGGGCACATGCCTGGGTTGCAGGCCAGGCCCCTAGTGGGGGCCATGTGAGAGGCAACCACACATTGATGTTTCTCTCCCTCTCTTTCTCCCTCTCTTCCCCTCTCTAAAAATAAATAAATGAAATCTTAAAAAAAAAAAAAAAAAGAATAAGCTCTGTGTTTCACATACTCATAATTGTAAATGCATTTTTACCCCAACCTGTATATATGTGCCACTTCTTTATCCATTCATCTATTGATGGACACTTAGGCTGCATCCAGATCTTGGCTGCTGTATATAATGCTGCAATAAACATATGGATGTACATATCTTTTCAATGTAATGTTTTGAGTCCTTCTGTTTCCTGTTATACTCTTTGTTATAAAGTCTATTTTGCCTGATGTAAGTGTTGCTACCCCAGCTTTTTGTTTGTTTCTATTTTCATAAAATATTTTTTCCATTCCCTTACTTTGACGCTGTGTGTCTTCTGAAGTGAGTCTCTTTTAGACAGCATATGTAAGTGTCTTGTTTTATTATCCACTCAGCCATTGTATGTCTTTTGATTGGAGCAATTAATTCATTTGCATGTAAAGTAATCATTGATAAATATGTATTTATGGACATTTTATTATTCATCTTTTTTACCTTTTTTTCTTCTTTTTAAAGAAGACCTTTTACTATTTCATGTAATACTGATTTGGATTTGATGAATTGCTTTAGGTTTTTCTGGTCTGGGAAGCTCTTTATCTGTCCCTCAATTCTAAATGACAACTTTGCTGGGTAGAATAATTGTGGTTGGAGGTCCTTGCTTTCCATCACTTTAAATATTTCTTTCCAATTCTTCTGGCCTACAAAGTTTCTGTTGAGAAATCAGCTGACAGCCTAATAGGATATCACTTTTAGGTAACTTACTGCTTTTGTCTTGCTACTTGCAAGATTCTTTCTTTGTCTTAATCTTTGGCATTTTAATTATGATGTGTCTTGGTATAGGCCTCTTAAAAATGGCAAATGTAGTTGGCAAGGAAAATAGAGTGAGGTTGAAAAGTTCTGGTAGGAGCAAAAATGGATAGGGGAATCTGAAATGGATGAGCGTCCTTGTTAAGGAACTTTCTCCAACTGTAGTGAGCAGCAATGGAAGGAAAAGAAAAACAGAGAGAGAAGAGCTGAATTGTGTGTTTGTTGTGAGCTGCTGGGTTAAGGCTGGGTAAAATGAGAAGAGACTTGTTTCATTTTGTTTAGGACTCTCTGCACTTCCTGGACTTGTATGTCTATTTCCTTCAGTCAGTTTAGGGAAGTTTTTCACCATATTTTTTGAAAAATAGGTTTTCCATTCATTGCTCTCTCTCTTCTCCTTCCTAAAGCCCATGGTGCAAATGCTGGTACACTTAAAATTGTCTTAGAGCCTCCCTAAACTATCCTCATTTACGATTTTTTCTTCTAATTGGGTGTTTCTGTTTTTTCATCTTCCAAATTCCTGATTTGATCCTCTGTTTCATCTACCCTATTGTTGATTCCCTGTAATGTAGTCTTTATTTCAGTTAGTGTGTTCTTCATTTTTGACTGGTTCATTTTTATGTTTTCTATCTCCATTTTTGTTTTTTATCTCTTTGCTGAGGTTCTCACTAATCTCTTCACTCTTTCCCTAAATTCATTGAGAATCCTTAACCAGCATTTTACACTTTGCATCTGGTAGATTGCTTATCTCCATTTTGTTTAATTCTTTTTCTGGAGCTTTGTTCTTTCCTTTAATTTAGGATATGTTTCTTTGTCTCCTCATTTTGGTTACCTCCCTGTGTTTGCTTTTTCTCCACATCTCGGTAATGTGGCCTTAGGGACTAGGTATCTTATTGGACCCAGTGGCAGAGCCTCCCCAGTCATCTAAGTTGGGTGCTCCAATCACACCCTCTGTGTGGGCTATGTACACCATTCTATTGCAGTTGAGCATTGATTGCTGTCGGTATGTCAATGGGAGAGATTTAGTCTCATGTCAATTGGTTGAGAAGATGGCCATGACTACTGTGGAGCATCTGCTGCACAGGGGCTGACCCCATGGAGTACAACAACACTACAATAGGGCTCAGGTACCTGCCAAGTCCACCACTTGAGTATGTCACTTGTGGAGGTGGTTGGGTGATGCTTCAGAGTAGTCTGAAGCTGTCCACCAGGTGCCTGGCTCTGGGACCTCCTGGGAGGTACAGGCCAAGGTCAGCTATCACCTGTTTCCTGCCTGGGATACACAGTCTAAGCTACAAAGTGATCTGCAGATGGCTGATACTTGTGTTTGGCTTGAGATACCCGGAGGGGCCAACCTGTGGACCAGAGCCAATTGCCACTAGTGCCAAGCATGGAGACAACACTTAGCAAGAATATGGGGTATGCTGAGGTAAGATGCTACATGTGAGAGATTTTAGGAAAGTTCACAGTATTAGGTCAGAGCAAGTGAGTCCTAGTAAATCCATGTATGAATCCTTTAAGAGGAGTGCCTTGTTTTTTATAGCCAGAAGTTATGGGGGCTTCCATTCTTGGCACTGGGACCCTGGGTTGGGGGGACTGGTATGGGGCTCCCCCTTGCTCCTCAGGGGGGACCTCTGCAGCTGAGATACCTCTCCTGATTTTTAACTGCCAAACATGGGTGTGGGACCAGCTATTTCCACACCTCTACCCCTCATCCCAGTCTGAATGTGGCTTATTCTTTATATCCTTAGTTATAGGACTTATGTTCAGCTGGATTTTAGGTGATTCTGAATGATGGGTGTTCAGTAGTTTAGTTGTAATTTTGATGTGGTTGTGGGAGGATTGAGTACATTTACCCATGCTACCATCTTGATTGGAAGCCCTCCCTTTCTGGTTTTAAGTTTCACCATTTCTAAACAGGGTGGTGACTCCATTTTTTAAAACTAAGCTTAGTTAGAATGTTCTGTTTCCTAAAAAAATTTGTTTGAACAATCTACAAGTACTTCTGATGTATAAATAACAGACATATATCTTTGTCAATAATTAGGAAGACTATCAGCTAACTAAGCCCATGTCTTCTGAATTACACTGCAATTTGTCTTACTATCCTTTTACTGATAGGGATGGTTGTTGAATGCCGCACTTACATTAATTCAGCTCAGAAAACTCAGGCTTATTCCCACCAACACAGGTCTTTAGAACATTGGTGATATCTTATATTTGCTAAACACTTTTGAAAAATCACATTAGGCTTTAGGTCATGATAACTTCAACGTTAAACCATATCCCTCACAATTTTTCAAGTGATATTAGTGCCTAAATAAACAACAGTACCGATCTTTCCTCCTCAGTTTGCAGAGACCTCAATGAGAAAATTTTATTCTACCAGGATCTTACCAGAAGGAGGGATGGAGGGGGGAGGAGGAGGAGGAAGAGAGAGACAGAGAGAGAGAATCTGATTATTTGTGTGTGCATGTGTGTACAAAAGGGAAAAGTATTGAGAATTGCATTTTTTTTTTTTTGCTACAAAATGAAGTACAGAATCCAGCATTATTTAATTTCTTATTTAAAATTGTGCTGGAAAACTAACATTTCCTTTAAGTGCTCAAATAATTAAGAAAAATCTGATGGCTTAAAGAGATCCTTCAGTCACTGCATAACAAGAATTGATAACAAAAGCCAAGAACCACCTTCTGGTATTTTGCATTACAAAGGCTTTTTCATGGATACTTGAAAATACTTGTAGCTGGTATAAAAGAAACAGAAGCGTGGATAGCTCCATGGAAGGAGAAACTCCAACATATTGAAACTCTTTTGTAACACTGGTGTACTAGTGGCAGAAGCAGTCCTGACTTTGTGGGGAGTTTGAAGACATCTTTTTCAATGGGGTTATATTTTGAAGTACAATGTAACATTATCTATTTTCTAAGAGGGTAGAATGTGATTATGAGAGAAACAGTCCAATGTTAAAAAAAACCTTGCCTACCATTGAAAGCAGTTCAACCTAGATTTGCAGCAAAATTATAACTGAGGATAACTGGTTGACGGTGCAAGAGGTGGGATGTTTCCTGATCTGTCCATGATGCAAGCTCATTGTTTGTATAATACTTTACAGGGTTTTAAAAAATGTGAATATTTTTGTCACATAAATCTGAAATTTTGTCACATGAACCTGAAGCTCACTAACACAATCTTAGAAAAAATGTTGTATGATAATTTAATAGTCATATTTTTTTGTTGCTGTCTTTGTTCATACAGGAAATACTAGCAGGATTTTTTTATGTTGTTGCTTTTGGCTTTTTATGCATCGCAAGGTAAAATAATCCTAAAAAATTTCCAGTCAATTGTCTCCTCCTTTGTTACTGACTAGGATATAATCAGATTTGTAGGAAAAACACATCAGAACCTGAGGCAGTTCCTAGGGAGGTTGATTTGATGGGATATTAAAACATCTGTTGTCAATAAATATACATGCATTTTGGGTATTCCAGCCAATGCAAACTTGTTATTCAATTATTATTATTATGACTGTTAGTGCTTTAGTTTGCTTCAGGTTGAAGGAAATGCATTGTTTAAATTCTGTAAGCGTTTTGTTTCTCGAGAGTTCAGCTCTTGAACATTTGCTTGTCTGACCCAATCACTAGTCACGTCAAAGGAACAAGTAAGTGTGTTGGCAGGATGCAGGGAAGTGAATAAACATATGACTTTTAAATGCCCCAAATAAGAAAAGATTAGGCTGCACATTACTGAAAGGATATTCTACAGATTGTTAATACTCTGCTATTTGCTCACCTTAGCACCCTTAATCAGATCTGTCTTCTAAAGACAATAATCCTATCAATAGCAACTTGCAATGTAGGTCTTCTGGGCTTTGGAAAAGGAGCTCTGCTCTCACTTAGGAGGATATACAGATTTCTGGTGTTGCAGACACCAGTGTGCTGCCACATGAAATGTTAGAGTACAGTCAGAGGATTTTAGAAAGTGTTGTCACACAACCTACAGTTGCTTGTGTTTAGAGAAACAAGGAGGTATTGCTCAGAGAGAGCTTGCATCTGGGTGAAAAGGCTCCTATTTCTCTTGGCTAGTGTGAACAGTGGAATGGGGTCAGAGCCAGGACTTACGGAAGGAGGGTCTGCTTGGGTCTTTCTTCCAAAATGACCCTGAATGGGTCAAGGTTGAATTAATGGGAAAGAGGTTTTGTGCTGAAGATGTTGTTTTAATGAAAAGCTTCTTTCTCATCTTATAAAAGTTCCTGGACAGACTCAGAGCACTGGAAAGCACCCTGAAGGGTACAGGGCACTGCTGGAGCCCTTAGCTTCTAAGTTGTCTCCCTAAGAGTTTTCTTCCATCATCTCCTTCAACGGAAGGATTGCAGGCTTCACAAGCCAGAATTATTATTAACACAATCCACAGCATCTCACAATGTACCTAGAGCAAAAGCCAGGGTCCCTTTTCCCTCTTTCTTTTAATAATGGACAGAGAATAGATTTGAGAGTCAGCCTGACTTCCCACTTCACCATATTCTAGCTGTGTGCATTTTGGTAGGTTACTCAGATTCAACAAAAGTTTCCTTCTTGGTAGAATGTAGTTAACAATGACTTCTATTTCACAGTATTATTGTAAGAATCACAATACCTGTCAGAGGAAGCACTCATAAAACAGTGCTAACTGGAAATCCAAGTTGTAAAAAGAACTAATCTGAATTAGGTAACAGTGACAAGGGAACGATCTTTGGGGCTCCACCTTTTTCTTGTCTTTATCTCTTCAGGTGTCTTGGGGCTTTATGCTTATGGGAAAAAATTAGGTCCTTTTTCTAGGACCATTTACTTTTATAAGGAAATGATGACAGAGACTATATATTAAGTTAAAGAAATGATTTTAATGATGGAATATCAAGCAGTAATATGTCTTATGACTTATGTATTATTGTGAATATAATATAAAGTACAAACATTATATGTAAATATTTTACATTTATATATGCTATATAAAATATTTATAAATATTTATATATTTGTATATAAAATATTTACTAAATTATCAGATCTTATAGTTTTCATGTGAGCCCAAATTTCACTAAATGTTCCTTGGAATAAAGAGTATATTTAACATAGACAGTCTTGAAATATTAGAGCTGAAAAGAAATATTAGAATTTAACTGCCCCAAGCCCTTTATTATAAAGTTATGGGCCAAATAACGGTCAAAAAAATCAAGTGACCTATATTCAAGGTGACCCAAATAATTAATGAGAGTTTTGTACCATTATCCTGTTACCCAAGCCCTATATTCTGTCCTAATACAAATCTTGGGCTGGAGAATAATGTTACCCAAGATAACTGTATTCACTCTTCTACATGTGTGGACATACGTGCTTTTCATTACACATGTTTGATATTCAACTATTCTGTCTTGAATGAATATTGTTCTCTCTCTGATTGATCCTGTGCTTTCAGCCAAGTCTCTTGTAACATATTTTTCCCAGCCAAATCTCATCTTTTTTTTTTTTAAGATCTTATTTATTTATTTTTAGAGAGGGGAAGGGAGGGAGAAAGAGAGGAAGAGAGACATCAATATGTGGTTACCTCTCAAGCACCCCCTACTGGGGACCTGGCCTGCAATCCAGGCATGTGCCCTGACTAGGAATCAAACTGGTGACTCTTTGGTTCACAGGTCAGAGCTCAATCCACTGAGCTACAACAACCAGGGACAAATCTCTTCTTTACATCCTAAATAATATGTCTATTTTTTCTGTTGTACTACAATTCGGGTCACAAAAGAATTGAACTATCCCACCCTACAAGTCAAATCTTGACAGCTGATTTGCATTTAATGAAATGTGAATGGGGGATTTTGGAGCTAGTACCTGATTCATCACCTCCCATTTTTTTTTTTTAAATATTTTATTTATTTATTTATTTTTAGAGGAGAAGGGTAGGAAAGAGAGAGAGGGAGAGAAATATCAATGTATGGTTGCCTCTCATGTGTCCCCTGCTGGGAACTGGCCTGTAACCCAGGCATGTGCCCTGGCTGGGAATCGAACCTGGATCGTTTGGTTCACAGGCCCGCGCTCAATCCACTGAGCTACACCAGCCAGGGCTCATCACCTCCCATTTTACTGCTTGCAATATTCATTCCATATGATGAGATAAGGTCTCCCTCATCCTGGCTTTCTGAGTGGCAACAATGGGTACACCCTTTCTAACTCCAAGTAGTACAAGTGTAAAATCAGTGACCCTGTGTTGCCTCTTATTAAGAAATATCATTGCATGGTAGTAAAAATAATAATAAAAGATAATAAATGGAGAGGTCTTTCTCTGCCAAAATGAGGGTGTAAACGAGAGCTATGATTTCTCTTAGGAAACTTCATTGCAGAAATGGATTACAATCTCAGCTTTGATTTATGTATAAAATAGGGAAGTATGAAAGTGTAAATGCCTTTTGATGTAAGTAGAAGGATGGGGATTCCCCTCAGCATCCCACAACCTTGAGAATAATGAATTCCCTTCAGTCTAGAAGAATTATAACGGTATCCAGTCATTCTTTCAATATCCTTTTTTGAACCCCTATCAAATGCCAGTGCTTACAGATAATGATGTATTGCTGAGCTCAAAGAGGTGAGAAGAAGTGATATATGCAAGCACTTTCTGATAATTGGAGCTATCCGTAGAGTGGAATTGACTCTTTTGTTACAGATGACCATTGAGAAGAGATACTGAAGAAGACTTTCCAGACAGTCTCCAAATTTCTTCAGATACCAAGATTCTGCCATCTTCCCTTTCTATACTCCATCATTCTAGGTTTTCTCTGGAGTGATCACAATCTTGTGAGCATTTCTTAAATACTGTTTAATAGTGCGAATCACCCTCTGAAGCACGTTTATCTCTAATTGAACATTTGCTTATAATTGAATATTTTTTTCTAATTGAATAATTTTGGTCCAACACTGAATAATTCAACCACTTGAAGATGAGCCATTGAAATGCAAAGTGTTGGCAGAACTCATTCCAGCAGAAGTTCCAAAAGAATCCAGAAAACAGATGGCCTGGGATGAGCAAACCCTGCCAGTTTTCTGGGACACATTTTAATCTGGATAGTAAATATCTGGTCTGTAAAATAAAAATCCAGTTTCAGGCCCAGCTACAGGCAAATTCCATAAGAATAATTAAAAGTTACTCTGCTCCATCAGCAGAAACAAACCTGCATTTATCAATATTTTAAGCTATTCTCATGAGCATTATTCAGTTTAACTCAGTTTATAAGGTTTACATAATGAAATAAAAGGAAAACTGGGAAGGCAGGGATCCAAGTTAAAACACTGGTTCTACAACTAATTTTTGTGTGATCTCAGGCAAGTCACTGTTCTACTGTGAGCCAAAAGGTCCACCAAATGTTAACTTTCTATGAGTGTGCTAAATCTTTGATAAATGGAAAAATTTATCTTTTTCCTGTTTTAAAAGTGGATTGAGAATGGTTACAGATTACAATGGAAACCAGCCAGTCCTGAATTGCTGCTGTTTGTTAACAGGTGTGAGTAAGGGGTAATAAAATGTGAATATAGACAAGTGTTAAGAAATTGCATTTAGTCTCAGAGATATTTTTTACTGCTTTGTAATTATATTTGAAATTATTTTACATGTCAATATCTTAAATTATATGTTTGAATTCTTAATGTAGACAAAGGCTGTTGCTTCCTGAATTAACTGCATAAAAACAAAAATTGATATCAGGTTAAATTAAATATTTTTGAGGGGACACAGGATTTTTTTCTTTTCTTACTATAATAGTAACATATAATCATCACAGAAAAATAAAAGATTATAGAAAATTAAAATATTTTATTGGCACCTCTACTGTGTTGTGGGTACATATTTTGCACACACACACAAACTCACACTTTTCTGTTGGTAAAAAATGAAATTTTCTCTAAAATCTATTGTGAAACTTGCCTTTTCTTTGAATATGCAAATGGCATAAAATCCAAACTTATAGTTTTGCTAATGTTTTCAAGTCATGTGCTTTATGAAAACAAAGATCTAGCTTGTTATCCATTGAATTCCTTAAACTCATGAAGACCATTTATTCACTAAATATTTACTGAATAAAAATATGAAAGCAAAAAATTGAAAAATGCACTTATAATGCAGACATTTCTCAAAATTAGTAATACAGTTGTATAGAGATGCTTTAAGGATACTTAATATCTCAATTGTGTTTTGGTTGATAAGAATCGTATAAGTATATTAAATACATAAAATAATGAAAACTACAGACCCACCCATATGACAGTATAAGATGATGAATTTCCTTGAATAAAAGCCATGTATATGAAAAAAGAAAAAGTGAGAAAATTAGGCCATGTTATGTAAGCTGATATTACACCACTGCTCCTAAGAAAAAGTGATGATTTTTGTGTGCTTGTGTATACGCATGTGCATGTCTGAGTTTATGCTTGGCTATCAAGCCCAAATACTGAAAGCAAAAATTTCAGTCTTAAAGGAATACTTAACCGTGTTCTCAAAAGAAAAAATAAGTATGTTAGGTCAATTAATCTGTACATTTAGTGTAAAAATATATCATAAATGCTGTCAAAATAAAATGGCAGTTTGATTTATTAAGCAGTTTACCATACTGTTTCAGGAGAATGATAAAAAGTAATATGGTGCTTTTATAATCTATTTGAACTTGAAATCTAAGTTTTCAGTTGAATTTGAGACCTTAGTTTAAGTTAAATAATTTTAAGAAAAAGTAAATACAGCATTTTTTTCCAGGAGAGCAAATAAATGATGTGAAAATTGGTGAAATAAACAGGTACCTGAGAATGTTAAGGGAAAACATGTTCAGAGAATACACTCTAGAAATTTACAATAACCCTTCACAACTTAATATACTGAAGAAAAAGAACTACATTTTTCTCTATGAGACATCATCAATTTAGATAGTGTTACAGAACTGTGTATATCCATTGACAGTTTTACTTGCAATGCATTCGTCATAAAGAAATGTTTTAAATAATGACATTTTTTTAAAAAGCAAGAAAGACTTCTAGTGTAACCTAAAACAATACTATGGATAATATCATATTTTAACTAAAATTAACTGTCCATGTATACGTTATTTAGGAATGGATTCTGAATTCCACATGGCATTGTAGAAAAGCCTCTCTTTAGACGATAGAAATGAGGATGATCTATTGCAAAGCTGTCCAGTACAACTCTCTGTTTTGATGTAAATACTCTATAAGATTTACATGTGCATGGCTATTGAGCACTTAGAATGTGGTTAGTGTAAAGGAAAACTGAATTATTCATTCTATTTAATAGCTGTATGTGTCCAGTGGCTACCCCTATTGGACAGCATATGCCTAACTCATGTTTCTAAGGCTTCGTTACAAGCTGCATATTGGAGAGTAGAGTTGAGGTGTACTTTACTCTCATTTGCTCAGCATGGCGATGGGGTCCTGTCATAAGGGTTTTAGGCAGATTACAAACTGACTGTCTATGAACAAATCATCACTGTTATACCAGTTTCCCTTTCTGTCTTGCATTCTCTTTTCCCCACCACTGGAGAAGACCTACTCTACCTTCAGGATACAACTCAAATGTTTCCTTTGTAATGTTGCACTCTATTCAGTTACTATGTTCTTTGCAAATATGGAAACTCAAACATCTCATAGAACGTCTCATACCTGCAACCTTTCCAAAAGATGTTTTTCAAAGCAACTATCTTGTGCAGATTTTATTCTTCAACATTACCACCATTTCTGGTATAACTAGAGATGAACCACCATCTGAATGAATGAATAAATGAAATAATGAAAGTATCAAATTTAGATCCTTGCCTCAAGGAATTTATAATAGAGATAGACATGGATGTAATTATTTTCTCCTATTCTTTCTGTGAGCTGCCCACAGATATTATCATCAAGTGAACCATTTGTATGCAACTCCATGGGAAAGAATGCAAAACCCCTTATCTGCTAAGAATTACTTAAAATATATAGAAAATACTAATTAAGTGTTGGTTAATTCTTCTTTTTGAATACAAGGAACTCACTGAGTAAATCATCTTATTTTTACCTGGCTGGATTAAAAGTTTAGTGCTATTTTTTTAAAAAAAGTGTGTGCCTTACCATACTTTCATTCTTTTCTAATTTTATATTATCAATTGTTTTGAAATTTAATATAATTATTGAATTGATCCCTGTATAGAACATAATATCCTACCAAATAGGTGCTAATTATCTGGGGAGTGAGGAACATATGAATGCATACTGTTTCGATACCAGATGCACCATGACATCAAGGTTAGATGCACAAGAGAGGGATTTTGAGGGAGAAATGTGATCACCTGTTACAAGATGGTTTGCAAGGTTCTAACACTCTTTGCATTATTTAGATTATATTTCACTTATGAGAATAGGTTTGTAGTAGGTAATTAACTATGTGAATCCCACATTAAAGATGCACATAATAAAATATTAAAATAAACTATAAATTATTAATATGCTACATATACTGTGTGAGTGAATTCTGAGCACAAGGATATGCATTTACTTATTTCCCTTGGAAATTAATGTGTAAAAGAACAACCGGCTCTAACTTGTTTCTAATGTAGGTCCACCTCCTGGGAGGAATTTGATTAATGGGAACAGTTATGAAAGGTATTATGCTTTGATTAATGTACTTTAATTTTCCTTAAAAAATTGAAGAGGGAAATTTTTGTATATTCAATAATAAAATAATTATTTTCTCTGAAATGTCTCATTCTTCTAGTCTTGGTGCAAAATTTCTGTAATTATCACCTGGAAGAAGAATTACATTTGAATAAAGCTTCACTAGTTGATAACTACATTATTTTTAAATAGGCTTCAATTATATAATATTCTATTTTGCAGAATGGATCCTTTATTAAAAGAAATCTAGAAGAAGAACATGTAATTATATTTGCTCCCTTTCCTTATCTTTATGGGAACAGGTTGGTATTACACTCTTTTTGGAGTTGATTTGACTCATGAAAAATTATTTGTCCAAAAGTTAAGCTTAAGAACATGTTCTCATGGTTGGCCAAAATCAATTTCCTCAATTCTGTTGGCAAACTTTACCCTGCTGTATATATAGCTTTGGATTGATTTTCCTTCTGATCAAACAATTAGAAAAAGTGTTTCATTGCTCATTAATTATGCTTACTTATTTACTTAACAGATTTCATTGAGTCCATACTGTGTGCCAGAAACAATGTGTAGGTGTAGAGTGGTTCAAGGAAAAGAATGATAGGAATAATTTAGATTGATGAGGAGTTTATTACAGAGGGTTACTCTAAGGAAATGATGTATAAGATGAGATACAAAGAATTAGTATAAGCCATTCATATTTAAGTGAGTGTGGAGGAAAAGGATGATGTACGTTAAGTGGTGAGTGTGAAAGAACAGCAGAGGGGATGGCAATAGTAAAAGCCCTTCTGGTAAAAATGAATCTCTTCTGTTGGATGGACTCTCAGAGGCCAGGGGATGGAATATAATAAATGACAAGATTACTTAGAAGAGGGCCCTACTAGAATATCTGAGACATGTAGGTCATGGGGAAGAAGTTGATCTTTGACTTAAGAGTGATAGAATGCCACCTAAGAGTTCAAATCAAGCTTCCCATTATTATTATTTTTTTCAAATGGCCATTCTGTTTAGTGGAGGAGAATTAAAGGTAGGCAAGAATGTACAGAGAGATTTGATTTCCAGTCAAAATGGTGGTAGGTAAATGGGTACTTGGAACCTCCTACTACAATATCAAATTACATCTAAATTATAGAACAACCGTCATTTGTACTGCCTGAACTCTGGCTGAATAGGAGTCCTATAATTAAAGATATAAAAAAGAAGCTGCATCGAGACTGGGAAGAAAGGTGGAGGCACAGAACAGGATGGCCCCATACCCTTGAGTGGTGGTTAAAAATCAGGAGGGATGTCTTGGCTGTGGAGGTCTCCCTTCAGCAGCCAGGGGTCCAGCCCACTTCAGAACCCCCAGCCCACGGTTCCAGTGCCAGGATGAAAAGTCCCTATAACTGGTGGCTGTGAAAACTAGCAGCAATTGTGGTTGAGTGAAATGGAGTTCTTCTGGAATCCCAGGAATCCCTCTTAAAGGGCCAGTGCATGGATTTACTCGACTCACTTGCTCTAAGCTCCAGTGCTGGCATAGTAGCCCGAAAGGCACCAGGGAAATTCAGGATGAAAGTAAATTGTCTGGTGGCAGGGCAGGAGCTAGAAGGGCAGCTTTCTCCCAGTTAAGAGTGCTGGCAGAGGCCATTGTTCTTTTTCTGCTTTCTTTACATAGCAGGCAGGCAGACGCCATATCTGATCTCCATCAGCCTGGCTTACACTGTTTGGTCCACCCTGTTTATTCCCTAAAACACTGACCCACCTAACTTTCAGGCCCCTCTGAGCCATTTTAAGTGGCTTTCCCATACAAACATCCTGTTTTGGCTCATGCCTTGAATGTTCCCAAAAGTCCCTCAAAAAAGCAGCATCTGGTCTCATTGTTCTCTGTACCTTTTGTTAAATGTCTCCAGGCCTGGCACCATTTGCAGCCAGCCTCAGTTCATAGCAGGGCCTTTCCCAGGTATCTCCAAGCTCAGGACAAGTAGCAGCCATCTGCAGATCACTCTTTAGCTTATGCCCAGTAGCCCCAGGCATAGCCTAGACAGCTGTTGACCTTGCATTTCCCAGGAGCCCCAGAGTCACTGCACTGGGTAGAGTTACAACCCAACCACCTCCACAAGTGACAGAGTCAAGGGGTGGACCCAGTGGGCATCAAAGTTCCACTGAAGCATGTTCTACTCCATGGGGTTGGCCTTTGCACAGCAGCTCTTCCTCTGTAGTTGTAGCTGATCCTGGCAGCTGATTGGCCTGGGGTCAATCCTTCCAACTGACATGCCATCAACAATCAAGGCTCATCTACAATAGGATGGTGTACACAGCCCATGTAGAGAGCGTGCCTGGAACACCCAGCTTGGGTGACTGGGGAGGCTGCACCACTGGGTCTTACAGGATACCTCCTATATAAGACCACCCTACCAAGTTCAGGAGATGTAGCACCTCTACCGAATACATAGAAACAAACACAGGAAAGCAGCAAAAATTAGAAAACAAGGAAAAAGTTTCAAAATAAAAGAACAACAGAAATCCCCAGAAGAACTCAATGAAGTGGAGGCAAGAAAACTACCAGAATTCAAAACAATGGTTATAAGGAAGTTCATGGAACTTAGAACTTCAACAGCATAAAAAAAGGCATGGAAACCATAAAAAAAAAGTCAGAAATGAAGGACACACTAACTGAAATGAAGAATAAATTACAGGGAATCAATGGTAGAGTAGATTAAGCAGAAAATTAAATCAGTGATTTGGAAGATAAAAAAGCAAAAAACACACATCGCAACAGCAAAAATTTTTTTCTTTTTTCCAAAAACATGAGGTTAGTTTAAGGAACCTCTGTGACAACTTCAAGTGTATTCACACTCACATCCAACATTCACATAATGAAGGTGCAGAAGGAGAAGAGAGAGAGCAATAAATTGAAAACCTATTTGAGTCCTGGCTGGCGTGGCTCTGTGGATTGAGTGCCAGCCTGCACATCAAAGGGTTGCCAGTTCAATTCCCAGCCAGGGCACATGCCTGTGTTGTGGGCCAGGTCCCCAATGGGGGGGCATGTGAGAGGCACCCACACATTGATGTTTCCCTCCCCTTCTTCCTCCCTTCCCCTCTGTTTAAAAATAAAATGAACAAAATCTTAAAAAAAGGAAGAAAACCTATTTGAAAAAATAATGATGGAGAACTTCCCTAACCTGGTGAAGGAAATAAACATAGAAGTCCAGGAAGCACAGAAAGTCCCAAACAAAGAGGCCCACACAAGGATTCATCATACTTAAAATGCCAAAGTTATAAACAAATAAAGGATCTTAAAATCAGCAAAAGAAAAGTTATTAGTTATCTACAAGGGAGCTCCTGTAAGGCTGTCAGTTGAATTCCTAACAGAAACTTTGCAGGCCAAAAGAGATTGGCAAGAAATATTCAAAGTGACGAAAGGCAAGGGACTCCAAGAAAGATTACTCCACCCAGCAAATCTATCATTTAGAATCAAAGTAGAACTAAAGAACTTTCTAGGCCAAAAGAGAAAAAAAGCTAAAGGAGTCATCACCACAAAATCAATATTACAAAAAATGGTAAAGGATCTTCTTTAAGAAGAAGGAGGAGGAGGAAGAGGAAAAGAGGAGGAGGAGAGGAACAGGAGGAGGAGAAGAAGGAGAAGAAAAGATGAAAATATGGATAATACAATGGCAATAAATACATATTAGCTGACCAATATATTAAATGCAAATGGTTTAAATGGCTCAATCAAAAGACAGTGGCTGAATGGGTAACAAAACAAGACCAACACTCTCATACACTATCTAAAGGAGACTTACTTCATACTGAAAAACATATACAGACACAAAGTAAAAGGCTGGAAAAAAAAACTTCATGAAAATGGAAATAAAACAAAAAGCTAGGGTAGTAATTCTTATACCAGGCAAAATATACTTTAAAACAAAGGCAATATGAAGAGACAAAAGAGGACCCAGCAACTCCACTTCAGGGTATCCAAAGGAACCCAAAACACTAAATTGAAAAGACATATACATCATGTATTTATTGCAGCATAATTTACAATAGGCAAGATGTGGAAGCATCCTAAGTGTCCATCAATAGATGAATGAATAAAGAAGTGATGTATATATACAATAGAATACGATTCAGTCATAAAAAAGAATAAATCTTGCCATATGTAGCAACATGGATGGGCCACGCAGGCATTAAGGTAAGTGAAATAAGTCAGAGATAGACAAATGCCAGATGGTTTCACTTACACATGGAATCTAAAAAAGTGAATAAATAAGCAAGCAGAACAGAAACAGGCTCATAGGTACAGGGAATATTTTGACTATCACTAGATGGGAAGTGGTTGGTGTGATGGATGAAAGAGGTAAAGTACTTTAGAAATACAAATTGGTAGTTACAGTATAGTCATGAGGATGTAAAGCACAGCATAAGGAATTTTGTAATAAATATATATGATGTCAGATGGGTATGAGATTTCCTGGCATGATTACTTTATACTTATATAAATGTGTAATCATGGGGTTGTACAGCTGAAACTAATATAATATTTGATGTCAACTGTAATTTTAAAATAAATTTAAAAAGGCGAAAGAAAACCACCTAGAGTTTGGAATGTCACCTTAGTACAGGTGAGATGGAATACTGTCTTGGACCTTAGTGGTAGCATCAGAGATGGGGAAAAATAGGTGGATTCAAGTTACACAAGGTTGTATCTAATGAGTGAGGATGACAGAAGTTTTAAGAATAATTAGCAGTATTCTGGCTTGGACATGGTGGTGGTTGAAAGTGACATTCACAGAACTAGGAAAGACTAGCAAGTTCTAAGTTTACAGAAGTTTTTTTAGAACTGAATAGTTTGGAGTTTGAGGAGAAGCTCAGAACTGAGTTCTGGTATCATTTTTCTGGAGGTCCTAGTCCAGCTGTGCCTAAAGCCTGTCCTACCTCTGGGCTTTAACATTTCGTGAGCCAATAAAGTCCCTTTTTTATTTAAGATTAAAAAAAAGAACTGAACAGTTATAGGAAGAGTTTGGGACATACTAAGTTTGAGGTATATGTAAAACACAAAATCAGTCCCTAAAGTGGCCTGGTGCATATGGACTTGTGAAGCTTAGATGAGAGTCTAGATTGGTTACAAAAATGTGTGAGTCTTTGAACATGGCTGCTGATGATTGTGAGGATGATGATGGTGAGAGCAAACACAGAGCAGACTTTTTAAAAATCACTATTTGAAGCACTTTACATATATTATCCCATTTAGTGCTCAAAGTGATTTTATGAAGTAGTTACCACCAATATCATCATTTTAAATGTGGAAATTTTGTGGCTAAAAAATCACCAGCTAATGAGTGCAGAACAAGAGTTACGACCATTGAATTCTGGCTTCAGATTCCATGCTCACATCTATTACACTCTGCTTTTAAAAAAAAGCCTAGATATATTCACCCTGTCCTTTATATCAAGCATATGGCTTTTCTTTGCCATCATAGAAAGATTAGATGTTCAGAAAATGATAAAAAATAGAAATTGTTTCCTACCCTCTTCTAATTTAAGGTTATGAGTTTAAGCTCAAACCTCATGTTCAATAGAATCAATATGAAATTGACTCCAAAAAAGTGCAGAATGAATTCCAAACTACAGTTTGCTAGAGAGGAGGAGTTGGCTGTGAGATTAAAAAGTTAGCCAGATACAATCCAGCTTGCCTAGACCCTTGACCCATGGGGACTTTGATATAATAAACATCTGTTGTTTTAAGAAGCTAAATTTGGGGTAATGTGCTGCAATAGGAAATTAGTACATTTTATGTCTATATTTGTATTATACTTGCATATATTTATACATAAAAATAATAGATTACAGTGAGTCTGGGGCCAATTACAGTATATCTAAGGTAATTACAGTATAATTGTAACAAGAAATATTAGGAAAAACTGTTTAAACTTTTTGAACAACTTATTCCTTGCTAAGAAAGTCCTGATTTTATTCAACATGTAACCATGTCCTTCAGGGAAGAAGGTAGCAGCTCTAGAGGATGAATTCAACTTGGTCTGGGCCGATCTTAGTTGCCTATTGTCCTGGCCATAATTGGCTTAGATGTGAGTGTGGGCTGAAGTTCTGAACAGTGAGACTTAAAGAAAAGTCATTGCGAAAAGTCCTTCTGACTGTTAAAAAGTTGCACGTAGGAGGAAACATTTCTTTTTATTCTTCCAGATTACCTCAGTGTGGCAGCCACAGTTGTGTCAGCTTTCTTGGGTTAGTAAAGAGAGTCAGCAAAAGAAGAGAGTCCAAGATGCTCAAGATTATGGAATAGAAAAAATTGAAACTATGAAGCTATGACCTTGGTGATGTTAATGACCGCTTAGTTAAAGAAAAGCAATAAACATGAAGTCAGCCCACCATAAGATCTTTTGCTGTTTGAGTTAATAAATAATAAAGTAAGCCAAAAAATAGAAAAGCTTCAAAAGAGAAGACACAATCAGCTGTGCCTACTGCTGCTAAGGAGTCCAGTTAGGTTTACTATGAGATGCAAATGTTTAATAAATAGATACTAATTTGAAAAAAAATGTTGGAGTAGCTATGGACAGTTGAGATCTTATTATAATTTTAGCCCTGATAGGTCCTACATAGGGCAGACCCCTAATGTCTCCAGATTTTAGTTTCCTAACTTACAAAATAAATGGGGATAGAATATCTTTTATGGTCCATCGATCCCCCAAATGCTGTTTTATTATTTATGGTTTATCAATATTTTACAACAATGATTTTTTTTCTTGTTAAAAGGTCTCTTTCTGAGCCAACATTATATCGTTGTTCACATTCACAAAATAACTTGAAATGAACAGCACACTCCCTGTGTGGGAAGTCAATTTACACAGAGATGTCGTGTAAAACATCTATATTGTTGGTGGTGGAAGCTATGTGAAGATTAGCTCACAATTTAATGCTTTCAAATTTCTGCATGAAATATTACCAGGTACTTTGCTATTTTACTAATGTACAGTCTCCATTATCAACACAAAAATTATTTATACAGAAAGGTGCTTAGAAGATTCTCAAGTGTCTGGCTTTCACCCTTCAAAAGTTGTCCAATTTGGCAAGTTCCTCATGTACTTGTGTGTTTGACATTGGCATGTGTGTAGATATGTAAATGCTGCATTTGCTGAACAATGTGCACTTGTCTGCAATCCAACACGGCATTCACATTTAATTATATCCTTCTGTCTCCATGAATCTGCACTTACTCTTACTGAAATGATGAAAACAAAAGAGATCATCTTATTCTTTACAGTGTGTGGGGGATCGGTTGCCATATGAGTAAATGAGGACAAATTAAATAACCCAATCAAACTGAAAGGGTATTATCTTTCTTATTATGTGGACAAATGTTCTGCCTCAATAATGAGTGGGTTCAGTATCTTGAGTTAGGAGTAGAGAGTTTGATACCCTTAGTTATAAAGATTCTAACTTAGAGGGGCAGCACAGTGCGATGCTAGAGGACTAGCTGGGAACAAAGAAACAGGTAGCCAGTGGTGTCTCTGTTAATACACCAAGACCAATTTTATTAATTTTTCTTGCAGATATAGAAGATTCTGCACAGTGATTATGAATCAGATTAATTTAGGTTTAGCTTCCTGGATCAACCATATGACCATATGCTTCTCAGGTCATGTGGCTTCTCCAAGTATCAGCACTGTCATCATTAATATGGGAATAATGTTAATACCCACCTCACAGCCCTGTTGAAATAATTAAACAAAGTATTGCACATAAAAATTCTCTCTCTATATATGGTTCTTGTCATATAGTAAGTATCAGTTATTCATAGCCATTTTATTATCATTTTACTATTATTGATGTTAGAACTGTCTCCACATTGCAGCACAATGCAAGGAATGAGCAACTAGAATGCATGAAATTACAGATTAGAACTTTATATGAATTAATGTCAAGAGCAGGGGATCAGTGATGGATAATTTGCCACATCATTCTTTGATTTTTGTAAGATTTTTTACGTGATGTTTAAATGTTGTATTATCTGCAACTTCACAGGAGAAGGATTTGAGAATTGCTATCAATAAACAACTTGCTTTTAACTTGTCCTTTATAGTTTCTTTGGGGGCATACTAAATTACTTTACATGAAAGAATGGCAGAAATGAAAGAACGTAAGTAGATGACTTGGTACAAGTTATAGAAAAGGTAAAGGTAACTTCAACGTGTATGTAAAGGTAGCAATGTTGGGAGACAGCACCCATGGCAACTTACTAGTGTCCCCAGGTTAGCTTTTCTTGTTTTAAGAATACTGAATATGCAAATATGTGATATCCAGGTCCAGGAAAGATTTCAGTCTATTTATGACATTTCAGTGCTTCAGGTAGGTCTCTTGTCTCCCTGAGTTTGAATTAATTAGATTATATCAGGTTTTTTAGAGATACTTTGGTGTCTTCAGTCCAGCTATATAGATTACTTCAATTGTGCAGCTTTTCCATATTTTCATATGATAAACTAGTCACTATACACTTTTGTTTCTTGTAGACATACTGCGGTAACAGTGAAAAATGAGAATGAGTGACAGAAGTAGTCCTTGAACGGCTTGTAAGAAATTCAAGCATTGATTCAGCTTGTTGCCAGTTACTATTGCTACTTAGATTTAAGGCACTGAAATGTTTAAACATCCCCAACTTTTGAGAATTTATACTTTATTATTTTTAAGTCTTTCTACTGAAAAGAAGGTTCAAAACAGTTCATAGAGCAACAATGGCTAACCTAGCCACTTTAAATCGGTAGCAATTTTTAACTAATATGTCTGCTGTAAGGTCCGGGGTAATTGACACCTACTTCTTAATAATGCTGAGCTGGCTTAATGTATAATTTTAGAAATTATCTTTCACGCATATAAACATATTACTTCACCTCCTACAATGTGTTCATCATGATTTATCTCTGTCTGAGTGGTTCAGTATTCAATGTGTATTTGGATCAAAGGTTGTACACCTTTAAAAATTACCATTTTTGTTTATATGCTTTCTTCCTGGATGCCAATGAAGTTAAAATACCATTTTCCAAGCTAGGTAATTTTAGAATGTGACTGTAATTTAATGATACATTTTTTCTCTGTGTCTTGAGGATTTAATTGCTGCACTTTAATGTCACAATTGTGAAATTATAGCTAAAACTCAGCTATGTGTTCGACTTTCATGAATTTTTGTGGCAAAAAGAAGAAAAATCTTGTCGATTCATACATGAAGTGAGGGTAACTGATGCAAAATTTTCTATATATTTTTTAAGTCTAAGAAATTTTTATTAAATATAAGTGGTTATTCTGATTTTAGGGATAGGGCAAAATATGAGTATCAAGTGAACACAAATATCAAAGGAGAGAGAGAAAAATACAGAGAACTGTCAATGCTGTAACTGTAGGAAGACGAAAAGCAGAGTCGTTCATGTGAAGGGAAGCAGAGAAATAATCATGTAAAGGGTCAAAGCAGGTGAAGTAAAGGAGTGAAAAGTATTGCAGTGAGCGGAAACAGAAAAGGATTAGTCATCATTCCAATTCAGTGTGGTCTGTGGTTAGTGATTTTTTTGTTTTGAGGGAGATGAGGAAGGGCCAGTTAAACTCATAGGACATGATTCATGTGATGTGCCATGTTTCATTATGTAAAAATATGTTTATGGAGAAGGGATTTTTGTTTTTGTTAATTATTGATAGAAAACAAAGAGTGACATTAGAGAATTTCATTTAAGGATTTAAAAAATAGTTCTATACTTCTATGTAGCTTAATTTTGCTCTTTTTAAGTCTAGATAAATTAGACAATGGGGTAAAAGGCATAGAAGAAGGATTAAATGGTATACATTGATAGAAGAGAACACAGCATACACAGTGGTACGAACATGTGCCAAATGAGTTGAAATTTTAGAGTAGGAGTGAGCAGAGAGTTTTCTAGAAAGCACACATGAACAAGAGAATAGAGCTGTGGATGTGCAATGCTTGGCCAGGAAACTGCAAGTAATGTATTATCCAGCATGAAAAGTCCATTCACCATGCAATGCCAAACAAGTACATTCCTCATAGTCTCAAACATGTAGAATAAAAAGGGGAACATGTTTTGAAATGGCTGCTTCAAAACAGTTTTCTAAAAGCCTTTGGCATTTATAGGTAAATCCTTAGCTTCCAGGAAAATGATAATACGTAACATTTTATGAGGCACTTTTAATACTTGTATTTTTTTAAATTATGCCTCTGTTACATAAAACAAATCCTGTGCTAAAAGGTTCTAGATAGATGAAGTTTTCTTGTAAATGAAAACAAACACTGAGTAAACTCTGTAGGAAATACTTTGCATTAAATATTTGTCCAATTCCTGCCCTATCTGTATAGCCACAGAGGATGTATGTATGGTAGGCCCGGTTGACATCAGGAAGGCATTTGACAGAACTGCATTATGTCACCCTATCTGCTGCATGTAGGCCCTGATAGCAAAACAGAATGCAAATGGAAGAAACTGAATATCATCATTTTTGTCTGGAAGAGTAACTTGAAAGTGCACATAGGAAACAAGATAGCAATTTTAAAGACGGGTTTATTAAAAGAAGATAGCCTGCTTTTAGAAAATCTTTAACATTGAAAAAATTGTATCAGTAACATACATAAGAGTCACATATTATTGTAGCATTAATGTTAATATTGTAATGGCATTATACTCACATTAATGATAAAACAAGCTATATTTAAAAAGATGACTATTACATTATGTAAATGTTTGGCATTCTATGAAAATATAAAAAATCACTGAGAAAAGTCTATAATATAACTCTTGACTGAAAGAATATTAATTATGAGTGATGTGTTAATTAATTAAATGTATGCTTTTCTCTAAATTTTAAAATATTAATGAGAAAAAGATTGCACTCTGCAAAGAGCATATTACATACTATTTTAATGTATTATGAAGAAAGGCAACAATATCATCATTAGTAAATTGCTCCTCTGTTCTCATTTCTATAAGGTAGAAATCTAGTCACATATACGTTTGAGAAATTCTTTTGTATTCCTTCTTTTGCATTACCTTCACAATTAAACAAACATAGATTCTATGTTTCCAACCGTTATTAACTCTCTTAGGCACTAAAACAAACCCTAAAGTGTTCACTTTGTCTTGTGTATCTCCAGGAAGTGAGGCAGCAAAGGTATAAATGTTTTGACATATGAATGAGCTTGGTAGATTGAGAAACAGAAGGAAATACTGAGTAAATAATGGGTAAATAATAATGGGTAAATAATAGGATGATCAAATTCTACAGCATTGGTATATATTTTTGGAAACCCAAGGAAAATATAAAAAATCAAGACATTTATTTCAAATCAAACATAAAAATCATGTAATATTTGAGTAATCTGCAATCAAATTTTGCTGTTACTTCTGCATCTAATTAGATTCCTAATATTACCAATTGCTTACCCAATGCTCAATTAGTAGATGTATTAATTCTTATCTAATGTTTTCACATAAGTATTTGATGCTACTGATTCCTCCCTACATGAAAAAAATGTCATTGCCAAGATTCTGTCAATGGTACTATGAATTTCTCCTTCCTTCTCTGGCTATAGCTTTACAGCTCCTCCTCTCAGTTCATGTTGTGAATGTTGGTGCTCTTCAATGTTCTCAACTCATCTGAGTTTTCCTCTCTCATGCCACACAGTCCTTCAACAATCTCATATAATCCCACAGTTTTAATTACTCCAAATATGTTCCCCAGTAGATTAAACCCAGACTGATTTCTTGAAATCTAGATTGAATTATCCAATTGTCTAATGGACACTTGAATAATGTAGAGGGCATCTCAAGTTAAACACATTCCAAACTAAATACATATCTATCCTTCCAATCAACTGGTTTTTCTCGTGGCTTTCAGACATTATTAACTCTTTTCTTTGCGTCATTCCCTAAATCCATCAATTATTGGGTTGGCCAAAAAGTTTGTTTCGTTATTTACATATGATGGCTCTAGTAGTGCTTAGTTGTCTTGAACTTCATTAGAAACAGATTTTATTGTGACAGCTGTCATATCAGTGTACATTTAAAAAGTTATCAAAATTGGTGAATTTTTGTGCAGCCATTTTAATATTGAAGATGGAAGAAGATACATAATATTTTCTGAGTATTATGCTTTGTTGTTTCAAGGAAGGTAAAATGCAACTGAAGTGCAAAATAAAAAAGATGTATACAATGTATGGAGAAGGTGTTGTGACTGATTAAATGTATCAAAAGTGGTTTATGAAGTTTCTTGGCACTATTGATATTTTGCCCAAATAATTCTTTGCTGTGGGGCTGTCTTAAGCATTAGAAGATGTTCAGTAGCATCCCTGGCCTCTACCCACTAGAAGCCAATAGCAGGAGGTAGCTGACATACTCAAAATATCCAAATCAATAAAGTCATTGGTGAAAATGAAAAATGTGTCTTTTATTTTAT
The DNA here is from genome assembly GCA_039655065.1 of Glossophaga mutica. Classification (NCBI taxonomy): domain Eukaryota; kingdom Metazoa; phylum Chordata; class Mammalia; order Chiroptera; family Phyllostomidae; genus Glossophaga; species Glossophaga mutica. Next base: position 157,420,617 of record CM077304.1, on the reverse strand, counting down.
GGAAAAAACTGAATGGACTTTTTGGACAACCCTATATGAATTCTTGTTCTCTACCAACCAAATCTAACCTTATGTATGTTCTCTATCCCCATTCTTAATAGGCAACTTCAAGACATTACCATCTTAGTCCTGTGTTCTGAACTGAATGTTTGAGTCCTTCCCCCATCACCACATTCATAAGTTGGGCCTGCACTCCCAATGTAATGGTGTTTCGAGGTGGGGCTTTTGGATGATTACGTTTAGATGAGGTTATGAGGATGTAGCCTTTTGTTGGCATTCGTGCCCTTGTAAAATGAGGAACAGACATCAGAGCACCCTCTCTCTCTGCCATGAGAGAATATAGCAAGAAGCTACGGGCCATTTGCAAGCAGGAAGTGAGACCTCAATTGAATCCAACCATACTCACATTCAGATTTGGGACTTCCCAGCCTCAAGAACTGTGAGAAACAAAGGCCTGTAGTTTAAGACACCTAGTCTATGGTATTTTGTTATAGCAGTCCAAGCAGTTAGATGGATTCTTATAAACACCATCTAACTGCTTTCAGTTTAAAGACAAAATTATATTTAAAAGTGCTGTTTAAAACCTCAATGGCTTTCAAGCATGAGAAAATTGTCAATCTTTTAAATGGCCCTGTCTTGTCACTTGTTATGGTAACCTCTGCCTTTATAATTCCATCAGCAAAGGCAGTGTGGTTTTAATATTTAATACAAGTGAAACAATAGCAAATACTTTATAGTGCATATGTATATATATCATATTCTTTTAAGCACTATCAATTTATTAAACTCATTTAATCCTCATAATTTTACAGAGGTACTATTACAGATGAGATTGGGCGCATTCAGGGTGGTATGGCCATAGTCTAGGGGTACTATTACAAATGCTATTTATTAATGGGAGAAATTAAGACATATAGAGGCTGAGAAACTTGTCCAAGTTCACATGGTGAGAAGATTTCTCAGGTAGCATTTTCATATTTGTGCTCTGAATCACTTTTGGGCTTTGGAGTCAGCCAGACCAAGTTTTCAGTGTAAAATCATCTCTTTTCTAGATGGTAACATTGGGAAAATTATTAATAATTTCTAGCCTTGTTTTCTTCAACTAAAAAGTCAGTATGAAAACCTTTTTAGATGCCTGTTGTAAGAACTTGAGATAATGTTCTTAAGGGCAGGTCACATTAGTTTGCAACTAATAAATATTCATAATTACTAGGCATCATTATTGTTGTTATGATGGTAACATCATTATTCTTTTAAGTTCCCTGGTTGAGTAGGCTACATAATACCTATGGAACTTCACAAATTCTATTCCCCTTGCCAGTAATTTTCATCCTTCAATTTCCTTTCTTTTGCAGGGCTAACTCTTACTTGCCTTCAGATCTCAGTTTAGATATCACTTCTTTCCTGTATGAAACCATCCATGATTCTTCAAGTCTGGGGCAACAGCCCTTTTAAGTTAAAAGAATCCTGTATTGCTCATATTTACTCTACTGTAAATACCTGTTTTTTTCTTTGCCTGAATTCCCAATAATTAAAAAGCTTTTTAAAATAAGATTATTTTTTTGTTTACTGTTGATATCTCTAGTTTTTGAACACTGGTTGAAGTACAGTAGGTCTGGTAAATATTTATTTGTGGGATAAATGTGGAATGTGGGATAAATGAATGACCTGAAATGACCTACCTTAGAGACTATCTTGAAACATTCCTGCATTTTATGTATGTGACCTAAAGATAATCCATTGGAATATAAAAGAATCTAAAATCGATCTGAAACAAAAACTCACTGAGAAGATGAGCAATAAACAAAAAATCCACTTTTGATTATAATTTTCACAGTCCATCAGAGGAGTGTGAACAAGAGCCCAGGAACCAGCAGGGAAATTATGTTAATCTACAAGAAAACTCAAAAATAAGAAACAGATACCAGCATCAAAAAGTCACTCTATTCCCAAAAAGAAGGAAAAATACTTTCAAAGATTTGTTATACTCTCAAAATACAGATATTACCATGGCCCACACACATTCAGGTTTTTAATGTAATATCTTTTGTGTTTTCTTCTAGTCTCACTAATTAAATTCAATTTGAAATTTGTAATAGAATATTTAAGAAGCATATTTTAAATGTCAAGATTTATTTTCAGTTCCTTAAACCTTCATTAATTTTGGTTTCCCAAGCTTTGCTCTGCCTCTGCAAGCTATAAAATTTCCTCTAAGACTTGTTTAATGGTAGCATCAAATGAGTTCACCATTTAATAGGATTGGCTTTTCTCCTAAGTGCAAGGACTTCCTTCCACCCGATCCAGCTGCCTGGCCTTGTGCACTTCTCATTTCCATTCTCTATTGCCTCAGTTCCTCAAGGGGGGGAAAAAAAAACCTGTCTACCTCCTAGAGGTGTTGCAAGGATTAATAAATTGCAAAGCACACTGAAAAAATGGAAGAAATATCCTCTGACAGCCTGAAGTATTGCCATGACCATGAGCATCATTTCCAGATGCTGTGGTTCCAAGGACAAGAGAGCAGGTCTGGAAATCTCATCTACACCTCCCACATGGAGGGTTATTGCCAGGCCAAAGAGTTACATTTTGATATTTAAATTATCAGTGGTTTTATATCAAAGCCATCTTGCTGAGAGAGATTTTGTCTGGACACATAAAGCGCCTGAATTGGCACAACAAAAGGCAACAGCCCTGAATCATTAAGACTTTCTAACCACAAGCAACACTATTCCCAGGAAAGAGTTTATCTCTATTAGAAATCAAAGAGAACTTCCCTTTCCGTTTACACAGATAACTCAAAATTATAAATGGCCAGCTTCAGTAGACTGGCTCTGTATGTAGTTATGTGGGTCACAAATTCCTTGAAATCTGAGAAGTCTCACTGAAAGGGATATTGAAGTTGGGTTAGTGCTCCCCAGTGAATCTTAGCAGGAGTTTTGTCTGGAAATCTTGATTTTAGATGTGAGCAGACTTATTGTTTCAAGGAATTCAATTTAACTCAAATACAGAAATGCATATGGTAATGGCTTTGAATATTAGTGAAGCTGCCGAATCCCAAAATATGTGGTTCCCTTATATTTTCCCTTCTGTATATGTAACAGTTCAAGTTTTTTGTTGTTTTGGTCTTTTTTTCCACCACAGGTACAGAGAATTGAGTCAATCATACTTCATTGTAACTGGGACAGTACATCATTGGAAGTGTGAAGTCCATCTTTTGTTGGCTTACTTGTTTGTTTATTTCATTCCATCTGTCTATTTATTTGACCCCAGTCCCCTTTGCCATATCTCTCTCCTCACTTAGGCAATCACCCTAATGTGTTTGATGGATATCCTTATATTTCAATGTGCTCTCATAAAATATTGTGATATTGAATATATTTAAAAAATAGAAATGATATATGCTATAATGTTTTTCTTATTCTTTTTAACTCAGCATTATGTTTTAAAGGTCTATTGCTATTACTGTATGGTTATCTAGTATGTTGTCTATAATGCATGTATAGTTTTTTATAGATTTTTATTTTTTAAATAGATTTCCTGTTCCCTTTTTCTTTTTGTTTTAAAGATTTTATTTATTTATTTTTAGAGAGAGGGAAAGGGAGAGAAAAAGAGAGGGAGAGAAACATCAATATGTGGTTGCCTCTTGCACGCCCCCTACTGGGGACCTGGCTCACAACCCAGGTATGGGCTCTGACTGAAAATAGAACCAGCGGCCCTTTGATTCACAGGCAGGTACTCAGTCCACTGAGCCACAGCAGCCAGGGCAGTTTTTTAAAGATTTTTTAGTAGCCTGCATCCTTTGCTTATTCATCTCCCAATGACAGGCAATTAGATTGACTTTAACTTCTTGCTGGCAAAAATAATACCATAAAGAACATTCCTATATATGTTCCATTAAAGCCTGCATGAAAATTTCTCCAGGATATGTTTTGTAGTGGGTTGTGGGGCTATAGTAGGTATGTGAACTTAATTGGATTAAAACGGCCACAGACTGATTTTCAGGATGACTGCACTATTCTATGCTCTGTGCAGGTTTCTTATTTCCTGAAACTCCTTCCAACACTTGGCATTGTCCAGCTTCCTCAATTTTGTTAATCTCATGGGTGTAAAGTGATATATTATTGTTCTTTTAATTAGCATGTCTCAAATTCCTAATGGGTTTGAGGATATTTCATATTTGTTAGCCCTTTGGGTTTCCTACACTGCAAATTGCTTTTTTATAACTTTGCCAATATTTTTCTTGTAGTTCCTGCCCCTTTTTCATTTTCAACTTGGAGAAATTACTTTTATATTGTAAATATAAATCCCTGTGGCTTTTGGACTTCCTAAGTGTGTCATGTGCAGCCTTTCATCTATCTCTTACCTATTCCCATAGTTTTCTTCCTTGAACAGAATATTTAAGCCACAGTAATTGTTTTCTAATGGTATATAGAATCATTAGCTAAAAGACTATAGGACTTGTGTTTGCAGATGATTCTTCTCTGGAACATACATTTGGTGGTAAATATACTATTCAAAAAGGTAAAAGAAAGTATGATAGATTGGTAATTAACTAAAGGCAGCTGAGATGATGATTTTGCCTTTATTTGGTAATAGAAAACCCCCAAAATTAATGCCCAATTATGCTGTTTCTTATAGAATAGAACATTTAATTAAAATATTAAATACTTAGCTAGACACAAATACATTTTCCTTTACAGTACCCATTTAAAGCTAGATAATATGAAATACTTTCATCGTAAATTAAGTATTTTTAGTAATTAATGAAAAAAGTAAAATGTTTTCAGAAATATTTTCAGTATGAATTCCCTTCCTTACATATTGAAAATGAAATAAAATGGCACACACACAGTTTAAGTCAATAAGAGATGCTATTTTAAAATTTTACATTTAGAGAACTTATTAAATTAATATTTTACCTCATTAATTTCTGCATGAAAAAAATATTTTCATGCTACTTTTTAATCCTTTCAAAACATTTAGAAAAGAAAATGCTGATGAGAGTGTCTAGTAATTCTGATGGGAATGTTTAGTAATAATTTCCTGAAGAAATACATGATTTAGTTTAGTTTCTTTCTTTTTTATCAGATTTTATTTATTAATTTTTAGAGAGGAGAAGGGATGGAGAAAGAGAGGGAGAGAAACATCTATGTGTGGTTGCCTCTCATGCACCTACTACTGGAGAACTGGCCTGCAACCCAGGCATGTGCCCTGGCTGGGAATTGAACCAGTGACCCTTTGATTCACAGGTCAGTGCTCAATCCACTGAGCCACACCAGCTGGGGCCATAATTCAGTTTATAACACTCATTAAACTTTGATGTAACCTAAAAGTCAAGATTTTCATAGCACTGACTCACAGATTCAGCAGATAAATATGCTACTAATCTGTTGCCTGAAAGAAAGTTGGGCTTTTTGACTTTACTTAATGAAAGAACTTTATTTTTCAATTAAATTTATTGGGGGTAACATTGGTTAATAACATTATACAATTTTCAGGTGGACAAGATTATTAGTTGACATCTGCATACTCTTTTGTATGCTCCCCACTGAAGACTACTTTCCTTCTGTTACCATGTAACTGACCCCCTTTTCTCCCTGAAAAACCTTCAATTTACATTGGTCTCTTCAAGTTATATGATTATGGATGAATCAAGATCACAGAAAGTAGGCACTTCCTTCACCAGTACCTTCTGGCCCTTGCAGACCATTACCATCTTATCAGGAGCCAGCATTTCATGAAGCATTCATAAACACAGCCCTGAAAAAACTGCCTTCAATTCCTATCCTGTTTCTACTCTCCCTCAAAGTTCTATCTGCTTCTTAATTTATACACCATTGTGACAACAGTATACTGTTACCCTCTTAAAGTTCATTCTCCTCTGTTTTATGTTTCCCCAAATCCAGCACAACATAAAAAGGCTTCCCCCTTAATATATCCCAGATTGTCATATCTGTGTGCCTGCAAACTCTGTTATCTCTGCTGGACTGTACTGGACAGAAGCAGACATTTTGGAAATAAAAGAACAAATGCCCTTATCATTTGTTCTAAGTCAGACTTTTCCCTCATTCCAAAATTTTAAGAAAGATTTTGGCTGATATTATTTCCTCCCACCTTTGTCTAGTTCCTCCAGTGATCAAAGAAGCACCTTTGATCAATCATTCACTTGCTCTGCCCTTACATTTTGTGTGTTGTGAGTAAAACTATGAACCCGACCTGGTCCTGCCCTGACCAGCCAACATGAAACATTAAACTACATAGTTCTATTACACTGACTAGATTAGACATCCAACTAGTCTTATTCTGATTCCATATTCATTCTATAACCTTCAGGTTATCAATTGTCATCTTAGAAATGTCACATGGAAAGATGATCTATATAAGACTCAGTCGTGCCATCCCCTCAACAATCCCCCAGCAGTCAAAGTTTCTGTTAAAAATTAAAACATCATGCACAAAACTTTTCTTTAGTTTCTTAAAATTGCATTTGGGTCCAATGAAAAAGTTGGACTTGATACTGACCCATGCAGACATCAATTGACTAACACCTGTATGCTTGTACCAGTAGCTAACTGGCTGCACTTATGACACTACTATCTTGTTAAGATATAGATGACAGAGATTAATTATTATGCTGAGTTTAGAAGTGAGTAAAATCAAAACACACAAAACATGTTTATTTTATCCACATTTTTTTTCACAATAACTGGTAGGATGTGTTCTAAGACAGATTTTTTGACAAAGTTCTTTATGCCTCTCCATGTATGGGCTAATGGTCCACCCAGGAACAAACACTTGACTAGCTTTCCCTGGGAGAATCAGAAAAGACTGCATAGAAGTATCTTATTTTAAAAAAATATATTTTATTGATTATACTATTACAGTTGTCCCATTTCTCCCCCATCACACCCCCTCCCACCCATATTCCCCCCTTTAGTTCATGTCCATGTGTCATAACTTCTTTAGCTTCTACCTTTCCCACACTATTCCTGCCCTCCCTCTATTTTCTACCCACTGTCGATGCTACTTATTCTCTGTATCTTCCCCCCTCTCCTCCTCCCACTCCCCTGTTGCTAACCATCCATGTGATCTCCATTTCTGTGTTTCTGTTTCTGTTCTAGTTGTTTGCTTAGTTTGCTTTTGTTTTAGGGGTGGTAGTTAATAATGGTGAGTTTGCTATCTTTTTACTGTCATATTTTTTATCTTCTTTTTTCTTAGATAAGTCCCTTTAACATTTCATAGAATAAGGGCTTGGTGATGATGAACTCCTTGAACTTGACCTTATCTGAGAAGCACTTTATCTGCCCTTCCATTCTAAATGAAAGCTTTGCTGGATACAGCAGTCTTGGATGTAGGTCCTTGCCTTTCATGACTTGGAATACTTCCTTCCAGCCCCTTCTTGCCTTGAAGGTCTCTTTTAAGAAATCAGCTGACAGTCTGATGGGAACTCCCTTGTAGGTGACTGTCCCCTTATCCCTTGCTGCTTGTAGAATTCTCTCCTTCATTTGAATCTTGGTTAATGTAATGATGATGTGCCTTGGTGTGTTCCTCCTTGGGTCCAACTTCTTTGGGACTCTCTGAGCTTCCTGGACTTCCTGGAAGTCTATTTCCTTTGCCAGATTGGGGAAGTTCTCCTTGATTATTTTTTCAAATAAGTTTTCCACTTGTTGCTCTTCTTCTTCCCCTTCTGGTACCCTTATAATACAGATGTTGGGACATTTAAAGATGCCCTGGAGGTTCCTAAGCCTCTCCTCATTTTTTTGAACTCTTGTTTCTTCCCTGTTTTCTGTTTGGCTGTTTCTTTCTTCCTTCTAGTCCACTCCATTGATTTGAGTCCCAGTTTTCCTCCCATCTCTATTGGTTCCCTGTGCATTTTTCTTCATTTCACTTATTGTAGCCTTCATTTTTTTATCTAATTTGTGAGCAAAATCAACCAATTCTGTGAGCATCCTGATCACCAGGGCTTTGAACTATGCATCTGATAGATTGGCTATCTCTTTGTTGCTTAGAGGAATTGGCTCTGGAGCTTTGATTTGTTCTCTGGTTTGAGCCATTTTTTGGGGGGGCGGGGGTCTGGTCGCAGCTGATTTGTAGTGAGGAGCAGAGCCTTATGTGTTCCCCAGGGCGGGGCAGACCAGTTGCTGGGGTAGTGACCCTGTATGTGGGGGTGGGGTCTGAGAGGGAACAATGTCCCTTGCTGAGGTCTTTCTGGGATTCCAGTCCCTTCCGCTGCTTCCCCTTTGCCTGGATTATCTGTGTGCAAATGTGGGACTACCTGGTCAGCCAGCTGCCTTGTGCAGCTTCACTGGGTCTGCACAGTTGCCACCCTGTGCCCAGGGTCTGCTAGCCGCTGCCCGTGTGCCTGGGGTCTGCCAGCTGCTGCTGCCTGGATGCCCGGGTCTGCACCTCCGCTTTTCCTGCCATGACTCCTCCCCTCTTACTGGTCTGGAAAAATGGTTGTTGGACTTTCGTATAGTTCAATTTTCTATCAGTTCCGGTTGCTTTCTTGTTTCTAAATATTTGTTGTCCTTAATTTTGGTTGTGAGAGGAGGCACAGTGTGTCTACCTATGCCTGCATCTTGGCCGGAAGTCAGAAGTATCTTATTTTTTATCTGCCTTTTGAAAGATCAGAGGATTTGGCTAGGAAACAAACAAGCAAACAAAAATAACTAACCAAACAAACAACAACAACAAAAACACCTCAGGGAGAATGGAAATTTTAAAGGACGTTGAGAGTTTGGGAAATTGTGAAAACCTAATTGTGAGTGAAGGTCTAGAGAAAAGGGGAGTGATAGTCCTGAACTGCAAGTTGTGGTCAGGTGAATGGATTTGTGTATCAACCTAAGGCATCTGAACTTGATCCAGTAGTAAACCGGAAGAAGCAGAAGGCAGAGAAGATCATCCTTAAATTTGTTATTATTTCACAATATTACATAATCATAGTGAAGGTAAGTTGGAGAAAAAGAACAGAGGCAGTACCATCAAATAGGAAGATATTGCAAAAATTAGCAATGACGATGCTGGCCTGGATTACTGTTTGGCAGTAGGCCTGAAATGCATGGTTAGAATTCAAAGCTCTTTTCTTAGTAGAAGCAACTATTAATAATTTATAAGCATAGAGTCAGCAAATTTTCAAGATGCAAAGCAAGTTAGAGATTATCAGGCCCAACAACTTCTTTTTAGAAATGAGAACATAGCCCTGGCTGGTGTAGCTCAGTGGATTGAGCGGGGGCATGCGAATCAGACGATCGCGGTTCGATTCCCAGTCAGGGCACATGCCTGGGTTGCAGGCCAGTTCCCAGTAGGGGACACACGAAAGGCAACCGTACATTGATATTTCTCTCCCTCTCCCTCTCTCCTACCCCTCTAAAGACAAATAAAAAAAAAATCTTAAAAAAAAAAATGAGAACATAATTAGGGAATTACAGAGGTAAGACTCCACACTCAGCAAATTTCACTTATAAACTGTAAGCATTGGCTTAGATAATTAACTTTTCCATGTGTCCATTTCATCACTAATAAACCTGAGGATAATAATATCTCAATGCATGGGAAATGCCTTAATTTAGTCTGAATACAATGGGGCTAAATAAATACCATTGCTGATGATTTCATCTTTAGCCAATTCTAATAGTAGACCATATTCCTTTTTTTTCTAGACACTACTCTAAATTTGCTTGAATAACTACTGCTTTTGCATTATCTGGGCATATATTTGGCAGGGTACTTCCTGTTCAAGAGCGCAATTTTTTTTAGTTATACCCAAAAGAAATCAGTAATCCCTTGGGCATAGTGATTGATTCAGAGGTAAATACAAGACACATTTTAGACCAAGTAAAATATCCTTGTGACAAGTTTGAATCCACTGTAAACCCCAACCTGCAGCCAGACATAAGCATGATTGCCCAAGTATGTGAACTAATAAGTTAAATTTTGAATTATGCTAATTTAGGATGTATTTTCATTACTCATAACTGCAAGTGGCCTAAATAAAACAATATCAAAAGGAAAAAGAAATAATTTCACTAAGAAATAGCTAAAATAACTTTGATTTTCCAGGAAAAAAAAAAATGACAAAGGAGATACATTACCAGAATCTCTGTAAGAAAAACTAGTCCCTCCAGGAGTACTGAATAAATAAATTAGTTTGAGGAAATAATTTTACTATGCTATAAAACTATTTTAGAGATAATTCCATTAACTGCATATTAAAGAACACTTGATTTATAAAATATGTTACAACCTCAAGTCAAAGGAAATCCAGCAGTTATATTTCTCAAAATGACACTCCTACATGAGTTTGATTTACAAAAAAAATATATACAAGTTTCAAGTACTTTTATGTAAACTGCATTTCATAGTGATATTCAATTATATTGAATCAAAATCACTTTAAATTTTATACCATTACATTACATTTACATCTCTTTTAAAGCAAATGAACAATGAGAAAAAAATTAAATTTGTTTTAAGTGTAGAATCCTGAGACTTAATTAGAAAAATGAGTGGTCTTTTGTATATCGCGTGAGAAGAAAAAAAATCCCATTTTCCCAAAGCATTAGTAAAACTTTCAAAATCTCATAAAACTATGCTTATTATTTGTCAAACTCTTTTGAAGGAGGCGGATGATGTTCAACTGATCAATAAAATTTTCCAAGATAATCTGACTGGAAAAGAAGCCTTATGCCCTTAATTATCTTAACTTCATCAACCCTTGTCTACTTTCTGATAATTGATTGGACTAGAGCATGGTGCATTGTTTTAAATTTGATGGTTCAAGTTCTTCATTTCAAAAATTTGGTTTTGAGAGGCCTAGTCCACCAGATGACTATGAGTGCTTGATTTTTAGGTGGAATAGAGTCCAGTCTGGTGTTAGCTAAATGAAAAATCAATGCCACCTCCTTACTTTTTTAACAAACCATATTTACTGAAGTTAGCTGAATTATTTTGTGGGTCTTACAAGAAAATCCTTAAGGCTTCCAAAGGAATCCAAATAATTTCTTTGACTTGGAAATTCATATAAATTGAATTGATGACCTTTAAAACAAAAAATAATTAACTTAAGTTCATATCTATTTTTTAAACTATTTATTTATTTATTTATTTATTTTTTAATCAGTATTTTTTAATTGTTGATATTGTACAGTTTTCTGTCTTTTTCCCTGCCCCCAGCCCACCACCCCAGCCCTCCCCACCTTCCTCCCATTTCCATCCCCCATGGTTTTTGTCCATGAGTCCTTTACACTTGTTGCTCTAAACCGTTCCCCTTTTCCCCTGAAATTCCCTCCCTTCCCCCTCTTGTCACTGTCAGACTGTTCTCAATTTCAGTGTCTTTGTTTATATTATGCTTGTTTGTTTATTTTGTTGATTAGGTTCCTGTTAAAGGTGAGATCATATGGTATTTGTCTTTCACTGCCTGGCTTATTTCGCTTAGCATGATGCTCTCCAATTCCATCCATGCTGTCACAAAGGGTAGGAGCTCCTTCTTTCTTTCTGCTGCATAGATTTCCATTGTGTAAATGTACCACAGTTTTTTGATCCATTCATTAACTGATGGGCACCTAGGTTGCTTCCAACACTTGGCTATTGTAAATTGTGCTGCTATGAACATAGGGGTGCATAGGTTCTTTTGGATTGGTGTTCAGGGTTCTTAGGATATAATCCAAGCAGTGGAATTGCTGGGTCAAAAGGTATGTCCATTTTTAGTTTTCTTAGAAAAGTCCACACTGTTTTCCATAGTGGTTGTACCAGTCTGCACTCCCACCAACAGTGCACTAGGGTCCCCTTTTCTCCACAACCTCTCCAACACTTGCTGTTTGTTGCTTTGTTTATGAAGGCCATTCTGACTGGTGTCAAGTGGTATCTCATTGTAGTTTTAATTTGCATCTCTCTGATAGCTAGAGATATTGAGCATCTTTTCATGGGTCTCTGGATCCTCTGTATGTCCTCCTTGGAGAAGTGTCTGTTCAAATTCTTTGCCCATTTTTTAATTGGGTTGCTTGTCTTCTTAGAGTAGAGTCTTGTAAGTTCTTTATATATTTTGGAGATTAATCCCTTGTCTGAGGTATCATTGTCAAATATGTTTTCCCATACAGTTGGTTCTCTTTTTATTTTCATATCTATTTTTTAATGTATAAATCATTAGATATCAGATATAATTTGGTATATTTATGGCATTTTAGAGCTTGAGCATACTTTGATATCAGCTAATTAAATTAGATAAATCATGCATTATGCCTTTAACTATTCAAAAGAAAGTCTTTAAGAATCATAAGTAAAAGAAATTGTCCAATGAAAAATTAATTTGTAAAATTATATTTGCCATATAATTAAACTATCTTAACATCAAACAATAACCAATCATAATCCAAGTTCTCCATGCACATATCATGTAATATTTTCAGAATAGGAACATTGTTATTCATGATATTCGGAAGCATTTTTCAAGCCTGTGAAACTGCCTGTGCCATCTCTCAGCCGTCTTCTTTCTAGGATGCATAACTTTGAACTGTAGGCATAGTTTAAGACTATGTGACCTGTCCTCCCCTCTCCTAACTTTTATTTTGATTTCTTGTCTTCTTGCTATTAATCACTAGTCATATTTCATTTTGCCCCTTCCTTTGCTTCCCTGCATCCCTTTCTTTTTAAAATTACTTTAAAATAATTTAAAAAATATTCATTTGATGCTTTCTGTGCCACAATGTATTTTGAGCACACTGGTGAACAAATTGTGGGTATTGCCAGCAGGAGTTTTTTTTGGCAGAGTCAGATAATCAATGAGGCTTATGCAATAAGGTTGAATAAACTTGAAAATAAGAAAATTTGGGGCTCATTGGAAGGGCATTTAACTCAGGAGGGATTATAAGAAGGCTTCCTGGAGAAGGAGGTGAGTGCTCAGCCAGACTTAAAGAGGAAGAGGGAGAGGGGAACAGTAGAGATGCCTCTAATACAAAGGCCTAGAGCAAAAAGAAACATATAAAGCAAGGCTTTGCAATAGAGTGCATGTGTATGTTTGTGTGGTAGAAGGGGCTTAGTGTCAATTGTGGATCGGGGTGAGAGACTAGGTTTGAGAGCCAAGCCAGAGGCAGCATGGAAATGACTTTGCATGCCCTGCTAAGGAGAATCTGCCATGTTGAGGAGGCAAGGGGATGTCACTAAAGGGTATTCAGCATGGGAATTGTAAGGAGGTCAGTTCACTGGTTATGTGGGGAGAGGAGGGGTTCAAATTGCCCCACTTTTTAGGTATTCTTTTAAGGCACTCAGTATCTATAGGTCTTTAAGTTTTCTTTGGTAATGTAATTGAAGAAGTACCAAATTCACAAACAATCTCATCGTCATACTCGCTTTTCCATAGGAGAAAGGGCAGGTCAGAGGTTGGATGAGATGCAGCAGATAACTCACCAGGATAGCATGAGGGACAGGTGTGAAAGCACAGTCTTTTAACCCTAGATGAGAACTAATAAGCTAAGGTTATTCTTTTAAGACTTGGTATCTAAAAACTAAAATTATCTACTATCAGTTTTTACTGTCCCAAATTGTATATTAGATAATTTATGCAGTATAATTGGAAAGGAATTATAATTGTGTATGTAACCATTGGTTTGTAAACATACCATATATGAATATGCAGATGACAGGTCTCAATCAGACATCTTGATTTTGTTTTTATTTTTGGTCACTGTGATTTTATGTAAAAGATTTTAAATGTGCTCTCTCTGAAATTAAGTTGTAGTTTTTTATCTATAAAATAAGCATGTAATATCAATGCAGAAAACAATATATCAAGCTTTATTTAATTGGAGAATCTTGATTTAACTGAAAAAAGAAAATCTGAATATCACAATAAATAATAGGAAATATAGAAAACAGTTACTCTGTTAAGGGAGTTTGCACATGGTACTAAAAATTAACAATTAAAGACTATTATTTGCTGTTGCTTTACATTGTGGTACAGGAATTTGTTCTTGTTACTTTTGAAAAATAACAAAAGTCTAACAAAGCATGTAAATCAGGAAGTACTGAAAAGCCGTATTGTTATTTTGTGAGGCTGTTATTTTTCAAGGTTCTAAAGAGTTGAATACATTAATAGCCTATGTGGTCTACTGGGTAGAATATATTCTTTATAATAGAATGAACCTTAGTTTTATATTGAAAAGAAATATAATTTAAAGCATGTTCTATGCAGGGAAGCACCAGGCAAAGCTCTTTTTTTTTTTTTCCTTTTTGTCCTACTCAGAGTCATGAGAGATGAGCTCTTACAGTGCATGGAAAGGCGACTATACGCTATGGCAGAGTGGGTAACTTGAGACTTTTTTCTCTGGGATTCTATTAAGAAGGGAGACATTGATTCCTTTGTAGACACAATCTGGGCATCAGCAGCTCTCTAAAGGAGGAATGCCTGTGGGGTGGAGGTGCCAGGTGAGGAAATGAGATGGGAAGACACTTTTAAAAATCACTCTCTCAAAGCCATTTCAAGTTACTTCAGAAAGCTCCCAAGCTCTTCTGTTTGGTTCTAGATCAATATCAACTACTTCCCTCTCTTGCCTGACTGATCAGAAGCACAAAATCTACTTAGCTTCAACTTCATCACGTTCATATTTTTCCACTGATGCGAAAGTATAGATTTATGTATGTATTTAAGCAGTATCTGACAATGCAATTAGAGTTAAGGGGCAATTTGGAAAATGCTTTTCTGCAAATCTGAAATCAAGATAATTTTTTTGTGTCTATGAATCATTATGAAATATTTAAAATGTTGAATATTAAAAATACCTAAAATTGTGTAGAGAGAGCGAGGGTGGTTGCAGGGATGGGAGGTTTTCAGTAATCTGTGTCTATCAGAATATCCAGGAAAATGAAAACATTGTAATATTATCTGTAGGTATCAGCAAATTGAGAAAAAGCTGAATGTCATGAGTTTTAGTAAATTTTACACACGGGATTAAAATGGTTCCTAATAAATTTGAATTATCCAGAAAAATAATACTTAAAACATTCTACATGTTTTAAAGGTTCTTATTGAAAAAGACATTGGCCCCAGGAGTTCAATGTCCTTTACAGAGGAGTCATCTGTTTATTATTCATGGAGCTTAGGGAGAAATTTGTCTTTATCTGGCAATGATGTTCATGAAACTACCATGTTTACTTGTATAACTGGATTGCTCCTAGCTTAACTTCATGCTCAGAAGCCTCGACTACCTCAGCCTACATTTCTGTCTTCATAGCTTTAGGTCCACATCTCTTTTCTTCAAGTTCCTTAAACGCAATTTCAGGGCTCCTGGATTGTGGTGGTGGTGGTGGTGGTGTGTGTGTGTGTTTAACGTACCTGTTATATCCCTTTTATTCTGAATCTTTTCAAATTCACTTGGGAAGTAAGTGGGGTATTTAAAAAAAAAAAAAAAAACCCTTCTAAACAAATAGAAGTTTCACAATACATTTCACAGCATTTCAAAGAGAGGCCTCGTGTATGAGTCAGCACTTCTACAAGTCTTTAAAATATTGTGCACATGTATTATGAAAAAAAGCAGACTGGGAAAGTACTACTACCAATATGTTTTATTGATGAAAAACTAAACTTAATAGGCCTAGTTGAAACATGTTTATTAAATTCAACTTTGCCTAATAAATCTAAACCTATCTTGAAACTGACAACCAGTCCATAAATTGTGTGCCAAGTTAAGACATAACAACTTTGAACTCACTTTTATTTTACAAAATAAAGTTTTAAACTTGCGACACATAAACACACAAATATAAAGTTTGGCTGGTTTCTTACCTTCCCTCTTGTGTAACTGAACCAGAGCTATTTAACTCACCTTATACCTGCCTTCCAGGTTATTTTTTAAATTATTTTATTTTATTTTATTTTATTTTATAATTTATTTTATTATATGTGCTGAAAAGAAATATATATGTATATGTATTTATGTTATATTACATAATATTATGTCTTCATCAAGTCATCAACTTTTTGTGGTCTCTGAGGGACTTATTTTTTCCTCAACTTTTCCTATCAATACTATTAATAGTAAGAGCCATCAATAGTAAGAGCCATTTCTTATTCAGGGCTTATTATACACTAGAAATTGTACTAAACATTTTACAATTTTTTCACATATTTTACTTTCAACAATACTACAAACTGTGAGGGTGATAGTCTTATTAAATTCACTTTATGAATGAATAGCCCAAAGTTTTGAATGGTTTCATAACTTCCCTATGATCATACATCTACTATGAAAACAGGGTTCCAAAGCTAGTTCTTTTGCTGAGCCCCTTCTGGGTCTAGCCATGAGCATAGACTTCAGCACATTTCTTACTTGAGGTTTGGCTACTGATATCATTTCCCCAGTCTTATGGAATCTTTAAATAAATGATTCCTTAAAGGTGTTTGTTAAAGCTAAATTAGATGATGACAGATCAGTGAACAAATTTGTCATTTTATTTGAACTTATAATTGCATCTGTGTTATAAAATATAAATGTTCAGCACATCTATTTTTAGGCTAAATGTTCAAGAGGTTTAGTCTCAAATTCATTATTCCACTGTCAAAATTAGTAAATTCCCTTTCTATTGTTTTATTGCAAATGACCCTTTTGCTGTTGATATTTCATTTTGTATGTTGTCTCTAACCACAAATAAGTCCAATGATATTAAATTAGGTCAATCAGTTGGCTGCAAGGATCTGAGAGGACGTCAAAGAAAGCTTTACATATTTCTGATGCCTCAAGAAACTGAGGAATTAATTAATTTAATTTATTTATTTGGGAGGAATCAGCTTTTATCTCTCTCTTCCCCTCCACTGCCCCTCCCCTTTTCCTTCTTCCATCTTTCTAGATGGGAGTTTGTGTAGCAATTACCATCTTAACATTCCTCCATCCCAATTCTTCTCCCTGGTTGTGCACTATTTATGAACTTTTTGGCTCAGTAAAATTAACCCTCCATTTATCACATGGTGGCAGGGGTCAATTTGTGTTGCTGGGCATTTTTCAGGTAAGACCATGGCAAACGGTCATTGCTGTGGTAAGAAATAATTTGGTTCAAGTATTTTCAATTTATTCACATGTGTGCAATAACAGTAATAGAGGACATTGATAAAGAAAAGGCAAGTGTAGGAGAAAGAATCTTTAATTTGGAAAGGTCCACCTGTTTTTCACTTCTCAGTAGCTGATGCTTGGTTATATTAACATAGTGGTTAACACGTACAATGTGGAATCATTTGGGTCTAGCTCTCCTCCTTTATTGTGTGACCTTGATCAACTTACTTAGCCTCCTTGTGGTAATTTGGACAATGGGAAAAATGAACTAAAGGCCCTATAAAAGTATAGGAAGAATTCAAAGTGCTATAGCACGTAATGTATTTAGTATAATGCTTGGCACACAAGAAATGCTCAACAAATATTAACTTTGGGGGGAAAAATTGGAGGTGATTCATCATACCAGTATTCTAGGAGGCACAGAGGTCCAATCCTAGCATTTATATTTTTGGCTATAGTTTCTGTTAGTTATTGTCATATAATTATTTTTGTTGTTCAGTAGTATAGTATTTACTTTGAGATTAATAGTATCTTTCCTCACCTAACTACCCTGAACCTATCTCTATGATAAAAGGCACTTGGTTTATGAATACCATATGTTTCATAGCAATATTTGAACTGCTATATCTATAATCCCATATCTTAGAAAATGGTGATAGCATCTGCAAAAAGCTTTGTAAAATACACAATCCCTCTCTTAGAATGCATATGCATGTTCTTTCTCGTAGGCCCAGGCAGGCAGGTGATAATTGGCTAGTGGATCACTGGATGCTAATCAATCAGGGCAAAACCACAGTATCCATGAGCAATCTATGAGTCCTGCTGGGTACAAGGATATATTAGCTTTGCAGGTCACGTGTACTTATACTAAAATAGCCATGCCTCCATATTAAATCAATTCTCTTTCATTATGTGTATAAATAGATCACATGCAATCAGTTTCCTTTTCGCTGGTGGTCACTTCCCACATGTGGGATGGATCCTTCATCTGAAACTGCATTTTCCCCCTCTATATCACTCATTTGCTGAGGACACAGCCCACATGAAAGCAGACATCATAAAATAATTGGGGGGTATTTTGTAATATGTCTTCTCTCTCTGCCTTTCCCCCTCCCAACAAACAATTTATATGTAAATACACATAGCTAGGGCAGACACTAACTTGCCTAAACTAAATGACAGTCAGTCCCTGAGGATCAGAAAACATTCTCCTGGATGCTAAAATTTATGGTCTTTTTTTCTTCGCCACCTGACAAGACAAAGGACTGTTTGGATAATAGACATACAGTCTCAGTTCACCCATTTACATACATAGAAACTAAACTTGATTGAAGAATATGTGTACATCACCAGTGTATATACAGAAGACTTTCCATCTTTCTTCCTGTTTGGGCAACACTTACTAAAATATGTCCCTCCTTGGACAGCGCCATTTGCATTAACTCTATAACTTAATTGCCATATATAGGAGATGTTGCTGATACTTATATTGTTATTTTATCATATATACATAAAAGAACATTACATTAAAAAATAAAACATACTTTTTAAGAAGAAAGGTACTATTTTGATATTAGGAAAAATAAAACACATACAAATGCACCACTAGAAATTCAAGAAAAATATTTGGTGTCAGCATATATCTTTGGAAACTAAATAGTAATTTTAATTCTTAATGATTTTCTCTTTTTCTCCACTTTATCAGTCAAAAATAATCATAAATCTTTTGCTAGGTGTTTGCTAATTTTATAATTTTATTAATTTTGACACATATGAACTCCTCTCTGATTTTTTCCAAATAGATTTTTAGAGTAAACTTGTATTTAACAAGCTTAGACAACTTATTGTAGAAAGCTAATTACTAAAATGTAAATGATTCATATCCATCTGGGGCAGTTTTGGTCACGGTTATGTTTCAAGGTCAGAAAAAAAGATCCCATATTTCAAACATTTAAAAATTCCTTTTTTAGAAAAGATTTTATATACTTATTTTTAGAGAGAGGGAAGGGAGGGAAAACGATAGGGAGAGGCACATGGATGTGAGGGAGAAACACCGATCGGGGAACCGACCGGCAGGCTTTCCCTTTGGGAGACGATGAACTGATGGAACCACACTGGTCAAGGCCAGATCCTCAAAATTTTCTGACTCTGTGCTTAATGTTCTCTTGCAGTAATACAGAGTATGCATGCATGATTTATTCTTGGATTTCCATATGAATTTTTGGTGCTTTATATGTTTTGTTTAAAGAAGTGATGTTGAAAATCTAAAGTGACATTAAGCACAGTATCTCTCTGCAGCTCTGTTGATCCTAACGGTAGGGAATGTTGCACAGAGTTGTTCAAATTCATTTAACTAAAGAATCGTTCCTCCCCCCTGTGGTGTATCTCCAAAGACTAAATGGTGTTTTATAGAATGTCTTAATGAATCCACATTATAAATTGGAATTTTGCATTCAACGTACTAAGTTTTAACACTGCTACTTTTTTTGAGGTTTCACTGAAGCTCTCTTCTCAAGAAACACCTGCATTCAAAATAATTATTCAACACCTTAATGTTGAGAGTTAGTAAAAAGAAACTAAGAATTTAAAACCAACTTCCCATTATATTTGGCTGGAATGAAGTGAAAAAATAGGGGGCATTTTAAGCAGCCGCTCTTCCCTTTCTGAGAGAGGACCACTTTGGAGTTGAAAAGCTCCTGGAAAGATAGTTTCAAAGGGAGCTGTCTCTACTAGTTTGATGCTGTGGCTTTTTTTTTTTTTTTAATCATTACAATACATCAGTGCTCACCACATTAACTAGTAATAATCACAACGTTTAGGTAATAAATTATTAATGTAGTGTAGACCATATGTCTGTAGAGAACACGTTATCCAATCTTCTCATTCTTCTCATTACCAGTGTGAATAGGCTGATTAACTGTCAGTTACATACATAATTCTTGTTACATAGTTTGTTTATTGCTTTTCAGCAACCCAGTAATCCTAGCAGATGAAAATATTTGTCATTTGTCACAGTGACACGTGCTATGAAGTGAAAATATGAACAGCTGTAAGATCTCATAGGCTGATATAAGATAACATATATAGCTTTCAAGACTACACCTGATTTTTTAAACTTCCCATTTAACTAAAATTAACTACAGGATTAGACTTTGGTTTCAGATATGCTTTTATTCTAAGAGGACTACAACTTCAGAAAAAGATAATCAGCAAAATCTATGACCGTCATACCTCAAATTTGACTTTTTTTTTTTTTTTTTTTTTACAAATTCCTTCTAAAGAACTTATCCTATAACACATGGCTCTCAAAGAGTTCTTAATTTTTCCCTGTTTAGCACAGCACAGGCACTATTTTCATCAACTGCCTCTAGGCTGGCGTCTTGGGAGGTAGATTACATCGCTTTACCCTTACAATGTTTCTGAATTTTGACATTCTTGCTCGAGTCATGGATCATCACTCAGAAGCAGCCTCATGGATGAAACAAGAGTATACAAAGTCCACTTAAAAAGTTTTTTTCTTTTGGAGGGTGGCAGGGAATTTTATTTACATCTGAGCTGAGAAATTTAGAGTTTAAATATTTCCATTATTTTAGGTTGTTTGTATATATGTATTTACATGAAAATTATTTCATGTTATTAAACAATCAAATTTGATGGGACTCCAAATAAAATCAACTTTAAATAAGGATGAATGACTCACGGTTCTATTGGTAGCAAGTTATGCTCTGGCAGTAATAAAAAAAAAAACTTTTAAAATTGATCTAGAAAAATTCTTATACATTATATAGTTCCAAAAACTGGGCATGAGAAATTGTAAGAAATCTGTTTGTTTGTAAAGATTATATAAATAAGAACAATTATTAAAAGCAGAAAAAATGCTCATTAATACTAAAATTTTCTTTTTTAAAAAAAGATCTTATTTATCTATTTTTAGAGAAAGGACAAGAGGAGAAGAGGGAGAGAAATATCAATGTGTAGTTGCCTCTCATATGCCCCCATCTGGGAACCTAGCCTGCAACCCAGGCATGTGCCCTGACTAGAAATCGAACCAGTGGCCCTTTGATTTGCAGGCTGGCACTCAATCCACTGAACCACACCAGCCAGGGCTGAAATTTTCTTTTATAGACAATTTAAGTCTCATTTCATGAAAGTTTCCCAAGTGAAGATGACTGGCATTTTGTATCATGTCTATGGTCCTCAAATATATTTAGTAGTTCTGCATGATGAGTGATACAACCCAGTATTTACAAATTGACACATTTTAAGTGTAAATCTTATTTACTACTCTCCTTTGAGAAATCTGAAGTTTGTCAGCAATGGGCTGGAATCCCCATGTGAAAAGAATGGGCCTTCGGAAGCATATGTTCCCACCACCATCCCACCGTGACCTATCTTCTTATAGCCAGGCTGTTCCAAGCATGTGCAGTACCTGCGTGGACCCTGTGGGCACTGGAGTGGGAAACTCTTACCAACTATGATAAGTAAATTATTTTTTCATAGAGTCCAAAATGTATCACTTTTATACCGAATCCTATTTTATTGCAAAGAAGGATATGATAAATTTATAGTACATGATTAAATATCCACGTTCTAACATGATTGCAAATAAATTATTAACAAGAGTGTTCTAGAACATCATAATAATAACTACACTATATTACTTTTTAAGTGTTAAAGGGTTTTCTAAATAATAGTAAATCTTTTATTTTTAGAATATAACAAGCAAGGGGGATTCCCTTCACTTCAAGGTGATAGTGTCTTGATTTTGCTGAAAGAAATTTGTTATTCACCTTTCAACTTTACACAGACACTCCTCTTTATTTCTGACAGTGAAAAGGCCCAAATCCACATTATTTGATGCTATAGATATCAGGAACACGGGTAGTATTAATTTATAGACCAAGAAGTGTCTAATTGTATAGGACATTTTAGATAGAGTAACATCTAAGTTTCCGAAATGAGGATCAGCCCAACCTATAATCCATGAACTATACGTTTTCAGCAGTTTTTCTGAGAATATAGTTTGACAGAAGCCAGGTTGGTTGCTTCTTCCTAGGACATTCATTTTTCCTTAGTCCAGTAATTACGTGGTCTTTCTACTTTTTAAAAATTAGTCTACTGGTGCTTTCAAAGATTGGTTTCTGAGCAGGTGAACAAGTAGGCTAGGACTCAGACCAGAAATGGTTAAGTAACTTGTATCAGAGCCTAACTGTGGCTTTCATAGAAAACACTTCTGAAGTCAAATGACCTGAATGAAGTTCATTGCCATTGAATAGCTGTGTAATCTCCAGTAACTTGCTTAACCTCTCTGGTCCTCTGTTTCCTAACTTGAAAACAAAGATGGCTCTATTGGCTTCTTTCCTTTAACTTTCTGATTATTTACTCAGTTCTGAAGTTGAATTTAGTTAAGGTTTAGAATTTTCAACATTATATAGAAAACAAGGCAGGAAAGCTTGGTTTTTTGTTTGCTGTTGATTTAAAAGCAGTTAAAAAGATACTATATATTATACCATCATCAAAATATGGTTAAATTATTAAATAACATGTAGCTAATACAGGCATTACACTTTCCTTAAAATATTTCAATGTTGACTTAACACACTATATTTAAAGATGCCTGGAAATTTCAGCATTAAGGGACAAATCAAAATCTGCTTTTATTTTTCAATTGCTAGGTTTTCTTTTTTGGAGGGGGTGTGGTAGTGGTGAGGTGTTGAGTTTTACCTGTGTGGTGGGTGTGCAAATGTACATGAAGATCCAATGAAGTTGATGCCATCATAGCCATTCATAGAAACATATGCCAAGTGAAATCTAACAATTATATTATAGCTACATAATAAAAAAGTAAATGAAAGGATGCAAGGGCTTTTTAATGGGTGAATTAACTTGTACCATGTAACTGTGAGGCTTTAGCTATCTCTTAACCCATTGTGTAGGCTAACAGGATTAGCCTGTATTAGTCCCCCCTTCACAAGAGTATGATATGCAGTGTGACCTGCAAATCTCTCCTGGGATTCAAAAGGGCTAAGTCGAGCCATGCATGATTTCAAAGCAATTCTCAGCACAATTATCTGCTTGACCTGCAAGATGAACAAGCATATCATTTAATTAATTGCCAAGCTCTTGTGAACAGTGCTGTTCATTTTTCTAGTAATCGAATGATGATATGCCCTTGCTGATTCTTATGGGAATCACCAGAAATGCACATTAACTGGTCTGATGGCCTCTTTCCACATTGTCATCAAACACTACTTTCAAGCTTGACATGAAAGATTCTTTCATAGGAGTCCCATAAAAGCATCCAAAAGACAGGATTAACAGCAGCTATTTCCTACAGCCGTGATAATTTTTGATCACCTAAAGTCATAATACAAAAACATTTCATTCCCCATTTATTTACGAGGTACAGATGTAAGCCATATCTTTAAAATTGTAAAAGTACTTAACATTTTAAAGGTTAGTCATATCTAATGTGTGAAAATGACTAATCCAGAAAGAACAGAATTGATGAAACAAATATACTCATTTATTCTGCTAAAATATGTTGAAGAATTTCAATTTTATGTGGGTGTCTAGTGAGAGGAGTGAAGGGAATGTATGTTTCTCTGTTATCAGAAAAGTAGAATATAAATCTTGCAATAAAATTATTCTAATTTAAGAACTTTAATCTATTATTGTATATATTTATTCAACACACTCAATTAGAAGTTTGTTTTATGGACAAACTAATGAAGGAGCAATAACCAGGCAGAGGGAGAAGAAAAATCTATCCCCCAGATACTTGGCTACGGAATTGGTTTACTAGGGACTCCTCTTTCATCTTTCTCCTGCCCGTCTCCTCCTCCTCCTCTCCTCGCTCTCTCTCATTTTCTTAGTGTTTGTGTGCCTGTTTGTCAGCTTCAGCATCTGTTGCACATTCAACAATTTGATCAGATTGTAAAGTATAATAAATAATCAAATAGCCAATGAGTTAAACAGTTGAAATATCCATTTCTATGTCCAAATTATTGTGATTCAATTACCACCTGAATTTGCTGATACAGCATAGAAAGAAGTCAGTGACAGTATGTGGGTGCAGTCTTGAAGCCAACGGTAACAGGATATATTTCTGATTGCAATGTTGTGTGTGTGTGTGTGTGGCAATGTATGTGTATTCTCCCTGAGAAGGTGGTTGATGAGGGCCCAGCTTTGTGCCATGGAGTGCTTTTAGGCTCTGATGTACCTTCAGAGGAAATCAAGAATGAATCCTTTATTAAGTAAATAATGACAAAAAAGCAGTTTTTCTTTAGTGTAAGAATTTTTTTTCCAGATAAAACAAGGTAATGGCCAAACATTTTGAAATGGTTGCCTCAGATATTTTTCACTATACATATGAATTTCTTAAAGCAACATTGACATTTGTGTTGGATAATTCTTTGTTGTAGGGGCATGATCTGTGAATGTAGCCGTCTACCTACTTGAAGCCAGTAGCAAATCCCTCCCCCCACCATCCACAGTTATGACAACCCCCAAATGCCTCCAGTCATTACCAAATGTCCCTTGGGGAAGTAGGAACAAAATCAACACCCATTGAAAATCACAGTTTCAGATTAATGCTCTGAAATGAGAAACTTTGGCCAGCTCCGCCAATTCCCAACACACACCACCGAAACACACAGTTATAAAAGGGAAGGCATGTTTTCTCTTCCAGGGAGAGCAAATAATAATGTCCTCCAGACAAGAAGGAGATAATGAGGAAAAAAAGCAATACATAGCTCCAAGTATATTATATGCATCATCATTTTAAATCATTCCAGAATGTGGGTACCCCTGGGATGGGTAAAAGGGGGAACCTGGGTCAGTAATTGAAGAAAATACACTTTCATAGAAAATTATACGATACTTTTGACACTGATGAGAAGCAGACTCAGATTTTTTTCACATTTTAACTCAGAATGACTCTATCCAAAGGGGACATACTGTCACATTTAATGCATCTGTTTAACATACTCGCATAGCTTGCTTAACTATTCTAAATTAGTCAATTATTTTTCTTAAATTACCATAGTTTTATGGGTCCTAGTTCAAAGCTTAGTGTCTGGGTGAATTCACTTAATTTTTAAAAGGTATAATTAAACTCAAAAAGGGTTTTTTTTTTTTTTTTTTTTTTTTTTTTTTTTAATATATTTTATTGATTATGCTATTACAGTTGTCCCATTTCTCCCCCATCATTCCCCTCCACCCTACACACCCTCTCCCACCCACATTCCCCCTCTTTAGTTCATGTCCATGTGTCATAAGTTCTTTAGCTTCTACATTTCCCATACTATTCTTGCCCTCCCTCCCCCTGTCTATTTTCTCTCTACCGTCTATGCTACTCATTCTCTGTACCTTTCCCCCTCTCTCCTCCTCCCACGCCCCTGTTGCTAACCCTCCATATGATCTCCATTTCTGTGGTTCTGTTCCTGTTCTAGCTGTTTGTTTAGTTTGCTTTTGTTTTAGGTGTGGTTCTTAATAGCTGTGAGTTTGCTGTCTTTTCACTGTCATATTTTTATCTTCTTAGATAAGTCCCTTTAACATTTCATATAATAAAAGCTGGGTGATGATGAACTCCTTTAACTTGACCTTATCTGAGAAGCGCTTTATCTGTCCATCCATTCTAAATGACAGCTTCTCTGGATAGAGCAATCTTGGATGTAGGTCCTTAACTTTCATGACTTGGAATACTTCTTTCCAGCCCCTTCTTGCCTGTAAGGTCTCTTTTGAGAAATCAGCTGACAGTCTGATGGGAACTCCTTTGTAGGTGACTGTCCCCTTATTCCTTGCTGTTTCTAGAATTTTCTCCTTCATTTTAATCTTGGGTAATGTAATTACGATGTGCCTTGGTGTGTTCCTCCTTGGGTCCAACTTCTTTGGGACTCTCTGAGCTTCCTGGACATCCTGGTAGTCTATTTCCTTTGCCAGATTGGGGAAGTTCTCCTTTATTATTTGGTCAAATAAGTTTTCCACTTGTTGCTCTTCTTCTTCCCCTTCTGGTACCCCTATAATTTGGATGTTGGGACATTTAACAATGTCCCAGAGGTTCCTAAGCTTCTCCTCATTTTTCTGAATTCTTGTTTCTTCCTCGTTTTCTGTTTGGTTGTTAGTTTCTTCCTTCTGGTCCACTCCATTGATTTGAGTCCCAGTTTTCCTTCCATCTCTATCAGTGCCCCATGCATCTTCCTTCATTTCACGTATTGTAGCCTGCATTTTTTCATCTAGTTTGTGAGCAAAATCAACCAATTCTGTGAGCATTTTGATGACCAGTGCTTTGAACTGTGCATCTGATAGGTTAGCTATCTCTTCACTGCTTAGAGGAATTGGCTCTGGGGCTTTTATTTGTTTTCCGGTTTGAGCCATTTTTGGTGGGTTTTTTGTTGTTGTTGTTTTGGTTTTAGTCTGGTCGCAGCTATTACGTATGAGGGGTGGAGCCTTAGGTATTCCTCAGGGTGGGGCAGTCCAGTCGCCGGGTTGTGACGCTATAGGTGGGGGCGGGGTCTGAGAGGGAACAATGGTGCCTGTTCCGCTCTCTCCTGGACTCCGGCCCTTTCCGCTGCTTCCCCTTCACCTGGATTATCTGCGCACGCGCTCGTGCTGTTACTAGTGAAGAGTGGAGCCTCTGACGCTCCCCAGTGCGGGGCAGCCCAGTCGCTGGGTTGTGATGCTATAGGTGGGGGCGGGGTCTGAGAGGGAAGAATGGCGCCTGCTCCGCTCTCTCCTGGATTCAGTCCCTTCCGCCACTTCCCCTCTGCCTGGACCGTCTCCGTGTGCAAATGTGGGACCACCTGGTCAGCCAGCCACCTTGTGCGGCCTCACTGGGTCTGCACAGTTGCCCCCCTGTGCCCGGGGTCCGCCAGCTGCTGCCTGTGGGCCCGGGGACTGCCAGCCGCCGCCTGTGCACCTGGGAACTGCCTGCAGATGCTGCTTGCGTTCCTGGGTCCGCACCTCCACTTTCTCCTGCCGCGACTCCGCCCCTCTTACCGGTCTGGATGAATGGTTGTTGGACTTCCGTACAGTTCAATTTTCTATAAGTTCTGGTTGTTTTCTTGTTTCCAAATATTTGTTGTCCTTAATTTTGGTTGTTAGAGGAGGCACAACGTGTCCGCCTACGCCTCCATCTTGGCCGGAAGTCCCAAAAAGGGTTTTTTGATTCCAAATAATAGCAAATAATTTGCCACCATACTATTTCACATCTAACACAATAAGAAAGTTTTAGTGAAGGAAAGAAAAGAATAAATTTTTGCTATGTTATAATTTTTTGAAGAAACATTTTCCAAGCTGAAGTGAAAAACTATAAGGACTCATTAAAAATGCAAGTAAGTATTAAGGAATCTCAAAATTGTTCTAATTATTCTAACAATTCTTACAATTATTCTATAATTCTAATTAAATGTTAATTTCATTATACATTTTTATGGAAATAAGATGGTATCTCTCTGGGATTAGGACACTGGGTAGAAAATGTCCTTAGTTTGACCCAGCAATTCCATTGCTGGGATTATATCCTAAGAACCCTGAAACACCAGTCCAAAAGAACCTATGCACCCCAATGTTCATAGCAGCACAACTTACAATAGCCAAGTGCTGGAAGCAACCAAAGTACCCATCAGCAAATGATTGGATCAAAAAACTATGGTACATTTACACAATGGAATTCTATGTAGCAGAGAGAAAGAAGGAGCTTATACCCTTTGCCACAGCAAGGATGGAACTGGAGAGCATTATGCTAAGTGAAATGAGCCAGGTGGTGAGGGACAAATACCATATGACCTCACCTTTAACTGGAACATAATCAACAAAAGAAAAAAGCAAACAAAATATAACCAAAGTCATTGAAATTAAAAACAATCTAACAATAGCCGGGGAGAAAATGCAGATAACTATAATTGAACAACAATAAAGTAATTAAAAAAAGAAAATGCCCTTAGTTATGCATATTATTATTACTGTTCAGGCATATAGAATTTTTATCCACTAACTCCTATTCTGCATTGTTAAAAACATCTAGTTTCTAAAATGGGAGCTGCCAATAAATGTGGGATCCTCAATCATGTGGGAAATAGTTCTTAAACGGATAGCTGAAATTTACACTGGGTATATTTGTTTGTTTGTTTTTTTCCTACACTATATTCATCCTTTTTCTGTGGCACTTACTTCTCTTTTCATTTCTTCTTTCCCATCATAGACATCATGTGATTTTCTAGTTGTTCTTACTCTTTGCCTATTTCCCAGTGAAATACAAAACATGTTGTATGTGTGACATAAATAAAAAGAACACCATTTCTCTCATCAAATATGTGAACTTGCTCAGTATTTAACTTGCTGAAGTCTCTGTTTTTCATGTGCAAAGTGAAGATACTTCATATAATTAGTATATTTTCAATCAAGAATTAGACTCCCCAGATTAAATATTCTTCATTAGGCTGAGCATCGCCCCTCTTCAGGAGAAGATTATTATGGTACAATCAAAGAAAACAATGAGGAAATCTAGCATGACATAAAATAGCTTTCATTATAAATTTAGGGTCAGGTCTAATTTACTATGGGTCTTATCTCTCTCCTTTCTACCACTTTTGTCTCTTAAAATTATTGCATCTATGAATTGTAAAACACTTTTAAAAAAGACCCTAAGACCAATTCTCATTTGTCAACACAATCCCTAGATTTTCTAAAAGTTTGTTGCACACTAAAAGTATGTTTCTAAGCACAATTTGATTATATTCCATATTTGAATGAATTTACTATAATATGTATAATATTACAAAATACTGTATATGTGATAAATATTCTAAAATATAGAAGATAAATTATAATTTTATAAAACAAGATGTATTTTTAGATCAGGTAAAAGTTTCTAAGGCTTTGAAGCTGTTCTATTAGCTAGATTTACCTTCTGAAATTCATTTTGTCACAGCTATTATCTATTAACAAACTATTATAAGGATTAGTGACCAAATCATTGAGATATTTTATACAAATGGTATAAATTGAGTCTAAGTTCTCCTGTGGGTATTGAAAGAAAAAGGGACAATTAATTCGAAAGAGAAATTATCTGTTTCATACTTAACTTCTGACCTTCCTGCTCAATTTTGCTCAAAAGCCAAGTTTTTCAAACTTTAAATTCAATTCCCTTGGATAGTACACCCTAAGAAGCCAGGAAGTAAGGGATACAAAAGGAATAGCAAATGCCAGATGATCAGAGAACATTTATTGCAACCATGAAAAATATATTTCTAAAATTTATGAATTGTATCTAAAAAGAATCTAGGCTTTCCTCCTCTAAAAAAGAACAAAAAACAAAAAAAAAATCTTTTTTTCTTTAACATAGCAGTCATTGTTGATGAACAGCATTATCTGTCTTATTTCAGGAAAAGCCAGAAGGAAATTGTCCAGCTGCATCCTCAGTCTCTCCATATGCAAAGGTACAGAATCTGATCTACCTCCTGATAATTGAGACCCAAAGGCAGCAACTCATTCTGGGACCAATTCCCTCTCCTGAATGACTTCAATGAGTACGAATATGCATTAACATCAGCAGGCCAAATAACTGATGACACAGGACTCATCCATATTTATCTTCCCAGTATTGGACAGTTATCCTATCGATTCGTACAGGTCATTACACACCATGTTAACAATCCAGTACCATCCAATTCAAAAGGAAATTTGAAATTGGTGATGGATCTTCTTGCAGATCTGTGTCTAGGGCACAAGATGGGCAACCAGACATTACTCTATCTTGACATTCCTATATTCTTCTCTGGTTTAATGTCAGTTAGTCTTACACAGAAGACTCCAAAAGCTGGGAACTACAGAGCTTGTCCAGGTAAAGAAACTTCTTAAAGATTGTAAGTCTGTACATATAGATGATATATTATTGATAAAAAATAATTTCTGGGAAGACAACTATATATATATGTGTGTGTATATATATAACTATATACCTATGCATAGTTATATGTAAAACTAAGTATATAAATATATATGTGCCTTCACACACATATATGTATGTGTACACACATGCATAGATACTTACAATCTAAAATAATGTTGACTATGCTCTCCAATTCTGTGGGTTGTCTTTTTATTTTGTTGATGTTTCCCTTTTCTGGGCAAAAAACTTTTAGTTTTCTAATACATCTGATAAGGAGTTAATATCTAAATGTATAAAGAACTGACAAAATTCAACTCCAAAAAAACCAAACAACTCAATTAACCCAATTAAACAACCCAGTTTTAAAAATGGGTAAAGGACCTGAAAAAACACTTCTCAAAAGAGGACATACAGATGGCCAACAGACATAGGAAAGATGCTCAATGTCACTAATCGTCAGAGAGATGCAAACTAAAACCACAACAAGATACCACCTTACACCTGTCAGAATGGCTATCATTGATAAATCAACAAACAAATGCTGACAAAATGTGGGGAAAGGCAACCCTTTTGCACTGTTGGTGGGAACACAGATTGATGCAACCACTGTGCAAAGTACGGAGATACCTGAAAAAACTAAAAATGGATCTGCCTTTTGACCCAGCGATTCCACTTTGGGGAATATATCTGATAGAATCTAAAACACTAACTTGAAAGAATATAAGCACCCCTATGTTCATTGAAGATTATTTACAATTGCCAAAATATGGAAACAGCCCAAGTGTCCATCAGTGGATGAGTGGATAAAATAAGTATGGGGCATTTACACAATGGAATACTACTCAGCAGTAAAAAAGAAAATTTCACTGTTTGTGAAAGCATGGATGGACCTAGGAAACATTATGCTTAGTGAAATGCACCATTCAGAGAAAGATAAATATCATGTGATTTCACTCATATGTGGAATCTAATGAACAAACTGAACTAAAAAGCAAAATAGAGACAGACTCATAGATGGAGAGCAGGCTGACAGCTAAGGTGGAGAGGGAGGTTAGAGGGTAGAGGGATTGAGCACAAAGGAAAAATGTTGTCCATGGACATGGACAACAGTGTGGTGATTGCTTGATGGTGGGAGATATAAGGGAACTAAATGGTAATGGAAAATACAATAAAAATAAAAAAATAAAAAATGTTGATATATTTATACTTAGAAGAGCAATGCTTATTAAATGTGTTCCAAAAATGATTTTGTGGCATTTTAGGACAGATGTGTGTATATACATATCTTACTTGTATATTTGTATAAGAGAAGAATTTTAATAAGGTCATTTTTATTTTTTACCCTCATTGGAGTACATTTTTTTTCATTGCTTTTTAGAGAAAGAGGGTGGGAGAAAGGACGGGAGAGAGAGAGAAACATTGATATGAGAAAGAAACATTGGTTGGTTGCCTCCTGTACATGCCCAGACTGGGATTAAACCCACAATTTAGGTATGTGCCCTGACGAGTGAATGAACCTGCAATCCTTGGGTTCCACGATGATGCTCCAACCAACTGAGCCACATCAGCTATGGAACTAAGGTCATTTTTAAAGGAAAACATGAAAAACAAAAGAAAGACAAAAATAAAATCCAAATGAAAAAGCAATTTAAAAATTCAGACTAGTCACTGACCATCCATTTTGAAATTTTCAGTGCACATAGAAAAAAAAGTCGTGACCATTTTTTTAACCAAAAAAAGAGTTTTAAAAATGACAAAATGTGTTTTACATTCAGTCAAGTGGAACCTTAAATACTTTCCAAGAGAAATGTTGAGAAATTTATCACAGGGAAACAGAGCCCCACTTCCTTCATCCACTCGCATGCTTTCGAAGTTTGTGTAGCGTGATTTTGCAGTTGCAGAAACTGGCAGTTAATCTAAATCCAGGCCTTGACATGCCCAGAGGCGCTCAGCTGCAAAGTCCACCTCATGGGGGAGAATAGCGCTGTGCTTTATTTGGTTTTGAAAATTAAACCAAAAGGAGGCTATTCAGTGGTCTATTTGATAGGGAATTGAGTTCTCAAATGACATTAAAATCATCCTGTAATCCGGAGGTGACTCTGAAATAAAGAGCCCACTTTAAAAAGTTCATAGTACAACTTATTCATCCACATGTGTGCTGTACCCTATAACCCTGGAGGGCCGGGTATTTATTCCAACAATGTAGTCATTGATCCAGATATTTTTGTAACGTTTCTTGAAATTGAACTTAGACCTTATTGCATTGCTGTGTCTCTTCATTCATGTATGTACTAACGGGTTCGCTCAGCAATTATTTATTGAACTCTGTGCCAAGGACGGTGCTAGCTGCTGGTGACAGCTGTGAAGGAAAGGTGGGGAGGAAACATCTACCCTGTAGGACTTTGCATCTTACTGTGAGAAGAGAAAGGCAGAAACAAATAAGTAAATAACAGGGCCTGCCAGAGGAAAGAAGGTGCTAAGTATAAAATAAAGCTGGAAAGGAGAATATGGAGGGCTTGTGTGGGAGGAGTAGCTTTCTGCAAAAGCTCTACAGCAAGGGTATCATTGAAGCAAAGATATGAAGGTGGCAAGAAAGTTAGCCATGTATTTGATAGATATCTTGCTTAGCAAAGAGCATTCCCAAAGAAGGAACAACATGTACAAAACTGTCTATATGGCATTTTTGAGATAAAAACTTCGAGGAAACATAAAATTTAGTAACTCTTTTAGGGTAATAAAACTATTTCCCTGTTGTATATCTTAAACTTATACAGTGCTGTATGTCAATTGCATCTGAATAAAACTGGGAAAAAATTCTCCAAACATACATATATAGTTGCACATGCATATGCACAAATAATTTATAAGTATTGTTATTCCGAAGTTGCCAATTGCTGTCTCCAGAATTTCCTTAGTACCTAGAAGCTCTCCCTTACTCTACTCCTATGATTCTTTGTATGTTCAATCCCTTTTGATGCATTTTAGAACCAATAATCCTGAATTAGCAAATTCTAATATATTGTCAACTTCTTCAAGTTTCCTCTTGACCTTGCCCTAACTAAATCTTGGCTCACCTCTGGAGTCACCACTACGCTGGCAGCATTCTCAAACACTTGCTGTTTATTTTATAGTAGTAAAAGATGTATCATAGGCTGGCTAGGCGTTGGATCCTCCACACTCCCCATTCCCAAGGCGTTACTTCCATGTTCTCTTGTTAAAAGCAAAACAAAACAAACAAACAAACAAAAAACCCTTCATGCTCCTAATATACCATGCTCTCCTCCTCTTATTCCCTGACATCCCCAGACTCTCTCTTGTTGAACTTTATTAAATTCTCTGGCAATGGCTCCTGGAATTTCATGAATCACCAATTAATTGAGGGTGTTTTCAACATCTATATGTCCTGAACTCTCAGGTCTTTGATCACCTAATTACTGGAGAGTGTCTCCTGCTCTACCTGTCAGACTCACTCTCACTGTCCCATGAAGGTATTTAGCATCACCTGACATGGCTCCTCATCTACAATTATGAATCCAGGTTTTTAGGATATATTGCCAGAAATTAGATTACTGGGTCAAAAGGTAGATCCATTTTTAATTTTTTGTGGTATCTCCACACTGCTTTCCACCGTGACTGAACCAGTCAGCATTCCCACCAATTGTACAGAGTGTTCTCCATTCTCCAAGTCTTCATCAGCACTTGTTTGTTGATTTATTGATGATAGCCATTCTGACAAGAGTGAGATATTATCTCATTGTGGTTTCAATGTGTTTTTAATTTGCATCTCTTTGATGATTAGTGATATTGAGGATTTTTTCATATGTCTATAGGCCATCTGTATGTCCTCTTAAGAGAAGTGTCTATCCAGGTCCTTTGCCCATTTTTAAATTAGATTGGTTGTCTTCATGGTACTGAGTTTTATAAGTTCTTTATATATTTTATAAATTAACCCCTTATAACTGGCAAATATATTCTCCCATACAGTGGGTTCCCTTTTCATTTTGTTGATGATTTCTTTTGCTGTGCAGAAGCTTTTTAGTTCGATGCAGTCTTATTTGTTTATTGTTCCCTTTATTTCACTTGCCCCAGGAGATGTGTCAGCAAAGACATTGTTATGAGAGATGTGTGAGGTTTTACTGCCTATATTTTCTTCTGAGATTTTTATGGTTTCGTGACTTACATTTAAATTTTTTATCCATTTTGAGTTTATCTTTTTGTGTATGGTGTAAGAATCCTGAAACACTAATCAGAAAGAATATATGCACCCTTATGTTCATAGCAGCATTATTTATAATAGCCAAGGTCCGGAAACAGCCCAAGAGTCCATCAGAAGATGAGTGGATGAAAATGCTGTGGTACATTTACACAATGGAATTCTATGAGGTTTTAAAAATGAAGGAACTCTTACCCTTTGCAACCACATGGATGGACCTGGAGAATATTACGCTAAGCAAAATAAGCCAGTCAGAGAAAGAAATATATCATATAATCTCACTCATATGTGGACTCTAATGAACAAAATAAACTGGCGAACAAAATAAACTGCCAAACAAAATAAAACCAGAGGCATAGACACATGGAACAGACTGATAGATCTCAGAGGGGAGGGGTGTAGAGCAGACTGGAAGAGATTAGCCAAAGAACATATATGCATATATGCAAAGATCATGGACACAGATGACGACAATGTGGTGAAGGCTGAGGGTGGGGAGGGGCTGGGGGCTTGGCGGGGAGGGTAAAGGAGGATGATGGGGGTCATCTGTAATATTGTCAACAATAAAAACCAAAAAGAACAAAAAAGAAAATAAAATATAAAATCACAAATCCAAGCACTGCCTTCTCTTCTTTCAGTTTGCTTGTGAGAGGACTAATATTTTAATATCCTCAAAGCCTCCACTGCCTGCTTCACACATTCAAATCACAATTTCTATCCTTCATACACTTCTCTTAATATTTAGTATAGATTTCCTTATCTTACATTTCATTAATTCTATTAGAACACTCAAACTCCTTTGTCTTTTTATTAAACCTACTTTGCAAAAACCCAGT
This sequence comes from Glossophaga mutica, assembly GCA_039655065.1. Lineage (NCBI taxonomy): Eukaryota > Metazoa > Chordata > Mammalia > Chiroptera > Phyllostomidae > Glossophaga > Glossophaga mutica. The sequence goes on along the minus strand of CM077304.1, from coordinate 157,385,643 downwards.
TCTACATAAATTACCTTCTTTCTCCATCCTGCTTGGAAAGAGCCACATAATGCTGAGAAATGTCTCACAACAGGGCAGACACTCTCAGAATAAATTATGATCTCCAACCCCCAAAGGCCCTAAACACTGGCCATTGGACAAAGAAATCATCCTCCACTCTTCTGAACAATCATCCAGTCTTATCTCAGCTCCCGAAAGCATCTATTTCCACTTGGATGCTCACTCTCCAGTTACTAGCTCATAATGAAAACTGAATTTTTTCATAGGAACTCTTTTGACATTTGGTTTTCAAATCTATGACTTCTGGTACATTTGTGCCTCTCTTTGTCTCCTTCTCTCCTGATCTCCACCCAAGGCCAATCCAAGATATTTCTCCTTGAGTCATAACCCTTTCCCATCTTCTCAAAAAACTTAACACTTTCTACTATCTTTTCAATTTTCTATACATTCAACGTAGCTTCTCAACTCAATTCTTTCCAATTGAAGAATTTAAACTTGTTCTGGTAGCCTTTTTTTTTCCCCCCAAGGAAAGTAGGACTCAAACCTCTCACAATTTCACAAACCCCTCCTTCTACCACTGCTTCAGTTTCTTCAAAGTCATTGTTGAAAACAGTTGCCTTTGATTAGGGTTCCTCACATCATTTGTCTATGACCTCTCAGTCCAGTCTGGCTGCTACTCTCATCACTGCACAGTAAAATTTCTGGATGCAGTCACCAGAGTCAGGATGATTCCAAAGTCAAGGGCATTTTTCAACACTTCTTTTCCCTCTTGGCAACCTTTGCCAATGGTAAATATTTCTTAATTCCTTCAAACACTTTTTTTTATTCTTTTGAGACAGCCTCTATGATTTTACTTCTACTTCTCTGAATGCTGTTTTACTCAAAGTTCCTTGGCAATCTATCCATCCTTCACCAAGTCCTTTAATCTGCGCATTATGCAAGGCTATGTCATGGACTCTCTTTTCTTCACCTTTTCTAGTCATCCTAGGAACTTCTTCTCCATTCAACATTTCTATCATCACTATATACAGATAATGCCCAAAATTGTTTTCCCCCCTCAACTCTCCTTGCTGAGTTGCAGGTTTGTACAGATATTACAGTATCACTATCCAAATATCCAAGACTATATCCCAGCTGAATGTTTGACTTTCGCTCTCATAACCTTATCCTCTACCTTCTTTGATTAGTTCAGTGAATGACTTCAATGGAATTTAGGACTCATCCCTGGTCCTGCCTTCTAGCTTACCTCTTACTTCAATTAGTCACAGAGTCTTGTCAATTTAATGTCCCAAAACACACGCAAATTCATCTACTTCTATCTCTACTGCCAGCAGTTTAGTCTAAACTGCCATTATCTTAATTAAGTATTTGATCTTGCAGGGTTAATTCTGTATGTTACATCTTGGTACTCTCAAAGAAACAAGCAAATCAATATAAATTTATAAGTAAATAGTTTAATTAACTAATTAATCAATTTATTTTATATACAGTGTCATTTTTGCCAGGGTGGTTTGAGAGAAATTGGAGCTTTCTTCTGCTGAACTGGATAATTAGATTTAGTGGAAAACTGAAAATGTGTAAAATAATTACTCTGTTTTCTTAAACTGTGTCTAGATTTCCTTGAAAAATCAGAATAAATATAGCTTCAACTATTTTGATTACCTGCTTCTGATATCTAGTAAAATTTTCATAGACCTTCCTTTCATGTTAAAGTGTTCTTTCAGATCTGTTTCTTTCTCATCCAGCCTCTTAATTAATCACTTACTTGTAAGAAAGACCTCAGTCTCACTATATTCTCTAAAAATGTCAGTTATAAAGGAATCTAAAGATACATGAAAACTAAATATAATACTTGATTCTAGATTGAATCCTGTACTGTTGGTTAAAAATGCTATATAGAACATTATTGGGTCAGTTGAAGAAACTGAAATATGGGATAAAAAAAAGTTATCGTATCCATGTTGAGATTATGGAAGCTGAGAACTCTCCTGTGATTATGTAAGAAAATATCCCTATTCTTAAGAAATACAAATTGCAGTACAAGAAAAAAAAGTAGGGTAAAATTTTAATAAATGAATAAGGTTATAGTTGTTTTTTGTGATATGTTTTATACTATCCTTATGATATTCTTACTTTTAAGAAGTTTAAAAATTCCTCAGTCCCATAAGTGATTATATTCAGGGAAAAGAACCAAATCAAACCAAACCAAACCAAACCAGAACAAAACCCTGGCTCTCTCACTGTCCAGCTTTGTGACTTACTGTTCTTCGGTTTCCTCAACTATGAAATGAGCTCTCCGTTATGGAGTTGTTTTGCTGATTAAATGCATTAAGGGTGTAGTGTAGCCCTGGCTGGTGTAGCTCAGTGGATTGAGCGAGGGCCTGCGAACCAGAGGATCGAGGTTCGATTCCCAGTCAGGGCACATGCCTGGGTTGCAGGCCAGTTCCCAGCAGGGGACACACGAGAGGCAACCGTACATTGATATTTCTCTCTCTCTCCCTCTCTCCTACCCTTCCCCTCTAAAGATAAATAAATAATCTAAAAAAATAAAAATAAATAATAATTAAAAAAAAAGGGTGTAGTGTAGATCCATTAGAATGGATCTTGATGCATTATAAAATATACATAACAATGTTAGTTGCCAGTTATGTTATTATTATTAATTATGATACTTTCAAACCTTTAAGAAAATTAAAATTATAATGAATAACAAAATTCTTTTTTTTTAAATTTTTATTTTAATTGTTGATCTTGTACAGTTTTCTGTCTTTTATTCTCACCCCAACCCACCACCCCAGCCCTCCCCACCTCCCTCCCATTTCTATCCCCCATAGTTTTTGTCCATGTGTCCTTTATACTTGTCCCTATAGATGCTTCCCCTTTTCCCCTGAAATTCCCTCCCTTCTCCCCTCTGGTGACTTTCAGCCTGTTCTCAATTTCAATGTCTTTGGTTATAGCATGCTTCTTTGTTTGTTTTGTTGATTAGATTCCTGTTAAAGGTGAGATCATATGGTATTTGTCTTTCACTGCCTGGCTTATTTTGCTTAGCATGATGCTGTCAAGTTCCATTCATGCCGTTGCAAAGGGTATGATCTCCTCTTTCTTTCTGCTGCATAGAATTCCATTGTGTAAATGTACCACGGTTTTTTGATCCATTCATTTACTGATGGGCATCTAGGTTGCTTCCAACACTTGGCTATTGTAAATTGTGCTGCTATGAACATAGGGGTGCACAGGTTCTTTTGGATTGGTGTTCAGGGTTCTTAGGATATAATCCAAGCAGTGAAATTGCTGGGTCAAAAGGTAGATCCATTTTTAGTTTTTTTTTTTAGAAAATTCCATACTGTTTTCCATAGTGGTTGTACCAGTCTGCATTCCCACCAACAGTGCACTAGGGTCCCCTTTTCTCCACAACCTCTCCAGCACTTGCTGTTTGTTGCTTTGTTTATGAGGGCCATTCTGACTGGTGTCAAGTGGTATCTCATTGTAGTTTTAATTTTCATCTCTCTAATAGCTGGCGATATCGAGCATCTTTTCATATGTCTCTGGATCCTCTGTATGTCCTCCTTGGAGAAGTGTCTGCCCAAGTCATTTGCTCATTTTTTAATTGGGTTGCTTGTCTTCTTAGAGTGGAGTCTTGTAAGTTCTTTATATATTTTGGAGATTAAACCCTTACCTGAGGTATCGTTGTCAAATATGTTTTCCCACACAGTCAGTTCTCTTTTTATTTTAATACTGTTTTCCTTGGCCATGCAGAAGCTTTTTATTTTGATGAGATCCCATTTGTTTATTCTTTCCTTTATGTCCCTTGCTTTAGGGGACATATCCGTAAAAATGTTGCTGCATGGAATATCTGAGATTTTCCTGCCTACGTTCTCCTCTAGGACTTTAATGGTGTTACGGCTTATGTTTAAATCTTTTATCCACCTTGAATTTATTTTTGTGTATGGCGTAAGTTGGTGCTCAAGTTTCATTTTCTTGCACGTAGCTGTCCAGTTCTCCCAACACCACTTGTTGAAGAGGCTATTTTTACTCCATTTTATGTTGCTGCCCCCTTTGTCGAATATTAATTGACTATAGAGACTTGGGTTTATTTCTGGGGTCTCTGTTCTATTCCACTGGTCCACAGGCCTGTTTTTATGCCAGTACCAGGCTGTTTTGATGACAGTGGCCTTGTAATACATTTTGGTATCAGGTATTGTGATCCCTCCTGTTTTGCTCTTCTTTCTCAAGATTGCTGCCGCTATCCTGGGTCGTTTATTGTTCCATATACATTTTTGAAGTGTTTGTTCTATGTCTGTGAAATATGCCATTGGAATTTTAACAGGTATTGCATTGAATCTGTAGATTGCTTTGGGAAGTATGGACATTTTGATGATGTTATTTCTTCCGATCCATGAACACGGTATGTGTTTCCATTTGTTTGTGTCTTCCTTGATTTCTTTCTTCAGTGTTGTGTAGTTTTCTGCATACAGGTCTTTTTTTTTTTTTAATCAGTATTTTTTAATTGTTGATATTGTACAGTTTTCTGTCTTTTACCCCGCCCCAGCCCACCACCCCAGCCCTCCCCACCTTCCTCCCATTTCCAACCCCCATAGTTTTTGTCCATGAGTCCTTTATACTTGTTGCTCTAAACTGTTCCCCTTTTCCCCTGAAATTCCCTCCCCTCCCACTCTGGACACTGTCAGACTGTTCTCAAATTCAGTGTCTTTGTTTATATTATGCTTAAGTAAACTAAAAATGGACATACCTTTTGACCCAGCAATTCCACTGCTTGGATTATATCCTAAGAATCCTGAAACACCAATCCAAAAGAATCTATGCACCCCTATGTTCTGCATACAGGTCTTTTACCTCCTTGGTTAGGTTTATCCCTAGGTACTTTATTTTTCTTTTTGCTATATCGAATGGAATTTTTTTTCTTGATTTCTGCTTCTGTTGTTTCATTGTTGGTATACAAAAATGCCTTTGATTTCTGGATATTGACTTTGTATCCAGCTGTTTGGCCAAATTCATTTATTACGTCGAGCAGTTTTTTGGCCGAGTCTATAGGATTTTCTATGTACACTATCATGTCATCTGCAAACAATGATAGCTTTGTTTCCTCCTTTCCAATTTGGATGCCTTTTATTTCCTTTTCTTGCCTAATGTCTGTGGCTAAGACTTCCAATACTATATTGAATAGAAGTGGTGAAAGTGGACAGCCTTGTCTTGTTCCTGATTTTAGTAGAAAAGAATTTAGTTTTTGCCCATTGAGTATGATGCTGGCTGTAGGTTCTCATATATGGCCTTTATTATGTTGAGGAATGCTCCCTCTATTCCCACTTTGCTGAGTGTTTTTATCATAAATGGGTGCTGTACCTTACCAAATGCTTTTTCTGCATCTATTGATATGATCATGTGATTTTTGTCTTTGCTTTTGTTTATGTGATGAATTACATTTACTGATTTGCGAATGTTGAACCATCCTTGCATCCCTGGGATGAATCCCACTTGGTCATGGTGTATGATCTTTTTAATGTATTGTTGGATGCGGTTTGCCAATATTTTGTTGAGGATTTTAGCATCTATGTTCATCAGTGATATTGGCTTGAAGTTCTCCTTCTTTGTTGTGTCTTTATCTGGTTTTGGGATTAGGATGATGCTGGCTTCATAAGAAGAATTTGGGAGTCTTCCATCATTTTGGATTTTTTCGAATAGTCTGTGAAGGATAGGGGTTAGCTCTTCCTTAAATGTTTTATAGAATTCTCCTGTGAAACCATCCGGTCCAGGGCTTCTGTGTGTCGGGAGTTTTTAGATTACTGATTCAGTTTCATCAGCTGCTATTGGTCTGTTCAGGCTTTCTGTTTCTTCTTCATTGAGTTTTGGAAGATTATATTTTTCTAGAAACTTGTCCATTTCACCTAGGTTTTCAAATTTCTTGGCATACAGTTCTTCATAGTAATTTCTTACAATCCTTTGTATTTCTGTGGTGTCAGTTGTAATCTCTCCTCTTTCATTTCTGATTGTGTTTATTTGAGTCCTCTCTCTCTTTTTTTTTTTTTTTTTTTTTTTGATGAGCCTGCTTAAAGGCTTGTCGATTTTGTTGATCTTTTCAAAGAACCAACTCCTGGATTCATTGATCCTTAGGATTGTGCTTTTAGTCTCTATGTCATTTAATTCTGCTCCGATCTTGGTTATTTCCTTCCTTCTACTTGCTCTGGGCTGTCTTTGTTGTTGTTCCTCGAGTTCCTGTAGGCGTAGGGTTAGGTTGTTTGTTTGAAATGTTTCTATCTTTTTTAGGTAGGCCTGTATTGCTATAAGCTTCCCTCTGAGGACTGCCTTTGCTGTGTCCCATAAGTTTTGGGTCGATGTGAGTTCATTTTTGTTTGTTTCCAGAAACTTTTTGATTTCCTCCCTAATTTTATTCTTGACCCATTCATTGTTTAGTAGCATGCTATTTAATCTCCATGATTTTGAGGGTTTTGGGTTTTTCCCCTTGGGGTTGGTTTCTAGTTTCAGTCCCTTGTGGTCAGAGAAAATGCTTGGTATGATTTCAATTTTCTTGAATTCGTTGAGGCTTGTTTTGTGACCTATCATGTGGTCTATCTTTGAAAATGTTCCATGTGCATTTGAAAAGAAAATGTATTTAGCTTCTTTGGGATGAAGGGCTCTATAGTTATCAGTTAAGTCCATTTCCTCTAGAGTGTTGTTCAATGCCACAACATCTTTGTTGATATTTTGTTTGGAAGATCTGTCCATTTTTGACAGTGGGGTGTTAAAATCGCCTACTATAATTGTGTTGATGTCAATATCTTTCTTGAAGTCCTCTAAAATTTTCTTGATGTATTTAGGTGCTCCTCCATTGGGTGCATATATATTTACAATATTTATGTCTTCTTGGTGGATTCTTCCCTTGAGTATTATGAAGTGACCTTCTGGGTCTCTCTTTATGGCCCTTCTTTTGAAGTCTATTTTGTCTGATATGAGTATTGTTACCCCAGCTTTTTTTTTCCTGACCATTTGCTTGGAAGATTTGTTTCCAGCCCTTCACTTTGAGTCTGTGTATGTCTTTTGTCCTGAGGTGGGTTTCTTGTAGGCAGCATATGTGTGGGTCATGCTTTCTTATCCATTCAGCTCTTCTATGTCTTTTGATTGGAGCATTTAATCCATTTACATTTAAGATTATTATTGATAGGTATTTATTCATTGCCATTTTTGTACCTGTGTTCCTCTCTCTCTTTCTCTCTCTGTCTTTTCCTTTCTTCCCTTAAAGCAGTCCCTTTAGTGTCTCTTGCAGAATTGGTTTGGTAGAGGTGTATTCTTTTAGACTTCTTTTGTTTGGGAAGCTCCTTATTTGGCCTTCTATCTTGATTGAAAGCCTTGCTGGGTAAAGTAGTCTGGGTTGCAGGCCTTTGGTTCTCATTGCTTGGAATATTTCTTGCCATTCTCTTCTGGCTTGGAGCGAGCGTTTCCATTGAGAAGTCAGCTGCTAACCTTATCGGGGTTCCCTTGTATGTTACTTCTTTTTTTTCCCTTGCTGCCTTTAAGATTCTCTCTTTGTCTTGGAATTTTGCCATTTTATTGATGATGTGTCTTGAAGTGGGCCTGTTTGGGTTCCTCTTGATTGGGACTCTCTGTGTTTCCTGGATTTGTGTGGCTTTTTCTCTCACCAAGTTAGAGAAGTTTTCTATCATTACTTTTTCAAACAGGTTTTCTATCCCTTGTTCTTCTTCTTCTTCTCCTTATGGTATCCCTATTATATAGATATTATTCCGTTTCATGTTGTCTCGCATTTCTCTTAAACCCTCTTCGTTCTTTCTGAGCCTCTTTTCCTTATCTTGCTCATTCTGGCTGTTTTTTTCTATTTTGTCCTCCAACTTGCTGATCCGATCTTCTGCTTCATCAATTCTGCTTTTCATCCCTTCTACTGTGTTTTTCAGTTCAGAAATTGTGTTCTTCATTTCCTCTTGGCCCTTGTTGATTATTTCTATTTCCTTTTTCATGTTGATATAGTTTGCGGTGAGTTCATCATAACTTCCCTGTTATGATGAACTCATTGAGAGTTCATTGAGAGCACATTGAGAGCTCATTGAGCTTCCTGACAACCATTGCTTGAACTCTATATCTGATAGTTGAGTTGCCTCCGTTTCATTTAGCATTCTTTCTGGAGCTTCCTCCTTTCCTTTCATTTGGGGGTTGTTTCTTTGTCTTCCCATTGTTTGTAAGACTCTTGTTGTTAGCCTCAACTTCTTAAATTGATCTATTCTGCCTCGCTGGGTCTGTGGTATGATCTTCTGTGGTAGAATACCTGTGAGATTCAGTGGTGGATTCTCCTTTGGATATCCTGTTGTTCAGTTTCCACTGTCTCATCAGCTGGGATACCCTCTTTTTGGGGGCCAACTCTGGTTTTTTTCACAGTTCCAGTCTTGTTTGTTTGTTTGTTTTGTCTCACTCATGGGTATTTAAAAAGAGATGAGGGGGAAAAAATGAAAAAAGAAGAAAGAAGAAAAAAGAGGAAAGTAGAAGAGATAAAATTGGAAAGAAAGGAAGAGGGAATAAAACAATAAAGAATTAAAGAGAGGCAAAAGGAGTTGGGGAGTAAAGAGGAAGATAAAAATACTAAAGAAGGAATAATTAAAACCACTTATATAGATAAGCACACAAACCAAAAAAAACACAAACAAACTAGCGAAACAAAAAACAAGCACACACACAAAAATACAAATAACCAAAAAAAAAAAAAAAAAAAAAAAGGCGGGGGGCAAAACAAAACAAAACAAAAAACCCAAACTAAAGAAAAAAACCCCTCTCGTTGTTTTCAAACTTTCTGAGCCTGTTTTTCTGGTCTTACTGGTTGCAATGGCCGAGGGGTGATCTTATTGCTTTTCTCTGTGTTCAGAACTCAGTTCTCATTGTGCTATGTATTCCAGCATTAGTAGGCATTTCTACCCACAGGGCTTCCAGCATGTGTTCTGAGCCTCCTGGTGTGTGCGCACTTCCCTGAGTTTATGGTTGTGTGCTCTGTTCTCCAGTCATGTGCAGCCGCCTGCCTGTACCCCTGCGGCTTTCTGTGGTCGGGCGCAGCCCACAAAATTCTTTTTTTTTTTTAAATATTTATTTATTTATTTTTAGAGGGGATGGGTAGGAGAGAGGGAGAAGGAGAGAAATATCAATGTATGGTTGCCTCTTATGTGTCCCATGCTGGGAACTGGCCTGCAACCCAGGCACGTGCCCTGACTGGGAATCGAACCGCAATCCTTTGGTTCACAGGCCCGCGCTCAATCCACTGAGCTACACCAGCCAGGGCTCTTTTTTTGATATTACTTTATCCATATAGGATTCCTCTAATCTAACATTGCAGATCAATTTCAAATAAAGTTTACTACTGATGATACTTTAGAAGAGGATCTATAATTGCTTTGTAAACAAAAATCATATTTGATGGTGCAAGACTTGTTTACTGAACCTTAAAAATCTTAATAGTTTATTGTAAAATTTCATATTAAACTTCTTATCAAATCATAGGATGAAAAAGCAGTAGTATTATTCATAGAAACTATTTGTACATCACTCTGTACTTATATGTGTAAATGAGCATGTATGCAAAGATGGGGGGAAGGGGAGAAGTAAAGGAAGAGAATAAGAAGGAAAATAAGAGAAAATATTGGGAGCATGTAAAAGAGAGAGAGAGAATAGCTCAACTCTGCTGACATAAACAGACAATTTTTGCATGTAGTTATAGTTATTTCTATTTCATCAAGGGTCTGAATGCAGAAAAGATTAAGGGCCATTCCAAACCATATGAAACTTCAATAGCTTCTGACAGTTTTGTGATTAATGTAAATGTGAAGTACCCTGCACCTTGTGATAAGGACAATAAACAAGAGGAGAAGCCATTTGATGGCGTATTTGGAAGGATCAAACTATGAGCTCTGACTCAGACATACTTAAAATTTAGTGCAAGAGGCCAGTATTATTTTCAGTTCAGTGTGTCATGTGTGTGTAAAGGCCAATGCTTCCATTGGCATGAATGACCTCAAATATACATCCAAATTAGGGGAGGGCTAAGGTTCATATCTATAGGTGGACTGGATTCTATAGGTATGTGATTTATATAGGTACTAACACATACAACTCAAGCTAAACGTGGAGAGGTTATTTAACCTTGAATTTCTTAGACTGCACATCTTTGCAAAGAAGAGTTTTGTCAAATAGCAAATGATAAAACTTGCCAGACATTGAGCACACAGAGCAGGTATTGATAATTAACAAGATTAGACTAATTATCAGTTCTACTAACTTTTCAGGAAAAAAACTAGTTAATAAAAATATCCATGAACCTCAAAGTCAATGCAGTCCTTTAGTGTCTTAAATTATTTTAACATCAATAGGGATAGTATAGTTAGCCTTATATATGTATATATTTTTCCAATAACATTATTGAAAATGAAGATACCCAAATAACCATAAGAAAAATGTTTATAGTTCATTCAATAAAATATATATTTCCTGATTATAAATTGAAAGTTACATTTTAACTTTCTTCCTAAATACAGGTTCTGATTTATTGCATTACAGGGAATCAAGAGTGTGATTTAAATAATTACAAATGCATTATTTTAATTTAATAACATTTTGCAGACAATATTAAGTACTTTGTTCCTTCAGTGAACAATAATTCTTTGGCTAAAATCCGAAATCAATTAGACTAACTGACTGCCATGGAGGAGAACCATTAGTCTTATGACTGGAGTCAAGAAAGGCTAAAATTTTGTCAGTTTCAGAAAGCAATAACATGGGTTTCACAAGTGCTTTCAAAAATTAGGATGCTGGTCTATATTTATAATAAATCGAATAGCTTGGTGCTCATCTTTAAAAGATATCTTCCGATATGCTAAAAATAAGATAAACATAAAAGTAAATTTTAGTTTCCTTTACTCCTATATAATTTTAGATTATGTATTTATTTAAAATATCTGCCCTGGCTGGTGTAGCTCAGTGGATTGAGCGCGGGCCTGTGAACCAAACGATTGCAGTTCGATTCCCAGTCAGGGCACATGCATGGGTTGCAGGCCAGGTCCCAGCGGGGGACACATGAGAGGCAACCATACATTGATATTTCTCTCCCTCTCCCTCTCTCCTACCCTTCCCCTCTAAAGATAAATAAATAAATAAATCAAAAAAATAAATTCTTTTAAAAAATATTTGATATTCTTAATTCTTAAGTCATAATTTTCTTTATGAAAGATTTTTCTGCAAAATAATTGAGAGCTTTTTAATCTTAAAAAGTATATTTTTGCCACAGGAACTCTTTCTTTCATTTAACCTAATATTAAAATGTCATCAACAATAGAGTATTCTTCGCCTCTGACAACTAATCTTAATTTGAGTGTTCCCCATCTCTTCTAGTCTTTCACAGAGAAAATCTTCAAACAGAGTAAAATAACATGTCCATTTCCCCTCCCCTGTGATCCCCCACACCTTTAGTCTGCCTATGAGTCTGCATGTCACTTTTGGCCTATCCAAATTTATCCACCATCTTCAATAACCTGGTAAAGCCCGATCCTTCTAAGAAGCTTTTATAGAGCTTTCAAGCTCTATCTTTCACTGAAGTCTTATAGAATATACAGTATTATAACATGGTTTTTATTTTTAAATTTTTAAAAGAATATTTCAAAATTGTCGTCTTCCATTTCTGTTCTTATATTTCATTTCTGGTAAATTACTGCAGTGAGAGCTCCATTTTTCTCATGGCTCCCTTCATTCACACCCTTGCATAGTCCCTTCACATGTTGACTCTGGACTTGGCTCTGCCACTTGCTTAGGTCAATGTCATAATAGCAAATGTTAAGTACGTAGAGGCTGAAAAATTGCTTACACTTTGGGTCTTGCCTTGGAACCCCATTCCAATTACGTGAATAGGTCCAAGTGAGCCAGCTAAAGGATAAAGCATTTCCAGCCATCCGCAGCCTACCTGCCAAGGCCATTAGAAACTAGCTTGTCTCTGCTGGCCTAAAAACTAACTGAAGACAATTAGGTGACCTCAGAAGAGGTCAGCTGAAGCCGTCCCAGATCATGCACAACACCCAGCCCAAGTTTCCATCCTGCAAAATCCTGAGCCAAATAAAAGGCTGTTGTTTCAAGTCACTAAGTTTTAGGCTGTTACACAACAATAGATAACTGATATATTGTCCCAAGTAAATATTAAATTCCAATGGGGCAGAGATTATGTCTTTTTTTACTCTTCAATGAAAGAAGGACAACCAGAGAATAAAAGACTCCCAGTCATTAGTTATGTGATATGCCCTTCCTCCCACTGATTAAAAAGTTGAAAAAAAAAAGAAAATTATATGTGTATGTTTTAACAACTAGGAAAATTTTCTAGTTGTTAAAACACACACATATACACACACAAAAAATGTTCAGGCAATTTCCTAGTACACAGTACAAAAATATAAAATTGAAATAAGATCGTAACAAGTGTTATAAGCCAATCCAACAGGTCTAACATTTGACTAATAAGATTTTTCTTACATAGAAAAAAAGAATATTTAGAGAGAAAATCAACAAATTTTCTAGAGGTAACACTTGTCTTCTAATATATTAAAATGGCCAATCAGGTGCCTCACAGTATTAAAGAAAAATAACCAAACTTTAAACCTATTTTAGAGAACCACAAAGATCCTAAAAACATCCACAGAGGGGGAAAAGCACATCTACAAATAAAAGATAATTAAACTTTGCATTATTAAATACAATGCCAGAAAATAATGAAGGAATGTCTTCAAATTTATGAGGGAAATAATATTGAGCCTAGAATTCGAGATATAGCCCATGCACCAAAAACTGTGATGCAAATTACTAGATTAAAGAGAACTCAGAAAGTTTACTTTGCAGTCATCCATTTTTAATAAGTTACTTGAGGGTAGAAGACAAAAAACTAAGGAAATAAATTGAGCAACAGGAAGCCCTGAGTCAAACAGGAGGAATACATTCCACATAGGATGAATACATTTTGCAACAATAACTCTAAAGATGGCTTAGATGGCACAGGGAAAAGTAAGTTACATTAGCAAGAAGAGGAATGACCTCGGATGGTACGCCTGTATGACACAGTGAGTTGCAGTGAAATATATAATAAACAGAAAAGGAAAAAAGCAGAGGAAGCAATAGAATGAAAAAGTAGTAATAGCTTAAGAATCATTTTCCAAATAACTGTATTTCTTCTTATAATTTTAAAAAGGAATAATTAAAGCAGAATGGAGAGGAAGAAAGAGAGAAAGGAAGAAGAAATAAAAGAAAATAGAAGAAAAAGAAGAAATCTAAAATTTAAAATATACATTATAAGCATGGCTGAAATAATAAAGCATAGAAATACCCCAAGGGGGATGATTTTTATTTGTTGGTGAAATGTAAAAATGGCATAACATGAATTATAGACAATGAAATGTAATCACCAAACAATGGAGTTTTCTCTAAACAGTATTTATAAGTAATAATATTATAAACACTACTTAATAGTTTTTAACTTTTAAATACAGCCTATAGATAAGCATAGACAACAACTACAGCGAAAGTAAAAATATAGGTTGCCCAGTAGTTGACAGGTGGACCTGAATAAGGGTCGAGAAGTAACTGACAGTTTCAATGTACAGCAAACCCAAGTTCTTGGCTCTGTCCCCCTGGTGAAAACCTCCCTTCTTTCAGGAACGCTATCTTCATTGAACCTAATTCAGGCGCAGCACTCCTAGAAACAAGCAAGTTCACAGGAAATCAAATCGACCTACTTGTTCCCTTATCGCATTCTTATCCTTTACTCTTTTTGCTACTTTAAAAATGAACCCAAATAAAGCAAATTGGAAAAATGTAAATCCTCATTCTTATCCATCTTTGAGCCCTGAATAGAATTTAGGTCAGACCTGCCTCATAGAAATACAATAGTACTGCAATTATACTGAGAATAAAGGAAAAGTTAAATTAGAAATTAGAATGTGTGAGAAAAAACATATTTGTCTTTTGAATAGTATTTCAAACTGATAAAATTAGTCACTTCAACACATTTTTTAGAATTGAGATGCCAATCATCTTCAAGGATTAAAAGAAAAAAGAGCAGTAGTTGCATTTGCAGAATGATATTGCAGGTGGAGAGAAACATGGCAGAGTATTTTCATAATAATTCTTTTATAATTGTAGAGGATGCTTCAGAATATGCACCCAGCCACTGGGAAGTGTTAGCAGGAAGAGCTGTCAGCTGAGTTACAATGCACGATGTGACCTTGAGTGAAAAGAGACACCATATCCAAGGTCACACCTTTTCTCTGGGGTTGGCCTTCACCAAATTAATAGTCCATTCAGGTTCCATTACCCAGATTTGGGAAACCATACTCCTAGTTCCCTGTAGAATCCTCTGCAGCTTCTGTTTTAAATACTTACAAATACATTATAGTTCAGCTTCTCCTGTGTCTAATCCTGTGTCCTTTTCTCACCAATGCCCCCAGTTCCTAATTTTTGATCTTGAGGGCACTGCCCAATTTTTCTCTTGGACAGAAATCTCCAACTCTGAATCTGCTTTCCAGAAACCAGTATTTAATTTTTAAAACTAATTTTTTATATTAGTGTGCTAAAAATACAAAAACCCATTAAAGTTACCTCTTAAAATTATTATAAGAGCTAAATTAAAATATAGTACACTATACAAAACAAATATTTGAAAGAAATAAATATAGTGATTATAGTATGATATATCCCATGATAAACTATTGTGGACAATCATTTATGAACTACAAACACCACAAACAGGTCTGTTTGATTGAACGAGGTATCATATTAAATCTAAAATAAAATATAAACAGTTCCTATAACAAAGTAGATTAAGAATAAAATAATTTAAACTGACAAATACTATTTTAATAATTTAATAATTGCCAAGTAATTTCCCTCATTTAAGGAAGAACACTACTTAGATCAGAACAATATTGTAACACATGTGGCAATACTAATATATACATTCACCTTTCCTTCATTCCCTGACTAGTCCCTTAGAGTATTAAGTCTTCCTAATTTCCAGCATTTAGACTAATCAGTCTTTTTGATCTATTCTTGTGCCACTAACCTAGTCCAAGCCCTTGCTCATTCAAGCCTGGTCTTCTTTTAATAGGTTCTTAACTTTTCTCTCCAATATATACTTTTTAAAAACAGATATATGAGGCAGGGGGTGGGGAAAGACTACCAGCTTTATAAAATTTAACTCATTTAATTTTAAAAAGTACATAACAATGTCTTTGGTTTATTGATTATAATAACCCGGTCACATCATTAC
This sequence comes from Glossophaga mutica, assembly GCA_039655065.1. Lineage (NCBI taxonomy): Eukaryota > Metazoa > Chordata > Mammalia > Chiroptera > Phyllostomidae > Glossophaga > Glossophaga mutica. The sequence continues at coordinate 157,370,342 of CM077304.1, read as the reverse complement.
CATTGTATTCAAAATATCTATTTTCAATATTGTTGATTCTCCTCTAATATACCACAGCTGTGACCTTCTCTGGTTTATCTTACAGCTGAGGATAGAGCCTCCAATTCAGAGAAAGCAGATGGCATCCTATCAATTTCTGACTTCAAGCCTACCAGGCATGATCTGACATCCTCCAACACCCAATTTTACCCTTTTGTACCATTTAAGAGAAAAATTATCATTCTCAGCCTTCCTCCCCCAAGGCTGTGCTTTGGCCCTCTGCTCCTTGGCTTCCTTAGCTCCTTTGGTCATTTGATTATCTACTCTGTTTGATATGTCTCACCTCTCCTTTCATGCTGAGTGCTTTCTGGCAGCATATGAACATATTTAAGACATTTCCATTCTTAAAAAGTTAACATAAAATAAACCACACAGATTATCTCTACTTGCCCCCTCTACTTACCCTCTCCACACCCTTATCTCCCTTTGCAAGTCATGGCAATCCAGCTTCGGTCCCAACATTTTTGTGACACAATATTTGCCAGGCACCAATGGCTTCCTGACACTACCTTCCAAATTGACAGGGATCCTTTTCAGTTTATAGTTTCCCTCTGGATATGCCCCTAACTCTCAGTGGCTTCAATCCACATATGCAAATTAAGATATTCCAAGAACACTTTTTTTGACTGTCAACAAATTAAAAATACATCATGACAAGAAGGATTTGAACTGGTACACAATTTACTATTGGTCTGTAAAATATTATTCAATGAAATTCCTCTTTAGAGTCATAAATTGAATGTGTGTTGTACCCTCTGAACAATGAATCATGAGATTCGTGGTATTTGTGGAGACTATCTAAAAGAAAAAGAAAGTCTAAGGTTCAGTTGCATGCATAGGCTCAATCTAAAAAATAGTAACAAGGAAAGAATAGAACAATGCACCTTTTAAAAAACATTTGAAATTAGATAAAGATAGTGAGCAGCACAGATTCAATTTGCTGGCTGACATTGCAAGTTAAATGAAAACAGATGAGGAAAGAATATTGGATAGATATTAAACATTTACTACAGTAGAAATAACATTCCATGGCTTAAACTTGTTTATAAAAAAATATCATGAGTTTGAGCACACACAAATAATGGTAGGAAATAAAAGAGGTTATAAAGCATCATAGATTATAATACTATAATTGCTCTCAATAGGAATAAGCAAACAGGACAAATGAAATATGTGGACATTATAAAACTCGATGTTATTTTTGGTAAAAATGTTATTGAAATGGTATTCAGAGACATCCTGGAGAAAACAAGACATTGAGAATCAAAAGACCCAGGGAGAAAGAGATTATGCATGGTAAGAATGACTTTTAGTTTCAACCACAGAAATTACTGAAAATTTTGGAGTCAATTTCTCCAGTAATCATTCTATCTGAATCATAGACTTCATTTTTCTCAAATACTCTGACAAGTAAAGCAGAAAAATAAACTCTTCTTGAGCAGTTTGTTGCTGCCTTAAGTATACAAGAAATAAAAGTAAAAAAAAAAAAATTATCAACCAAAGTGCTTGGATCCAAAAAAATTCCAGTAATAGCAGTACCATGATCAAATTTACTTGATTATGACAAAAGCAGCCCACTCAGGAGCTGATATTGTAAAGACACTGCCACATGTTGTAAAACAGAGAACATTATCAAGAGTTCATACCAAGAATGTAGTGTGGATTTCTGCCAAGCATGACCTACATGAATCATGCCATTAGGCTTTGGCACAATGCAATCTCTGATTCTTCTTGCTTTTAACCTTGCTCAGCCTTTCCTGTTGCTTCAGCAAATAAAATTTGGTCTACGTCTGAAAGCATTAACATCAAGTGAAGACACAAATACAAAGTACAAAGCCATGTAAAAATGAATTTAGTTAGTAAATTTTCAATCATCTTTGATTATTATCTAATTTTAAAATGGAATATAGCAAAAAATTTCTGAACTAAGCAAGTTATGTGTAACACACTTAGTAATTAGCTAAAATGTGAGATTGTAGATGTATAATATAAAGGGTACTGAAAACATGAACTATAGTTCACCCTGCCTCTAAAGTTCTGGATTTTTAAATCAAAATTCCATATATTCAAAATGTCTGTAAATGCAATAGCCTTCACACAACTGACAAAGTAATGTTTCTAAAGTCTTGTTCTCACACGGTCTTTTCTAGCCTGGCTCCCCAATCTTACCTATGGCAAAGTGGACAATTCTTTTGGTCTGGGTTCAATATTCTCTGACACTCTGGCTTTATAAACTAGGATATTACTTACTGTCTTTAAATTCCACTTTTCTACTTTATAGAGAGGGCCTAGTAGAGGTTTTTCTCTGAGTGTTAGATAAGGTAATGCATGTGAAGGCAGCCAACTGCCTGACACAGTTTGAATACTCAGTAGAGTGAGCTCCTACAATACTATAGTGATGCCCAGGCAAAAACCTAGGGAACACTCTTGACTCCTCCCTTTTTCAAGTCCTGATTAGATATAATTGGTTTCTAAGTCTCATTGACTTTAACTCCTTACCATCTTTCAAAGCTGTTTCCTCTGTCCCTGCCCAATATCACTGCTCTGCTTTAGACTCTGTTGTCTGGTCCATGAACTATCTCAATTGTCTCACTGTCCCCAGTTCCAAGGCCTTTCCTCCATATCTAGTTTCTATAATGTAGCTTAGTCCTATAGAATGTTTCAGTGATATAGAAATCGGCTCATATCACTTCCCTTAAAGTAAAACTACAAAATCACTAACACTACACAAGAGGCTTTTGAGATCAAGATCCTGTGTGGTTTCCAGCCTCATTTCTTGTCATTCTCTGTTTTAGCAGTATACAAACCAACAGTATTGACTTACAATCAAATCTCAGTTAAGAAAGAATATGTTGAGCATTTAAACCTGTTTGACTTTTCAGTTTATTCATGCTAATTTTTTGGGTTTTTTTTCATGACCTTATTTATTCATTTATTTATTTTTGGATAACTTGGAAAAGGAGTATAAAGCCAAGGTTTTTACTGTAAACATTCTTGGCAAAGAATGTCTTTCCCTCTGAAAATATTTGTATTGCTACCACTTGTATAGACATACTTCTTTTTTATTTAAAAATATGTAATCTTAATTTTTACTTTAACCCAAATATATCAGAATTATATAAAATGATCAATCTATCTGCCAAATGAGATAAACATTCCCATTAATTTATAAGGACACTTTATGTTTAACTTAAATTAGTTTCTTCTAGGCTTAATCTTCCAACAGGCTTTTCCTCAATGACCTCATTGTTTTAAAACAAAATGAAATCAAAATTAATTTCTAAGAACCATTATCTCTCATCAGTAAACATTAAGAAGATTATGCCACAAACTTTCAAGATGACTCAATAAGTGGAGTGTCAGGAATGTTTTAACCTCAACAAAATCACAAGATGAATTGCTTATCGCACTTCCAAAATATCATTTTTCCTTTGATCTACTCTTCAATTTTTACTGATTCTCTAAAGCTGGTTGACAAATAAAATATCTTTCCTATCAACAGGAAAAAAGTTTACTTAGTCCAATATTCTCATAATAATTCTAACTTATATATTGAGTATTTATGATGTCCCAGGCACTAAACAGTATTTCTTTTGGTTCTAACAATAACCCTGTGAGTTAAGTGTTACTATTATTGACCCTTTATGGATAAGAAGTACCCAAGCAAAGATTTTAAATGCATAAGTTTATCAGACTCCATCGTCCAGGCTCTTTCCATTATGTAATCTTCCACTTAGGTTTGTTTCCATCTTTCACGGGTGTAATAGGAACTCACGTGGGCTAACCATTCCCTACTCTCCCTCTGACTGTTGGTGAGCTCTTCAGTGCAAGGACCACCAGAAATTACTCACATAGACACTCAATACATTGTATGAAATGAAAGAATGAGTGAAAAATATGTAAGAAAGAAAATTTCACTGGATGGTCCTTAAAAAGAAAGGATGCCTTTTTAAATATAATTCATCTCTAAGCCATGTATTTAAAGATAAATATCACCAGGATGATCTTTTAAATATTGTCTTTAGAAACACTTTCAGCACACAGAAGGTTTCCAGAAAAATTCTCCATTTACCCCTAAATTTATCATGTTTTGTTTTTGTAGAAAAGACTTGCCAACTATGTTTTTTTTTTTTATTTTAATTTTAATTTTTGGTAACTTGATTAATAATGTTATGTTAATTTCAGGTGTACAACTTTATAATACATTATCTATCTATTCCATTGTGTGCTCACCATCCAGTCTAGCCTCCTTCTGTCATCATATTTGACCCCCTTGCCAAATATGTTTTTGATACATTTTCTGTGATGGCATCATGTGGCTACAACCACAAGCTCTACAGCTGTGGTCAAAACAGATAGGAGACAGGCAAATTTAGATCAAACAAGGAAAAAAAAATAGTACATACACTCTGATTCTCTATCTGAAAGTAAGCACTTCAAGCCTGGTCTTAAAAATGTTTCTGTTACTGTATTTCTGTATCTGAAGAAAATATATATACAAATACATCTCTCTGTGTATAGTGTAAAATTGTTCAATATCATGGGTTGTTTTCAGTTTCTTTTATTATAAATTGTTTCTTTTTCCCCCTTATTTTTCTCTTAAGAGTTAAGGGCATTTTGTTGAAGGTCGGATGTTAACAGTCAAAACAGTCTGGTTTAAAAGAAGTTGTGGCGCACGAAAGAACAGCAAGGGATTCGCCCATCAAGTGAATTTCGGATTAACTGCCATACGCTATCAAAATGTCTGAATTTTAATTCACTGCTTAAATGTTTAAAATAGAAGAATATGCATCAAGTCATAACATACATATTTTTTAAACCCCAGGATCCCTTTAAGATTACTTCCAAAAGATCATATATTCTGTTATTCTTCAGTAAGAAAAATTCATTTTAAATTCATTCATCTGGACAGAATGAAATTTTTCTTTTTATTAACTCCAGATACTCTTTAGTACTGAATTTCAAACAAAATATTTTCACATGGAAAACTACTGGGAGACATCTACATATTCTTTTGAATTTATACTTCATATAGGATTTGTAATTGATCCTTTAAAATTACACTAGGGTTATGTGAATGTGGCAAGAAACTGCACAGTCAGACATTTGTGAACTTCCTTCTGTTAATGTGTATGTTCATCCACCTGAGTTTTGGAACCTTGTAGCTAACCTGGAATCTGATTTGATTAGGCAACCAGCTGGCTGGCTTTGAGGTCTCTCCAGATATAAGGCTGGGGGACTTGGGGGAGTGTGAACCCTGAGAAAGACATTTCACAGGAAAATGAAGTAAAAAATTAGGTCATGAGTACAGCAACAACCAAAAGGAAAAAAAAAAGCTTGGGGGGGGTAGTAAATGTACAATGTGGAAGGTAAAATGAAACAAAGAAAAAGTAAAAAAGTAATTAGGAAAGCTTCCAGTTCCTTTCACTGGAGGCCTTGCGAGAAATGCTTGATCATGGCAAATGACAAGTAACCTACACAGAGTCAAAAAACTAAATGTGAAAGGTTTATCCTAAATTGGTTGAAACAATAATGAAAGAAGCTTACATTTTATCACTGAGCAATATGTTCCCTTAGGAACAGAGACCCACTCACACAACTTTTAATTCCATTAGGGATCACACATCAAATGTGCTTTTCCCTTGAGTGCAGGGTGTGGCTCTGTCTCCACTAATCGGGTCCTCAGTTAAGTGTAGCCAAATGCTGGGTTAGAGACAGAACGTTTAATTAAACTGTCTCTGATATCAGATATTTAAAGTATGTACACTGTAACTTTTAAAAATGATGATTGATATTGTTGACACTAATTTGAATGTGTAGATGTAGTATTTTATTTTGGGTGTCCTATAATTTTGATTTTGCAAGGAAAATCCTTATGACTAATAATATAACTGAAACATAAGTTATTATGTGCCATGCTGTCTTCTACAATTCTATCTATACCAAGTCATTTAATTTTCACAACAACTGTATTAATAAGTGCTAATATTTTCCTCAATTTAAACAGGAGAAAACTGAGACAAAGTGACATCCTATGGTTCATTAGTTGTTTAACTGGCAACTGAACTCAAACAGTCTTGCGTTTGTGCCCAAACAATAACATGAGTACATAAGTTTTGTAGTTGCAAGTAATGTTTTTATGGTGATGAATATTGGAGAGAGTCTTATCACTCCTGATACATCATTTGAGTGGAAAACCTGCTCTAAATTACTTCTACTAATCACTTCTCCATTTTTTAATGATATAACATTTAATACCCAAGTCCTTTCCTCACTCTGGCCTTTATTGCACAGTTCTGGAGTACCCTGACTATGTTCGAACCCAGGCTTTTCTCCTTATTACCGGTGTGACTTTAGCTGGTGCTTATGTCCTTTAGGCCTCATTTCTTCATGTGTATCATAGGGATAACAACCACATCCCATGTATCACTCGATCCAAGAGAGTGCTATCACAAATTAAACCAGTTAATTCATATAAAGCGCTTAGAATAGTCGTGAAGTAAACATGACATACATCCCAGTTATTGCAATTTTCCTTGTTGTTAGGCACTCTCTAATTATCTCATTCTCCTTTCTTCCAACACTCTGTGGACCTTACATTTCATGGGAGTGCACACAATTTTAAAGAAAAACAATAGGCTCCTTCAGTTTTTAGAAAAAGGGATGGATACAATGGGGGAAATATAAGCACAGTTAGAAACGTTAAAATACTGTAACATAACTACAACATCGTTCTCTCTATCTAAACACACAGTTAAATTGTTCCAAGGTGCACATACCACAAATATTCAACTTTTAAAAAAACTTTAAAAAACACAACTTTATACTGTCCTGACAGCTAAACCCCATACCAGAATCATCAATAGCAGCTTATTAACTTCATCCTCTTCAGATGACTTGAAAGGTTTAAACAGCAGAAGAAAGGAAAAGTCAGTTTATTTAGAGCAGTGAAATTTAGGACTTGGCAGCCATTCCATTTACGAAGGTATCTGGGGAGGTGCATTTACTAAAAACTGTTTAAAAACACAAAATAAACATTTTTAAAGGCAGTGAGAGAAGGAAAAGCAATAACAGAATCTCCCGAACTTTTTTGGCTATTTGGAACTTTGCTGACAACAGAAACTTTTCAGCTGTGATCATAAATAGCTGAGAATCTGATTTTAAGCTTCAGTCCACAACACAAAATATTCAACATTCTCTGCAACAGTGCTCACAGGCACCTCGGAACTTGTGCGAACTGCAAGACATACTCCTCAAGTAATATACGATGGCACAGAATCAACGAGAAAATAATTTGTACACCAAATACAAGTGGACACAGTAATGAGACAGAAGGACTTATTTAAACTGGAAAGCCCCAGACACAGAATAAATAAGCATTTTGGCAGTGGAGACTGGGACAGACATGAGTGCATGTGGATTTCAGAATGTGCTTCCCTGCCGGAAATCATTCAATTATCAAAATTCTTCCCCCCTGAGACTTCCAAACAGAAATCTTGGCCTGTGCTCAAATATTAAACATCAATGATGTTCTCCTGATGTTTAAAGAAGAGAGGAAAGGCTGTGGTCTATGTTAGCTGTTAAAGAAGCGGTTGTGAGAAAACTCTGGATAGATTTCGGAAAAAAATAAATGATATTGCCATCAGCTTCCAGCTTTATTTTTCCAGGAAGAAGGAAAGCAGTTCTAGCCACTCTTATTTCTACTTTGAGATAAATGATCCCTTGTTTACTTTTCTGGTGGCTTAGTAGATTTATTCAGTCATTTAACAAATATTTATTGGATGTCTACTGTGTGCTAGACATCTTGAAAATTTGGGGGGTGTAAGGATAAAATTCTCAAGTGCAAGGAAAAATTCTCAGGTGACATAGTTTATGCCTAAGAGAGACAAGGTTTTAGAGCAGAACACAGAAAGATAATTACAATTTTTAGTGTGAATCATGGAAAAATCAAACAAAAGGCTGATAGGGTAATAGAATAATGCTTTCTGTAGACTAGACATGTGGTGGGGAGTTGGGATTTTTATGATAAGCCTGATAGAAAATTATTGAAAAGTTTTTAAAAGAGGGATATTGTGATCCCATATATAAAGATCATTTCAGCTACTGATTGAAGAGGTGTAGTAGAGGTGAAAGCAGGAAGACCAGCCAAGTGTTTGTTGTAATGATCTAGGCAAAAACATGATGTGGCTTACTTAAGGGGATGACAAAATAGACTGAGATCAAACCTCCAATTCAAGCAATGCTTTGGAAAGCCAACAGGACTTGCTGCTGAGAAACTGGGTGTGGAGACAGATGGAAAGGCAAGGATTTTAGATGACTCCTAGATTTCTAGCTCCACAACTGAATTTCTAGTATTTTGTTTTGTATTTACACTAGAACTTCAACCTTTATTCATTTTGCCACTGAGAGGTCTACAGTTACGCTGTTCTGTTCACTGAAGGGCTGTAAGGTTTTAAGGTCAGGCAAGTTTGGGAGAAAGAGGAAGACACGTGGTTCCATTGTAAACATTTTATCTTAGACTCTTTTGAATAGTGGAAAGAGTAAATATGTTTATATGTATATCAAATACTACTAAGAATCCACTCATTGCTCTTTCTTTTTTTTTCTTTCTATCAGAACTTGTTTTGTTGTGGTTGCAATGTATTCAGCTTAAACAAAATATAACCAACTTAAACAAATTACTATTACTGTTCTTAAAGTGTATTTATTTATGTATTTATTTGTGTATTTAGGTATTTATTTAAAAAAACAACATTGAGAACCATGACAGTTGAATTATGTAGGTCGACAAGTTGGGTAATAACATTTTGTGTTAAAACTACGTGTGACCCCAAAATTCAAAACTTCTTGAGAAAATTTCAAGGTGATTATTAAGAAACAACCAGAGAATTTTGTGAAATGGGGACTATAGATTCCTCATAATGTATACTTGGATGAACAACATCCAACATCCAAGTATTAGAATTTTGAAGCTTTTTAGTTAACAAGTATTTCATTAGTGCATGGTCACATCTTTGAAATTATTAAACATAAAATAATTATACAATTGCATGTGTACTAGGTAGAACAACACCCCCCCCCACCCACACACACACAAAGTTCTTGTCTGTCCTGCCCTGTGAATCAGATCTTATTTGGATATAGGTTCTTGCATATGGAATCAAGTTAAGATTAGGTCAGACTGAACTAGGGTGGATATCCGTATGACTAGTGTTCTTATAAGAAGAGAGGATTTTTGACACACACATACAAAACACACAGAGGAAAAGTTCATGTGAAGATAAAGGCAGAGATTAGCCTCATGCTAACCAAGGATTGCCTGCAACCCTCAGAATCTAAAAAGGCAAGGGGGGGCTCTTCCCTTTAGCCTGAAGGAAGCATGATGCCTTTGTCACCTTCACTGTGAACTCTTTGCCTCCAGAAATGTGAGAGAATAAAATTTCTGTTGTTTTCCAGCCACACAGTTTATGAGAACTTCTTATGGCAGCTCTAGGAAAATAATAGAGCTTGTAGCAATAATTTAAATTTGCAGCCAGCATTTATTCAATAATCATTATGTGTATCAGATATTGTGATAAATGAAAGTTTAAAAGAAAAATTTCTTATCAAGATTAAGATCCTATTCATATAATAAATACCACCAAAAGAAGGTCGTCTTATTTGAAATTTTTATAACCAGTTTATAAATCACAAAATACACCTTAAGAAGAAGTACATACTCACATACACAAACATCCCATGAATCTACTACTTTTCACATTTGCTCCCCAGGGAGATAGCTTACATTAAATTATATTCCTAGTCTATCAAACCTACTGGACCATAAAACTGGCCGGCAACACTTGGCTAACCTTACAAGTGTGACCTAACTTATGTCAGAACAGTGGGAACTAAGTATATATGCCATGCTTTCTAAACTAAAAAATATAGTCACGCTTATTTACACACTGCAGAAATATGCATAATGTTGTTTCTATCTACAAAGCACAAGCATAGTGATTAAATGCAATCAGATGATAAGTTTGCAGAACAAAAAGAAATTGGTCAACTAAATTCTCTAATATTTTAATAATCCACATTAGCGTCAGAGTACACTGCCAGGCAGAGTCGGAGAGATGTTTGTATGGTAACACGGTCCCTAACAGACTCCAGATGTGTCATTAGAAGACCCCGAGGAAAGCTCCTGATAGTTTGGGCATTAAGAGGGTCTCCACACTAAGGTAAACATCCTCTGGAATGAATAAAAGGCTATTCTTTGTACTCACAAGGACATATTTAATTTTTACAATACTAAGAATGCATTTCAATTCATCACCTAACATATTAGAAGTAATGGCATTGAAGAACGGGAAGGGGCTGCTGGGCTTAGGTCACTTGTTGAACTTCTGGCTACTTTTAGTTTGGTGACAGAATAATGGATGCTTTTTATGTTCCTTCAGTTTAATGTGGCCTCCAGCACTTGAAAAATCTCTTTAACACCAGTTAGAACAAGGATAAACAAAACCAACATTAAAAGTTATAGGCACAAGACAAACAGCTGGTCTTAGGGCTAGCTCTTCCTAAGATAGGAAACTCCTGCGAGTGGCAAACCTTAACAAAAAAGAGGAGAGAGAGGAATGCATAGAGCTTCCCCCACTTTCCCATAATCATGAGCATTCTTAATATAACCGAGTAACTCATGTGTAAGCCATATGGATTTTTTTCAAGTGATTAAGGCCAAGTGTGACTGTATAATGATTCCAGTTCTGCCACTTGTCCCATTATTTGGTTTGTGTCGCAATGTGGTTTAACCTCTCTGCAATTCAATTTTTCTAGTGTGTCTTGTAAGGAATACAAATGCACCTGGCATGAAGTCTCTGAATGACTTCTTTTTATTTTATTTATTTGTTTTCTAAAAGGCTTGTCTTGACTCTAAAATGGCATCCAGCCCTGGAAATTCATTCTAATATATGCTCAGAATAGCTCTAACTGAAATTAATGTAATGGATTATTGTAAAACCCCGGATCATTTAATCATACATTTTCACTGGGTATGAGATCAATAACATTATCTCTGATATGAACAATATTATTTTTTTTCATTTTATACACTGTCAGCCCACATTAGCCCTAACTACTGCTTTGTATAATAGGAACTTAAATGTCTGTCTTTTTGGCTTCTTTCTTTATTTGGATCGCTTATTTAGGCATTTCAGTGTTTTTGGTACACGTAATCTATTTGTACTTTTTCCAGTCCTTGACAAACATCTTTTCTCCCCCATGAAAAGGACACACACACACACACACACACACACACACACACAATCAGACTATTACTGTTGTTGCTCTAGCACAAATGGATGACTTAAACAAGACAGTAACTAACAGAAATAATATTTGGTCCAGTAAATCTGGGGAATCAGGAAAGACATGCGTTATTTTGACATAAAACAGAGTACCATCTTATACAAACTGTACAGCAATAAACTGGGAGAATGAAGGTTTAATCTGAAATACCAGGTATCTCCTTAATTAGGTAACCTTGGAGAAGTCTCCTTTACTATCAGAAACTCTCTCATCAGAGGTAAGCATTTCCCAGTAAGTTAAGTTCATATAAACCAAAATTATAGTATATTTTTTCCGTGGAGTTTCCCAGTGCTTGGAGCCATAGGATAATCTAGTAAGTTCTTTCCAAATATGTTTTCCCATACAGTTGGTTCTCTTTTTATTTTAATACTGTTTTCTTTAGCTGTGCAGAAGCTTTTTATTTTGATGAGATCCCATTTGTTTATTCTTTCCTTTATGTCCCTTGCTCTAGGGGACGTATCAGTGAAAATATTGCTGCGTGAAATATCTGAGATTTTCCTGCCTATATTATCCTCTAGAATTTTAATGGTGTCATGGCTTATATTTAAATCTTTTATCCACCTTGAATTTATTTTTGTGTATGGTGTAAGTTGGTGCTCGAGTTTCATTTTTTTGCATGTAGCTGTCCAGTTCTCCCAGCACCACTTATTGAAGAGGCTATTTTTGCTCCATTTTATGTTGCTGCCCCCTTTGTCGAATATTAATTGACTGTAGAGACTTGGGTTTATTTCTGGGCTCTCTGTTCTATTCCACTGGTCCACGTGTCTGTTCTTGTGCCAGTACCAGGCTGTTTTGATTACAGTGGCTTTGTAATACAGTTTGGTATCAGGTATTGTGATCCCTCCTACTTTGCTCTTCTTTCTCAAAATTGCTGCCGCTATCCAGGGTCGTTTATGATTCCATATAAATTTTTGAAGTGTTTGTTCTATGTCTGTGAAATATGCCATTGGAACTTTAATAGGTATTGCATTGAATCTGTAAATTGCTTGTACGGGAAAACATATTTGGAAATGATACCTCAGACAAGGGATTAATCTCCAAAATATATAAAGAACTTACAAGACTCTACTCTAAGAAGGCAAACAACCCAATTAAAAAATGGGCAAAGGATTTGAACAGACACTTCTCCAAGGAGGACATACAGAGGATCCAGAGACACATGAAAAGATGCTCGATATCTCTAGCTATCAGAGAGATGCAAATTAAAACTACAATGAGATATCACCTGACACCAGTAAGAATGGCCTTCATAAACAAAGCAACAAACAGCAAGTGTTGGAGAGGTTGTGGAGAAAAGGGGACCCTAGTGCACTGTTGGTGGGATTGCAGATTGGTACAACCACTATGGAAAACAGTATGGAATTTTCTAAGAAAACTAAAAATGGACATACCTTTTGACCCAGCAATTCCACTGCTTGGATTATATCCTAAGAATCCTGAAACACCAATCCAAAAGAATCTATGCACCCCTATGTTCATAGCAGCACAATTTACAATAGCCAAGTGCTGGAAGCAACCTAGGTGCCCGTCAGTTAATGAATGGATCAAAAAACTGTGGTACATTTACACAATGGAATTCTATGCAGCAGAAAGAAAGAAAGAGCTCCTACCCTTTGCGACAGCATGGAAGGAATTGGAGGGTATCATGCTAAGCGAAATAAGCCAGGCAGTGAAAGACAAATACCATATGATCTCACCTTTAACAGGAAGCTAATCAACAAAACAAACAAACAAGCATAATATAAACAAAGACACTGAATTTGAGAACAGTCTGACAGTGTCCAGAGTGGGAGGGGAGGGAATTTCAGGGGAAAAGGGGAACAGTTTAGCGCAACAAGTATAAAGGACTCATGGACAAAAACAATGGGGGGTGGAAATGGGAGGAAGGTGGGGAGGGCTGGGGTGGTGGGCTGGGGCGGGGTAAAAGACAGAAAACTGTACAATATCAACAATTAAAAAAAAAACGAAAGAAAAAAAATCTAGTAAGTTCTTTAATGTTTGTAGAATCAGAAAATGCATAAAAGAACTTCTGCTTCTTCATCTGCAAATGGACATTGTATTTATACACAGGGGTTGTTACAATACCCAAATGCATATGCAAAAACACCCAAAATAATTGACCCATGGTAAATAAATAGAATTTCAACATATTCTTTTAAATAAAAACCTGCAAAAAGAAAAAGACCCTCCACATTTGTTGGGCAATGTTATCATCCATTTTACATACCAAGGTAAGAAAATCAGACTAATTAAACTGTGTGAACATCATCCACACAAAACCAGGATGGAAAAATGTTTCTCCTGTCTCACTACTCTCCATAGCCATCAGGAGAAGGGTATTGCTCTTATACTTGAATTCACTGCTGAGCTAAGTAATTTTCTGAATCAACATGTGACGGCAGCATTTAGGCAATCTATTTGGATTGTCAATACAATAGTATGAATATAAGCAAAAGAAATTCTACATTTTAATCATTACTGTCACTGTGTTTTCCGCTTTAGTAAAAACAAGTGGCTGTTCTGAAAGTATAGGCACACACACACAATCTTTTATAGTGGTAGTGTATGAATGAAGGTTACAGTAGTCAGAATTTAGGTTGAGATGCTGCATAATGTCAAATATTAATCATTAATCAAACCCCACAACACCCCCATCTGACAGCAGGAAGAAGTACATTAAGAGAATTACTTTCCCGTAAGTGAGGTAACATCTGCCTCAAAGCTGGGTTAGGATGGAGTCTGGACCATCTCCTCAGCAAGATCTGTTCATGTGGAATATAACAGAGCATGAAGTTTAGCCTGAGGGCTCTGTCAGGACTTGCAGTGCATAATTTGGAAAAACAATTGTAATAAAGCAAGCACACCAGTGATTTGCATGGAGTAAAGACTTCTGAGGAAAAAATACCTACACACAATTTCCATTCCAATTTTTCCCCCTTTTAATCCATGAATCATAATGATAACAAACATTTAAGAACAGGTGTCCTTCCATCTACACCTTTAAATAATGACTTTCTGGATTTCCTTTTGGAACTTTGTGTAAAAGCAAAACAATACTTTCTAATTAGGAATAATGCCTCTTTCCTCATGGCATGTAGACACATGGTACATATGCTTATTACCAAACGCACATTTTTAAGCATTTTCATTAGACAAGGCTTGAAGAAATAATTAGTGAAAACAGCATCTTAATCCAGCTGATTAAAATCAAAGTGAACTAGTTACAGGTTAGAATGAATAAACATTGTGCATTATGTGATTGAAAGAAGTGAATTCCCCAATAAAATAGGAATGGGGAGAAAAAAAATATCAACATTTTATTGACATATGAGATATTTTTATTAAGACAGGTAAGTCAGTAAAAACTAAGAAAATAATAATGGGACCTTGCACTCACACTGAATTTGTGAACACCTCTAAATTTTTGTCAAGATATTTGATGAACTCATAAAACTTTAATTTGTAAAATGCCTTACAATTTTAAAAAGTACTTTACATCCACTTATTTCTGTGACTTTTATTGTGATGACAATCTTGTAAGGAAGGTAACAGGTGTCAGTATCTTAATTTCTATTTTTAGTATCTTAATTTTTAAAACAGGAAAGAGGCATGTCCCATTCTCAGTAAGCATTCCATATTACTCTGGCGCAGGGAGGGGCTCGGGTTGTGCCTTCTGTTGTGCGGTGAGCTTCTAAATGTAATGAGAATATGTCTTAGTCACTTCTCAGTCTCTCAAGTTTAACTGGAAGTGTGGTACTTGGTAGTTAGTAGTTTTCATTAATAATCAGTGTTACTTGTAGGCAAAATTGGTCTTTTTATAAATAGATTATGTCCTAAAGACATATTCTAAGGCCTATCACATATACTGGCATTTCCCAGAAAATAGCTTTGAGATTAGGTGTTTTGTAGTGTTTCTTAAATGCTCAGGGAGAATAGCACATTAGTAAACAAATGCTAAAGGTGAGATGAAATAAATTGAGCTTATTTAAAAATAGTTTTAGACGGTCTGAGAACTTTGGCAACTAGTGAATAGGGGGTGAACTTGATTTTTGGACTTGTGACTGATTTTTATTAAATCCAGTGTGTGACAGAAAAAGAAGGAATTTATCATATTTCGGGGGGGAATCTTTAAAGGCCTCCTCACTGGCTAAAAATATCAAGTGGAAGACAATACAAATTGAAGTTGACTCTCCAGGGCCATGGTAGAATAAATTAGCAGATCTTGAAATAATCATGTAAACCAGAACTGCCACTCTTTCAGCCAGCCTGGGAATCCAACTGCCATGGACCCCCAGTTTGTGCCCCTTCATCACGGAAGTCCCTCCACCTCTGATCCAATTTTGGTTAGGCTGGCATAGGATAACACCTTTCATTTCCTGCAGCTTGCACAGTTCACACGAGTTGTTCACATTCCATGTGCTCATTTGATCCTATAATCATCTGAAGTAAGATAGAAAAGGAACATTGCCTTCATTTTATTTTAAAAAGAAAGAGGCTTAGGAAGATCAAGTTGACTTCCATATGGTCACCTGACAAGGCAGTTGATGAACTGATATCAGGACAGTGTTTTCTTTAATCTCACTACACCATGACATGCTCGAATGTTCCTTTTCACTAAGAGCTGATAACCAGAATCATTCTCCTAAACTGCAAATGCTGACAAGAATAAGAAATTAGGGTAGGGAAATGGCCACTTCAGATTCAGGCCATTCCCTTGAGTTAAAACCTCTGATGCAAACGACAATTTTGTTTAGCAACAGAGACATGACTGAAGCACCAGCTAGACACAGGATGATGTCAGTCTTTGCGTTGTGTCTCACTTCGACTAAGTTGTGCCTCTTTCTGCCTTGAAATGTGCTAGCCATCCCTAAATATTTAGCTACAACAACTTCAACCAGATGCTAAATTAAATGGAAAAATTTAGGAATTTGTTATTCCCCTGCAACTAAGTCATTTCACACCCTTGCCGTACTTCTACCTACAATTTGACTTCCTTTTGTATTTTATCTTGTTGTTGTTTCAATCACTTAATGTTTTACCCAAATGCCATTAGTTAAATATTTTCTCCTCAGAAATATTATGGGGTATACATGTGAAATATGTTTTAACTCATAAATGCACAAGAAATATATATATTTACATTTTGAAATTAGGAACAATTTAGAGATTTACTTAGTAGTTTCTCTATTTGAAAGGTTGAAAATATAATGTATTTCTTATTCCTTTTCTCCTTTATCCCATCTTAACCTGCTTTAAGTGTATTGGACAAATCTCAATTTATTTTTGAATATCAAAGACCCTACTAACCTTTCTTTTTGTTGTCCATTTTAATATTAATATTTTGTGTATTGACTTACTGTAGTACCAAGGGAGAAACAAAACTTAAGAATGAATTCCTCACAAAATTCTTCATTACCTTGGCTTAAAGTACACTTTTGGAATTCAATAATTCAACCCCTTAGGCTATGGTTTAATCCTTTAAATATTCTATTTCCATTGGGAGACACCAAATACATATTTCAAATTGTCAAAGACCTCAAAATCAAACCTGTCATGAACGACCGTATGTGTTAAGAATGACACTACAACATTAGGCAACCTTCTATAGGTAGAGGCTGCTGAGAACATTAGGCTACCACCTAAAAACCCAGTTAAAAATGGTAATCATCATGAACACATTTGTGTTCTAGCATAGACCACAAAATTGAACAAAAATTGTTATACTAGCATAACAATTATACTAGTATTTGTCATATTAAAGAGTGGTGGGGGGAATGCAGACAACTGTACTTGAAAAACAATTAAAAAAATATCTGATATCATATGGAGATGTTTTTCTTGAATGGTAGAGAAAAAAATGTAGAGCCAAAAATTTGTGAACTTTGGATCTCAGCCTTATACTTTAATGAAAAGAACAATTGGTTTTATAATTTCCCAGTTCCTCTGTACACTAACCTTTACTCCTATTAATAAAGCATGATAATCTGCTACATCTGAGTCTCTGAGGAAGGAAATCAGTGAAGAGAATAGTGTTTAAGAAGATTTTTTTTCAATTGTAAAGTGAATTTATAAAATTATTTTATCAGAAGGTATTTTGTTTTAGGGTTGTGAAGCCTGATACAGATCTAATTACACTCTTTCTTCAACAGTTTATCAAACTTTACAGGAGCTTAAAAATACATGATAAAAAAGACTGAAAAGAAAATAACATATGGTAATGTACTTTATTTAGCTTTAAATATCTACATCTATGTCTAACCAGCTTCTTGTAATTTCATTGGAAAAGTCAGATGATTTCACTGAAATCAAATTTAAAGCTATTCTCTGAGAACTATGCATAAAATCACTCTAGTTTATTTATCACAAATATGCCATTTCATTTGTGTTTGAAAATTTTCCACTTGAAATTTTCTAATAGAGCTAATAATTATTCTATTATGTTTGTAAGCATCTACTATTTGTTATTTTAAAATTTATTTACTTTTAATATATTCGATTGATTATACTACTATAGTTGTCCTGATTTTTCTCCCTTTGCCCCCTTCTACCTGGTAATCCCCATTCCCTCTGGCAATTCTCGGTTTTAGTTTATGTCCATGGGTCAAGCACTTAAGTTCTTTGGCTTCTCCATTTTCTATACTGTTCCTAACATCCCCCTGTCTATTCTGTACCTACCAATTTGTACTTCTTAATCCCTGCACCTTTTCCCCCATTCTCTCCTCCCCCTCCTCAACTGATAACCTTTCAAATGGTCTCCATATCTATGATTCTGTTTTTGTTTAGCTTGTTTGCTTAGTTTGTTTTTTAGTTTAAACTGTTAATAGTTGTGAATTTATTGCCATTGTAATGTTCACAGTTTCAGTCTCTTTTTTCTTAAATAAGTCCCTTTAACTTTTCATATAATAATGGTTTGGTGATAATGAACACCTTTAGTTTTATCTTGTCTGGGAAGCACTTTATCTGCCTTTCGATTCTAAATGATAGCTTTGCTGGATAGAGTAAACTAGGTTGTAGTTCCTTGCTTTTCATTATTTTGAGTACTTCTTGCCAGTCCCTTCTAGTCTGCAAAGTTTCTTTTGAGAAATCAGCTGAGAGTCTGATGGCAACTCCTTTGTGGGTAACTATGTGCTTTTCTGTTGCTGCTTTTAAGGTTCTCTGTTTATCTTTAACCTTTGGCATTTTAATTATGATGTGCCTTGGAGTGGGCCTCTTTTCCTCTGTGCTTCCTGGACTTGTATGTCTATTTCCTCCACCAAGTTAGGGAAGTTTCCTTTTATTATTTTTTCAAATACCCATATTTTGCTGTGTATAATATGCACCCAAATTTTTGGTCTAAATTTCCAGGAAAAAATCTTTCTCTTTAATTAATTAATTAATTAATTAATATTTAAAAACAAAACCAGTTATTGTATTCCAGGGTATTACTTTGCATTCAGACACCATTATTGATTTCTAGAGTTGCAGATTTTTTTAAAATTTTTCTTTAAAAGAAAGTTTTTATTATTCAATTACAGTTGTCCCCATTCCCCCCATTACTCTCTCATGCCCTACCCACCCCCTCGCACATTCAATCCTCTCCCCCACTTTTAATACATAAGCACAAGTAAAATAATTAAAAACATTTATATAGATACAGAATTAGTACTAGCCATGTATAATGTGAATCCTTATTTTTTTCTCAAAAATTTTGGCATAAAAGCATGTATTATACACGGCAAAACACTGTAAGTTTTTAATTTCTTGCTCTTTCTCTTCTCCTTCTGGAACTGTTGTGATGTGAATGTTGATATGTTTGAAGCTGTCCCAAAAGTTACTCAGCCTATCTTCTTTGGGGAGGTGGGTTCTTTTTGCTTCTTGCTGTTCTGATTGAATGTTTTTTTTTTTTCTTTCTTACGTTCCGAATCATTGATTTGATTCGCAGCTTCATCCACTCCAATGTTGATTCCTGTAATTTTTTTCTTTATTTTACTTAGTGTAACCTTCATTTCTGCCTGATCTTTTTTACGCTGTTGGAATACCCATTGAGTTCCTGGAGCATCCTGATAATCGATGTTTTGATTATCTCATAGGTTCCTTATTTTGTTTAGTCCCCGCCCCCTGGAGTTTTGTTCTGTTCTTTCGTTTGGGCCATATTTCTTTTTCTCCTCATTTTGGCAGACTCCCTGTGTTTGTTTCTATGTATTAAGCAGAGAGAGCTGTTTTGACTCCCTGTCTTAGTAGCATGGCCTATTGTAGAAAAGTGCACTGGTAAGTTGGATTGGATGGAGCCTTAGGTAATTGTCAGAGTGGGGCAACCCATGTGAACCAGGTTGATGGAGTGTAGGATTTGTTGTCTCTGTTCTGTGGCTCTGTGTGAGGGAGGGCTCAGAAATGGGATGATGACTGCTGCCTGACCTCTTCAGAGTTTTGTTCAGGAGGTTGCTGTCCCCCAGCATTCACTCTGATGCCAGTCACTTCAGTTTCTCCCTGTATGCCTCTGGTGCTTTTCCAGCTGTTGCTTCAGTGCTGGAGCCCAGAGGGAGTATCTGTAAATCCTAAACTGGTTGTGGGCTCTTTAAGAGGAGATGCCTGAGAATCCCATGCTTTCTTTAGCCACCCCAACACACACTGATTTTTACAGCCAGAGTTACGGGGACTTATCTTCCTGGCACTGGAACCCTGGGCTGGGTGTTCTGGTGTGGGACTGGGATACCTCAGTCCCGAGGTCTACCTCTCAATTTTTATCCACCCCATGTGGGTATGGGACCACCCACCCATTCTGTATCTTCATGTCTCAGTGCTTCTCCATGTCTCTGCCTCTCCTTCGAATTTTGATAAATGTGACTTATTTAATTCCTTGGTTGTCAGACTTCCACATAGCTTGATTTTCTAATGATACTGAATGATAGTTGTTTTGTAGTGTAGTTGTAATTTTTGCTGTGGTTGTGCAAGAAGGCAAGCCATGTCTACTTAATGTCTCCATCTTGACCAGAAGTCTGTTGTTTTATATATTAAATGTAAATATATGTATTATATGTCATTATGTGTATATATATATATATGTGTGTGTGTGCTTTCTGAGACTTCAAGAATTTATGTAAAATAAATTTTCTAATAACTTTGAGTAACACAACCTTAAAATTTGAATGTTATTTATAGAAATATATAATATATTGTTTATAAATAATCTTCTTTTAAGTTTTCAATGAGTTTGACATAAACCTAATATAAGGAAATTTTATTTACTATGGTGTTATTTTTCTTGTCTTTACAGGGAATTTTACAGAAAGTCTTACAATAGTGAATTAGAGAACATAGCTATTTCAATTATATAAGCTTATTACCTGAGTAGGGTTGAGGTCAGTGCTGCCTTCTGGTCTATCATGAATAGTACTAGTGAAAAGTTATAGATAACTTTAAATTCTGGCAGTAACAATCACGATTTCACTTGAAATGGCATATTACATTATCTGCAACTGCAAATTATGATATCTGATTTTAAAAACATTAAAATTTTCAATAAAATACTTTAAATAAATTTACTCATAATTTTGCATACATTCCACTAAATTATAAATTAACTCTAATTAATTCTATATTTAGTTTAATACTAATTTTCCCTGACAGAAAACAAGAGAAATAAGAAAAAGTAAGCTATATTCACATCACTTGTAAATCCCAACCCCAGAAATTATCCGTTTTATTATTTTAACTATCAAATGCAAGTGACATTTATAAAGAAGAGCTTTTCTCTGGAAAGAAGACCCTGGTAAATTTTGAACCAATTTGTTTGTCTTAGAGTTGATTTTAAGGATTATCTGACTTTCAAGGAACATAGTATTTTTTGTATGTTTCCTTGCAAATTTAAATTTCAAACCGCAGAAAATATAAATGCAAATCTGTCTTTACAAATTCTGTTTTAATATCATATAAAACAGCTTCAAAAACATTCATTCTATTTTGCTTTTAAAAATGGGATAGTAGTATCAGATACTGTAACAAAAGTTGTATATATTCAATTTAATGAATTTTAAACATAAGGAATAAAATGTTTTTCTTCCAACATGCATTTTTTCTCATAATTTTTATGGAAGCTGGTATTAAGTCTACTCTTTTACAATAATTCCCATCCGCTCCACCCTCCACCCAATGTATTTTCCGGCTGTCTGACCTAATTTGCTTGTATGATTAGTCAGGCTTCCCTGGTATTACATTTTTTTTAAATTTACTTGCAAAGGATTTTTATAAAACTTTTTTGTGTAGACATAAGGGATATTGTATCTTATCTGAAAGGGAATTCAATATAAATCAATTGAGGCACTACATAATTTCATCACTCTGTAACTGAATGAAGAATAAATGTTCTTTTACCTAGTTTGAAAATAGGAATCAGCTGCTATTTTCCAGAGTTGTTCCACATTTTAATCGACCTAATGAGATTAGTGCTATGGTTTATTCAAGATTAGTAAAGAGCTTTCTGGACAAATGTGGAGGTTGTACGTTATCTGAGGTATTCATGTGAGGCAAAATTGATTAAGGATCTTCTCCAATTACATGAGTCTGTGCAGCTCTAAACAATGTTTTATTGGTTCTGGTCAAAATGGCAGTAGAGGTAAATGTAGTGCTCAGATCCTTCCACAACCATATCAAATTACAACTAAATTACAGAAACCATCACTCATAACTGCCTGGGATCTAGCTGAATAGAATTCCTACAGCTAAGCATACAAAAATGAAGCCATCAAGACTGCTAGGAGGGACAGAGGTGCAGAAAGAGCAGGTCTCATACAAATGCATGGCAGATTAAAACCAGGAGGGGTATCTCAGCTGTAGAAGCTCCCCCTAAGTGTTAGTATAGGCCGCTAAATACTAAAAAAGGAAGGAAGTAAAGGGACTCAGACATTATTAAACATAATCAACCATAGATCATAGGCCTGTTTGTTTCACCAGGCAGCTTCACACACTTACCAAGCATATTCCCAGGGGATAGCAGCACTGTTCTTCCAAGGGGATTAACATCTCTCCCTTCCCCCATGTAGAAGGCAGCCTGCCCTCTGGATAAATTGTAGGGTTGGGGAGCAGGGGCAGGTAAGCACAGGCATAATAGAAGTCAAAATGGCACAGGAGGAGGTGCTTCTATGAGGCAGCTACAATAGGAGCTAAAATTGGGGGAAAGGTGGTCCAAGCACAAGCTTGTGGAAGTTTAAGAAGTTGATTGGTTATTTTGAAAAAGTGTCTTGTCCTTTCCAAGCCTGAGATAATATAATCCCATGGACCACGTGCAACCATGTGAGGGTAACAGCCAACCTGGTCCCTCACAGAGCGTATAGGCTCCAAAGGAGTAAGTTTTAATATGTCACAGAATCCCTGGACATTGGCCCTATTTCTGGCCCTGATTTTCCATCATGGGATGAACAGAGGTTAGATGTTGTAAATGCAGGTGTCACCTTCTTTTTTCACCCAAATAAATCTTGCCACCAGACCTCATGCATCTTTGTGGGTTCCTGAAAATTTTTTTTCTCATGATACTGCAAGAACCCTACTTCCACTGGCAACATAAAGAGTGAGAAATTTCAGCTCAACACCAGAAACCCCACCCCAGGGTTCTGATGCCAGAAGGAAAAGTCCCTATAACTTCTGGCTGAGAGAGACACAGGACTTCTGGAGTCCCAGGCAGTTCTTAAAGAGCCCCCACGCAGACTTATTCAGACTCACTTGCTCTGAGCTCCAGTGTTTGGGCAGCAACTTGAAAGGTGTCAGCAATATAAGTGAAGGAACCAATTTGTGTTGCTTTAGGGTGAAGGGTAGAGGGGCAGCTTTCTCCCAGACAGAAGTGCAGTCAGAGGCCATTATTCCCTTTTGAGCCCTCCCCACACAGAGCTAGTATGTGGATGTCATGTCTGAGTGTCCATCAACCTGGCTCACACTGCTAGGCCCACACTGGTGATTCCCTGAGACCCTGCCCCACACAATTTTTGGGCCCAACACAAACTGTTTCCAGTGCCTTTTCCATACCAATGGCCTCTTTTGTCTCAGACTACAGACTTTCCTAAAATCTCTCAAACAAGCAGTATCTGGCTTCTGCATAGCCCTTACTTCTGGTTAGTGCATCAGGCCTGACACTGGTGACAGCTGACTTGGTTGGCAGCTTGGCCTCTTCTGGGCACCTCCAAGACCAGGACAATTAGCAGCTATCTTCAGATTGCTCTGTAGCTCATGCCAGGTGGCCCCAGGCAGGGCACAGAGGCTAGCTGAACTTGAACCTCCTGGGAGGCTATAGAGCCAGTGCACCTGGTGGCCAACTGTACACTATGGTGGATTACAACCCTACCACTTCTATGAGCTACATACCCAAAGGAAGGACTCCATGGTACCACAGCCCCACTGAAGCAAGTACTTTTTCATAGGTTCTTCCCCTGCACAGCAGCTCCTCTGTAGTTTCACCTGGTTGTCACAGTCAATTGGTCTGGGTGCCAATCCCTCCCAGTGATACACTAACAGCAATCAAGGCTCAACTACAGAACATAGTGCACACAGCACACAAAGAGGGCATATCTGGGGTACCCAGCTCTAGTGACTGGGGAGACTGTGCCACTGGGCTCCATAGTATACCTACTATATAAGGCTACTCTACCAAGTCCAGGTGATGTAGCAGTGATACCTAATACATAGAAACAAACACAGGAAAGTTGCCAAAATGAAACAAAGAAATAGGTCCCAAGTGAAAGAACAGGAGAAATCTCCAGAAAAAGAACTATATGAAATGGCAGCAAGCAAACTACCAGATACGAAGTTCAAAACAATGGTTATAAGGGTGCTCAAAGAACTTCTTGAGGACTTCAACCATATAAAAAAGGACATGGAAACCATAAAAAAGAATTAGTAAGAAATGAAGGATAGACTAACTGAAATGAGAAATACATTACATGGAATCAATAGTAGAGTAGGTGAAACAGAGAATCTAATTAGCAATTTGGAATTTAAGAAATCAAAAAGCACTCAATCAGAACAGAAAAAAAAAAATCCCAAAAATGAGTTTAAGGAACCTCTGGGGCAACTTCAAGCATACCAATATTCATATCATGGGGTTACGAGAAGGAGAAGAGAGAGATACAGAAATAGAAAACATATTTGAAAAAATAATGAAGGAATACTTCCCTAATTTGGTGAAGGAGATTGGCATATGAGTCCAGGAAGCACAGAGAGTCCCAAACAAGATGGATACAAAGAGAACCACACCAAGACACATCATAATTAAAATGCCAAAGGTTAAAGATAAAAGAGAGAATCTTAAAAACAGCAAGAAAAAAGCAATTAGTTACCTACAACTGAGCTTCCACTGAAACTTTATAGGACAAAAGATATTGGCACTAAATATTCAAAGTGATGAAATGCAAGGGCCTACAATCAAGATTACTCTATCCAGCAAAGCTATCATTTAGATTTAAATGAAAGATAAAGAGCTTCCCAGAAAATAAAAAGCTGAAAAAGTTCATCTCCACCAAACCAGTATTACAAGAAATGGTAAATAAAGGGTCTTCTTTAAGAACAAGAAAGAAAAAGATAAAAAAAATGCAGCATAAATGGCCATGAACAAGAACGAAATCAGCATTTGTGACAGCAGGGATGGATCGGATGGATTATAGTGAGTGAAGTAATTCAGTCAGTGAAAGAGAAATACCATAGTATTTTACTTATATGTAGAATCTAAAAAGGATATAAACAAATGAACAAACAAAACAGAAACATACTCATTGATACAGAGAACAGACTGATGGTTGGCAGAGGGGAAGCTGGTGTGGGGGAATGGGTGAAACAGGTGAAGAGATTGTAAAGTACAAATTGGTAGTTATGAAATAGTCATAGGGATCTAAAGTACAGCATAGGAAATGTGGTCAATAATATTGTAATAACTATGTATGGTGTCAGTTGGCTACTAGAAATATCGGGGGGAACACTTCGTAAAATATATGATTGTCTAACCACTATGCTGTACACCTGAAACTAATACAAGTAATATTGAATGTGAAAAAAATCAAAAGTGTGTAAATGTGGATCAATCAAATGAAACAAAAGAAGAATTAGTGGAGTTTATAGTCTAACTCCAAAAGCATTAAATTGGAAATAGAGGTTCATTTTGTAATCATATGTTTTAGAGTGATAAAATTAAATCTACAATAAAGAGATTTATAGACATGAAAAAAAGAGAACTTTTTCTTGGTGGAAAGGCCAGGTAATTTCTATCTGGGAGAGTGAAACCACTAAAAAAAAGTAAAACAAAACAAAAACACATAATTACCTGATGGATAGAATTCTTTAGGTAACCAATTTAATCTTTATCAAGCACTCTGACCTTTGAAGCATTTCCCCTAAGGCAGGGTGTCAAACTCATTTTCCCTGGAGGCTGCATCAGCCTCAGCGGTTGCTTTCAAGGGGCTGAATAGAACTTTAGGACTGTATAAATGTAACTACTCCTTAACAGTTAAGCAAGAGCTAGGTGCTGCTGCCAGGTAGAAACAACCTGCCGGCAAAACAAGGTGGAGGGCTGGATTCAGCCTGCAGGCTTTGGGTTTGCCACCTGTGCCCTAAGGGATATCTCTTAATCATGCAAGAAAATAAGGAAGTTGAGAACTCTTTACTGCACATTCTCCTTGCTTCTCTCCAAGCCAACTGAAGTAAAATTTGGAGAAAAAAGTTGTAAAAGGGTGTTTGATACATAATTTTAATATTCCCGACATTGGTGCTAGAATCTCAGTCAACTTGTGTCCATCAGGAATTGAAATACACAGAACAACTTTTCTGATATGTGGTACACACAAAAAATAAACTTTTGTTCTTTTAATTTTTAAAAATAAATTTCTTGGGGTGATTTTGGTTAATAAAATTATACAGGTTTATAGTGAGCATTTCTATTATATATCATCTGCACCTTTACCATCTAAAGTCAACATCTGTCACCATATATTTGACACCCTTTACCCTTTACTATTCTTCCCACCCCGTTCACTCTGGTAATCACTATATTGTCTGTTGCCTATGAATTTTTGTTTGTTTGTCTTGTTTTTTCATGTGTTGCTATCAGTTTTATACCCCACATATGAATGAAATCATATGGTTCTGGAATCTTTACATCTGACTTATATCACTCAGCATGATATTCTCAATCTATCCACATTGTCACTGATAGCAGTATTCTTTTTCTCTTATGATTGAACTGTATTCTATTGTATATATGTACCACATCTTTTTTCCATTTCATTTATCAGTTTATTTAGTTCATTAGACTCCATGTGTAAATGAGATCATATAGTATTTGTTTTACACTGACTTGCTTGTTTAACTTAGCATAATACTCTCCAGGTTCATCCATGCTATTGCAAAGGGTAAGGTTTCATTTTTTTTAATGGTCATTTAGTATTCCATTGGCAAATATACCACAGCTTTTTTTTATCCCATCATCTAGTGAAGGACACTTTCATTGTTTCCATGTCTTGGCCACTGTGAATAATGCTGCAAAGAACATAGAGGTACATATATCTTTGTGAATAAATATTTTCAATTTTTGTGGGGTAGATAACAAGAAGTGGGTTTGCTGGATCATACGGTAACTCTATTCTTAATTTTTTGAGGACACTCCATACTGTTTTCCACAGTGGCTGTACCAGTTTATATTTCTACCAACTGCGAGTGGCCTATTTAAACTCTTGCTGTTGTAAAACTTTTGAGATTATTTGTTAATGCATCATAACTAAAGCATCATTACTGAAAAAGTAGTTTTCCAGGCAAGAGATAAAAAAAGAGAGAACTTGGATTGGATTACCGGAAATGAATGAAAAGATAAGACAGGGTAAGAAAACATTTTACAAATAGAATTACAAAAGTGTAAGCCATTAGAAATTGCTACTTTAAAAGACAAAGACAAAATCTTTATTTTTTTACTATACTGTGTATACTTTACATATACATGATAAAATAAAGAAGCATGGATAGATTATAATTTAAGGTGTAGAGGTATTTACTAAACTGGGAATTCTATGGTATGCTCTGGCAAATTTCATTTATCTTATTTAAAAGAGGCCATACAGTACTTGAGCCTTCCTGAGAGGTTTGAGTTGTGGGAATCCCTAATATTGGATGAAATTAACCACTCATGATGTGCAAACTGAACCAGAAACGTTTAATAGCGATCAAAAAGATTATAAGATTATACAGCTTTAGTGATTAGCTTTGATTAAAATCCAAGAGTTTACCTAGGTACTGAACATTATGAAGCAATCTTATTTCATTTTCCAAAATGAGTGCTTTCACATGCTTTAATACCATCTATTTCATATCTTCTCTATCTTTAATTTTTCTATAGCTACTTTCAATCTGCAGTTTAGAACACAGTTTTCAACTTTATAAGAAAAGCCATCAATTAGAGAATACCTTTATTTTCTCACAAGTAAATCCACTAAACTATGTTTTCCATTGTTTGATCTTCCTGTTAAAACAAAACAAAGACACCTCCTGACAACAGAGACCAACCTCCTCACACATGCAGTAGATCCCGTTCTTCCTGTTTTCTCAAGGACCTAGCTCTGGTGGTGTGGCACTCTGGCTCCCCCGCCATCATCCATAGTGCTGTTTCACGTCACCCTCCTAGATTATCTTCTCACTTCCCTTTTTTTCATTTTCTTCCCTTCCCTTCCTCCCTCCCACATAAAACATAACAAACAATGTACATTCTCTAAAAGCGAATGGCAAATGATACATAACGGTATCATCATCCAGTCAGTCACTAAAGCCAAAAACCTGTACATAATCTTTAAATACTCTACTGCTCTGACTTATATCCTATTCTTCATCAAGTTATTGCATTCCTACCTCCAAAATCAATCGCAAACCCAAGCACTTCTCCCTATTTTCACACCATCTTTTGTCTAGCCAACAACTATAAACACTTAACTTGTTTCCAAGCTTCCCCACATTCTGTATTAGCGATGAAAATTTTAAATTCAACAATGACAAACAGATTAAGAAAATGTTAACTCCTAGCTAGCTTTGATGCATAACTGTACTTGAATATGCAAGTCCTGCTCACCGTGGCTTTTCATCCCACTAGGTTCAGGCCATCTGACACTAATGGGGACAGTTTGAGAAGCCAGACATTTCCCACCACAGCTCCTTACACATATGGCTCGTTCTACGTGAAACAGTGTTCTCTGCTCCCTTGAGCTCCCAGATGGTTTGTTTTTCTCACTTAAGATTGACCAAGAACCTTTTTTCAAGTTCATGTCATCTCCTTATCATCATCATATATTATTTTTCTTCATTATAATTTATCTGTCTGATCTCTCTCTCTCCCTCTCTTTTTCTCTACCCATTTAGTCATTCAACTATCTCTATGTTAATTTTTGTTAATGCATTTTGCCATGTAAATGTGCACTTTTTTTGCCCAAACTTTTGAGAGAAAAAATAAGGATGCACATTATACATGGGTAGTACTAATTCCATATCTATTTAAATGTTTTTAATTCTTTTATTTATGCTTATGCATTAAAAGTGTAACTCTAGAAAGCAATAACGATATCCATATGCAAAATAATACCCTGGAATATGATAATTGATTTTGTTTCTAAATACAAATAAATAAAACATAGTATTAATAAATTAAAATGAAAAATTCTCTTCTGAAAGTTTGGGCCAAAAATGTGGGTATGCATTATACTTGGTAGCATATTATACATAGCAAAATATGGTAAAGTTGTCCTCACTACACACTGAAGTTCCTAAAAGGCAGGAACTTGCCCTGTATTTAAGTATTTGAACCCATACCACCTGGCACTGACTAAAGGGGTCTTAAAACAAGTGCCCTGAAAATTATGTATTTTAGCACAGGAGTGGTATACTGTACTTAAATCTGACAGCCTCGTTATGGACTTCCCTATTGTTGATGATGGGACTTGTGATATTTAAACAGGTGAGCTTAAAGTTTTCTAAGAATATTTTGGGGTTTCAGGTTGAAGGTTTGAATGACAACATCACTAGTGGAGAGGTAGAGCCGGAACACCTGGGGACTGACATTTGTTACTGCACTGAAACTGAGTCTTTACAGATAGCCAGCCATTAGCAATGACCTCAGTTGTATTAGAAGATAACGTGACCTACATTTATTTTATGTCTCTTCCAGGAACTTTTATTTTTACATCAGGTTGATTGACTTTATTTGAAAAAGCATGTTTCTGGGTTTCACTGGCAGCAGAACATGGAAGAAAGCATCTAATAATCAAAATATAGGAATTGAATGCTCATGCTTCTACTTTTTAACCATGGGGTTGTAAAGTTTTTCTCATTAGAAATAACATCCAGCCCTGGCTGCTGTGGCTCAGTGGATTGAGTACAAGCCTGTGAACCAAAGGGTCCTTGATTGGATCCCAGTCAGGGCACATGCCTGGGTTACAGGCCAGGTCCCCAGCAGGGGATGTGTGAGGGGCAACCACACATTGATGTTTCTCTCCCTCTCTTTCTCCCTCCTTTCCTGTCTGTCTAAATAAATAAATAAATAAAATCTTAAAAAAATAGAAATAGCATCCAAAATCATATGCACACAAAATTGCTTTATAGGGATGTTAAGATTATCAAATCAAAGGATATATATTATGTTGGAATCCGTGCAAAGTAAATATATAATTGTTTCTATTACCTTTCAATCAGGATAGAGATGAGTCTATTTTCTGGTAGAATAATGATTAGGGTTTAATTCCCAAATTTTCAAAGTAGGTTTTTATTGAGGTATCTATGTCAGAGCTTAAAAAATTGTAGTCCTTATTTACTTATGAATTCCATACTCACTCATGCATTTAGCATATTTGGGGGAATTTGTAATATGCTGAGTACTAAGTGAAGCACAATTACCGTATTTTTTGGATTATAAGACATACCTCCCCCAAATTTGGGAGGAATAATGGTTGTTAGTGCTGCTCTTGAATTCTGTTTACATTTACATTGGTGAAATATTATGTTATTTATGTTATTAAATATTTTACCACATTTTTTGCTTCAAATTTTTTCCCCTACTTTCCTCCTCTAAAACCTAGGTGTATCTTATGGTCTGAAAAATATCGTATATGTGAATAAAATAGGCTAATGTTTGCTCTAATGGAGTTTAATATCTAGAGGGAAGAGATATAAAATGTATAAGATCATATAAAATAATTCTATGATTAAGTTGCATAAAGAAAAATAATATGGCATTATAAGTGATAAATAGGGAAAACTACAGTAGTTAAGGGAAGAGCTTTCAGTCATTGTTATTTGTGACATTATTAAATACAAAATAAAATAATATTATCCAGTCAAGTGTTCTACTGAAATGGGGAAACCAATATATAAGTTTTTATAATGCAAATATTACTATATAGAAAACTCTTGCCTTTCAGAATAACCTTGTCATATATATGTATTTTTAATTTAAAATATTTGGGGGTCACTTGTTCTGCACAATTTTAATGTATTTTTAAAAATGTGTGACACAATAATACTAAATATTATTATTATGAAATAAACTTTTATGAATACAAAAACAAAGTTTGCAATAACACTATCCCTAACATAAAAGCAAAGCATCAAAAAAAAAAAATCATGTTAAAAACTCAGTAAGAAATATTAATAATGAGAACATAAAGTTTTATGCTTTTCTTCCCAAAGTTAGGTTAGATTTGTGAAAGTTAATGTCACTATAAATGAATGTTCAGCAACAAGCTATTATATGCACATTTATATAAATAAATCTTCTTTTTTTTTCTTGGAATTTTATCACACATACCTGTTTTTTTCAACAGACATTCTTAAAGATGATAAATCATTTAAGTTGCATGTCAATCAGAATAAAATCCAGTTCACATGCATGTAACTTCTATCTATAATAATTCTGGTTAAGATGTTTTAGTTAAAGGATATGTAATTGTGAAAAGGCAAAAACAGTGGCAAAATGGAAAGGAACTTCTTCTAATCAAATTCTATTTGGTAATGTAAAAATTAGATTACCTAAAGTTTTAAGCTACCAAGCTGTGAGAACGAACCTGCAGGAGATGGAAAATATGCTACTTAGCTACCAAACGCTGATGCATAGGCCCACTTTCTTCTCTGTGGGTGGTGAGTGCTATAACTGATTCAAGAATCCCGAACATTTTACTGTGTATATGAACACGGAAGATGCATTTAACCTTGGACTTCACATTTAGCCTGAGTATCATTTTTCTATTAATGGTATCAGGCACTAACAAAAATGTTAAAGCACATTGTTATCTGAGACAAAATAAATTGATACCTAAACACTGAACAGGCTGACTTGGTTGGTATCTGGTGACAGTGGATGGTTACAGCTACATGAAGTTGTAACTAACTGGTTTTGTAGCCTTCTGTTTGAAAAGGTGCCCAAATCCATTTCATACTAATCAAACTGGATAGAAACTTTGCACTCACTTGGCTCAGCATTTCAGCATTTAAAAATCTTTTCCAAACACTGAGACAATGAATTTAGAAGTTTGCTCTCCCAAACACTGTAGAAAAATAATTACCTTTAATGTATTTGGAAGTTTCTTCCATCATTCTTCCCTTCACTTATGCTTTTGTTCTATATTTAGTCCTTTTTGGTGTTAGTAGAGAAGGAGGTAAACTCTAGATAATCAAACAACTATCTGATATGGCAGCTGATATTCATATATGGCTATTTATTTATTGTTTATTACTTTTAAATTTTATCTATCAAATTCTTTATTAAATTGATTGGGGTAATATTGGTTAATAAGATCATATAGGTTTTAAGTGTACAGTTGTATGGTACATGATCTGTATATTGTATTGTGTGCCTACCACTCAAAGTCAAATCATCTTCTGTCACCATGATTATGTGGCTATATTAATTTGAAATTATGAAAATAAAATTTAAAAATCAGTCACACAGCCATATTTCAAGGAATTGAAAGCAATAATAAAACATTTCCATCACCATGAACAGTTTTTAAGTTATCTACTGTTATAGTCCTAGGGCCAGCTTCAGTGACTCTCCATTTATTATAGTGATCTAATCTTGCCTCTCCATTCTAAGAATTGAGCCCATTCTAGAATACTCCAGAAGTGGCTTCTATCATAAAGTGATCTCCTCAGCAGACACTTCTCCAAGGAAGACAAACAGATGGCCAAGACATATGAAATTTGTTCAACATCACTAATCATCAAAGATATGCAAATCAAAACTACAATGAGATACTGCCTCACACATATCTAAATGGCTGTTCTTAATAAATCAACAAACAAGTGTTGGAGAGGATGTAGAGAAACGGAAACTCTTGGGCACTGTTGGTGGGGATGTAGACTGGTGCAGTCACTGTGGAAAACAGTATGGAATTTCTTCAAAAATTAATAATGGAACTGCCTTATGACACAGTGATTCCATATCTGGGAATATATGCAAAGAAACTCAAAACACTAATTGGAAAGAATATACACCCCTAAGTTCATTGTAGCATTGTTTACAATAGCCAAGATTTGGCAGCAATCCAAGTGTCCATAAGTAGACGAGTAGATTAAAAAAAAAAAACCAAAACAGTGGTACATTTACACAATGGAATACTACTTGGACATAAAAAAGAGTAAAATCTTACCTTTTGCAACAGCAATGGATGGACATAGAGGGTATTATGCTCAGTGAAGTAAATAAGACAGAGGAAGATAAATACCATTTGATTTCACTTATATGTGGAATGTAATGAACAACAACAACAAAAAAAAACAAACAAAATAGAAACAGATTCGTAGATATGGAGAACAGTTAAGAGGGGGATTATAGGGCTGGGTGAAAAGGTGAAGGGATTAAGCAGTATAAATGAGTAGTTACAGAAGAGCCATAGAGATGTAGTTTACAGCATAGGGAATATAGTCAATGTTATCAAGATAAATTTGTGTGGGGCCAAGTGGGTACTTGAAGCAGCGGGGTGACCACTCAGTAAAGCACACGATTTTCTAACTACTTTGCTGTACATCTGAAACTAATACAGAATAAGACTGAATACAAATGGTAATTGAAAGATTGAAAATAAAAAAAAATTAAAACTATGGGGGGTGGAAATGGGAAGAAGGTGGGGAGGGCTGGGGTGGTGGGCTGGGGCGGGGTAAAAGACAGAAAACTGTACAATATCAACAATTAAAAAATACTGAAAAAAAAAAGATTCCACATAATAGTGAAATCATGGCAAAAAAAAAAATAAATAAAGTGATTTTGATTTAGCCAAGTTGATCTCTTAGTTTTCAAAGGTTTTAAAATAGTTTGAAGTCCATAGTTTGACATTTCACTACCTTACTCAGTGATTAAGATGCCACGAAGGTTGTGAAATTGTTGGGTGGGACTCAAGTGGCCGAGGCTATGGGGAGGAGTTACAGGACGATGGGAACCTTAGGCTCAGTCGTTGTTTTTCACCACTCCCCTGCTGAACTGATAAACATTTTCCTCAAAGTGACCCAACTCACTTACGAACATTACAGGGAAATCAATCTATTTGACACTTTATTTCTTACTTTTATAGTCATAATACAAGATATCAAACTGACTATACGTAGCATGACTTTGGAGGGTTTTTGTCACTGGTCTGCTTTGCAGACCCCATAAGTATTACTCCTGACTCATAGCAACTCTGCCTGTAACTTCATTACCTTTCTACAACTTATTATTTTGAATATAATTTTCAATCTGATCCAGCTTTGTTTCTTACTTGGCATAATGTAAGAACACTAAAATTAGTAAAATAAAATCAGATGAAAGACAACCAGCCATTTAGGGATTTAAGCAAATCATAGGAATCAATCATCACGTTTGGGAAAATCAGATTTCAGGTTAAATTAGGAGAATGACACTTTTGTATTCACTCACTGTCCATGAACTCAAAAGAGACAGAGAAACCTACTGCAAAGTTCAAAGCCCTGTGTATATTTTTGAATAGTATAACTTATTTTATACACTGTCTTGGTTTCAAATTTGCATTTTGGTCTCAAGCTTCTGAGTTTTTTTTTTTGTTTGTTTTGCGTCACTGAAATGTTTCCTAGTTTGCACTGGCCACTTGAATTCACCTTCTTTTGGTGGCTTCGGACAATCACCTAGCCTATTTCCCAACCCCTTGGTCCCTAACACCGTGTTGCTCTGCTTGGCTGACATTCACCTGCACAGTCTAATCTCAACCACCCTCCCAGGGGGAAATGTGCAGATTGACAAATTCTGAGTACAGGGAAAACTGGTAATTTTCTGATTCCAAAATCCCAGAATTAACCGCTCACAGAAAGGTCTGCTATATTATTTTTTGGATATTGTACGCATTTCATATATTTCATGATAAAATGTGTGGTACAGCATTAAGCCTTATCTATATGTATATGAACCATGATATATTTTCTAGTCTTTTTTTTTTTTTAAACACTAAATACCTTCTGGAGAGTTGCATTTATTCAATAATACCCTACCAGGTTGGGTGTCCAACCTGAGACCCATGGGCTGCATGCAGTTTAGGATGGCTGTGAATGAGGCCCAGTACAAAATCATAAATTTACTTAAAACATTATGAGATTTTCTTTTATGTGATTACGTGTCAGAATGTATTTAATGTGTGGCCCAAGACACCTCTTCTTCCAGTGTGGCCCAGAGACACCAAAAGGTTGGACATCCCTGGGAGACGGCAGGAGATGAATGTTTCTTCCAAGTAGAGAAAGCAGTTGGGTGTAAATAGAGCCTGAAGTGTACCTCTAAATATGTGTATTTTCATACTTAAATTTTCTGGGCTTCATATTTATTCAGAGTGGGGTATAATATTAAACTACTGAAAGAAATAATAAAAGATGATACACTAGATTATATTTTCCCTAGAGGATAATATCAATGTCTTCTTCATCTTAATATTTCAAATTTTCAGCATAGTGTCTATCTCAGAGTAAGCTTAATATCTTAATGAATGAATGAATGAGAATTATTTTACTTCTAGTATACCACTGTTTTGCCACTTTCCTTTCAACTTCCTTTGTGTACTATGGCCACACAAAAGAATTAACGTTGGTTTTCACTGTTTGGAGACAAAGGGTATCAATATGTGCAGAGTTAGCATCACATTCAGTTCTAGTGACTTCACTGGTGAGGGTTCATGTCAACAAGGTCACGGCTCCGGGAACACTGGATCCTCATACATTTATTAGGGTCCCTTCTTTGGCCCTCACCAGTTTATTAAAGGTGAGCTTCAAGATTGTTCTGAAAGTTAAAAATGTGTCTGTGAAATCTCAAAGGAACACATGGAAGCTAAAAATGTAATTAGCACTGTATTTTAACAAAATTTGAGACTGTTCCGCCCGGAGATACTGTGGAATATGAGCTGCAGATGTGTTTACTCTGGCAAAAGACTCAAGGCTGAAACAACTCCGGTAAACAGAGTGAAAGAGCCATTTCCACCCTCAAACCCTATGCTCCATCTCTCACGTTCCTTTACAAATGGGTATTTCTGTCCACTACTGAGATGTTTACAGAGTTGTCTTTAGTGATACAGATAAAAACGTACCCATACTGTTTCCTGAAAGAGCTGTTACTTGAAAATGGCTTGCAGTAAAGATAGCCTGTTAGGAAACAGTCTCATCAGGGTACAATTATACGTCGAAATATCACAAACATAACAATTAATTAGGTTGTGCAGTTTTTATTTTGACTCCTCACAATTAACAACCATCTAAAAGGACAAGAAGAATAACTGCACACAAGAGCCGTTGCTATCCCTTGGGGAATTTGGCTAGGTTAAAAATGCAGTGTTTTCACATACCCACACTCACACACACACACACACACACACACACACGATTTCACGGACTTTAACAGTTGTCAAAGGTGTATTTCTCATTATTTTATAAGAATTTTATCACATTGAACTATAGTATAATCATATGATTTTAATACTAATAACAATAGTACCTTTCATTGGTTCATCTGGGGAAATAATGCATTTCTTTAATTTATGACTTTATCTTTAAAGTAGGTTTTCAAAATTCTAAACAAACAAACACATCAATAAGCAAGCTAAATTGCTGTAGTGGCCCAGTAAGGACTAAGCAAAGCTTAAGAATACCACCAGTGAAAAGACGGCAGGCAGTTTTTTCCACTCAGCTCCACCTGAACTGTTGCCATAAATGCAGGCAGGCAAGTGCTATCAGATCTTTCCATATGGCAAGAGAGTCTAGAAATCAAAATTTTCACATGAAATCTTCTAATTGTAAAATTCCTGCCTTTTTTCCTGTCCATAAATGTTTAAGGCAAAACAAAATACATCTGCCAGCCACATTCAGCTACTGAGCTGCCAATTTAGGAAGGACCTGTGTTTAAGCCAGTCAGTTGGATCCATCTGCAATGCAGTCCACTTAGGTCTGTGTATATAAGGCTCCCAGTAACAGTGTAGCAAGAGAATACTTTTTGGCTGGACAAATACGTAAAGGATGCTTCCTGAACTGGGATATATTGAATAGTATAATCATGTTTATTTTAGATATTTATTGTCACATAAAAGAATATTTAACAGCAAATAGCTATTTTCACCTAAAAGTATTTATCACTACTATTGTAATATGACTCTACATTAACATTTGAACTGGCAAAGGAAATGGAGATTTAGATCTAGAATACTATTGGGTTGGCCAAAATGCCCTTTTAGTTTTTTTCTGTAAAAGATACATTTTTCATTTTCACCAATAACTTTATTGATTTGGATATTTTGTGTATGTCACCTAGCCCCCACTATTGGCTTCTAGTAGGTAGAGGGCAGGGGTGCTGCTAAACATCTTCCAGTGCATAAGACAGCCTCACAGCAAAGAATTATTTGGCCAAAATATCAATAGTACCAAGAAATTTTTCAAATCACTTTTGACGCATTTGATCAGTCACAGCACCTTCTCCATACACTGCACAGATATCTTTTAAAATTTTTTTAAAAATTATTTGCTATTGATTATGCTATTACAGTTGTTCCAGTTTTCTCACCCTTTGCCCCTCTGCACCTAGCACCTCCCCTCTCCCTCAGGCAATTGTTTATGTCAATTGTTCACATGCATAAGTGTTTTGGCTACTTTATTCCTGTACTGTACTTTACATACCCATGGTTATTCTGTAACTTCCAATTTGTACTTCTTAATTGCCTCACCTCTTCACCCATTCCTCCATACCCCCCTCCCATCTGGCAACCTTTTTCTTAAATAAGTCCTTTTAACATTTCATTCAAATTATTTGGTGGTGATGAATTCCTTCAGATTTTTCTTCTCTAGGAAGCACTTTATCTGCCCTTCAATTCTAAATGATAGCTTTGCTGGGTAGAGCAATTTTGGCTGTAGGTCCCTGCTCTTTGTGACTTTGAATACTTCTTGCCAATCCCTTCAAGCATGCAAGGTTTCTTTTGAGAAATTAGTAGATAGTCTTACAGAAACTCCCTTGTAGGCAACTAACTGCTTTTCTCTTGTTGCTTTTAAGAACCTCTCTTTATCTTGAACCTTTGACATTCTAATTATTTTGCGTCTCGGAGTGGACCTCTTTGCATCCATCTGGTTTGGAACTCTGTGCTTCCTGGACTTGCATGTCTATTTCCTTCACCAAAATAAGGAAGTCTTCATTCCTTATTTTTTCAAATATATTTCTAATTTCTCGTACTTTCTCCCCTCCTTCTGGCACCATCTTTTTAACATTTCAGTTGCATTTTTACCTTTCTTGAAATTAATAAAGTTGATATGCTGAAAATATTGTGTATCTTTTCCATTTTCAGTATTAAAATGTCTGCACAAAAATTCATCAATTTTGATGGTTCTTTAAAATGTACACTGATATGACAGCTGTCACAATACAATCTAACAAAATTGTTACAAATGAAGTTAAAGACAACTAAGCACTACTAGAGCCATTGCACAGGAAAAAAAAAAAAACCAAACTTTGTGGTCAACTCAATATTATTGTGCTATGGCCAATTGAATGACTAATTTAATTATTTAGCATGCAATAGAAAAGTAAGCTGTAAATCCATGTGTTTTAAAACTCAGCTATTGTGGGTCTTGGATTACTAATTTCACCTCATCTCTTTTTGAAAAAAATCTCATCATGGGTAAACAAACTATTGCCAGAACTTATTTTTAGGAAGCAAAATACGACCAAATCCATGCAGGTTATTCTTATATTTAAAGTCTCCTCAGGGTCCATTTGATTGTAACCACTGGTTCTACTCCAAGTGACTCAACACTGGGATTAGCTTCTTTGTCTTGTTGTTGACATTGCAGCTGGTTTTGATACAGAGCTGCCTAAACAAACTAGCGGAAGCTCTTTGCCATAATAATGTGGCTTACATAACTTTTTCAAATGGAAAATATTAGGACATTCAAAAGAAAACTGCTGATGACAACATTTACTTAAAGGCATATTGCTCAATTCCCCTCTGCCCAAATGGCTTATCCCTCTTTCCTGCCAGGCAAACTCTTAGTGATATTTCAAGTTACTGATTGTGTCCAATGCAAGACCTTCTTAACTCCTAGACCTAGAGAAAACTAGTCCCATCCCCTCAGTGAGAACATGATGCTATGAATATTGGTATGTACATTGGTATGTATGTAGGTAGGTGGGTAGGTATGTGTGTATTTATGTATGTATATATTGGGTTGGCCATTTGTTTTTTTCCATATTATGGCTTTAGTAGTGCTTAGTTATCTTTAACTTCATTCAAAACATTTTGTTAGATTGATTGTGACAGCTGTCATATCAACATGCATTGAAGAAACCTTTTCAAAATTGGCGAATTTTGTGCAGCCATTTTAATATTGAAGATGGAAGAAAATAAGTAACATTTTCTGTGTATTATGCTTTATGAATTCAAGAAAAGTAAAAATGCAACTGAAACACATAAAAAGATTTATGCAGTGTATGGAGGAGGTGCTGTGACTTACTGAATGTGTCAAAAGTGGTTTGTGAAATTTCATGCTGGAGAATTCTTGCTGGACATACTCCATGGTCAGGTAGACCAGTTAGTTGAAGTTGATAGCAATCAAATCAAGACATTAATTGAGAACAATCAATATTATACCTTGTGGGAGATACCTGACATACTCAAAATACCCAAATCAATAAAGTTTTTGGTGAAAATGAAAAACATGCCTTTTATTTTATGAAAAAACTAAACAAACTGTTTGGCCAACCCAATATTTATGTATATTCTTTTACTGTTCTCCCACTAGTTTCACCTGCGCTTAGAAAGGTTTCTATAAGATTCCCAGCATTTATAACAGCATCTCATGCATTGGCATTACTAAATTAATATTTGCCAAGTGAATGAATGATTGATTGAATGAATAACAACTATAATTTAAACCCTTAATTTTCAAACTTTTAAAATTAATTGATTCACTTTTCAATATCCTTGAAAACATGGAGTTTGAAATAAATTATCAGGTAAAATTCTGACATAGAAGTTTACTTAATATATTGAATGTAATACAGAAACATAAGTACAATATAAATGAGTGTGTGGGGCTATATACCCCTGTAACTGAAATGAAAATGTTCAGCAATATAGCAGCAAATATAGGACTAAGTATATTTTTTAAAGGGCAAGTGTTCCCACATTGAAAAATATTTACTGAGAATTTCTAATGTGCCAAGAACTTCAAAATGTACTTGTAAACAGAGGGAAAAACACTGAAAACAAAAGAATGACTACAATCAATATCAGTAAAGACAGATCTTTGGAAAATATAGAATCTTTGTATACAATAGTCACTAGCTGACAAAAAAGACATTGAGAATCATGAATGCAATTCTGTGATTACTTAGAGGTTATGCAGGATCTACATCCACATGTTAATTCTAAGCCATTTTAAGGCAGCCCACAAGTCAGTGGAAAAGTCCTTGCTATCTTAAGACCCACAAGATAAACAGAGAAAACAGATGAACTACAACTAACTACAGCTGTTTGGGGAAAGGGATCATGGTTTAGACTAGGGTTAATGTGGAAATGGAGACCTTTTTCTATACCTAACGTTATATTCACTGTCCTTGCATTTTAATCTAAGTTTTGAATTTCTGTCTCAGGCAATATTCCAATTAGGAAAAATGATATGCCTAAAAATAGATCATAAGTATTAAATCTCTAATATTAGGTGCTCTTTCCTAAAATAAATTTTAAGGCCATAGGTTATTTTGAAGAACATCTTTGATTAAAGGAAAATATAAAACATCTCTTTTGGGACTAATAGAAAAGTTATAAGAATTCACTAAAGGCAAAATATACATATGAAAGTTAAAATGAATCTCTTTATTTT
Source organism: Glossophaga mutica (assembly GCA_039655065.1). Classification (NCBI taxonomy): domain Eukaryota; kingdom Metazoa; phylum Chordata; class Mammalia; order Chiroptera; family Phyllostomidae; genus Glossophaga; species Glossophaga mutica. The sequence continues at coordinate 157,329,635 of CM077304.1, read as the reverse complement.
GTTGACATATTTTCCCGCATATTTTGTATCAGGTACTACAAATACATTTTTATATCAGGTACTGGGAATACATCTTTATGTTTTCCAAATTAGGATAAATTTTTTAAATACAATGAGTGGAGTGACTGGAAAGTAACGTAAGCCTGGCAAGAAACATTCTATGGAGCATATACAAGTTTGCACTGTGATGTCGTATGCTCAATATATAATTATAAATTTAATCTAAGACTAATTAGACTGAATTTTCATTTATTTGGTTAATGACATCTGTAATATTGCTAATGAACATCTTGCACTGCTTTGTTTTCTGTTCAATTTATAGTAACTAGATTTGTTCAACTTTGCACAGTTGAGAAGAAAGTTATTGCACTCATTCATGTATGTGTGTAACTTTGTGCAATCATAAGACCCTGCACTAGTGCTGGAAATACAAAGGTGAATGAGAGTGTTTTCAAGTAGTGAATGGTTGCAGGGGTGTCCAACTCGAGGCCACAGGCTGCTTGCGGCTCCAGGTGGGTATCAATGCAACCCAACACAGAATAGTAAATTTACTTAAAGCCTTCATTTTTTCTCATCGGTTTTCATTAATGTTTGTGTATTTAATGTGTGGCCCAAGACAACTCTTCTTCTTCCAGTGTGGCCCAGAGATGGCAAAAGTTTGGACACTCCTGGAGGAAAAGGCGAATATATGAAGTGAAAAAAAAAAAAAAAAAAAAGAAAGAAATCAATGAAATTTGATATGTCCTAAGATAAAATAATCACAGTGTGCTATGAAGAATAGACACATAACCCAACATTGTTATTTAGGGACCACTTTCTGAGGGTGATGAAATCTTAGCTAAGTTTGGAAGGCAGTATAAAAATGAAGAAAAAAGAAAATGGCATTCAAGATAAAAGGTACAGAAGAAACATGTTATGTGTGAGCACCAAAAATAGAAACCTCACATCCAATTGTTTATTCAACCAGGACTGTTTGTACCAGTGACTGATCTAAGAAACTGAGACAGATAAGATCTGATCTCACAGAACTTTCATGGTGCGGAATTTTAGGAACAATGTCCAGGAATGACAGGAGAAGAGACAGTAGAAGTGGTCGAGAGGAAATGAATTTGAAAAACATTCAGAAGGCAAAATTCATAGACTGCTTGACTGGGTCTGTGGGGCAAGAAAAAATGAAGTCTGAGTCACAGAATCTGGCTTGGAAAATTAGATGGATGCTTTACTATTAAGTGAGATTCAGCATAAGAAAGATGAGTCAGTTTTAGACACTTAGGGGTTTTGCTGTCCCTTGAGAGGATATGGACAAGCAGGCAAAGGGATATATAATTCAGCTAGTAAAAAGAAAAACCATGGCTAAAATGCAAAACTTTTGCATTATAGTCAATTGTCTCTTCATAATTTAAAATTATAGAGACTATCCCTGAGCAAAAGGGGAGATCATTGAAGAAGGGAGAATAGTCAACTAATAATTAAAACTTCAAAAAATGTAGTTCCATGCATGTAATACAATCTAGATTAATAGAATATTTGAGTATTATTCCTAAAGGGAAACTAATGCACAACTCCACAAGAAGGGAACAGAAATGATTTATTGAAAATTGGAAATCTTGAATAAGTTCCCCTTTGTACCTATGCAAATTTGGTGCTTTGTTTGAATAAGTTCCAGGGTACTTTTTCATACCCAATTAACAGGTACATTGCTCAATTATCAAATCCATAATTTTCTTTTAGATTTTAAAAATTACATTTCCTTTAATATATATTATGAATTTTTACTTTAATGTTTTTTACTATTTCCATCTCAGAGTCCTGATTATACTAAATAAAATAATACAGTTCAGTATATTAACTGTTTTCAGGTCTCATACAATTACTTTAGGGATATGAAGAAGTTTTAGGTTTTATAGTTTAAGAAAATTTTAGGATTGTCTTTTTTTAAAGAAAGATATTTCCTGTATTTCCATTTAATCTGCTAAATCTGAGTAGGTATTCTTCTCACTTTCAAAGAATGGGTATCCAGCAGGATCCACACTAACCCCTGAGTTACTTTAGAGGAGTTCTGATCCGAAGTTCCAGAATGCTAGTGGGGTTTCCCATGGGGTGCATCCATCAGCATGTGTACTCACACACACACACATTTGGAGTCAAATTTGGAATAAATATTTCTCTTGAATTTAACCAATTGACAGCCCCAAATCTGTGAAGGTTCTTTGTTTTTTGGTTTGTGGTGAACTAAGGGCCTAAGAATAGTGGAAGAGGAAGAGTCTAAATAAATATTCAAAATATGTGTCAATTTCTCGGTGGCATAAATAATTATTGCTTAAAGGTTATATATAATAACATAAATTATTTCTTAAACTTTACATTTAAAATATCAAATGTTAACTATAGAGAAATTATTTTATATTTTATTTTTTAAATTTTAATTGTTGTTCTTGTACAGTTTTCTGTCTTTTACTCCTATTCCAACCCACTGCCCCAGCCCTCCCCACCTTCCTTCCATTTCCACACCCCCTAGTTTCTGTCCATGTGTCCTTCATACTTGTTGCTCTAAACCCTTCCCCTTTTCCCCTGAAATTTCCTCCCTTCTCCCCTCTGGTGACTGTCAGCCTGTTCTCAGTTTCAGTGTCTTTGGTTGTATTATGCTTGTTTGTTTGTTTTGTTGATTAGGTTCCTGTTAAAGGTGAGATCATATGATATTTGTCTTTCACTGCCTGGCTTATACAGAGGACCCAGAGACACATGAAAAGATGCTCAATATTGCTAGCTATCAGAGAGATGCAAATTAAAACCACAATGAGATACCACTTGATACCAGTCAGAATGGCCATCATAAACGAAGCAACAAACAAGTGTTGGAGAGGTTGTGGAGAAAAGGGGACCCTAGTGCACTGTTGGTGGGAGTGCAGACTGATACAACCACTATGGAAAACAGTATGGAATTTTCTAAGAAAACTAAAAACGGATCTACCTTTTGACCCAGCAATTTCACTGCTTGGATTATATCCTAAGAACCCTGAACACCAATCCAAAAGAACCTATGCACCCCTATGTTCATAGCAGCACAATTTACAATAGCCAAGTGTTGGAAGCAACCTAGGTGCCCATCAGCAAATGAATGGATCAAAAAACTATGGTACATTTACACAATGGAATTCTATGCAGCAGGAAGAAAGAAGGAGCTCCTACCCTTTGAGACAGCATGGATGGAAATAGAGAGAAATCATTTTTTATTTAAAAATATATCTTTAGTCCTTGCTGGTATGGCTCAGTGAATTGAGTGTTGGCATGGGAACCAAAGGGCCTCTGGTTTGATTCCCAGTCAGGGCACATGCCTGGGTTGTGGGCCAGGTTCCCAGCTGGGAGTGTGCAGGAGGCAACTGACTGATGTTTCTCTCACACATCAATGTTTCTCTCCCGGTCTTTCTCTCTCCCTTCCCCTCTCTGAAAATAAATACATAAAATCTTTTAAAAAAAGTTAAACATACCTAGTGTGAATACTTCATAAAAAAATTATCTTTATAGTAAAAATAATTTGTAGTATACATAACCTATGTCTCAATTTTGGTAATTGCTGTAAAATAGTTACCCTGTAAGGTAAATAGAGAAAATATTAATGATAAAGTTTTGAAAGTATAATTTTGAGTTAGAATTGGCATAAAAATTTATATCAAGTCAATCATAAAATTAACAAAAGCTAGGAAACAGTTTAGTTATACTGAAACTAATGCCTATATTATATTAAAGGGAGATTGTGTCTGAAGCAAATATAATAACACTATCATTGATTAATCATCTAAATTCATGACAATAGAAATAAGTGGTACAAAGTAAAACTTTAATAAAGATAATAAAATATAAATTCTAAATTTATTGAATTTTTCAAAACATTTAGAGTAAGTGAAAAAATAACACTGAAAAATACTTTTTTATTCACATATTTTACCATACAAATTTCTTTCATGTTATTCTCAATTTTTATAACTTACTATGTCTACTTATATTTATAAATTAGTTTCACTAGTTGATATTATTTTAGTAAGTATATTAAGTAATATTGAATAACTGAGCATACTGAAAATTATATTTTAACCTTCCCAGTGATTTATAAATCAACACATTATTCAAAAGCACTTATTCAAAAGTTTATGTATGGCTAACTGATTAAAGGTATTCAAAGGTCATATTTTAACTATAAAATAACCAGAAAGAGGGAGAAGAGTTATTAAACCTCATACTCACTTGACTTAAAATCTATAGCCCCCATGGAAGTCTGTAAAACTGTGGAAAGCAAACTAACCTCTGCAGTGTTTTTCTTAACATATTGCCTGCACCTGTATATAATTTTAATTCCCCAAAGCATTACCAAATAGGTCAAATGTTGTAGAGTTACCTCACGTAAAACAGGTCTTTAAACCAGAACACTAATGTCTCATTTGAACCACACATTCTTTCAATGCCTAAAATTAGCAATGCAAGGAATGTTATGTGGCCCATCATGGTCACGTCTTGTCTGGTACCCAGAGGCAGGAAAAAGGACTTGATCATGAGTCCATTCGGGGAAGCTGTGCAATAAAACAAGAAGCAGGGCCATGGGGGCATATCAAAGCCCGGGATTTTTCCTTAGTTGTGCAGACATTGTGAAATTTATCCTAAGGGAGAGGATACAGGAAATTGGGTAATATTTTGCAAAGACCATTATAGGCTTTTGTCTCTAAATGACACATATAAGGGCTAGATATTTCAGAAGTCAGATAATATAAACTTAATATACTACATATTTGAGAGACATAGGTAGATATGCTTAAATTTCGTTATTCATAATGGTTTACACATCCTAAGATATTAACTTTCAAAATGTAACTTTATAAAATAAAAAATAATGAAAGACAGACAAAGTGAAGGAAAAGAGATAAAAAGAAAAAATATGACAATGAGAGGGAAAATATGCCAATTTCATTTGTATTATTTGAGGATGATTCTGGCAAGTGAATGATATAGATTTGTAAGTCATCAAAACTTTAGCATAAAGCCAAGTGCCCCCTAAATATAAGCAAGAAAATCAAATGTGAAAGAGTTGAATAAAAAAATTTGCCAAAACTTAATGCCCCTCACTTTCCAGTGTCACCTTCTTCTGAATGTCCAGTCATTTTCTCTACTTCCATATTTTGGTGAATAGTTCATAGAGAAAGTTATTCTCAATTCCACTAAAACTGTTATTTTTCCACCTGTATTAAATGCCACACAGAAGCAGAGGAAAGTCAGGTTCAACAGCAAAAGAAGAGTAATTTTTTATTCTCGTAATTAAACCACTTTGACTCCCAGGGACACCGACCTCCATCACTCATCTGCATTCACACTCCTATGTGTTTGTTCTGGAGCTGTGGGGAAATGAGATGGAGGGATGAGAAATACAAGGATTTTAAACTCTCAAGGGGCATTTCCAAAAGGAAGTGTTATAATATATAATATAGATTATATTAAAGTACATATTATGAGTAATATAGACAAATATAGTTGACCCTTGAACAGCATGAGGCTTAGAGGTGCTACCCTATTGCAATAAAAAATCTACATATAACTTGTGACTCCCACAATACATAACTACTACTAGAATAACATAAGCAGTTGATTAACACTTATTTGGTATGTTACATGTATTATATACTGTATTGTTACAATAAAGTAAGCTAGAGGAAAGAAAATATTATTAAGAAAAACATAAGGAAGAGAAAATATATTTATAGTACTGTTATGTATTTATTGAAAACTACATACATATAGTTTATGGTATATATGTATACATGTAGATAGATATGATGTTTACAGTGTAATCAGAATAATAATACCAAAACCTATACCTGAACAGAAAATTATTTGAGTTGACCTTCATTTTATAAATCCTAGGTAAACACAAGGTTTCTTTGTATATATGTCTTGGTACATTATCTTTTAAATCCACATAACATTTAAAGATGTGTATAAATGCTCTCATACTCTGATATATAAAATTCATTATAATGAACACAAGACATAAGTTACTTTTCTAAACATGTCTTTATCATCTTTGCATTCAAGTAGTGACATCACTGTCCATATATGTCCTTTTGCATATGCCAATTTTGGAAAGATTTCCAGAGCACAACGAGTCTCTCAATCCTATAAAAATTTAGGATTATGACATCATAAAATGGTAATACTAAATTCTTCAGTTTATTGAAGTGGATACATAATAGACTAGTTCAACATCTGAATTAAATTATATACATAAAAATTTCTAGGTTTGGAAATATTTTAAACTCATGTAGTTTTGCTCTTCGTTGCAGATGTATCCTCTGTCCTGAGGCTAAGATGCTGACATTCAATCAGATAGCATAACCAATTAATCTCTCTGCTTTTGCTATTGTCTGGGTAGCAAGAATTGTTTGAGTCACAGATGGCACATGAGGCGAAGTCCCTAGTCATTCCCAGACATATGGAAAGTATGTAATTCTCCTTGACTTCTATCACTGTATAGTCATAAGTAAATGAGAAAAAAAGAAAAAGAAAACTGCTATCACAACCATAGTGAAAGAACATGCTAGCCATTTGCATTTCCATTCACAAGTGTGTTTTACAGAGTCTAGAGAAAGGAGAAGCACAATGGCTAGTTACCCCCTTCTTCCATGGTGTCTCTTCTTTAAATGTTCTGAGAGTAATACCATCAAAATTTCACATTCAAGTATTTTATTCCAGTGTTCAAGACCCATAATCCTGTACATTTCTCTTCTTTACTTATTTCAGTCTACTCCCCAACACTAGTTTTATCTCTGCCCTCTTCACTTTATTGTATATACTGAATTTCAAAAGAAAAGGAAAGTAAATTAAACATACTAATATTTGATTTTTATACAAATGTTTCTATTTGGTTAAGTTGGAGTCTATCTCCCAGGGTAGTAATTTTTATACTCCTTTGCAGTTATTTTTGTCTTTTTTGTATGTAGTCATATTTTATACATACTGGTGATTTAAGTTGAAATCAGATGGACATAAATGAGAACTTCTTGGTCATTCAACATGAAACAAAAGAACATCTAACTGTCCATCTTTTTTTGTGTATACATGTAAGATGATATAACTTAAATAGAAACTTTTTAAACATTCAGTTAACTCTATATGGTACATTGAATTAATTTGTTTTTAATATTTCTAAGTATTTTTCTATGGAAAGTAAAAAAATCCTGTTCTATCTTCCTCAGTTTTCAAACTTTGCACCTGATAATAATAGGGGAAAAAAAACCACCAGTTCTTTTTCTTTTTTCCTAGTGAAATGTTTAAACGTCTTTAAAGAACATTCCCTTGATACTTGTAATTTACTATTATTGTTCTACTTTTGAAACTAAGGAAATCCTTTTGAGTGACCTCAGTTTTTATTCTTTTTGAATGACCCACTTTGACAGGGTACTATAATCCCTAAAGGCAAGTTTAAAGACAATACTTACAATTTTAAAGCATAAGTCACAGTTACAGCGACAAGAAAAAAATTGCTCAAAATTTAGCACTCTTCAGAATATTTCAAATTTATGCTTTCTTTTGATGCGTGTTTGTTGCTGTATGTTTGTGTTGTCCTAATTACAGACTTGAGTGCAGAGTTTGCCCAGTTGCAATTTTGGAGAACAATCTGGAAATGTTTGAAATCAGGAGGCCAGATGCAGAAAGGCTGTGGTACAATCAATCTTTCCTTACTTTCAAAACCTGTGTTATTGGACCAGCTTCTTTTAGTATTCCACAGCTGCCCAGTAAAATAACCTTCACCCTATGTTCAATATATATTACTATTATTAACATTGAGCATTTTATTTCTTCTCACCTGTTATTGTCCTTTTATATCCCAATATTTTTTCCAGTTTCTACTCATTCTAGATAGGACTTCTAAAAAAGAATCTGCATTATTCTCATTGGTAGAGTAGAACCATTTACACCAAAAAAGAAGTGCTTCATTAGTCTTTTTTACCTTTTTGGAAATAATAGATTTTGAAAAGGACATTCAATACTGTCATAATGGAATAACAAACAACATGTGTCTTTTTATGAAATGCAGATTAGGACTTCCTGATTCTCAGTGTGTTTTGCTCCTATGTTAAGACATCATAAAGATTTCGTTAGAAAAGAATAGCTTAAAAAATATAAACTTTCTAATCTAAGTCCACATGAAATTATTTTTCTAGATAATCAAAAACTGCCCTTCAACATAACTGTCTCCTATGGTAGAAGTGCAAAAATACATTAAAATTGCCTTTTTAATTAAAATAATAATAAAAAAATAAAAATACCACACTCTTTGTCAATGGCATCGTGCATCTCAATTTCAAGACTACATACTGAAGCAGATTACTTCATTTTTCATGTTTTGGTCTGACATTAACTGAAGGCCCTAATGATTAGCATTAAACCAGCAAAATAGTATACTACTAGCCAGAATATGCTTGGGGGGGGGGAGGGGGAGAGAGAGAGAGAGAGTTTGAGAGAATGTTTGAAATCAGATTTGCTTTGGGGTTTCTTCAGTGGAGGGCAACTTCAAAGCAGTGATCGATCATTGTTAATTTTCCTGCAAGTGAAAATTTTTACCACTTCTTTCATTGTCTCACTTGATATTCAGGCGCAGTTGTTGCTCTTCCCACCCAGGGAGATAGAAGCTTGGTTTGATTGGAATGTTATATTGGGACTGTAGATAATGTTCAACAGCTTAGCTGCCCGATTTATCTTTTGTCTTTCTATAAGTTTATAGAGGGTAAAAATAACATGCAAGAAATAATTGTTGTGACTGCAGGGAGAAATTTTCCAGATCCAGAGCTTATAGTAAATTTACAATTACCTCAGCTTGGTTTTATGGTGTGTTAACCAAATAACATATTTTGGTAGGGTGAAAACGCTTCCTATTACCAAGGAGCATGGCGATAATATGTGTGATTTTCTCATAGGCTGAGATTTCATTTGCCACTGATGCCCATACATGGGGACAGATGCTATTTGAATAGGGAAATGGCCTTTCTGACAGCAAATAGTAACAGTGGCACCAAAAAACTTTGTCCTTGGAATTCTAATGGAGTATCCAGCCATACCATTTTCTCCTGTGTTCCTCTGTTTCACTTCTAGCTACTGTATTTGCCTACTTTATACTGTGGTCTTGTAAGGAAGGATCCGTAATGTGTTTAAGTCCCTGTCTCTTATTCCCTTAACATAAGATCTATTCATCTCAGTAAGATAAGATGAATAGATCTCTTTTACACTATAACCCAGTCTTCTCTCACTTACCCATTTCCCTCAGGGTCAAACATACTTATTTAGTCTTGAAGTCCTTCCATATTGTCCTCTATTCATTTCTTTCTATCGTGAACCCACATTATCTTCAGACTTTCCATATAATGTTATGTTAATCTTATCATGAACTAAAACCTGTTTCTATTCAAAGAACACCCAATCTATAACCTAGTAAAAGAGTGTTTCATTTTCTGCCTCCCTTAGTTCTTAGGGCTGGGAGTTAGAGTTTATATTCTTTTTGTTCCAAACTTCTACTTCTAGAACTACAGTTTTCTATGTTTATGCAAAGACATGTTTCTTTTCTGAGGCACATCCCACCCAATCAAACCACTTTCCCCCCATGCTGTTATCTGATTCTCACCTGGTTATTCCACATAAACAAAAGATATTGAGCTGTTGTACTTATTCACTGCCATTACCCTTGGGGATTTCAATATCCATGTGGAAAATCTATGTCCCTGGCCTCAAAATTCCAAAAATATGAACTAAACTAAATTTAAACTTTGTTGTCAGGCATAACTCCATCTCATCTAAATTCTGTAACTTCAGTGCATCTGTTTATTTTATATTGTTTACTAATTTTGAAAATCGAACTCCTAACTGCCCCCAAATTCCCATAATTACTTGTTTCAAAATTTAACTCAACTACAACACTATTTAGCAATCCTTTGAATTTTTCTCTTTTGCTTCCTTTTGAGTTTCCCGTGTTGGAAACCTTCTCCATGTTGTACTTTATAGGCACCTACTCATAGTACACTGGGATTTCACAATACAAACCAACTTTTACCTCCCTTTCTATGTCTCTCTGTGTAATTTTCAAGCTTCCATATTATTGCTCAAATATGCCAGACACTCTTCCCTTTCTTTGCTTCATAACCCCAAATCCAGCTGCCAAGACCCACCTTAAGCCATCCCTATAACTCTGTCTTCTACAGCTCTCCACGGATTTGGCACTTCAACAAAGTGTTACATCACTTCTCAGATATGGTAATTTCTCTAATTATATATTTTCCCATGCCCCCAACCTCAGAATCCCCCAATGTTGGGCAAGCCCTCAATGACAAGGGCTATTTTAATCACACTTATATCTTTGTTGTCTAGCACAGTATCAGGCTTATTGAAGGTTGTAAATACATTATTTCCACATACAAATTTATGAATCCTGGTCACTTTTGGACCGATTAATACAAACTTTCAGAAACATTGCTGTAGGTTAAAGTTAACTAGACTCTTCAAATTACACATATTCCTGGGATAGCTCACTGCAAATGACAGCAAGATTTCCAAGGGAACCAAGAAGTCTAATCATTTATGCCAAATGTTTGGAGGAAGAGCAAGATATTTGTCCACCCTGTAAAGCTGATTTTTAGACAATTAAGAATAGCTGACTCTGATTTGTGGTTTTTTAAATGAAAATTCAAAATTGGGATAAAAGGATTGAGATGACTTGAAATCAGATAATTTCAGATAAATCAGATATTTGGACACTTATTTATACTCATAGTAAAACTCCTCGTACTCCTATGCACTTTGACCCCAGTTACTCATCTGCATTTAAACCCCTACATGTTTGTTCTGGAGCCGTGGAGGAAGAAGGTGGAGGCATGAGAAATAAATGAATGTTAAACTCTCCAGGGGCATTTCCACAAAGCTGCAAGCATTAACCCACTGAGATCACCTTATGCCCATCAATTGCTGAGCCAAGTTTTCATATTTAGATTCCACTTGTCCGACACTGGACAGGTTCTATGGGATGCTTAAGAAGCAGAAGTTATAGAGATCTCCAGTTAAAACTGACTTAGCTTATTTTAAAGGAATTTAAGGAGACTAGTTTATTTCCAGGCCAAATCTCCTCTTGGAGCTTAAGTTATATCAAAAGAGATCATGGGTTATGATGGGTAGATAAATCTCTTTTGAGAGGCTTTAACTTCTAAAGGGAGCTCAGAAACTAATGGTAAGTGCTATGGAATCACTGACTTTGTATCAGAACCAGATCTGTCATAGTCTTTTTGCTTGTCATCACCATTCACAACTTTTTGTACTACTCCAAAAGGTGTTCAAACTGTGAAACACTACAGATTCTTTTTTTGGTACATCTAATCTTACAAAAACTAGCTTTTAAATCCATGTGTTTACAGAAGGAGAACTGAAAATGTTATCTTTGTCCTTTGAGGAAAAATAGTTCTTAAGAGTCACAAAATTCCAAAGTCTAATTCTCAATTCTACTTTGGTTTTAAAAACTTTACTGTTGATTTCTTTATTTTAAACAAAAGATGTGGTTGACATTCAGATGAAACTTACATTTACTTCTTTCCTCTGGAAAACTAAGCAGATAGCCTAATTATACATTTTTTAGGAACTGCATAAAGTATAAACATTAAAAATAAACTGTTGGAAATATTCACTTGAACTCAATTTCCTTTTAAGCAGTCTAGTTTAGCCCAGTGCTCTTCAATGGGTCATTTGTTATGTCAACCCACTATAGAGTACATCAAAGGAACTTGTCACTAATTGATTACATTTCTTTACCACCATGATTCACAGTGCTATAGGGACAATTACATAACTGTTTGACTCTTGCAAAACTGTGAGTTTAAGTAAACACAATTCTTTTTTATTATGATCGCTAATGTGCATATGCACAGTAAGTATCATAGTGTGTAACTAGATCTTGCTACATTGTCTATCTGACTTGTGACTCAAAAAAAAAATCCCTCTTTTGTGGCAACTGGAGTTCTGGGGAACAGCTGCTGATCTCACACTGAAATTAAAAACATTTGAGTTGTTTTGATTTATGTTAGCTCCTATGGGAAGAAAGAAATGAAAAATGGATGCTTCATGTAAACAAAATACCATTACTCCAAGCTGTATAAAGAATATAAAGAAATTATTCTAAATATTCGGACATATTTCTTTTACTGAAAGGATCCCAATATTATATTGTTAGAAGGGAGGATGACTAACACTATTCCAATAAACCAACTGCTAGAATTTTTCTTTAATCAACAGTGCTCTGGAGGTACAATTTCATCATCCCATTTCTGATACCTAAATCTATACAATATTGTATGATATTGTACAGGTGTAACCAACAATGAAGATCAATAAATGATATGCTTTCTTAGGAAAGTCTAAGAAAATAAGTTTTCTCTTTAATGGGAGCTCTCAGAAGAAAAAGTCCAATATCTTAGACTTCAGTGTTTCACTCTTCGTGAAATCATTTGTATAGGAATTAGCAAAATAGAGAAATACTGTTCCCATACTAATAATTGTTTAAATTCACTAAAGTAGACTTTCTTGATGTGGATATATATTTTTTAAATGTCAGTTTACTTTATGTACATCTTGGTTGGAGGAGCAGGTCCTTTTATGATTCAAATTCTCTGAGGATCTTGTGAAAACAGATCAAGAGCAACCCATAACCACACCAGCTGGCGTGATTGATTAGCAGCACACGAACAAAAAAACCTTTGAGTTTAAAGGTGCATTCCCCCTCCTCCCCCAACTACCTCATTCTATACTCCTTATTTGATGTTTTTCTTCTTCTTTTTTTAATGGTCCCTGACCTTGGTGAGATTGTGAAGGATCAAGCACATTATAAATGGTAATATGCCTCCCCTCAGGAAACTGGGTCTAAGAGTCAGAATTTTTCAGTAGTCCATGTTGTCTATTTTTCTATTTTATGGTCCCTTTGAAAAGACTGAACCATTCCTTTTAGAAAAGAGTAATGAAATATTACCTTACACATAAGTAGAATTTCTCTGTTTTATTTTGGCATGTTCTGAAACAGAATGCCAGCTTATCCTTAAACTTCCTCTGAAATAGTTTTTAATTTTTTTTTTTTTTACTAAAGTAGACTTTAAAATTGCTAGTTAAAAAGTTGTTTTTTGTTTCTTTTAATGGGTTAAAAGTAGGTAAACCAAGTTTTACTTAATAATCTAAAAGGGACAGGTTTTACAAGTGCAAGTTCTTTATTAAAGCAGATATTGAAAAGTAAATTCAGTAAGTAGAAAGATAATATGGATTTTAATTATACTACCAAAGGAATTCTATTTATTGAGTAATCTATACAGTATTTTACTGAAAAATTCAATTTTCAACTCTTGAAAAAAGGAAATTACAGGTTAAAGCCTGTTGCTGCCAAAATGTGTGAATACTATACAGATTCAATCATAACCAGTATAATGACAATCTGATGGTTATGCAGAGTAAAAAAAGTTCCTTAGACCTCACTAAGAAACTAGATCAATCCCTTTGGCACAATTGAACCTCCCATTCCTGGCCATTAGGACCATATAGTATGTCTTTGGGGCAACAGAGCTGTGTTCTTTTCACAACTGAATTCATATCATCAGGTACCCCGAAGTTTAGATCATATTAGCAGAGATTAGTCTTTATGCCCTCAATTTCTTTAGATAAAATGGAATTCAGAGAAAAGAGCATGATCTTGGAATGACAGAGACACGGTTCGAATTCTCACTACAACATTGACTATTATCCCATGTTCCATAAATTACTTAATTTCTGGGTCCCAAGTTCCTCACCAGGAAAGGGGGGTAAATATGTGGCTTAATAGGAGTTATGGAGATATGTAAAGCACTTGACTGAGTTCCTGGCACCTGGTGAAGGTGTGCCATTATCATTTCTCATAGATATAAATCCTACATAGTATAACATAGGCTTTCCAAAAGCACGCATTATTTTTTTAAATTTACAGTTACTATTGCTTGCTTGATATGATTCGAAAATAAAGTAATTAAAACTATAAAGCCTTTTCCAATGAATATACTCATTATTTGAGGAAATATTATACTTAGGGTAAAATATTTTTTTAATTGGGAGAAATTAAAATGAGGACATATTTTTTTTTAAAGCATGTGCATGAATTCTTGCCAACTCAATGAAACTCTGGCCATCCAAAGTTTAAGGAAAGTTTAGAATTGTAAATAAAAGTAGTGAAGTGCATTTTAGCAAGGACTGAAAATGATAAATAATCACCAACAACTATAGTGAACATTAAAAAAAACACTAAAAATCAACATGGTAACTAAAAGATCTATCGACTAAACCTGTAACTAAAAGACTATGATAAAGCATTTAAACTTTTAACATATTAATTATATAAGAAAGGAAATAGAATCAAAATAATATTTGTAAGAACTAAATGAGGATTTCCTTTTAAAATAGATAAATCATGTTAACAGGTTATATAGTATTGTGAAATATGATTGAGTGTACAGATTTTCAATCTACAAACTGTCTGTGGTTTACAGAGACACATTCCACCAGAAAGCTTATGCTTATCCTTTACTTCAAGTAAATCTTTTATGCTAAGGGACACCCTTATTTGTAATAATTTAAAATTGTACGCCTAAAGGTAAATACCTCTTTGTGGCTTTTCAACCGTAAGACTTTAGTATGTGAATTGATATGTGCTCTCCTCAGGTTTCATTAGCTCAGTTAAAACAATCACATACATTCCAATGGATGGAAACATAATAAATTTTCCAAAACAACAATAAAAAATCAAAGCATTGCTCCCATGGGTGGAAATATATAATAAATATTTTAAAACCACAATAAGAAATAGGATTTCCACCCCTCTCCCTTCAAAAGCTAAAGACTGTTCTTTAATCATATTAAATTAAGGCATACCAAACAAAAGAAAATAAATGGGAAATTTTGGTCTATGGGGCTGACCCTGGAAACAAATATTTTGGGAGAAAATATTTCTAACTTCACAAAACTAATATAATAGAATCCTTGTATATATAAGCATGATATTACAGAATGAGTACATAGAATGTTATCTTTTCTAACTACATGAGTTTACTTGCTCACTTACCAGCTACAGCACTGTGTTTGTATAAGCTACATTCCACAATACTTTAATTTGAAGATAAGTTAAATGGTTAATGAGAACAGATACAACACGCAGGGTTTATTTTGGGGCCGAGTAAGATGAAGAAGCCAGACTGAATTCCAGGAACTGAATGTTAGTACAGGAACGGTACGTACCATACGCAGGTCTGAATAATCCAAGCAGCCCCTGCTCTCTTTTGGACATACAACTCTGCTTCCTTCTGAGCATTTCTACTTTTGCACTGCTTGTCACCTGACAAGGTTCATTAAATCAAAATAAAATAATGATAGTTGAGAATGATATTCTCTTCAACTTATACTCTGCCTTTGAGTACAACCCTGAAGAATCCAGGTGCCTTAAAATATTGGACTAAATATTTAGTTTTGGTTTATGCTGCTTTTTAGACTAGACGTATAGTAGGTGGAATCTAAAAATTATTTCCAAGTGAAAGAGTGACCTAATTCTCTCATTTGGCTCTCTATTAGTATTGTACAGTTTCTATTGACTAAATTGAAATCCATTGCACAAAAAGTCAATTTGGCTGTCCTTCCCTTTTAAATTAATTTTGTCTGAATTGATGCAATAAACAAGTATCATTTATTTAAACATTAAAAAGAAAACATTGTTTTAAATCTAGTAATATTGAAATAAGAGAAACTAAAGAGTTATCCTGTGTTCTTTTAAGTTTAATTTTTACCTATAATACTACAATTTTGTATACTAGAATTTAAAATAATTTATCACAAAGAAAATATATCATTCATATGACTTATGGCTTCCTAAAATGGCATCACATGAAGAAATAACAAGGTAACTTGGAAAGTAGTATGGGTAGACTTCCAGTCAAGATGGAGGTGTAGGTAAACATGCTTCATCTCCTTGCACAACCACAGAAAGAGTTACAACTAGACCTTAAAACAAGTAACACCCAGAACCAATGGAAAAGTGAGCTGGATAGAAGTCCCAAAACCAAGGATTTAAAGAAGCCACATTCATCCAGAGAGGTAGGAGGCATGGAGACATGGAGACAGGCAGAGAGGAGCAGAGAGGTGGTGGTGAAATGGGTGGTCCCACATTCATGTGTGGTGGACAAAAATCAGGAGGGATACCCAGGGAGGGAGTGATCCCAGCCATAGGCCAGACTACAGAGCCCAGAATTCCAATACCAGGAAGATAAATCCCCATAGCTTCCGGCTATAACAATCAGTGGGAGTTGGGTTGGCAGAAGAAACTGCTGGGTTTTCAGGAGACTATGTTTAAAGGGCCTGTATGGACTTAAAATGTACACAGACCCACCTGCCCTGGGATTCAGCACCAGAGCAACACCTGGAAGGAGGCCAGTTGCACTGGGAATGTGCAAGACAAAACTCCAGCAGCCAGGCAGTGCCATTGTCCCATTTCCCAGGCTTCTCCTGACACAGAGCCACAAAGCAGTGAAGCAGGTTGCCCCATCCTGGTGATTACCTACAGGTCTGCCCCACACAATTTGCAAGTGCCTTTTCTACAATAGGCCGTGCTACTAAGACAGGGAGTTTGCATCTATACCTAATGCACAGAAGCAAACACAGGGAGGCTGCCAGGTTGAGAAAACAAAGAAATATGGCCCAAATGCAAGAAGAGAACAAAACTCCAGAAAAAGAACTAAGCAAAATGCAGATAATCAACCTATCAGACGCAGAGTTCAAAACACTGGTGATCAGGATGCTCAGAAAACTCACTGAGTACAACAACAAAATAAAAAAAGACCCAGGAGGAAATGAAAGTTACATTAGTGAAATAAAGAAAAATCTATAGGGAACCAACAGTGGAGAGAATGAAGCCGGGATTCAAATCAACTACTTGGAACATAAGGAAAGCATAAACATTCAACCAGACAGCAAGAAGAAAAAAGAATTAAAAAAAAAAAACAAACAAAAAAAAAAAACAACCCTGAGGTTTGTATAAGGTGTCTCTGGAACATCTCCAAATGTACTAAAATCTGAATAATAGGGATGCCAGAAGAAGAAGAGGAAGAGCAAGAAATTGAAAACTTATTTGAAAAAAATAATGAAAGAAAATTGCCCCAGTTTGGTGAGGGAAATAGACATACAAGTCCAGGAAGTACAGGGAGTCCCAAACAAGTTGGTCCCAAAGAGAACCACAAGACATATAATTAAAATGCCAAATGTTGAAGATAAAGAGAGAATCTTAAAAGCAGCAAAAGAAAAGCAGAGAATTACCTACAAAGGAGGTACATAAGGCTATCAATTGATTTCTCAAAGAAACTTTGCAAGAAAGAAGGGACTGGCAGAAAGTATTCCAAATGATGAAAAGCAAGGACCTACAACCTAGATTATTCTATCCAACAAAGCTATCATTTTGGATTGAAGGTCAGATGAAGTGCTTCCCGAACAAGGTAAAGCTAAAGGAGTTCATCATCACTAAGCCATTATTACATGAAATATTAAGGGGACTTATTTAAGAAGAAGAAGATCAAAACTATGGACATTAAAATTATAACAAATTCATAACTATCAACAAATGAATCTAAACAAACAAACAAACAAACAAACAAATAAAAAAACTAAGCAAATGACCGGACCAGAACAGGAACAGAATCAGAGATATAGAGATCATTTGGAGGATTATGAGCTGGGAGGGGGAAGCGTGATAATGGGGGGAAAGGGGCATGGATTAAGAAGCATAAATGGTAGGTGTAAAATAGGAGTATGTTAAGAATAGTATAGGAAAAGGAGAAGTCAGAGAACTTACATGCATGACCCATGGACATGAACTGAGGGGGTGATTTCTGGAGGGAATAGGTGTATCAGGCAGAGGGAGGCAAAGGGAGCAAAACCATGACAATTGTAATAGTATAATCAGGAAAATATATTTAAAAAATAAAATAAGAATGGGTAATTAAATGTGACGTTGAATTTGATTTGCAATTTTCCTTTTACATTAACTATAGAGAAACATTAAACCCAATCACAGGCATCCTTTCCTTCACCCCAATTGTGGAGAATATAATCTCTTTGCCAAATGTGAAAAAAACTACCCAGGAGAGGATGTAGTTAAATTTAACTGAAATTTAAGAGTAGGCCAGGTAGTAAAAAATAACACTTCTGTCATATGTTCTAAAGAGAAGCATACAATGCTCCTAAAATATGGACATTTCTTGATAGCCCTCAGTTTTCATTTTTTTAAGTTTCATTGGTCTTAAATAATAATACAAAACTTTATGTGTAAAAGCCAGTTTATAATGTAAAGTATTAAATAGATTCAAGGGCTTATTAGCTACAAAACAAAAGAAGCTGGAATCATTAATCCAAGTCTACTTTTTCTATGATGATTTTATTCCTTCCTGATAATGTTTTAATATCAAATAACTGACTGCTTAGTGATTGGATTCATTTTAGAGTGTATTTAATTTAGAATGGGTGATACAGCTATATGTGCATCACAAAAAGTGTCAGGACTCCATGCAGCAACCTCATCTTTCATTCAAAGAAAACAAAAGAGGTCTATTGATGTATGACTGACAGTATTAAACTACACATTTTTAAAGTGTATAATTTGATAGGTTTTGACATATGCAATACAACCCAACCATCAAGATAATGGGCATATCCATCACCCCCAAATGTTCCTTTGAGCCCTTTGTATTCTGTTTCTCCCATCTCTCATCCCTTCCCCATCCCAAGCAACCACCAATTTACTTTCTTTTCACTAAACATTGGTTTTCATTTCCTAGAATGTTTTATAAATTAAATTATGTAGTATATAATCACTACTTTTCTAGCTTCTTATAGTCAGCATTTTTTAAAGACTGATCTATATCAAGAGGTCATTCCTTTACATTTCTGAGTAGTATTCCATTACATCAATATAACACATTTAACCCACTCTTACGTTGATGTACATTTGTTTCCATATTCGGACAATTATAGTTAAAGCTTCAGTGAACATCCATGTGCATGTCTTTACCTGGATGGATATATGCTCTAAGTTTTGGGGGGTAAATACTTAGGTGTAGAATGTCTGGATCACATAGTAAGGATATATTTCACTTTTTATAAAATTGCCAAACATTTTAACTTTTTGTCCAAAAAGTTACTATCCCTCCTGCCCAGAAGTGTAAAAAAAGTTCCATTTCTTCCACATCCCAGCCAATACCTGATATGATCAGTATTTTTAATTTTAGCCCTTTTCTTATATGGGTACCTACCTTAATTTTTTTTCAACATTTCAAAGTCTCAATGACAGTGTTCACTCATCAATAAATCCTAACACATACTTTGAAGCGGTTTGAAATTTAATACTTCTTTTATGTCTAAAGATGGGGAAAGAGGAAGTCTTGCATTGGAAAAAATAGACATTGTAGAAAATCTTTTCAGAAGTGTGGCCCAACAAATAAAAGTAATCTGTATTATTGTTTTAAAATTCAGAGGCTTACAATGCATTTAATCTTTTTTGATATATACAATTCTGGGAGATGAAACCTGTTTTTATTGGAAAAAAATAAGGAAGATGTTGCTGAGAAAGGGTAAACTTGCCAAAAGTTTCAGTAGCAGTGATGTAAGAGAATAAACCAGGACTTCCGGCCAAGATGGAGGCGTAGGCGGACACACTGTGCCTCCTCTCACAACCAAAATTAAGGACAACAAATATTTAGAAACAAGAAAACAACCAGAACTTATAGAAAACTGAACTGTACGGAAGTCCAACAACCATTCATCCAGACTGGTAAGAGGGGCGGAGTCGCGGCAGGAGAAAGTGGAGGTGTGGACCCAGGAACGCAAGCAGCAGCAGCTGGCAGTTCCCAGGTGCACAGGCAGCGGCTGGCGGTCCCCGGGCCTACAGGCAGCAGCTGGCGGACCCCGGGCACGGGGGGGCAACTGTGCAGACCCAGTGAGGCCGCACAAGGCGGCTGGCTGACTGACCAGGTGGTCTCACATTCGAGCGCGCAGACGGTCCAGGCGGAGGGGACAGAATCCAGGAGAGAGCGGAGCAGGCGCCATTGCTCCCTCTCAGGCCCCACCCCCACATACAGCGTTACAAGCCGGCGACTGGGCTGCCCCGCACTGGGGAGCGCCAGAGGCTCCATCTTCACTACGTAACAGCACGAGCGCGTGCGCAGATAATCCAGGTGAAGGGGAAGCAGCGGAAAGGGCCGGAGTCCAGGAGAGAGCAGAGTAGGCGCCATTGCTCCTTCTCAGACCCCACCCCCACCTATAGCGTCACAACCCAGGGACTGGGCTGCCCCGCCCTGAGGAACACCTAAGGCTCCACCCCCTCATACGTAATAGCCGCGACCAGACTAAAACCAAAACAACAACAACAAAAAAACCGCACCAAAAATGGCTCAAACCGGAAAACAAATAAAAGCCCCAGAGCCAGTTCCTCTAAGCAGTGAAGAGATAGCCAACCTGTCAGATGCACAGTTCAAAGCACTGGTCATCAAAATGCTCACAGAATTGGTTGATTTTGCTCACAAATTAGATGAAAAAATGCAGGCTACAATCCGTGAAATGAAGGAAGATGCATGGGGAACTGATAGAGATGGAAGGAAAACTGGGACTCAAATCAATGGAGTGGACCAGAAGGAAGAAACTAACAACCAAACAGAAGACGAGGAAGAAACAAGAATTCAAAAAAATGAGGAGAGGCTTAGGAACCTCCAGGACATCTTTAAACGTCCCAACATCCGAATTATAGGGGTCCCAGAAGGGGAAGAAGAACAGCAACGAGTGAAAAACTTATTTGAACAAATAATAAAGGAGAACTTCCCCAATCTGGCAAAGGAAATAGACTACCAGGATGTCCAGGAAGCTCAGAGAGTTCCAAAGAAGTTGGACCCAAGGAGGAACACACCAAGGCACATTGTAATTACATTAGCCAAGATTAAAATGAAGCAGAGAATTCTAGAAGCAGCAAGGGATAAGGGGACAGTCACCTACAAGGGAGTTCCCATCAGACTGTCAGCTGATTTCTCAAAAGAGACCTTCCAGGCAAGAAGGGGCTGGAAAGAAATATTTGAAATCTTGAAAAGCAGGGACCTACATCCAAAATTGCTCTATCCAGCAAAGCTGTCATTTAGAATGGAAGGGAAGATAAAATGCTTCTCAGATAAGGTCAAGTTCAAGGAGTTCATCATCACCAAGCCCTTATTATATGAAATGTTAAAGGGACTTATCTAAGAAAAAGAAGATAAAACTATGACAGTGAAAAGACAACAAACTCATAGCTATCAAGAACCACACCTAAAACAAAAGCAAACTAAGCAAACAGCTAGAACAGGAACAGAACCACAGAAATGGAGATCATATGGAGGGTTAGCAACAGGGGCGTGGGAGGAGGAGAGAGGGGGAAAAGGTACAGAGAATGAGTAGCATAGATAATGGGAAAAAAATAGATAGGGGGAGGGCAAGAATAGTATGGGAAATGTAGAAGCTAGAAAACTTATGACCCATGGACATGAACTAAAGGGGGGAATGTGGGTGGGAGAGGGTGGGTAGGGTGGAGGGGAATGATGGGGGAGAAATGGGACAATTGTAATAGCGTAATCAATAAAATATATTTAAAAAAAAAGAATAAACCAAACTGTCCTACTGATTTTGACATAAGAATAATAAAATGAGAAAAAAGGGGAATGATGCACTATTGTCTTATAAGAAATAGAAATAATTTCTTTATACATTATTATTTCAAATGTGTATTGATGAAGGTTTAGAAAATGGAAAACCTCTAAGACAGCAGCTAGAAGAAAGTGTAAAAATGGCAATCAGTCTTGCAGACTGTTAATCTCTAAAAGGCTACTGAAACAGATATGCAGATGCTTAAAATTAGTAACAGGATATAAATTTGAAATTGTTTTTTCTCAAAGAAATGCACAAGCTGGTACTTATTGTATAAACCTTTTTCTTTCTTTTTTTAAATATATTTTATTGATTATGCTATTACAGTTGTCCCATTTCTCCGCCATCATTCCCCTCCACCCTACACACCCTCTCCCACCCACATTCCCCCCTTTAGTTCATGTCCATGTGTCATAAGTTCTTTAGCTTCTACATTTCCCATACTATTCTTGCCCTCCCCCTGTCTATTTTCTACCCACCATCTGTGCTACTCATTCTCTGTACCTTTTCCCCCTCTCTCCTCCTCCCACGCCCCTGTTGCTAACCCTCCATATGATCTCCATTTCTGTGGTTCTGTTCCTGTTCTAGCTGTTTGCTTAGTTTGCTTTTGTTTTAGGTGTGGTTGTTAATAGCTGTGAGTTTGCTGTCTTTTCACTGTCATATTTTTATCTTCTTTTTCTTAGATAAGTCCCTTTAACATTTCATATAATAAGGGCTTGGTGATGATGAACTCCTTCAACTTGACCTTATCTGAGAAGCTCTTTATCTGTCCATCCATTCTAAATGACAGCTTTGCTGGATAGAGCAATTTTGGATGTAGGTCCCTGCTTTTCAAGATTTCAAATATTTCTTTCCAGCCCCTTCTTGCCTGTAAGGTGTCTTTTGAGAAATCAGCTGACAGTCTGATGGGAACTCCCTCGTAGGTGACTGTCCCCTTATCCCTTGTGGCCGGAAGTCTGTATAAGCCTTTTTCTTAATAGCAGAATACATAACAAATAATTAGAATGTATTGGTAATGCCTTCTTGGAATTCTTTTATTCATCCAGGTTTTTTAAACTTACAAATTTTAAATGAGTCTAAGAGTTGTAAAAATTCTAATAGACATTCCTGACAGAATGTGGTCTTGGGAGAAGAAGAAGCTAGGTAGTAAATAAACAAAATATAGAAAACTCTTAAAATTCAGAACCTTAGATTTCTATCTGGCAAATATCATTTTTTGAGCTCTTTCCTTCTCAAGATATCAATACATAGTATTCTTTCATTCCCAGAGCAATCACATAATTAAAAAAACATATTTCATCTCTGTGATAAGATAGTTTGATATCCTTGAAAGAGGTTTCAAAAAGAAATAGAAAATTAGTTAAATAGTAAAGCAATCTTCATTTACTAGATCCAATTAAAGGGTAAAATATAAACTTTATTGCAGACATCATT